>CM073599.1:5057237-6389737 GCA_037074985.1 Solanum bulbocastanum
AACAGGGGAGATAGGGATGAGATTCTGTCTTGCCTTGTCTCGCCCTGTCCCGCTCTGGCGGGAGGAATCCCGCACTGGCAGTCTCGCCTTGGCGGGAAAATCCTTCCTAGCGGCCATAACGAAAAAAAAATCCCTGCCAATAATTTTTCTGGGTTTTTTTCTTTCCCAATTTCTCCCAAAGGTTCCCAGCTATAACACATGCATTTTTAGAGAAAAACCCTTTATCTAGGACAATCATTGTCTACCCCCCGGTCAACCCACTAAGTACGCACTTTAGAATCCTTTTACATCGTTTCAACACTACCACACACATATCCCCAGGATACACCCAGACTCTCACACAGTTATCAGTTGGTCGCAACGCACGTCCAGATTTCTCGCTTACGAATCATATCATAATTTATCTAGACCCTTGCACCTAATCTCGTGATGACTTTCTTTTCATAACAAGTTCCACGACACTCAAACGGTTACAATTGGCATAATTTCAATATTTAAGCCAGCACATTGCACATATCAACATTCAAACAAACAATACTGGGCACATTACACCATTCACATTCATAGTTAATTTTCGACAACTTGAAGCACAAGTTCACCGTTCCAAGTTACAACTCGTAGACAAGTTCAATTTCTTTAATTAGTTCGTTCTATAAACGACTATCAGCCATGCTTTATACGGTCCCTAAGGCTAGATACCAATTGGAACCTTCTCAGTTCCAATTAACTTGCTTGTGTCCCTTCAATCGGGACTAAGACGTCTAGTTCAGCTTGTTGAGATATCAATTGGAATCAGGAGATACCAATTGGACTCAACTCATACCAAAAGCGACAATAGTAGCGAACGAGCCCCATAAAACTGCTAATTTCAATCACAGAACATGGTCGAACCCAATTCTTAGCTGCCTCAACCTTTAACTGATAGTAACTAGACCTTTTAAAGAAAACTGATGCACCTTGCAATTGGTCAAAAGGTCATCTACCCAAGGCAATGAATACTTATTCTGAATGGTGACCTTATTCAACTGTCGATAGTCTATACACATCCTCTCTTGGTAGTAATGGTGTTACCGCTTTTGTTGCTCTAGCTCGAACCATAGAGTGAAGGAGTAAAGATACCAATTTGTATCACCCAGCTATCAATTGTATTCAAGTCATAGCATGAAGGAGTAGAAAGAAGTAAGTTTTTCCTAAAGTCCTATAGTCTCTCGAAGAAAAGTACGGACGTCTTCATACCGTTCCGCAAGACTCTACTAAACTCATTTTGGTACAATGAGATCAACGAACCTAGGACTCTAATACCAATTTTGCCATGACCTAGACCGTCGTATTGACACCCACACAAATCCTCCGGTGGGAGAACCATTACTACAACCCAAACAAACAAATTTTATGAAAACTATGGAATTTAAGAATACAGAGGCATGTTTAAATGAATATTAAAATGGAGTCCCCATAAACTCCAAGGATTTAACAAACAACTACCAAACTAATGTGGAAATTAAAGCCCTAGAACTTGAAAGTCAATGTACCAAAACTCTACTAACGACAAGTCTAAGAACAAAGGGTATAACCTCAAAACTAAACAACTCCTTAAACAAATAGTCTGAGTCTGAAAAGAGTGGACTTAAACAAGAAAGATCCATGGCAGCCTGAAAGAACTGGCTCACCCTTGAATTTGGTCACGCTCAATAGTCACCTAGCTAAGGTCTATCAATAGCCACCTAAAGATGCCATGTACTCAACAAAGAAAGAACAGGTGCAATATCAGTACATAACCACAGTATACTAGTAGGATCACGCAGCTATCCCAATAAGTGAAACACATGCAAGTAACCACAACATTATAAAACAGGCATATACCAAACATATACAATACCATCAACATATATGAACAATGAACAACTTCATAATTCTCACATATCACAGTTAATTCAATTTAGAGCAGCATACTGTCTTCTAATATCAATCGTCATTAGATATGAACGAACTCATCACAAGTAGATACACAAGACAATTCAATAGTCCTCTCACGAAAACCCAATTCAGTGGTCCTCTCATAGAACCTACACCCAAACTGTTAGCATACCGGAACGTGGTATCCGAACCAATGTTTATGCTGAAATGTGGCAATCGATCCTATATTTATGCCAAAATATGGCAACTGATCCCATATTTATGCCGAAACATGGCAACCGACCCCAGTTAGTTTGTCGGATTGTGACACCCGCCCATTCAACAAACCATAATCACAATAACAATGTATATTCTCACAATCATACAACAAGAGGTGATTCATGTCATACAATTATTCAATTATCCTCATTTACGATTAGGGTGATCAATAATGCAACCTTCGCGTACATGCATGCATTATAATGAAGCAATTACAAACATATATCACACCAACATGAAATCAAAAACATCACCTACCTCGAATCCAAGCTTGAATCCCCTAAGGCAATTGAATCCTCCCTTTTCGAATTCTTTCCACTTGTTCTAGGTCTACAAACCACAATTTATTAGCAAGGATCAACAATCAAAGGTCTAATTATCCGAAATATAACAAACCCAATAACTCTAGACCGAATCCAAGATTCGAATACCCAATTTAGGGCTTTTTCCCACCATAAATTTCAGATCAAAACCCTCCCCCATCGATAATTACTCATGAATTTACATTTTACGGATCGAAACATGGATTTGGAAGTAAAATCCTTACCTTTAGCCTCAAGAATGGTGAAAAACGTTCAAGAACTCTCCTGGGTCGTCTACTAGCCCTCAAAGTCGAAAAGTGCAGAATAAAATATTTTTGGGGTTTATTTTCGACTTAAGTCGCGTCTATCCCGCCATAGCGGGACCCAACCCACCACAGTGGCCGCCCTGGCGGTAGAAATCCCGCCCCAGCGGCTTGCACGGAACTAGTGAGCTATTTTAATAATTCCAAGACCTCATTTCACATCACTCCTTTGACCAACGACACTCAGAAAATACCAAAACAAACAAAAAGGTGTGTGTCACACTCATGAAGGACTGCCAGTGATATACTGGAGGAAGGTGAGGATGACGTCAAGTCCATATAGTCCTTCTACTCACCTGAATTCAATTCCTTAAAGTCGTACAGATTTCTTAACGACTTATGTAACTACTCATGTAATCAAAATCATAATTAGATGTCTCATTCATTACCAGATTTTCCTAGACCTTACTGACTCCAATTTTGTCCAAATCTGGACTAGGTTAGGAAATTTCAAGTTACTACCAAAAAGTTTTCTAGCCCCAATTCTTTCCCCAAGGCTTTTTCCTAACGACGAAATCAGGTCGTTACAGTAATGTATCTGGTACATGTTATAAGATGTTACAAAATTGTGCCGCTATGTGTTAGTCTGTTGTTAGATAGGTATTGCTTTAAAAATTGAAAAAAAATATTCATATAATGTATCACTAAATTTTTTAATGTTTGCAGGTTGTTCGATGTCATCTCAATTTATTTTTCAGTTTATGATGTTGGAAGAATATACATTGTTTGAATTAAGCAAAAAATATGTAATTGTTATAGATTTCAACTAGACGAGATACCTTGTGGACGTTGTGGACAAGAATGATATATTACTCATGATACATTACTATTCCTAAAATATTTAGTAAATTACTAAGTAATGTAATCCCATCAGATACATTAGAGAAGTAAAGATTGTCCATAAAGTGTTTGATTTAAGATCGATACATTATTGTGTGTTAGTTATTAAGTATCAAATACATGTACAATAAACCTCTATAAATTAATAATCTCTCTAAAGTAATATTTTTCTCCAGTCCCGACTTGGGCCAATGAAAAAAATCATCAATTTCGATAAGATAATAAGATAATAAGATAATATATTTCCAGAAGATCCCTATATAAATATATGGTCCCATAAATATATGGTCCCATTAATACCATAAATTAATATTCTTTAAAAGTACAAATAAATCTAAGACAATTAATTTAGTGAAATATGATTCTATTGTATTCTTTTTTTTTTCTTAAAATTTAAATCTAGTTGAAGTTCATCTCTAATTTTTCTTAATACATCTAAGAGCTCCAGTATTGTCTTTTTGAACTGAACCATAAAATTGTCAACTCAATAAATATGATACATAAATTAGTAAGATACAATGATTATGATATAATCAAAATTAACCTTTATTAAATCTCAAACCATTCTTTAAATTAATAAATATTAATTTATCGATTAAATAATATCTCTATAAAATAATAAAATTTCATGGTCCCACCTATATTAATTTATAGAGATTTTATTGTAATTTTAGTTGCCAAAAGAATGGATATTTAGTAGTAATTTGTATGATTGTATCATGGTCATTAATGTATATCAGATACATGTGATATATATTAGCCATTAATATGTATCAAATACATATGGTATTAATTTGAGTGTATGAGTTTTGATAAAAGAAAATGGATCTGATGCAGTACTATTACTCTATCATAGTATGTTTATGAAGTATTGTATCTTATTTATGAGTGATACATAAGACATTGTTGATTCATAAATCAAATAACAAATACATACATGAGACGGTGTTGATAAATAGCATCTGATACATAAGATTCTTTTTTGTTACGCTTAAAAAGTAAAAGAAATGTAAAATTGAATAACAAATTTATAAATCACGAGTCACATTATTGTCCCTGCTAATCAATCTCTTACAAAGCGTAACAACTTGAAACAATTCAAATTTCAAATTTCTTCTCCCAAACTAGCCTTTTAATTTATTTATTTCCAAACTAGCCTTCTCCTTTTATGAAAAGTTGTGACTTATATGAAAAATTGCAACTTTAATGAAGAGTTGCGACTTTTATGAAAAGTTGTGACTTTTATGAAAAGTTGCGACTTTAATGAAGAGTTGCGATTTTTATGAAAAGTTGTGATTTTATGAAAGGTTGTGACATTTTTGAAGGGTTGCAACTTTTTCAAATAATTGTAACATTTCTAATAAGGCACAATAAACATTTGTTCACACTACCCTTTGTTGTCTATAATTAGAAGGATTTCCTCTCATTTTAAAACAACGAAAAGTTTGTACATTTTCTTCTTCTTCTTCACAATTAAATATTTGTGTAAGTTGCTCTTGTTGAGTGGCTCACTGAAGCCATTGCTTATGTTACAGATCTTGGTATGTATTCAGTCATTAATTTATGCTTATGTTATTAAGGATAAATGATAAAATGTAATAATTTTCATTTTTCTTTACATTATCAATATCTGCTACTACATAATCTTGTATGTAAGATAATATACTATTTTAGTTTTAATGTCTGATAGGCTTTAAGTATTATTTTATAAATTTCGTGATATTAAATTCTCTCGCTAAGCGCGAGTGATTTTACTAGTTATATTTATAATTTCAAGAATAATTTGAGAATAACGAAAAAGACAATTGTGAAAAGTGAAGTTCAATTTATGTCTTAATTTTTTAAAAATTGGTATACATTATCTCACAGATTTAGTTAATATAGACTAGAGTGAGGAATGTTTAATGTATCACAAACAATTAAACAATTATATAGTACTTCCCCAGCTTCAATGTCACTTTCCATCTTTAAGCAACTCTTTAAATTCAATGTTCCGCCTCAATTCAAACTCATTGCATAAATTGAAACATATATGCAAGGCATTGAGTTGAGATATAGTCCGCACAAGTCATTTGTCAAGATCCAAGTTTACACCCTGGACGTGGCCGGCACTCAAGAACCATTGTTGGTCCCCAAGCGAACCCTCATCCTGACTGACTACAAGCGGAAGACTAACTTAAGCATGCAAAAGCTTAAAGCTGAAATAAAATTCAATAAACTCAACTTTGTAAAATATTAACTCAAATGAACAACTTAGAATAAAAATAATATCTTCAACTCGCCATAAAATAGGCAACTTAAGTCTTTAAACATTTAACAAAACAAATAATACAGACTTCTCAACTATACCAATTATGAAGGCTCTAACTATTAAAGATGGATGTCGGGACAAGACCTACGACATCCTGACTAAGTTGAAAAGTAAATGAAATCCTCCAAAAACAAGGAGGCTCACCATAGCTAACTCAAACTTTCGAATGTATCAACGAAGCTCCTATTGATGACCCTGAATACCTGTGTCTACATCATGAGAAGATGCAGGCCAAATGGCTCAATACGTGGAATGTACAAGCATGTAAGAGGAATCTTATAGCATAAACATAAGCTTGAACTTTGATAAAAAGGAAACATACTTACCTCTTCTCAACTCACTCAACTCAAAGAAACATAGCTCAACTCAATGATAAGATATTCAACTCAGAGGTATACTCAAGGATACTCAAAACTACTCAAACTTACTCAACTCAGAAGTACTCAAGTATAAGGTACTTAACTCAAAATACTCAAGGATAATGCAACAGTAAAAGATGCAATATATATGAAAAGATGTACAAATGTAGATAGCAACTCAATGTATTGAAAAATACAATAATACTCAGTATGTAGATAAAAATACAATATAACTCTGTGGGAAATTCTCTAACTGACAACCACCACTATGAGCCTAAGTGGTGATACAATGTTTTACCTCATGCTGCCAAGGACAATCCTATACCTTGCCGGGGGTATAGAACCTAACTCACTAAGTGGATCCACTAGTCTATGCTAAAAGCATCTTAAGGAGTCATCTAAAAAGTATGATCATTTACTACCCATGATGGCTACATGGTTTATGGAGACTTGAGCTATCTGAACTCGTATCCCCATATAGGTGCTCAATACTACTCCCAAAATATACTTAGCTCATATATTTGTAAAAATAAAACTCTTTCTTTGGTTTGAGATGATTATTCAAAACTTAGCTTAAAAGCTCTCTTGGAAATCATAGTTTCCTTTTTACTGAAAAACTAGTTCAAAGGCACTTTTGAAATCTCAGTTTCCTTTCTTGTTTAAATGTGAAAACATTTACTCTTGGGAATACTTAGTTCCCATATATCATTTTAAAGAAAATGAACATTATTCTTACTCTTTACTCAACTTCAAAGCTTAGGTCTTAAAACAAAGTTAAAACATTTGTAAAAGACTTCTTAAAATATGGTTCATGCCGATATATGGACGTGAACGACTCAATGCAAGGTTTTCAATAACCATAGATAGAACTCAATAGTTGGAACTCAAGAACTTCAATGATACTACTCACTTCAAGAGTGTTCAACTCAGAGGGTTCATGCGAAATTTATGAGCATGAACTACTCAACTCAAGGACTCAAAGATACTTCTCGTTTCAAGACTGCTCGGCTTATAGGGTTCATGCGGAATTAAGGACATGAGTAACCCAACTCAAGGACTTCATGGGTAACATGTAATAGTCCCATGATTAGGAATGTAATCTCAAATGGTTTAGAAACTCAATACTTAAGACTTAGGACATGGAGATATTACTCATCTCATAGATACTCAACTTATAGAGTTCACGCAAATTTATGGGTATGAACTACTTGACTCGTACGTCTACATAACATTATGGAACTCATGATACAACTCTTCTCATTCTCATACTTACTTTCTCAAAATTTAACTCAAATCGATTATGGATCTCAAGGGAATCACAATTGAACTCAAAACTTTCTAGAACTCTACTTTTAACTCTCTGTTGAATGTGAATTATGAATTCAAGAGTTATGGTTCATACTATGAAAGATCTCATGAAGACAAAGTAGACTCATGAATACATTATCCTCATCCTCATACTCACTTGCTCGAGTCTTGAAACAAGTTACTAGAAGTTATAGAAGACTCCTCAAAAGAACTCAAAGGGACTTTCTTAGAATGTTCGAAAGAATTCTCAAAACTTAACTCTTAACTCTTCCTTGAATTTGAATTATGAATTCAAGGTTATTATCATGTTATGAATGATTTCTAGGTGTTTATAAGTGGTTTAGAGTGTTTAGAATCAAAGGGGAGTAAAGATACCCTTTGAAAGAACTCAAACGGACGAAACGATGATGAACGGGTGGGGGCAGGCGACCCTGACGCTCTGAGTGGCGCGGGGCACGAGCCCCTAAATTTCAAAGAAGTGGTTGGGATGCTCTGGCTGGTGTGACACGCCACACCCAAACCCAGAAAGCTTTGACGACTTTCTTTGCTCGTTTTCTCACCCTAACTCGCCTACAATCGAACATTTTCCTCCCTAATCACTTGGATTCGATTACTTAACATAATTACACTCTAATATACTCAAAACAACACTCAAATTAATAAATTTCATCTCAAGAAATCATCAAAACCCCAATTTCATCTAATTTTAGAACACCTATCAAGAACTCATCAAGAACTTTAATCTTTCAACTTCAAGAATGAAATTTCGCTGAAAATAGAATGATTGGCGTGTGGGTGAACTAAACCAACACTATGGAAGCTTACATACCTCTTAGGGATCAAACCCATGGCAAAAATCCGCTACAACACGCAAGAATCTCAACGAACGTTTGATCCTGTCCTCTTTTCTCTTCTTGAACTCTCAACTAAAACCCTAGGCATATTTAAGGATTATAAAACTGAACCTAATAGTATTAGACCCTTAAAATCTTACTAAAAATGAATTAAATCTTATTTGGTAAGGAAAAGACCAAAATACCCCTTACTATTTTCAGCTAACTTTCCTTAACTGCAAGCCTAACTTCAAAAGGTCATATCTCACTCATCCGACCTCAAAATTTAGCAAACTCAACGGTGTTGGAAAGATAATTCAAAAGTATTTCCTACGGAATCTTGTAGCACGTCTAACTCATCATGTGCTAGGAGGTATGATCATTTCAAGTTGACCCAAAACTCATAACTTAAGCATAACTTGCAAAATTTCAGATTTTTCTATATCTAATTTAGTTCTTTTTCGAACTCAAGGTGCTACATCTAGTGACCTGACCTTAATACTTAACAAATTTTAAATTCCTTAGTAAAATCTTACTCACAACGAAGGAAGGTTCAAGTCTTAGCTCAAAATTTTTCTAGGGTGTTACATCATTAGACGCATTTAATTATGATGGGTCTGTTCAAAATCAAATCAAAATCAATAATTCAAACCATAAAAGTAATTGGTCTATTAGTAATAATTTATTAATTTAGTGATTTCAGTAATGATTTTGGTTTTTTTATATCGGGTTATCGATTCTGAATGGTTTAACGTTTATTCTTTATGGGTTAACATAAATTACATTCATATCATCCGATAGATAAAATTATTGACTTATATTTTTATTTCTCAATGTCTCAAACTCTCAATTGTTTGACGTTTATTTTTTATGGGTTAACCGATAACCCATAGCAAATTAATAAATTACATTTATATTATCCGGTATATAAAATTCTTGACTTATATTTTCATTTCTCAATGTCTCAAACTCTCAGCTATTCTACAAGGTGCCAATGTTTTCTAATTTGAGCAAGATTCAATCTATCAATTCATAATGTATGGCTCATTTGGTTTTTCACTTTGTTTCTAAATAATACAATGATCTATTCGGTGTGAAATCTTAACTTTTAAACTGATAATGATCATTAATCAATACATTGATAAATACATATATAACATTAATGGTTCTATAACAGTTAACATGTATGCAAACTGATTATCGATAAGTTGAACTAATAAACTTCAAAAACCTAACATAATTGACCGATATATGATCAATATTCTTTAAAATTGTCTTGGAAAGGGTTAAATCCTTCTTTAATGGCACTTCTAAATTGTGGGACAAGAGGGTCTGGTAGATTTTCCCAATCATACCATTCCCATCCATCACATTTTTGTGGTTCAAGATTTTGAGGAATTTGATTTGGATCAACCAATACAGCACGTACCAGGATGACTACATAGTGTTCTGCAAGATTTGCCTCATCATCTAGGAAGAGGTTGTTTGTCACTTTTAGTATTTCTATCTTCATGATGTCCAAACTTGTTTCCTCCTTCACTTCTCTTGTTGCACATTCCTCAAAGCTCTCCCTTCAAACGGAAAAAAAGGACACATAGATATATCAGATCTCTTTGGAACAGTCATTTTATGTGATAATATTTTACGTATTATATACTCCCTCTGTCCAATAATAATTGTCCACTATTGACTTTGCACACCCTTTAAAAAACTATAAATGAAAGGATAATTTTACTATATCACTCTTTGAATATAATAAATACAATGTCTTGAAAAATGTAATAGAGAAATGACTATAGTTAATGATAAGGGTAAATTAGGAATTAAGTGAAAAATTATCCATGGATTTCATAAAGTGGACAAGTATTGTTGGACATTTATTTTTAGTATAGTGGACAAGAATTGTTGGACGGAGGGAATATGTCAATCAAGTTTTGTGTGAAATATATCAATCTTTCGTGTTATATGTTTTATAACAACATACTCAGTAAAATCTCAAAAGTAGGATATGAAAAAGATAAAATATACATAAATCTGATCACTACCTTGTAGAGATAGAAATACTATTTTCAGAAGAAACTTCAATGGCAAAGGGAAGAAATTTGCAACATGTGGTATCAAAGCATTCATAATTAAAGAATAAATACTTAAACACGTGTTATATAAACATCGAATGCGATTACCCAAACTCAAGATGACCACTAGGAACTGAAAAATAAGAATGAGCAACACAAGCTTGACGTTTGCCAATCAACAATTTGTTTTCCTTCACTATGAACACTGCCACAGCTACTTTTGGACTTCCCACAGCCATCACCTCTTTTTTTATTTTTCCTTCTATCAATTATTGTATTGTCGTCACTTAATTGATCAATAACTTCATGTTATCTTGCTCTATATATAAGCACAAATTAATAAAATATTTATGTAGGTAAACTTATCCTCTTCTTTTTTTTTTTTCTGGGGGTTATGACATGTTTTTTTTATGTGCCAAAAAGAAATGATAAGGTCAAGAAATGGTCGCAAAGCTTATTGCTAAAAAGTCATAAAAAAAAATTATTAAAAAATATTAAGTCAATTTTTTATAGACATTTTGATGAAATCAATGATAAAAGAAAACGGCAAGTTGTTTGTTTAATTTTATGTAAATTTAAGTGTTTACTTGTGTACGCTAAAAGTTGAAGGACATAGATAACAGTTGAAGCCAATTAAATGATATATTTATGTATTATGTCATTTTAAAAAATTATTTAGTGAAAATTTATTTTCTATCATAGATTTTCCTAGTAATCCTTTGGTGGAAATTTTTTTGTTTTCTAGTAGTGGTGGATCTATTTTCGTTGAAAATTACGTTCTATAATTATACATTAGAAGATAGTTATACTAATTTATATTGAGAGGTCATTTTACGAGTGTGTTGATATAGAAATAAATAATTACTAATTGCTATTGTTATAGAAAAATAAACATATCATAAACTATGTTTCGAGAAAAACTTGATTGTTATAGTGAGTTATTGTTATATAAAAATGTTGTTATTAAGAAGTTTGACGGTATAGATTAAAATTATTTCTTATATACCTTATAAGCTACTACATTAAAATGTCACTAAATTAATATTCGGTTAATTAATAATCTCTCTAAGATAATAATTTCCTCTGATCTCGACTTGGCCAATGAAAAAAATCACTCATTTCGATAAGATAATAACATAATATATTTTTAGAAGACCCCTATATAAATATATGATCTCATTAATATTATAAATTAATAATTCTTTAAAAGTACAAATATATTTAAGACAATTTAGTGAAATATGATTATGATTATGTTATGTGCCTTTTTTGTTAAAATTTAAATCTAGTTGAAGCTCATCTCTAATTTTTCTTATTGCATCCAAACGTTTCGGTGTTTTCTTTGCGAACTGCACCATAAAATTGTGAAAGGTTCTAGACACGATAAATACTTCCTTGCGCGTAACTGGTTTCAAAGGTATTGTGTCATCTTCAACTTTATCATCAACATTGTTTTTTCCAATGATTGTTCCAAGTCTGGACCTCTGAACATGTATCATTTTCACCCATTCAATAGGTTATCAACATCCATTTTATTACGATAGCTGAGATCACTAATCATGACCTCAAATTCATAAATGACATTTTCACAAGTGGGTTCATTCAAATTCTTTGTGATTTCATTTTGCGGTGTCGAAACACTCTTTAAATTAATAAATATTAATTTGTCAATTAATAATATTTTATAATCTCATTTATATTACTTTAGTAAAATTTTGCTCTACTAACACATTACACTTTTTAATAGACGTTTGTGATTCCCATGGCTGGATCTATGAAACGATAAATTATCTCTTCACACCACTTTTATCACTTTGAAGTGACAAAGTAATGACTTTTAATATACAAAATATCTATGTCATATTAAACTTTATCACTTTAAAGTGACAAACCAATTACTTTTAATATTCAACAAAATATCTATGTCATATTAAAAACTTTAGTGTAGATAATCCATATATATTGCCAAGTCTATTTTTACAGCACAAGGTGCATGAACTAGTGATCACTACTTGCTGTTGTAGCAAGTCTCGATCTAAAGAAGGAAATTGGATAGGGTGGATCTAGAGGTTCTATGAATTTACGTAAATTTAATAATTTATGTATATGAATGAATTTAGAAATAATTATGAATTTAATTATTGATTATATTAAAAAGAGTTAAAGATAAAATTAGTAAGGAGGAAAAATTGTTATTTTTAAAGGACGTGTGAAAAATAATATGATAACTAATATGAAACGGAACAATAACACTTTTGATTGAAAGGAGATGATGAAAAGTAAGAGGAACTTGTAAGCTTGCTTTCCCAAAAGTACTCCACTAAATATAGCACAAGAATTGAAGCTATGGTCCAAAAATTATGAAAGATTTGTTTTTATAGTTTTTAACAATTTGTTTTTAATAAAAGATTTTTAATTTTATATATTAAAAAAAAAATCAGGTTTGTATATGAGCAGATGTGATGAAAATATAATTAAATAAATAAATAAAAGTGTGTTCTCTTTAACGGCTTAAATTTTCAAATAAGACGAACATGGAATAATTTTTTTAAAAGTTATTTGGTGACAAATCATCATTTTCTAAATTTTAATGTTGATGTAATCCTAATCAACAACGATTGCAAATTCAATGATATGATCACACAAATAGCAATCCAATTACATAGGGATGCTGGTCCGAGCAATATGTAAATCAAATATGTATTTGTAAGCGTGATCCTTCAGAATCAGTCTCGTTGCCTAGCTACGCTATAGGCTCAGAGCCTTTTTATGGAGGCTAACATTGTTAACCATTTTAATTCTTATACCCAACTCTCCCGGATAATAACCTGTTAACCCTAAGCTTGCAAGCATTCTGATCACATCTAAGTCCCTATTAAATTGCTATTTGGATGGAAAGAAAATGATCTGCCTTTAGCAGGAAGAATTGCTTGAAAGCACTTGGCATTCAGGCAGGCCACACTCAAACAAATAGTTTTGAAACAAATAAAGAAGTATGTGCCACACTCACGAAGGACTGTCAATTTCTTACAACATCAGAAATTTCTTGATAAAAACATATGAGACTCCGGTACATCCTCTACCAGATCATAGTATGTGCCAAATTCCGCAAAATACACTTATATTGCTATGGTATCACATAGGTTGCTTTTATTCCATCAAAATACAATTTTTTTATAAACAGTAACATTCCTTCAAAATACACTTATCAAGCCTCTATAACATCTACATGATATATCATATCATATGACATTATAAAGGCATGCTTCGGTCTTCGATTAAAACGTTTGTCAATATTTTATGATAATCACGTAACATATCATATGCTGACAAGGTATCGTAGAGGAACAAGTTCATTCATTCAAAAAAAAAAAAACACTAGCCACAAATAAACATGATACTCATATAGTATATATCATATATTGAAAGAGTATCATAGAGGTTTGCATCAATCCTTCCATTAAAACATTCATCAAGCCTCTATGATACGCACATGATATATCATACACTGACATGATATTATAAAGGACTAGGTTCATTCATTCAAAAAAAAAAAAAAAACATTCCTCAATAAGGGTTTCTGTGATACCCATATAGTCAAATGGCCGCCTAATTCTAACGTGTGTGGCTAGTTCAGTGCGAGGACTGTTCTGCAATTACTGAAAGCATAACTTATACTAGCATTACTAAATACACTGGCTAAGGAATGCAAATGTGGCTGAGACTGAGACTGAGAAATAGGCTCATATCATGGCAATTAGTCAAAATGATCTGTGCATGGTGAGCTGAATTACTGCTTTACTTTCTAGTATTCATTTTGACAGCAATTGGATCAGAACAGTATGGACAATTGCCAAACAAAACATCAAACGACCTGTAAAACAAACAAAGCAGATGAATGTGATAAGAGAATTAAAAAATTTATGTCCTTGCAGTTGGCTAGAGTTATGCAAGGTTTAGTTATTCCATCTTCTACTCTACCTAAAATGTAGATTCTTTCATAGCTTATACATGTACTAGTTATGCGGGATTGTAAACTGGTAACCAAACATCATATTTGATGTGCTTGATTCTATACATAGCAACTAAAATACCACCAATCATGGTACTTGTTATACTGGTTTTAAAACATGAATCTTCTTAACCAACAATCAAACGACCCCTTAATGTATTGAAGGTTACAAAAGCAAAAGGTAACAAGAAGTTCCATACACCAAAAGGAAAGTTCAATTATTCCACAAGTTATACATTTCTCACTTTTACTCCTACACAATTTTCTCTATATGTTCCTCAAAAACCAAAACAATGTATAGCCCCTCCATTTGTCCCCAAATTAGCACTAAATATTCTCGAATCTAACTCTCTTAATGATCGTACAACAAGAAGTCAATTTGGATTAGAGGGTAATCAAAGTTGTTGCATAGGTGAAAAAGAAATTGAAAAATAGAACTTCCATCTGTGAAAAAAATGCATGTATTTTCATTGTAACATAGAACAATATGACTTGCCTACGAAAGCTCATGCAAGCAAGGTAAGAGTTTTTATGCAATACCGTTGAACAAACAATGTGTGTTTCAACTGAACTTCATTCAACCAATATCTTGTCTAATTAATCTCTCCTTAGTGTATATGGACTGGTAAGATATAATACTCAGAGATATTTCATTAGCATCTGTTACAATCAACAATATATTTTCCTTTCCAAAACATTAATCTAGTTTCAACTTGGGCTGGCTATATATCAGCTAAAAACTTTTACCTCCAACAGATGATCAACAAAGCTCAATCCTGGACTCGCGCACAACAGAATGACAATATCTTAAGGATATGTTTACCATCACAATCAAAAAATCAAGATAGGAGATTTCAACTTACTGCCTTGTTGTTGTGATGGAACGCAGCCAATCTCCAAGGCAAACACTATGGAAGGCCCTACTGCAGCTGTTATTTTCACATGTACAATCAGTGCCACTTCCACTCTTATCACAAAGTTCATCATCTAGATTGACATCATCAAGTCAATGCCATACCACAGAAGAATATCAATGGGTTTATCTTACGGATATAGGATTACCAATTGGAAGATATTGTGCATAACAAATGCCACATTCAGTTTGTGGATCAGTTTGCTGAATGCTTGAAGGTCCATGAAGTTGAATATCCAACATGTGTGCAAGATTCTCAGAAAATGGCATGTCTCTCATCCTGTGAATATAATAGAAATCTCAGCTGGTGAGACAAAACAAGGGACAAGCAAAATCTCAGCAAAAGTTAAATAGCACAATCTTGATTGTGTTGGAATTCAAATCCTATGCACATCAATTTACCTTAAGAACAACTTGGTAATCTTAAGGCACATCAACTTACGCATGAATACACTAGATAACAGAGAAATCAACGATGATGCTTGAAAAGTCCAGAAAAATTACTTAAAACAGTATTTTGAGTATATTAAACAACAGTCTTAGCATCCAAATGTAGACAATGACAAGGAGCGTGATAATTATATCCAGCAGTAAAAGCAATAGTTGAAATACCATCTTTTACAGTTTTTCCTCCACATCGCCCTCAATCTCTCCACTCCTGAATCGGAACCTAGAAAGCGACAGCTAGAAGAACTCCATATCAATTTCAAAATCATTAAAGATAAGAATACTTGTAAAAGCTGCGAGTTTCAGAAAAAAACTTACTCTGGTAGGGATATCGGATCATTAGCATCTATAGACAATATGATGTAGCTGTCATTACCTATAGCAAAAGAAAATGGATCAACTACTTCTGCAGCGGTCAAGGGATACTGAACAACATTCATGTACATAAGCACATACTTATATTAAGTTGGCGATGTGACAAGGCACGTTGAGGATATCGTAGATCAGAAACCAAAAGAGAGTGGTCAATGTCATCCATTAGATTCCAAAAGTCCTGAAGCTTCTCAAGATGCTGGATCCATTAGGAAAAAGATATGGTAATTATAGCAGAAAATCACAATCCACAAATGTTGATAAACTACACGTCTTTGGTGGATGAAATAATTAGTAGTAAATCACAAGTTACAATGCAAATGCAAACGAGGGGAGAGCTGCAACGTGTTAAAAGGAATACACAATTACCTTCTGAAACTGTTGGATAACATCTTTCAGTCTTGAGTTAATTGACCATTTCAAACTGAAGAGATACGGCACGTCCTGGGGAATAGTCAGTAAATTAGGACATTGCCTAAAGAGTGCATGCAAGGCTCTAGTATCTCAAATTTGAAGGATGCCAACCGCTGATAGTGAAGGCGGATGGTTAGGATATGTTCCATCCAAAGTTATCTGCAGAATGTGCACTCGTCCCTTCTTGTCCCTAACACACAGAAAAAGCATGAGAGTTTATTTTCCGCCAATGTATTTACAGTCTTCCACTAGCTGCAATTCAAAAGTTTAGAGTCTTCCACTACAGTCCTTCCTCTTATAATTCCTAACAAAAAAGGGAAACAATCTATACCGTCTTCTTTCATTTAACCAACACCTACTCTTCCTCATTTTAACCCAACCATAGCGTTAAGAGATAAAAGAGGCCTTACTTGATGCGAAAGGTGAGAAGTCTTAGGTCTTCCCCAAATCTAACAAGGTGCTCCCATCCTATCTCTTCTACCTGTACATACAGCATGATTTCAGAAGAAAATCCTAAAAAGTATTTGCCTAAAGCATATTCACACAAACAATAAACCACTCAATCAATGTCTAGAATAGACGACGATGCAACCAGCATAGTAGTTCAGAAGTCACATTTAATATCTCTAATTTAGAAACCATGCCATGTCAAGCACAATGCATAAATTACAGAGAAATTTCATAAAAGGCAAACATCTACAAAACTTATGTGTACTGTTTCTGATCATTCTTAGCCTTGAATCTCAAAATTTCACAAAGCCACTGGAAAGGGCAAGGACATAATGGTTAAAATTTAACATCAATGTAACTCTTGGGTGTGTAAACTATTCCTTTGTTAGTAAAATGAATTCGCAAATCCACTGTTGATGCTGAGAAAAAACAGTGGGATCGATGTAACACGATGGTGCTTTCATGGCTGATGGGAAATGTGAGCAAGGAATTGGTGAGTGGAATCCTTTTCTGTTCAAATGCAGCATTGGTATGGAGTGATTTGAAGGAACAATTTGATTAAGGTAAACATGTCCAGAATTTTTCACCTACACAAAGCAATTGTTACACACACCCAAGGTACTTCCCCTGTCTCGGTCTATTACTCTAAATTGAAGGATCTATGGGACGAATTTGATTCGATTGTTCCCCCTCCCTCTTGTAATTGTGTGAAGTCTAAGAAGTATATGGATAGTATGTTTAGGCAGAAACTTCTGCAATTTTTGATGGGCTTAAACGACAACTATAGTCATGCTAGAAGTCAGATCTTAATAATGAGTAAACCACCTACTGTAAATCAGTGTTATGCAATGATAATTCAAGATGAAAGTCAATGAGAATTAAGTAGTGATCACTATAACATTGGGGGTCAAACCGATCCGACTGCATTATTCACTACCAGGCATGGGGGAAGTAGTTTTGGAAATCAAGGATCTCGAGGTCCTGAATCTGGAGGATATGATAGTTTTCGAGGTCAAGGGAATGGGAAAATTCATAGACCACAGAGAGGAAGTTATTTTTACTGTGATCATTGTGACATGAAAGGTCACAGTCGAGCTGATTGTAACAAATTGAAGTATTGTGCTCATTGTCACAAGTATGGCCATTTGAAAGAAGTTTGCTACCAATTGATAGGCTATCCTGCCAGCTATAAAGGGAAGAAAATAGCAAACCTTGTCACATTAGATTTTGGAGCTCATCCTCACATTCCAGGAGGTATGACTGATGGTTACTTGAATCCTATGATGCAACGACTCAGTGGAGGGAGTACAAACCAGATGCCACAGCACTATGGTATTAATCCAGGACTTGGAGCTGGATCAGTTCCATACATCGCACCAAACCAATACAATCAGGTCCTCCAAATGTTGAATAAACCATTGATCCATGATGCAACTGTTGCAAATTCAGCAAATAGCAGTGCCAATATAGCAGGTATTTTTGTAGGCAAATCTATATCTATTCCCTCAACCTCTAGTGTCAATTGGATTGTTGATAGTGAGGAAACTGATAATATTGTTGGGACTGAGAGCTTATTGAATCATGGATTAACAATGAAAAGTTTAGGCCAGGTACAGCTTCCAAATGGTGACTCAGCTAAGGTCACACAATCAGGATGTTCTCAACTACAAGGAGGTGATGTAGTTAAGAATGTATTATGTGTACTAGAATTTAATTTCAATCTTCTCTCAGTGGCAAAATTGACTAGACAGCTGAATTGTTGTGCCATCTTTACCCTGATTTTTTCCTTCTTCAGGATCTCTTCACTGGGAAAGGGAAGGAGATTGGTGAAGAAGATGGTGGTCTATACATCCTAAAGCCTCATCAACTATTAGATACTGGCCAACATAGAAGTTTTGATGCAGCTTCGAAGGACTTTGATGAGGGTGATGTCTGGCATAAGAGACTAGGAGACATTCCTATGAGTGTGATTAGAAAGATAGATATGTTTGCAAATAAAAGGGACTTTATGCTACAATGTTGTTACATTTCCTTTAGCTAGACAAATCAGATTGCCATTTCCTATTAGCAGAAATAGAAGTTCACATTGTTTTGACCTAATTCACATCGATGTATGGGGACCCTATAGAGTTGCAACTCATAATAAAATGAGGTTTTTTCTTACTTTGGTTGATGATCACTCTAGATGGACTTGGATTTATTTGATGCATCTTAAATCTGATGTTTCTACCATATTGAAACAATTTCTTAACATGATTCAAACTCAATATAATATCCAAGTCAAATCCTTTAGGTCAGACAATGGTGGAGAATTTTTTAATGCACAAGTGAGTGAATTGTTTGTTTCTCAAGTAATCATTCATCAGAGTTCCTGTCCATACACACCTCAACAAAATGGTGTAGTGGAAAGGAAACACCGACACATTATGGAGACAGCAAAAGCCATCAGATTTCAAGGGCATATTCCTATCAAGTTCTGGGGAGATTGTGTCTTAGCTGCGTTCACATCATTAACAGGGTTCCTTCAACTGCATTGAGGAACAAGTCCCCTTTTGAAATATTATTCAACAAACAACCAGACTTGTCATATATAAGAATCATTGGATGCTTGTTTCATGCAACCAATTTACAAAGGACAGATAAGTTTGGTCCAAGAGCTATCATATCAGTCTTTATGGGTTATGGGACCACACAAAAGGGTTACAAGTTGTATGACCTTCAAAATAAAATTTTCTTTATTAGTAGAGATGTTATTTTCACACTCATGTGAATGATGGCTTACAAGATATTATATCACCTGATGACTCTCAGGTTCCAGCTCAATTACCTTTGACAATCATCCCTGATGCACATCCTTCTAATGCTGAAGAATACCAAAATGATCCTGTTCTAGAGGATCCAATACTTGAGGATAATCTTCCTACACAAATGCACACTCCTGCTATCACTGAGGAACCTGTCATGAGTTCCACAATAGGCAGGAGACCTTCCAACAGGTCTTCTAGACCTCCATTGTGGCAAAAAGACTTTGTGACTGTCACTAAGTCAAAATCACAGTCCCATTGTCTGTATTCTCTTACGGATAATATCGACTACAACAGCTAGTCTCATACATATCAAGGTTACATTGCCAACATCTCAGTTGACACTGAGCCTCAGTTTTAGAGAAAAGGATCAAAATTGTCCCTTATCTTTGCCTTAAGACTCAAAATAATCCTTATCATTTCATATGGAGCACTAATAGTCCTCCTTCTTTGTAAAAATGGTACAGTTTTAGTCTCTCAAATATTTTCCGTCTATCACTAACGGAAGCTGCTTATATGCGTGTCATGCATTAAATTAACTAATCATTTTTACCCTAAAAAGCTAATTGTTCTGTGTATTTCCTATTCGTATCATTGTAGAGGGTAGATCTAAGCCCTAAATGGAGTCAAAGCTCAACACTCACATAGCAACAAATCATACCTTGTTGATAGAATTTGTTACTCCTTGCTGTAAGAACTTTAATTAGCAGATCCAACCTTCAATTCTATTAGTGCACAATAAAAAAAATTTCTTCAATATCATTATCTCCCTGATATTATCAATTCTATAACGATATATGAATTTTCTTAACGGGTAATCATAACCCAATAATAATTATTAAATTATAACTTTATGCTTAATTGATACTAACAAGCTCTTGTTTTAGACTTGAAGCGTGTCTCTGGAATTCTAGACATAGGATTTAGTATATCTATACAACCAAATGATGTAGTGTAGTGGATAAGAATGTTTCTCTCTTAACCAAAGTTTTAGATTCGAGCTCTGCGTATAGGAACCAAATGGAGCCCTACATGGCACGATTCTAACATAGTTTGACTCCAATATGAATATCCTGACATCAATGGTGTTAGAGGGAAGGGGATGGGGAAATCACATAATACTCCATGAAGATAAAACTAATCTCATGGAATGTTAGGGGGTTGAATGAACAGGGGAAGAGAAGGGTGGTACAAAACCTGTTGCAGGACTGGAAAGCAGACATTGTATGTCTCCAGGAAACTAAATTAGAAGGCGATGTACGGGACTCAGTTAAACAAATTTGGGCAGGGAGATGGATTAAATATGCTTGTTTAGAGGCCAGTGGAACCAGAGGAGGAATCCTGATGTTATGGGATTCCAGAATGTGGGAAGGGGAAATCATGCAAGTTGGAGCCTACACTCTCTCTTGTAAATTCAAAGCCCAGACAAGCAATTTTGAATGTCATATAACCGGAGTGTATGCTCCGAATAGCAAAGTGGAGAGGAGGTTTGTATGGGAAGAACTGGCTGATGTAAGAGGCTTGATGGTCGGTCCATGGGCTGTTTGTGGTGACTTTAATGTCTGTAGATTTCCTTCTGAAAAAAATGAGTGCAACAGGTTAAACTCAGCAATGAGAGAGTTCTCAGAGTGCATTGAAGACATGGACCTCATTGATCTGCAATTAAGTGGTGGAAGGTATACCTGGTACAAGGGCGATAACCACATCACAGCATCCAGGATAGACAGGATTATGGTCTCCACAGAATGGAATAATCTCTTCACCAACATAAAGCAAACCACTATGCAAAGAGTGACTTCTGATCATGTTCCTATAGCCTTGTTGTGTGGACATTGGGAACAAACTAAATCCTATTTTAAGTTCGAAAATTGGTGGCTGAACCAAGAAGGATTTGTTGAAAGAATCAAGGTCTGGTGGGATGATTTTGAGTTCTATGGGAAGCCAGATTACATCTTAGCATGCAAACTCAAAGCCCTCAAAGGGAAACTGAAAGAATGGAGCAGAAATGAACAAGGTAATCTGAAATTGCACAAGAACAACCTTCTCATTCAGATGGCTGAGTTAGAATCACATCAGAGCAACAGAGTTTTAACTGAGGAGGAGATAGGAAAAAAAGCCACACTTTTCATGGAGTATGAGAGGTGTTTGAAGAATGAGGAAGTGGCCTGGAGACAGAGATCAAGGGCTTTGTGGCTTAAGGAAGGGGATAGGAATACAAAGTTTTTCCACCAAACAGCAAATGCCCACAAGAGATACAACCATATTGATCAATTGGAAGTACAGGGAGACATTATAACAGAGCCAAACAGAATTAAGGAAGAAATTATTTCTTTCTACAAAAAGATGTATATAGAACCTGAAGGTTGGAGACCCTCTGTAAATATCAGCAACCATCCTACCATTACAGAGGGTGAAAATGAAGCATTGCAGGCAGAGTTTGAGGAAGAAGAAATACTTGAGTGTTTAAAAATGTGTGCTATAGACAAAGCCCCAGGTCCTGATGGATACACAATGGGGTTCTATCTAAAATGTTGGGAGATCATTAAACATGACATTATGGGGGCTTTCCACAATTTTCACTCAACAGGGAAGTTTGAAAAGAGCTATAATGCAACTTACATAGCACTGATTCCTAAAAAGACAGGAGCAAAGGAACTCAAGGACTTCAGACCCATCAGCCTAATTGGTAGCTTCTATAAGCTAATGGCCAAAGTTTTGACCGAAAGATTGAAGAGAGTTGTGGATAAGTTGGTAGACAAACAACAGATGGCTTTCATCAGAGGCAGACAGATAACGGATGCAGTGCTTATAGCTAATGAAGCAATTGATTCTAGAGTGTCCCAGAAGAAACCTGGTATACTATGCAAACTTGATGTTGAGAAAGCATATGACCATGTGAATTGGGATTTCATTCTAAGTATGCTGAAACAAATGGGATTTGGCAGCAGATGGATTAGCTGGATCAAGTTTTGTATTTCAACTGTTAAGCTATCAGTACTCATCAATGGGTCTCCTGAAGGCTTTTTCAGTGCACACAGAGGAATCAGGCAAAGGGATCCCTTATCACCCTTTCTGTTTATCATAGCTATGGAGGGGCTTAACAATATGTTGAAGATAGCCAAGACAACAAGAAGAATACAGGGATTTGAAGTCAGTAGGGTTGCTGGGAATAGTATGGAGATCACACACTTACAGTATGCTGATGATACACTAATTTTTTGTGGGGCTGAGGAGGAGCAATTGCTGACTTTGAGACTTATACTAGTCTACTTTGAAGCCATATCTGGACTACATATAAACTGGAACAAAAGCCATTTGTATCCAATTAATGTGGTTCCGAATATGGAACACCTTTCACAAACCTTGGGAGGAGTGACAGGTACTCTGCCATCAGTATACTTGGGCATGCCTTTGGGGGCAAAGTCAGGAGCCATAGACATCTGGAACCCAATATTGGAGAAATGTGAAAAGAAACTAGCTAGATGGAGATCACAGTACCTCTCCTTGGGAGGTAGATTAACTTTGATAAACTCTGTTCTGGATGCTCTCCCTACATATATGCTATCTATCTTCCATATTCCCCAGTCAGTAGTTCAGAGTTTGGACAAAATTAGAAGAAACTTCTTGTGGCAAGGAAATAAGGAAAGAAAAGGTTTTCACTTAGTCAAGTGGAAGAACATCATCAGAAGTAAGATGCAAGGTGGATTAGGTATCAAGAATCTCAAAGACCACAGCAAAGCTCTGAAGGTGAAATAGTTATGGAGGTACCATCAGGAGGACCAAGCACTATGGTATAGGGTGATCAACAACAAGTACGAGGAGCTAAATAAATGGGTAACCAAAGAGGTAAATACCCCTTATGGGACTAGCCTTTGGAAATCCATCAGAATATTTTGGCCTTTTCTCAGTAATCAGTCAACTGTCAAGGTACAAAATGGCAGAAAAACAAGTTTTTGGTTTGATAAATGGTTGGGTGGTATGAGCCTCAAAGATCGCTTTCCTGACATCTTTACATTGGCTCAACAGCAGCAGAAGACTGTCGCTGAAATGAGGACACAACAAGGCTGGGATCTGATCCTCAGAAGAAATCTGAATGACTGGGAAATTCCCAGAGTACTGGATTTGCTTAAGGTTCTGGAGAATTTTCAAGGTATACAAACAGGTGAGGATTATTTATGGTGGCAGGGGCACAACAAAGGTAGTTACAAGGTGAAAGAAGGATACAAACAGATAAGTCCTAGTGGCATTCAAGACTACAAATGGCCTTGGAAGCAAATCTGGAGGATCAAAGTGCCACACAAAGTGGCATGCTTTACATGGCTACTAGCCAAGGAAGCAGTTTTGACATTGGATAATGTGGCCAAGAGAGGAATCTCTCTATGCAATAGATGTGCCTTATGTGGTAAGGCTAACGAGACAGTGAGACATCTCTTCCTACATTGCAACTTTACTGAGCAACTGTGGCAGATTTTCCTTAATCTCAGAGGCATATCTTGGTGTATGCCTAGCAAGATTAACGACACTCTATTCAGTTGGGAGATGGCAGGAGTTGGGGCTACAAATAGAGAAAGATGGAGGATGATCCCTGCTAGTATTTGGTGGACTATATGGAGGGAGAGAAACGAGAGATGTTTTGAGAATAGGAACAACAACTTGCAGGAAGTAAAGCTGAAGTGCATTCTGTTGTTCTGCTTTTGGTGTACAAATGTCTACTCCAATGAAACCGAGTCAATCATAGATGTTTTAGGATCCATTTAGATTTGGTTCAGTTTTTGGATAGATTATACTTCCTTTCTGCTTTTGTAAATATGGTTTCTCGGTACTACCTAAGTACTAAATGAAATACAAATGTTACTAGTTCAAAAAAAAAAAAAAGTGAGAAACTAAGTTTTTTTTTTTTTTTTTTAAGTAAATCTATAAATGGATAAATGGAGACAATATCTGAGGGTGATATTACTTGTGAATACAATGCATCCTGCCACTCAAAATTAATTCATTTGGTGACCTTAATAATTAACCTTGATCACTGTTGCTTAATGAATGGACAAAAGGAGCTAAATGTTGTAAATTAACGGAAAATGTTAGGAAGACTAAAACTGCACCATTATTATGAAGGAGGAGGACTATTAGTGCTCCACATGAAATGATAAGGATCATTTTGAGTCTTAAGACAAAGATAAGGGACAAATTTGGTCCTTTTCTCTCAGTTTTACCATCAAGCTGTTAAAGACGAGATGGATAGCAGCCATGAAAGAAGAAATACAAGCACTTGAGGACAATAAGACTTGGGAGATAGTGTCACTCCCTCCTGGGAAGAAGGCTATAGGACACAAGTGGGTGTACAAGATTTAAGTACAAGGCAGATGGTGCAGTTGAAAGATTTAAGGCCAGGCAAGTGGCCAAAGGTTACAATCAGCAAGAAGGGTTGGATTACCAGGAGACATTTTCTCCAGTTGTTAAAATGGTAAGAGTAAGGACAGTCCTCACTCTAGCTGCAACCAAAGGGTGGGATGTTCAACAAATGGGTGTATATAATGCGTTTTTGCAAGGTGACCTGGTAGAGGAGGTGTGTATGCAGATGCCTCAAGGATTCATTCATGAGAACACTGGAGTTCAACCTATCTGTAAGCTCCTTAAGTCACTCTATGGTCTTAAGCAAGCTTCAAGGCAATGGAATGTGAAATTGACTCAAGCATTGATGGTTGCTGGTTTTCAGCAAAGTCGCTTGGACTATTCTTTGTTAATCAAGAAGTCAAGTGTAGGCATTGTGATTGTTTTGATATATGTTGATGATTTGTTGGTCACTGGTAGTAGCACTGAACTGATTGATGACACTAAGCAAATTCTGAAAAACAACTTCAAGATCAAAGACCTAGGCCCATTAAAATACTTCCTAGGAATAGAATTTTCCAGGGACAATAAAGGGTTTCTTATGCATCAAAGGAAATATGCATTAGAGATCATTCCTAATACAGCTGTCAACATTCTATTGGTCCATTGGCACTGTTAGTTAGTGTAGCTGTACATATATATATATATATAGCAGAATGTGAGCTTATAATTAATTCATTGTGAGCATAAGAAATGAATGCAATACTTCTTTCTCTGTAAACTACTCTCTTCCATTTCATAGAAGTAAGCAGATTGAAAACAATCAGAATATTATCAGTATTTGACTATTCATCTTTAAAATCCACTGAATATATACGGATTACTAATTAGAACCTAGTAAATTGAAAAGATTAAAATCCACTTGAAACTCATGATGTTCAAACTTCTCAAAAATATCAACAGTGATGGATACTCTAAAAATAGCGTATTTTTAAAGAATCCAACACGGATGCAACAAGTTCGGAGAGTGAGAACAACATAGCCCCGAACACAGAATAAGCTTCAAATCCCGACTCCACCTGCTGCACACTCCCCCCAAATAAGAAAAGCAAAACATGGGGCAAGGTATGCACACACTCTATACAAAAACAAAAAACAATAAAATATAGTATTAAATCTTAAGATTTACTGATACTGATACAGCATACCTCCGAATATATCCTGCGGTAGAAAGATGATGATTTGGCCAATTCTTGGCATCTTTTTTGGTCTGCACACTCCTAAATGTATAAGATTCAAATATACTCAGTATGCAAATCATTTAAATCAATTTGGGGGAAAATAAAGTTGTTACTTACCATTATAATTATCTCCGAACAAACCTATATTGAATTTTTCAATGTCAGATACCAACGCCACCAGCCTCAACAACTTCTACCCAATTCCCAAGAACTTTTTTTTCAGCTTACACAATCTGCTTGCTTCTTCGGTTTTTGCCGAAAATCAATTAGGAAAATGAAGACAGTTTTTTTTTTGGTTTAAATTTTTACTTTTATCTCTTTCAAGAGTTTTTAGCTAAAATCATCCTTAATTCATATCCTAAACTTAAACATATCCTTAAAGTATTATTCTTAAGAAAATATTTGATAAGTATTTAAAAGTGAATAATTTCTATTCTTCTACTTGAATTTATCAGAAACTGACAGATTTCACAAAAATTAAGTCATCCCTTCGTAATTATTATTCTTAAATACGTCAAAAATACTATGATGAATTTTTTCGATAATTGAGTTTAGCATTATGTAAAATCTTTTAATTGGACTGTTTTTTCATTTATTTTTCATGTAATTTGATATTAAAAATGTTATTAGTTGAATATGTTTCTTCTCAATTGAATATGGTAGAAGTGGCGTTCGTTGGAAACATCCGCTTCTAATAATGTAGAAGTTCAATATCAGATTGGCCCAAAAAATTATTGATCTAAATACAATTTGATTTTGAAAGGGGTAAAGATAATTAAACTTCAGCTTCTTTCCGTTACTAAATGAGAAAAAAAAAGATCATATATCCTCATACCTTCCAAATATTTTTTGTTTCAGTAAGCAATGGTGTTTAAGATTTTTAATATTTTTTTTTAGAAACTTCTTATAGCATGTAATGAAACTATGCAGGAAAACTTTTGTTGATAGTCACATAAACTGCTCATGTTTTTATAGGATCCTTTAGTTTTTTGACGATATTTAAGAATGAATATTGTTCACTTTTAAATACTTGAAGGATGTTTTCTGCAAAAAATGATATTTAAGGATGTAGTTTAAGTTTGGGGTATAGTTTAAGGATGTTTTTGGCCAAAAACTCCATTTTTTGACAAATTAAGAAATGATTAAATTCATATGAAATTTCAATTAAATTCATGTTTATTTGGGTTGAATAATTAATTTGGATTTTACAAATAAATACGCAAGTTCATTTTATTAAATTTAAATACAAGGTCCATTTCACCTTGAAGCCCTAACTCATGTCTCACAATGACGGGCATCCGAGCCCAACAAGATGACGCCACATGTCAAGAAAATATGGTAGTCTCAGTCAAATTCAAGAATCAATCACAATCTGTCAAGTGTCAAAATGATATCTTTTGTCCAATCATAAGGAATTTTGTCCACCTCCTACAACTATAAATAGGGGATAGACATGACATTTAGGGACATTCTGACAACACTTAAAAAAGCACTCTGCAAGGATTCAAGAAAGTTACAACATCACTTACATAGCTCTTCGAAGGAGTGGTCAACAAAGTTCTTCCCGAAGATCGACTTGAAATGACGAAGTGTTGCCCGACATTTTCGAAGATCAAACACATCTCACAAACATCTACATCATTCTACATTTGAGAAACACACTACTATCAGCTCTCGAATCACGAACAAACATTAGGAGAGAAGAATCAAGAGAACAACAAAATTGTACTCACAAGATACATTAATAAAAATCATGTTTTTCTTTTAGTTATTTTTATTGCAATTAATTTTCAGTGCTATGAAAATTTGTTGCGAACAAATTTGGAACGCCGATAGGACTAGTTCTGCTTTTCATTTATTACTCTTGAAAATCAGAAACTACAAAGTCAACTATTACAATGACATTCAGAAAGAGTAGTGATGGTTCATGCAAAGACTCTACTGATGTCGTATTAGCTGATCTCAACCATGTTAGCTAGATTACGTGACGTAAGTTAAAGAACAATGGGCATAATGGATCTGAATACTTCACTTTTTTGGAGATGATGAAAAACAACAACTCTCATACGATGATTGTAACTGCAACACCTAAGGCTAATCTTGTATATGTGTTTATTGGAGAACTTTCTCAAATTGGCTCCAACTTTGGTGAATCTAATGATTCAATGGATTCTCCAACTTCAATTAATGCCAATGACTTGATGGCTGACTCAACTGACATGGAAGAGAAGTTTGCAATGATGGAGCAAATCATTGAAGCCTTGAAGATATCCGTTGACAACAAAAATCTTCATATTGCTCAACTTATGAACAAATTGGAGGCCTTCACAACTGGAGATTCAAGTCACGTCCCTATTTATCCACTTGGTTTTGACCCACGAAACAAGGACGTTGAGGAATCTCTAGCGAAGTCCAATTTTCAAAAGGAGAAACAATCTACTTCAATTGTTGCATTATTTGTTCATCAGCTGCAAGATATGATAACAAACACTATCAAGGCTCAATATGGTGGAAGACCACAACGATTATTGTACTACTCCAAGTCATATACAAGACGGGTTGATTGTCTATCAATGCCAGCAAACTATCAACCACTAAACCTACAACAATTTTATGGCAAGGGGAAACCCAAGGCAACATATCCCCACTTTGTTGAAACTTGTAGCAATGGTGGAGCACAAGATGACCTTTTGGTAAAATAGTTCGTTCATTCGCTAGCATACCCCCTGGAACAATGGTTGGGAGCAACTTGAGAAGGAACATCTTAATCGCCTTTACATTACTCGTCGAACAATAAGCATGATAGAGTTAAACAACACTAAGCAAAAAAAGGAAGAGCTTATGGTGGATTACATTAATCGTTGGAGATCATTAAGTTTGGACTGCAAAGATCGTCTTTCTGAAATATTTGTTATAGAAATATGCATTTAGGGTATGTATTGGGTACTTTTATACATACTATAAGGAATCAAACCACAAATTTTTGAGTAACTTGCTACATGAGCGCATGACATGGAGTTGAGCATCGCAAGTCATGGAAAGACATATGTCTTTGATCTAAGAAAAGAAGATACACAATTCAAGGAGTCGTTAGAATACACAACTAAAACATTCATGGCGGTAAACACTATTTCTATAAAGACCTCCAAAAGACAAAAGTTGAAAGAGAATGTGGCGCATCAACAAATGCGAGAAGTGAAAAACAATCTACCTTGAAAAAGTTACAAGCGAAGAAGTATCCTTTTCCTCACTCTAATGTTCCTGTGATTCTTGATGAGCTGCTAACCAATAAAGTCATTGCACTCTCAGAGTCAAAGCGACTCGAAAAATCCAATAAAGTCGATGATCCTATGTATTGTAAACTTCATTGTACCATCGATTATCAAACAACAAAATGTTTCATTCTGAAGGAAAAGATCATGACATTGGTACGAGAGGGAAAGATCATCATTGGTGATGGTAAGACAATTGAGAAAAATCATATTAGTGCCAAAATTGATATTAAAAAATTTTCAATTTCAAAAGCTCTTCCCCCGTGGCATCTCCAAAAATTGAAAGAAGGTGTCCTCATACTACAGTTTGGGAGCTTTGAACAAGTTGAAGTTTCTACCTTAAAGAAAACAACAAACACATCCGAAGTATATGACTTCTTCAATGAAAAGAATGGTGATACTTGGATTTTGGTTGCTTGCAAAAGGCAAAAGCATCAAAGGACTTCTAAACTCCGATTTTCAAAGTCGACGCAAAATCAAGTGCAAATCAACTTCAACAATGTGAAAGCATAAAATTTAACATCAAATCAAAGAACATGAATGCTTCATCATAAAAGGTTTGAAGGACAATTACATTGATAAAATTCTTCCCTGAAATGCTCCTCAATGTAAGAGCCTAAACTGCAAGTGGAAATGCTCATTGACGTACAAGCCTTAACTATATATTGAAATGTTCCTCAATGTACGAACCTAAACTGTAAGTTAAAATACTCCTCAATGCACGAGCTTAAACTGCAAATTAAAATGCTCCTCGAGGTACGAGCCAAGACTACATGTTGAAACACTCCTTGACACACACCTTACCGATGTGACCTATCCTTATGCTCTGGTGATAGTTTGCACCATTCAAGGGTTTAGATTGAACATGAGGTAATAGATAGTATCAGAGTGGGATGATTTCTATCAGGGCAACAAGAAGACCTTCTTTCTTCAAGGATTGGTGACAACGTTGTTCAAGTGAGTTGGGGTGCCCTTGATGGACTCTGAAATAGAGGTATGCATGGATCCCCCTTTCCACCCTCTTTGAGTGTGATTGGTCACTGACAATGGAAAGAAGAGGTGGAGAATAGGCGAGGCGAGGAGCAGACAGGTCGTAATAGGCTTAGGTTACAAGAACAACGATGATGATGTTGAGGATGATGTCTCCCCTTCCTACACCCACCACCCATTCTCTGGTAGCCGCCATCGTCAGAGCTAGATCCCCACCTCCCTCTAACCGGGAACTTGCAGTGCTTTACAGGGAGCTGGATTGGAAGAAGATGAACACAAGGGACCGCTTACCATCCATGCAAAATAGGGAAAGCAAGGCAGGTATTTTGTCCCGCCCTGCCCACTATAGCGACTATCCCTATAGTGGTAAAATTTCCTATATAGTGGAAGGATTTCCTCTATAGTGGAAGTGTTGTCCCTGGTCAACCCCACTATAGCAACCCCGATGAGGTCAACTTAGATACTGAAATTTTCTATAAAGTTTCTCATTCCCCAATACCCATTATCAATACTAACGCATGGAAATGCAACACTGCTTGAAAATAACCCTAGGATCATCTCCAGGCATGTATAATAGAGACTTAGCATCAATTTAATATCTGATAACTACAACATACCATAAACTAGTTCACCACATCACAATTCTGCTATCATACAATAATATCTCTTTTTCCTCCCCATGGTTTCCAACCAATCCCGACTGTCCTAAAGCTAGGGTTTCCCTTTAGTGACAATTTATTCTTTCCCCTTATCATTTTTACCAACTTCAAGTCCATGAGCAATTTTTAACACAAAAATGTTCAGTTAATAACATAGCAGTTTATCACTAAATCGTTATTATAACTTTTCCTGCTCCGCAATCTTACATAAATTCAGACAATTCCATCTCACATAATTTAAGTTATTCAGGCAACATCATGTATATAATAATAATCATCAAGCTTTATCACTAAATTAGATCATGTTCATTACATTCTATTTGCATCATGAATGATCATTAACAGACGTTCCATACATTTACATGACTTTTATGGTCAGATACCAATTGGAACCTTTTCAGTTCCAATCTTTCCTTGCTTATGTCCCTGCGAAAACAACATCCTATTTACTTTGTTAAAATACCATTTGGAATTCAGAGTTACCAATTGGACTCAACTCATACCACAAGCGACAGACCATGCAAAAGAGTGAAGAAGTGAGACGACTTCCTAGAATGCTTGCCTTCTGATGATTAAATATAGATGTCAACACATCAATCCTCGGGACTTTATTAGGCATTTGCTCTTATATTGAGAGATCGGTAACCTAGGCTCAAATACAAAAATTTTATGACTCAACCCACCGAATCATGCACCTACTCTGACACCTAAATACCCTTACATATAATTTAAATCATGAAATGTGGAAATAAACCGTAAATAAACTAAATACCCAATTTAGCCAAAGAAATACTCTACACTTGTCAAATAAGGTATTTTTGTAAAGAAAATACTGAACCCTCTCGAGGAATTAGTTTAAATAGGTACAAGAGCTTGTCACGATTCGAGCCTGCACCCTAATCGAGAAATGATACTCAGAACCACGAGTGGCCCCAGGTTAACCCTTGGAATAACATATCAAAGCATATTAGATGAAAATAATAAAGAAGATGAAACATATGCTGAATAAGTCTTAATAAAGAAATCAATAAATACATGACTAAACAATTGATATCTAAACCAAGTCTCTAACATTTAGACTTTGCGAGACTTGATATTTTGAAATAGGGTAGAGTTTTATCTAACATGAAGGTGGGGTCTTCTTTATTGGATTTGGACTTTATAGCTTGATGATAGAGATTTGAGAAATATTCGAGACAAGCGTTACATAGAGAATCCAAAGAGAAAATTCTTGATGGTGAGGTAATTTTGAGGATAAAAGATCGTATTTATGTTCTTCGGATAGGTGAGTTGACTAGAATGATCATGGAGAATGCCCATAGTTAAGGTATACGATGCATCCGAGGTCTACTAAGATGTACCGGGACATGGCCTCCGGTTACCTGAAACCAAATGCACAAACACACAATTAAAATCTTACTAACAACTAATTTAAGAAGTCCCCGAATGAGGATGACCTCACCAACTATTGGCTAGAACTGTTGCAACCTTACTAGCCACGAGTTTGAGTACAGTGCTAGAATTTACATCATAAAAGATGCAACGTAGAGAAAAATATGTGTCAATATGTGGCATGTACTGAGTAGTAAAGGGCACTAGAATAATCGTAAAAATGCATAAAGAGGATTGTGAAATAAGGTTTCCAAAATCATTACATAATAAGAGAACTTGAAGAGAACAATTGGAGTTCATGTCTAAATATCATTCAAAATCTTCATTCAAAAACATATATAAGATGAGTTTATTGCAGTAACCTTGAATAATCATTACCCTTATTTAGAAGGGAGAGTTGTGAAGGACAAACATAGCAGCAAAAGTTGTACCGGTGCAATTCCAACAAGCATACAAATAAATGCATTTTTGTAATTTCAAGGCATAAATTGGTACTTCTTTCATAAGCCACGTGTTGTTGCTTAGGGCAGCTTTCTTCTCAATACCTAACTCATTCCCACCTTCTCCATTTCACTCTGGGCTATTCTTTTATGAAGCTCTTGAAATTGTAGAGAAACTCTACCAAACTTCTTAATTTCTTTGGTATTTTCTTTGTTTTGTCTCTTTATTTACAGGAAATTAATAAATTTGTTCTTTGCCATTGTTAAAATACCTCAACACGGAGAAAAAGCAAGTACAATTCAGGTAACATCTCTTTTTCAAGTTCAAATTTGAGTTGTATCATGTATGTGTGATTATTGTTCTGTTTCAGCTTTTTCTTGCGTTGTATCATGTTTGATTGTGTGTTGTATCTTCTGCTTACTCTTTCATCCTTTCTTTGTTATACCCATTTGATTGTGATGGGATTGCGATAGACTCTTGATTTTCTTCTTATTTTGAATAATTTGGTCCATAAAGATTTATAATTTGCTGAATCGAATGAATTTATTAAAAGCTCACTAATTTGACAATTGTTATATTTTGGTCCAAAAATAGATACTCGAAGTTCATGAAATTGGTTGTCTCGATTATCTACTTATGTGAATGTGATAGACATGAATAACAAAATTGGTTAATGAATAATGAAATTGTTTAACTAGATTCTCTACTCCAATGACATGTGATATACATTAATAACAAAATTGGTTATCTCAATTCTAGCTTTGGTGATTCACCCACTTGGTTTAATTGTCGTAGAAATATTTTTCTTCTTGTGGTTTCAACTATAACTTCGAGAAGCATATTAAAAGAGCTTTAGCAGTTTCCATGGAGAAGACAGTGGAATTTCAAAACTTAGTGACTTGTTCTATTCTGTGAAGGTCTACCTAAAGGTGATTGTTTATTACTTCTTAGTATTAAATTGAGTTGTCTTTGTCGTTCTAGATCGTTAGGCTTTACGTACTTTTGTGTTACAGTTGAAAGTTCTTAGGTATTACAAATCACGCCTAAAATTCTAATAATTGAGAAATGTTATATTGTTTTTATCAAGAATAGGTTGTTGTTGATTATTATATATATAATCTTATGTAAAAATATACGGTAAAAGATGAAGAAAAAGAAGAATAAAATGTTCTAGGTGATGTGAAACATGTCATTAGAAGTAAAGTACAAGAAATTAAATGCACCATCTATATCTCTAAGTCAACAAATTTGGGGGAGAGGACTCTGAAGCTGAAGTGGTAAATGATGTAATTGACATAACTCACATATCTAAGGTAATACATATTAGAGAAGACATTGATCTAGAGGGACAAATAACACTTTCTGCCTATGATGAATCACTTTATACATTTCAAAAGCATTCAATTATAGTCTTCTTAGGGTTGTTTGTAGATGTAAATGCAAATGACAATTCAACTAGCTTTTTATGAGTTTCTACACTTTCCTCTCTCAATCCTGAAAGTTGGATAGTGTAATATCATCTCAAACTTTCCTATACATTAAACTAACAAACCACCCTTTTATGAACAACCCCATAAAACAAGCACATTTAAGGAAAGAATCAAAAAAACATGTAATTATCGCTTTCTCTTAACATTATCGGGTGAAGCAGCAGTAACATGTTGATCACAGCAAACTACAATCTACCAGTTGCAGGTAATGTCGCTGCTTGGTGGAATGAATGCACCATTGTTGTGTTGTTATCAGCAGCATTGACAGGTTCTGTTCCACCTTTTGTTGTTTGCTCCAAGAGGCGAACAGTGAGATGAATATCTCCATCCTTATGACATCTCTGTTTGCCTGTTTTTAAATAGCAAATTCTAAGTCATGTTAAATGATAAACAATCAAGCAAAAATTGTGAGAGTACAAAAAGCAGGTTACATCCAAATCTTGATTGGTTACCTCTACAGCAAATTGTGCCCATATTTTGTCGTTCCTTGTTTCCATCACTCCCTTCAGGATAGTCAAGCCCAATCCTCTTATAATGTCAGATATTTCCAAAAATAAGCCCCGTTCCTCGCAAAGCCTGCAGAGAACATAAAGTTTAGATGAACCATCAGTCATATTTTTTCAGTAATAGATGTCCTATCAGATATGCTAGAGAGTGAACAAAAGAATGATTTTTTGAGATGCATAAAAATTAACCTCCTCAAGCATTTGGCAAGGCTGATTTAGATCCTCAACTATAATAGGGCAGACCATAGACTGTGAGCCTACTTCATATGGCGATGTTGCTCAACCTTCTAGATTATCCTTTAAAAGCAATCCTCATTCCTTACTGATAATCTGCGAGTTCAAAACGGCCAGAAGTGAAGACCAATTCTCACATGAAATTCAAACCTCCAATATGATTTATTAACAACGAAACTTATAGCTTAAACTAGCTATCCCTGTAGCTAAAAACCTGAGAAATTATGTAGAGTGTAGTTATGTTATCATATTCTTTTCTGACTTTCTTGAACTTGGAAGCTATCTTTTTTCATGATCTCCAGCCATAATTTTAAGTACTGAATCCCAACATAGTATAACAATAAGAAAACTCAACTTTTTTAGTATCATGAAAATAAGGCTAAATGGTTATGACCCAACCTTTGACTCTCCAGTCTGTTTTAGTTTGTCTGCATATTTTGTGACACTTTGCAAGAAAAGCATGTGTTTGATCGTGCGTTCGAACAGTGCATCAATGCTACACTGAAATCAAATGATCCATCAAGAAAAATCATTAGTAAGAGCAAAATTTTCATTTAAAAAATTGGAAAATAATAAAATAAAAATATCAAAGAGTAAACAGGAATTCCAAGTGTCAAAGGATGTGTATCACTTTCGCCTGCACAATTTCTCGAAGTTCCTTCACACGATCTTGGATCATTTGCTGATCTTTTGGCCTTGGCCTAGGATTTTCTACTGGTTTAAGACTTTTTTGACTTATTTTGCTCATTTCATCTGGCTTTTTAGAATAGCCTATTGAAACACTGCTTGATGTCTTTGTGTCATAACTATTTTCCACCCATGAACTAATTGTTGATCCATAAATTGAACTACTTTGAGAATACGTTCTTGTGTCTTCTTTGGAGCATTCAGATCTGTATGAAGAAGAACTCATTGCTCCTGATTTTGGAAGTTTCTTGGGAGACACAAATTGCTCTCCCTGAATTTAACTGGAGACCACAACTCGATCATAGAAGCATGAGGCATTAGGGGCAGAAGGGTTACTCAAATTTGTTATAGTCATATGGCTAGAAACATTGTCATCCAGGCTCTGCTTAGCAGAATGATTTTTAATCCAATTCTTTGTGTTTGAGTTTGGTTCATTCCACTGTTCATTGTTCCAGCTGCCATTTAGAAGATTTTTCTTAAAAATCCTGAATGCACTCACTTGAACTTGGATTCTCATTTCGTGTAATATGTAATCACTCTCTTCATTCTTTTTTTGTTAGATTCTCTTTAAATCCTCTTAGGTGTAGTATAATAGACATTTATGTACGTGTTTTTTAGCATTCTTCTTTGGTAAAGTACAAGGAAGTGGATTACGCTTTTAATTGATCTTTCACATTTTCAAGCAAGAAAATTCATGAATGTTGCCTTAAAAATCTTATGTTTTTATATTTGCAGGTTGCATGTCACTGAGGAAGAAGTTCAAGACGCTTTCATTTACATGCCTCTGAGATTTCAAATTGAGGATGATTTAAAATGGATCAAAACATAGTTAGGATAATTTTGGAAGGTGTATAATGTAGTTTTCAAACTGCCAATTTTGAGTAATTATATTTAAAGATTGTAGATCCCATTTGCAATGTGTTTTTTCCCATCATGGAAAAGAAAGACCAATTAACAATGCTTAATGATTGCCGCACACGTTGCTACTAGAATCGTTTGGCATAAAATTAAAATTATATTATCTTGAATTTATTGATTGACTAAAAGCTAATTATAACATATCTTATTTTCACAAGGACAGATGTTCTAATTACAACTGTGTATTACTATATCATGGCAAATGTTTAGTGTGAACATCTTACAAATTGATTGTCGTATCTGTGTAGGTCAGGGCAAGGAATCAAACATCGATACTTCTGATTAGTTAAATCATAGTGTGTGCTCACTAATGTATATTTTTCAAGTTTCCCTCAATTTCAATCTTTGAATCCTTTTGAAGATACTTCATTCAAAGCATCCAAATGTTCTTATGATGAATTTGAAGTGCTATGCCTAATTAATCTACTTGTGTCTTTAGCACATATTGTAGTTAAAAGAATGCAATTATATATGCATAATGATGTATGCAAGTGTTTTTTCATGGTTATTTGGTTCACACATGTATATGAAATGTCCGTGTTAGCATTGAGGTTGTGGCTATCGGTTGTTGATTGTTTTAACGATACACACGTAACTATAAAAATAATGTATTGAAACTCAACATATCAAGCACGGGCCATCACCCATCTAGTAATGTAAATAGCATACTTAAAATTGAATCAAGTAAAGTAAGAGCATATCGTAGAATATGCATAAACTGGAAAGTATCTTGTAACCGACATACACCATGTGAGCTCATGATGTCCAACTTATAATCCCAGTTATAGGCTTCCCTATACTTTACTAGGGTATAGAACCATACCTATCTATGTGGATCCACTAATCTGATCATCTTAGGGCTAAATGATCAAACCAAAGCGGTGAAACATAATCATATGATGATATGTAGTTATAGAACTTTGATTTTCTAAGTCTGTATCCTCTCAATGCTAAATAGTCCTCCCAAAAATAATATATATTCATATAATTCTCATAGGTATGAAAACCATCTATCTATTTGAATAAATTGTGAGACTAAACTATCTAAAATAACTTGTATTGATGTTGAAGTTCATATCATGCAACTATTCATGCTTAAATGTCATAAGGGTTTGAATGATCATAAGAAATCAAGCTAAATCAGTAAAATAAGGTTCAAAAGATTAAAATAAGTTAAGGTAAACATAATCTTATGAGGAAAACCGTAGTTCATATGAATATCATAACTTTTCTTCAGACAGTTTCACGAAAGCCTTAAAATTTAAAACACTTTAGGTATGAGGGTGAAGGGATACTCTAATTATAGTCTTACATACCTAAGGGATTGAGATTTGAAATAATAACTTATTTGAAAGACTTGAAGCCCTATCTTTGTTTTTCTTGCAGATTGCTTTTTCGAGTTTGGGGAGTTGAGAGCATAGAAAAGAAAGAAATTTGAGTACTTGATAAAATATATTCCCCTAATAGAATTTAAAATATTGTGTCTTAGACTTAGGAATAACAGAAAAATACTGAAACAACCTCAATTAAAAAGTTGTTGGAAACCTTCCACAAGACCATTTGTAGTTTGTAGTTTGATCTAAAGGCCATAGATATCATCCATATAAGTCGGACTGAAATTTTGAGTTTCTAAATTTTATTCTAAGGTCCTAATTATGGCCCATAAATAGGTTTACGACCCGTAATCAAATCCATGGAAATCAGGTCCAAAAACAAGTTGCAAAATTTAATTTTACAAGCCTAAATTACGGCCTATAGATGGTTTTACGACCCGTAATTAGGTTTGTAAGAACCAAAACAAAAAACTAAATCTCTAAAGTTGATTTTACGGGTGCAAACTATGGGTCTTACTTCAACTTACGACCTGTAAATGGAGTTCGTATTTGTCTGACTCAGAAACTCTGTTGGGATAGTCTCTGGTAAATCTCTCATAACATTTTAGTTCAAACTTTGTTTGATGTAAACTTGGTGGTGTTGGAAAGATGACCCATAGACCTTTAATTTGATAGTTTATGCGCTACCTAATTCATTATATGTTTAGAGATATAGTTGTTTGAAGTTGAATCTTACATGAACATATGCGAAAAACTTAACGGGTAGGAAGGTTATGAAGTCAACTTAGTATCAGAGATCTTTTATGACCCTAAACCACTTCCAATACACTTCCCACACATAAGAATGAACCTTAACACATAAGCATAAGAAGATCATCACCCGATTCAAGCTTATATACTTACGACGAAAGATTTAGATTCTAAGAGTAGAGTCGTGAGGTGTTACAAAACTTCTTTGAGATTACAAGGTTCAAAAATAATAATTAGACACAGCTCCCACCATAAGGAAATAGAGGTAGAAGATGTCAAAGATCATCTTCGTCTTTGCATAAGAAAATCACTAATCCTACAACCAAAATATATCAAGTGGCATAGCAAAAGTAGTATCAATACAAAGAACACGTACTAATATGCATCATCTACCAACCCGAATCAACCACATAATAACATGCAAATAATCAAAGAAACATGCAAATTGATATATAACTAGGACCCTAATCCTTTAATCACCACCCTTACTACCTCGTAGTAATACCTTTCAACTCATACATTCTATCTCAAATCAATTCACCTCTTTCCGCTGCCAACTCCACTATTTAGGTCATTTCATCTTCATATCAGATCATGATCTAACCCTCTATCTGTAGCGACTGGGTCCAATCTTTATGGAAAAGCCAATGGGGAAGGAATTTTGGCCAAAATTTTTTTTTTGTAGTACTTGGAAATTCTAGCCTAGGCCAGACTTGGACGAAATCTGAGTTAGGGGAGGTTTAGAGAGATCTGTTAATAAATGGGGTCTAATTATGAATTTGATCACATAAGTGGATGGCCAAGACTTTAAGGAGAATGTATGACTTTACAGAATCGAATTCGGACGAATAGAACTCCCGAAACTAATATTTGCATTAAAGGGTAGTTTCTGAATGTCAAGGGTTGAAGGTGTTTTGTGAAATGGGAGCTTAGAACTCAAATTATGAGTTTTTTTCTCCGTGAAAGCCATCAGGGCAGGACTATTCCTGCCAGGGCAAGGCCACTGTGGCAGGTTGGGTCCCGCTGTGGAGGGTTGAGTCCTGCTGTGGCTGGCCAGTCGCGACTTAAGTCGGGGAAAATCCCCCAAAATCGTTATTTTCTGCAAAACTTCGTTCTTAAGAGCTAGGAGACAACCCAGGGTGATTTCTTGATAGTTTTCCACTATATTTAGTGCTAAAGGTAAGGATTTTACTCCCCTAATTCGTATTTTTATTCCTAAAACTTAGAATCCTTGATAATTATCGTTGGGGGAGGGTTTTAGCCTGAAGTTAATGGGGGAAAAAGCCCTATATGAACATTAGGATCATGGGGTTGGTCTTGGGTTATTAAGATTGTTATAATCCGGATAAATTAGACCTTGTTTATTGATCCTTGTGTTAAATTACTTATTTATATACCAAGAACAAGCGGAAAGAATTCGAAAAGTGAAGGCTCAAGTGTCTTAGTTAGGAGGACTCAAGCTTGGTTTCGAGGTAGGTGATGGTTTGATTTCCTGTTTGTGTGATATATGCTAGTAATTGCTTCGTTGTATGCATGTATGTATGAGAATAAGGAATGTAAATCGAATCTAATGCAAATGAGTATATGTCTATGAATGATTACATAACATGAACCCATTACTTGATTATATGACTATGAGTATTGTGCATAATGGGTGTGATTGTAATTGTGCTAACGGGATCGGGTGTCACGTCTGACACACATATTGAATCGGGTGTCACATTTCGACACATGTATTTGGATCTGGTGTCACATTCCAACACACTAACAGTTTGGGTGTGGGTTCCATAAGAGGACCACTGTTATTATACATTCATGTCTAATTGTCATTGATATTGGGAATTGTATGTTGCTCTTGAAATGATAATTGATCTATGTATTTTGTATATGTGTGTTTACTGTGTTGTGATTGTCTGCTTGTGTTTCACTTATTGGAGTAGCCTCGTGATCCTACCAGTACACTGTGATTGTGTACTGATATTGCACTTGCTTGTTCTTTGTTGAGTACAGGGCATCTTCAGGCGGTTACTGATCGACCTCAGCTAGGAGATAACTGACCGAGACAGGATTCAAGGGTGAGCCAGTTGTTCTAGGATGCCATGGATCCCTCTTAACTTAGTCCAATCGTTTCGGACTTAGCTATTTATTTATGCATTCAAACTTTGGCTTATGTTAGTTTTCGGGGTTGTACCCCTCTTTCTTAGACTTGTTGAAATTAGAGTTTTGGTACAATGACTTTCAGGTTATAGGAGTTGTTTTCCACAATGTTTTGATAGTTGTTTTTGTTAAATTTTGGAGTTAATGGGAACTCCATATTTCTTTTGACATTTAAATCTGCTTCCGTATCTTTAAATGTTCTAGTTTCGTTAAGTTGCTTAGTTGGGTTGTAGTAATGGTTCTCCCTCCGAAGGGTTAGTGTGGGTGTCAATTACGATGGTTTGAGTCGTGACACTATCACATAGAGACTTTCCGAACCACTTTTTCTACCAATGCCAGAGTTCGTCTACTAACTCCGTTAACAGGTCTACTACTCTCCGTCAAGCTCTCATGCCAACACCCTAGTGCTTGACCCTTTTAGTAAACTGCCAGCAAGATTCTTACTAAATCACGTTGACTCCAATTCCCCTTATAAGATATGTTCTAAATCACTTTAACAACCATAACAGTCCCAAAAAATAATCTATACACCAAAACCCGAGGTCATTTGCCTGACCTAATAACCACAACTTAGTAAACAAATAACTTACAATTATAACCACCATTAGAAACATAACCCTTACTCACAGTCCTCACCTTAATTTAACATTCACATGAAGCATATGCCATGTGACCACAACTAATACAACAAGCCATACATGATTTATCACACCTTTCAAGTAACCCGAACCACTAAGGATCTCTACGACATCATGTATAACATTTAACTTGCAAATCTGATCTATACGGAACCATCCCGGCATTTAAACACAAATTTCGACCACTTATGGATCAACTTGTAATAACCACAATACTAAGAAATAAACATGATTCACTCATGATACCAACATACAAAGAATAGTCAAACATGTACTATGTTTGGTATACGAGCCAACCAATAGTGTCTCCTACCAGGTATGGTACTTGAGTCAACCAATAGTATCACATACCAGGCTTGGTACCGGAACTAACAAATGATATCACATACCAGACGTGGTACCCGAGCCAACCAATAGTATTACATACCAAGCGTGGTACTTGAGCCAATCAAATGATATCTCATACTAGGCGTGGTACGCGAGCCAACATATAGTATCTCGTATCAAACGTGGTACCTGAGCCAATCGAATGATATCTTGTATCAGGCGTAGTACCTGATTCTACCAATAATATATACCAAGTGTGGTACCCGTTCCAACCAAGAGATATCATATACTAGGTGTAGTACCCGAGCCAAATGATAGTCACACAAACACAATCAAAATCACAATGAAATACAATCACACTTGTCATACAAGTAAACAAAATGCCTTCATAGCATGATATTGCCAACAATTCATCATTTCACATTTCACCCTTATGTTTTTCCCAACATACATTGTACAATTTTCACTACAATGATAGTTAACAAGATACATAACATACATTGGGAAACAACAACCATCACCTACTTCAAGACGACTCTTTTTTGACAGTTTTTACCGTTTATAACTCATAACCCATAGGTTACCACCCTTAGGACAATACCTAACAACATTTGTAAGATTAACATCATCAAATTAAGTATCTTACAACAATAAATAACTGTGATCCACATATTCGTTTGCCCAAACTCCATGACCAAAGGCCTATACATGCAAACTTTTGACAAGTCACAAGTATTATACGGGTAAAGAAAGGTCTAACTATTCAATTTAAAAGTCCTAACCTACCGAACGTCAAGCAACTGTTGAACAACTCTAAACACGATTTTCTTGCTTTGTGCGAAACCTAACGGAGGTATACCGAAATTCCATGGGTTTTGACTTTTGACCCTCCTCAAATCCCTCCCCTCCATGGTTTCCAAGCTTGGAGCACCTTTTGTAAGGTTTTGGAGTAACCCTCATTTGTTTTTACCACAGAAGAGGAGTAGGAAAATTGAAAGAATTCACATTTCTAAATTTCGGCCCTCTCTGACCCCGCTATAGCAGCTACCACACCACTATGGCACGATGATGTCAGTCCGAATCAATTTCAATTTCCAAGATTTCATCATGTCACCCTAGATTTAAAATTGGCGATGTAATTCAAAAATTCTTAAGACTCCGCATGAGGTGCCTTTGAATAATGACGGAACAGATCGTTACATAGGTTCATGCTTTTTAGTCAACTTAGGCATATGATCTTTTGTATTATTTAGGTGACTTTTATGATATCAATGTTTATATTATTTAGGTGACTTTTATGATATCAATGTGATTAGATTCAAGTGCACGTGAGCCTACATAATAGGTCTAGACGCAATTAACACCTGTATAAACTTCTCTTACAATGTTTATGAAGTGAGTTTGATATGTCCATCTCCTTCTTCCATCCTCTTTGTGCCCGCCTATATTTCCCCAACAAGTCATATCAGAATGTTGATTTTGACAATCTCCATTGAAAGTCTCTCCGAGTTGGAAGACATGTTAAACGATCAACACTTGCAAAGAGAAGATCTTGGTCTGTGAAGAAAGAGCAACTCATCTAGAAGGCTTAGAAAGACTTCACAAATCACAAGATAAGAAAGAAGACTTGAGAAGTTTTCTGTGAAATTGTTTTTTGCAATAGTCTCCCTTCCCTAAATTAACGGCACCCTTTCGTTACTTCTCACCTTTACCAGGAGGATATATGATAGATAAATACAATAACCATGCCACAATCCCAAACAAGCTAGGAGACATTACACACACATATACAAATGATATCAACTGAGATCGTTAACAGACATAAAAGTCTATATGACAAGGCGAGAACTTCAGACAACTTGAGCTAGAAGAGAGTGTTTAAGTTATGTGCATCGACATTGTAAAAAGGAAAATACAGCAGGAACTAAATTTGACATGCAACAATAGGTAGCTCTCCATAGGAGGCCTAATAAACCTTGAAAATAAAGTAATAACCTGCTGTGAGCAGTAAAATTGTACTGTTAGCGTCACGAATATTCACTATCAGTGAATATAACTTTAATCCAAAGATAGCAAAGCTCATTTTAGCTCAACAGTCCAATTCATGTTATCCGTTGCTAGTCCCATTTGTAGGCTTGTAAGTGTAGAATATAATTGCTTTGATACACGACCAACTCCATCACTTCCATATGATACCCTGCACAAATGTAAGCCAGAATGTGCGTGATCCAGACATATACGAACGTTCACATGGGTATTCATGCACTGACAAAGCAACTAATTTTAGAAATCATGATGTATATGTTCATGGCCATCTCAAATTCTGCAGCAGGAGACAACTAAAGAGATAACACACTGAAATGGATAGTATCTGGATGAAAAAGTCTATCTAGATCCATTCTGATTTATGTAGATACCTTTTCCCAAGATGAGTAATGCTGCCAACAGGTGATACAACCACTGCAGTTCCTGTGCAGAACACTTCATCAGCACCAAGCAATTCGTCCACAGACACTTGTCGTTCTTCAACCTGCATATTGAAAACATTATGGTCTTAGAATAATAGTCTTGTGATACATGAAGTATTTAGTTACCAGCTCAGCCAAGTGAACTAGAAGAAAATTGAAGGTATGGTAACGTGAAATCCATCATTATGTCAGGAACCTAATCATCAAAGCATCTTTGCTGCGAATTTGATTCACCATGGCTAGAGCTAAACCTGAAAGATTCTAATTTTTCTACTAGCCATGACCAACATATATGCAATAGTCATGAAAGGCTCAATTCTATCATTCAATAGAATTGAAGTTCTACCTGGGTGATTTAACCAATGCAGAACCATTTCCCTTAACTTGATGCATATATCTGAGATTGTAAGCCGAATTTTTTATTGCTAAAACATGAAAACAACTCTCAGTTACCTATGCCTTGAATAATCCGTCTGCAACATTTATTTTTCTCATCCACTGGAACTGTAAAATTTGTAATGATATTCCCTTTAACTAAGCTCAGAATTGTATATGCTAGTTGGTAGAATAAGCATAATATTCATTGATTTCTAGACTGGGGTTTCATTACAAATTGATTTCTAGAGGGTTTATAAATATCAAGAAATTGAATTTGGAAGGGAAAAAAAGAAAAAGAAGGAACTCCAATTGCTTGCACATATGAAACACAATATAAGTATATTTTTGAAACCCTAATGAAATTTGTATTAGACAAATAGAAAGGGGCTTACCTGGAACCCTTGGCTTAGAGCTACGTCAATTATGCTCTTTCGTGTGATACCAGGAAGAATGGTTCCCTTAATTGCAGGAGTTGCTATCAGATTACCCTGAGAAATAGTACATAGAAACATAGTTGCCTTCATCATTATGATAATTTGCAAAGAAGTCTGTTCGGAGAATTTAAAATATCCTTGTAGGAAAAAGCCACTGCTTGAAAAATACTTGGTGACTCTTATAATTTTTATTCTTGCCTAAGACTAGCAACTGTTTCAATTGGCTGACTACACATGCCAGGAATTACACACATTCACCAGAAGGAAAGAGCTCTTTCTTTTTGAAAAAAAGGAAGAGAAGTCCATTTGTGTTTGACAGAAGACAATGATGAGCTAACCCATATGTAAGCCAAAATGGGAAGAGATAAAAAGGATACGAAATAAGAGCTTATTTTAAAAAATCTCCGGACACATATTTCTTCGTCATTAACCCTAATGAAAATACTAAAAGAATAGTTTTGGTGCACAGATAAAATTGACGTAATATTATACCTTCACAATGAAGACATTACAAGAGGAAACCTCCTCTAGGTATCTTTTGTTAACAGAATCAAGGTACAGAACATCAGAGAAGCCTTTTGCTTTAGCAGCACTCTGGGCCTTCAGAACCTACATTTACATTCCCAAAGATGAAATGAAGTCATCAACAATTGCAGATTTGATTATCCATATACAATAGAAACTACGCCTCGATCCTAAGCTAGTTTTGGTCAGCCATATGAATCCCTATATCCATTTCGGTCCATTTAGACCCATTTCATTCTAGAATTATAGTTACGCATCAAATAATTAGTAGAAGCACAAATGTTTTTCTTCTCATGATCACAGCTCGCCTATAAAGTTAGGTGTTTCCATCTAATAATATGATAATAAAACTGCAGATCCCCTTGTAAACACATCAAGTGTAACACAAGAGTGAAAGGCTCAAAAGTTTAGAGGAATAAGAGCTTGCTAGATGGAGTGCAGAAGTTCAAGGGTTAAGCTTGTTAGAATAGGAATAGGTTTATACAATCGTATTAGAATAGGAATATGTTTATATAATCCTATTAGAATAGGAATAGGTTTATACAATCCTATTAGAATAGGAATAGTAATAGAAATAGAAATAGGAATGCTAAATAGTATCCTACTTGGTAAAGGATTGTATTCTAAGGTCTATAAATAGGGTCTCAATGTAATAATGTACACAACAACAATTCAATAATATTCTTTTCCTATATTTCTCACATGGTATCAGAGCCTCTACAATCTTGGTAGAAAATCAAAGAGTTTCCGCTGCCGACGGATGGCTATTATCCATATATGCTGGCCGTCTGGCCAATGATTATATTAGCAAAAGTTGGGTCACCGTGTATCTTTCATGTGACTATTTTCTCATATCTAATTTGTGTAGCACCGTTCCATCTTTACGGTGACTATTTTTTTCATATTTAATTTTTGTAGCACTGTGCCATCTTTCCGGTGACTACTTTTTTCATATTTGGTTTGCGTAGCACCGCGCCATCTTCTGGTGACTACTTTTCATATTTAATTTGTGTAGCACCTTGCCATCCTTCTGGTGACTATCTTTTTTTTGCATATCTGATTTGCGTAGCACCGTGCATCTCTCCGGACTACTTTTCATATATAATTTGTGTAGTACCGTGGATTTTTCCGAACTATTTTCTCATATCTGAGTTGCATAATGTGTCTTTTCAGTGACTCCTCAGATTTGATTTGCATAGTTCCATTCATCTTTTCGATGACTCCTCAAATCTGATTTGCGTAAGGTTGTGCCATCATTCCAACCCTACCCGTAGAATTTTTCTTTTTCAGTAGGGTCGTGCCATCATTCCGACCCTACCCATATTATTTCTCTTTTTCAATGGGGTCGTTCCATCAATTCGAACTATCCTATATAATTTCTATTTTCTAGTTGGGTCGTGACATCATTCCGACCCTACCCATATAATTTTATTTCTTAGTTTGTGACCACTTTTAGCCATCAAATCTAATACTCCGGCAAATGAGCATGTTCTGGCCAGTTTTTCGGTGACTTGTTTGATGTCGACTCGTCTATTGATTCCAACATGATCCATATACTTTATATTAGATTTCGAGCACTAACGATCGCTGCATTGTGAAGAAGTCTATATGGAGCAACCACCTAATTTTGTTGCTCAGGGGGAGTTTAGTAGCCTTGTATGTTGATTACGTAAGTCACTCTATGGTCTGAAACAGTCTTTGCAAGTTTGGTTTGGGAAGTTCCAACACTGTAATAATCACTCTGTGTTTTATCGGCATTATGCATCAAATTCAGTATTTCATGAGAAGACCAAGCACATTGAGATTGATTTTGGGAAGTTCCAACACTGTAATAATCACTCTGTGTTTTATCGGCATTATGCATCAAATTCAGTATTTCATGAGAAGACCAAGCACATTGAGATTGATTGTCAATTTTGTGAAGTCGGGTGATCAACTTGCAGATATCTCACCAAGCCCCTCATCAGTCCTCGTGTTAATTACATTTGTAACAAGCTAGGTACATGAATTGTATGCACTAGCTTGAGGGGGAGTGTTAGAATAGGAATAGGTTTATACAATCGTATTAGAATAGAAATATGTTCATACAATCCTATTAGAATAGGAATAGGAATAGGTTTATACAATCCTATTAGAATAGGAATAGTAATAGAAATAGAAATAGGAATACTAAATAGTATCCTACTTGGTAAAGGATTGTATTCTAGGGTCTATAACTAGGGTCTCAATGTAATAATGTACACAACAACAATTCAATAATATTCTTTTCCTATATTTCTCACAAAGCTGAATGCAGAGACGTATCGTATATTCAAGGAATGAACAAAGAGTGAGGATGACATCAAAATACAAAAAGGACAAGCAAGCTGAGTAGGAACTCATGAATATTTATCATCATCAATCCCCAAGAAGAAAATGAAACTAAGGCTCCAATACTTTGTGTTGCATAAGCAGATATCTGAAAAATAATAAAATTTCCATAAACCTAGCTTACTGCAGCATAATTTCCTATAGTCTTGACACCTCCAGTACCGCCAGGAGTTGCGCGATGCATTTCTGTCTCAATTACCAAATTTATTGGCGCCATACCTTCCTGCCAAGAAAGTTAAAAATGAAGTGACGGTAGAGAGTACCCAACGCACAACATGAAATTCTACAACAAAAGATGACATGCTTACTTGAAGATTGAGAATTAACAACAAACCTACATCTTCCTATCCTTTATGTATTCCTTACCAACACCATAACCTTTTGTCTTGAAAGTAGTATGAAAATTGTGAGATAATGTATCGTAACTTGTTAACTTTTTTCTTTCGCATCAAATTTTCACTTCATACACCAGCTGTAGTTGACAGTCCCGAGATTTGCCACAACCATCATCAAGGACATAAATTCATACAAATTTTTGAACATTTCAGAATTTAGTCAAAAAGGAATTCAGATCTAATGAATATTCTTGTATCATTCACAACAAAACTTCATAACCCAACACCTTATGTCTAATTCCAATCCTTCTCATGATACTCAATCAGCAACTCAAACTTTCCTATAACCATATGAAATGTAACAAACAGCAGAACAGGGGAAACAATTGCACATGTAATTTGTGCCTCCCCATCCCCTCTGGGCAATACTTGTAAAACATTTTTTTTTCTCTCTATAGGTTAAAACCAATAATATCATAGATCCTGACGAACTTAAAACATTTATTTCTTCATATAATTTAGCAGAAAAGATTTCCTTGTTTATAGGCTTAGGCTTTTATAAGTGAAGTATAATTTGTACAAAAGACCAAAATGACTTATCCTTTTACATATCCAATGGGAATGAACATTGAAGGAAGTTTTATCAGGGTGATTTATGGGAAAAGTTATTTCCCAATCAGAATGGTGAATTCATCATTGATTTTTATAACTTAATGCTAGTTAGCTGAATAAGTTTTGAAACTTTTCGCAAAGATGGAAGTATTCCTTGAAAGAGATAATTGACTTGATGGGTAATCTCATACACATAGGGGAAGATATATAACACTTTTTTTCAAAATAGGAAAGGTTTTTGATACATGTATTAAATGCAGTTGTGTGTGATCCCCAGGCAATTAACCAAATGATTTCAGAGTCCGATGATTTTTGTTTGAAGTTCTCTTAAGTAAAGGTGCAAGCAATTTTTACCAATGATAAACATTTTCATGGAATGTGATATGTAAGAGAAAAACTGAAATACCAAACAAGGATAACACTAAAAGTAAGGTTAAAATCTATACATGCATCCTTTGTACACACATATGCAATTTTCAAAGTGATGAACACAGTTTAATTACATCTCAAACATGTTTTATGCCTTACTATAACCCATGAAACCTATTCCTTTGTATATATGTGAGATTAATAAAGGTTGGGACTTGTTCCTGTATGTTTCTCTGTTGCTATTATTCATATGCTGCCTAAGAAAACAGTCTAAGGACTTGGACGAAAATTGTGAGTGTGTGTGTGTAAGCTGAAGTTAAGCAGAGTGTGTGGACTGCCTAGCAGTGGTGACGAAGAAAAAAATCACCCCTATATCAATGTATTCAACTTTTAAGTAGTCAAAGGTCACATTTATGACAATACAAAAGCTAGTTTGCTCATTAGCAGAAGGAAAAACAAAAAGGAGAAGAAATCCTAAAAGATCTATGCCTATCTCATAAGTAAAAAAAAAAAAGCAGATGCACATGTAAGCCAAGGATGCGTAAAAAAGTACCTTAAAATAATTTCCCACAGGTGATACATAAATCAGGAATGTGTACTCAGGAGCTGGAGCAACACCAAGAATAGCTCCACTCCCCATAAGCAGAGGCCTTATGTATAATGAACCTTTACCTGGTGGAGGAATCTGAAGGAATTGAAAAAGGAAACCAGTCAGGACAGGAATCACCCAACAACAAGATTACTGACTTAAACGTTGAATTGTCACATTTACCCATCTTTCATTTGCTAAAACAGTGGCTTTTACTGCTTCCACAAACTGTTCAACAGATGGTGAAGGCATGCATATACGTTCTGCTCCCATCTTCATACGCAGAGCATTTTCTTCGGGTCGAAACAGCAATATATTACCATCATGTCTTTTATAGGCTTTTAAACCTTCAAACAATCCCTATCAATATTTCTAAAAGCATTTTAAGTAAAGTATGACAGACGAAAGTGGAGAAGTAATCATTAAAATGAATAGCATAAGCAATATATTTAAGATTAAGAAAAAACACCAGCAAGTTGCAAAACAGACCTGTCCATAATTTAATATCCCAGAAGCTGGGCTCAACTCAATATTCCCAAAACGTTGTAGCTCGCCCTTAGAAAAGTTTCCATCTTGAGTACATTTCATCTTATACATATAATCAGTAGGCATAACCCCAAAGCCAAGGTTGTCCCAATCGATGTTGGCAAATTCAGGTGGTGCACTGCTTTTATAAAGAAAACACTTTTTATCAGTTGGTCCACTAGTGATAAAACAAGCAAAACACTAGATCTTTTTTCGTTCTTTCTTTTTAAGAGCAAACAAGCAAAGCACTAGATCTAGAGGCGCTTGATAGATGATCTGAAAATAAAAAATTGTATAATTAGAGGAAAATGTATTGTTGATGCATCAATGTTACTAAGCTGTAGTTTTATGCTTTTGTTTCTTATGGTTGCTGAACTCTGAGGTCGTCTCACAGAACGAAGGCTGATTCAAGGTGGAGAGATTTAACCACCTCACTTTTTTAAGGTTGAAAATTGAACATCCGATAAAATCTACTTTTAAGAACATTAGTTGAGAATGTTGAGATATTATTCATCTTCCAAACTGTATGATCTTCAATATATACAGTGACTACTCTATGATCCAATGAGGTCCCTGAGGTTAAGGTTAAGCCCCAAAGAAAAATAGGTTTTAACCCCCATTAAAGCATATTCATCTCCGCGTTTATTTTGGCTATCCATCACCAGTTTGTAACAACGTATAACATACTAGTTCTGGGTGATAAAGCTACCTAAATTCGGGTAGTGTGAATCTTCATGCACTTACATTAGGCTTAGCTAAACACAACATTGAGCAGTAGTTAATTGATTTATGTATTTTAGTTTATTCTAATTTCGCATAATAGCCAGTTGAACACAAGAAATGCTGAACAAGTCGAACTCACAAACAAAACCTTAAATATTAAGCAGCAAATGGTAGTACTATCGTGATGTGATATCAATTCAATTTCGTCATGTATCAATCGAAATGTTCTAATTAAAACAATAATGAAGTGAAAATATATTTCAGAAAACTGAAAATCAGTAGAAAGGGCAGAAAAAAATACCTAGCAGAATAAGCCACCTGAAAAGCACTCCCATCGTCTATGGAGCAATTACAACTATAAGAAGCAAAATGTGACTGCTTCTGAAACTGTATAACATTAGAAAAATATCAAATCAACACTTAAATTACATGAACCAAATTACAGAAACACATATAAGCATAGATATTTCGAATTGTAAGTAACGTAGGTGAAAAGAGTGATTCGCTCTTTCAATTTTCATATTTGACTAGAGTTCTCGGGTTTGAACCTTTCATCTGAAGTCATTGAAGCCAAAAAAACAACCAAAAAAAGGACATTAGTAAAGCGGAGCAAAAACCTTGAGAGTAAGAGGAGAAAAATGGCGCTTATCGGTGGAGGAAGAAGAAGAAAGAAGATTATTAACGGCGGTTCGTGGTGGCCGGAGAAGGTGGTAGTGATGGTGGCAAGTGGGATTCCGGTGAAGCCCTGCTAATGCGCCGCCACTCTCCATTGATTTGTTCTTCTTCTACGACTTGAGCCAATGAGCAGTTTCGTTTGACACTTTCAATGTTTTCATAATTTTTCTAATTTTTTTGTTTTGAAATTTGACAATGCACATTTGTTGACTATTATAAATGCAATCCACGTACTTCAATACTATCATCCAAAAAAATATATATATATTTGTTTTAATATACATGACCTATTTTAACTTGATATAAAGTTTAAAGAAAATAAAAAAGTGTATTGAATTTTGTGGTGTAAATTAAAGATTTATTTCTTAAACAGTAAATATGTCAAGTGAAAAATTAAAATCAAAAAGTTATTAAAAGAAAATCACTCTTTTTCAAACTGACTAAAAATAAAAGTAGATGAAATAAATTTTAAAAAAAGCAAAAGCAATATATATTTTGTTCATTAACTTTTGCTTATCTATTATTAAAAAAACACATTTTTACTTTTATGGTGACTTTTAACATATTAAGAAATAAATATATATTTTTTCATGTGTTATTTTTAATATTAATTATTAATTATTTAAATATTTTTTACTATTTAAAATTAAATATCAATTAATATAAATATTATGATAAAATACTTATATCAATTATTATTTTCTAAGAGTCGTGTAAAATTCAAAACAAATAAATAAAAATGAATGGAAATAGTTTATACTAGTGTTTTCTTATTGGGAATATTAACCAAATTGATAACAACGTTTTAGTATTTTGTCAAATATCTTTTCAAATTTTCAGAATTTTAAATAATTAATAATCAATAATTAAATAATTAATTAATAATTAATAATTAATAATTAAATAATTAAAAATTATCCATTTTTAATTTAAAAAGGTTTTAACATCAAACTAAAAAATAAATATAAATTGTTATCTCCTTTTTCTCTCTATTTTATTAATATTATACTTATCCAAAATCCAAATCAACATCAAATTTTCAGTTTTCTGTATAACTAAAATTAATTATTTGTAATTATATTATATAAATAAATTACAATTTAAAAAACAAAACAGTTAATTTGAAAAGCAAAATAACAAACTCCATATGATCTTAAAAACAGTATTTTTTAAAAGTAAAAATTACAAAAAATAGATTTGTAAAAAAATAAAAAAATAAAAAAACAAAGACACGTTAATGTTTTTACTTTTTAAATTTTGATTTACGGAAATAGTAATAGTGATGCCTAAAATATAGGTAACAGATTAAAATAGGATAATTCTTTAACAGATTAAAATAGGGTAATTTTTTAAAAAAACAATGACAATTGACGAAACTAACTAAGAAAAATCAGTTTTTTTTTTTTTCAAAAAATAAAAAATAATAAATATTCCTAATAGAAAGAACTACCCACGTTCTTTAGAGTGTCTTATTCCTTTTTTGGGGGAAGTTTTCATTTTTTCATTAATAAATAATAATAATATCAGTAATAATTTATTTATTATTTAATGTAAAAAAAATCATTATTAATATTATTATTATTTATTAATAAAATATGAAAACTTCCCTTTTTTTTAATAATTTTAATTTGAATTGATCTTAATCCTTATCTGATTGATGTTTTTGAATTTCAAATTGATGACAACTTCTCATCATGAACGATTTATTAACTTCTCACAATAAATGACTTTTATTACAATTATCCTATAAATGAACTACCCAATAAGTCTTCTAAATCAACCCCACCCACTTCTTCTACAAAAAAAAAACTACCGAGAATCCAAAATTACTATACATTGTTGTAACTGTTCAAAAGTTTTATCATTATTTGAATATATTTAATTATTTCAGAAGTGCAATAGTCTTCTCATGCGTGATAATGGAAACAATTCATCAAGGAGAAATATGAATATGAGCAGGAGGTGCTAAAAAGATATGTATTTAATCACTCAAAATATGAATTTAAATGTTTTTCATGATTTTATTAGTGCCAATGTATTAAAATGTCAATGAGTCTTTTTGGTATGTATATCAGTTACTCCCTTTAGTTCTGCATACTTCTTTTTTGTTTTCTCTATGAATGGTATTTTGATATATAGTTCGGTTTGTATATTTTGTTATTTATTTTATAGCATTGCAACCGTCTTCGAGATTTTTCAAGTTATATTGGATGAAGTTTTGCATATGTTACTAACTTTATACTCTATGGAAAGAAGCATCATGTAAGTGTTTCTTAATAGTTTCACATAATCAAAAACTTATTGAAGCAATTGTTAGGGTTTTGCCCTGATTTTCTTACCATAATTTAAGAATTAATTTTTCTTAAAGAAAAGACAAAACATTACCATAAATGTTTTTACTTTTTCTCAAAGGAAAATATAATATTCTTTCATATTTGGTTTATTCTTTCCTTCTAGGAAAAGAGTTTTAGATTAGCTAGAGTCCTTTTCTAATAAGAATAGGTTTTAGGACTCTATAAATATAGGTTTGTTTCTTCTAACAAAAGAACAATAACATCCACAATGTAGTCGTTTAAGAGTCTTGCTTATGGGGAGATTTTCTCTCTACAATTTTTATGTTTTTTATTAGTTTTTAATTATGTAGACCAATTGGTCATATTATATAATAATATTATTTCTTTTAGTTATAGTTTTATGTGTCATCTAATTTATCAACCATATGATTTGCAAATTGTAAGCTTCCGCATGACGCCCTAATCACCTTCATAACCCAACAAGTGGTATCAGAGCACATGGTTCAATGATCCAATGGTTCAACAAGATTGAAAAAAGGTTCAAGTGGTTTCAAATCAATTTACAATCAACGTGATGATAATGAAGTTTTGTGTTACTACATGTGGGGAAATTTTCAAATATATTTTCAACCATCCTGCTGCTCCATCCTTAAAAACAAAATCAACTTTCAATCCCAGCAAACTTTTAATGCTCGGGCTCCACTTTTAACTCATGCATTTTACTTTTAACGCATGAGCTCTACTTTCAACTCATGCATATTACTTTTAACGCATGAGCTCCACTTTCAACCCCGTTCATAACTTTTAACACAGGGCTTCAATTTTTAACCCATATCAATTTTTTTAATCATGGTAAGCAGCAGTGATACATGAAGATTTTGTGAAGAATAAGATTATCATGCAATGAAGAAGACAGATCAAGCTTTGTCAAGAAAATCCAGCCAAAAGGGGAGATTTGTTAGGGTTTTGCCCTGATTTTCTTACCATAATTTAAGAATTAATTTTTCTTAAAGAAAAGACAAAACATTACCATAAATGTTTTTACTTTTTCTCAAAGGAAAATATAATATTCTTTCATATTTGGTTTATTCTTTCCTTCTAGGAAAAGAGTTTTAGATTAGCTAGAGTCCTTTTCTAATAAGAATAGGTTTTAGGACTCTATAAATATAGGTTTGTTTCTTCTAACAAAAGAACAATAACATCCACAATGTAGTCGTTTAAGAGTCTTGTTTATGGGGAGATTTATTCTCTCTAAAGTTTCAATATTTTTCTTTATATTAGTTTTGACATAATAATATTTTGATTTTTAGTATAAGTTTTTTGTTATCTGATTTATCAACTATATGATTTGTAAATTGTAAGCTTCCGCATGACGCTCTAATCACCTTCATAACCCAACAGCAATTAATAATTAAGGAGTTGATCGTTAATGTTGATGAACCCATTGTTTGCAAAAATAACTTTATCGATTGAGCTACAACAAGAACACAAGTATAGATGTGGAAGAGAGCATAAGCAAGACGAAGCATAAGAGGAGCACAACTCTTTGTAAGTGTCTTGCTTCTTATTACAAAACTTAAGATTTATTGAATTCAAAGTAAAGACAATATTTTGAAGTTCACAGATTATTATTATAAAAAAATAATCTTTTAGGGATACTAATACTTTTTTTAAAAATAAATAAATAAATAAATAAAAAGATAACTTCATAAAAGGAACAAAAAAATATTAACTACTAATAAATATGTGAATGAAATAATGCTACTTGCACAATGGATAAAAGATGTTTTTGTTCAAAGTATAAGGATACATGTTAATCTTAAATAAGAAAAAATAAGAAGATAAATCAAGAAAAGGAACAAAAAAATATTAACTAATCATAAATATGTGACTACAATAACTACTTCATGATATTTTTAAACAGAGTTTATAATGAATTACGTTTATATTGACTTAACAAAAAATATATTTAACTATTTAAAAAGAATAAAAAAATTTAAAAATAACTTTCAAGATAAAAAAAAAAAAAAAAAAAACTTAGATTCATCTAATATTATATAGTAAAAGAGATTATTAAAAAAGAACATTTAGTCAAATAGCAAATTATTAAAACAGTCATATGATAATATAACAATAAAAAAAATATAATAATAATAATAATAATAATAATATATAAAAACAAAATATAAGTAAGCATTTCACTTTAAAATTATAAAAGAATAAGATATTCAAATTTAAGACGACGAAAATCTTACTATATAAACAATGTCATAGGTTTAAATTTTAATAAATAAAATATATTAATGTTATAGGTTTAAATTTTAATAAATAAAATATATTAAAAGTTATTGAACAATGAATGAACAAAACATATAAATTTTTGAAAAAATTCAAACAAGAATATTTTCATTTAATTTCAAAAGCATTGAAAATTTTATATCATCATTGGAAAATTATTTTAAATTTTTAAATAATAATCAATAGGAAAGGCAAGTTACATGACATTTCAAAAAGTATACTACGAAAAATATAATTAATAAAATATAAATTTAATACTATTTTAAATTTTAAATAATAGGAAAATGACAGTTGCATTTTTTTTAAAAAAAAACGTAAAGAAAAAAAATATGTTAATGAAGGTATGTGTAACTACTTCAACTTTTAATCTTTATTTATATACTAAAAATTAGGTAAAGCCATTGACATTTTTTAAGCAATTCTCTAAAGATATTATTAAAAAACCAAAAATTTCAATGTAACCATTTCAAAAAAAGTATTAATCAAATTTTAAAAATGATAAGTAATAAGATGGGAAAGTTACTTGACATTTTAAAATAATACTCTGAAAATTTTAATTAAAAAATCCTAATAAAAGGTTTTTAATTGCTCATATTTTCTCTTTAATTTGTTATTTTAAAATTTTACTTATTCAAAAATGTATTATATAAGGATAATTAACTTCAACATATAACGGTAGTGTATAGATAAAACCAACTAATTAGGGAACAGTCATTTTGAAAAGTGTTAAAAAAAATTATTCTTCATTTTTGTTGATACTTTTTTCCATTTTTGTTTATATAATATTTAATGATTTTAAATTTGTTGTGTTTTTATAGGATGGTTGGTGTGTGAATTTATTGAATTAAAAATTTTATTTTTTATTTTTGAGATGTTGTTAAAGTTATTATTGATGATGTTTTTAAATTGTATATCAATGCAATGTAACAACAATGAGCCAAATATAAATACGAGAGATGCAGTTTCAAATTTCGATTCAAATTTCGAGTACTTATTTTTTAAGAATTTTGATTTTTTCAGTCAATCATTTGTATGATTCTTCATTTTTTGGGATAAACATTTGAATAAGCTGTGAAAATTTTAGAAGAAAAAAGTTTGTATATTGCAATTACTTTTCTAACTAAACAATTTATATACTTCAACTAAACAATTTTATTCAATGAACAAAAATTCTTGTCTAACATATTTAAAATGTCTTTTTCTATTTCTGAATGAAACAAAAAAACTACTTATCATTTTATTTGAAGTGTTTGTTGCTTATATCTATCAAAATTAAAGATAAAATTTAAAAACTTGAATAATATGCCTACAATTTGATATTCAAGTGATTAAATTTCTTAGTTTTATTATGCTTAGCATTATTATAATCATAGAATTTTTCTTAGTTATTTTAAATTAAACTAACAATTTTTTTATATATATATTTCGTATTCTAACAAAAGGATAATATGGATAGGCTGAGAGTATTTATGCTTTTGAACAATTTAATATTTAATAAATAAATAAATTAAATTATGTTAAAAATTATTATTGTATAATCTAGACATTGAACTATGTTTATATATTGATTTATTTACATAAATATTCTATTATATCATATCAAGGTGCTAAATGATAACATCCTCTCAAATAAGTTTCATAATACCATTCTATAATTAGTTAAATTTTGAAATTTTCAATAAATCAATATTAGTAATTATATTTATAAACTAACCACGCATCGCGCAGATACGTATACTAGTTTAATTAAAAAACGTTTATACCACTTTGCTTAACTTTCAAATTTGTAGCCGTCTTAATTTGTTTTAAGTTTCGTACGTTCAATTATTTATAGTTAGTTTCTATGTGATTATCTAAACACGAGATGATATATTTAACCAGAGAGCGAAAAAGAATTGGTGATAACTTTGTGGAAGGAGAATTCTCTCACGTAATTTGGGTGGGGGGGTGGGGGGTGGGGGGGATGACTTGATTAGGACAAATAATATTAGAGTAAGAGGGGAAATTAAACTAATTAATAAGTTGTTTTGAACTGAAAAATTGGATAAGTCACAGAGTGGATTTCTGATATTTGCTTAATCCTGCCCTTTAATTGAATGATGGTCTTGGTGTAAGGAAAAATTATTAGCCTAACTTGATGTGATGTTCTAACAAATTAATTGTCAAAATGACTTAAATACTCTTTGAAAATATAATGACTAATAACTATCCTTAAGACTATTTTATGTTTTAATATTCTCCTCAAGTTGGCCATATAGAGTGATCATAATAAACATCAAGAACTTCTAGCTTGACAAGTGAATATGTGTTGAAGAACAAGATTCTTAAGACACCAAACAAGAAATAATCACGAAATATATAGGAAGATAAAGAAATTTTATTATGAAAAACTTCTTGCTCGAGGAAGTAAGAAAATACTATATACCTCAAAAAGATTTGCCCTAAAATTTTCAGTAATCCAAATAGTTTTAGTTTACAAACCAATAACCGAAGGAACTATAAGTTTAATACCCCCTCTGTCTCTAATTACGTGTTCACTTTTGAATTAACACACCTACTAAGAAAACAATGATTGACATAGTGAGTTTACCATTTTACCCCTATTAATTATGAAGTGGATAAATTAAAAACTTCAGTTTTTAAGAAGTTCTACATTTTTCTAAGTAATTAATTGAGGGTATAAACAGTAAAAAAATGTACTTTCTTGATTTGTCAAAATGGACAAGTAATTAGGGACAACTAAAAAAGGAAAAGTGGACAAGTAATTAGGGACAACTAAAAAATAAAAAGTGGACAAATAATTATGGACAGAGGGAGTACCTTTTGACCCCTACAATTTATCTAATTTTTGCTACCCTTTTCAAGAGTCTAAGACTATATTCCTTCCGTCTAGAGGTAAAACGAAACCTCACAATTGATAACCTAAAACAATAGTTCATTGTCAAAGCCAAGAAAAGAGGGAAGCCCATCATAGAGCATTTGATTAGAAGTCCAAGACTGTTATCCTAAGAGAAGGTGGCCTGTAATCCTAAGAGAAGGTGGCCTCTTTCGATAAAGATGACCTAATTTCTCTTCTTTCTTTTTTATTTCAATTATTTTTTCAAGGGTACAGTTGACCTCTAATCGACATGGACGCATGAAGAATTCTCGGGGTCGAGAGAAATTTGAGATTTTATAAGTAACTTAGTGAGTGCTTTAATTTCTAAGAAAGGCCTGGAAGAAGATAATGATACAAGAACAACCACTATGGTCGCAATAAGATCGTGTACAAAAATAATCTTATATTTGATATTGATTTATCCACACTTCCATTCCTTGTAGAGAAAGGCTAATTGCTTGTTGGATGAGAGTTGTATGAGTGGCAACATCCACGTATGGCTCCATGAGAAGGACAGTAGAAAGAAATGATCTTGTTATACCTCCCTCTCGTCTTCAATAGGATTCACTCTCTCTTTTTGAAGAATCTACCTATATGATCTTAATTGGGTATATATGGTATATGAAATGGTGTATTATAATGTATATAAGGTAGTATATGATGTGTGTATACATAATATACAAGGAAGTAAATATATATATATATATATATATATATATATATATATATATATGATATTCATATGATATATGAAATAATGTATATATACAATATGAGAAAGAATATGTGTAATTGCGTATGGTGTATTGGAAAATAGGTATATGATATGTATACGTGAAAATAGTATATGTATATAATATATACTTTACAAAATGGAAGTAGTTAGTGAATAATGTAACGTTTCTGTATATAGGCATATGCATGTGACAAAGTGATCTAGTGAAAATAATATATATACATTAGTGTAGCATAGGTACCTTGCAGCCTTTTGTGAAATAGTTCGGGCCATGAAAACATGGGCCTTGATGTCATTGTTAGCATTTATCGAATGATTTTTGGTTAGCTCCATTCTCTCCGTTTTCCATGAATTACTGGATTGAGACACATGACTTAGCTATAGAATACATTTTATACTCTTTTATGTACAACTTTTTAATCCTTGCTTGTTATGTTTATGATGTCTTTTAAGTACACGTGTTCTTGTACTTATATTATTCTTGTTGCATCTTTATGCATATCCTAGTGCTAACTGGCCCAATTGATTTTATAGTTTAAGGCATCGCTTTCTTGAATGATCCGTTTCGATCGTTATGGATAGACCAATTATAGGATAATTGGATCAAAAATATTTTGGGTAGAGACTTAAAATTCTAGGTTAGGCTAGTTTTAGACGGAATCTGAGATGGGTGAGTTCTAGGAAAATTTGAAAATGAGTTGGGTGATAAGTCTAAGCTTGATTCATGTTTTTTAGTAGCTAAGACATTAAAAACTCATAAGGCCTTTTGGAATTTAATTCAGGTGAATAAAACTCTCGGTATCGAACTTGGCCTGAAGGGGTTAGTATAAAATGTCAAGGGTCGAAGGTATGTTGTGAAATCGAAGCTTTTTGGAAGGTTTTCGAGTCTCTAATTCCGTGTGTTGGATCGCTATAGCAGGGTAAGTCAGATTTTAATGTCGAAAAGTTCTCAAAACTGTTGAAGGAAGCTGATGGAACATGTCAAAGGAACAAGTTCAACGAAACTGACTGACGAGTTAGAGTTAGAGTTACACTAGAACTAGACTACTAAATCCTAATTTATGTACAAGTCTATATTTTGTACGACTAAAGTTGATGTAGTCGACTAGGATAAGGTGTAAATAATATATTTGTGTTGTATTAGGATTTCTAGTATAGCAAATATAGGACTTTTCTCCTATATAAGGAGTATGTAACTCAACCATTCAATTATCAATACAATCATTGATTTCTCTAATCCTAGACGTGATATTTCTACATGGTATCAGAGAAATAAAGCTTTTTCGCTTTTTAACGTATTATATCAAATCCAAAACAACCATAAAATCGAACCGCACTGGCCTCTTCTACCAACACTCTTTCGACCGCTTCACTTCATCATCTTATTTTGTCCTACTCCATTAAACTTCAGCCAATGGACTATCTTATATGGAGGATACAAATGTCTCAGTTGATTCTAGTGATGAGATTAACCTACCTCATCACAGAACCACCTAAAGATACATGTTCCACTGGACAGACTACTGAGAAAGCTGTAGCAGGCGAGAAAGGTGCAGAAGACAGCAATATTGTTAATGACAGGGAGGAGAAGGATGTGTTGCTAAGGAGTTGGATCTCAGGCACCTTGACAGAAGAAAGCATGTTCTTGATCGTAGGCTGCTCAACTGCCAAGGAGATGTGGGAATGCTTGGAAGAAGCTTATCTTCAAGCAACAAAAGATAAGGAGTTCCAGCTCAAACAACAACTGTAAAATGTGAAGCTAGGAACCAAAATAATTGACGAATATATTAAGGAATTCAAAGGCATATGTGATGGTCTTGCAACCATTCACAAGCCTGTATATGAAGATAGCAAAGTGATTAATTTTTCTAAAGGTCTAGGTCTTAAGTACAAGACCTTCAGGAGTATCATGCTAGGTAAGACACCATACCCTACTCTTAATCAATTTGTTAATGCTCTCAGGGGTTTTGATATGAGGGAGGATGAAGAAGAAGTGCCTCAACAAAACCATAACATGGCATTCTCTGTACAAAGAGGCCGGAAAAGAGGAAACTATTCTCAAAGAAGAGGAAACAATAATTTCAATTCCAGAGGAAGAGGCTTTAAGCATGCTGAACAAGGAATAGGTTCTTATAACAGCAGAAATGGACCAGGTCCTCAAAACAATCTTTTAAGTGGAAGTCATGAGAGGAACAATACTGATGCGTGTCAAATTTATGGTAAGAATAACCATACTTCTCTTAAGTGTTTTTACAGGTGGGATTACTCTTACCAAGCCGCAGATGAGCTACCACAAGCATTGGCTGCTACTAATCTACAAAACACTACTGATGACACCTTGTATATGGACTGAGGAGCAAGTAGCCTTATCACACATAACACATGTATCCTAACTGATCTTAAATACTACAATGGACCAGGTAAAATCATTATTGGGAATGGATCAAAGTTAGACATAACACATGTTGGGAACATATCCGGACCAGGTCTAAAGTTAAAAGAAGTTCTTGTAGTCCCTAAGATTAATAAAAATTTATACTCAGTTAGTAAGCTTGCAAAGGATAATTTTTGCACTCTTGAATTTGATGAAACTAACTTTGTTGTAAAGGACAAGAAGACAAGGGCACTGCTGGCCAAGGGAACTAAAAGGAATAGACTCTATGCTTTGGAAGATAACAATCTCTATGTTTTAACTGTTGCACACAATTGGAACATATCAGACAACATGTGGCATACTAGATTAGGACACCCTAGTTTGAAGTCTTTAAAAGTTTTGAATAGTAATAGTTGCATCAATATCAGTAGTTGGAAAAAAATTCCTACTGTTTGTTCTAGTTGTCAGTTGGGAAAGAGTTGTAAACCTTCATTTGGTTTGAGAAATAAAATTGAGAAAGAACCTTTATTGAAAATTCATTGTGATTTATGGGGACCTGCTCCAGTCGAATCTTCTCAACATATGAAATATTAAGTCATTTTTGTTGATGACCACACGAGATATACATGGATTTATCCACTGAAAAAGAAATCTAAATTTTTTGAGGTCTTTGTAAAATTTCAGAAAATGGTGGGAAAACAATTTTCTAAAGAGATTAAGATTTTTCAATGTGATGGAGGTGGTGAGTTTATCCAAATAGACTTTATCAAGCATTTGGAAGATTATGGCATTGTGAGACATATTTCATGTCCTAACACACCTGAACAAAATGGAGTTGTGGAGAGAAAACATAGGCATATTGGGAGACTGCTTAACTTTACTACTTCATGCTAACCTACATTTGTTTCTATGGATTGAGGCTTTCCTCACTGCAGTATTCCTAATTAATAAACTGTCTTCCTCAATCCTAAAGATGGTGACTCCATTTGTTAAGTTGTATGGGGAGCAACCTTATTACAATAGCCTAAAAGTGTTTGGTTGTAAATGTTTTCCATATATTAAGGGTAGCAACAAGTTCAGTCCAAAGACCTACCCTTGTATGTTCATAGGGTACAACAGCTTACACAAAGGATATAAATGCTATAATCCACATACAAGGAGGGTCTACATATCCAGACATGTTGTGTTTGATAAAAACACATTATCCTATGTGTCTCCAAATCAATCTCAGACTAACTGCAGGCACATGATAATTCTGATTCAGGGGAAGTACAGGCTGCTAGTACACACGTTAATGGTGATAATGCTGCTACTACTCATATACTCATTGATGATAAAAGTATCATTAACCTCTCAAGCGCAGGATCAGATGTTGAGGAACAAGTTGAATGCGATGATCCATACAATAGTATTGAAGCTCCAACTGCAAATTTTGGATCTGCTAGTGACAATGAGGAGCAGGTTGCACTTACGAGTCCAGTCAATGAGCATCATCAAACAACTACTTTAGTTGATGTACCTGTTAACCATCAATAAATCTAACAATGTTACACTCCAGTCAACTATTTTAGTTGATATACCAGTTGAGGTACTTCCTGCACCACAAGGGCGTCATATGATCACTAGACACAAGGCGAAGGAACACCACTTATCACTTGTTGCTCACAGCAACAAAGACATTCTGAGGGAACCAAATACTACTAAAGAAGCACTTAAGTCACCTCATTGGCTTGTAACAATGCAGAAGGAAATCAATGTTTTACACACTAACAAGACATGGATATTGGTGTCCAAATCTCCTGGTATAAATTTTGTTGGCACAAAATGGGTGTTAAAGACCAAATTAAAAGCTGATGGAACAATCTACAAGGCCGGACTTGTGGCCAGGGGATTCTCTTAGCTTGAAGGCATAGACTTTGAAGAAACTTTTAGCCCTGTGGTTAAAGCCACAACTATTAAAGTAGTTCTATCCGTTGCCATCAGCTCAAGGTGGGAAATTCGACAACTCGATGTCAAAAATGTTTTTCTTCATGGGTTCTTACAAGAAAAGGTGTCCATGAGTCAACCTCTTGAATTTATTGATCACAAGTATCCTCAGCATGTGTGTCTACTTAAAAAGGCATTATATGGTCTTAAACAATCACCGAGATCCTAGTTTGATAGGTTTAGCATGCATCTCCTACACCTTGGCTTCATCTGTAGTAAGGTAGATTCTTTATTATTTACATTGCAAGCTCACAAAGGCACCATATTTCTCTTGTTATATGTGGATGATATTATTATCACATGTAGTAATCCATCGTATGTCTCCGAGTTAGTTCGCCAACTTAGGAAAGAATTTGCCATGAAAAATCTTGGTCCTTTACACTTCTTTCTAGGAGTAGAGGTTAAGTATTTTGATGGGGGTATCCACTTAAGTCAGAGTAAGTATGTTGTTGAGCTGCTGGACAAAACTGAAATGACTTTGGCAAAGATTGTAGCCACTTCTTTGGCTCAAAAACATGATTTGCATGAAGTTGTGGGAAGTCTGATTGATGCATCTTTTTATAGAATGATAGTAGGGAGTCTTCAATACTTGACACTCACAAGACCGGATATTACTCATGCTGTGAAATTACCAAGCCGATTTATGCAAAATCCAAACAGTGAACATCCTCAAAGGATGAAAAGGATTCTCAAGTACATCTAAGGTACTCTACACTTTGGACTCAGAATTATTTCACAATCACCATGTAGGTTGTATGGATACTCAAATGTTGATTAGAAAGGTTGTATTACCACTAGGAGATCAGCTACAGGCTATTACATTTACCTAGGTGCAAACTGTATTTCTTAGACTTCCAAGAAATAGTCCACAATTGCCCGATTGAGTGCTGAAGTTGAGTATAGAGCACTAGCCTCCATTGCGGCAGAGATGACATGGATCATATATCTACTTCATGACCTTGGAGTGTTTCTTCGATCTATACCTACATTGTATTATGATAACATGAGTGCCTTGTACATGATAATTAATCCACTTATGCATGCTAGAACCAAACATGTTGAAATGGACTATCATTTTTTTCGTGAGATGGTGGCCATAGGACAACTTCTTACTCAGTTTGTGAGGTTTAAGGATCAGCTAGATGATATTCATACAAAAGCACTAACCAAACAGGTTTTTGCTGAGTTTCGTACCAAGCTAGGAGTTACAGTCCCTCCACTCACTAGCTTGAGAGGAAGTGTTGAAGGAAACTGATGGAACATGTCAAAGGAACAGGTTCGACGAATCTGACTGACGAGTTAGAGTTAGAGTTAGAGTTACACTAGGACTAGACTACTAAATCCTAATTTATGTACAAGTCTATATTTTGTACGACTAAAGTTGATGTAGTCGACTAGGATAAGGTGTAAGTAATATATTTGTGTTGTATTAGGATTCCTAATGTAGCTAGTATATGACTCTTCTCCTATATAAGGAGTATGTAACTCAACTATTCAATTATCAATACAATCCTTGATTTCTCTAATTTTAGACGTAAGATTTCTACAAAAACCTCTTATTTTCTACAACCACGTTCTTGGAATTGAGAAGGGCTATTTATGGCAGTTTCTTCAGCTTTTCCACCAATTTCTTTAGTAAAGGTAAGTTAATTACTTTCCAACTTGTATTTTGATTCTTAAAAGCCTTAGAATCTAGGTGGTTAATCTTGGGGAAGGGTTTTAATCTGCATTAATGGTGGAAAGAACCCTTATTGGATAGAATGATCATGGGAATGACTTGGAATTTAATTTATTGATTAGTATAGGGTTGTTTAAAATCAAATCGAAATCGATAACCCGAATCGATAAAAAGTTATTGGTTTATCAGTATTGGGTTATTGGTTTAGCGGTTTTAATAACGGTTTTGATTTTTTTTTTTTGTTATCAGGTTATCGGTTCTTAACGGTTTGATGTTTTTTCTTAACGGGTTAACCGATAACCCAATAGTAAATTAGATAATTATATTTATACGGTTTTGCATATAAAGTCCTTGACATAGAGTTTGGTTTCCTACTTTTATTTTTGGTTGTCTCAAACACTTGGTTATTCTACAGTGTAAAAGTGTTTGCTTTTAAGCAAGACTCATGTGTATGGTTTATTTGGTTTGTCACCTTGTTTATAAATGATATTCAGTGTTTTTTTTTGTGTGTGAAATCTTAACGGTTAAACCGATAACGATCAAAAACTGATAAACCAATAATCGATAAGCCAATATTTTAATGGTTCTATAACGGTTTAGCATCTCTACAAACCGATAACCAATAAGCCAAATCGATAAACTTCAAAACCGAACCGACCGATACGTGGCCCTAGATTAGTATTTGTAAACTTAACATGTGGAATTACATAAGTGTTTAATGAGGAATTTCAAAATATAAATAGAGGGGTACAATTACAAATTTCTAGTGGAATAATTTGTAATTTATTATAGTAAGAATAATCAAATTAATTTTTGGAGTTATTTTCATAATAAGAAGCTTCAGTAATTAATTATGTGGTCTCTACGATACTCATATTTAACTAGAACTCAAAATCCTGTTTCTTAGGGGAAAGGGAAGAAAAGAGCGTATATTTCTTGTTCAAGAAAACAAGGTGTCTTTTGGCCTCTCCTTTCTGGACTGAGAAGAAATATCTATAAGTATGGGTCTTCTAACTTAGGAAGGAAGGATGATAAGTTTTCTATGCGATACTTGTCCACCCAAGTATTGAGATAGTTCAATCGTGAACTTGGGATTACTCTAGAAGATTGCAGAACTATCGTCTAACTTGTGAATTTGCTTGAAGTTATCTACTCAAGCTTTAAGAGATAATTCTTGAATCAAAATTCAAAAAGTTTGTATGTTCTAGCATGATCGTGTGTTCTAGCATAACATATAGTATTACCTATTATTCATGTAAATAGTATAAGTCTGATATGCTTCTGTTATGCATGTAATTTCAAACACTCATGGGCAACAAAACTTAAGACTTAAGTAGGTTCTATTTCTATTACTGGACCAAAATGTTACTTAGTTACTAGGTTCACGACACATAATTCTTGTATATATTTAATAGAATTCTTAATATAAATACTAAATCTTCCTCTAATCCTCTCACTTCATTCCATTCCGTAGTGATTTGCTATATTAAATGCACCTAAATTAATAAAATTAAAAAAAATTAAAATACAAATATTTTCCAAGAAAACATGTTGGATGAAACACTTAAATACCAACCAGACAAGAATCAGGTTATGAGAAACAATGAAGATTGGAACAGTTTCTAGAAAGAACAATAAGCCTTCGTTTTAACATGGCTCCCCATACCTAGTTGTCTCAAATCAACACAAATGTATGTAGGTGTGCATGTTGTCAACTGTAAATTACGAGGTAGTGTTTTCATATGTTTCACTGAAATAAAAACATTAATCCACAGAATTATATTATTCCTTCATGCATGAGAGTTCTATACAATTTGACTTATATTTGTCTTTTGAATAACTTGATGTTGTAATAAAATATTTTTTTATCATGAATGTATAGTTTAAAATTTAAGTATAGTCATGAGTCAAATCATATTTGTTTAAACGGTGTCAATTGATATATTTTTGTTGAAAAATTAGGCAAGGTAGTTATGTAACTATTACTGTATTTTAATCTCTTTAATTTCTTTGTATATTTACATCGTTATATATTTATGTTAATAGATGTAGTAATAACTTGAGTTTGTTGCGTTTTTACGCCCTTGACGTATGTCCTCTTTTTTGTGATTTGTATTTTTTTTTTTTGCATGATTCATATCCTAACCTCTTTTATTTTCTTGAAAAATAATTATAAAACGGCACTTTATTAAAATTTAAAATTTTCAGAAAGGAGGCATGCATGTTAGAAAACCTTAAACATTTTTAACCGCTTGGACTAATAAATATTCTTAACTTGATAACATAAGAAAAATTGTATATTGTTAGTATAGAAATTAAACTTACGTATTATTTCACCTAAATTTAATTTCACTAAGGAATTTCACCTAAAATTAGTACTTCACATTTCACAACAGCACTATTTTTCAATAATAAGATAAAAAAAGTGATCAATAAACATTATTTTTATAATAATACGGCACTATAGAAATTGAGGAATTAGCGATAAATATAATTTCATCGCTAAATAACACAACTTTATACTAATTTCATTTAGCTACAATGTAGTGACAAATTATAAGAAAATTCAATTAGCTAGAAGCGTTTTAGAGATGAATTAGCTAGAAATTTTTGATAAATTTCATAATTAATTTCATATTTTCTTGTAGAGCGGGTAGCTTGAGGGTCCTATCCAACTACTTCCTCTGTCCCATATCAGTTGATCATTTTACTAAAAATAGCTTATATTAGTTGTTCACCTTACTAAATCAAGAAAGTATTAATTATTTTTTTATATTGCCCTTGCAATTAATTCTTTTTGAAAGTGTTCATATTTATTTATAAAATTCTCTAGAAAATTTTTAAGAGGTGAACTAATTAAATTATCTTTTTGTTTATGATTTTTCAAGAATCATGTAAATAAAATGGACAGTGTATATTCTGCTAATTGGGAATGGGAGGAGTAGGGCCAAAATGTGACTTAACATGTTACTTGTCACAAAGAGTAGGCTACCAATTGTTGCACATATTAGACTCCAATGGGGACCCCTTTAACTCCATTTTTATTTAAAAATATGTATATATAGAAATTTTATATGGTTTTGTGGTGGGCATTAAACAACAATATTGATTTCACATGCCCTAATCACCCATTTACCCTTCCTCATAAATCACATGGTCCCTTCTCAATCATTTCATACTTTTTTCTTTACTACTTTAGATCCAAATCAAATCTATATGATAGAAAAAGTAATCGCGGAATCAATTTTTTTATCAGAATTAAATAAAGATTCAATTATTATAAAATAGGTTATACTAAACTTCTGTTTCAAGTCGAGGAAATTCAATTTTTATATCTGCCACACATTTTTATTATTTTGAACTTATAATATACATATTAAGACGTAAAAACTGAGGCATTATATGAACCCGTTTGCATCAATGTGGCTCTATCGATGAGCTAAAGAAGTATCTTTATTTCTTCTGAATTTAAAAGGAGGTCAAAAAGGGTAAATTTATAAATAATCACTTTTAGTATCAATAATGCAAAAAAAAAAAAAAAAAAAAAAAAGGTATTGTTATGAAATTTCAAATTATAAGATTAAAGTCCAGAAAATTAACATTTAATTTCACCCGTGCAAATTCACCTTTCATAACAATATAATTTTTTTATATGTTTTTTTTGGAATCCCGAATAATCTGCAGCCGCTACAATCTCTGCCACAGCCTCTGTCCTTCGGGTGAGCACTCTGTGGTGAGCACTTTGTGCGCACTGGATAAACTCCCCACTGTGTAATAGTCTGCAAACCACACAGGGGATGTAAAATGCACTAGGCAAGCCCTATGCGACAGGCTTGACTCAGAAGGCATTGAAGGGGGATTGATCTCGGATCATTCCGTGTGGATAACCACCCTCCAAACTGAAATGTGTATAAAAATCAAAAGTCAAAAACTAACAAGGATACATGTGAGCAATTAGCTCATCATAATGAAGAATATATATTGTATTAAAGAAATATATACATATCTTTCTTATATTAATTATCTACATTTCTTGTTTAGGATTGATCTTAGTACAATAACAATATTCCTCTTACTATCTATATATATGTAATATAATCTGTGTACATTAAAATATCGTTACATACATAATGAGAAACACTAAGATTTTTTTAAAAAAAAAAATTATTCCAAAATGAGTAATCCATGTTAGGACAATCTTAGTCAATCTTAGGAATTAAGCAGAATCACCGCCTAGTTTAGTGCTGTGTTTTATGTCCATTAATTAATTAGTCTTAAAAGCAAAGATTGAGTCAAAATCAATTGAGACATATCACATAATGTTAACTAATTAAAAATATGAATTATGATCTCTCTAATAATTTATATTTTTAAATGAAGCGATACAAACTTCAAGTTTATATCATATGCATCTAATTCTAACCAATCATTTGAGTCAATAATATTCAAAATTTCAAATTTAACTCATTAAAAGAGATATGCGTATCCATTATGATTTTTGTCGCAAGAGAATATATATCAACTTGTGCTTTATAGGGATGGCAATTGGGTAAGGCGGGATAGCGTAGCGTAGGGCACGGGCTCAGTGGCAGAGTCAAAACTTCGACTAAGGAGTGTTAAAATATAAATAAGTAAAATTATGTAGAAGTCAAGAAGTGCAAATATGTAATACATATATACATAAAAAATATTTTTACTCTAGCTACGCAGTGTAATTTTCTGACGAAGGGGTATCGATCGACACCCCTCAACTACATGAGGCTCTGCCACCGCAGGGCAAACTCTTACTAATAATAGAGAAGGACCAAGGAAGACTTAAACGGGGTGAGAGTAAATTAAATTTATTTAAAAAATGCTTATTTTTAAAGGTAAAGTGTTTGATCAAACTTTTGAGAGAAAATAAATATTTTTCGGAGATTAGCTTCTTCAGGAACTAAAAAGATATGTTTTTTTTCCAAAATTTCTTTTTTGGAAAACATTATAGAGAAATATACATTTAGAAGCAGAAGCGGTTTGAACTTAGTCAAAGTACACTAATTGTTGTTCAAAAATATTTTTAAAATTTATTGGTCAAACACAAACTACTTCTCGATTAAAGTATTCTTTAGAAAAAAACAATTTTTAAAATAAACTAATTTCAAAAATCTGGCCAAATAACTATTATTCGGGAATCAAACCACTATAATTCAATACTAGGGTAATTTGGAATCTTAATCTTTTCTCTAAGTCTCCGTTCACTTATTGACCAGTGAACTAAATTCTATAAGATCATTAACTTAATCACGAATATTAAATTAAAGTATTATTTAATCATCTTCGTATAAGAAATGTTGTGATTAGTAGTCCTTTGACCATTATACATATTATATTTTTTCATCCGGTATCTGATATATCTACGTTAGAGTTCGACTATTTTGAATTTGCTCCGGGTAGGCCTTTATTTGTGGTAGAAACAACTTCATCCACTGCTTAAGGAAGAAACAACTTTCAGGGGCGGCTCAACGCAACCGGAGGCCTAAAGCAAAATTTCAACTAGAGGCCTAAAAATTTAAATAAACTTCAGATGCATTATTATTATTTTTTAAAAAAAAAAAATTACATTTTGAAATGCAGTATACTTAATATTTTTTTGTAAATGATTTATTTGATTTCTTTTTTAATTATTAGCTTTAGATAAGATTTTATCAATTCAACGTTGAAAAACATTTTGTTACTCAGGCAATTATTATATGAATTGTTTACATAGAATTTGATTCAAGAAGTTAATAATATTTTTGCATACCCCACATTTTACTATGCTTGTTGTAATGCTTGAAATCTAAGAAGAAATAGAAAAAGAATTTACAATTCACTTTGTTCATCACTTTTCGACTATTGATTCATATTTTTGGTAGAATAAATCTAACTTATCAAAAAATTAAAGAAGAGAGTGTAAAAGGAGTGAAAAGAATAAAATAATGTGAATATTAGCACAGAGAGTATAAGAAAATAAAATAATTTTTCTTGATTTCTTCTATTTAAATGGGATTCAAGAGAATAAAATAATAATTTTTTAAAAAAATATATATTTTATCATAAATAATTAATCTTTTCTATAAAAAAAAATTACCAAATAATTTATTATTGCTAAAAAATTGAGGCACCATAAAATTGGGGCCTAAGGCCAATGCCTTATTCAAATAAGCATAGAGCCACCCCTGACAACGTTATCCACTGCTTCACATCCATAGTTGATTATATAGATTAAGTTATTAGACATAAATACAAGCAAGACCCACCCAACCACCTTCAGATTTTTTTGCTGAATATGTACATTGTTATTACCCTTTTTTTTTTTTTTTATAATTAAAATTTTATTTACGAAGTAAACTTTACAAATCAGAAAAACCAGTAGATATGGACATAAGCCCCATCCTTGTTGTACTTAGTAACCATATGTATTCGTCGATCTTGTGATTATCTTTTGTGAAAGGTAGCTTTTTTTGTTTTTGTTTTTTGTGATTATTTTTGCATTTGACTCTTAATAGAGTTTAAATTTGAGAGTAATTTCAAAATAGTCAACAATTGAGGACAAATTATGACATTTTTCTCAAAATATTTAGACACATGAATTTCATCTATTTCATATTGGAACTCCATTAATAACAAAGCAAATATGAGACGATTTCCTACTATTAAAACTATAAAAAGCTTAAAAATATAACGAAAGACAAACAAAACAGTTTTAATATAGAAGCAAAAATTAAACCTTTTTTTCCTTTTCAAATAAACAAGCACAATATAATTACCTAAGTTGGTATTTTCACCATTAAAAAAATAAGAATTAGTAACAAATAAGTAATAGTCCTAAACAGTAAAATTAGTCAGTAATCTTATTTAATAATATATTAGCGACTGATTATCACAAAATTTTATTAGCTATGAACAATTTAATTATATATCCTAATTATTCAAGTTCTTTTCTAGTGTTTAAAACCACCTTCATGATCAAGATACAGACAGCCAACAGATATCAATGTCATTTAATTTCCACAATATATAATTTTATAGTTATATGTACATTGGGACATATGAATCATGAGTTGTCCCATATTTTTTTATACATGTATTATATGTCCAAAAAGAGATGGGAAGTTCCACAAATCTTGTAGGAAGTATAAATGTTCCAATAACTATAAACTTATAGTATTTTTTAAAATTCAAATTTTAAAATATTAAATTAATTTAATTTAATTTTAAAAATTAATTAAATTAAATCTCAGAAAGTCACACATGATAGGTAAAATTGTATGGAGAAGTATTATTTTAAAATTAAAACATAAATTAGAGATCATGACGTTTGCTCTTTATTTTTTTGTAACCAAACACCAAATTGTGACTATGACATTTTTTTAACCAAAACAATGGACTAATACTAGCGGCTATGTTGATTGGTTTGTTAAACACAATAAGAAGACATTAACATATTCACTGTTTATGTAATAATTTACGAAGTTATTTAATATTCAAGGAAAGAAAGTAATAAAAAATTCTAATTTGTTAAAATAAATTAGTAAAAAAAAAAACATATATATTTTTATATATGAAAGCAAAATGCAATTTGGAGAGTATGTTTGAGAGATCCCATTTTTGTATTATTTTTTTGGGAAAACTACACAAAATAGACTTAATTATGTAACTACTTATCCAAATTGGACCCAGTCCAAATTATTTATTTATTTTTAATGGACCAATGATCCAAACTATTTACCAATTTACCCCGTTTTCTTTTTTCTTATTTCACGTAAGAAGTCAGCATGACATCAACATCACCACTATGAATTAATCCTTTGTGATATTATGTCGGTATATTGATATCATATTGGTATCATATAAGACTAAGCTAATCCTCTGTGATACTCCATCGGTATGTTGATACCCTATCAGAATCATATAGGATTAAACTCTTTCTTCTTAAGAAATAAATAAGAAACAATTACGAGAAAATTATTAAAGTTATAATTTAATTTATTAAATTCTTAATTAGTAGAGAATATATTCTTTGTCATACTCCTCGGCATATTGATACCATATCAATATCATATAGGACTAAGCTTAATACTCTATGGTACTCCGTTGGTATATTGATATCCTATAGATATCATATAGGATTGAACTCCTTTTTAAAGAAATAAATAAGAAACATTTAAGAGAAAATTATTAAAATCACAATCTTATTTATTAAACTCTAAATTAGTAGATAATATGTATTTATAATTTTTTTTTTCTCTTTTTGCAAATTTTTAAAAAAATTGCTTCTAAATTATGACTCTTTTTAAAATTGTTTTTAAATTAAAATATTGAAGAATTGAAACATACTTCAATGATATCACAACAGTATGTATATATACAATAATAGTATTGATTAAATAATCTCATCGAAAGATTGAAGCAAACCTCAATGAAAACATTGTTCGGTTACTCATTGATATCACCAGATTATATTATACTTTGATGGTATCAAGGACGAAGAAATGGTCCTTCAATGAAAACACTGTTCAGTTACTCTTTAATATCATCAAAGTATATGCATATACTGTAACATACTGTGATAGTATCATATAGGAAAAAAAAAGGTGGGCGCTGACATTAGCATTATGTCACCACGCGAATAAAAATAGATATATGTCATTTTAAAATAAAAAAGGGGTATGAAAGTAATGAGGCATTTAAAAGTAAATATTTTACTTTTTTGGGGTATACATGTTCTTTTTCCTATTCTTTTTTAGCTTTTGTTCGGTGCTGGAGTTTCAACTAAATCAAATTTGCGTAGAAAAATTCATGTTAAAGAGTAAAGAACTTCCTAACAAAGATAATTCTATATTTAGAGGGACTCGAACCCGAACCAATTTTTATATTTTTTTATGTATAAGAAGACTAAGAAATTCCAACAACATAACACCTAGAAATGGTGTTTTGGGCTTTGTTGGCCCACCTGTTGGAGAGAGATCAAGTGGCAGACACACAGTAACTTGTGGGCCAATGGGAAGGGAGCAGGTAGACCACTTATGGATGGGCTTTTTTCTATTTCTAACTGAAAAAACAGCCAACAAATTTACTTCAACATATAGTTTAGGGTGATAACGGAACGAGTTGGATTAAATTTGAACATAATTAGAGAATATTTATATGACATGTTTGAAATTCTAAGATTAAAGAATATTTTATTATATTTAACATATTTTTAATTTATAATCATAAATTTTCATTGTTTTTATCAAGTCAACATTTAAACAAAAAAAAAATAAACTAGGGAAAAAAGATAAATATACTCCCGAACTATCGTAAATGGTATATAAATACCCTTCGTCATACTTTTGGGACATTGGTGCCCCTACCGTCCAAAAACTAGAGTATATATATCCTTTATACTAATGGACATACACATGTCATAATCTTATCCGCCGATTAAATATCGGATCGATAGATAAGATTGTGCCACTTATCCCTATTTAGTCTTCCTTTAGAGTGAAGGACATATATGCTCTAGTTTTCAGACGGCAGGGGCATCAATGTCCCAATAGTATGACGAAGAGTATCTGCATACCATTTACAATAGTTCGAAGGTATATTTCTCATTTTTCCCAAAATAATATAAAAGATCAATAAATAAAATATATACAATATCTTTCGTCTATTCAAAATTTCAAATCACAATTAATAATTGAAAATTACTACTCAACTATAGTGGAAATACACGTTAGAAACCATCTCCCATGTCACGGATGAATTCAGAATTTTATGTTATGGATTCTTTGAGTATAATTTTTTTCTTTTACTAATTAGTTATGTATAAATATTTATACATATAATTTTTTTTTCATTTTGATATAAATACAAATTTTGTGTGAAGTAATTAAGTTCTAGTAACTTCACATATAAATCCTCTGTTATCTTATGCCCACTTACCATATTAAAAAGAAGAAAAAGTCCATATAAGTTAGAAAAATATCTATTATATGCAAATTTTTAAAGAAGGATGACGGAGATGTATTGTGATTTTCTCGTGTTTATTAACTTGAACCTTATTCTTTTGTAGTTGATGTTATGGATTAGCCTCATTCTTCAGGAAAACAATTTTCTCAATATTTTTTGATAAATTCAATTGATTTCAGAGGATTATTGTCACACGATACAATATATTTATTCTCGATGATAATTACAACCTCTTTTTCAATATCAAGCTATTTTAGAAAATCAACCGTCTAGTCCAATTATTTTTCTTCCGATCACTTTCTGTTATATATTACTAAAATAACACTTATAACGTATTCGATTTTTTTTTTTTCGAATTTTCAGCCATTTGGAGCAAATAAAATTATAGATGTCAACATTAATACCACTGTGCTAGTCCCAAGAGATCCCAAGTGAGTGTGAGAGCCACTTGCAAGCTTTTTTTCCAATACGCTTAGATTACAAGTCACAAAAGGTGTGTTTTGACATTAGAGATCCAATTTTTTATGTTTGGTATATAAAAATATTTTGGAGAATAACTTTGTTGTGAAGTCTCTTAAATATGAGAAACTTTTCTAAAAGAAACAAAAAAACTAAGTTTTATAAGTACCATTTTAAATTTATCGTCTATTTCCACACATTCTTGACCGGAGACCTCGCCACTACTCCTCCTCCTCCCCCTCCCCCCCCCCCCCCCCCCCTCCTCCTCACCTTATAATGTTATGTTAAATATTTTTAGAATTATATTATCTTACTAACTAATTATACAATAGATTATCATAATTTGTTTGACCAAGCTTTTGAAAGGTTGAAAATGTTTTTTTCCTTCAAAAAGTGAGGTATTTGATCAAACATTTGTGAGAAAATAAGTAATTGCTGGGAGTAATGGAAGCTATAAAAAAAATAGAAAAGTACTTCTTTGAAAAATTACTTTTGAGAAAAATACGCTTAGAAATACTTCAAAATTTTTTGTCAAAAATTAATTCGCCCAAAATGTGCCTTTTAAATTTATCGGTAGAAAACAGGTTGTTTTTTCTCAAAAAAATAATATTTTTTCTTCAAAATAAGCTGATTTTAAAAGTTTGATCAAATAGAGTATAAATAGAGAAAACTCACATTATTATTATTATTATTATTATTATTATTATTATTATTATTATTGATTTTCCACATCGACTAAATTCAGATTAGAGGAAATCCCAGCTTAGGTGGTGAAACACTCTCTAACAAATGTGGCTTTGTATCCTAGAGACGAACTCAAGACTTCTGATTAAGAATAAATGAATAATTATTTGTTACCACTCCACCATAGTCCATAACCCTGATGGTTTCACATTATTATTATTATTCAAGAAAACATAAATATCTTTCTTATTACCAAAACACACCCAAAATAAAAGCTATAACTGTGCTAAATTGCTATATATTAGTGAAAAAAAAATCAAATGAAATATAACAAAAGCGCGTTAAATTAGCAATACATCTCAGCAACACCACATAATCAAATAATTATTTGTTTTTTTTATAAAAAAAAACAACAACAATAGAATCTTCCATAATTGTACTAAAATCCCTATATATAGCTATCTTATTTGCCAGCAAATACCAACAAACTATCTATACTCAATATCATTCATCATTATTCTCACAATTTTTTTTTTCCATTTTCATTCAACAACTTCAAATCAACATTTGTTATTATTTCTTCCCAGATTATTTTTTTAAAAAAAATATCAACATCGATAAGTCGATAACTATGAAACTTTTATCGGAGATGGCTACGTGTGAATCACACGGACAAAATTCGTCGTATTTCCTAGGGTGGCAAGAGTACGAAAAAAACCCGTACGATGAAATTCAGAATCCAAAAGGAATAATACAAATGGGTCTCGCAGAAAATCAGGTAAACAATTTTTCTGATTTTATTATATATATTCTTCTCATTTTATTTTTTTTTACGATGCATATCATATAATTTTTATTTTTTTTCGCGTTACGCAGCTTTCTTTCGATTTATTGGAGTCTTGGCTTGCCCAAAACCCAGACGCAGCTGGATTTAAGAGAAATGGAGAGTCTATATTTAGAGAACTTGCTTTATTTCAAGATTACCATGGCCTTCCTGACTTCAAAAATGTACGTTACATATCCACATTAATTTATTTATATATTTTTTTGAATAATAATATTTTTACGTATTGAGTACTTGTCAATTAGTTATAGGGGAATGTATGCGAATATCGTGATCTTTGCTGATCTTACTTAAGCACTCGACGTCACAAATAGCAATAAGAGGGGGCAGGGTTAAGGATCACTCACGTCACGGGCAGCAGATCCGACGAGCTCAACTTCCACTCTACTTATAAAACTATAGAAAGAAGTGCTGAAAACACTCCTAAACTCAACGTGAATTATTAGTTTCATTTCCTGAGTATTGACAACCATAAAAATACCCCTTTACGTGAAATACATCCCTTCATTCTCGCCAAGTTTAGGGGCGTACTTTTTCAACACTTTTCTCAGTTTTTTATTAAGAGTCTCACGCTCCTACGAGAGTTTGACACTACTGTTATATGTCTTGTGGAGGGATGTATCTAAGTTCAGTTAGTTAAGTAGATGAGTGTTTTTTAAGGCTGTCAATAATTTAAAAAACTAAACTAATAAATTAAGTCAAGTTCAAAATTGAAAGTGTTTTCAATACTTTTCTCCGAATTAAATTATATAGAGTTTGTTGTTGTTGTTAGTATTTGTTATGTTATCATAATCTCACATTTTTATGTTTAATTAATGCAGGCATTGGTTCAATTTATGTCTGAAATTAGAGGAAATAAGGTTACCTTTAATCCAAACAAGCTTGTCCTTACGGCCGGCGCTACTTCCGCAAATGAAACGCTCATGTTTTGCCTCGCCAACCCGGGCGACGCTTTTCTCCTTCCTACCCCTTACTACCCGGGGTACGTTACAATTTTTTTATACTTTCAGTGTATATAAATAAAATTATTTTGATTACGTTACTTATGTTATATTTGTATCGTATGCAGATTTGATCGAGACTTAAAATGGAGGACCGGGGCTGAAATAGTGCCAATACAATGTACAAGTTCAAATGGCTTTCGAATTACACAATCCGCTCTTGAAGAATCTTATAACTTAGCGAAAACTCGCAATCTTAGAGTTAAAGGGGTACTAGTGACTAACCCATCGAACCCATTGGGCACAACATTAATGCGTAACGAGCTTGAGCTACTTGTTAGCTTCATTGCGGAAAAGGGGATTCATCTTATTAGCGATGAGATATATTCAGGCACAGTTTTTAACTCGCCTAAGTTCGTTAGTGTTATGGAGGTATTAATCGAAAATAATTACATGTACACCGAAGTTTGGGACCGAGTTCACATTGTCTATAGCCTTTCGAAAGATTTAGGCCTTCCCGGTTTTCGAATCGGGGCGATTTACTCGAACGATGCGGTTATTGTCTCCGCGGCTACAAAAATGTCGAGTTTTGGGTTAATTTCTTCGCAAACTCAGTATCTTTTATCGGCTATGCTAGCCGATAAAAAGTTTACTAAGAAATACATCTCTGAAAATCAAAAGAGGCTGAAGAAAAGACATGCAATGTTAGTGAAAGGACTTGAGAGTAGTGGAATTAGTTGTCTTGAGAGCAATGCCGGTTTATTTTGTTGGGTCGATATGAGACATTTATTAAAGACCAATACATTTGAGGCAGAAATTGAGCTATGGAAGAAAATAGTTTATGAAGTTAGGCTTAATATTTCGCCCGGATCGTCATGCCATTGTACTGAACCGGGTTGGTTTCGTGCATGTTTCGCGAACATGTCAGAAGATACGTTGAATCTCGCGATTCAACGTATTAAAAGTTTTGTTGATTCCTCTGATGTGATCGGTACCAATGTTGACCAAAGTAATCATACTAATCAGAATACAAGTACAAGTCCAAAGAAGAAGTTGTTTGCCAAGTGGGGTTTTCGGCTATCGTTCAACGACAGAGAACGATAGTCTGTGTGAACAGAAGGCCGATTCAAAATTCAAATTTGATATCGCCGATGTGAACATTCCCTTGTCCATGGTGATTTTTTATAACTCAATATTTTTAGAAATTGAGTTTTCAATTATTTTTACTTTTTATCAAAACTATACTTTTTTTTGTGTGTTTTTAATGTAGAGAATGCACTCGGTCCATGTGATGGACGAGAAGTGTTTTTTCATTTTCATTATTTATTTGTAAATGCACTCGGTCCATGTGATGGATGAGAAGTGTTTATTTCATATTTCATCGTTATTTGTAAAAAAAAAAAAAAAAAAAAAGACATACTACAAAATATATGTATGTGTGAAATCTTCTTGAATTGTTCAAACTATATCATTATTTCACAAGTTTTCTTGAATTATTCGTCATTTGCTTCATATGATATTGGTCCTATTTGATATATAAAACACTACATGGTTATATGATACACATTATTTATTTAGATTTCAGTTATCATTCTAAAATTAAAAGGGCATAAAATAATATTAAAAAATTATGCGGCAAATATACGAATTAATGGGAATAACATGCTACAATATGGATGCGGCGAAATTAACGGCAACACACCATGTCTTATATATATATATATATTCATCAATAGACTTGAAATATTTTTTAAATATATATATAGTAGGAGGGGGAGAAAATAAAAAGATGATATGGCTCGAGTTAAGACTTGTTCAACACAAAGAAACTCAAACCATAGTCGGATTCTAAGGGTGTGTTTGTGTAGATTTTTTTTTCATGTTTGATTAGTTAAATTTTTTTTAAAGATACACTTATTATATTTTTGAAATTATGAGTTTTTATCTACTATTTATCACCATTTTAATGAATTTTTACATATAAAATTATTTTTAGCATCGAAAATACTAAGTTCAAACATAAATTCACACCCTACATTCGCCTCTAGATTCATATGAAGCATATATAATTAAAAAATCTACTAAATAAATATAAATAATAAATTTTGAATGACTAATAAAACATTGGCTCATAGAACTCATGAATAGCACTATTTGTTCATTCTCACATATAATAACGTGTCTTCTCTAGTTCTAGGCAGCAAACAGTTAGAAAATTGAGGAATAAGTTAGTAATTTGCTTTTGCTAGATAACTTCACCAACTACGTAAGTGGGTAAAGTTGGTTGCCAGGAATCTCAACTTTTTAATGCATTTGACTTTGTACCATTCCTAAATTTGGGGCTTCACTTGATATTAGGCGTATCAATGATTTCGGAAGGACGATGCATTATTATGAAAATATGCATCTAAAAAAATAAATTTAATCGATTTGACATTTTCATTTTTAATGCTGAACTGTTAAATTTTAAAAACTATAAGTCCAACATATATAATACTATTTGTTTTAAATTTTAACACAAATCTGATTTAATTATATAAAAATTTTACAGTGTTAATTGTTTTTAGAAATTTTCAATATTGTAATACACTTGAAAATTTTGAAAGATTAAAGCAAAAAAAATTAAAAAAATTGATTGGAACGCCAAAAGTGTTTCTGATAACCACTTGGAGGGGTGTTACTAAAATAAGCAAGATAGATATAAAATTTAAATTTCTATCTTTGCTTAGAGAGGTGCACCAAATCATCATCATATTATTATTTTCACGACCCAAACCGTCGTGAGTGACACCCACACTAACCCTCCGGTGGGAGAACCACTACTACAACTCAAACCAAGCATCTAAACCAAAAACTAAAGCCTTTAAGGATACGGAAACATGAATAATAGCTAAAACTGAAGTTCTCATAAACTTCCAAAAGATCTAACAACTAAACAATGCAGAAAATACACCTAGAACCTGAAAGTCAATGTACCAAAACATCTAAAGTTTAATAAGTCTAAACAAGAAGGGATGGAACCTCAATCTAATGAACTAATCAACTAACTAGAACATAGTCTAAATTCGGAAATGGTGGACATAGACGAAAGAGTACCCAGGGCAGCCCGGAAGAATTGGCTCACCCTTGAATTCAAATAATCACTGATCTCCTGAGCGAGGTATGTCAGTAGCCGCTTAAAGATGCCCTGTACTCAACAAAAATAAGAGCAAGTGCAGTATCAGTACACAACCATAGTGTACTGGTAGGATCGCACGGCTATCCCACTAAGTGCAACATACATAAGTCAATACATCATTATAACACATGCATATATCGAACTTATACAATATTATCAACATTTATGAACAACGAACAACTTCACATTTCTCAAGATACACAATTATATCAAATCATTGGTCCTCTCATGGAACCCAAACCCAAACAGTTATCATACCGAAACGTGGTACCCGATCCAATACTTATGTCGGAACGTGGCAACCGATCCCATAGTTATGCCGGAACGTGACAACCGATCCAAGTAAGTTATGTTGGAATGTGACAATCGATCATTCAACACACCACAATCACAATCACAAGTATATTCTCAAGATCATACATTTAAGTCATGATTCATGGCATTCATCATTCCTCTATCTCATGTACAACAAGTGTGATCAATAATGCAACATTCATATATATGCAAGTATCATAATGAAGCAAGAACAAACATACATCACACAATCATAGAATGACTACCACCACCTACCTCAAAACAAGCTTGAAACCTAAGAAAATTGATCCTTCCCTTTCCAAATTCTCTCCGCTTGTTCTTGGTCTACAAACAATCAATGTAATACGGGAATCAATAAACAAATACTAATTACCTAGATTACTACAATCCTAACAACTCTATAGATCATACCCATGAACCCAAGTATCCAAAATAGGGTTTTTCCACCATAGAATCTAGATAAAAACCCTCTTCCATCATTAATTACCCATTATATTATGTTCTACGGATCGCAAAACAGATTTGGGGAGTGAAAAACTTACATTTAGCCTCAAGAATAGTGAAAAACTGTTACAAGTCGTCTGGGGTTTGTTCCTTAGCTCTAAAAATTGAAAAGTGTAAAATAAGATCGTTAGGGATTTATTTACGACTTTAAGTCACGTCAAACCAGCTAAAGCGGCCCTCACCCAGCTGTAGCAGCTGTAGCAGCCCCACTAGAGAAACCAAAAGCTTCTCCAGAGCAACTTGCATGAACCATTGAGCTATTTAAAAAAATTCAGAAATCCCCATTTCACAACACACCTCTAACCCACGACTCTCAGTAAATACCCTTCACGCTAAGATCGATTTCGGGAGTTCTACTTGCCCGAATTTAATTTCTTAAAATCGTACGGATTCCTTAATGAGTTATCTAACTACTCATATAATCAAAATCAAAATTAACTCACAAGATTGTTACCAAATTTTCCTACACCTTAATGACTCCGATTTCGTTCAAATCTGGACTAGTTACCAATTTACCCATCACTCGTCCCCGAGTGACAAAACTTAGGAAAAACAAGCTAAGGAAAGAATGAAGTAGTACCTGAATCGACGAACAATTGGGGATACTTGTCTCGCATGTCCCTCTCGATTTCCCAAGTAGCTTCCTCAACTGGACGATGCTTCCATTGAACTTTCACGGACTTAATTTCCATGGTCCTCAACTTGCGCACATCACGATCAAGAATCGCAATTGGTTCCTCATCATATTAGAGGTCTTTGTCTAACACAATTGAGTCCCACTTAATGATATAATCTCCGTCACCATGATACCTCTTCAAGATGGACACATGAAATACCAAATGAACGCTCGATATATTAGGAGGTAACGCCAATCTGTACGCTACCGGCCCCACACATTCAAGAACCTCAAAGGGACCAATGTATCTAGGATTTAGCTTACCTTTCTTACCAAATCCCATCACCCCTTTCATGGGTGATACCTTAAGAAGAACATTCTCACAAGTTTGAAATTCCATATCTCTTACCTTATGATTCGCATACTTTTTTTGTCTATTCTGAGCTGCTAAAAGCTTAGCTTGAATACTTCTCACCTTATCTTGAACATTCTTTACTAAATCAACCCCCAATAGCTTCACATCTCTAGCCTCAAACCATCCTATGGGTGATCTACATCCCCTCCCATTTAATGTCTCAAATGGTGCCATATCAATAATGGAGTGATAACTATTATTATAGAAGAACTCACGCAATGGTATGAATTTATCTCAATGCCCTCCAAAGTCAATCACACATGGCCTCAATATGTCTTCTAACACTTGAATAGTCCTTTCTGACTGCCCGTCTGTCTGTGGATGGAAGGTTGTACTAAAAGTGGGTTGTGTGCCCAATTCATCATATAATTTCCTCTAAAACTTGGATGTGAATTGGGTACCACGGTCCAAGATGATAGAGAGGGGTACCCCATGCAACCTCACTATCTCTTTCACTTAAACTTTAGCCAATTGTTCAACATTATAATCTTTAAGTAACTCCATCCACCTTCGTTGTCTCAAATTCAGATCTTTTTGAGTGAACACATACTGCAAACTACGATGATCAGTAAGCACTCCACACTTAACACCACAGAGGTAATGCCTCAGGATCTTAAGAGCAAACACTACCGCTGTCAACTCCAAATCATGTGTTGGATAATTCCTCTCATACACCTTTAATTGACGCGAGACATAAGCTATAACATTCTTATCTTACATCAACATAGCACCTAAAGCAAAATGTGAAGCATCACAATAAATAATAAAATATTATAAATATTTACCTTCCACCCGTAATGCTAGGATAGGTTCGGTGGTCAAGAGAGTCTTGAGCTTTTGAAAGCTCTCCTCACATCTTTCAGTCCATTCAAAAGGTACCTCCTTTTTGGTCAAACTAGTCAAGTGAGTGGCAATAGAAGCAAAGTTCTTCACAAATCGACGATTGTAGCTAGCAAGCCCCACAAAACTCTTAAATTCCATCACAGAGCTAGGCCTAACCCAATTCTTAACGGCCTCAATATTTTGAGGATCTACCATTATGCCATTTTTTGAAACTACATGTCCCAAAAATGCTACCGAAGTCAACCAAAATTCACACTTAGAAAATTTAGCATACAACCTTTGTTTCCCAAGAACACCCAAAACAATACGAAGATGGTTGGCATGCTCTTCCTCACTTTTCGAATAAACCAAAATATCATCAATAAAGACTATAACGAAAGAATCAATGAATGCTTTGAACACTTCATTCATCAAACTCATGAAAGCTGCAGATGCATTGGTCAAACCAAAAGACATGACCAAAAACTCATAGTGCCCACAGAGGGTTCTAAACGCCGTCTTGGGCACGTCCTCAGACCTAATTTTCAATTGGTGGTAGCCAGACCTTAGATCAATCTTAGAAAAAATTGATGCATCTTGCAATTGATCAAAAAGATCATCTATACGAGGCAAGTGACACTTTTTTCAAATAGTAACTCTATTTAATTGTTGGTAATCTATACAGATTCTCATACAGCCATCTTTTTTCTTAACAAACAAAATTGGAGCACCCTATGGGAAAGTACTAGGACGAATAAATCCCTTATCAAAAAGTTCTTGGATTTGAGCCTTAAGCTCTCTTAATTCTGTCGAAGTCATGCGAAATAAAGGGATAGAAATGGGACGAGTACCAGGTTCTAAATCAATGCATAAGTCTATATCCCTATCCGGGGGCATACTAGGCAAGTCACTAGGAAATACTTCTCTAAATTCCGACACCACATGAATAGACTCAATGGATAGAGCCTCAATCTCAACATTCCTAATATGAGCCAAATAAGCCAAACAACCCTACTCTACTAATTTACTAGCCCAAATGGAGGATATTATCTTAGCTTGCTTAGGCTTGTACACCCCTTCCCACTCTAAATTTTCCCTTCCAGGAATTTCTAGAGTTACAGACTTAGCATTACAATTAAGCATGGCATAATAAGGGGACAATCAAATCATGCCTAAGATTTTATCAAAGTCAGTCATATCCAAAATCACCAAATCATCCCAAGTATGAAAACCCATAAACAAAATAGGACAAGCACGATATACATGGGTAACTATGACTGGCTCTCCAACTAGGGTAGAAACATGGATAGGAACATCAAGTATATCATAAATCATATCAAACTTTGAGGTAAATCGCACGGATACATAAGAAAAGGTAGAACCCGGATCAAATAACACATTAGTCATCCAGTTATAGACAAAAATAGTACATGTAATCACTGAGTCAGATGCCTTTGCCTCATTCTTGCCCAAAAATACATAACACTGAGCCCTATCATCTTGACAAGCTAATTTCCTGCCTGGTTGCGTGCTACCCCTGCCTACATTACTATTTTCTCTACCTCCACGACCTCGCTGATTACCCCCTCTCCCACCTTATGGACGCCCTATACCATTATTACCATTCCTCGCGAATACCACTGCTCTATACTACTGTTGTGCGAAATCTAACAAACGTGGGTGGGGAAAATCTCTCCTCATATGCCCAGGTTCAGCACAGTTGTAGTAATTACAATAAAAAAATGGCATGTCGTCCGTCGAATGCGCGACTCCCTGGCTATCCTGAATATTATGAGATGGAGTTTCCGAGTAACTACCTGCAGAGGCGGGCATAGCGGACTGAATTGGCTTGGCTGCAAGCGTTGGCCTTCCAGACCCCTTGGAATAAGAACCTTGAAAGTTACCCGAGTTCTTGGCCCTTTTAGCCTATGCCTTTGCTTGATCGTCTCGCCTCACCCTCTCCACTTTCTTAACATAATATGTTACCTCATTGAAGCTCCTCCCTGCAGAAGTCATATGAACAAATAATACTTGCAACTCAGAATCCTAATAACTAATCGGATCCTCTCCTCCTCAATAGTCACCAATTGAGTAGCATATCTAGACAAAGCATGGAACTTGGCCTCATAAGCAGCCACAGTCATACCACCCTGCTCCAAAGCCATAAACTCATCCATTTTACGATCCCTTAAGGTCCTAGGCACATATTTCTCTAGAAACAGAGCATGAAATTGGGTCCAAGTAAGTAGAGGTAAAGTAGAAGATTTGCATTCCATATAAGCTCTCCACCACTGCTTAGCCTCACCTTGAAATTGAAAGGACACGAACTCAACCCCATGTTGATGGATAATTCCTAACTTATGAAACCTCTCATAGCAATCTAAGATAAATTCATACGCATCCTCATTCTCAGAACCAAGAAACACATGAGGCTTTAGCTTCAAAAACTTAGTCAACATTTCATGCTCATTACCAGTCATAACAGAACCCAACAAAGGACAAAAGAAAGCATCATTACCTCCAGTATCACGCACCTTGGGCGCAGTGCTAGCAACATGAGGGTTTGTAGGAGCTTGAGTTGTTTGAGCAGAAGGAAGCACTCTAGGACCAACTAACCTTTTCAAGAATGATATAATTTATCTATAGGGGGAACATTGATAGTCTTAGCCTACATATCTTCCTCTTGTCCCACATCCTCAACATTCTCCTCTTCAATCTCTTCATGATGCGCAGAAAGGTTCTCATTCATAGGAGCATTCTCAACAGGAGTTCCATTTCCAGCAGGCGTCACTCTTCCACGACCTCTACCCCTAGCTCTTCCTCTATCCCTACCTCAACCGCGACCTCTCCCTGTATATTCCCTAGCTGGAGCATTGACGGGAGCTACGGGCCTAACGCCGTTGAATCTAGTATTAACCATCTGCGAACAGAAGAGTGAAAAAGGTTAGATACCAATTTGAATTGCCAGACATTAATTGGAATAAAGCCATAGCATGAAAGGAGACAAGAGAAAACAGAGAGATTTCCTAAAGTCCTATAGTCTCTCGAAGAAACGTAAAGGTTTCCCCGTATTGTTCCGCGAGACTCTACTAGACTTGTTTTGGTTCATCGAGATCAATTTAGCCTATGCTCTGATACCAACTTTAGCATGCCCAAATCGTCGTGATTGACACCCACACTAACCCTCAGATGGGAGAACCACTACTACAATCCAAACCAAGCATCTAAACCAAAAACTAAAGCATTTAAGGGTACGAAAACATGAATAATAGCTAAAACTGAAGTTTTCATATACTTCTAAAAGATCTAACAACTAAACAATGCGGAAAATACACCTAGAACCTGAAAGTTAATGTACTAAAACATCTAAAGTTCAACAAGTCTAAAAAAGAAGGGATGCAACCCATCTAATGAACTAATAAACTAACTAGAACATAGTCTAAATTCGAAAATGGTGGACATAGACGAAAGAGAACCCAAGGCAGCCCGAAAGAATTGACTCACCCTTGAATTCGAACAATCACTGATCTCCTAAGCAAGGTATGTCAGTAGTCGCTTGAAGATGCCCTGTACTCAATAAAAATAAGAGCAAGTGCAATATCAGTACACAACCACAGTGTACAGGTAGGATCACGCGGCTATCCCTCTAAGTACAACATACATAAGTCAATACAACATTATGACCATATGCATATATCGAACATATACAATATTATCAACATTTACTAACAACGAACAACTTTACATTTTTTGAGTACACAATTATATCAAATCATTGGTCCTCTCATGGAACCTAAACTCAAACAGTTAGCATACCAAAATGTGGTACCCGATCCAATAATTATGTCAAAATGTGGCAATCGATCCCATAGTTATGCTAGAACGTGGCAACCGATCCAAGTTAGTTATGCCGAAATGTGGAAATCGATCCATTCAACACACCACAATCACAATCATAAGTATATTCTCAAGATCATACATTTAAGTCATGATTCATGGCATTCATCATTTCTCTATCTCATTTACAACAAGTGATTAATAATGCAACATTCATATACATGCAAGTATCATAATGAAGTAAGTAAAAACATGCATCACACAATCATAGAATCACAACCATCACCTACCTCGAAACAAGCTTGAAACCCTAAGAAACTTGATCCTTCTCTTTCCAGATTTTTTCTGCTTGTTCCTGGTCTACAAACAATCAATATAATACGGGAATTAATAAACAATCACTAATTACCCAGATTACTAACAATTCTAACAACCCTAGATCATACCCATGATCCCAAGTATCCAAAATAGGGTTGTTTCCACCATAGAATCTCGATCAAAACCGTCCCACATCATTAATTACCCATTTTATTACGTTCTACAGATCAAAAAATGGATTCGGGGAGTGAAAAACTTACCTTTAGCCTCAAGAATGGTGAAAAACTGTTAGGAGTCGCCTGAGGTTCGTTCCTTAGCTCTAAAAATCAAAAAGTACAAAATAAGGTCGTTTAGGGGTTTATTTACGACTTGAAGTCGCGTCGAACCTGCCACAACGGCCCTCACCCCGCTGTAGCGGCCCCGCCAGAGCGACTTGCACGAACCTGTGAGCTATTTAAAGAATTCCAAAATATCCATTCCACAACTCACCTCTAACCCACAACGCTTAGTAAATACCCTTCACGCTAAGATTGATTCCGAGAGTTCTACTCGCCCGAATTCAATTCCGTAAAGTCGTACGGATTCCTTAACGAGTTATCGAACTACTCATGTAATCAAAATCAAAATTAACTCACCAGATTGTTACCTGATTTTTCTACACCTTAATGACTCTGATTTAGTCCAAATTTGGACTAGGTTGGAAAAATTCAAATACTACGAAAAAGTTTTTTGATCCCAATTTTTCCCTTGTTGGCATTTCAATAACGACGAGAACAGGTCGTTACAATTATATGTTACTTTTAAATTGGGTTCACACCTCTACATTTAAATGTTTTTTTAAAAATATAACACTATTATATATGATCTAGAGAGAGGAGCATCGGTTTACGTGAACCCACAAGACCTTCTCTAGATAGGCCTCTGGATATGATGATATATTTAAGCGTTCATCAATTTGTATTTTTGAATTATTTTTATTTTTATTCAAATTTTGATATTAAGTAACTTTATTTAAAATTTGTTGAAATTTGATTAAATCTGAATTCGTATCGAGAAGGAACCAAGAAGGAGACTTTTGGGTACTTATTGAATGAGTTTTTACTATTATTTTTAGTGATTAGTCCAAAGTTCAGCTTAGCTAGCTTACTTTACGTTGAGGTAAATTTTTTTTAATAATTAATTATTATTATTTGTCTTATTATTACGGTATTGTGCTCACCCGTCTCAACTCTCATTATACCGAACCATGTTATGCTTTATTAAATATCGTATTATATTATATATAAATAGATATTCGACAGAACTAAAGACAAAGTTGACTTTCACTTCACAAACATCAGTTATTGTTTGAATAAATTTTAAAAAGTTTCTTTAAAAAAATTTGTTATTTGGTGATAAAATATGAGTTTTTTTATTTTTAGAAAAAAAAAAAAACTTTCTATCATTGTAACTATGTGTTGCCAAAACCGTTTTAATAGGTTGGTGCAATTAATTAAGTATGAAAACAAATAATTTTCCCCGAATATAAATTAAATATACCAGATCAAGCAATATTTTTATACATATTCATCAATATAATTATGATCCCAATTAAGAATTCTATCAAAATAAACCCCATTATGGGCAACATCAAAATGTATCATATTGATATTGGCCCAGATTTTCAGAAGATATTTAACATATAAAATATTGATATTGGCCCAGATTTTCAGAAGATATTTAACATATAAAATATTGTTTTTGTCATTTTAATTTGTCTGTCTTAATTTGATTAGACATAAAATTTTAAAAGTAAAAAAACTTTAATTTTAAATTTAAAACGTATTTAATAAATCAAAATACCTTTTGATTTTATAGTCTTAAATATGTCATATGACATGTTCAAAATTAAGAGTTGCCTGATCAAGAAAAAAAGTATCGTATTTTTTTTTTATTATAATCGATGAGGTTGGTAGCAATTATAAAATTATTGATATAATAAGATATAATGCAAGTAGGATTTTTAAAACTATTTACTTGATTATGTTGACTATATTCATGTGCCAAACGGAATAAATTAAAATGCTTATTATTGAAAACCATATGATATGCTTTCCGTTATAATTATAATAACTAACCAAACAGATAGTTCGTTACAATTTATTTATTTGTATTCATTTATCTTATTCTGGACGGTTGTTAAGTTCATAATTTAACATACAGTGATCACCGTATAATATATTATATGATCTTTTTTCTTTCTGTTGAAAAATTAGATCACTAAAGTGTGTTCGGTGCGAAGAAAAATATATTTTTCATGAAAATGTTCTTCAGAAAAATTAATGAATTTCTTATCTAGTTTATTATGTTATGTAAAAAAAAAATATTATTCTAAAAACTATCTGTACGTGATATAGATAAATACTATGGAATATGTAGCATGTGGATACTGTTTTTCCTACATCCACTTGAAAAATACTCATTTTTCTTATTTTTGAGGAACTTGTTTTTTCGTAAAATGTATTTTAAAAATTTTGACCAACCGAAGATGAGAAAATTTAAAAACATTGCATACCAAACACACCCTAATTATCCCTTACTAGTTGACTAATTAAAGCAGTGGGAGGAACCAGGGCTCTGACCGCGTGCCTGTTGAAGAATGAGCCAAATTTTGTGTTAATTAAATTATCTAAGATAACGATAATTAATGATCGAGATCTCCCAGCAATAATCTTTAATTTGTAGTCAAATGTTTCATTTTTGACTAGCAAAATATATAGACCTAATTAGACAAACTATTAATCAACAAAGATACTGCGAGTAATAAATTGAATTTACATGAAGACATAATGTTTAAACATTTTGGGACATAAGTAACTTTAATTAGTACAATGTTGTTTCCAGTCAAACCACGGATTTCTAACCCCAGATTTGACACTTAAAGGGTCAAAAATGCCTTTGCTATCAATATTTTGGTTCAAAAATGTCCTTGCAGTTAATACTTTGGTCAAAAAATACCCTTATAGTTACAAAATGGGTCAAAAATGCCCTTTTCCGAATAAATATTTTTTTTCTTTTTAAACACATCTTATTCCTAATTAAAATATTGTTAAAGAACATTATTCTTGTTTTCTTTCTTCTAAAATCACTTTAACAAATAAAATTGTAGGAAATATTTTTTTTCTTCTTAATCTCATTTAATTAATTAAAATAAAATAACTACCCTTTCAACAGATAATATATGTCATATATATAAGATCATAGTAGATCCATCATTAATTTATATTTATATAACGATAATAATAATAATAAAATAAGAAATATTTTCTTTTTTTTTTTGAATTGAAGTAAGATAAACATTTGCTAATTTAAAAAAACATTATTAGAAAAAGAATATGTTAAAAAGAAAATAATAATATATTTATTAGGAAAATGAGCATTTTTGACCCATAAAATAGCAATAAGGGCATTTTTGGATCAAAATATAGACAGCAAGGACATTTTTTGACCAAACTACAAACGGAGGACATTTTTGTTCCTTTCGCTTAGTTTAAGGGCATTTTTTAACCAAAGTATTGACGGTAAGGACATTTTTGAGCCAAACTATAAACAGGGGGCATTTCTGTTCCTTTTACATAGTTTAAGGGCATTTTTGACCCTTTTCCCTATTTTAATTAAGCTTAAAAAATGAAAACTAGGATTAAAATTAGGTGACTTCGGCCACGAAAAAGACAATGTTAATTGTTTATGTCCCTCACTTATGGAAAAAATGCGTTACATTGTTGTCTCTTACTTATACGGTCTTGAGAAATCTTCACATGATCATTAATAGTTTTTAAAGTTAAATTAGATTCAATGTCAATTTTTTTATCATAACATTATTAGAGTTAGAGTCATCCCTATTCTTGATTTACAAAATATAATGTTGGGTCAGTATGTTAAATATTGTATTAATTGTCCTCACTCTGTATGTGTAGTCCTCAGCTACGGGGTGAGGTTGGATGTTAAATGTCTCAATTGGTTGATCGGTAATAGACTATTGTCTTATCTGATCGGTAATAGACCGTTGTCTTATCTGATCTTGGACAAATCTCACCTTATGAACAAATTTTTAAGGTTAAGTCTTAGAATTTTTCTTCTTAAGGAATACAAACTAGCCTAATATTGTTACAAAATCATCCTATATACTACAAACGAAGCTACTCTTTGTAAGACTATTTGTGCAATAACTCAAGACTCTCAAAGTTTGGTGCGCGAACAAAAGTTTCACATTAATAACTGAAAAACAAAAATATAATTAAATTATATGTAAGGTGTAAGAATACTCTTAACAATGTGAGACTTTTAAAGAAAAACAGATGATAACGTCACACTAGCAATATTAAAATTGTCTTTAGACTAACTGAACTCAACATCGAGAAGGCAATCCATAACAAAGATTTGATTGAAATTGAATGGTATGGGGAGTCATATGGGTTTCACATGAGTATGTCATGCAAGAACATGCAAAAGAACATAGAAACACTACTTGCACAATAATTCTCCTAACAATTGTTAAGCAGGTTGGGTATTAGGGTTTCATTCAAGGATTAATAACCTTACTATATATGTCTTTTTGTAGTTCATCCTAGACAATGTTGGTCATTTCAGATTAATGAACATGACACTTTGTCTCACCAATTATAAACTACATATTTCCCTACTTCCCTTACCTCTACATTTATATCTTTTAGGACAAGAATAGGTTATCATACAATATATTCACCCATCGATTCATTCAATTTATGTGACGTAATTTGATTGTATACAAAATTCTTTTTTAAAAAACTTTTAAAGTAATATGCCAATCTTAAACATGTCATGAGAGCTATTAAGTTTTAAAGTAAAAATGTTCTCAAATATAGTGTCCAATAAAATAGGACAAAGACAATAGCATTTATTTCAGATTGTTCTTGTCTAAAGTGTCTGGACTATGGTCCATAAATTTTGTTGATATTTTATTGGAAAAATATCTAATTAAACAAATATTTCTATCATATTTACGGATTCTCCTTATAGTTTGAAATAATTACATATGGTTTCACTAATTAGTTTTCATACAATTAGATACACACATATTTTTGCTACCAGATGCACCAAAATAGGTCGGAGAGAGGCGAGTGAGAGGAGTCTATGTATTCCAGATACATGTGAATCACACTAGATGCATGTATTTGAGATATAAGATACATTCTAAAATATAGACACATAAGGTGAGAGGCGAGCGAGATAGGGAGAGAGGTGAGTGAGATAGGAGAGAGGCAAGCGAGAGAGTCAAATACACTTGATCGAATATAGTGTATCTGGAATAGATTGCACCTAATGTTGACCCTTGTATCTAACATACATGTATTTGGACGCGCTAGATACATATATCTAAAGTTCAAATTATGATAAGGAACATAATATTACAAATTAGCGTAAATCTAAATAATTAACTTCTAAAATAGTGAGATTTGTGTTATTTACCCCATTTCTGAAAGATGGTGGAGAAACAAAATTATTAAATCCCAATAAAAGAAGAACATTTCTATTTGAGATAATCACAGAACAAATACAATTAAGACACGATATTACAATATATAAAGATACTTTTTCTTATTTACCAAACATAATTTTATTTTACAATACCTATGAGATTGGAGCAGATATGTGGTTTTCTAAATTTTGGATAACAATCACAAATTTTTGGGTTTATTTACGGAATGTGAATGTGGATCTTCTTCTTATATATTGTGTCAAATTTGTTTCACTATGTATTGTATGGAATGGATATATAATATGAGTACATTCATCTTTTTGAACATTCACTATCTATATTCTGAAACTATATGTATTGAATGGGTACAAATTTGGTTACTCAAATCTTTTTTATACATTTTTTAGTTTAATAATATGTATACTGACTATGGCTGGCAACGGGACCGGTAGCAGGACTACCGGACCGGGATGAACCTGAACTGGAACGGAATCAGGTACCACAGGGCGGAACCGTACCAAAAAACTATTATAATTTTAAAGTTAAAAATTTATACCTATAAACTTTTAAAGTTTAAAATACAAACTTTCAAACTTTGAAAATATAAAAGTTTAAATTTCACACTTTAAAAGTTTGAAAATTTAAATTTCAAACTTTAAAACTATAAAAGTTTAAATTTCACACTTTAAAAATTTAAATTTTAAACTTTAAAAGTAAAAAAGTTTAGTTCACACTTTAAAAGTTTGAAAATTTAAATTTCAAAACTTTTAAAGTATAAATTTCAAATTTTCAAACTTTTAAAGTTTAAAAATTTAAATTTCAAACTTTAAAAGTTATAAAAGTTTAAATTTCAAATTTTAAAAGTTTAAAAGTATAAATTTCAAACTTTATAAGTTATAAAAGTTGAAGATAATAATAAAAAAAAATTAAGGCGAATAGCCTATAGTTTTATTAATATTATTTAAATAGTATAATTTGAGTTACAAAATATTAGTAGAGTATTAAAAGATCTAATCTACACAGTCACTTTCTAGGAAGGGTTCTGTTTGAATTAGACATCGAATTATCATACTCATACTAATAGACATTTAAATTTAATAGTCCATGCTACCAAGGAAATCTTTTCTTAAATCATTTAACATTTCTCTAGTAACATGATTTGGAATCGGTTGATTAGATAGTTCCTCCAATGCATCAATGTCGTCGTCACTAAAATCTTGCATTATTTCATCAATATCATTTTCAAATTTGGTCGGTGAAGGTGGACGACCATAATTCCTTCTCTCGCCATTAATCCAATCTCTAAATAGTACCGATATCTCCAAGCTATCTGCTGTTAATGAATATCTATGCTCTCCAATTTGAAATTTGAAATTTTGCTGCACTACAAGCGCCCTCCGAAGCTACTGAAGATGCTTGAATAGCTAACACATCTCGAGCAACCGGTTGAAGTTTTGGAAATCCCTTGCCGCGATTGCTCCACCATTCTAGAAGATCAGTAGTAGGTTCTATATTTTGATTAATATATGCATCAAAACCATTTCTATCATTATGAGAAAGTTCAAGTTAACAATTTATCATATCATCAAGATCATCTTCATTATATCTACCCCTAGAACTTTGAGGTTCTTCATTACGTACTACATTCATTCTATTAGAATTATACAAGTCATACAATTTTCTAGCTTTAATTTTTATACTATCTTTAACTTATTGACAACTAGGTGTTTCATCATCTTCAATACCCAAATTAAAATATATTTTATCAATCATTCGTGATGCACCTTCATCTTTGTAATGTGGGTTTAACAAACAAGCGGTTAGATAAATTTGAGGAATATGAATAAAATATTTTTTAAATTTTCAATCATTTTCTCAACAGATTCTTCAAATCTTGGTTTATTTTTGAATTTATAAAATTTACTAGAAATAACACAAGGTAAAACAAAACAAATAGTTGGATAATAAAGTGCAGATATTTTTTTTGTAGTTCAATAAAAAACTTTTAAAAATTCTATAAGTTCTTTTACGTCATTCCAATCATTATCATCAAGTCTATAGGTCATATTTGAATTATGAGCATTCCAAACCATTTGTAACGGTTTCCTATATTCAAATGCGACTTCAAGCATTTCAAATAAAGAATTTCATCTAGTACACACTGATTTTGGAATTTTTCTAGGTGGAAGATTAAATTTATGCCAACGATTTTCAAAATCTCTACGTCTAGACTTAACTAGACATTTAAAAATAAAACGACATGCAGTTTCAACTTTTATGCAACCATCATTATACATTGTTTTACTATCTCTAGCAATCAAATTATATATGTGTGCAGCACACCTAATATGAAAACCATCAATATAAACAGGGCAAAGAGACAGTTTTAGTATTTCAACAGCAGATGTATTATTAGAAGCATTATCTAAGGTGACACAAATTATTTTATCACAAATTCCATAATTTTGTAAAACATCTATAATTTTTGAGCTATATAACTACCGATTTTATGCATTTCACAACATTTATAACCTAAAATTCTTTTTTGCATGATCCAATTTTCATCTATCCAATGTGCAGTAATAGTGAAATAATCATTATCATTTACACTACGGCACATATCAGAAGTAATAGCTATTTTACAATTATTATAATGAAATAAACAACGAAGATATTGAAAATGTTGAGCTTAATAATCAAAGATAACCTTTTTAATTGTATTTCTAGTAAAACCTTTAAAATGTGGACTATACACAATTTGAATATATTGAATAAAATCGGGATTTTCAGCAAAACTAAATGGCTAACCCAACAATCATTTTAGCTAATTTTTCAAGATCTTCTTCTCTAGTATATGACCGTTGTATACTAGAGCCAGAAACATTAGAAGGATTTAATTGTGTTTGGACCATATTAGAGCCCCCTACTCCTACAGTTTCAGGAAGGGTGGTACCAATCTTTTTAGCTTCGGCTACAGCTTTAGCATGTAAAAATTCATGTTTACAACATGACATTAAACAATTACTCAAATGTCCTGTCCCACCCTGTTTTTCTACACTTTTATGAATCATTATATGTTTACATTTAGTACAAATAGCTTGTGTTTTATCTTCATTCTGAATCATAAATTGCCACACAACTGATTTTTTAGCACGTTCTTACCTTAGGCCTAGGATGTACGGGGGGAACCGGAGCAGGACAATGAAAGGAAGCTGGACTAGGAGAGGGACTGGGAGTGGGAAATTTCATCATCATCATATTCATCATCATCATTATCAACATTAGCAATATAATCATTAAAAATTATCATGTTCATCATCTTCAAGTAATTCCTCATCAAAATTACCAAACCTTCTTTGTAAATGTTCATGATAAGGATCTAATCCACTATTACTATCAATATTAAAAACAGTTTCATTAACATGTGTATAATCTTTCGTATTTATTCTTAATTGAGAAGATTTTCTAGTTTTAGATTTAGAAGTACTACCGATTTTTTTATTTTTTCTTGAATCTTGAGTTCCATGAATTAGTGATCGAATCAACTATGATTTTTTTACCCTTGTCAACATTGTTTTTACCGAAATTCATCTTCAAATGTAAAAAGTCAATAAATTATATATAATACAAAAATGTAATGCAAAGTTGCAAACAAATAATTAACTAAACAAGTAGAGACTAGTGTCACAGACTTAGAGTGATGGCTAAAGTTCCGTGTGGCACTTGACAACTTACTCACTAATCTTTCAAGATCTTGTAAGCTCAAGTAAGCCCTTTGAAACTAAGATCGCTAAGAGAATGAAAGGAAAGACTTAGAGAATTTTGGAAGAAGGTTTTATATTGCTTGGAAGATTGCTTACTTTGCTGGATGCCTTACAAATGAATGGCACCTCTATTTATACTACCTCCTAAGAGCCTAAGTGTAAATAATATTTACTTTACAAGTCCCTACTTATTTACACTTAGGTCCCCTCTCTAGAAATCTCTACACTTTCTAGGAAATTGCAAGTCTTTCCAAGAAAATATCTAAGGGCTTCCAGAGTTCTCTATAAACCCCTCCATAACTCTAGACTTTTCCGCCACTATCCGGATGCAAAATTTGACTATGAACTGGTGGGACGTAACACTCTCCCCCACCTATTGATGCAACGACCGCGTCGCATCGTCGCTGCGTCGCCAATCGGGTTTTGTTTTCTCGTGCGCATGGTCAATAGTCCATTGACTCGATCAACGCGCTCGCGCAACGCCTTCAATTGCTTTCTGATCTCTTTCAGCTCAGTCTTATGGTCTACCTCCTTTTTAGGAGGCACACACCTTGGCGGCTTCTTAAACATCACGACATTGTTCCTTTCTGAAACCTTCTCCATGCATGGTGGCGAGGATTCCTTAGCACCATTGTCTTCTTTCGAACTTGCAATGGTGGCTATAAACGTCGACTTCTTAGGGCTTCTTAGGAGTTGCATGGCTATTAGACGGACTTGTTCTTCAGTCATTGGTACTTTAATTAGGGGCACCATACATGATCCTCCTTGCTCCATGACTAGAAGTCATTGGAGGTAAGGGTCGATCACCGTGTGGCACTCTTCGAAGAACTCCTGCCCTAAAATGATATCAAAGAGGTTTAAAGGAGCGACAGTGAAATTGGTCTTACCTTGCCACTGGCCTAGCGTGATGCTTACTCCATGCACAACTCCACACACGCGAGTTGGTGGTGCATTGACCGTCCTGAGTTGGGCGTTACTTGGACGGTAACTTAGCCCCAACCTTGTTGATGCTGCCTTGGTCATGATATTGGCCTCTGCACCCGTGTCGACCATAGCACAAGCGGGTCTTCCATTAATCGTGAGGCTGACATACTGTGCATCGTATCCTCTTAGCCTCTTTGGTTACTTCGTGATGGCTTTGTATAGTCCTATCAAGCCCAACTGCGTCGTCTCTGCGCCTTGTCCTTGTTCTTGTGTGTCTTTCTTCTTCCACTCTTGCAGGATAGCACCAAGGCTCTTCAGTTCAGGGTACCTTGCATATTTATGCGGCCCACCGCATATGTAGTAACCACTTCTTTTGGCAGTATCTGCCTTTTGCTCCGTGTTGTCATAACGTGCAGACTTCTTGCCATCGGACTTATAAGTATCATACTTCTTAGGATGTGGCCGCTGCTCCTCGACTTTGCCACGATCTCCTCTACCATGGTCATGACTACCTCTCATCTCCTCTCCTCTGGCTCTGTCGGGCTTCTCATACCTGAATTCTGTCAAAGCGTCGGCCTGCGTGATGGCTTCATCTATAGTTCTGACCTGCCGACGTTCTAACTCCGTCTTGGCCTAATTTTGCAGTCTATCCATGAAGTGGAACAACATATCATCATCCGTGAGGTTAGGGATTTGAAGCGTGAGGGTGGTGAATTCCTGCACATATGCGCGTATGCTGCTCGTTTGCTTCAGCTCCCTAAACTTACGCTTCGCCTCATAGATGACGTTGTTAGGGAAGAAGGCCTTCTTGAACTCTTCCCAAAATTGCTCCCAGGTGTTAATGGTGCACGTCCCCTTTCCTATCTCGGCCTCCTTGCGCCGCCACCATAGCATGGCCATCTCTGAAAGATACAACACAGCTGTGTTGATCTTACTCTCATCGCTCTTCAGCCTATTGCACTTGAAGTAATTCTCCAAATGCCATAAGAAGTTCTCCATCTTTTGCGCGTCACGGACGCCTTTGAACATAGGTGGCTTGGGAGCCTCAACCTTGGCCTCCCTATCTCGGTCAAGCGACGATGATCCTCCAACTTCCACGCCCTCCTTGAGTGCTTTCATCTCGGCCTTCATGGTCTCAATCGTGCTTAACACCTCCATGAGCCGACACTCCAAGGAAGTGATGACCTCATTCATCTCGAACTCGGTCTGCTAACGTCCTTCCAACTTCTTACGAATGTTTTCGGTCTCCTCAAGGTAAAGTCTTCAAGAGTTTTGAACTTGCTGTCGGCCATGTTCATGCGCCGGCCTAATATCTCCACGGCCTGCCTTGCCACTTCAACCCTTGCGACTCATTCTTCTCTAGCAGTGATGTCAATGGCCTCCTCACCACGTTCATCGTCACTTGGTTCGGTGGTTAAGGGTGGATGAGATGTTAGCTCCTCGATCGGTGTAGGGTCGAGCAGCATTTCCTCATTACTCTTTTGATGTTTTCTTCCCTTGCGGCTTTTCTTTCCAACATTCATACGGACGTTGATGGTGCTAGCGGCGTTCACGTCCCCTACGGTAGCCATTATCTTAGTAACAAAACCTCGCTCTGATACCACTTTGTCACGGACTTAGAGCGTTGGCTAAAACTTCGTGCGGCACTTGACAACTTACTCACTAATCTTTCAAGATCTTGTAAGCTCAAGTAAGCCTTTTGAAACTAAGATCGCTAAGAGAATGAAAGGAAAGACTTAGAGAATTTTGAAAAAGGGCTTTATATTGCTTGGAAGATTTCTTACACTTTGTTGGATGCCTTACAAATGAATGGCACCTCTATTTATACTACCTCCTAAGGGCCTAAGTGTAAATAATATTCACTTTACAATTCCTTACTTATTTATACTTAGGTCCCCTCTCTAGAAATCTCTACACTTTCTAGGAAATTGCAAGTCTTTCCAAGAAAATATCTTAGGGCTTCTAGAGTTCTCTATAAACCCCTCCATAACTCTAGACTCTTCCGCTCCTATTCGGATGCAAAATTTGACTGTGAACTGGCGGGACGTGACACTAGAGACTAATTACTCACAAAATAAATAGTTAAATTCAAACAAATAAATAACTAAATAAAAAGTGAGTTGGAACGAATGTACCAAATGTCTACTTAAAAAAGTAGACGTGTATGACCGAAAATCGAAAATTGAAAGTTGAATTTTGAAGCTCTAAATCCAATTTCCAAAGAACCAAATTCGTAATTTTAACGAGAATAAGAGATTAGAGAGTAGAGACTTCAGTGAGACTTTTGAGAGTTGTTGGAGAGTAGAAGATAATATTTTTGTGAGTGAAAAGAATGAAAGATTTGGGATATTTATAGGTAAAAAAAAAAAGGATGAAAATATAGTTTTTAAAAGGTTGGGGTATTAAAAAAAGTTTTGTGGGTAGGGGGTGTTTTGGGGAGTTATGGGGGTGAAAGAACCGTTGGTGGGGCCCAAAACCCGTTGCCCAACGGCCTTCTAACGGCTCTCAACGACTAATTTTATTTTTTTAAAAATCGAACCAGACTGGACCGGGATCGAAACCGGGACTAAACGGTAAATCCCGATTTTCGTCCCGTTACGCCTCCCGGACTCCCTAGACATCGTCCCTAACCGGTACAAGCAGGAACGGAATCGAACCAATAATAGATTGGGACGGAACGGTACCGAAACTGGTTCCTCCCAGTTCTGTTGCCAGCCATAATACTAACTATGAAACTTGGTATAAAAGCTAGAGCTCACCAAATTTTATATTTATTAACTGTTTTAGTGTATGAAATAGATGCACAAACTGACATCTATAGATCGTGACATTCAGTTTTATGCAAAATGTTTAAGTTGGTATATAAACTGGTGTTCACCAAATTTTATATGTTATTAATTGTCTTAGTAGATGAAATGACTATTACAAATTGATATCTATGGATTGTGATATTCAATTTATGTGATATCAGTTTGTATATCAATTCCATGCATTATGTGCTTTATCTTTTTTAATGAAGATTTCATCACATCTACCTTCATGCAGAATCAAGATTGAATAAACACCACTACCTTCCATACTAAAAAAATGAATTTTTGTATTGCTATACAATAATATACAGGCAATGCACTTTTGTCAATAATAACGAAACAAGTATGATGTATATTAGTTATGACAAGTATATCTGAATCATCCATTTGGTGTATAATTTTTAAAAGGGGAATTTTCGTAAATAGTCACTATAATAAACTTAATTATGCTTCATAGCTATAGGTTACATATTTACGAGTTGTAGCGACGGTTTAAGCTGTCTCGTTTGTATAATTCGCGGGTACTTTTGTATAATTAAGCTATTTTTGTATAAACTTGAAATAACGAATTTATACAAACACAAAACATCTAAACTTTCACAATTATACAAATTATATTATACAAACTACGAATTATACAAACGTGCAAATTATACAAACTCAAAACCTCAACCCATGTAATTATCACTGAATGTTGATCGCGAGTGGTAATTAACTAAAATTATAGCTATGTTGACTAATTAACTAGAATATGTTTGTTTAGCTATGCAATTTTCCCTTTTTATTAAAATGATATATGTATATTATATGTTTGTTATGCAATTTATGATATGCATGTTAGCACATTGATTTTTACGATTTTTTTTATCGAATCTGAGACATCTTATTAAAAAAGAGTATTCTCATCCATTGTACAACATCCTTTGGTTGATATACACAATTGAAAGCATATAATGTGTTTTTGTTTGTCAGATTATAATTATTTTTTTGTACAAATAATGTATACAAAGATAGTTTAATTTTAGATACACTATATTGTATTGTATAAGAGATTTTGCATGTATATTTCTAAATACAAGTAAAAGATCAACGGGCGAAAATTGTAATCACTATATATATATATATATAATTTTTCGGTTCTATTATGTTATTTCTTCGGATTTTTAAAACAAAATCAAATCAAATATTATTGTTTTATAAAAATGTAAACCAAATTAGACCAAATTGAATTCAAATAAAATCGATTTATTTAATTAATTTGATTTATTTTTTAAATTTGAATTGATTTTTATTCAAATCTTGAACACACTCTGTTCCAATGTAATACCTTTTGACAAATAACGTAACTATTAATTATTGACACCCAATTTTGTCCCTCCTTTCTTATAATTCATTCTATTGAGCTTCTAAAATATTAACAAGTCAAATATTTTGTATTTCACAACTATTTTGATTTATTACATCGTTACCGTAATTATCTATTAGATACTATTACATTAGCTTTTATTATAATTACGATTTCACTATTTTTGAAATTGTATTTTTTATTATCAACATTACTATTATTACTTTATTAACGTCTTCTTTAAAATAGATTGTTGTTACTTTATTTCAAGTTTCTTACTTACTAAAATTTTACATAATATATATTATATTAGTTTCTAAATTAGAAGCTCAAAATAATTAATTTAAGAAAGAAAAAAACAATAAAAGTTGGGCCTAATTAGATTCCAAATGGACCAAATATTCAGCCCCTTATTCAATGTTGAATCTATCAAAAATAGGCCCAAAGGCAAAGCTTAAAGACTTAAGCTTTTCTATAAAAATAGTCCCTGTTGGCCATTGACAGGGGACGAATTTTGGTTGCTAAGAAAAATCACCCGATAAGCTTTTACACTCACAAGAACACCACTCTTATATTTGAATATTGCTTACAAAGAATTTTCGAATCACCTCTCTATTGCGCTTGACTTTATTTGAAGAACGAGTATAGATTTGAGGCCGACAACGTAGCTCACTACCCCACGAAAGGTCGATTTCTCTCAAACTTTAATCTATTATATTTTCTTTTCTTGTTAATGTGATATGAATATTTGGTTTTAAAGAGAAATCATGGTTCATTTGGTACAAAAATATGTTCTATTTTGCCTTTGTAAATACATGTTTATGGAAGTTCATACTATTTATCTCTATTTAAGTATGTTGAATATTAGTTAATAATGCTACTTAGAAGCTTAGAAAATTTGTTTCAGTTGTTCATCGTTGTTTTGCCTTATGGTTAATGTTGACATCTCAGAAAGGTGCAACGTTGCAGTTACTCAAAAGATAATTATCAATTTTAAAAGAATTTAAAATATAAATGAATAAAAAAGGAGAAAATAAATTTCAAGGGAGTCGTTGCCTAAAAGACTAGGAAACCAATTAATTAATTTTTACGATCCAAAATCACAAGTCGTGATGATACCTATGTTCCCAACTGATAGGTAAGCCAACCCAATATGTATACAAATTCAATTCGATACAAATGATAGAAAAGTAAGTGACAAGAAGAATATTCTAAACACGAAGTCTTTTAACAGGAAATGCGGAAGAGCTAAAATACCACCCCAAGATTTGATGTCATAAGTACAAGAGCTTCTAGAGTCAATACAATAAGTCTAATTGTTTAACAAGTCTAAACATAAGAAATATCCTATCAGAATACCAACACAACCTAATAAATAGAGATAGATGAAGGTATGGGCCGCAGAATATCCAATCAGCTCACCACAACTCCAAGATAATCCAAACTAAGACTCAAGCTCCAAGAAATGCGCTCAAATTTAAAAAACAATTTGCACCACAAAAGAGTGCAGCAAGTGTAGTATGAGTACGAAACCACGTGTACCCCAGTATATCTCATAGACCGACAATGAATAAGTAGTAGCATGAATTTGTAAACGTATTAGGTTGTTTTACCTATCGGTTGGGAACATAGGTGTCATCACGACTTGTGATTTTGAGCCGTGAAAATTAATTAATTGATTTCCTAGTCTTCCTAAAATTAGGTGGCGACTCCCTTAAAATTTATTTTTCCCACTTTTATTCTTTAAATTCTCTTTAAATTGGTAATTATTTTTTGAGCCGTTGCACCTTTTTGGGTTGTCGACTGTTAAATCCAAATATACTTCATTCTCACAAGTCTTGGTTTGGTTTTGTTTACTGCTTATTTTGTTTATTTATATGGATAAATCTGTTACGAGTGGGATTCACAAAAGTTGTAAGTTGAATTTTTTCTCATTTCATGTTTTTGGGTCTCCTTCTTAGATAGATATATTGGATAAGATTTGTTACCAGGAAATTTGGATTGTATTTGACATTTAGTGTTGGAGTTAAAGATCAATTTAAGTTACTGTTAAGCTATGTTGATGTTTGTTGAATCATTGTGTGATCTTAGATTTACTTTAAATACATGTTAGAATGTTGATAGAATTGTAGTTTACTTCACAATTTTTGCTTATGATTAAGAGATAAATTATTCCCTGACTCTATTTTTGCTAAATAGTTTTGCGTATCTCTTATTTGCTCTTAATTACTTACATGTTATTTACATTTATTACTTGTTATGTGTGACACACTATATTATGTTTTGAGTATTCTAGTGACAATTAACTCTCTTGAGTAGCTAAGAATTTGTTAATAATCTAACTTGAAAGTGTTCTAGTATAATAATTTTAAACTCAGTTGCCTTCTTCAAATCAGTAACTTAGCATGTATACATAATTTGTTAGGCCTCTTTTTCTTTTATGGTATCTATTAGTCAAATTGACCATTCTTTTTTTAAAAATAAATAAATAAATTCTTTTACTACTTCTCTTGCTTTAGTTTTTGATAAAAGTTTCATCTCTTATCAAGTCCTAATGGGTCGTCTGCTCCATTTTTCCAAGTACCATTATTCAAGCTATTTGACATTTGACATTTATATATTCTATATTTTTTTTTACTCTTTTACTCTTTGCCAATTAATTAATTAAGTTCCCACTTTTTAATGAATTTGAAAGGATGCATCACCCGTTCCCTTTTGATTAGTTGACTTCAATCAATTTAGGTGCTCTAATTCACCATAATAATTAGGTGGTGACTCCTTAAGTAAATTCATTAATTTAGGAATCACCAAAATGTTGTACACTTATTTAACCCGAATAAAATGGGGTATAACAACTATCCGTCAGTTTTGTGTAGCCATTCAATTTATTTCTCAAAATATGTATTTTCAGAGTCTGTTTGGATTATTTTATGGCTTTCGACTTATAAGTCGAAAGCTATTTTTAGAGTCTGTTTGAATGATTTTCCTGATAATCTCTTCTGCATTCCGTGTTTTCCATTGGAACACTGGACAATTCCTTACACTCACTCTTACCTCTCATGTGTGTTACTGTCCAGTTCACCTCATTTTTTTATGTCATACTGATGCCGTATATCACACCAAGATTTTTATCCAAATAGCAGATACGTAAGGACACAAAAAAACAGATGATCAATATTCTCCACAGCAGCTTGATCTCACAATAGACAAGTATCAAATTCAACACATCCCCAATTTGCTAGCCTGCCTGACTTTGGTAAATAGTGAGACAAAAACAAGATAAATATCCACTTTCGTTTAGGCTGCACCCCCCAACACACCACCTAGAGTTCATCTTTTTTCTGGAAAACATTCCATAAAAGTTTGCACAATGCAACTTTACTCCGTGTATGAAATTCAAACCCTCTGCTGATTTAGAAAGACACAATGTATCAAAGCTTTTTTTTAAGACATCAACATTGTCGGTCCACAAAAATCTTCTACATAAGAGCTTTATTACCTGGATAATATTTTTGGGAAGGGAAAAAATTTGAGACCAATAGATTTGTATAGCAAATAAGACATTCTTGATGAGTTGAGTCCTTCCACCGTATGATAAGAATATAGAGGATCAATTAGTGATCCTTTCTAGCATTTTATCAATGAGAGATTTACAGAGACTCTCTTAGCACTGAGAGGTACTCCACTTTACTTTAAACAACGTAAAACATATTTGAAATATTGAAATGCATATATCCTGTGTTTAAACAAAATGACAAACTGTTCATTCCATTTTTTTTAAAATTAATAACTATCATTTGATATATATAATTTATCTAATGAACGTGATTTTGTGGTAAATAAAGAGAAATAAATTTCTTCATTGTTATACATAAGGAATGCATGCCAAATTTGTGTCCCTTGTTGCTTCGGAATTACAATATCAAATCTTCACAAATTAATACTTTTAAGTAATTGTTCGAATATATAATCTAATATTTTAAGTTGTAAATCATTTACAATATTTTTACGTAATTTTAAATATATAACCGAATATTTATTTAAAAAGTTGATTATTGTGATGTATATTACTTTTACTTAGTTTTCAAATATTTAAGTTATAGCAGATTAAAAGGAAGGTAAGACAAATAAATAAAGGGAAAAGGGTCTGATATACCCCTCAACTTTGTCATTTGGAGCTGATATGCCACTTGTTATGAAAGTGACTCATATATACCCTTACCGTTATACAAACGGCTCACATATAACCCTACCGTTACAAAATGAGCTGACATATACCCTTCATTTAATTGAAGGGAAAAAATTAGTTTTAAATTTATATTTTTAACTTTTAATTTTCTTAAAAATTATTTAGGGGTATATATGATTCTTCTAGCAAAGTTCAAGGTATATTTTAATTTTTTTCATACATAAATTATTTTTTGACTTGTTTGATTATAATTATTTGAGTTTCTTATTCTTATTTTATTTTTTTTTTCTTTCATTCCTTAATCCTTAGTGTAAAGAAAAAAATTTAAAACTATTTTTTTGTCTATATTGTAATTTAATTTTTGTATTTGAAGAAACAAATTTGGTCATCTATAATAAGTTTTACAAGGATATTAGTGATACATAAATAAATTTGATCATCAAAATAATAAATCTGAATTAGTCATTGAAACAAAAAAAAAGTAAAAAAAAATATGTTTGAGGAGGATTAAATATACTCATATGGGATTATATTTTTTAAAAAATAAAATAAAATAAAAATTAAACTAAAATTAATTTTTTTTCATTTCCGTTAGAGGAAACAGGTATATGTGAGTCATTTGTATATAAGTAGGGGTATATATGAGTCACTTTTATAACGAGGGGTATATCAGCTCTAAATAACAAAATTGAGGGGTATATCAGACCCTTTTTCCATAAATAAATATACACATGTTGTTAGCTTCATTGAATATACATAGTATATATATATATATATACACATTAATATATATGGGTATATACTGATACATATTGATATACACATGTTGTCAGCTTATCTGTGGACCTGCAAATACAAATGTTGAAATACTGAGACGTATAATTTTGTAGCAACAATATACTCATATTCACATATACATAATGAATTTCACAATGTAAAACATATTTGAAATATCATGTTTTAACCAAAATGGACAGTTTATTCACTTTTTGAACTGACATAATACATAAACATATTATTTGACTTGATCTCAGTTGATATCTAGGCACTCCAATTTTAGATGCGGATAAATAGATATTTAAACTTGTATAATACAAATTCGAATGTATCTCACGTGACTTGTCACATAAGACACATGTTTTGCCATATCCAATTTCCTTGCTTGATCTTCCCTTCTTCACCTTTTTTTTTTGGATCCCCCAAGGAAATTCACAACCTTACCTTTCGGGTAAGCACTTTGTGGTAACCTGCTCACTGTGTAATAGTTCGGAAATCACACCTGAAATATAAACCACACTAGGCAATTCTATACGAATGTGTCAAGTTCAATATTTTTCTTTTTCCTTTTCTTTTTCTTTTTCTTTGTTCTTTTACAAAATTAGGTGTTGAAAATTTTGCCAGAAATTTTGAACTTTTCCCATTTTGTAATAGTTTTCAACTTTTCATATAATATTTTTCTTCCACAGTATTAGTATTTTCCCCCATATTTTTTTTCAACTTCTTTTCTTATTAAAAGATTTGTGATTTAGAAAATGAGCTCGCTTTTAAGTAACATAAGAGAATTTCAAGATATTACTTTAATCATGGATCTTGATTTGTATGAGTTTTGAGGAACTTTCGCAAATAGCCATATAATAAATTTAATTATGCTTCATAGCTATAGTTTGCATATTTACAGGGTGTAGCTACAGTTTAATTGCCTCGTTTGTATAATTCACGGATTTGTATAATTCACAAGTTTGTATATAACTCACGGGCACATTTGTATAATTCAGTTACTTTTGTATAAACTCTAAATAATGAATTTATACAATTGCAAACATCAGAAATGTAAACAGTTATACAAATTATATTACAAATTCCGAATTATACAAAAGTTATACAAATTTCTAATTATACAAAACCAAAAAGCTGAGCCGCGTAATTATAGATAAAAGTAGGTCGCGAATTGTAATTAAGACAAACTATAGCTATATTAAGTAATTAATTAGTATATGTTTGCTTATACCCATAATTTTCCCTTTTTTAAATGTGAACTCATTTTTCGACTTGAATAAATGTTGATATGATTGACTTCTAAATCACTATCAGAGAGACAAAAAAAAAAAATTGTGTCATAAATCAGTGAGAAATTTGTCCTATAAAACATGATTTTTTTACTTATTTTTCATTGAATCAGTGAAAAATGCATGATAAGAAAACAAATTTTCATTGAAATTATGAGAAATTTTCTAATTTCAATATGAAAACTTCAATTGTTTTTTCCTTCCCACCAATTCAATCAAAATATTGTGAGAATAACTACTAAACAATTTTTAGGAAAAATATAATTAATTTTTAGTAGTGAATTGATGTTGATATCGTGATCCTTCCTTTAGTTAAAATAAATTAAATCAACCTTGAATCTCTTTGTTATTTTTCTTGAATGTTATAAGTAAGAATCTTCCTTGTGTTGAATTTTCCTCCAACACGCAAGTTTGTTTTTTTTTTTTTGTTTTTTTTTAAAGTCTCAATTAATCATTCAAAATTTGAAAATAAACTTTTCAAGTTTGAAATTATAGATACAAAATCTTGTATCTACCGAATTTTTTCCCCTAGATTCAACTTTTTCTTTATTCTAAGATATAGAATTATAGTAAATCATTCAAATTTGAAATTTAAATATTTCAAATGTTATTCTTTCCATTAAACTTGGAGATCAAATCGTGGAAATAATCTTTAATTGATTATATTTTTTTCTCATAATTTTCATCATACAATATTATGTCTCTTATATTTATTTGAATCTTCAACGAATACTTCTTCTTTGAACAAAATATATTAATCACAAGTAAATATTTTTTGATTAAAAACTATATTGACATGTTATTGATGGATATAACTTTTTAAGTTTATACCTTCCAATTTAATAAAACGTCTTAACAACAGTGCATCACAAGAAAACTCACGATTATTAAAAAAAAATGATAACAAGAACACAATTTTCTTGGAATTTAATTCTCTATTTTTCAAATCTCGTATTTACAAGTCAATGTTATTTGCAAAGTCAGAATTTTAATTTTATTAATTTTAAAATAATAATAATTGAGTTCTAAAATTAATTTTATTATAGTTTAATAATATTTACCAGAATTAAACTTGGAACTATTTATGTAAATTAATGTAATAGTATCAAGGTTAATTAGTGGGAAATAATGATGAGGATGTTGCCGACATTCCTTTTTATAACTACTGCTCCCTCCCATTCATATTATATTACTTCGTTTAAAAAAGAATGATGTTTATTAAAATAAAAAAAAAATTGTCCTAAACTAAAATTGTGTCAAATATATCAAAGTATTGTTTTAATCTTGTTGCCTTAAATATTCTATGTGAAGAGCTAAAATTGAAATATTTTCAAAAAAAAGGATTATTCTTTTTTAAGCAAACAAAAAATGAAAGAAGATCGTTCTTTATGAAATCGATTATGTAAATATTTTGCTTGAACATAATCTTTAAGAAATTCACTTATATATCACTAAAAAGTAAGATATTTTTTTATTATATTACTCTTAATTAAATAACGTCTATTTAATTTTATTATATATAAAATTGTATTTATCTAAATAATTAATTTTCAAATAAAAAACTAACATTTTTTAATTATATAAAAAATATTTATTTTAAATAAAATATACAAACTAAAAATATCATATAACATGAACTTGGAAAAGTACTCGGTATCAATTTATCCTCTTTTTTTTTTTCTGAAAGATTCAATGATTCTGCTTTTATGAACCAAAGATTTGGATAATCAATCAAACTTTTGGTGGACCTAATTTGGATACTACTAGTCTACTACACAACAATAATGCATTGACCTAATTTGAAATCTTGAATCACTTACTTCTTACTTAATTATATCACATTAATTATTCACATTATTAAAAATATTATATTAAATTACTCAAAAATTTATATAATTAAAATAGAATTAATGATAAATTGTTTGTTACTATTTTTTGCTTTTTTTTTTTTTAGAAGTGATCTAAGTAGACAATCTACCAAACAACTCTTAAAACTAAGATTATCCCATGCATACCAAGAAAAAAATGGTATGCAACACGTGCATGCATGACCTTTACTTCTTAAATTGGAATTAACACCTAACGAATTAATATACTCATCAATTTAGTAAACTTAGAGGTGAAGAAAATTAATTAAAGGAAGAAACACATGGTCATCTCATCTTTATTGACATCTAATTTGGAAGTTGCTATGTGGAAAATAGAAGAGAAAAAAGAGGCATGTGGGATCTTCTAAATCAAAAAAGTTAAAAAGGAAAAAAACGTTTAAAAGTAAAAGACGATTAAATATGAATTGTGATAATTCAGATTGAAACTCTTTTTTTTTATTTTATTAAAAATTTTATATGTAAATTCTTAAATAGGAATGGAAGAAAGGTTGTTTAAAACATGATCTTAAAAATGAACTCTGCAATATATAAATCTTATCAAATTTCAATACAAATATAAAACTCTATTAGTGAGCAAAGAAAGAATGTAAATTGTATAGTAGCCATCCTTGGTCCTTACCTACCACAAATTACCACATGTTTCTTTTTTAAAATAGCAGACCAGCCTAACATTTTTTTTCCACATAAGTGAGTATTTAAAGTGTCAATTATAAATTATAATAATTAGGTCACAACCAGTCGATTACCTGTCTTATTCTATTTGCATCAATTAATTTTGATTTTTCACAATTTTCATGATTTCATCCTTCAATAGTTAGTTATAATTTATGTGGTGCATGTATTTTTAAAAAATATGATAGAAATATAATTTTATATTTAAAAATATTTTTTAAATTTTACTTTCAAAAAATAATAGTATATAACTTGTTTTAATAATTATATCCAATTAAAGTGCTTCACATGCATATAATTAATATAATTAAATTAAGATGGAGGGAGTATATACTATCATGCCACTTATTATAGATAATTAATCTTAAGTAAAAGATACCAGTAACATGAAAATATATATGTTAGTTGATGTAACAATTTAAAATGTTATTCTATTAATTATATGAATTAAATTCATAAAGCAAATCGTAAAATTAAGTTATAGATATCGACAATAAAGAGAATATTCAACACACCACTAGTGTAATTAATTTGATAGACTATAGAATATTCTCACTCTATTTTTGGATAATGAAATTAGGTTTCATAGGATCGGAAGAGTTGGAATTATTGTAGTTATAACTCACCCAATAGTGTAAACATATTATTCATTTCGTCTCAATTTATATGTACATAAATTTTTAGATTTTGTGATCTAAATAAATTTTAAATATTTATGTGTTTATAAGTCATCTCATTTAAATGTAAAGTGAGAAATTTAAACTTAAATTGTTATTACCTACTAAATTTTGAAATGTGTAATTCTTTTTTAAACTGACTACTAAAAAAAATGTTATGTAAATTAAAATAAATTAAAGTTTGCATAATGTATAGGAACTAGGAAAGAATGTTAATAAACTTGATTAAAATGAATTGATATTGCGCGTGTTTCATAATGGTCAACTTTATTATTTGTAACTTTTTTTTTTATTCACTCTCACAAAATACATGAATAATTAATGTATCTAGACTATGATTGATGGCATCATATATATTTAATTTTATATTCTAAGTCACCAATGGAATTATGACTCTAGGCATATTTTAAAAAAATTATTTGAACATATATAGATCGGATCGTTTGATTTGCGAGAAGAATTTATATTGAAATTATAGTTCTGAAGTTATAATTATTATACTGAAATTATAATTTTAAAATATAATCTCAATAAATTTAGGATTATAACTACAGAGCTATAATCCCAATAAATATAGATCGGTCTTCCCCGCCTGCACCCTTTTCCCCCTCATATCATCTTGCCTCCAAGCTAAGTCAGCTAAAATAATGTTAAATTTGAGATATAAATGTATTTCTAAATTAATTATTTTTTAAATAAATAAAATATAAGTATAATTTTAGACGTAATTTTGAAATATTTCACTTTATTTCGTGAATCAAACAATCCTTGACTCTATATATCTAGTTATGTCATAAATATAATCATGTCTAAGTTGGTGAGTTCTATTGTAGTTGAGAGAAAATTCACATAAATTTAACTTAAAATAGTTGAGCATACGTCATAATTTATGATAATCAAAATATTTTGTTTGGGTTGCTTCTATAATGATGAAATAAATATAATTAAAACAAAAAGATTTGAAGATTATATTACACGTGCCAACTAATTACGGAGACAAAGTTGTTTATCAAACTACGTCTTTATTTTGAAATTTTGCTGATTTTATACTCTTACGAGGGGAATGTCTATTGCATAATAGAAATGCCTACTCAACTTGCGCCGTATAATAATGAAAAAATGTTATTATCTTTGATAAATAAATAAATTAAACACTTTGGTGAAAGGGAACTGATAATGGTGTGACATAAACACACAAAAATAAAGTTCTGTTAATGGATTAGTTTCTTGGAATTCATTTGGATTAGTTCATTAAACACACAAAAATGTAATAGTAGTATGTTTGGTGAAAAATATCGAAAGTAATATTTCTATTAAAATTACTAAAATATTCTTTAAATTATTTTTTTTTAGAAAACCATTAAATTTTTAAGTCTTTTACATTACAAATGACGACGGAAGGAATAAAGTAGAAAGATAATAAAAGTTAAGTACTATAATTTAAAGTATTACAAATTACAACATATATGAGGAATAAGATTATAAAAAATTTGGTCAAATCCTAAGTAATTATAAGGTGTAAAATCATAAGTTAGGGGCTAGGGGTTATGACTAATAATTTATGGCTTTAATTTTGACATAAACAGTATATATAGGTGTTTATCAAACATATAAATAAATTAAAAAATATTTATAAACTAGTTGGACCATGTCAAAATTAAAAAATGTTTATAAATTAGATTGACCAGCTTATAATGGCATGGCGTGACTAGATAGAGCCATTAATCACAATATTGTGGGGGTGTGTATAAAGAGACAATAAGTCATCATTCTCTTGATTTATTTTTTTATTAATACGTAAAAGCTCCAAAATCTCCATAGTTTAGTAGAATTTTTTTTTTCAAAGAACAATAGTAATAAGTTTGTCACATCTCACTCGCTTTCTATAACATATAATATATAATAAAAGTGATATATTTATCGTATTGAGTATTTTTATTAGTTGGTGAAAATATTACTATTAGAAAAGTTTTATTGAAAAATGTTCAGTAGTGATTGTTTTTATATATATTTTGATTGAATTAGTAAGAAAAGAAAAACTATTCAATGATTATTTTTGATATTTCAATGAAAATCTATTTTTCACAATGCGTTTTCTTAGTGAGCTAATTCGATAAAAACATGATGGAAAAATCATATTTTATAGTATAAATTTCACATTGATTTGCTTTTAAAAAAACATATATTTCGAGTAGTGTATGACAAATGATACATTCAATTAAAAATATTTTATCAACATGGGTTGTGGTAGAATAGTTGAGATTATTTCATAATTAGAGATCTCGAGTTCGAATCTTGAGAATGAAAAAATCATATTGAGAGCGTCGACCCTAGAAATCAGTATTGTAATGCACAAATTTAAATTAATTGTTGGGCTCCAATACTGATTCCAAACATCGAATAAATGTTATGAAATTCAATAATATGAATTCATATTCTTTATGCGCTAGTATATAAAAGTAAAACTTAATCTCTAAATAGGTTTGTATTTGAACAACAAATTATTTGATGCTATAGTTAATAAAGGCGCAATAATGATTTAAGAGACGTACGCATTTGAGAGTGTGGAAAAGTAAACTAAGCTATAGTTGAAATGCAACGTTATAAAATATCTAAAGACAAAGAAAAAGACTTTATAGTATATTTTATAGAATAAAGCCAAATTAGACAATCCATATTGCCTTTTAGTACACACCATAATGACTGGTTTTTTTGCTTAAAATATAAAACCACCATTTGGTTTCCCACAACCTCAAAACTCCTAGAGTCTATAGTGATTTTATTCTATTAACATCTTTTAATTTACAAGATATAGATAGAGAGTGAGAAAGAAATCTCTATTGGTCCATCTATTCATGTTTGAGGTATATAGTGCTTCGAAACTATATATGTTATTCAGATTTTTTTAAAATGTAGTCAGCTATGATAACATTTTAAAAATATTCGAACAACATAGATTCGCAGATGCTCCCTGGCAAAACATGTTTTATTGATGATTTATTATCGGTTGATTAATGATATGTGGTCTTTGTTCCACGTATAAATTATTGCATGGCCATGCAAAGGCGGAATTGTACAATTGTTGCTGAAGTTGTCGTGTGATTAAGATGTCACGTATGCCCTCGAGTCTTTGTCGTAGTAAAATTGATTCGGCTCGTAGCATCTCGTTGTTTCTCTCGACAAGTTGGTAATGACGGGTTACCAACTGAACCCGCTTCGATAATTCCCAGTTTTCAAGTTTAAGCCGGTTCGATTGGTTCCTCAAGTTCTCCAAATGTGTTTGCTTACGCATGCGGGATCGCCTCGCTGATTCGCGATTCGATATCATACGCTTTCGTTTTTTCTCGTTTATAGCCAAATTCGGGCTATCGTTAGGAGACTTGGGTTTAGATTTGTCAGAGCCTGAACCGGAGTCATGTGAAATTACCGGTTCAGGGGTTGGGGATTGCATTGGTGAAAATACCGATTCTACCCCTTGTTCAGAGAATATAGAAGTTGGTTTGATGCAATTCCATTGAGTGAAATCATCGTAAGAAGAAGGGAAGGTGTTCGGAAAAAGCCCGTCGGAGGACAGAATAGTGGACAACATGATCGGAAAAATTGTTATAGAGGGGGTGGGTGGGAAGGTAGAAGGAGAAAAGGGATGAAACTAGGTGAAGAGTGTAGTATTTAAAGGGGAATAGGGAAAGGGTTATTTGAGGGTATTTTGGTCATTGTCTAACAACTTTTGACTGTTGAGTCAGGTGGCATTATTGGCGTGGGGTAGTAACAAGTAATTCTACTTTTTTTGTACCAAAAAAATAATATTCTACTTTTCTATTTTATTTAAAATTAACAGAAGATTTGGTGTGATATAAGCTCCTTGGGGCCATGAGGGTTAAAGCTTAGTCATGAAGAAAACCATTATGTGCTAACGTGTCAGTTGCCTATTGACTTGTTAAACTTAAATATTTCATATTATTAATTAATATAGACTAATTTATGAGTTAATTGAATGAGACCTAACTTTAATACCATTAGAAAGAAACGAATATTGAGCTTAATTCAAATCCCTAACTCATCAAGGGATATATATATCATTAAATAAGATCAAGGATCCTAAATAATGTTTACTAATAGAGGACTCAACAACTTCTCGAGAATACATAACTCGTCAAATAAGATTTGTCTAATGCATTTTATAACTCTTATTATATTTATAAGTTATTACATATGAACAAGTTTATTCAATGCATGTCTAAAAAATAAAAACTATCGATTTATGTAGAATTTTCAAAAAATTTTAGAAGAACCTTCAGGATTTGAATGTTTAATCATCTTCTTTGCAATAATTTCGATGCACTATTCATGTCAATCATCTTCTTTGTTTCTTGCCCAATATTGTGTGTGAGAAGTGGAGTGGAGTATTTGTTAAGTGATTAGGTCATTTCATATTTTTATTATTTTTTCGTCCTACTTCAAAACGATTTAAGCTTACATTCTTCTACTTAAAACACGTAGTGTGCAACTAGAAAAGAGTTACACATATATTATTATTATTATTATTTTTTAAAAATATCCCATCCTTAGAACTCTCAGTCTTTTTGCTCATTCTGTAAGTAATTTGAATTCACAATCTTTAAAATGGAAATAAGAAATGTTTACTATCCGAGCAACTCCCCCACTACTAAAAAACTGCTAAAAAACGACAGACGGCGTCGCTCCAAAAAGCGACGGACAAAGTGGTGCCATCCGTCGCTTTTTAATTAATTTTTATTTATTTATTTATTTATTTATTTATTTATAAAGCGACAGACTGCATTGCTGAGTCTGTCGCTTTTTAATTATTTTTTTTTTATTTTTTTTAAAAGCGACGGACTGCATCACCTAGTCCGTCGCTTTTTCGCGGAATTTTGCACCAACAATATATATAATATATAATTAATTATTTTATATCGATAGAGACGCAATCCATCGCTTTTTATTTTAAAAAAAATATTTATTAATTTAAAAAAAGTCACGCCGTCCGTCACTTTTTATTAATTTTAATTGTTTAATTATTTTTTAAATTAGCAACGGATAGCATCTTTATGTCCGTCGCTTCTTGGTCAAAATATCTGGTCAAATATTTTTAAAAAGCGACGGACAATGTCTCTTTGTCCGTCGCTTTTTTTGGTCAAAAACTGGTCAAACTTTTTTTTAAAAAAGCGATAGACATAGAGACTCTGCCCGTCGCTTTGAGAAATATTTTGATTTAATTTTATTTAAATCGTCATCCTTAGTACGGTTTTGTGTAAAATAAAAAACAAAAAAATTATAATACCGACTTTCGGATGTCAATCAAATTAAATAGTATGTAATAAATTAATATTTTCAATTAACTTTAAATAAATCGTCCTCCGAATGACGGTTTTATATAAGTTAAAAAATAATTTAATATAAAATACCGATCTCCCGATGTCGATATTATTTAATTAACATGATTACTTTTTATTTATCTTAAAATTTAATGTGATACCGACGTCATGAGGTTGGTATTTTTTATTAAATCTAATTACTTTTAATAAAAGTGACATCCGGAGGTCGGTTTGTTTAAAATATTCCTATTAATCATAATTTTGCTATTGTGCATAATACTAAAATTTCATTTACACCTACAATCAATTGTTCAAAAAGTGTAACAATTTTGTATACTTTTATAAATAAAAAGTTACAATTCATGGAATAAATAAAAAAATATATATAATCCATATTTAGAGTATGAAACTATGTTGATATGAATTAGGAGAAAATTATATATACTTATATTTCTAGAGTAATGTACAAATTTTATCAGTCTGTCGTCTAATCATGAACTTAATATTTCATCTCATGATGTAGAGGTGAAGAGGTAAATATAATCCATTCGAGTATGAAATGCGAGATAGTATTATTATATACGTTCAATCTTGAATAGATGTCAAGTGTAGTGATCACCTCTTAATTATGATGACATGTAAAGGATACTTCATCGGAGTATGATATACGTTGATTAATTATATACTCCTCGAATAATTTAACAAATCAAGTCTTAAATACTAGTGATTCAAATATGAAATACATTATCAATTAAAGAAATATCTATGATCAATTCAAGGAGATTTATATATTAAATTGATAAACTTTTGTTGATCAATAAAATTAAATTTATATAATTAGAAGGTATATAATTTAAATTTATAAAATTAACTTGATTGATAAATTAAATTTATTAAATTAAACTTCTGTTGATGTGTAGTTAAATTATATATATAATTTTAATTTATAAAATTAACTTGATCGATAAATTAAATTTATTATATTAAACTTATATATATATATATATATATATATATATATATATATATATATATATATATATATATATTAACCTGATCGATAAATTAAATTTATTAAATTAAACTTCTGTTGACGTGTAGTTAATATATATATATATATATATATATATATATATATATATATATATATATATATATATATATATATATATTAACCTGATCGATAAATTAAATTTATTAAATTAAACTTCTGTTGATGTGTATATAAAATTTAACTACACGTCAACAGAAGTTGTGTGTGTGTGTGTGATTTTAATTAATAAAATCAAATCTCTCTCACTCCTCTCTCATCCGCGATCCCCACCTATCCCCGAGCGGGCGCCACGGCAACAACCCCGACTAGCGCCACGCCACCATCGCAGCAGTAGCGGCTGGTCGCGAGCAGCAACAGATCGAAGTCATGCCGCGGTAGGTCGTACCAGCAGTAGATCGAGGTCACGCCCGGCGCCGCCTCTATCCCGACCGGCGCCGCCTCCTTTAATTCAAGGTTAGGGTTTCGTAATATTATTTTTAATGTCTTTCTATTTGAGTGTTGAATTTGTTAATTAGTGTATTGAATTAGTTTTGTTAGTGATTGTTAGTTAATTAGTAAGTGAATGATTTAGGGTTTTTGATTGTTAGTTTGAATTAAGGATTATTTGATTGTTAGTTTGTGTTTGTTGATTGTGAATTGAAAATTTTAATGTTAGGGTTAGTTTGAATTAGGGTATCTTAGGATTTGTTTGAAATTTGGTATTTCTTGAGTTAATTAGTTTGATTTTGGAATTGTAAAATTAGATTGAATTAGGGTATTTAAGGAGTTGTTTGAATTTGGGTATTATTTGAGTTAGTTTGAATTATTATTGAGATTTTAGGACTAATAGTTTGAATTTGGGATTAGGAATAGCTAGCTAGTTTGAATTTAGGATTTTAGCATTAGTTAGATTTTGGGATTTTAGGACTAGTTTGAATTTATGATTTTAAGACTAGTTTGAATTTTGAATTTAGGATTAGTTTGAATTATTATTGAGATTTTAGGACTACTAATAGTTTGAATTTGGGATTTTAGCACTATAGTTTGGTATTTGAATTCTAGGAGTACTTCCAATTTGTGATTTTAAGACTAGTTTGAATTTGGAATTTAGGACTAATAGTTTGAATTATATTTGATATTTTAGGCTAATTAATAGTTTGAATTTGGGACACTAGCTAGCTAGTTTGAATTTGAAATTTTAGGAATTTGAATTACAACTTAATTAGAACTCATAATTAATTATAACTTGAAATTACTATAAATTGAACTTAATTAGGAATATGAACTTGAAATTAGAACTTGAAGTTGGAACTAATTAGCTTGAATATATAACTAATCAAGTTTAGAAATTAGATATGAACTTGAATTGAAACTTGAACTTATTAAAACTTGAATATATATATATATATATATAACTAATATTCTTGAATTTGAAGTTTATATTTAACTAATTTAAGAACTTTTCGTGCTAGGCAACTAAGGAAGCTCAATATCTAAAAAAGTTGATACAAGACTATATTGCTTCTTTCATCAAAGTTGGAGATAAGGTTGGTGCTTCTAAATTTCTTAAGTTCAAGTACAATTGTTTTCAATAATGTGTTTGTGTCCATCTAGTATTAATACTTAGCTTTAATTTTACGAATAATATAATTGTTAAGCATAAGTACCAACACTAGTTGATCCTATTGATGACAAAATTGATTTTTTTGCAAGATCGATTTGTGTCCATCTAGTGTTGACATTTAGCTTTAATTTAGGAATAATGTGTTTGTTAAGCTTAAGTACCAACACTAGTTAATCCTATTGATGACAAAATTGATTTTCTTGTAAGATCGATTTGTGCCCATCTAGTGTTGACACTTAGCTTTAATTTAGGAATAATGTGTTTGTTAAGCTTAAGTACCAACACTAGTTGATCCTATTGATGAAAAAATTGATTTTCTTGAAAGATCGATTTGTGTCCATCTAGTGTTGACACTTAGCTTTAATTTAGGAATAATGTGTTTGTTAAGCTTAAGTACCAATACTAGTTGATCCTATTGATGACAAAATTGATTTTCTTGCAAGATCGATTTGTGTCCATCTAGTGTTGACAGTTTGCTTTAATTTAGGAATAAATTAAAGTTGTTAAGTTGTGTAAATAAGTTAAAATAAATAATATGGTTTAGTTGGTGGATTTGGTTGTTGTATTAAGTCAAAACTAAACTAGTTAAAGTTGTTAAGTTGTGGGAATAAGTTAAAATAAATAATGTGGTTTAGTTGGTGGATTTGGTTGTTTTATTAAGTCAAACTAAACTAGTTAGAATTGTTTAAATAAGTTAAAATAAATAATGTGGTTTAGTTGGTGGATTAAGTCAAAACTAAACTAGTTTACATTGTTATATTGTTTAAATAAGTTAAACTAAATAATTATTTATAATATAATTGAATATCTATATTTTTGTAGATGGATCATCGTTTGTGGATGTATAATATGCATTATGAAACTGGTGCTGGTTTGAAACCTGAGTTTATTGACGGTGTTATAAATTTTATCGAACATACAATGACACTTAACATTTTCAAGAATAACGGATTGGTTAGGTGTCTTTGTAGTGCATGTAAGTGCTTAAAATTTTTTAAACCAGATAGAGTTATGGTTCATTTTTACCGTAATGGATTTAAGCCTAGATATTTTGTATGGATTGATCATGGAAAAAGTGATGGATTGGATGGTATGTTTTATAATTCGATGCTTGTGGATGTATATAATATGGCTGCACCACATGGCCAAATTAGGGTTAAACAGGTTAGGGTTGAACATGATAGGGTTCATGAAATGATCAATGATGCTTTCGGGGTTCAAGGTGGGATGGAACCAGAACAATATTTTGATGAAGCTCCTAATGAAGAAGCAAGACGCATTTATGATCAATTAGAAGAGTCTAGTCGTCCACTATGCGAAGGGAGTCCGCATTCTGCTTTGTCAGTTGCGGTTAGATTAATGAATATTAAATCAGATTGGAATGTTCCTAATGCTACTATGGACTCAATGGTTGATCTTTTGGGTGAACTAGTTAATCCGGAGTTTAACATATCAAAGAACTTCTATCATGCAAAGCGTTTGGTGTCCAAGTTAGGATTGACGTATGATAGAATTCATTGTTGTGTTAATGGTTGCATGTTGTTTTACAAGACTGATAATAAATTAGAAAATTGTAAGTTTTGTGGACATGCTCATTATAAGAGGACTCCGACTGAAAAGATGGTCCCAGTTCAGGCGATGCATTATCTACCTCTCATTCCTAGGTTAAAAAGATTGTATGCATCGATGAGGTCTGCCCCACATATGAGATGGCATCGTGAATATAGAAGGCCTCCAGGTGTCTTGTCTCATCCATCTGATGGTGAAGCATGGAAGCATTTTGATAATGTATATCCTGATTTTGCTAGTGAACCAAGAAATGTTAGATAGGGGTTGTGTTCAGATGGCTTCACACCATTCTCTAATAATGCTTCGCCTTATTCATGCTGGCCGGTATTTCTTACTCCGTATAATCTTCCTCCTGAAATGTGCATGACCAGTCCCTACATCTTTCTAAGTTGTGTTATTTCAGGTCCTCATAATCCAAAAAATTTGATTGATGTCTATCTACAACCATTGATAGAAGCTCAAATAATTGTGGTTTGAAGGCGTTTTGACTTATGATATATCAACAAAGCAGAATTTCGTTATGCGTGCTTCTTTAATGTGGACTATTAATGATTTGCCTGCATACAGGATGTTGTCTGGTTGGATGACAGCTGGAAAGCTAGCATGTCCGTATTGCATGGAAAATAGTAAGGCATTCACTTTAAAGCATGGCAGAAAAAATACATGGTTTGATTGTCATCGCCAATTCTTGCCAATGAACCATGAGTTTAGAAAGATGAAAAATGCATTTAGGAAAAATAAGGTTGAAAGTGACCCCCCACCTCCATTACTCACAGGGCATCAAATTTGGGAGAGAATTTCTCAATTACCTAAAGTTACAGAAGCTTCACCTTCTAGACTTCCTGGATATGGTGTTGAACATAATTGGACCAAACAAAGCATATTTTGGGAGTTGCCGTATTGGAAGGACAATATGCTACGACATAATCTAAATGTGATGCACATTGAAAAAAATTACTTTGACCATTTGTTTAACACGGTGATGGATGTTAAGGGTAAGACAAAAGACAATCCAAAAGCTAGAATGGACATAAAGGAATATTGTAGGAGAAAAGAGTTATGGTTGCAGGAATTATAGAATGGTAAAATAGTTAAGCCCAAAGCCAGCTTTTCATTCACATTGGATGAGAAACGTGAAATTATTGAGCGGGTTAAAAATTTGAGGATGCCGGAGGGCTATGCTTCGAATTTAGGAAAGCGGGCAGATATGAATAAAGGAAAATTGATAGGTATGAAAAGTCATGATTGTCATGTGTTCATGGAAACTTTAATTCCTATCGCTTTTGGCCATCTACCCGAAAGGATATGGAAACCAATCACAGAGATAAGTCTTTTTTTAAAAGATTTGTGTTCTGGAAAGTTGTTGGAGTGTAGTTTAGACAGGATGGAGGAAAATATTCTTGTTACTACTACTAAGTTGGAGAAAATATTTTCATGTGATTTCTTTGATGTAATGGAGCATCTTCCAATTCACCTTATACATGAGGCTCGCCTCGGAGGTCCGGTTCAAACAAGATGGATGTATCCATTTGAAACATTCACTAAGTTAAATATATTCGCCAAGTCTTTTATATATTAACATATATATATATATATATATATATATACATATATACATGCAGAAAAATTGGTAGTTCGAAGCAAACGATTAAGCAAAGGAGAAGGACCGATGGATCATTTGTTCAAGGTCATATTGGGAGAGAAACTGGTGATTTTTATTCTTATTACTTTGGTCATGATGTGTTATGTAGGAGAAACAGGCCCAATCACAATGATGAAGGCGATAGTGATCCTTTATTTCCACCGATATCAATTTTTAATCAAAATGGTCGAGGATCTAAAAAGCTTGGAAAGCAAGGCTTTACTGATATGGAAATGCAATCAACTGTGACACATGTTTTGCTTAATTGTCCAGAGATTCAATTATATCAAGTAAGTGTTAAAAATATGTTATTAAATTACATACTAATAAGAGATCATTAACTAACGAAATACTTGAATGTAAAATGATCAGCTTGTTCGTTAACACATGGGATAATGAAGCCATCTATACATAATTTTTCAAATGGCTGAGGAACTATGTAAGTGTGCAATCACTAAGTATTTAATAATATATTCATGTTATACTAAATTATATTACTTGAAATAACAGTCACGAAGGTTTACGATGAATACTCAAGTGTCCAACATTGCAATTAGTGAAAGAAGTAGCACTTGGACCTGAATCTCAAATACTGACAATGAATAAGTATTGTGTCAATGTTTTTAAGTTTCAAACTGAAGAAGTTTCTAGGAACAAGAAAACAAGTAATAGCGGTGTCTACATACAAGGTGATATTGATGGTACTGGTCAAACTATTGAATATATTGTATTGTTTTTGTGTGAGTGGTTTGACCCATCACATAAAGGCACAAAGATGGACCATCAACATAATATAATTGAAGTTAAGCACACTAGGAAATACATAAGTTATGATCCTTTTAATATTGCACAAAATGCTAAACAAGTGTATTACGTTTCATATCCATTGCGTAGAAACAAAGCTGATTGGTGGGTTGTTATAAAAAGTAAGCCTGTGGGAAGAATTGAAATTGACAATGTCTTAAATGTGGAGTATCAAAATGATGCTGCAATTGTTCAACAAGAAGTTGATGTTGAATTGGAAACCACGCTACAACATCCTCAACACATATTAGAAGAAATATTTGATGATGACATACTAAATGTTGAGGAAGAAATATCCGAGAATGAGGAAAATGAATCATTTGATGACGAAGAATGGGACGATAATGAAAATGAAACAACTAAGGAGAAAGAATGGGAGAATGATGGAATTGAAACAAGCGAGGAGGAATAGTGTAGAATGAAAGCTAGCTAGTATATATGTAAGTGTATTTTGCTAATTTTATTTAATTTATGATTTTTATATATATTATACATGTAAATTTGCATACAGATGTCATCAGGCGGTGATGGTGATAGACATCGCAAGAATCTTGGAGTTACCCAGGGTCCCAGACTAAACAGGCTAAGAAGAAGAAGTCTAGGAGACCGATAGATCCTGAGGATATTGCAGGTACTATTTCTTCCGCGCCAGAGCGCACCAGCCATGATACTCATTTATTTGTTGTTCCGTTTGGTACGGCGCATCCTCTGCAATATTATCCTAATTACCGTCAACCAGTCGGTACTTCATCTACTTCACAGCCATTGCCTGCACGACACTACGAGGGCTTACCTTTACAGGCTATTTGTCGAGCACGACCCTTATCGACAGGTACTCCATCTCCCACAGGTACATCTCCTCAGTTATCTGTCATAAGGCTTAGAGATTCTAGTAGCGAGCAGTCAGATACTATAGCCGGTACACCTTTATTGACTCAGCGTTTTGTGCATCCTGACGTACCACCTCGTCTATAGCTACACCTAGTGTCACACCACATGATACGATGTTTGCTCTAGCATCTGGCCAGAAGGACAGACTTGGTAGAGTCATGATTGAGTCTGATAAATCATCGTAAGTTTGTTTTGTTATCTATTTGTTAGTTATTTTATTTATTTTTTATACTTTAATATATTATTCATGAACTAACATATTTATTATGTGTTTTGCAGGTGGTATCCTGCAAAGGATGCTGCCCGGACTTTAAAAGACTGTGTTAGAAGACTTTATACACAGGCTTATCATTCTTGGAGTGAGATTCCAAACAGTATACGCCAAGCGATGTTTAATAACTTTAAGGTATATATTTTTTAGTTAAGTTTAGTATACTTTCCTTTTTTTTACTATCGATCTAATTAACGTTATTCAATTTTTTTCAGACTATGTGTACTTGGGAATCGAGGTACAATTTGGTCATTGCGACCACATTTGAGAGAAAGGCATCCGCCAAACTGTCTAGCTGGCTAAAGAATGTTCGGGATAGTGGTGTACGTCCCAGTTGGATGTTGCCTCATGTTTTTGATGAATTGGGTCTGTATTGGAAAACAGACAAGTTTAAGGCAATATCAGATCAAGCCACAAAGGCTAGAGGCAGTCTTAAAGGTGGCTCGTTGCACACCAGAGGTGCAAAGACAGTTGAAACAATTGCACGAGAGATGGTAAGTTCTTATTCAAACTTTTAAATAAATATTTAGTTGATTCATATATATCGTTATTAGGCCGGGCAACGGTACCGAAACCGGAACTACCGGACCGGGACGGACCGGAACCGGAACGGAACCGGGCACCACGGGCCGGAACCATACCGGAACCGGGACGGACCGGAACCGGTAATTCCGGAAATTTATATTAATTCCCGTCCCGGACCGGACCGGAAACCGGGTCCCGTCTTCTATATTTAAAAAAAAAAAAATTATCAAAATTAAAAAATAGGAATATTAGTGATATTACTCAAATAATATTAAAACTTTTGTAATTTTAAAGTTAAAAATTTATACTTTTATACTTTTAAAGTTTTAAATACAAACTTTCAAACTTTAAAAGTATAAAAGTTTAAATTTCACACTTTAAAAGTTTGAAAATTTAAATTTAAATTTCAAACTTTAAAACTATAAAAGTTTAAATTTCACTCTTTAAAAGTTTGAAAATTTAAATTCAAACTTTAAAACTATAAAAGTTTAAATTTCACCTTTAAAAGTTTGAAAATTTAAATTCAAACTTTAAAATTATAAAACTATAAAAGTTTAAATTTCACCCTTTAAAAGTTTGAAAATTTAAATTCAAACTTTAAAATTATAAAACTATAAAAGTTTAAATTTCACACTTTAAAAGTTTGAAAATTTAAATTCAACTTATTCAAGAATCAAGACAATAATAAAAAAAAATTAAGGCGAATAGCCTATACTTTTATTAATATTAACTATTTAGTACAAGTTGACTCGTTGAGTTACAAACTTACAATTTACAAAATATTAGTAGAGTATTAAAAAAATCTAATCTACACAGCCACCTTCTAGGAAGGGTTCTGTTTGAATTAGACCTCGAATTATTATACTCATACTAATAGACATTTAAATTTAATAGTTCATGCTACCAAGAAAATCTTTTTTTAAATCTTTTAACATTTCTCTAGTAACATGCTCTGGAATTGGTTGATTAGCTAGTTCCTCCATTGCATCAATGCCGTCGTCACTAAAATCTTGCATTATTTCATCAATGTCGTTTTCAAATTTGGTCGGTAAAGGTGGACGACCATAACTCCTTCTCTCGCCATTAATTCAATCTTGAAATAGTACTGATATTTCCAAGCTATCTGCTGCTAATGAATATCTATGCTCTCCAATTTGATATCTTGCTGCACTAAAAGCGCCTTCCGAAGCTACCGAAGATGCTTGAATAGCTAACACATCTCGAGCAACTGGTTGAAGCTTTGGAAATCCCTGGCCGCGATTGCTCCACCATTCTAGAAGATCCACAGTATTAGGTTCTGTATTTTGATTAATATATGCATCAAAATCATTTCTATCATTATGAGAAAGTTCAAGATAACAATCTATCATATCATCAAGATCATCTTCTTATTATATCTACTCCTAGAACTTTGAGGTTCTTCATTACGTACTGCATTAATTATATTTGAATTATACAAGTCATATAATTTTCTAGCTTCAACTTTTATACTATCTTTAACATCTTCACAACTAGGTATTTCATCATCTTCACTATCAATACCTAAATTAAAATATATTTTATCAACCATTCGTGATGCACCTTCATCTTTATAATGTGGATTTAATAAACAAGCGGTTAAATAAATTTGAGGAATAGGAATAAAATATTTTCTAAATTTTTCAATCATTTTGTTAACAGATTCTTCAAATCTTGGTTTATTTTTGAATTTATAAAATTTACTAGAAATAGCACAAATATTAGGTAAAATAGAGCAAATAGTTGGATTATAAAGTGCAGATATTTTTTTTGTAGTTAAATAAAAAACTTTTAAAAATTCTATAAGTTCTTTTACATCATTCCAATCATTATCATCAAGTCTATATGTCATATTTGAATTATGAGCATTCCAAACCATTTGTAAAGGTTTCCTATATTCATAAGCGACTTCAAGCATTTCATACAAAGAATTCCATCTAGTACACACTGATTTAGGAATTTTTCTAGGTGGAAGATTAAATTCACGACAACGATTTTCAAAATCTCTACGTCTAGACTTAACTTGACATTTAAAAATAAAATGACATGCAGTTTCAACTTTTATGCAACCATCATTATACATTGATATACCATCTCTAACAATTAAATTATTTATGTGTGCAGCACACCTAACATGAAAACCATCAATATAAATAGGGCAAAGAGACGGTTTTAGTATTTCAACAGCAGTTCTATTATTAGAAGCATTATCTAAGGTGACACTACTTATTTTATCACAAATTCCATAGTTTTGTAAAACATCTATGATTGTTTGAGCTATATAACTACCGGTTTTATGCATTTCACAACATTTATAACCTAAGATTCTTTTTTGCAGTGTCCAATTTTCATCAATCCAATGTGCAGTAATAGTAAAATAATCATTACCATTTACACTACGACCCATATCAGAAGTAATAGCTATTTTACAATTATTATAATAAAATAAACAACGAAGATATTGAAAATGTTGAGCTTGATAATCAAAGATAGCCTTTTTAATTGTATTTCTAGTAAAACCTTTAAAATGTGGATTATACACAATTTGAATATAATGAATAAAACCGGGATTTTCAGCAAAACTAAATGGCAAACCCATAACAACAATCATTTTAGCTATTTCTTCAAGATCTTTTTCTCTACTATATGACCGTTGTATACTAGAGCCAGAAACATTAGAAGGATTTAATTGTGTTTGGACCATATTAGAGCCCTCTACTCCTACATTTTCAGGAAGGGTGGTACCATTCTTTTTAGCTTCGGCTACAGCTTTAGCATGCAAAAATTTATTTTTACAACATGACATTAAATGATTACTCAAATGTCCCGTCCCACCCTGTTTTCCTACAGTTTTATGATTCATTCTATGTTTACATTTATTACAAATAGCTTGTGTTTTATCTTCATTCTGAGTCATAAATTGCCACACAACTGATTTTTTAGCGCGTTCTACCTTAGTCCTAGGATGCACGGGGGGAACGGGAGCAGGACAACGAAAGGGAGCGGGAGGGGAAGGGGGATTGGGAATGGGAATAGCCGTAGTTGGCTGAGTTTCATCATCATCATATTCATCAACATTATGATCAAAACTATCAATATAATCATTAACATCATCATGTTCATCATCTTCAGGTAATTCCTCATCAAAATTACCAAACCTTCTTTGTAAATGTTCATGATAAGGATCTAATCCACTATTACTATCAATGTTAAAAACACTATCATCAACATGCGTATAATCATCCGTATTTATTCTTAATTGAGAAGTTTTTTTAGTTGTAGATTTAGACGTACTACCGGTTTTTTTATTTTTTTTGGATTTTGAGCTCCATAAATTAGTGATCGAATCAACTATTGTTGTTTTACCCTTCTCAACATTGTTTTTACCGAAATCCATATTCAAATATAACAAGTAGTAAATTATATATAATACAAAAATGTAATGCAAAATTTTAAACAAATAAATAACTAAATAAGTAGAGACTAGAGACTAATTACTCACAAAATAAACAATTAAATGCAAACAATTATATAACTAAATAAAAAGTGAGTTGGAACGAATGTACCAAACGTCTACTTAAAAAAGTAGACGTGTATGACCGAAAGCCGAAAATTGAAAGTTGAATTTTGAAGCTCCAATTTCCAAAGACCAAATTCGTAATTTTAACGAGAATAAGAGAATTAAGAGATTAGAGAGTAGAGAGAAGATAATATTTAGAGAGTAGAGAGAAGATAATATTTGTGAATTATGAGTGAAAAGAATTAAAGATTAGGAGTATTTATAGGTAGAAAAAAGGGATGAAAATGTAGTTTTTATAATGTTGGGGTATTAAAAAAAGTTTGGGGGGTAGGGTGGTGTAAAGGGGAGTGGGGAGGTGAAAAGAGCCGTTGGTGGGGCCCAAAAGCCGTTGCCCAACAGCTCTCAACGGCTAATTGCCAAAAAAAAAAAAAAATTAACCCGCGAACCGGACCGGACCGGGACCGGAACCGGGACTAACCGGACCGGGACAAACCGGTAAAGCCCGGTTTCCGTCCCGTTACCCCTCCCGGACCCGGCTATTACCGGTTCTAACCGGGACTAACCGGAACCGAGACGGAACCGGTACCGGAACCGGCACCTCCCGGTTCCGTTGCCAGGCATAATCGTTATAAATTTCAGTTTTTATTTATAGGGAAAAGAATTGGGACGCACTCCCATTGAACCAGAGATTTTCAAGAAGACTCATGTAAGGAAGAAAGAAAATGAGTCGGATCCGGATGTGTGGGTGGAGGAAAGGGCCGAACAAACTTTTGTAAGTTATTTAATATGAATAATACATATTAATAGTGAATATATGATATGCATATATATTGATGTCAATTATTTTTATATTTAATATGCAGAATGACTTTCAACAGTACGTTGTTGAAAATCTAGATAGTTCGGTCCAATTGACACTTGAACTGTCCACCCAGATTTGGAAAGAAAAAGTGGTAAGGGGGACACACAAGGGTAGATGCTATGGTCTAGGCTCTCGAAATGATGTTAGATGACTCCAGTCAAGCTTAGAAGGTATTGGATCGTCACATCAAGCCGAGGCACTTGACGGTGTTCAAATTGCTGCTATGTCGGATCAAATAGCTAAACTTACAACGGCAAGAAGCGGAGAAGAGTAGCTGAACAAGAAAGCATGAATGAAACCGTTCAGCAAATCAAAGAACAAGTGATGAACCTCACTCGTCGACCTACTACTTCGGCTCCCGATGACACCGACGACAAGAGTGATGAGGATGATTATGTAGATCTCACTCCCTAGTTTAGATCTCTGGACATTTATGAACTTTTTTAAACGAATTTTGAAAGACTTTATAATTATGATTTAGATACTTTTGAATGTTATTTTATGTTTTGGTTAGATTGTTTATAATTGTGTGTTTGATTAGGCTGAATAGTTGTGTGTTTGATTGGGCAGAATAGTGTAGAATTGAATTGAATTGTATTTACAAGTGTGGAGCAGAAACTGCCAGTTTGGGCTGGCAAAAATATTGCAGAAAAAGCGACAGATAGCATGGTTTTGTCCGTCGCTTTTCTGGATTTTATATTTTTAAAATTCCCAGAAAAGCAACGGACAGCGTGGTTTTGTCCGTCGCTTTTTAGGGTTTTATTTTTTAAAAATCCCAGAAAAGCGACGGACAGTGTGGTTCTATCTGTCACATTTTAGAAATAAAAAAAACAAAAATTAAAATAAAAAGACGGAGTCCGTCGCTTTTATGAAAAAAATTCAAAAAAAAAAGGCAAAAAGCGACGCAATTTGTCACTTTTTGCGACGTTGTCCGTAGCTTTTGAAAAGCGAAGCAATCCGTCGCTTTTTGAAAATGTCGAGCTAAAAAGCGACGGAAGTGACTGCGTCGCTTTTCCGTCGAAGCGACGCAGTCCGTCGCTTTTTGCAGTCTTTTTTTTTATAATCTTTTAGTAGTGCCCCTTGTCTTGCACATATATTATGAATAAGCTTAGAAGGAATTCTTTTACCAATACTCAATGGTTGTATTAAATTTATAAAAACAATACACATATGTTTGTTAGACAATACTTATATATATCACTTCATGATAGCTATTTATCATTATATATAACCATTATAAATAAATTTAATTCGGTGCAACTATTGTTTGAAGTAAACATTTAACATGTGCAAAGAATAAATAATAGAAGGAAAATTGAGAAGTTGGATAGTGTGAGACTTTTTTATGTCAGAAATTGATTTCCAGTGTGATTTGTGAGAAGTGTTTGGAAAAAAAAAAAGTAAAGTGTTATACTAATTTTGATTTGTAATTAGGTCACGAGATTCCAAATTTAATTTCTTGAGGTCAAATCTTACTCCAACTTCAAAATTGGCTACTTTAATCTATAATATTATTATACTTCAACAAAAAACACATAAAGTGCAACTAGTGGAGATAAATGAAATTAAATTTTTCTATAGGGCCTTCCCCACTAAACACTATTACTAGTCAATTTGTTTTTTTTTTAGTGATAATGTACTTTCGTAATCTCTTAGGAAAGTGGGTAAGTAAATCCAATTAATAAAGTAAAATATATTAAGTTGTGCATAAGAATTTAGTGTTTGTGGTCCTTATCCTTTACACACTTTATGTGGCGTCGTTTGATTTTTAAAAGTTAGATAAAAATTTTATGATTATTTTCTTTTTTATGATTTTTTTTAAAAAAAATAAATTGTTAATTATTGTGACCTATATTACTTTTTATATAGATTTCAAATATATAAATTTTATTTCACAAAATTTAAAGATTTCATATTTAAATTTACAATCAATATACAAGAAAGAGTAAGTTGGATCTTTTAATTCACCCAAGGAAATATGAAATTAGCTATAAAATTTATCGGTGACTATTAGTTAATATAACGCAAATACAATCCTATGTAATTGAATTTTTTATATAATTCATATCTAATTCATAACAAAATAAAATTAGCATGAAATTTTACGATTAAACTATAAATATTTATCCGTCGCTAATTTCATATTTTCTAATCATTATTCTACACGTTGTCTGCGCAGTACTATTTATAAGTTTCAACCTTGAATATTTACTTTACCGCATTGACTATTCTCCAAAATAGTGGGGGTGCCACCGCGCGTGGCGGGCGGGGGGTGGGGGTGGGGGTGGGGGGGTATAAATCAAAAAAAAAAAAAAAGCACCAAGAAGGAAACACTCAAAGTATAATACTTTATACCTACACAAAGTAAGAATTTTATAGTAAGCCTTGTGAAGAATACATAAATTATTGTCTAATATAAAGAAGACAGACTTGTGAAGAAAACATAAATTATTGTCTAATATTCCTTCTTTATAGGATTCTCTTTTCTTACTGATGGTCTATATTTTTTTCTATTACATTATTAGAAAGTTTTTAACTATTGTCAAAATTATATAAAGAGATTAGTTCACTATTAAAGAATCAATCACTAAACTCACCCCTTATGTTTAGGAATAGTACTGAATATTTGAAGTATATATTGATAATATAAAATGATCAATTTAACTTGAATTAAGATAGAATTAATTCTGATAAGTAATATTACATTAAAGAATTAATCAGGAGACTTAACAATCAACACTACCCTCATGTTTAGGAGTAGTACTAAATATTTAAAACATGGACACTATAAAATAAACAATTTAACAATAATTAGGATAGGGTTTATTCTGATAAGTGGTATTATATTAAGGAAATCAATCAGGAGACTCAACACCCCCTCTTGTTCAAAAGTGATATTAAATATCTGAAGTATGAACAATATAATATGAGCAATTTATCTCGAATTAGGATAGAGTTGAGTTTGATAAGTGATATTATATTAAAGAAAATAAACCTTAAACCTAGTTTAATTCGAAACAAGAAGGCTTTGTCTATATAATTTCATAAAATAACTTTCAATGATTTAAAAAAGCTTCAAAATACTTGACCTAATTTTTTCTTATAGGCCAACCCAAATAACACTAGAGGTAGAGGACACTCTTTAAAAGCCTATTAATTCCCTATTTTAAAGTATTAGAAGAACGAGAATATAAAATAGACACACTCTTTTTAATATAGAATATGAAACATATATTTTAAATCAACACAAAGTTTAAGAAAAAATAATTATTCTTTAAATTTTATTTATGTGATTTTTTTTCTTTTTATTTAGACTAAAAAAATGATATCAACTTTTATATTTATTAAATTACAATTTAACTTTAAACACACTAAAGATGTAAAAACTTAAGTATTGCTTCTTTCATTTGATAAATTCTAGATAGGTTGTACAACTAGCTCCATCATTAAAAGATTATTATTAGAAGTAAACCTTTTTTTAATTATTATTATTATTATTATTTATTATTAATATTATTATTATTATTGTAAGAAATGTTGTCTATAAGAAATCTAATTAATTATATTAATCATAAAGTTGAAATCTAAATAAATATTAGAGGGAAACCTCAACCATTAATGGGGAATCAAGGAAATTAAAGGAGCTTTTGATAAGTGGAGAATTTAAATTCTTTGTGTGTACGCAATTGGCTAGCATGAGGCAGACAAACATAGAAGACTTTTATTCTCCTAATCATCAAAATTAAGTAAATATTATATAAAAGAAGCTAGTCTTGTCTATTCTGGAACATTGTTTTTCTTTAATTAACAGATCATTCAAAAAAACTTTGGGTTATATGGAGAAACGACACGAGTTTAATCTTTAATTCACGACATTATTCAAGAATATTCTCTCACTCCATCTATCAAGGTTTTGAGTACATGAAAGATATAAAGGTTGATAATTAGAGTATAATATTAATAAATGTTATACTACTATGTTTAGAGATAATACATTAGATTTTGAAAATAAATTGAAAAATAAAAAAGTAAGAACTTTATATATAAAATATTTAAGATCATAAAATTCATTGTGTGTGTTTTAAAATTTTAATTCCTTTATTATATTTGATGTTATGGATTACTTTCTCGCATGATAAAATATGTATATTTATTATTGGTGTAGTAATATCTCAAACACCAATAACTTCATTGAACTCAAAGTACTTTATATTTTTACTTGTAGGAAAATATGCAGAAGAAATCTATAGAAACTGATAGTAATCCAGTGGTGCCCTCTCATTGACAAAATCATGGCCAGGATCAATTCATGGACAACTAAGAAATTGTCCTATGCAGGTAGAACACAATTGGTACAGACTGTGTTGTTTGGAGTGCAATCTTACTGGGCACAACTTTTCATTATCCCAGCAAAGATAATCAAGCTGATTGAGAGGTTATGCAGAAGCTATTTATGGTCAGGGATTGAATATGTTATTAAAAAGGCGCTAGTTGCTAGGGAGAGAGTGTGTTGTCCTAAATCTGCATGAGGCAGGGGGTTGATTAATATGCAAGTCTGGAACAAAGCAGCAGTGCAAATTATGTTCGAACTTAGCAATAAGGAGGACAAACTTTGGATCAAATGGATACATACATACTACGTAAAGGGGCAGAGCACTTGGCAAGAAAACAAACATGCCAGCTAGATGATAAGAGAAGTCATGAGTGCTAAACATATAATTGATCAAGTCCAACTGATGAGGGGCAAGAAAGGGAGTATGATCAGGCAAATTTATCTGTACATGATGGGTGAGCAACAAAGACCTGACTAGAAATGCCTCATGTTCAACAATGTAGCAAGGCCAAAAGCTTACTTCACTATGTGACTCGTGCTTAACAAGAAGTTAGCAACAGTTGACAGGCTAGCTAAATGGGGTGTGGAAGTAAATAAAACTTGTATCTTATGCAAGAATACAGAAGAGACTATAAAGTATCTGATCATCCAATGCCAATTTGCTAGAAAACTTTGAGAAAGGTTGTTTACATGGATTCATCATCATAGTGTAATTCCAATGACATGGGGACAGTTTATACAGTGGTGTATTCAACATAAAACAATCCAAATATTCAAGATTATCTTGGATGAAGGTGTCTATGAGGTGTGGATTGAAAGGAATAACAGAATTTTCGTGAAAAAGAGCAAAATGGAAGAAAGTGTAGCTAAAGAGATAGCATACGTGATTATTGCTAGAGCTCATGATAGTATCAAAAATGTTGTTAATGAATTTAAATTCTAAAGTAATAGGCTGTATTGTTAGAGTTTAGTTTTGATGTTTTAATTTTGAGAACAAAGCATGTTGTGATAGCTGCTTGGTTTGTAATGTTTTACCGCTGGTAATTAATAAAATGTTAGTTAAAAAAAAAAATGAGAAAAAAAGCTCTTTTATTTATAACCAACAAGGATAAATAACATGAATCTGTGCTAGTGTATCTTATTAAAAAAGTGACACCTCATTTTATGTGAAAATCATTTCATTTCTCATTCTCATATTTTAAAATCCAATAATAATAGCAGAGCAATATTTATTCTCTCTTAGCTCTCTTATTATCTAATTCTTCAATTTTTATTATTACCTATTTTCTTTGCTTTGTTGTCATATTATTTACCATTATTTATGATTACCATTATATAATTGTAACTAGTTATGGTTGGATAGAGAATTTAATAAATTTAATAAAATGTGATGTTTAAAATTTTTATTGCTAAAATTATCTCACTATTAAAATTATATTTGGAGTCAAAATTTAATATTTCATTTCATAGAATTTTAATAGTTATTTCCTAGCTGCAAGACTGCAATTATAACAAACACAATTTTTAGCAGCAATAAGTATGTATATTAGTAAAACGTGCTAATTTTTTATCGATATTAGTTTATTGTTATTGGATTCAAAGTCGCTCTAGGTTTTAGAAACATTTATAAAAAGTGTTAATTACCGCTAAAAATACATACATATAACGACAATTAAGCTATTACCGCTAATTAATTACTGCTAAAAATCATTTTGGATATAATATGCCACACAATAAACTATAAGAAATTATAATTTTGTGGTAAATAATGATTACATGTTTGGTATATAATTTTTATTTTCAATATGAGCATCTTGTAACAATCGTTATATTAATTTTCTTAAATTATAATTTCCAAATTATTAATCTGGGGATAAAAAAATAAAATGACTCATATTTTCATTTCTAAAGTTGAAACTAAATTAAAGTTCATTTCAAGTTTAAACAAACACACATTTTAGATTATATTCAATATAAATTTAATTGTTAGTCAAATGAACAATACATCAACCAATATATTCATTAATTCAGTTATTATAATTCAAAGATTAACTTACTAATCCCAAACAACCAACCCGAAATAAAAAGAATAAAATCAAATAAAATCGAATAAAACGTAACAGACTTTGCAATATAATTTATATATAAAACATATTAGTATTCTATTTTTAAGATCAACCTATCAAATTGTCATAAAAAAATACTTATTATAGTTGTAGGTCAACTTAATAGAATATTATAAAAATTGATATGTTCAATACATAGAATATAAAAATTAAAATGTCTAGCAAGCATATTAGCAGGCCGGCTGATAAAGCAAAAGCTCTTCTAATAATAGTTTCATGCGAATCTATGTATATATATATATATATATATATATATATATATATATATATATATATATATATATATATATATATATATATATATATATATATATATTAATTTCTTTTATTATATCTTATTTTCGCAAAGTGTATGTTGATATTAATAATTACAATTTTTTTTTATACAATTTAAATTTTGAATTCGTTTTCAAAAAAGATGCTTAGGCCAATTGGACCATTGCACTTTGTATGATAGTTTAATAGAAAATTAAAACATGGAGCGGCTTCTAGAATTTCATATTTTTGACCACATTCACATTTCTCACACATAGAAAGAAAAAAAAAAAACTTTGAAAAGTGCTTCGAAAGACTTTAGGACTATGCAAATTGTGTTATCCCTTTTTATTTATTTGCTGCTTTACATTTACCATAAGTAGATTTGACTAGCTTTTTAAAGAAAAAAAAAAAGAAGATTAAAATGATGTTTAAATTTCGATTGAATTTCTTGTAATAAATTCATATTTTATGGGGGATTTAGTGTTTCCTTAGATATTTTTAAAAAAATATTCTTTTTTTTAAAGCATAAATCGATTGGTGATACCAATTAAAATTTGAGTATGAAAGAATGTGATTTACAAAATTAAATTTCAAGAGATTCAAATTATTTCTCTATGGAAAAATTGAAATATGAAGGAGAGGATTTTCATTTTTTTTTTTTTGGTACGAACAATGTAAATGAGTGATAATATCAGATTTATATTTTCTTTTTTTGCTTTTTAATCAATGCGTTCGTACAAACGAAGTAACAAAATTTTGATTTGTTATCCAGCTTACCTGATAAATATATATATTAAAAAAATACTTTGAAAAGAATATCTAAAAGGGTCGTATAGCCCGTAAAATATGGTTTTGTTACTGCAAATTTGATTATAATATAAGCATCATTTTAATTATTACCCCTATTTTATTTTATTTGTTAACTAATGATATTCAATCAATTCACTGTTAAAAATCACAACGTGTGATATTATATAAACATATGCAAAATTTACTGGAAATAGCAATTTTATAATATCAAATTTTTGACGTGTTGGTTGAAACTTAGGTCTGTCCAGACACATGAATACAAATGTGTAATTTGAAATTATGTTTGGATATACAATTTAAAAAATTTAAATTGTATTTTTCTTATAAAAATGAAAATTTCAAATTTTGTGAAAACTATCAAAAAAAAAATTATCTCTTAAATGAGTCAACCATAGTTTATAAACAAAGTATCAATATACCTTTAGACATTGTTTTAATCAATTACATATCTCAATATTTTTTTATTAATAAATCTTTAAATTACATGCTATTATTAAGATTTCAAATACACAAATTTTATAAATATTTATTGGTCCAATAAATCAAGAAAAGTAGTAACTATCTATTCTTTGCTATAATTTTTTCACCTGAAGCAGACAATCTCTTCAAATTATTTCGTAAGGTATAAATTTATGGATCAAGTCTTATATTGACATGAAATTTTGGCCCTCCATAATTTTGATTAATTTATTTGAGCTTCTTCAATTATAAACAATAGAAAAATAATTAATCAAAAAATATTTTCAAGTCAATTTTGTCATTTTATAAATAAATATATATTTATATAGCATGACGTTTATGGTATATATTTTTTCATAAATATTGAATATTTTGTTTGAAAAAATAATAAACAATAGAAAAATAATTAATCAAAAACATTTTCAAGTCAACTTTGTCATTTTATAAATAAATATACATTTATATATCATGATGTATATGGTATATATTTTTGCATAAATATTGAATGTTTTGTTTGAAAAAATCATTTCAGTACCCACCCCCACTCCCACCCCAAAAAAGTGTGAATTAATTAATGTGTTTTTTTTCTTTAAACCAATTAATTCACATATACATATGAATCTCACTAGATACATATATTTAGAGAGGGGAGGGAGATATATAGGAGGAAGACGAGTGAAATAGTCTATGTATCCCATATACATATGAATCTCACTAGATACATATATCTGAGATACCAAATACATTTTGAAATACAGATACAAAGCGAGAAAAGCGAGCGAAATAGGGAGAGAGGTGAGCGAGATAGAGGCAAGTGAAAGAGTTAAATATATGATAATTCACTTGGATATAGTGTATCTAGAGTAAATTAGACCTAGTTTTAACTCATGTATCTAACATACATGTAGACACCCCAAATACATGCAGGGAAACTTACATAAATATATTATATTAAGAAAATATTTACCATTTATAGCAATAACATTTTTTGTTCACTTGATCATTTTTGATACATTTATAATACAATTTTTATTCATCTTACAAAGAACAATTTATTATTCACATATATTACACATTTTATTGATGGATAATACATTTATCACACATTTTAATACACTTATAATTCAATGTGTCAATTTCTTACTAAACAAGCATAATATATTTTTAAAAAATAGTTAAAATACATAGATATTGCATACATAATTCACTTTTAATACATATTGCAGATTTAACATGATATTGTCATATATTGCTATAAATGATAATAAATAAAAAATATCGCTAAAACCAGTAATTATTTATTAAAAAGTACCAATACAAGTAACTTTTCCATAATCTAAAGTCCAAATTTTAATAAGTTCACAATATTAAAAACTTATATAAAGAAGAATAATTTACTCTTAAATTAGTGAAATTTGTATTGTTTTGTATTAATCTGGCCAAAGCCCAAGTGATCTACAACAGCAGCAACCCTAAAGGGCAAAGAAGGGATTTTTTGGACTTAAAAGTCTAAGTAGGGCCATGGCGAGGAATTAGGGCCACTAGCCCAAAGTTTAGATTTCTTTTAGGAAAAATTACTTGGATGGATACTTTTTAATAAATAATTATCGATTTTAGTGATACTTTTTATTTATTACTATTTATAGAAATACATAGCAATATTATGTTAAACCTACAATATGTAATAAAAGTGAATTATGTATGCAATATGTATGTATTATAATTGTTATTAAAAAAATATATTATGTTTATTTGGTAAGAAATTGACACATTGTATTTTAAGTGTATTAAAATGTGTGTATTATCCATCAATAAAACGTGTATTATATGTGAATAATAAATTGTTATTTGTAATATGTATTAAAACTGTATTATAAATGTATTAAAAGTGATCAAGTGAAAAAAAAATGTTATTGCTATAGATGGTATATTTTTTTAATACTTCTAATCTTTAACTTCTTGATGTTATTATTATTCTTAATTTTATCATTTTTATCTACTTAGATGAATTTTTAAAAGGTTTGCTTTAATTTATTATTTATTGAATGTTCCTTTGAGAAAAAAATTTTAAAATAACAAAGATAATAGATATAATAAGGTTATATAGTTATAATTTTGATAATTGCACTTCATAGTTATAATTATGTTTGCTATGGAGGCTGGCAGACTACGGTTTATATATTTTGCTTGCAAATATACTTACAAGATATGTATATAAAAATAGAGGTTGCAGTTTGTACATTTCGTTTGTGAATATACAAATAGTGTAAGTATATACAAATTTTGTATTTATACATTTAGAAATTTTTCAGAACTTTGTTTGTATATTTCGCATGCCAATTTGCAAAATAGGTAGTTTATTATGAATTTTTCATAAATCATATACAAATAGCTCAAGTAAGCATATATAATTCATTATTTATACAATAAAGAACCGAATTATACAAATTCTGAATTTATACAATTAGAAAATCGAATAGCAAAATTTCACGAAATTGTAACCACATATTAAAAATAATCAAAACTATAGTTATATTACATAATATACTCTAGCTATTTTCCATTTCGCATAATTTTCCCTATTCCTTTCTATATACATGTTTAAACTTTTTTTTTTTTTTTTTTGCTTAAAGTTTCTATATACATGTTTAAAGTTATTTTCAAATTAAAATGCTTGATCTCTTTAAAGAAATGTCAAAAGAGTTCCTTTCCATAAGATAAATTTACAAACAACTTCAAAATATCTTAAGTAAATCAAATAAGTTCTTAATTAAACTTTCTGGTTAACTATCTTTTATAAATATTTTTAAGGGCTTAATATTTTCTTGAACCTATCCTTTTGATGTAACCCTAGGTTTCTCAAGCCTACCTGTGATGTCGCTCTCATAGAAGATCATAGTCAAACCCTTCTATCACATAGAGATTCTTAAATACAAAACCTCTCATAGAAGATCATAGTCAAACCCTTTTATCACATAGAGATTCTTAAATACAAAACCACCCTTAATTCGATTAACCAATCTATTATCCTGGTCCTTTCATACTGGTACCAGGAGTAACCCTCTAGATTCTAAGACTTAAGAATTAAAATACAAGTTGAGGAAGTAATTCACTTACCTTAACTGAAGAGATTGATGGAAAAATTGAAAGAAATTGCCCTAAATCGGTCTTCCCAGTTTCAAGAACGAAGTTATAGAAAATAAAAGGTTTTAAAACTTTTTTGCACAAAACCTGACTAACCCCGCTATAGTAACTCGACGCACTATAGCAGCGTCGCCATAGCGGTCCACCCGCTATAGCAGAAATTACTTCATCCAGCTATAGCGACATGACACTCACTATAGCGGCTTGAACAGAGATAGACTCGTAGATTCTCCCCAAAGCCTCCATTTCGAAATACATCTTCGATTTGATTATGAAAGGACATACGTATTCCTTAATGTCTTAGCTTGTAGGAATTACAATCTACGCTTAGACATACCACCCCAAGCATTCTCGAATTATCCTAGACCTTAGCTCGCTCAAATTCTGTCTGAGATTGACCTAACCTAGAATTTTTAAGTGACTAGCCCAAAAAATTTCTGGTCCGATTCTTTCACCATTGACCTACTCATAATGATCGGAAGGAATCGTCAGTGGCGTACACAAAAACTTCAGTAAGCGGTGTCGATATTTATAGAAGGCAAGTTAAAAATTTAACTATCGCACTTGTCAATAAATTACATCTTTAACTCATTGATTTAAATTAGTTTAAGCTAGAAGAGATCTTGAGTTCAATACTACTTAACCACATTTTTAGTATGAGTATGTTATATTTTGCAAAAATAAGCTTAAATGAGGTTTGAACTTGCGACATCAAGCTCAGTTTATTATATTTTACAAAAATAAGCTTACAATGAGGTTTGAACCCGCAACTTCGACACTATAACCAAACAATGAACCACCACATCATTAGACTATTATAACCAAACAATAAACCAACACACCATTCGACGAAGGGGCGTGGCTTGACACCCCTTCGCTCAACGTGGATCCGCCTTGGAGATCATTACATTGCTCAAAAGAGTTGTGGCGAAACACGAACTATCCGAATTCTGTATTTCTAAGGTTGGTAGGCTCTTCCTCTCAAAATATTTTTTTCAATTGATGATGCCAATGGATATGAAAGTAATGATTGGTATACAAGTTCACGTAAATATACAAACGAAATTTTCAGAGACACAAATGAACCTGTAATGTATATGTATACAAATCTAGGAAAACTAAAACGTTTTCAGGGATACAAACAAACCTCTAATGTATATGTATACAAATCAAGAAAAGACTAAAACGTTCCATATACGAATCATCCAATTGTTCATAAGAAATATGAAAAAGTATAGCACAGAGAACATTTACATATTCAAATTCAAGTAAATATGCAGATGCAATTTTCAGAGATACAACAAACTTGTAATGTATATGTATAGAATCTAGAAAAAACTAAAACGTTCCATATACGAATCATCCAATTGTTCATAATAAAAATGAATCTATATAGAACTGATCAATTCATATCATTACACCTAAACATATAAATGATTTAACAAACATAATACAATTTCATTGTTCGGTTTGCCAACAAATTGAATTATACAAACTTGTTCGTTCGTATATTCAAATTGATTCCGAAAAATATACAACTTAACTCGCGAAATATACAAATCAAGGTTCGCGAATTATAGAAATCAAGGCCTCCATAGGAAACCAAATTATAGCTATGAAGCGCAATTATCAAAACTACAGTTATAGAGCACTAATATGATTATTATGTTTGCTATTCCTAAAATTTACTCTATAAATAATAAAATAATAATAATAATAAAAAAAAATAATAAAAAAGTGTACTAGAGATAATGAATAGTAACCAAATTATTCACCCCTTCAACTATAGAGTTTAGAGGAAAAAATAGAGATAGGTTGGGAGTTGCCCCTCTAAATTATTTTCCAAGGAAGGTGATTCAATTGAACCCCCTTCATCGGCTCGCCACTGCCAAATATAATTTTTAAAAAATAGTAATTTTTCATTTCGTGTTCTATGTACAAACTTAATGTTTATCATTACACTAGAGAGCAAAGAGTTCAACGTTTAGAACCAAAAAGAGCTATTCACAACATAAAAAGAAATGAGTGGAAGAAAAACTGCATTCAAAATCTTACTTTGGATCAAGCAACCTCAATGTCATCATTCATCAACATTCAGCCAGTCACTGGGCTCTTTGCTATCAGCGGTATGGACAATTACGTGGTGGAGAGTGTTGGCATTTTTGACAAGTTGGTGGAGCTTTTTCTCCACTGAACACAATCTTGAGAGTCTATCAGAACTGTAATTTACTTTCTAGACATTTGCAGGCACGTCCATGTCGTCCTCTTCAAGATCACTAAATGATACATCCTCCTCATTGTCGATAGGAATGGTGGTCTTACTAACACCTACGAATTCTGTGCCTTCTTCCTTTAACCAATCATCATCATCATCTTCATCACTCTCTTGTAACTTACTAGTGGAAACAGATTGTGGTTTTTCAACATTCTTATGGGTAGCAAGTCCTCCTTCAACCACAGATTTGTCAACAATTTGGATTTCACTGCTAATCGCAGGCTGCTTTTCAACATTCTTATGGGTAGCAACTCCTCCTTCAACCACTGGTTTGTCAATAATTTGGATTTCACTGCTAATCACAGGCTGCTTTTCAACATTACGATGGGTAATAAGTCCTCCTTCAACTACTGGTTTGTCAACAATCTGGATTTCACTGCTAATCACAGGCAGCTTTTCAACATTGCTATGGGTAATAAGTCCTCCTTCAACCACTGGTTTGTCAACAATTTGGATTTCACGGCTAATAACAGGCTGTTTTTCAACATTACTATGTGTAACGAGTCCTCCTTCAACCACTGGTTTGTCAACAACTTGGCTTTCACTACTAAGGACAGACTGCTTCTTGGTAGCAGGGACAGGTACTGCAGTAAAAGTGCTCGATTCCACACTAGACATCTCATGAACCACATCTGCAGAAAGCGCAGTGGACGGCACTGAGACAATCTCTTCATGCCGAGAGTTATTTCTGTCATTTGATTCAGAAGTCCTCTTCTCTGGCCAGTCTTCTTCTATTGGCTTAGTTCGCTTATGCAACTCTTGTGCCAATGAGGCCCTGGCTTTGACAACCTGCATACAAATAGCGTTTGCAATGCTAGTGATTAAGATCACTCATTCTCACATAAAATGATGAAACCAAGCATCAGTTTACGCACAAAATAGCTAAATACAGGAAGGAGGTAACTATTATACAATCTGGAATGATGCAAGTCAAATGGACAAGTTGCACTCCACGTAACACAGTTACTATCAAAGCCCAACATATCACTGTACTTCAGCATGAATTAAAACCGTCACCCCTAGTTTTGGTTGGATGAGTTTATGCCTTCCTTTCCTCACATCATCCTTGTACGGAAAAGAGGGAGTACTTTTATATGCAAGGAAAGAGAACAGCATGACCCTCGATGAAATCAGGAGGGAACTGGGATAAATGGCTAGTAGTACTAGAAGGATTTGTTGGATAATAGATACTGTGACTAGTATTCTTATAATTGGTTTAATAGGCATTTTAATTTTATGCACATATTACGAATTGGGTTCATCCCTGTCATAATGAATTAGTTGAGTTTTCAACGTGAAAGCTTAAGAATTCAATGGGAATCCCTTCTTTGTCTGTTTGATTTGAAGGGAAAGGACCCCTGAGTTCAAAGGCTGAGCTATGTTGGATAAGCTTTTGGATGCCCAGAGAGCATCAAGAAGCAAAAGGCAAGTCAGGGAGGCTCACCAAAAGCAAAACTAATCAACTAATGAAAAGGTAAAATCATGAAATATCTAACTTCCATGGGTAGGAGGGGTCCTTGCGGGGTGAAGTGGGGTGGGGTGAGAGATAGTTCGGATGGAACTATGGAATGAAAAGAATGTTCGACTCTCTCTGATGAAAGACCTACACAGTTTTCAGTAAATATGTGAAGATGTAAGGTTCAACCCATTAAGTACTAACACATGAAAAATGGGACAAATTCCTCCCACAAAATCCCCCAGCAAAGCTAAAGAAGTGTCTTCTTCCTCTTGAATTGGTTGTTAACAATGTACCCAAATACACTAAAAGTACAATAAGGTAAGAAATTATTTTCCAAGTACTTCTCCTTCAATTAAGTAGGGAAGTTCAAGAATATTCTACATACAATTCTGATACTTAAAATCAACAAATCTAGACATGTTGTGAGTCTGAGCACAAATAATCATACACAGTAATTCTTTTGATATTCAACAATTTGTATATAGAAGCAGATCATTCCAGAACCTAAAGAATCCAAACAAATATTTAAACCACCATAACAAATCAGATTTAATTATTGAGCTTTAATACAAAAATCAAAACCAGCCAACCCTAGCATAGACCCCGTTGATCTCCTCATTTACAGGAAATAATATGTAGTTGTCAATTTGTGTTATCAGCAGAAAAATCAAAGCTACGAGACACATGGAGCATCTTCAATTATAAAAGCAGATAGTAGCAAATAATTACATCCAAGACAACAGAAAGGGAGTAATCATTATGGGTACATGAGACTGTTACCTGTGGTGTTGACAAAAGCTTAGCATCTTGCTTATCCAGTCGAGGGTGAAGAAGTACAAAGTAGATCTCCCAAAAACGCGCTTCATTCATGTAAATTGGACAGAGCTCAATCCTCAAAGCAGGCAATCTGGGGGCAAGTCGTTCAACAGCTAATGCATGCTCTTGCTGTGCATCAGATAAGTAGAAATCTACATCAAGAGGAAATCCATAAGATAAATGGTGCGAGCAGTCAGGGGTGGGGCTAGGTGGGAGCTTTTCCGTAGATCTTGTATTTGTACTAGAAAATTAATTAAATATATATGTATATTAACTCGTGAACTCCTAACAAAACTAATTGACAACTTAATGGTAAGGAAGGGGACTTGGAAAGCAAGAGTTGCGAATCCCACTATTATCAAAAAGTTTCATTTTTTTTTCTTGTCTTTTTTAAAAGGAAATGTAGAAAGAGGTCCCGGGATCAAACAGTTGAACAGAATGGTTGATAAGAGCTATTACACTGTTCCTCTATTTAGTAATAAATGTAAAAGAGTTTGAATTTAGTGTAGACATGTAAACTTAAGTCTAAAGTAATAATTCAACATAAAGAGAGAGCTGTCTGTACTGTGATTGTTAAAGAAACGGTTAAAACAATAGTTTGAAATGTTATCGAATTCAGGAATTGATAGAGAAAATGCCACATCAAATTTGAAAGACAACAAATAGCATAATTTATATTAGTTTTGAATTGATGAAGGGAAAGCCATTTCTAGGTCAGGACAAACTAGATTTTAATATACAACAACATACTCAGTGTAACCCCATAGTGGGGTCTACGGAGGGTAGTAACTAGTATGCACGCCGACCTCACCCCTACCTTGTGCAGGTATACAGGCCAGCGAGAACTTAGACAGAAGTGTTATGTGTGTGTTATTCTTAAAAGTAGAATTGCTAATTACTCATAAGGTACTTCTAACTGGAATTGTTAGTATAACAGCTGCATGGTAAGAAAGTATAATAAAAGGAGTAATAAAATTAGCAAAAGTGATAGGATCACATGAACCAATGTTGCTCAAACTCTTTAGAAATGCTTTCTGGGTGCATGTTGGATCCTCCAAAAACAGAGCATTTTGAAGGATCCGGCACAGTTGTGGTGGCAGTTTTGGAGAGTCCGAGCAACATAGACAAGGTCTACACGATCTTACTTGAAATCCTAAATGAACCTATGTGACTATATGAGATCCTATCTCTTTTTAACTCTACTAATGATTTGGATGAATCTTATGAATTTGCACGATCATATGATCCAAATATGATTTTGACAACGAGGCACCTATTCATCCATAAAATTAACAGGTCGTGTGACAACAAATAACAATCTAAAAAGCTAAGAAGATTTCATACTCATATGGTTGTTATATCCATATCAAACACTTGTTAACACAAACGAGAGGCAATTTAACAAACAATTGGCAAAATTTCCTACTCTTTCAACTGTTTGATTGCACGTACAAAAGATAATGCTCACATTACAATTACTTTCTTTAGTCCTGTGGAGTGTGGAGTATAAGAGACTTAGGATAGCACAAAATCTTACAAACTTTGAAGCATTGATCCAAACAAAGCTTTGAAGTATTTTGCTACCATATCTTTGTTAACAACAACTACCCAATGTAATCCCACTTGTGTGTACGTAGCCTTACCCCTACCTTGTGTAGGTAGAGAGGAGCTATCATGTCTTTGTCCTGATGTATATTAAATTGACTTGGAATGACCTTGTTAAACAGATATGATAACCCTATTAACCTGACGGTTGAAGCTTTGTTCGTATAGTAAGGTTTATTACTTACTATTTCACTTATAGGTCAGAACTTACGGGTCCATTAGAAAACATGTTTTAACTTACTGTCTTTGCTATAGTGCTCAGTTTAGTCTTAACTAGGATGACTGGTACATATATTCTCTAAAATTCAACTTTATTTTAAAAGTACTCATTATTAAGCAAGACGTTAAATGATTAACTCAAGAAAGCCTAATCATCATTTCAGAATCCGTCGTAAACAACCCCATCCCAAAAAAATATTTGATATACCTCCATTTATTTTGTTCTTAAAGTTCTATACATGTAAACAGCACACTAAGATTGTGTATACCAGTAAGCAAGAAGGAAATTATTCTTTCTGATAGTCAGCAGTCAGATTTTTTACTTCCATGTGGTCAAACAGAGCAACAACAAATAATGCTCTATGGTACATAGCATAATTCCTTTGGCAAACCAAATCTATGCACAAAACAAATCTGCTGCCTCTACCTACTACAGAATTACTGATTGCAATTTGATATCATGATAGTTGTTGCTTAAATAGAGATAGTAGTTTCAGACACCCAATGGTGTGACCTAGTGGTCAATGAAGTGGATTGAAAACCATGAAGTTTCAAGTTCAAACACTTGATGATTTCTTGTCACAAGCCTTGGTGGACAATATTACCCACTACCTATATTGGTGGGAGGTAGCAGAAAAATAGAGATAGTAGTTTCAGAACCCTCTGAAACCTGCATTAATCAATTTACACGTGAATAAAGATTTTTGTTTACAAGTAGTATATCTACACTCTGTTATTAGAGATTTCTTTTAGATAAATTCCTATTTAATTTGGAAGTTCATCTGTTGCAGCTTGGAGAGTTGAACCTATCCAAATTCACTATTGATCTAAATAGTTTACTTTTGGGACGAATTATTCTCATATCAAAGTAATATTACTTATGATACCAAAGCCACCTGTAAACAAATAACATCTGAGCCTAACTCAACCCCAAAAGGATTACTCAAGTCCATATAAGCAAATCACTAGTTCATTTTCTAACCAATGAGGGACTGTAACCCACTCTTACACCTCCTTCACACCCAAGCTCAACTAGAGCTTGAACCGAGAGCCCAACCATGAATGAACCTAAATATATGACATATGAGTCTAACTCAACCCAAAATCTAGCTCATGAAGGAAAGGATTGTGCAGGTTCATATAAGCAAACCACCAATTTCATTTCCCAACCAATGTGTGACTCTTACCCACTCTAACGCAGCCAAGGCAGACCAATGATCTCACAATCACTAACATATTGGAAGCATTTCAACAAATTAAAAATAAGAGTAAACAAATAAAAGAAATTGAAAAAGTAAAATCACCTTCATCATCTTCATTTTCGGGCAAAGGGAAATCCAACCAAGTTTCAGGATGCATCGCAGTGTCCCTTACGAAAGCCACTACTTCTTCCGTAACACCAACAACACCTTTGTCCAGATCAAAGCCTTTCCCCTCTTCCTCCTCTTCCGGTCCCAACTGCAGTAAATTCGACGCCATTTTCGTAATTTCCGACACCGCCATATTACTCGACAGTAAAGATATTCCGCTCCTGAACTTCCCACTGATTTCAGCAAAGTCAGTCTGCAAACCTACGATCCCCGCCGCCGGGTCGGATTCCTCCTCATCCGGATCCAATTTGGAGTTATCAATAGGCTTATACGAATCGGATTGTGGCGGTGGAGCTAGAAATGACGCGACTCCCCAAAATTGACTGGTTAGTGTTTTAGTTAGCTCCGACAGATCCTCTTTCACGCCACGTGAAGGCGCTGTCGGTGAAGATGGATCTTCTGTTTGTTGATGATTTTCCGATTTTGGATTGTCAGTGGAGTGATCTCGATTAGGAGGTGGAACGACGTCGTTTGTGTCGTTGTCGAGATTCAGGGAGTTGGCGATTGATCGAGCCAACCATGACATTGTTAGTCAGATCACGGAGAAGTGATCGGAGTTTACAGATCGCCGGCGATGAGTAATTTAACGGTTGTGATTGACTGTGCAAATGTTAGCTGTCGAATTGAAAAAATAAAAAAATAAAGCAAACTACGCATAACTAACCTTTTTTTTTTTGTTGTTCTGAAGTACCTGCATGTGTAGTCGTTATTTTTGGTTTTTTTAAAAAATTATATAATAAAAAAAAAAAAATTTCACGAGTTTTTTTATCACAATTATTTAATTATTAGAGTATTAAAAACTAAAACAGATCAATTGTTGAGTTTGTTGTATATTTTTTTCATTCAATAATAGCTATGTGTAGTTTAACTCAGCATGGATGAGGGTTTTAATATTAAAGAAGTGATATTATATTTTAGATAAATAAATAAATTAATGAATAATTAAGATATGATTTTCATCATTATATAATACTCCTTTTGTCTCAACTTATATGACATTTTTCATTTTTCGAAAGTTAAACAGATTAAATTTGATCGACAATTTGCGCATGAAATATTCAAATTTTTCGATATGAAATTTATATTATTCAAGTAAAAAATATTATAAATCACAATAATTGAAAATTAAAAATATTTAAAAGATATATGAAAAAATTACGGTCAAAATAAACTTATTTGAATCTTGAAATTTGAAAAGTGTAATTGGGACTAACGAAGAATTTGATTGATTTAACTCTTTTTTAAAAAAAAAATTGATTGTAAGGATCAAATCTAAAATTTCATACATGTAAATTCTGAGATTAATAATTTAAATTTACTCCTCAACTCTTAAATCCTAAAACTTTAATAAATAATGTTAAATAGAGTGTGTTAGTAGTGTTTGCATTAGTAATGTATGTATTAGTTATGCATGTATTAATTATACACAAATTATTTCTTATGCATTGTTTGGTTTGGTGTATTAAATTAGCATACATTGCATTAAAATATTTATTTACAAAAATATCCTCTACAATCATGGTGGAAAAGATATAAAAGGAGTTTTGTAGAGTGATTGAGTCTTTAACCATGCAAATGCATGTATTAAATCCTTTGCAGTACTAATACCTAGAAATCTATGGTATTCGTAATGCACTCATCAATACATAATAGAGTGTATAACTAATGTTAGCATTAATTATACGTAACATGAAAAAGTGTACCAGACAAGGTACTATTAATATACAAAGCTAATGCATGCATTATTTTTGTTAATATACCCTATCAAACGACCCTAACACTAGTACCTCAACTTGACAATTAACAAATTGTTCTAACAAGTCTCGAACAAGATAAACTCTCTTCTTGTTACAAATCTCACATTGGTCACATCTTTAATGATGCTCAAAATTATTACAACTCTATAATAATCATATTACAAATTCAATAAAGACTAATAACTCTAGCCTTTAACTATCCAAATATCACACAAAATAAAACATCAATTTACGCCAATTGATGAGCTTAATAAAGACTAATAACTCTAGTCTTTAACTGATCAAACTTCAATATTAAATAGTACAGACTCAAACATAACTTGTAAACAAGATTCTAGTGCTGTTGAGACAAAATCCTACAATTTTGCTCTGTGACTAATGCTCTTAAGATGATAAATTTCATGAATATGCAATAAGTGCGGTTCTCAATGGCCTTCATATCATATATATATATGAAAATTTGTCATGCCCTAATATATCACGAACTAGAACTTTACTTTGAATAGAACTTCCAAAACTCAATATATGCCTAATCACTTACATGCCCCTTTCTTATAATCATGTGTCACCATCAAACTAATTATTATGCAACATGCATCTTTCATGAGAATTTGTTGCAACAAACTAAATTACAACAATATATAAGTAGTACTCCACTAATTGATATTTATAACACATTTAGATTTCTAACTTAATTATTTCTATGTTCTTCACATAGGAAAAATGAAGTTGAATAAGGGTGAGAAAGAAAGCAAAATAATGAGATGCATCAAAGCACCAATTACTAGAGTTGTTATTAAGGTCAAGAATTTTTACATGAGAAAGCTATGGGATAATTACTCTGAAAATGTTGTCTATGGTTGTCTAATGGGCGGTTCTGCCACTCCACAATTGTCTTCTTGGTCTAACAGAACTTTTAGTGGCAATGAATTTGATTTCCCAAGGACAACTAATCTTGAAAATATGGTAGAATTAGAGCATCTCAATCAAGCTATAAGTAGGGTGCATGTGGTTCCTATGGGAGAAATGCAAACTTGAAGTGTGTCAAGTATATTGTCTTTAAAAATGAACTCTTTTTCAAAAAAATTCACTCCGTTTTATAATAAGTGATGTTTTTATTTTTTTATTTTGATTCAAAATAAGTAATGATTCACGTAATTAAGAAGATGTTAATTTTTAATTTTTTTTTGCAATTTTACTCTTATTTAGATAAGTGAGTTTTTATGTAAGTTTTTATCCGTTGACGGTCATCTTACCTTTCTCCTGCGCTATACCCTCAACTAGATCAATCGTTTTATTCTGATTTATTGAATAGGTGCTCTGTGGAACATGTTTTTATAAAGTTCACTCTTTATTTCATATATATTTCTTTTTATTGCTGATTGAATTCAAGTAAGAAGGCATCTCAGAAGAAGGACATATATTAAGATAGAACTTATTTGATTCATCTATGTCAGTTTGAAGTAGGATCATTCGCTCGTGTAGAGAATCAATAAATTATTTCAAATAAATACTAATTAATTAAGGATAATTTATGGCATATTCATGAACAAATTGTAAGGAAAAAAAGATATTCATGTTTAAAAGAATCACATTTAATTTATCAAATGATCAAAATCACAATCATCCATATCAACACAATAACCTCCCCCACCCCCCACCCCCACCCCCTCCCAATCCCACTTCAAACTAGCCATCATTCAAATGTTGGATGGAAAGTCAAAAGGCAAAGGAAAAACAGTGGAAGAATCAACTAAATTGTTATGAAGAAAACCATACTTCCTCAACACTTGATTATCTGCAAAATTTAATGCCTTTTGCATTGCATCATAACAAGTTTCCCAAGAATATATTGGATTATAATCCCCACTACAAGGTTCACAACCAGTAAAGTGTGTAACAAATGGTCTCCTAATTGAATAATTATACTTAATTAAGTACTCTTCCCAAACCTTAATCTCACTTACTACTTTCTCAGCATGTCTCCTCCTTAAAATAGGTATTTTTTTCTCTATTTCAAAGTATTCGTTTGTAATATTATCAAGTGTTTCTATAATATCCACCCAATAACCTTGGAAATAATATTCACTTTCTATGTATATTTTGTCACCCCATTTGTCTTTTTCTTTTAATAGTAAATATGATAGACCTGATTGGTCATCTGATTGTGGAAAATTTTTGTCCTTGAATGTTGTTCTTAAGATTTCACTCCATTTATTGTACTCTGGTGATTGTGGTCCCATTTTTGCCCAAGCTTCTATTAAGTTCATTGACCATTGACAATTTCTAATCAAGAACACTCCAGCATTGATACCTGTCCATAAAAGTAGCACAATCAATTAGTCGTAATTTATGTGATACCGTTTGATTTGATACAGAAGTTACGAAAAAAATAAGATTTTTAACATTTATGTTTGATTAGTGTGACTATAAATTATTTTATTAAGGATAAAATAGATATATTAAAGATAATTTGTTCTTACATATAAAATATTTAATTCTTTTTTAGGTTGACTAAAAAGAAAAGCAAGTCGTATAAATTGAGAAAGATGAAGTACTTCTTTCATTTCAATTTATTCTATTCGCTCCATTTTATATGACTCTTATATAAAAATATATATTTCATTTTACTTATCAATTTTAATAAATTAAGAGAGTTTTTTCCCTTCTACTATCCGTAATCATACTACTCTTAATATTAAATAACTACATACATAGAGTAGTAGTAATAGTCAAATTTAAATAATCTCAACATAAACAATATCAACATTATTAATGTCAGAATTACTAATACACCCAGGGGCTAAGCTAGCAAGAATCGAATGGGTTCATCCGAATGACCTTCGGTGGAAAATTATACTGTGTAAACATGAGTAAAATATTTTTTTATGTACATATAATAGATATTGAGCTTCTTTGACCTCTTCGTGTGCTTACTTTTTATATATCGAACTCACTTAGTAAAAATTTTAGCTTCATCACTAAGTTAAATACACCCTAAACGATTCTTACAAGAGTATGAAAAAAAATTCTCGTAATTTACTAAAATTGATAAGTAAAAAATGACTTATTTTTGATAGAAAGACCAAGTAAAATGAAACGGAGAAAATACCTGTCCAACTTTTGTTCTCATAGATTAACTTTGGCCAACCATAAACCACAAAGTTATGGTTTTTGTATTTCTTCAAAGGTAACTTGAAGTCCATGTCAGTAAAGGCAGCATCAGAATCGACCCACCAAATCCATTCTGCTTCTGGATGAGCTACCATTGCTGCTCTAACAGCTGGCAATTTTGCCCAAAAGAAGAACATTTTTGGTTCCAATAATACATCATTGTAGAATAAATCATATCCATGTATTCTACTATAATCTACCTGTCACAAATTTTAACAATTTTTAAAAAAACATATAAAAGAAGTCATCAAAGGTCTAAGAAAATATACATGCCATTGTCTAAACCTTTTCAAACTCCTTAAAGGGACTAAACTAAAATTATTAGAAAATTTTCTTAAATAAACATCTAATTTTACCATAATCCTTAAAATTTCCTATTATTTAAAAAAAATTCAAAAATTTCCTCTCTCTCCTCTTGTTGATACATCACAATCCCCCTCTTAGATACATTCCTCCCCCTCTCTGATACATCCCTCACCTATGTATCTGGATGTCTGATCCGCTAATGTATTCGAAAGTCCAGTGATGTATCCAGATGTCTGGTCTGCTAATGTATTTGAAAGTCCAGTGATGTATCCGGATGTCCTATCCACTCTCTAATACATCCCTCACTTATGTATCCGGATGTCCAGTGATGTATTCGGAAGTCTAGTGATATATTTGAAATCCATAAATTTTTAAAGAATTTTTGTAATTTGAAAAGGAGTAGAAAAATAATGTAATAAGTTCTTAACACTGATTTATGTAAGTTATATCTAATTGTTCTTACATTAGCTAAACAATTGACTTGCTCACAATTTCCATAAAGAGAAAATACAAAAAGAATTCAATTCAATTGCAACCCCCTCCCCCCCTCCCCCCCCCCCCCCCCGCCCCCGCACTTCCATCTCCATCTTATCCATCAACCTTGTTAGGATAAATTACTATTAAAATTATAATCTCGAGATAATTTAGTTTGTGAACCAAACGATCACTATCAGCTATTGAACTAAAATAAATAGAATGCATGAATAAAATTTAATCATCTTAACATGAGTATATATATGTACCTTGTTCTTGAAGAACCTTAGCAACAAATGATCGCCAACGGGGTTTTTACAAGGCGTGGATTGTGAACCCGAAACAATTAAAATGCGCTCTTTTTCGCCTTCAAGCTTAAATGAAGGATGAAGATTGAACCATTGTCTTCGTTTGTTGTCCCAATTTTGTATTGGCTTCTCTATAGTGTAGCTCAAATTTGGTTCATCATAGAAATTTGTTGATCCTTCTTGATCTAAATTGAAGTCCAAATTAATGGTAGAAAAACTCGGATACTTAGGGCTCATGAAAGACCACAAAGCCAAGACTATAACTAATGTTCCACCAACAAACATAAACACATTAGAGAAAAATGATGAAACTTTGGTCATTGAGTCATAAGGTGTATGATTATTGCTAGCTTAGAAATTGAAAAAGGTCGACTTGGGGGTGAAGAAATGATGTCTTATATATATACATCTTTCACCAAGGGAGGGTCTCAAGAAAATAATGTGTACACATATTTCACATCTACTTCATGAAGGTAGAAGGACTGTTTTGAAAAGACTCTCAACTCAAATAAAGCAAATCAAAACAGTAATAAAAAGAAAAACAACGGTTGGATGTAACTTATATACATCAGAATGGTAAAATATTGTTGAAAGTATTAGGTCGTTCAAATATTCACTCTGATTCAATTTGTTTGGCTTGATTTGAAATATAATGTTCAAATATTCAATATATATATGTGAATTTGGACTTTGAATTTTGAAAAAAAAAAATTTACATATGTAAAAGCTATACAAAACGTAATCAATCACAATAATTAACAATCTAGAATATATAGAAGGTATCTGAAAAAATCATGATCAAAACTAAAAATATCATTCACTAACTCATAATAATGTGTTATTAAATCATTTAAAATTAACTAAGATAATTTGTGCTTGGAAAGTTGCCCTTAAACTTTTTGGCTTTGGTAGAAAATCATATTATTTCGATTATGTTCCATTAATTAAACACAAAACTAAAGCAGATTCCCTTCACTTTGCCAAAAGCAGAAAAGTTAATTAATATTAGTCACTAAAGCTAAGATGTCACGATCTAATTTATCTAAGGCACCATAACATCAACACTTAGTCGGTAGGCAAATCAATTTTAGTTATAATCAGATTCCACTACGTACCAACGATAATGATTAAACATTTAAATCATTCGAAAGTCATACAATATCATAAATGCAGAAAACACAAAGATAAAATATTAAAGTATATATGACAAGTAATTCCCTAATTAATTATTGGGTTTTAGTGTTTAATTTGTCCTTAACATATGCCTGCATGAAAATTGAAAAGTAACCCTTTATTTCTAGGCTTTTGCAAAAAATTATCCCATTACGATTATTTTCCATTTTTTAAACACAAAATTAAAGCAGATTCCCTTCACTTTGGCCAAAGCAGAACAGTTCAATTATTAGGGCAAGTTACACACATTTGACTAGTCGATTAAAAATTATTATATTTGCTGATTAAATATATAAAAGTGATACAATTCAGTAAAAAAAGTAAATACAGAAAATATAGTAAAAACAGTAAATACAGAAAATTCAGTAAAAACAGTGAATACAGAAAAAACAGTAAAAACAGTAAGAACAATAAATACAGTAAGTACAGTAAATACAGAAACAGTAAATACAGTAAAACAGTATAAGGATTACTACTAAATAATACTACTCAATTAGTAAGACTATTGACTAATATATTAATATATTAATATAATATAAGAACAATAACAAATAATATAAGAATAATAACAAAATAATATTATACTACTACCAAATATATATAAGTATAAGAAATATAGTAATATAATAAATATAATAGTATAATAATATTTGTCTACCTATATATGACTTTTGACCTTTTGACCAATTATAAGATAATAGTAATAGAATAACAACAAATATTAAAATAGTATTAATATTGGAAAAGATTATAATATTAGTGTAAGTGGAAGATGAAATATATAAGGAGTATATAAATAACGGGTTGTTTCAAATATACTATAAATCCTACTCAGTACTCCCTCTCTCATTTAGTTTAATCATGTTAATTTATGACTTAATTCCCTATTTTTTTCATGTTTTATTTTTATTTTTTTATTTTTTTATTTTTGTTTTTATTTTTTTTATTACCCTGTTCATCTCTTCTTCTTAACCTATATTCTTAACAACTTCATCTTTAACCACACCCCAGATGTAAAAACTGGCAACAAATTCGTCCTTTCAACGGACTATAAAAGCCAAAAATCCTAGGAATTTACAGGTTAATCCATAGTTGTTATTAAGAAGTTAAGAAGCTAACCATATACTAAGAGTAATATTTTAACACATGTACAATAATTTACATCAACCTAACAACGTCATAAACATATTTTTTGAGGGAATTTAGGGAAGTAAACATTGTAAAACTTACATGATAAACTGAGAGAGGTTTCTCTTTTGGAAACCCCGAAAGACTTTGAAAAAACTTCAAAAACTTTTAGACTCAAACACACTTATTTTATTTCACACACTTAATATACAATAGAGGATTTTTGGTACATAAAGGAGTATGGAGGGAGGATGGAGGAAGTATGGCAACTTTCTCTTTTAATCTTTCAGATCTTTTCCACTCTTGATTTTTTCAGCTCTGTCTCTACTTTACATCTTCTACCTGTTTATATAGACGAAGAAACTTAAAAGAGTTGTCCTAAATATTCTACGTGGCCTTTTTTATTATTAATGGCCGACAACTTGATAAGATTCCTTTAATAATGCAAGTCGGGTACTCATTGAGCCCCATCGTCACATGCATCATTAATTTCATCTTTTTGACTTATATTACAGACTCAATTATTTTAACCGACGCGTGTTATGTCAACAGTTTTTCCCTCTTTTGGAGGATAGTGATAAAGTGACAACACACTCATTTTTACAGGACACATAGTGGTTATCCCCACCTACTAATAAATATTACAAGACACGTAGTGGGCATTCCCACCTACTAATATTAATATTTCTTCTTTTGTCTATTTATTCCCACCTTGTTCCCATGACTTTTTTAGCTTTTTTTTTTTTTTTGGTATACCATTCTTGACTTTGTAGTAATTGTTTATCTTGTGACTTTATGACTTTGGTTTCCGTTGAAATTTTTTGCCATCCATCTTATCTTCTTCTTGGCTTTTTGCCATTATTTCTACAAATTAGTTAAGTGTCTAAATTGTGTAATGCAATGGTATCAAAACTCATGCCTGAGTCATCTTCTCCATAATGTTCTTGTGAGTCTTGAATATTATTTATCTGTTACTCGTCTGATAATGAAGCACTGTGAATATTATCTTCCGAACTATTACTTGGATTGGGAATGTCTTTAATAATATGTTTGTCTTGGCTTTTGTCTTGAAAATTTTTTTCTAAAGTTTGTTTAATTATTCTTTCTAATTTTTCATTTTTTTTTTAATATTTCATTTTTTCTTAAAGAGTCTTTCTGAAAGTATTTAGGTAGTCTCCTTCGTGAGGAAGTAGACCCCTCTTCTTCACTTTTTGGTAAAGTGATAGCCTTTAACGGATTTGATAAGTCTTTACCGGTCACCGTTTGAACCGGACTAGCTGTATCATGCTCCGATACAATAGAGTTCTTAGCATTCAGAGGGGAATGCACACCCATCTCATCCATTTTTAAAGGAGATGGAGAACTCATTCCTTGCGTCTAAGTATTGTCTGTTCTTGGAACATATTTATTCTGAAAAGTCTCTAGCTGTTTCAGAAGTCTCATATTTTCTTGGATGAGGTTTTCATTTTTTGTATTGAGTCTTTTGAAATCCTCTGTCATGGCTGAACAATGGTCACAAAAAATTATTTTGTTTGAGTCTTTTTGAATATTATATTGTGGTATTTGGTTTGGGCTTTGTTTGAAAGCTGGTGAAATATAATAATTTGGCCCAAGTGGGTTTTTAACCCCATTTATATAATCAACTACTTCTATCCATGTTTGGAAAACTCCTTTAGTTTTTTCATGTATAACTACATATTATTTAAATTTATTGTCTCTATTTTTATCTGAAAAGTATTGACACAAAGCATTAGATGCAGCAGTAAAGTATTTGGTGTCTTGTTTATTATATGTTATCCATAGATTATCCATTAAACATTGCTGAGACTTGTCTAAATTACAGTCTAGATTTACTCTAAAAGATAAATTACACTTAGGATATGAAATTAAATTATACTTACCAAAATAAATTCTCTCCATTAAGTTGTCTGTTGTACTTAATAGTCTGAAATTTTGTCTTCCTAATAATGTCTGAGCATAAGCATCTGGCTGGGCTATGCCCTTGCCTTTGTCTGTTGGCTGTTGGCCAGTTGGTCTCATACTGAAATAGAAATTAATTAGTTTTTAATTGTAGTTTACTTAATTTGTCTGCTAAATCATTGTCTTTTCCTTTAACATATTCAAAAATAATATTATTATATATAGATATTATATCTATAAAGTTTAACCATCGTCTTTTACTGCTAGCTTTACTGTTTATTTTTTCGTGAAATTTTACTATTGCTTCGCAGTCTGTTCTAACTAATATTTCCAGTTTATTTAAGATGTATAATTTAAAATTATTCAGTCCATATATTACTGCTAATACTTCTGCATCTATACTACTCATATTACCTTTTTCTCTATATTATCTACTTTGGTATGCACATATTTTTTCTTCATTTTTTGGACTATATTTATTAGGTCTAGATTTTAAAATAGCACTCCATCCTAATTTACTTCCGTCTGTTTGGACTATTAAGTAATCCGATTCTAAAGGTATTTGTAAGTCTGGTATATTTTTAACTTTTTCTTTTATTTGTTGGACTAATTTTATATCTTCTATGTTAAAGTGTTTTTGTCATTTACTACCTGTCTTAGCATACAATGGTCCTGCTATTTTTCCTAAGTCTTGGATAAAGTTTCTAACATAATTTACTAAACCTAAGAATTTTTGTAATTCTTTTGTATTATCTAACCTATATGGCATTTCTAACACTTTTTTAGCTATGTGTGGTTGTAATTTTACTTTTACTTCTCCTAAAGTTACTCCTAAGAAATTTATATGTGTCTTATACAGTTCTATTTTCTTTTTACTAATTATTATTCTGTATTTTACAAATAATATAAATACTATCTGTAGGTGTCCTAAATGTTCTTGTATATTTTTACTAAATACTAAAATATCATCTACATATACTAATACAAAATTTTTATAGTCTCCAAACATCTCGTCCATTTTTCTTTGGAATATGGGCGGAGCTGTTTTTAACCCAAAAGGCATAGCTAGCCATTCAAAATGTCCTTCAGGACAAGTAAAGGTTGTCCATTCAATGTTTTTCGGGTGCATTTTTACCTGCCAGGATCCTGATTTACAGTCAAATTTACTAAATATCTTTTTACCTTGTATTCTATTAATTAACTCACTTTTATCGGGTAATTTGTATGCATATGTTCTAGTATTATCATTTAGTCTTTTGTAATTTATTACCATGCGAGCTTTTCCTCTTACTTGTTCGCTATGGTTTCTAACCATAAAAGCTGTTGATCTATGTCTAGATGTAGATCTTCTTATTACTTCTAATTTTAGTAATTATTTAATTTGTTTAGTAAATTCTTCAGTATCTTCATTATTTGCTTTTATTGTTGCTGTTTTTATAGTATACTCGTGATTTATTATGTCTAATTTACACATAATTTTATTACTTCCTCAATGTATTAAAGGTTTTTTCTCCAATTATTTCCATTTCATCTAATGTTGCTACTATATTTTTTAAGTCTTTATGATTGTTTATTTTTCCTATAGTATTTATTCCTTTTTGAAAATTGTAAAATTCTGTTTCTATATTTATTTAGGTATAATATTTTTCTATATCTTCTAAGTATATATCTTCTGAATAATTTTCCTCTTGTTTTTCTTCATATAGATTTTTTGAAGAACAACTACCATTATTGCCACAATCGTCACAACATGAAGTTGTATTTTTTATTTTTATTTTATTGTCTTTATTTAATTCCTTGGTTGGGATTTTTCTAGTTTGTACAGGGGTATATGTTGTATTTCTAAACAGCATTATTCCATCTTTGTAAATTAAACAACTTTCGTTATTTTGTATAAGAAATTGTAAACCTAAGACTAAATTAGTTTTAATATTAAGATCTCGAACTAATATCTTATGCATATTATATATAGGTTTATAGAATTCACTACATGTATTTATAAAATTTATTTGTGTTTTTTCTATGTACTGGTCATAAAGACTATATGTTCCATCCATTTGTATTGCTTGTATAGGTTCCTTAAAATTTTTTAAAGTTGTTAATAAATTAAGAGGTAGTATCTTTTTATTAAGTAGGCAACTTGTACAACCTGTATCTACTAAAGCTAAAGTCTCTATTTCTATATCTTTTATTGTTATTCTCACTAGTATTTTTATTGTTCCAAACTTTTTATCTTCATTACATATAAAACTAGTATTATTTTCTTCTATATTCATTAATTCACTTTCTATTTTTATTGTACCTTGTGTAGTCTCTATGTCTACTTTTTCTGTACCTTTTTCTAATCTAGTTATTCTTTGTTCTAAGTCATTTATTCTTGTTTCTAAAGGTATTAGTCTTAGATTGGTAGCCTAGTATTTTATATGAACTTGTTCTTCCTTTTTATTTACTTTTTGTTTTAATTTATTTTCTATACAACTAATACAGGCTTCCATATAACAGTATTTACATTTGGCCCTATTTATTTTACTAGAAAACCGTTTAAATATATTACATTGGTTACTATCTATTCCTTTTAGTCTTTCGAACTCATGACTACATTCTTGAGAAATATTCATCATAGTATTTATTATTATATTATCTAGGAAATCTTGATTTCTCTCTGCTCCTATTTCATTAATTAAATTATCATTTTCTGAGTTAGATATGTCTGATTGGGTATTTATTTCTTCTGTTTCTATACTTACTACTGAGTATATACTTTTTGTATCTGACATGTATTCATCTACATTTAATAAGGTTTCTTGGAAGTCTTCTATTAATTGAGAATTTCTAGTTTTCATATTATTCCTTTTAGGGCATGTATTTGCTAAGTGTTCTATACTTCCACAAGTATAACATTCTAATTTATTTTTATAATTTCTATCATTTCTATATTTCCTAACATGTCTATCTCTATTTAAATAGGGTTTTCTAGCTGAAGATTTTCTTAAGAAATATTTTTTATGTCTATAAGGTTTTTGGTTATAAACTGATCTTCTTTTATATTTTCTTATTTTATTAGGTTCTTTATCATAACTTTGGGTAGTATATATCATTGCTTTGCAAAAGTTCATTTCATTTCGTTTTAATTGTTTTTGTATTTGTATATTTGTACATTTTTCTGTTAGTATTTCCATTATGTGATTTATTTTTTGTCCTATAGGCCATAATAGTGTGGGGTTTTGCACCACTCCTTCTCTTTTATACCATCTTTCTTATATTTCTCTTCCTAAAGCTCCTGGTAATGTATTAAATAATTTTCTACCTAATTCTTTATTAAATGTATTTCCACTAATAGTACAATAATAAAAATAGTTTTTAAGAAAATTTTTTATGTTTAGCCAGTTGGATATACTTAATTGTTCTAATTTTATTACAATATTTCTTTGTAATACTACTAGAATACTATTTGGGTCTTCGCCTGTTAATAATACATGTATTTTATTTGTAAAGTTGTATGGATTTGGTCTTAATTCTATTAAACTTTGAAATTCTTGTGGATATGTTTGTTTATAAGATTCTCATAATACTTTACAGGATTCTCCTAAAAATGTTTCTAAGTATCTATACATAGTCTCAGCGTCAGTTTCTTGATAGTTTTTAATAAAATCTGCTACCACTATTCCTTTCCATAAGTCTATTACTGTATTCCACATTTGTGGATCATGTGCTGCTATGTTTAATATTTTTCCTTTATTTCCTCCTTCTTGTAGTTTAATAGGTTCTTCTATTGGCATTCTTTTTCCTATTGGTTTAATATTATCTTTATTTCTTGATCAGGTCTTGTCCATGATTTTCTAGGTTGATTACCTGTATTATAGCTAATACTTGGAGCTGCACTAGTTCTTTGGAACGGACTAGCACTATGTGAACTAGTTGCTTCTTCCATTAGTTCCGTATAACTAGTTATGAATAAAGTATCTATTTTCTCTTCATTTATATATTCTGGTTCTTTTATTCTATTTGCTAAATTATCTTCTCTGTCTTGGCATATTCTAAAATGTTCTATTGTTTCCATTATATTCATTTTACCTTTTTTACATCCTTTACACTTAAAAACTGTAAAACTATTTTCTTGGTATTGTCTTTTTGCTTCTTCTATAGCTCTTTCTACCTCATACCCTTCTTGTATTAATTCTATATTCATAAATTCCTCCTGTTCTGTTTCTATGGTACTTTCTGTTTCAGTATCATATAAGTTTCTTTGACTTGTATAATTATAGTCTGTAAACCTAATTGATATTTCTCCTTTTGAGCTAGTATACATGAAATGTTGCTCGGGAGCAAATACTTTTGGTGTACTTAATTTATCTAGATTCCATTTTAATCTTGCGTATTCTTCTGGATTTATTTTTATTGGTTTTATTAGTTTTATACCTTTATTACCCGCTATTTCTACTACATCATTTACTTGGAGTTTAAATTTTGTGTTACTACTTAAAGTCATTTTTCCAATAAAACCTACACACATTAATAAATTATTTCCATTATTCATTTCTTCATATCCTTTAGTCTGGATTCCTATTTTAATATGTTTTTCAAATTCTTTTAGATTAACTAAAAGGTCTGGACTAATATAAAATATTCCACCATTATTTGTCATGTCTACTTCGGTCAATCCTATTATAGATTTCTTTAAGTCTGACCATCTATCATCGTATAATACAATTAAAACTTTAGGTTCTAGATTCTTTATAGTTAATCCTTTTATTCCTATTACTATTAATCTCATATGCATTAACATAAGTTTGGGATTTTTTACAGTCTTTAAGACAACTGGGTTTACTGAGTTTAAAATTGCAAATTCTTCTCCGATTGCTGATATTTGTTCTTCTCTATAGTGTCTATATAATTGATTATTTCTAGAGAAATTTTTTATATTATAAAATGTTTTTGGATTTAATAATTTTAGTTGATTTTGTTGAAAGATTTGTAGATCTCTGCCTATATCTATAATATCATTTAATTCTTGATTTTCTTCTATAGTTGAAGGTCTTCTGGACAGTATTCTAGAAATTAAATTACTTCCTATTCTATTTTCTGAGAAACTTGATCTACTTTGTTGGGTTGTTCGTTTGTTTGAAAGAAAGTCCATTTTTGAGATTTTCTAGTTAACTTATGTTTTTCTTGTTTAGGTGTTATTTCTACTTTCTTAAGTTGAGTTATTAATTCGTCTATTTCTGTATTTTTATGAATTTGTTCGGGTTGTTTTTCTTTTAATATTTTATCTATTTTTATGTTTAATTCTATTAGTAATGCTATTATAGTATTGTTTTGTTTTAGGAGTATTTTGTCTGTTTGGCTAGAGGGAACGTAACTAGGATATCATACTTCTTCTTGATGGAATTTTGTTGTATATTCTAATGCCTTTTAATAGTTTTTGGCCAAAAACATCCCTCAACTATACTCTATGTTTAAACCACATCCTTGTGATATCACAATGAACAAAAAACATCCCTCAATTATCTTAAAAATAACAAGATTCATCCTTTAATTAGTTTTTGTCAAAAAAACTAACGGTTGATCAACCTACAAATCCCCTATTTTGTTTGCTCCCATTCTTCTCTTAGCTTATAGTAGTAATAGACAATCCTAACTAAATTGAATGAGCTAGGAAGTGAGGTTTGCATCTTCAACTTCACAATAGCAGCTGGGATGTCCCGTAAAAAGTGAGCAAAATATTTCAAGTAAAATATTTATCGCTTTATATAATTACTGATCAGATAAGCAACAAAATATTATAAGAAAAAAATGTATAATTTTCTCTTTATTTCCTAGACAATGAGGGAATTTAAAGTATGAAGGTAGTCTATTTTTATTTTATTTTTGTTGATAAACACTAGTTACTGTATTTTTAAAAATATAAAAGTAACATTACATAAAAAAATATTTTTATTCCAATTTATGTGACGTTTTTGCTTCTTAAGATACAAATTATGTGAACTTTTTATAAATATTTTACTATGTATTTTCATCATATTCACGTGAGAAGAATTACAACTTTAATATGTGAAAAACGCCACATATTTATCTATAGTTAATTCTAGCTTCATTTACATGAAAGGAAATGAATTTAACCATTAGTTTCTATCAAGAAAAAAGATGGAAGGGTGAATATGGCCATTTTTAGGATAGTTAAGGGATGTTTTTTGTTCATTGTGGTAGTAAAAGGATGTTGTTTAAATTTAGAGTATATATGAGGGATGTTTTTAGCCAAAAACTCCTTTTTTATAATTTATGTCTTCTTCACTCATGAAAGTGATATATGTTCAAGTCTTATAATTATTTCTTTTAACTGACTAATTTCAGTGGTTATTGTTTCTACTTGTTCTATAATTTTTGTTACTACTTGAGTATTTTTAATTTCTAATTCTTTCGGTTTTTCTATGATAATTTTTACCAGTTTTTTTATTTCTATTTTAGTAGGTATTTTTTCTAAGTTAAATTTTGTATTTAGATATTGAATTTTTCTATCTATTTCTAACTCTTGTGTTTTTAAGAAGTCTAAATTCTTTTCTAATTTATCTACTATTTTAAATTGTTTATTTTGTACTACCTCTATTTCTTCTAAAAGTTTTATTATAATTTTATCTTGTTTAAGTTTTTCACTAAAATTTATTATTAAGTCTATTAAGGTGTTATATTGTTTATCTTCGGAGTGTAGTATATGTTCTCCTTCAGGAAAATTACACTTTAAAATATTATTTTTATGTAATGATCTATATTTTTTTTCTGGGTGTATTTTTAAATCTAAGTATTCTAGATGAGTAAACGAATCTATTTTGCTATCCTAGTGACCTTTTAACTTGACTAATTCTTTTATAGTATTGTATTCTATTAGTAGTATATTTTATATGTAATTTAATGTTACTAATTTCTTTAATTACGTTAGTTTTATGTTCTATCAACAAGTCTATAGTGTAAGTTTTAGATATTTCTTTATTAGCTAATTCTTCTTTTGACCAAATTAAAAATTCGCTTATTTGTTCTTTTTCTAATTCTTCGTCTACCCAACTTAGAAATTCTATTAATCTTTTAGAGTCTGTCTAAGCTTAGTTCTATATTGTATTTCGTCGTAAAGCCAATTATATCTTTGTTTTATTCTTTTAATGTATTCTAAAGGCATGTATACTATCTAAAATGTATTTTTTCAAGTCTTTTTAAGTAATGTCTTATTCTTAGGTTAGATATGAAAATTCGGTGTTCAATATGGTCTAATTCTCTATTAAGATAATTTATGTCGTAATATGATTCTTTTAAAGTTAATCATCGTCTTAGTTCTAATTCTCTTTCTATGAGGTATGTTTTATCTAGTTTTTCTTCTATAAGTCACTCTTCTAATTGTCTATATCTTTTAATTATAGCTTGCATTTACTATCCTAATAGAATTGCTTCTCTTTTTAATTTTCTATTTATATTATCTATTCTATTATTACACCAATCTATGTCAATATAGTAACCTTGTATCTCCCACCTTATATTATTTATGAATTCCGAATCTAATATATTATCTAAATCTTTAGTATTCTTATTATATATATTTTCTATATGTCTCTTTATAGCTACAGCTACTCTTTTTAGATTATATTCTCTATATAAATTCCAGTATATAAATCTTATATTTTTAAACGAAGGTTGTCTTTTCATGTAGTATTATTATGTACTAATAAGATCCCAAAAACTTCTCGCTCTGATACCAAATAGAAGGACACTTAGATAGTAAATGGTAAAGGGGTACAGTGTGTGTGTCTATATATATATATATATATAATTTAATGGATGGTTATTTATTGCAATTTTTCTAATTATTATTAATGTAAGACGCATCATGACATTATGTACTCCTCTTTACTTACTGCTTACGTTACAACAATTAATTTGCATCATACAAAAAGTGCAAAATCTTTATTAAAATAATAAGGAAAGAAAAATTGTTTTTTCTTAATAGTAAAAATATTTTAAATATTGAATTAAACTACTCAAATTTTCATATATTAGATAAAGTTTCTTATGAAATAAGATCTAAGGTAATGTATTACATACACATGGCTAACATGCTAATTTGAAATAACCCTTATAACATTGCTATCAGATTTTTATTGTAAACTTAAAAATATTATACATTATAACACAATACACAGTGAGTACGGCTAAAAAAGATTGACACCTCTTTTTAGAAGTTAGTTTTAGCTTTCTGATTTTTATTGAAGTGATAATCAGTTGTGAATAAGTTTTTTTGATCAAATTAATAATTGACAATTATGCAAGAGTTCATGAAGTGGACCAAAACACTCCCCTCAAATTTTATTTGTATTACATAAACTAGTATAAGTATCCATGCCTTGCGTTGTTTTTAAAAAATATAATAACTTAAATATAAAAATAATTAATGCAAATTATTATTGAGTAACAAAATGCATGTACTACACCAAAAGATACCTTTAGCAGCAATTGATTATTCTTTTAGCAGCAATAGTTATTGCCACAAATACATTTACCGGCATTTGATTAAATGCCATTAAATCTAATGTCGCTAAAACCTTTAGTGGCATTTATGTCTGGTGCTGGTAAAGACCCTTATTATTGCCGCTAAAAGTAATGACTTTTAGCGGCTTTTACTATACTTTAGAAACAAACATATTTTGTAATTCCTAAAAACTGATCATAAATTCACCTTAATTCACATATTTAACCCTTTTTTATAACATCAAAAACAAAATTCACAAGAGAAATAAGTCTGAAGGTAGTAAAGAAGAATTACCAAACTCAAAACAATGTTATTCACTTAAAATAAGAACTATCTTAATACATTCAATTTCTTATCTTGTAGTGGTAAAAGAAATTATGAATTATCAAAATAGAAAAAATACGTTCAACAACAATGGAGAAAATAAGGCAATTAAGCCCGTGTTTGTTCCCTAATGCAAAATGTGACAACTTTCTGGATCGGTGTGTCATTCCTTGAACAAGCTCACCATTTGAATGAGTATGCCATTGAACACATATAGCGGTAGATGGTTAGATGACAAAAAATTGACATGTCAATTACATATCTTACTCAGTAAGATCTAGGTGACTAAAATTCGAAATAGAGACACAATAGAAAAGCACCAACCATGGTCCCGTCATTTACCTAGTTCAGGTATAATACTTCATATCACAACTAAGGAATCAGCTGATAAGCAACAGCCCCGTTAGCAAGAGGAATAAACTAAAGTAATGCCTTTTCAAATCCACCAAGCAGTTCATATATAGGACGTCCTGGCAAGTCTAAAGTAGTGTGTTACTACACACCAACTCAAACACTAAGGTTCAGTAACATTTACCATCAAGCAAAATCTTAGAATATGTTAATAATCTCATAGTAACTTTAACCAGTTGATTATACTCAAATGCTTGACATATGACTTGTATCAAGAAATTAAAATCAAACTAAGCAGCACATAGAGAACGGTAGTACGCATGTAAACAATGTTCAAGGGAAGGAAAATACCTACGCAAAACCCACTCCCACTACCTAAAACAAACCAGAATAAGATACAAAAACTGAAGAGGAAGAGACTAGATGAAAGGATTTACCAAAAGAATATATAATTGATATGCACGATCATATATGGTAAAAGAGATTACCCTGTGCTTGTTGTCACTTGATGACTTGAGCTGTGCTTATATTGCTTGTTCATTACCACTATTGGCATCAGAGATCTAGTAAACATCAATACACTAGATGAAAAAATTACCCTTGTAAAGCTAAATTTTAAGAAAAGAAGTTTTAAGACTTTGAAATCGGATAGCTTGTCTAGTAGTACTTTCATTGTTTTGAGGCCTGCTTAATTCAGTAGGAGCATATTTCCACATGACTTGTCTCATCCATGATAATTCCATTTCTTGATTTTTTTTCTCATCAAAACCATTTCTTCATCCTGTTTTTTGTTAAACTCCTTCAACTCATTTATTTCTTGTTCTAACTTTTTTCCAGCCTCATCACACAAACCATCAACAGAAACATTTCGTAAGAAAGATTTACTGCCCCATAACAGAGAACGGGTTGGAGCAAGTCCTAAACAATGGACGTAACCATTTTTTTCTTTTCCCAACACTTGAGAATATACATCTCCTTCCCAAGCAACACTGTCATGAGATTGTTCCTCAAGTATCTCGCCATTACTCAACTTCTCTTTCATCATGTCCTGATAATAATTAAGATTATGATTTTTAATCATGTGAAAAAGTACAAAATCAGTGTAATGAAACTTAAAAGCTTCAACAGATTAGTTACAGTTCACCAATTCCTCATATTTTAACTTTGGAAGCATTTTTTCCCAATCAATGTCCAAGTTAGGATTTTCACAATCGAAAGGTAAAAGTGTATAAGAGATCTTACAACGGCATTTGAAGACTCCTCATCCAATGGTCTACCATCTCTACACTTTGTATGAGTTAATATGTAGATTTTTGCACGTGTGGGCTCTATTCCATCGATAGCCTATATAGTTAAATTGATGCAAAATAAATTAGGCATGACCGAAACAAATTGTAAAATCTTATAGTCAGTAATTTATGCATTTATACCTGTTCATTCATCAAGGTTGCTATGCTTTTGGATACACCCGTGTGAGCCAATTTTTGGTTAGCTCTACTGATTCTATTTGTTTGACTACGCTTCTAGAATGAGAAATAAAACATCAGTTCCTGCTAGCATAACAGTACTTAAGTTCTTTGGAAGAACAAGTGAAAGAACTATGAAGAATCTGCATAACAAACAAAGATTTCATCCCTGGTGATGATAAGTGCATGATTCAACTTTTTCACAAAGTGATAAAAGAGAAAAAGAACTTTCTTAAACACATCACACAGGCCTAATTAGTCAGGGGAGATTTTACTGGTTATTCACTATATTGTTTCAATGCTCTTGCTCAGATCCTCCAACTTCTTCAACCGCATTTTCTCGCTTTCACCCACCAGTTGCACGTACATCAATCAACATATAAGAATGTTTGCGAATATGAAGATCAATACAAAGTTCTTGTAAATTATAGAGTTATCTCCATCAATCTTGATATTAGCTGGACTTTTTCCTTGTGTTTTTCATTGAAGGCCTCAAGAGGTTCTTTGTACTCTTTTTCCTGCATTCCACAAATCAAGATCCCTGGATCCATAACATTTCATTAACACTTCAAAACCACATCTCTATGATTAACTAAACTCTGAGGATGTATTACTAGATTTGACTTATTATATCATACACAATCTCACAAACTTAACGAAACGAGCTCCAACTCCTTCCAGGGAGGAAGAAAACAAAAAAAAAAAAAGCTAATGAACAGGGACAAAAGATTATTATCCTTGGAAAGGAAAATTTGTGAACAAGAATTCAAGAAGATAATGGCACATATATTTTACCTTCTTCTGGCAGGTCTGTCCCAGGGGTTTTAACAGCTTGAGTTGCATACCCTGGTGCTACTAATGGCCAACTTTCTTTTTGAAATTAGCTCTTGCACTATATCGTGACTTATCGGAAAAAGAAAATGGTGCACATACAGCATGTAATAAAACATAGGAATAGGAGTTCAGATTGAAAACTAGTGCATGACTTATAGTATTTAGCAGCAATTATTACTACACTAGTTGCTTTCTAATTCATCCTATACGGAGGAGACACGAAACTAGAATCTACCTGTAGATGTTGTACCCCAGCCTGGTTTTCAGATTGAATGGTGTCTTCAGTGTGCCTCTTATAACGCTCTATTATCTCCTTTGTGCTGCGCAATTCTCCCTGTTACTCTTTTTCCCTTACTTTTGAATAGTAAAACCACAACTTAGCTCTACTAATTACATATTAATTCTTCCATTATCTCTGCAATTCACAGAGTACAACACTCTCGAAACTACACACACTACTATCCTCATATATCACGATTTCATAATCATACACAAAACATCCATATGAGTAAAAGCATAATATGTAAAAGAAAAGCATAAAATAGACAATAATTGCATTTAGCATTGCACGCTACTGCATTAGATACCAAGCAAACTGAAAATACAACAAATGCAAATATAAAGCAAAATCTAATACAAGTAGAGCTAAGCACAACACACAATGCACAAAATACAACTCTCTCAGCAAACTACAACACACTACAATCCTCATATATCACAATTTCATTACTCATACACAAAACAGTCATTATCATCCAATGGCGTACCTTGAGGCGGTGCCAAAGGGTTAGAAATCGATGGCTGACGAAGGAGACGGAGACGGAAACTACGAAGTCGAAGACTAAGAAGATGAAGCTTCAGATCAATTTTGTGAATCTCGGAGTTGTTGCTTCTGATGGGAATGGAGAAAGAGAGATCGACCATTTTGGGATTTGGGAATTTTGTGGATGAAAAAGTATTCATTGAATGAAATGGAATTTGGCTTTTTTAGTAGATATTTAATATTTAAAGTTATTGTCGGTAAAGAGTTCACTTTTACCGGCTAAATGTCAATTGCCCCTAAATAGTTAGGTTTAAGATATATTTAATGGCAATTATATTATTATTGTCATTAAATAATTACCACGTAAAGTGTTTTTGGTAGTGATGTATAATCATATATAATATTGATTTTATATATACACTTAATGCTAATAAAATTTTGCCATATTCTATGTGTGATGAAGTTATGTTCTTCAAAGACACCAAACATTATTCTAAAAATTTTCCTTCTTTTAGTATAATATTGCACTTAACTTCATTCCTTAGTGGTGGGTTGAAGATTAATAGTATATCTGGCCTGTGTTGAATTTTTATTTGTTTTAATTCATTGAATTTTATATTCATAAATTAATTTAAAACCTAGTATTCAAAATATTGATTCTACTTGTAGCTAAAATCTAAATTTAATTTGCAAAGCAAGTTCAATCTTGAAAATAAGATGATTTCCATTTAATCAAATATAATTTCATAAACTAAAGATGCAAAAAAAAAAACGAATTTTAGTGAAAAATATAAAAAAAATAATTACTATAGTCAAAGTTATATTATATCACATAAAAATAAATTATTTTCAGTGCAAAAAAAATTTTTGAAAGATGAAAAAAAAGGATCATCTTCTATTCATTAGATTTACCATAAGTCTCTTCTTTTATTTTATGAATTTTTAGATTTTTTTTTACCTTTTTAAAATGTGTTGTACATTTTATTTTTTTAGTAATGCGTTTAAGTTAACCGTGGCAAATAATATTAGGATTTATTTTTAAAAATTTTAAATTATTTTTATATAAATAATTAATATATTATTTTTATTCTATCTTCAAATGTGATCTCTAGTATAATAAGATAAACCATATATGTTTATGAAATAGTTCAAATATCTTTTATTTGAATATACAATTGATCGTTAACTTTAATTTTTATTTTTTTATTTATAAAAGACGAGCTTTATATATATATATATGCCCATAAATCTAGATCTAAGTCTGGTTCTCTTTTACAATCTAGATTTAGAAATTGGGTTGTTCCTACATCTCCTGTAGAGAGTCTGTTAGGCATATATTTGAATTTATTATTATTATGATATTGACTCATAAAATCCTTATTTCGTTTTGCTTTGGAAGCAAAGTTTTGTTCAGAATTATATTCTGGTTCTTCTTCTTTTAAGGTGTTAGATCTTTCCCCTTTAACAAAATTTCCTTGGGGTTCACTTGTATCACCTTTATTCATAAGAACTTTTAATTTTTGATCTGAAAGATCAAGGTCTTCTAATACATAAACTAGTTCATTTAGTTCATTCATTTTGTTCATCCTTTTCATCATTTTCTTTTGTGGAGCATTTTTTAATTCGAAAGGCATGACTAACCATTCGTAATGTCCATTAGGTGTACTAAAAGCCGTTAATGGAATTGATTCTTCTGTTAATTTTATTTGCCAAAATCCACTTTTACAGTCGAATTTTGAAAAATAAGTTTTCCCTTTTGCAAGGTTTATTAAATTGTTTTTATTTGAGATAAAATATCCGTCAAATATACAATTTTTATTTAGCTCTTTATAGTTTATTACCATATATATATATATATATATATATACACTTTTTTTTTTTTTACAAAGAAAAACTCTCACAAAGAACACTTAATAGAAACTTTTGCTTGATTCTCACACTTCTCTCTTATAGATTTGTCACACATGTATTCACATAAAATGAGGGTATTTATAGAGTCTGAAAGTTGAATTTGAGCTCCGGATTTAAAATGAAATTATAAAAAGATTCCAAAAACATCAACTTCAGCCTGCCGGGTGCGCTACGGGCCCCATCGTCACATGGTTATTTGAAATTGTTGTCCTTGAGATTCTTTTCTTTTGGTCCATTAGCATCCGATGCTTTTACAAACATAAAAACACAATCCTTAAAAACAATTTTTATTTAAAACAATTTCTATTGAAAAACTATCCTTTACAAGGGTAGCCCTAGTTAACAATTTCTATTGAAAAACTATCCTTTACAAGGGTAGCCCTATTTTGGTATCAGAGCTTTCGACCTTAATAGACCTATTTAATTTAGACTAATTATGAGAAACTCATTATTATGAAAACATATTAGAAAATTAGTAGCACGAAGAAATTTTATAAAGAAATATATAGAAATTAGCCAAGAATATAAAGACCAACTTCAAGATATAATCAATAAGATAGAAGCCTTTGAAAAGAATCATAATATAGTACATCCGGTAAAATACGAAGTAGCAATAGAGTGGGAACAATTAGAAGTGAATCTTAATTACGCAAATTGAAAAAAAAAACAGATAGATTATAATATAGCTAGATTACCCTTAGGTTAAGGCAGTGGTTTATACGCCACTGAGAATATATTAAACATTTTAAGACAACTAATAAAACTCCAAAAGACTAACAAATAAACATAGCTAGTTTCAAAGATATATAATTTTTAGATTTAAAAATACCATTAGAAAAGAAATATAGAAGACTCAAAGACAGTTCATTAATTAGGTGTAATTTTCAGATAGGAGAACATTCACTACACGGAGATAATCCCCAGTTGAATTTTAATACAGATTTGTTAATTATACTAGGAGAAAATCTGCAAAAAGAACATAGTAAAATTATAACTACATTAGAAAAAGTAGAAACAATATTAGAGAGACAAGAAAAACATATTCATAATTTAGAACAAAATATTAGTTTCCTAAAAAACCACCAAGACGAGTTAAAAAATAAAGTATTAACAAACCCCACTGCTAATTTTCAACAAGATATTTCAGAAATAAGAAAAACAGTAAGAGAAATTAAAGATATTACTCTTTCATGAATGATCCTTTATATCAGACAATATTAAAAAGGTCAGAACAAATTCAAAAATTACCAGAAGGTTTATCAGAACATCAGCCTCAGAGTAAAACAAACCAAGTAATTATAAAACAAAATAATACTATAATACTTTTATTGCTATAATTAAATAACAAACTAGAAAAATTATTTAGTAAGGACACACCAGAACTTAAAGATACAAGTATTGACGAGTTAGTTAGTCAACTAAAGAAAATAGAAATAACCCCTCAAAAGGAAAGACAGATAAGATTAAAGCAATGATGGAAATTTTTTCAAGTAGGAGACGAAAAAACCAAGGAGGTAGCCATTTCCAAGACAAATTAGGAAGTACTTTTTTAAATAGATTAATGAGCTTTAAACAATCTACCAATACTAAACAATTAGAAGAAGTTATCGATATAGATAAAGATATAGAAATATTTCAACAAAATCAACTTAAATTATTAAATCCAAAAGTATTATATCAAACTCAAAGATTTGAATCAAAAGAACAATTATACAGACACTATAGAGAAGAGCAATTAAGTATTTTAAGTGATGATAAACAAAGTATAGGATTAATAGAAAAGGAATCTTTAACCAAAGTAAAACAGACAAAAATGACTCTTATACATTTAGGATTAATAGTAATAGGTTTAAAAAGCTTAACAAGAAAAAACTTAGGAACTAGAGTTTTAATTACCCTTTATGATGACAAATTCACAGATCCAAAGAAATCAATAATAGGCTTAACAGAAGTAGATATGTCAAATAACGGAGGAATATTTTATTGTAGTCTAGATTTTATGATTAACGTAAATGATTTTGGTAAATATATTAAAATAGGATTCCAGACTAAAGGATATGAATACATGATAAGTGGTAATAATTTATTAGCATGTGTAGGATTTATAGGTAAACTAACTAATATTAGTAATACAAAATTTAAGATTAACATAAATGATGTTGTAGGATTAATGGGAAATAAAGGCATTAGATTAATGAAACCATTTAAAATAGACCCTCAGACGTATGCAGGTCTAGATTGGACTATAGAAAAACCAAAAGAAACAGATATATTTAAACCATCAGATCATAGGATGTATATAAATACCAAAGGAGAAACTTCAATTAGATTTACAGACTACAAATATACCATTCAAAAGGATGAAGAAGAAAAAGAAATAACAGAACATACCGAATTTATGAATATATACATACAAGAAAACGTAGAAGATGAGGTAGATACACTAATACAAGAAGCTCATAGAAAGTATAATAACAATACTAATTTAGTTTTTAAATGTAAAGGATGTAAAAAAGGACAACTAAAAATAACAGAAGTAGAACCTCACTTTAAAAATTGTAATTTAAGACAAGATAATTATAAGTATAGATTTTCAGAAAGTAGTGAAGATGAAGAAAATAAAGACCAGTTGGATTCAATCTCAGAAGATTTTAATGATATTATATCTTTAAGAAGTCATAAAGAATTTATGGAATCAGGATCAACTAGCAGTCCTTTCCAAAAAACTACTCAGACTTATACAGACGATATACCTGTTGGAAATGTTCCGCGAAAAAAAGTTTATAGGTTAAACACTGAGACTCAACCAACCGACCCAATAAGACCAATAGGAAAACGAAGACCCATAGAAGAACCTATCAGATTACAGGAAGGAGGAAATAAAGGTAAAATATTAAATATAGCAACACATGACCCGCAATCATGGAATTCCGTAATAGATGTATGGAAAGGAATAGTAGTAGCAGACTATATAAAAAATTATCAAGAAACTGATGCAGAAACCATGTACAGATACATAGAGACGTTTTTAGGAGAATCAACTAAAGCTTTATGGGAAGCATATAAGATTAATTTTCCTCAAGAATTTCAGACATTAATAGCTTTAGGAGCATATCCATATAATTTTACTAATAAAATACATAGTTTAATAACTGGAGAAGACCCAAATAGTGAATTTTTAGTATTACAAAAGGAAGCACTAATACATTTAGAACAATGTATTACATTTAGTATTACAAAAGGAAGCACTAATGTATAAAAATGTATATACATCATACATTTTTCTCTTAATACTTCTATGATATGTATTAAGAGAAAAATGTATAAAAATCTAAATATGATGTATATACATTTTTATATATTTTTCTCTTAATACTTCTATGATATGTATAACTATATGTCCTATCGACCATTTACCATCTGGATTTTGTACTACTCCTTCTCTTTTATTCCATCGTTCTTCTATTTCTCTTCCTAATGCTCCTGGTAATTTATTACGTAATTTCTTTCCTAAATACTTGTTCTAAATGTATTAGTGCTTCCTTTTGTAATACTAAAAATTCCTGTTACATGTAATTAATTTTAAATATTTTAAAAAATTGTTTTTTGTGGTGCTGACATGTGTCACTTTTTACTTCTCCTATTATATATAAATAGATAGAAGATAGATTTTTTTAAATGTAATAATTGAGAATTTTAATTAATATAAAATTAATTTGAATTTTTTAATTAGTTTATAAAAAATAAATTCTAGCAGTTTTTAATTTAAGATAGAATTGGGAAGTTAGTAGGTAGTTAGTTGATAACATTTGCAAAAAATTAAAAATGATCCCACTATTTTAAAAAAAAATTAGGCAGTTAGCTTTGAATTGGGAACAAACACATTCAAATTATTATTATTATTATTTTTAAAAAAGGAGATCAAAACATCAGTTTTTTTACGTAAACAAATTTTAAAAACTGTTTTTTATTTATGTTTTTTAAATGTAGATTATTGACATGTGTCTATATTTATTTATTTAATTATTCATTATTTAAAATTAGTTAAATTTTAAAATTAAAAAAGTTATTGTGCTACCATGTATCATTTTAATTCTAATTATTGACACGTGTCTATATTTATTTATTAATTATTTATTATTTAAATTTTTAAAAAATTATGATGCTGACATGTGATATTTTTTTTTTCTTTTATTATATATAAATAGAAGATTAATAATATTATTAAAGTCATATTGCACACAGAACCACATGCCTAATTTCTATTATACAGAAAGAGGAAGTCTTAAAAGTGACTGAATATTTTGTCAAAATACTAAAGCTCAAATTAAAGCAATTGCATATAAGGAAGTTACTCGAATCTTTGTGAGATCTCATTCATAAGAAAAACGCATTGAAGCAGAAGAATTCTATGGCGAATTCGAAATTCAAACCCAAATCTCATTCCCGGAACGTTCTTCAACTTTTCGCCGGCTTAAACCCTTCAATTCCTCATCTTCCTCCGATTCGTTCTATAGCAATCACCAGTGATTCCGATTCCCAAACCCTAGTTTTTGTCGGAACACTCTCCGGAGACGTTATTTCCCTCTCACTGAACCCTAATTCCGGTTTATCACTCTTGCTGCGGGTCAACATCATTGGTAAGCCCGTCACTTCGATACACGTTATTAGTCATATAAAAAAACTCATTGTTCTCTCCGACGGCTTTATCTATTTGCTCGACTTGAATTCGCTTGAACCAGTTCGAAAATTGAGTCTGTTGAAGAATGTTAATGTTGTAAGTAAGAGATTTTTTAGCAGTTTAAACAATGGGATTAAAGGAAAAGAAGATGGCTGTTTTTTCGCGGTTGCAGTGGGGAAGAAGTTGGTGCTTCTTGAGCTGGTTTTGAGTGGTTCTCCTGTAATTTTGAAGGAAGTTCAGGGTGATTTTACAGACGGGATAATGTGTTTATCATGGGTTGATGACTCTGTTTTTGTTGGAACTAGGACTGCTTACTATTTGTATTCGTATGCAAGTGGGCAGTGTGGTGTGATATTCTCATTGCCCGATCCATCTGTGCTCCCAAGGATGAAGTTGTTAGCAAAGGAGTGTAAGGTGATGTTAATGGTGGATAATGTCGGTGTTATTGTGGATAGTGAAGGACAGCCTGTGGGTGGTAGTTTAGTTTTCAGTGAAGCTCCAGAGACCATGGCGGAGATAGGGGTATATGTTGTGGTGGTAAGGAGTGGGAAGTTGGAGCTGTATCATAAGAAATCGGGGAATTATGTTCAGCGAGTTCAAATTGTTGGGGAAGTAGGTAGTCCTTGTGTTGTGGCTGATGAGGAGGATGGAAGAGGAAAGCTTGTCGTTGTGGCAACAGGCTCAAAGGTAATATACATTATTTTCTTTGAGATGGTGTGTCCAGGCTAGCTTGCACATAGAGATATAATAACTTTAATTATAAAAAGTCTGCACTTGATGCTTTCTGGATAAAGTTTTAAGTTTTAAGAATTAATGCACTCAATTGGTTAAGTGGTGATGAAACCTTTGCTTCTGCTGAATTACCCCATCATAACTTACGATTAATGTGATATTATTAAATAGAATTGGACTTTCATCCGGGAAGCACTAGTGTAGCATGCTAATAGATACTTGCTTAAGCTAGAGTTTCAAGGTGATCTTTTTGATAGCTTCAACTTTTTTTTTTTTTTTTTGGATAAGTAAAGGTTTCCATTGCTGACATCAAGGAGATGCATGTAAGTTACAAAAGAGTAGTAGCTAAAATAACTAAGAAGCTCCATTATAGACATTATACTAAAGACAAGGAGTTAGCCAAGTTCGAAAGGGTATCCAGGGAAGATGTGTTTAATGTTATTGATTGGCTATAACTAGAAGATCTTAAGAATGATGTAAGTAAAACTTTTTGGAGGGGGATGACACTTTGATGTAGTATACCTGTGAGTATATACAAGTAAATGTCACCTATCTCAAAAATCAATTTTTTTTATCAGATTTGACCAGTGAAAATACAATCATATTTTATAACCTATGCCACATGTGTTCTGGTGATGGAAGAAAAAAAAAATACTTACAACAACAATAAGCAAATTCTACAATTGTCCATGTAAAAACACTTTTGAGAGAAACTACACAAGACAACGTCATCTAAGGTGTTTTTGAAGAAAAAAAAAATCAAAAGAAGAAAAAGAAAGAAAAAGAGAAAGATCAGTATCCAAAAAAATGTGCAAGTTCAAAAAAACCAAGAGAATTTCAGCATCACCTTCTAGAGCACAAAATTGAGGAGGAGCAGTTTTTAAATTGTAGTAACTATAGCAAAGGAGGAGTATTGAAATTTGCGTTTAGAAACTGCAATAGTTTTTAGCAGAATAAGTTCAGTTTGGATGAATTTGGATTTTGAATCTTAGTTAGGTTGTTTGAGTAGTTGCGATATTTTAGGTTGTTCTAAATGTCAAATTATGTAGATTATCTATTTTATGCTGCTATTTAAAGCTCCTAAATGCTTAATAAAATTATTGAAAGCTATTGAAGCAAATTCAATCCAAAGAGGGACCATTTCAACCCTTTTTCGCTGCCACTTCTTTTAAAAACACCAACACATTAGAAACACTCCTATAGAGAAGTGTCTCATCAATTTGAAGGAGATGGCCTCCCGATTCTTAGACCACCATGCAGAGAAAGGAAAAGGCAAGGCAGGGAGGTCATGGACAACCGTAATTGTGTAGAACTCGAAAATTTAAACATACACCTAATTCTAGTGCATGAGGCTATTCCTATACACAAACAACCAGTAGAAACGATGGAGGATGAGTATGAGATACAAGTCTGCCCTGGTTTTAGGCTAGACTAGAAATCAAAGATGTTCAAAATCAAGCTCAAGGAGTGGAGCAGAAACAATTTTGGGGAACTACTCTACCAAAAAATAGCTTATTGAATTAGTTAGATGAACTAAATCAAATGTAGGAGTAGAGAGAACTTAATGAAGATGAAACGATGAGCAGGGCAACTGTGCTGGTGAAATTGGAGGAACTTGCTAAGAATGAAGAGGCAAGTTGAAGACAAAAATCCTAAGTACTTTGGTTTTGGTTAAAGGAAGTAAACAAAAACACTAGATTTTTCCAAACAATGACAACAACTCACAAGAAGCACAACACAATTTTAAAAAAAACTCACAAGAGGCACAACAACATTGACAAGTTACTAATTGGAATTTGGAGGAGCAAAAATTATGCAATTTGAAGAAATAAAGAGAATCATGGTAGGATATTATGAAAATTTGTGTACAAATAATGAATCTTGGAGGCCATGTTTTAACTACCCAAGCTGTCCAAGGTGAATGAAGAGGAGTGTGAATGGTTACAAGTGTTGTATTATTATCTAAAAATAACCAAGTTATCAACGGCCTCCTTTCGAGGCTGTCCAACCCCCCCGCTACCCCAAACCACCAAAACGCCACCCTTTTCAATTCCAATACTCTAAATCCTAAACAATTTGTCCTAATTAACTCAAAAAAATCGTAAAATCAATTGAATTAATTCATGGAGAACCTGCTATCACGTTTTCAATGGAGGAAATGCAAAACTTATGATCGAAGAGGGATTGCATCAAGCAGTGGTGTTTAAATTATCCCATGGTGCGCTAGATTTGAAGGTATTAAGGTCAATTTTACCGAAACATCTTGGTACCAAGGGCAATTGTTTAATTGGCTTACTTGCTCCAAGACAAATTTTGTTGAGGTTTGATCAATGTGAAGATTATGTACGAGCTTATCTCGCTTAGTTAATTATCTTCTCTACAATGGATAGGAGCACCAATGTATGGTTTTTCCATGGTCCATTGGATATAATCCTAAGGAGGAAATGACGTTGGTTGTGGTTTGGATTTCTTTACCGAACTTATCTCTGGATTTGTTTCCAAAGAAGTCTCTGCAGTTGGGAAACTAATAGCTATAGATAAAGCTATTCAAATCAAGTCAAGACCTGGCATGGCTAGGGTCAAGGTTATACTTGATCTAATGGAAAAACTTCCAAATCTTATAAGGTTGCAGTTTGTGGATGGAAAATTTGGTAAGTTGATCGAGGTTTCTCAGGAGATTGTATATGATAATCTACCTTTGTATTGCAATTATTATACGCACCAAGGTCATGATGAAGATAGTTGCCGTTTGATCTTGAAAAGAAATCAAAATAACAAACAAATTTATGATACCATTGAAGTTGCTTTAAAAGGTACTATCGATAGTGAAAAGTATCAAAGTGGCGAGAGAAATACTAAATGAAAAAAGAAAGATTGTATATGTCGATCAAAGTAAAGCTACTTTGTTAGATCAACAATTGGTTGCTGCCACTTCTGAGCAAAATCGTGGAGACTCAATGGATGTTGATACAAGTAATATTGGTGTTCAAACAAATATCGAAAACAAAGGTGATTGCAAATTGCAATAACCAACAGGCTGCTACTTATGAGGTGCAATCAAAAGAATTTGGGCTGAATTTGATGTCTAATGCAACTAAAAACGCAGGGGAAAACCAAGAGTTGGGGTTGATGCACCGCGAGTTGGTTCAGGACAAAAATTAATGGATTTAGGACAAAAACTAATGGATGCATTTGATATTGAAGATGCTGAAAATTCTGGGCAGCATGTTTTGCAAGTTGAAAAGGACAATGCAACTAAAAGCTGGACACTGGTTGCACACAAAAATTCAACTAGTAGCTGGACCCTTTCCCCGACTAGTCAAAATAATTCTCCATGTAGTGAAAAGGGTGTGACTAAGAATTTTCATGACAGTGAGAAGAGGCAAGATATTAGTAATGCCTCAAGAGACCTATTATGTTTGAATAGCTTTGATGCTTTATTGAAGACTACGGGAAAACAAGTAAAGTTAGCAGAGAATGACAACAATTTGATACAAGAAAAGCAGGTCTCACCACTTGCTTTGAATAGCAAATTAAGTCCAGAAGCTCCCGTATTTATGCCTAAATGTGTGATTGCAAAGAAGTATGAGTCAAGGGCTTTAGTGTCAAATACGATTGATTTGGGTGAGGATTTTCTTGATGAAGATGAGGAAGACAATATGTTGGACATATGCTTTGAAACAGTGGCTAGGGAAGGGGATATATCACCTAGGCAACAAAGCAGTGGAAGCAACAAAAGCAAAAAGAAGACACATGGAAGGCAACATAATTGGGACAATAAAATGACTGAGCAGTTGGTTCCAAGGCACCTACCGATGCGACATGCAAATCAGAACCATTTGACAGTATTAATAGGTTCAACAAGATCCAATAAATCCGTAAAGAAGGTATGAATTACCAAGTGTTGTTGGATAGGTTTGAAGAAGAAGACAAGAGAAAAATACTTCAAGTTACCTTTGATGGGCAATCAATCTTTTTTAATTCATGCTTTTGTAATAGAAAGTTGAGGCTGATAATTCAACTTTCTTCTTGATTGACATATTTTTACATTATTGAAGCATCCTCATTTGTAATATCATCATGGAGTGTATTACAAATTCTGTGGTGATCAGAAAATACTTAGTTTTCTGTAGCTCTTATTTTCTTCATGCTTGTTAGGTAGCAGAAGTTAGGTACTTTATTAGGATTAGTAAGGTAAGGTCTAGCCCCAATTGCTTGTACTTATCTCTATTGATATTTTGTTTAATAGAAGGCTGCTAGACATGCTAGACACTGTCCAGTGGTAAATTTGCTTTTTTAAAAAAAGAGAACCAAGAAATAACCCCTCAAGTGCGAAATTATAGAAGATTCTCTTTATGATCAAACAATTCTTTAGCCTATTGTCATCTATGTGATTGCAAGAAACTTAAGTCAAAATTTAAGCTATTTTGCACAAATCATGCTATTTGTGTATGCTGACGTGATAGAAGAATGAAGTAATCACACTTTGTGCATTTGTTAGCTTGTTATACTGATGATTTTGGAATTGCCTACTATTTTTGTTGAGTCTTGAAGGATAGTTAATATCACATTACACTGATGTACCTTCATTGGATAATATAAATGTTTCAAATGTGCAACTTTTGTAATAAGTTTATTATCAAAGTTTCTCTATTAACAAGAGTAATGCTTAAATTTCATATTTAGTAATGTATAATATTGGACAAATAAAGTTTTTATAAACCCAATATAAAATAGGTCAAACCTGTTTCTTAACCCAAATTGTTTTTAACCCTCTTTAATATGGGTGGATTGGGTTATCACCATTTTTAGTCAACCTGCCTGAACCCATCCCAGCCGTCCCATTTGCCACCACTTCAGTTACAATTACAAAGATTGTTTGGGAACTAGAAGGAACATAGTAAAACCTCCTGATTAGAGTTTTTAGATTTGTTGCTTATTGTGTTTTGATGGCAGGTTATGTGTTATCGGAAGGTGCCTTCGGAAGAACAAATAAAAGACCTATTGCGAAAGAAAAACTTTAGGGAAGCAATATCACTGGTTGAAGAACTTCAAAATGAAGGTGAAATGACAAGGGAGACACTCTCTTTTGTCCATGCTCAAGTGGGATTCCTCTTACTATTTGACCTACGCTTTGAGGAAGCAGTTGATCATTTCTTGCTTTCAGAAACAATGGAGCCTTCAGAACTTTTCCCATTTATCATGCGAGACCCAAATCGTTGGTCCTTGTTGGTATGTGCTGGTGTATCAATGGTTGTTCTGTGCATGCACTTACGTTTCAATGTGTGGATCTGCATCTTTTATGGTGGTACATCTGCTGATAAATCTACAACATGATCTTTGAATCAGTTTTATATGAGTCAAGTTAGAACCTGTTTGGATTGACTTAAAAGTTGGTCGAACCTACTTTCAAGTCATTTTTAGCTTTTGGAAGTATTTGATAAGGTTAAAAATAACTTAAAATAAGGTAAAAATGACTTTAAAAAAGTTAAAAAACCAAAAGTTACTCTCCCCCTACTTTTTATTTTTTGACTTAAAAGTCATTTAAGTTTGGTTTTTATTTTTGACTTAAAAACTACTTTTTTTTAAGCCAATCCAAACGGGCTCTTAGTTTCACTTGGTCTGTCAAGTTCTTTTTTCTAGAATCTTTTCCGTATTTTGCTCTCTGATTACCGTTGTCAGGCCCAAGTCAAGCTCTTAGTGCCAAAAAGTGTCACAGTCATACTTTATGCCTTAAGTAAAAAAAGAACATATCATACAGTATCTACGTGTTCTATTATATGTATCAGTCTACCTTTATCTTTTGTGCAGAAAAGGACCAACTAGGAGCACGTATTCTTCTTCTAGTTTTTTCTTTTCCTTCTATATTGCTGCATTTTTTTGTCTTGCTTATGCCACTTCTTTCATGAGCTACTTATAACACTTGCCATGAATTAATGGATCTTTTCCCTTAATTATCAAAGCAGCCAATGGAATCATTTTCTAACTTATTGCATATGCTAATTAGGGTAATGCTGATATCCTGCTGCAGTTCTCAATTTCTGTCCCAAGTAAAGGGTGACACTGAATACTGAGCTAGTCATGTTGGGGTTGTATGCTAGTATTCCTATCAACTTGGTCTAAATTGGAAGTCCTCATTGCAGAATTTACTTCCTCTTATTAAGGATTTACTGTATTATGGAATTTATAAGCATGCTTCGCACCTTTGGTTGGAAATACAAACTCTGCTTAGTGATTATTTCAACTCTTATTTTTATTTTGATAAAACAAGTAAAGTCATTTGATAGGAAGTGGAAATCCTGTCCTAGATGTGTTCAAAAGTAGAAAATCTCACACAAAAACACGATTCTTTACTGAGAGCACCTAATTTTTCTATACTTATTGGTATCTAATGAGTGCTCCATTTTTTCAGTTCCTCCTAATCCTGTTACTCTTCGGGTTCATTCGTTTCATATGATCCTCATAAGTGCCGAGTGATTCCATATTCTGTTTCTGTCTCTTTTCCCGAGAGTTTGGTAGCTAGTGGCATGCTTTAACACAGTCGGGTATCCTTGATCATTCCAATATGCTCCAGATTGTGCACCATAATTGCTATGCCACCAAACAGTGTAACATTAGCTGAATCACATCCTCTCTGGCGCACTAACACATGAAGCACCAACTGATATAGCCACTTCTTTATCTTTCTTGTTGTCCTTTGTAATAATTACCTCGCTACCAATCATGCAAAAGACTGACCTTCGTCTCTCTCTCCGGATTCAAGTAAACCTGATCTTACTATCGGTATGGCATCGATTTGTATTATTTCATCCATAATAGAGATTATTTGAAAAACCCGTGAATCTCTTCTTTCTTCACGGAAGTCCCATAATGCTCTCCTTTTTGTTCCTTTAGGATCTGAGCAATCTCTTCTCTCTGCTAGCAGGGCATGCATAACGTAATGGGACTATGATAATTTCCCTCTTATGTCTAACTTTGCAATAGAAGTTTTCCAGGGCTTCCAATGGCCACAATTAGTTATTTCAACTATTAGTTTTGAATCATTATATTTGACAGTCGACATCTTAAATCTGAAAAGTTGGGCCCCTTGTTAAATAGAAATTTCTCCATCCAAACGAACTCTGAAAGTTTTTCAGTAAAAATATGATCCTCTAGCAGTCGTATACATTGGCCCTTTGATGTCACTCACTTGATGTTTGGTTCTCAGTTTGTGTTCCTTTCTCCTCTAGGGAAGCTTTTTTTTGAATTTTTCTTTAATCTCCCTGGAATTGTCTTCTCAGGTTCCAAGGAATAGGTATTGGGGCTTGCATCCTCCTCCATTACTTCTTGAAAAAGTTGTGGACGATGGCTTAACTGGTATTCAGAGAGCTATTTTTCTTAAGAAAGCAGGCGTTGAGACTGCAGTTGATGATGAGTTTCTTCAAAATCCACCAAGCAGAGCTGATTTATTGGAGTCTGCAATTAAAAACATGACCAGGTTTTTATTGACAAGGAGTATTATTTTTTTCTCAGGATTTTTTAAAACTGATTTATCCTCAGGACTTTCGGTGAGTGATTCTTTTTTCTTTTTAAATAATGGGTGACCAATCCAACTTGCGTGCATATAAATCCTGAGAATAATTATATGAGAATTGTTGCCTAGTTCTGTTGTGGGTATAAGAGGACAAAGAGGAGAAGTGGATATGAATGTCCTCAATATTCAAAAGACTTAAGAACGCTATGCTTAACATTCATAGAGCAGTAAATTCATTGAGGGATATCATAATTACATACTCTCCCTATTTCAATTTGTTTGTCGTACTTTCTTTTTTAATCCGTTTCAAAAAGAGTGCTTCTGCCCCTTTTTGGTTACTCTTTAGTTCCAACTTTTCCAACTTTCCGCATGACACGTTTAAGACAACAAGATTAGAAGACATTTTAGTACATTCTACATATCTTTAGTTTAAGACCACAAGATTCAAAAGTTCTCTTTATTTTCTTATACTCCGTGCCAAGTCAAAAACCCAGTCAATCGGAGGGAGTATATTAGTGGATTTTGAGAGCTATATTGTAGGAGTTGAATTACCTTGATGAACTCCAATCCAATGGGTAATGTATATTTATTGTTGATACTTCCTTTGTCCTAAAGAGAAGGAGTTGGGATGTAAGGGTCAAAGCATTATGTTTTCTCGTGAATATGGACATTGCTTACATTTTTATGAGATAATATTTAGATAAAAAGATCTATAAAGCACAATATCACTATCAAATATATTGTGGAACATTTGAAAACATCATCTCCAAAGAAAAAAATTTGTTCAACTTTCATATAAAATAGGTTAGGGAGCAACTTGTTGGAAATTGAGCATACATATATCAAATTCTTACCTCAGCTCGGTTGATTTGAGAAGTACAACTATTGTGAGACCGTAATGGAAGGTAAAAAATGATTTTATGTTACCGCATGTAAGCTTTATAACTAGAAAAAATCTAGCTCTGTTTTAATTTATGGAGGAATGGTTTTGTTCAGATAAAAAACCACATATCATTTCCTATGTCAAAAAAAAAAAATGACATCATTTCTTGAGAGTTTTGAGTATATGTACCATAGGTTGAGAGACTTTTCTCTTAAAGCCGTTAAGCAAAGACCATAAATTGAGAGGGACTTGGTGATAGGTTTATGGGGTTGAGATGAATAGTGCCGAGGACATATGATAGAGAAAAAGCTATGAACTGACCCCTTCAAATGTTTTTCCCTTCCTTCTTAGAGAAATTCTGGAATACAGGGTTAATTCCTTTAGGCAATGTCTAATTTTCAAGTGTAAGTTCAAGTTGAATTGTGTTAAGTATCTCTCTTGTATCTTCATAATCTTTTCTTAAGTTGAGAACATAAGGAAATGACCACAAAGGGATAGTTATGCTAATATGTTAAGAAAATGCTTTTGGCATCGTCTCTTTGGTGCTAACCAGTGTTTTAAAAGGCATAGCGTTTTACTTTACACGAGGCGTGGCGTAAGCTCTGAGACATGGGGTGTAAGCCCCTTGGATCTTTAATTTTATATTTTTAATGTAGTAAAAATAGTATAATAACACCAAATTATCAAAAATCATTAGTAGTTTAAAACAATTAAAACCATGACTACAGTAACTCATAAATTAAAACTACTAACAAGATTTTACAAGTTATGCGTGATGCAAATCAACTCTTAACATCTTAACTTTCAAATAATAAAAGAATCATAATTTCTTAAATATAGTACTATCATACAATGAAATTTACCTCCTTAAAACAAAATAAACAATAAACTTTATTAGCATAATAATAAAAGCATCAACTCCATCATGAATAAAAATAAAATTACTTTTAAATAGTGAAATAATAAAATATGATAATTTTAAAACATATGACAAAAACAAGAAGGAGCAAACAAGATGTAAAATTTGGCTATGTATTTTTTTTAGAAAATGTTAATCAATATCCACCCTCACCGTGTTTTCAAATAGTAAATATGGAATATTATACGACTTGTTGTTTGAGTTACTTTCAATCTTCTTATTTCTATTGATGAAAAAACTATCAAGTGTATCATTTATTTATTATAGAATTATGAGGGTCAACAATGTTAACTAAAGAATTTTACACATAAATTTATCGGGCAAGCCCTAAGCATTGGGTGTTAGTTGTGTTTAAGGCGTACAGTCGGGGGCTTAGGGTGTAAACATGATAGAACTAAGCCCACACATGAGTCTCGGGGCTTTTTGCAGTTTCTCGCCTGGGGTGAGTCCCAAAATTGCGTTTTAATAGCTAGTGCTAACAGAAATGTAGGATAAAAAAACTGAAGCTAATATATTTCTCTACCCTTTGGTTAATTGCATTTCTGTAACATATTTTGGTTTAGTTTGTTTTTGAAGTTGGTTTAATTTGTGGGACACACCTATACAACTAGATTGTTAAACTTTTTTATCTAATGTTTTATGATCAATTTGGTTGTACTTGCTATTGCCTTCTCTGGTCCTTAATCCCTCCCCTCTCTTATGACAGGTATTTAGAAGCATCACGACATAAAGATTTAGCTCCTTCAGTACGCGAAGGAGTTGACACTCTTTTGATGTACCTCTATAGAGCTCTAAATCGTGTAGATGACATGGAAAGACTTGCCTCATCAGACAACAGTTGCGTAGTGGTATGTCTATATAACCTTGCTCTATCTTGTCTAATATATGATTTGTTGGTTGTTCTTTTTCTTTTCTTTTTCTTTTTTGGTTGTGCGGGGAGCAAAATGTAGTTCATGTATTGGTTTGCTGATGTATATGATATCAAGTACTTTTATTAATGTTGGCATTTGGGTCAGCTTTCGCACATTTCGACTATTCCACCGACACATACTATCCATGTTATCAAGGCGCGTTTACACTTTGAAGTAAGGCTCAAAACATGTGGAGCATTTTTCCCAGCTTAATGTGTGCTATGGTGTCGTCATCAAAGCTCAAACACAAATTTTTCCTTGCGAATGAGCGTTTTCGGTAGAGGTGGCACTAAACAATTGATATTTCATTTTATCGTGAAGAAATTTAATTTCTTATGTCCATTTATTTGTTCTTCATGCTTATAATTATTAGTTTTGGACTAAACATGTATATCTGTATATTTTCTCCATTGCGCCTTTTTTCATCAAAACCCACACTTTATTTGCACTTTGCTTTTAAAGCCCCAATAGATCTTAGGTCTTTTTTGCATTTTTTCGCTTTGATAATATTGCATGCAATCTCTTACCAGCACATGAATTGGGTAACTTTGCCCAGCAAGGCTTTAACACTTGAGCAGATAAGAAGAAATTACCTACAACTTATTCTCTTTGCTTTGGACCTTAATTTCTCTTGGTTTTAAGTTTTAAAACACTTAATTGATTGTAGCCTTACCCTAGGTCGCCCATCAAACACTTGTTACGCAAACTATAGGAATAACTCTAGTGGTAGCAAGTCTCTTTTTTGTTTAAGGTAAAGTTATTGGCCTTAGCATAAGTTGATGTCGACATATTGATAAGGTAACAAAATTTTATCAACAATCGGGCCAAAACACTCATTTCAAGGAGTGATCAAAAAACAAAAAGAGAAACTAAAAAGATATGGTTTTGTACTAAATGCACTCCATCACCTATACATAACAAAACTTCATGGGTGACGGAAAAAAGTTGTTAGGATAATACGCTACTCCTCAATTGTACAAAATTTGTCTCAACACCCTCAAAAGCTTTTATATTTCATTATCTCCATACAATTCACATAAGTGCAAGTGGAGCAACATTCCACACCCTGCGTCTTCTCCCCATCTATCAGACTTCCCATTGAAATTTCGCAGGACCTAGGATTACCCACTCTACTCTAAACCATCTCAAGATTCCCACTATAGCCTCGATGCTACTTGGCAATGTAGAAGAAGATGATTGGCATCTTTACCGTAATCCTTGCACATAAAGCACCAATCAACATAAGTAACCTTTTTCCGCTTCAAAGCTGCTAACCAAGTGAAAGAATATACCTTACGTGGTATCTTAGGCATCCAAATTGATTGATATGGAAAGACAACATTTTTCCTCTTCAAAAACATCTCATAATAAAACTTTACATAAAAGACCTATTGTTCCCCACCCCTATTTCCCACCATTTCGCTATCATGTGTTCAACATTGTTTGTGAAGCAAAGCGACTAGTCCTGGGAACTCTGCTACCTCTCAACCTTGAAAAATTTCTCCTAAACCTCAAATTCAAAAAACCTTCTCCACCTCATAGGCTTCTGATTCATTGGAATGCCATCTCCTTTTGATATAAAATTCTATAAATGTATGGGTATGTAGTTCTCGAAATATTATCCCCACGCTACCTATATCCCTCAAACCTCACTCTCTTCACCTCCCTTACCTTAAGTGACACATTGCAAATGAACTGTTCCAACTCTTGAACATGTTCCTCCACCAACCACATCCATAAGGCATAGTAACATTTTTTGTCGTGCACCCCTATTCCAAGAGCCTGCATTTTTCCCTATTACCTATCTTCTATGTTGCTTGGACTCTTCCAAAATGCCTCCATATACGTGTCGGATCTTCCAAAAGTAGTGTATATACTCCATATGAGTACAACATTTTTGGATTGTACGAGCAACATAGCCTCTCTCCAAAAAGTATGTTCCTCATTCCCAAATCTCCACAACCATTTACCTAATAAATCCTAATTGTAAACCCCTAGGTCTTTGACTGAAAAACCGCCCAGTATTTAGGAGTTATGACAGTCTCCCATCACACCAAGTAAAGCTTTTTTGTCCCACTGACAAGTCTCAATGAAAACTTCTTTGGACTTGTTCCAACTTCCCTGTGACACCATGCTAGCTAGAGCGTGAAACAGAGACATGAAAATTGAAATATATTGGGATGCTTGATAATGTGCTCTTAGTATGAACTTCCTTTCCCCTTTTCCATAAATATTTCTCCTGCCATCTTGCGAGCCTCTTTTCTATCCTCTGAGTTGCTGAGTTTTCATACTGCTTGATCCTTGTTTGAATCACCAAGTGCCAAGCCAAGATAGGTAGTGGGAAAGCTCCATCCTTGCAGTGGAGAACTTGTGCTAGCAATGCAATATCCTCCCACCAACTAGTATAATTTCTCACTTTTGAGATTGATCTTGAGGCCTGGCACCACCTAAAAGCTTGTTAAGACATGTCTCAAGTATTCTAACCGAGTTTTATCCTCATGAATTAGTACCAGAGTGTTTTCCGCAAACAATAGATGCGACTCTGCACTGCTATGCCCCCAACTCCTGCAGTGTAACCCTTCAGCTATCCACCCATCACAGCTCTACCCATCATTCTATCCCAATCCTCCATAACTAAGATGAACAACATGGGAGATAATTGGTCCCCTGCTCAGGGCTCTCTAACTGCTGAAACATTCACATGGCTGCCATTCACCAATAATGAGTACCTAGCTGTAGAAATTCAATGTTTAACTGACTTCCTCCATCTAGCACCAAAATCCACCTTCAATGTTATGAAATACTGAAACTTCCAATTCACACGATCATAGTCCTCAACATCCAATTTACACAAAATGGCTGTTTCTCCTTGATGTAGGAATGTGTGTGTATGTCCTTTAGGTGTTGTAGTAGTTTTCTCTGCTAGTAAACAGTAAAATCTTTAAGTTGAGATCTCGTATCTTCCTTGAAGAAATTAGCGAGTGTTTTTTTCTGCTGCTGGGCTTTGAACCCTGATTTCTCTTGGTTTTAAGATCGCTAGGTCTCACCCTTGGGTGCATTTGAAACACTTATTTGATTCGCAAACTTCAGGAATGCTATGATGCCAGCATACTTATTGAAAGGTTTTTCTTGGATAAGGTAAAGAAATGTTTGTATGCAGATCTTTAGGTGTTGTAATTGCTCTAGCTGCTATAAATAGTTTAATCATAAAGTTGGGATCTGGCATCTTCTTTGAAGTATATCCATAAAACTTAAATGGACAGTGCAGGAGGAGTTGGAATCATTGCTGAGTGAATCTGGGCATTTGCGGGCACTTGCTTTTCTGTACGCCAGTAAAGGGATGAGCTCAAAGTCTCTTTCAATTTGGCGTGTGCTGGCTCGAAATTATTCATCAAGCTACTTGAATGATTCACATGGTGCAAACCACTTACAAGATACCATAAATGGTATTTCCTCTGATCAAGAGACTGCTGTAATGGAGGCTTCAAAAATTCTTGAGTCATCATCTGATCAGGAGTTAGTACTGCAACATCTAGGATGGGTATGATAATTCTTTCATGTTTTTTCAGGGTGCTTTCTGCTTTCGGCCTGCTAATTAAGTTTATTAGTTTCCATTTTAGATTGCAGACATCAACCAGCTGTTAGCTGTGCAAGTACTTGTATCGGAGAAAAGAACAGATCTACTCCCACCAGGTACGTCTTACATGGTATTTAGTGATGTTCAAATTGCATATCCATCTGCAAAAATGACTCTTAGAAAGTACTGGGTGTACTTTAAACTCATGCAACTCTTGTAAGGATGTTTCCTTTCAATGGTTCAACAGTTGTCAAATAGCCATCTAAATATACCCTTCCCTTCAAACTGTAATGCAATTTGAGGTTGACTCCATGTCAGAAATTGTGTTGTTTGAAAATCTTTGCGTCATTAAAAAGTTTAGGTGCTGTTTATAACCTAAGATTATTCAACTTGAGATGAATACATCATCTGATGTTATATGCGATATCTATGTGAAATATTTTAGTCGTTTCTACCTTTACCATTATTTTTGAAAAACATATCTATCCGACTCCGACTTGACAAGGTCATTAAAGTGTTCTGGCTAAATATGCAGTCTACTAACCGTTACAGTTATGCTTGTGCATCGAGCCTCTTCTTTACAATTCTTATTTCTTATGCCTCTTCTTGTTCTCAAGAAATCATGTATAACACATAGTCGCATGCCACAGTTTGAGCCCTGCCTTAGACAGAAGCCTGATAATACATCTGCTTGCATGTATTTATGTTGTATCAGTGCACCAATGTGGCAGAAAACTTTCTTGCAAATTTGGGCTTTCTTTTGACATGAAGTTCAATTATAACCCCCCCCCCCCCCCCCCCCACACCAAAAAAAAAAAAAAAAGAATCAACAACCAAAGTTGCAAATCTTGCCAACGAATTTAAGCACAAACAAATGCAAGTTACCGTTGTATGAATTGTGCCAAAATGTTGTGTATCCCTGTAAGAAAACAGTAGCTCATGCACGCTGCTTGGTGCAAGTAGTGACGTGTTTTCGACCATGTGAATTAGAACTTTTTGATAGATTTGCTTAATTTGAAAAGTAAAAGTTTTTCGAGAATATTATGTTTGTGTGAGATACCAAGAAATTCCTTGGGGTTTAGCTGGCCCAATTCTAATTGTTCTCTCAGGATTGGAGCTTGGAAGGAGTATGGGCTTGGCCCTCTATCCTGCTCTAACTTAATACTAGACCGATTTCAGTCAGTGGGATCTAACTTGTGCCATGCACCAAAACCAGCATTTCACACACCACGTGCTGAACCAGAGACGTGGGAAAGTTTGAACTATATTTAATTCGCTATTAAACCAAGTAAATGCTTACTTTCTAAATTCTAACTTTGAGTCTTTCTAGCATACAAAATTGCTTAATAAATCGAACTATGGAATGAATAATAAGACACTTCATGTCCTTCCCATCAAATCTTCAGTTCCCAGCCAAGTTTTATCTAAAAGGATTGAATGTAGTTATTCGTCTCTAGTATAGGCTTACAAAAGACCGGCTACACAAGCTTGGCTCCAGGCTAGATAAAAGGTTTCCTGATCTTGTCGGAATGGGAGCAACTATTTTAAAATTGCTTAAAAATCGAAGAGGTGGAGTAAAGTCACCGATGCTAAATTGTGTCGTATCTTTTAGTTTCAAATATATCAAATCGGGTTGGGGCATCCATCCGAGTAAAAGAGAATATAAGAGAACCTAACAACTTGCACTTCCAAAAGCCTTGCATTTAAGTGAAGGATAGGGGGTGGACCATTATCCATCGAGTTTTGAACTTCGCATCATTGGTCCTCGGAAATTTTTTTAGTTACAGAAAAAAGTAGATCGCTAGCTTTGTTCCATTTTATGGGACGCACTTAACTTTTAGTTTGTCCAAAAAGAATTATCTTTCTAGAATGAGAAATAATTTAACTTTAAATTTCCTGTTTTATCCTTAATGAGATGATTTAGAGCTACACAAATGTCGATGACATGCTTTTTTGGATGAAGTAAAAGATTTCATTGATAGCATCAAGAAGATGCAGAAAAATACAAAAGTTACAAGGAGAGATATATGTCAGCTCCAGTATATGTAGAACAACTATACTAGGTTCAGGGAGCTAACAAAACTCTTAAAACTGGTTAGAGCTATTTACAATGCTAAGACTATTCCAACTAAACAAATTAAGTAGACATCTAGATTTAAGAGTGTGGTTTGGAGTTGTGACGCACACCAAAAGATATTAGCATATATCATCAGCCAAATTTTCTTGATGGGTTTATCAACTCTCCATAAACACCAGGAGAGAAAGACATATTTGGTTTTCAGTGCCATGACCCTATTGAGTCCAAAAATAGAAAGGAACATGCTCCAAATATCTGTTGCCAAATTACACTGAAGGAAAAGATGGTTGATAGATTGTCTATCTTGTAGGCACACCGTATAGCATCTATGATAGTTTATATGTTCCTCTTTCTAAGATTATCTTGAGTGATGCACTCTTTGTATGTCTTGTTCTAGATCACAAGTTTCAAAAGTCTTTGCTTCCTTTCTTAAGCTTTGTGCCAGTTAAGCTCCACCACATAAATGTGTCGGAGGACGTATAAGTTTTTTAGGTAATATAATTTATTTATTTATTTTTGTAACTGGTAAGGTTGAATTCTTTAGCAGGGTATGCTGGCTACCTCCAAAAAGGGAGGATTACAGTTTTCTTATCAAATCTATAGTCTGATTTATATCATTTATACAAAGTTGTTTACACCACAAAAGTAGAGATACTATACAATTCCATTTAACTTTGTGGATGGAATTGGATCTATCTTCAAAGCATCTTCCATTTCTTTCTTTCCAGACTGACCACCACACACATGATGGTATCAACTTCCACCATCTCTTTTGACTCTTACTGCCTCCCCTCCTAATCCAACAGCTCAACATATCTGATATATGTTCTGGCATTGTCCAATGCTTGTGATGTTGAGAAACATATTCCAAATTGGAGCAGTAACATTCAATGCAGGAAGAGATGGTTGTTTGTTTCCCCTGTCAAGTTTCACTAGAAACACCTAGGGACCAGCTGCCTGCCTTTCTTCGGCAGAACTTCTTGTGTTAAACATGCTCTCTTTAACACTAACCAAGTGAAATACTTTAGTTTTGTAGGAATGTCACTCTTCAAAAGTAATATTATATTTTGGGGCCCGTCATCCCTTGTAGTCCTCTTTTGTAGGCATTGTTGACTGAAAAGACTCCATCCTTATTATGTTTCCACAGAATCTTGTCTGTTGCTGTTGTGGTTATAATCATTTCAGCTTGTTTCCCAGTAGCATTGCCGCCATCTCCACCTGGCATTCTTTAAGTAGTCTTCTTAAAGATATGTCCCATCCCTGTTCTGTCCAACAGTCACTCATTTTAGCATCAAGGTTCTCACAGATTAGAAAGAAATCTGGAAAAGGTTCCCTAAGAGAGGTTTGATCTATCCTACTATTTTTCCTAAATTTAGTTTTGTTTCCATTATCATCCTTGATATACATATTTCCTTCCATTTGTGACTATAGGTTCCTGATTGTCCTCCATACCCCCACCCTATATGGTTCAGAGGTGATTTTCCTACACCAAGGGTTTAGTCCTCCATATTTTGCTACTATAACCTCCTTCCAAAGAGGTGCATCTTCCTCAGTGTATCTCCACAACCATTTCATTGTTGACTAAGTTATAACCCTTTCCCTCATTACTTTTCCATAGGAAGTTCCATCAATCCACCCCCTAGGGATAGATATTGTGCCTTCCATCTAGCAAGTTTCTTTTCAGTTTCTCCAGAATACCATTCATCTCCATTGTTTTGTGTTGGCTTCCCAGGGGCATGCCCAAATCTATGGTAGGCAAATGCTCCACTCTGCATCCCAGTATACTTGCAAGTTGCTGGATCTGAGGACCTCATTTACAGGAAAGAGACTACTTCTTCCCCAGTTTACTTCCAACCCTGAAACTGCTTCAAACAAAACCAAAATCACTCTGATGTAGCTAATCTGTTCTGTTGTAGGTTCAGAGAAAATATGATAGCGTCATCCGCATAGAGCATATGCCACACTTCTTTTTCTTTCCCCCACTCTACCCCTGGCTTGAAAGCCTCTAATCCATCTGTTCTGTGTTGCAATCCTCATCATACTATCAAAGTCTTCCATTGCCAAAATGAATTAGAAAGGGGATAGAGGATCACCCTGTCTCAGCCCTCTTTCTGATTCGAAAAAGCCCACTGGTTCTCCATTCACTGGGACAGAAAACTTGACTGTTTTATACATACCTCAATCTGCTTCATCCATTTGCTACCAAATCCCATTTTCTTGAGAGTATTCAGAGGGAAAGACCAATTCACATGGTCATAGGCTTTCTGAATATCCAATTAGCACATTAGACCAGGGACTCCTCCTTTCATTCTTGAGTCGGTGCATTCACTAGCAATGAGTTTTGCATCCATGATTTGCCTCCCCTTTACAAAAGCCATTTGATGTTTGTTGATCAATTTAGACACCACCTTTTTTAGATATCAAATTATTTTCTTCACATATACCATCAGCTTATTTACTTTTAATGACCATGTTTAGCATGCAAATTTTTTCTTTTGCTTGTTTATAAAATGTAGTGTCTCCATAAAGTGGCATTCTTTTAATGCAAGCCTTCAATCACAGATGAAGTAATTGCAGCAATTGATCCCAGAAAAGTCGACATTCTTTTAAGGTCAGTGGTTTTATGATTTTACTTGCCTTTCCGCTTTTTTTAAAACCTATTGCTATCTCTCTCCTGAAGTGAAGATTGGTGGCTAGTGTAACATCTGTATGCAACTTTTGATTGTACTCTGGTCCAAGTCTTTTGCCTCCATTTTGAAGATTGCTTACTTCCATAAAGAAAAGTGTAATTCTTCCTTTTCTTCCTCCTCTTAACAAGTCTTTTGAGCTACTGAGCGCTGTATCACATTGCGAATGATAAGCAGCTTGTTTTGGTCCTGCCCTGCTTCCCCCTTGTTCTGATATCAAATGCATTTTGTAGACCTGAACTGGGAACAGTCTGATCGAGAAATTGGTGATGATGGTTTGTGTTTGTGGTTGAAATGAAGGAGAAAATGAAAATTAATCTGGAAGGGGCTGCGGAAGATTAAAAGTTGGATTTGCCACCTTAAGAGTCTAGTCAGTGCTTGACATTATCTTTGTTCTATTCTGCACTCTGTTTTCAAACTGTGACCAAGTGTACTTTCTTTTAGTCTTATAACTCACTAACTTTATCTTACTTGGCAAAACCATCAGAAAGCTGAATCTTTTAGTAGATCAATGGTCTTACAGTTTACATTGAAGCACCAAGACCATAAAACTATTCTAGTACTGGAAAAAGGTTTTAAGGTTAAATACTTTTTCTTTTTGAAAAAAAGAAAAAGTACTTTATTATATTTTGAAATTGAACTTACTAAAACTTGGAAATATTTTAGAAGGTTCTCTGTAGTGTGACTTAGGCAGTTGTCGACTAAAATACGGCCTTACAGTACATAAGGTGACACATAAATGCACTAAATTTATGGTTTTATTGTTTGACCTAGTATGTCCTTTAATAGTGAATATGTCTTGATCATCTGTTGGCTTCTTCATCAAGTTGCTTCATAAACTTCTAGATCGTTTAGTACAAGTCTATTTCTTCAAAATCATTCCTTTCATCAATTATCTATGATGTCACATAAGATGATCTGAAAATTTGCAAGTACCAACACAAACTAGCTGGTAGAATATCCGAAAATTGCATTCAGTCACTCTTTGCCTGATAGGAGCTGAATAAAGCAAGTAGCATGTAGCATGCGAAATTTCTTTCCTTTTATCTTAATTTGTCCGATATATATATTTTCCATAACGTTGGTGTCCTTGGGTGCCTAATTGGTTGGGTAATATTATCTTATAAAGATGTATCTCTATATTAATGAGGCATTGAACTGTCTATATGTTTCTTTGAATTATAAACTGAAGCTTTACCATGCAGATATCTCCAGTGGTTAATTGAAGATCAAGACTCCGGTGACACACAGTTTCATACAACTTTTGCCCTCTTGCTTTCTAAATCAGCACTTGATGCTATTGAAAAGGAGCATGTTACACAAAATCCTGGAGGTGTAAACCAAAAGGAGATAAATATCTCAGACCGTGGGAACAACTCAATATTTGATACTCATGTCAGAGAGAGATTGCAATTTTTTTTACAGTCGTCTGACTTGTATGATCCAGAGGAGGTTCTTGACTTGGTTGAAGGATCCAAGTTATGGCTTGAGAAGGTCAGTAAAAAATTTAGGCCCTTCATAGAAATAATGGCCTATGCATCTCTGCTGGACAACAACTTGAACTGTCTTATTCTCCTTGTGATTTGCAGTCCTTGTGTTATTGATGGTTTCATTACAGGCTATTCTTTACAGGAAGCTCGGTCAAGAAACATTAGTGCTTCAAATTCTTGCCTTGTAAGTTCATAAATATTTGGTTATTGCTTGGGTACATCACAACAAGCTTTATCATAACAAATGAACAACTTAAAAGATGTTCTGTTTTCCAAATGTGGGCAATGCATGGTTGATATACTCTTCTCCTGCTTTTACATGTGAAGTCCCTCACTTAAACAGGCGAAAATATTTGAGATCTTAGTACCCACATTATTGCTAAATATGTATTTCATAATTGAATCTGCAATTACTCTGAACACTGTGGGATTGTAATTTAAAGTTGTGTTCATCTGGCAGGAAGTTAGAAGACTGTGAAGCTGCAGAACAATATTGTGCTGAGATCGGTAGGCCAGATGCTTACATGCAGTTAGTACAGTATTCTCTCATTTGTTTCTTTAGATTATTTGTCTAGTAGAAGTTCTCTTAGCCTTTACCTTACCTTGTCTCTTCTTAGGCTGCTTGAAATGTATTTGGAGCCAATGAATGGCAAAGAGCCTATGTTCAAAGCTGCTGTGCGCCTGTTGCACAATCATGGAGAAATGCTAGACCCTTTGCAAGTTTTGGAGGTACTAAAACTTACCCTTCTTCTGCTCTATTACTCGTGTAATGGTCAATGAGAAGACAAAAGCCTTGTTCTACCCCCAGGGCTTTGGTTTAGTGGCAAGACTACGTGTGATGTGCTGGTTAGATACATATTACAAGTTCAAACAACAGAGCAAACAAAAGTCTGGTATTTAAGTGGAAAGGGTTGAGGGGATCCATAATTTACTGAATTTAGAATCAAGTGCCAGCTGGTCCTTTGGAATTTCTTGGAAAAAATGGTCAGTGAGGAGAGGAAATATGAAGAAAGCTTGGAAAAGAAGTAGCTACATTTTATTTGTTGCTGAATATTTTATCCTCTTATGGAGGTAGTTTCCCCTTATTCTGTTGGTGGTTTGGAGGGAAAGGAACCGAAGAGCATTCAAAGGGGTGGAATATGTGTACAGATTTTAGACATCTCTTTTGTTTCTACTTTTTTTGTTCACCTACAAGATCCCTATTAGTATAAATGATGAACGCCTTTTGTAGAAAACGATATTTTTGTGTAGCTTCTCTATTTTTGGTGTCGATGGGTTTTTCTGTAGAAAACAATATTTTTGTGTAGCTTCTCTATTTTTTAGTATACTACTTGTTTGCAGGGCTCCATTATCCCGAAACCTCTATAAATTGTGCCTTATCAAAACAAATCCTCCCTCTGTCCCAATTTATGTGACACTTTTCGTTTTAGTCCATCTAGAAAAGAATAACACCTTTCTTTAAGTAGAAACAACTTGACTTTGAAACTTCCCTTAATGAAATGGTGCATAGCCACACTAATTACAAAAGTCTTCCTTTCTTTTTTAAACATTATACCAAGTCAAATGGTGCTACATAAATTTGGACGGAGTATTTGTTTATCCACCATATCATGTTAAGTAACCTGGTTTTGATTGGGCTGGAAGATAAAAAAATTGATTGATTTTCGCACTGTATTTATAGTATGAGAACCTATCTCCGAAGTTATAAAGTAAAATATGGTAGAAGAGAAATAAAGTCATCCTTGAAATTTATTAGAAGGAAAAAACATCTCATCGTACCTTAAAGTAGAAATTTTGATGTTCAATCTTTTACTCTTGAAAACTTAGGATCTTTGTGGTCTTTGTTATTAGCAGTGTGAAATATTTGGTTGTCACTAGTCAAAACAGGGAACCTGTTCTTTAAATCTTGAAGATTGGAGTATATTTTTTTTCATTGGGAAATTAAGTTTTCTTGTCCTAATTTTAGCTATTGGTGCATATGTAGTCACGTAGTGTGTTACAGATTAGAAGTGGTCCTCTTACTTCGTTCCTAACATCTATCATGCATCTTGTAACATAGTGATACCATTTTTGGATATCGACTTTTGGAATTGCCTGTCTATTGTGAAAGATGAAGTCTGAGTTTTGTTTATGGTGATTTTAACTTTTCAAGGGCTGAAAAAAAGAATTTTCTGATGACTTGATTGGTCTAATTATATTCAGGTTACCTTTTATAAATTACTTTCGGGGGGGGGGGGTCAATGATTGGATCTTCATAGTTTCATTTGCCAAGTGTTCAGGTTACTCGACTAAATCATTTTAGATAACTAGCAATGCTATATTTGCTTGGGATTTTTTTCATGCTGTTTTAAGGGAATCAGATGATGAGAAGGCAAATAACATCTATTTGGCTTAAGTTACTTTGCACAAAGTCACTAACGCTGTCAATGTTAATCATTCTGAGTTGAGGTTCACTTTGCAGAGATTGTCACCAGATATGCCCCTTCAACTTGCTTCTGAGACAATATTAAGGATGTTGAGAGCTCGACTTCACCATCATCGTCAAGGCCAAGTATGTTCTACTCTATAGGGGTGAATTTCTGTTGATCTTGAGGATTTATTACAATAGTATAATTTTATTCAATATGTTAGCGCGGGGATGAGGGGTAGTGCTGTGTGTATTTTCTTGATTTAATACATATGCTTTGTCTATGTTATTTGAAACTTCAGCATGAATTGCTGGAAAGGTAAACTTACCAATTGACATGGCGTCTCTCCTTTGTGTTGGGTCATGATAGTATGTGCATTCTTGATCTGTGTACTATTAGATGCTTGGATATATATGATATTCTAAAGGGTACAATGCTGGTCGAGATTACATCCTAAAGGCAAGTGGCTAAATTACCTAGATTCAGGCTTACCTTGAACATGGCATTTGACAGCTTTGGAACGCTGGATGACAATCTTTTTTTCAGAGAGCAAGTTGTTCCATGTCCGATAGAAAGCTGTTTACAAATTCTTTTTCTAGTGATGAAAACTGTTGATATATATATATATATATATATTGAAAAGTTTGATTACCAATTCTTGGTGTTCTTTTTCGGGTTGCTGTTGTAAAGTATGTCCTAATTTCATAGTTCTTTCATATCTTTGCCCTGGGTACCATGGGTCTAGTATTTTTTTTTTTTTTATGAACTTGGTAACTTGTATTATATCACAAAACAATACATGGGTTGTATTGAAACCTTATATACCAATGTATTCCCAATTTCACTTCTCTACGACTAGATTGAGTCTAGGACATCAATAATAGAGATAGTGTCATTTGAGTATAACTGGTTACGCCAAAAAACTAGAAAAAGAATGCAGTTGAGTTTAACTTTCTGCACACTGTTCGCTAAGCTCTCAAAACATCTTGAATTCCTCTCTTTCCAGATAGCCCACCATATAGCACTAGGGATAATTCTCCATCTACTTTTGTCTTTTGCATGGACCCCTTCTCCCTCCTAGCTCATTAAGGCCCCAGTCACTTCCCTAGGCATGGTCCAGGGAATTCCTTTCAGGCTGATAAAAATTCTCCACAATTGTCGGGTGTACCTGCAATATAAAAATAGATGGTTGACAGTCTCATTTGTTTCACCACATAGGAAACATCTGGAGCACAAGGTTATCCCCCTCTTCATGACATTGTCCTGAGTAAGGACTGCTTTCTTAGCCATTAACCAGGCAAAGCATGAAACTTTGTGAGGTATCCTACTTTTCCATATTTGTTTCCAAGGCCATTTTGTACCCTGCTGGTTTGTTTGGTCCATCATCTTGTAGGTTTTGTTGACTTTGAACACTCCCCTGACATCACCTGTCCACCAGAGAACATCCTCACCATTCTGCAAACCATTGAAAGTGTCCACCAAGTTGATAAATTCAGCAACTCTCATGATTTCCCAGTCATTCAGATGTCTTCTGAAAATGAAATTCCATCCCTGTGGGGACCATAGCTCTGCTATGGTACTTTGTTGGGACAGAACTAGGTTGTAAATGTCTGGGAAAAGTATTTCCATGTTACCACTCTCATGCCAGTTAGCTTTCCAAAATCTGGTCTTCCTTCCATCCAAGATTTTTATCCTTGAGTTGTTTTTAACTTCATTCCAAAGACTCCTGATGGACCTCCAAAGGCTAACTCCATAAGGAGTGGTCACTTCTCTGGTAATCCAGTTGTCCTCTTCCTCATATTTAGCTCCAATCACCTTCCTCCACAACAACTGGTTATTATTTGAATACTTCCATAATGATTTCATACTTAGGGCATTGCTTTGGATTTGTAAATTCTTTATCCCCATCCCTCCATTCTTTTTCCAGTCATCACCTCCTTCCATTTTACCAAATGAAAGCTTTTTTTTCTCCTTGTTACCCTGCCACAAGAATTTTATCCTGATGCTATCCAACCTCCTGATGCCTCTTGGAATAGGAAAGAGGGACATCATATAGGTTGGTAAAGCATCAAGTACTGAGTTGATCAGGGTCAGTCTACCAACCATGGATAAATATTGTGTCTTCCACTTGGCTAGTTTCTTCTCGCACTTCTCAATGACACTGTTCCATATTTCTATGGATTTAGAATTAGCTCCTAATGGCATTCCCAAGTAAGTAGTTGGTAGTGCTCCCATTTCACCTCCCAAGATTGAAGCTAACCCTCTCATATTGTTCACCTCATTAATAGGGTACATCACACTCTTTCTCCAGTTAATATGTAGCCCAGATATACCTTCAAACAGGACTAGAATCACTCTTAGGTATTTAAGCTGTTCCTCCTCAGCATCACAGAATATCAAAGTGTCATCTGCATATTGTAAGTGTGTAACTTCCAAGCTCTCAGTACTTCTCTAGCCACCTCAAAGCCCCTTAACCACCTTCTCATGTTTGCTGTCTTTATCATGTTATTTATGCCTTCCATAGTGATCAGGAACAAAAAAGGGGACAAGGGGTCACCTTGTCTGAGTCCTCTTTGTGTTTGGAAGAATCCTGCAGGATTACCATTGATGAGAATTGAGAAGCTAACTGTTGAGATACAATATTTCACTCAATTCAACCACTTTTGCCCAAAACCCATCATTTCCAGAATCTTCACTAGGAGCTTCCAGTTAACATGATCATAAGCTTTTTCTATATCCAGCTTACAGAGTACCCCAGGTTTCTTTTGTTTATTTCTTGAATCTACAGCTTCATTTGCAATCAGAACTGCATCCATTATCTGCCTCCCTTTAATAAATGCCATTTGCTGTGAGTCTATCAACTTGTCTACCACCCTTTTCAGTCTCTCAGTCAAGACTTTAGAAATCAGTTTGTATATACTGCCAATTAGGCTAATTGGCCTAAAATCTCTCAACTCCTTGGCACCTTTCTTCTTGGGTACAAGGGCTATGAATGTTGCATTAGAGCTCTTCTCAAGTACTTCTTGATCATAGAAGTTTTTCGCATGTCTCCATTGTATGCCTTGACTTTTCACAATAATCACAGTGCAAGTGATCTTTATAGAAATGATCATCCTTGGCTATTCATGAGAGACAATCGACTCCAACTATTTATTAGAGCTTGTTACTGCATGACACCTCATCGACTCTCTTCATATGAGCATGCATCTTCAAGAGAAGAAAAAGGAACTTGCCAAGAACTTTAACTCTGCTCTGACCATATTCTTGGTTCAAATCAGCTACAAAATCATACCCTTTCCTTTCCAACCAATTGTGGAAAGACACTTCACTTGAAGATCTTGATAATAGCCAGTCTCCTGTCCATAGCACACTTAACTCGGAATAAATATTAGTCATGATCAACTCACTTCGCTTTGTAACATGTATTTTATTTCGAATCTCAAAGATCTGGGCATCATTACCCTTGCTAAGTGCGCTTCATTGAATTTCAGTTTTTTTCAATAGATAAGTATTGCTTTAAGATTCGGGGTGCATAACATTTAATAGCCATGCTTTTGAATATAACCAAACAATTTTCTAGATTTAATATAAGAGCAAACAAGACCTTGATCAAGTAAGAAACGGTACCAGAAGGGGGAAAAAAGGCTACCTTTGTATTTTAGTATGCTTGAGAAGTGGTATTTATACAAGTGAATCCTTACAAATTATGTAGTGACTTAATTACACTAAAAGGAAATATTATATTCCTATAACTACGCTAGGACGAAAATTATAGTTTCCTAAAATTATGCGAATTAATTACTGCAATCAACGTAGAACACTTTATATACTTTGCTCATGGCATTTGATGATATTTGATTCTACAGATTGTCCATAATCTATCTCGTGCTTTGGATATTGATGCAAACTTGGCAAGGTTTGAGGAAAGATCACGACATGTTTTGATAAATGATGAGAGTGTCTGTGACTCTTGCCATGCTCGACTTGGAACCAAACTATTTGCGATGTATCCAGATGATACCATAGTCTGTTATAAGGTTTGTGATGCTTTCATTTATTTGTTGAATTTTCTGCCTGACATGGACTTTCAGCTTTATTGAGAGGTTTTGTGCAGAAACATTATATATCTTGTTAAAAGAAATTGTGTGTAGAAACATTATATATCTTGTTAAAAGAAATTGTATGTTTGTCAACTGTGCTGACTGATTTTACCCCATTTGACCTGTTGCCTGAAAAGTTGTGTGGAAGGATAGGGAGACTTGTAAATTTATAAGGTTTATTGTGCTAAAATTTTGATCATGATCATTGCAGTGCTTTCGTCGTCAAGGTGAGTCAACCTCCGTGTCAGGTCGCGATTTTAAGAAAGATACTTTATATAAACCAGGTTGGTTAGTGACAAGGTGATATGCTAAGGACCTGTGACTTTGATTGGGATGCTACAAGCATGGACTGGCTTTGCTTTTGCCCTCACTACATATGTGGTTAATTTATAATATGTCCGCAGCTCATTTCATGAGAACCCACTACACACCCATAGTTGATTATGATGTGACTCTAATGTATATTTGCTTCATTAGAAGGCAAAAGAGCAAGAGATCGTCGGTAACTTCTCCGTCTGTGCACACTCATGAGCAGACACTAGAGCTAAGAAGTGATTTCTTATTCACTGGTGACGTGGGCGCCGTGGCTTTGAATTTGCACAGTGGCTCATGGTGTTAGGTTGTTGAATTCAGCATCATCCCCTCAGTTGTTGAAGTCAGCAGTAAAACTCCAATGTAGCAATTATGCAACTTTGTATTCCGGTGAAGATGGAGAGATGTCTTTGTGTAATGTTGATTATCATTTTTCTCTACAGCTGTTATGTTTTTAAGGCAGCTGATCAGCTCTAGGAGCAGAATGTATTATATCATTTTTCTTCCAAGATAAACATTTTTCTTTCTGTATATTGTCGTGTGGAAATTGATTATTGCATCTTTTTAAACTTTGTGAATGTGAACCAGGAGAAGTAAATAAATGTGTTGGACTCTCTTCCAACTTATGTTATGTCTTTATTCCCTATGCCTGCCAAAGTGGAAGAAAAACTTGACAAACTGAGAAGAGATTTCTTGTGGAAAGGGAATAAAGAAGGGAAGGGTTTGCATTTAGTCAAATGGCAGACTTCACAGTCACAAACAATCTAGTGGACTTGCCATCAGAAACTTGGGTTGCAGAATAGATGTCTCTTGTCAAAATGGCTATGGAGGTTCAACACTGAGGAAGAAGCACTGTGGAGGGAGGTGATAGTCAACGAGTACGGGTTGAATGGAAATTGGGTCTCCAACTCTGTGAATAGCACTTTTGGGGTGTCAGCTTGGAGAACCATAAGAAATTTGTGGTCTGATCTAAGTAGAAACATAGTCTACAAGGTGGGTAATGAGACGAAAATCTTATTTTGGAAAGAGAATTGGAATGGAAATGAGGCACTGATGGTCTTATTTCTTGACCTATTCTCCTTGTGTACCAATCCGGAAGAAACATATGGTCTATTAATGGATGGAATATTGTGTTTAGAAGGCATTTAAATGACTGGGAGATTGGGAGAGTAGCTGAGCTATTACATGTTTTCAATGGTTTCATTAGGTTATCAGCAGAAAAAGATTCTATCATATGGAAACACTCTAGAGATGGACGCCTTTCTGTTAACAAGCTATATATTAAGGAGGTGAAGGAGTATCCAGGTGGTAAGCTTGGCCCCTGGAAGCAAATTTGGAGGAATAAGGTGCCAACCAAGGTAAATTGTTTCTCCTGGTTGGTTGCCAGAAGAGCATGCTCCACTCACGAGAAATTGAAAAGGAGGGGTTTCTATATTGCCTTTTGGTGCTTCTCTGTAATGAGACTGAGGAAATCAAAAACCATTTGTTCCTCCATTGCAAAGTGACAAAACAATTGTGGGACCTTTTTTTGGGACTAACACATACGAAATGGATTATGCCTGAGCATACGACAGATCTACTTAGTTGTTGGATCTACAGAGGGGGGAGAAAATCTAAGAAAAAGTGGAGTATAATACCATCATGCATCTGGTGGTGTATTTGGAAAGAAAGAAATAGCAGATGCTATGATAGCAAAGCTAATTCAATAGAGAAAGTCAAATGGAACTGCTTGACTACTTGTTATTTTTGGTGTAAAGAGGAAGGGATAGAAGAAGCTGCACAAATTTTGGATTTTATAGGCACTTTGTAATTTATTAACCTGTTTGTTTTTTCTCTTGTTGGAAACCAATGTTTGGAGGTCTCCAGCATATCCTTAATGCTGATGAATACAACATTATCTTTATAAAAAAAATAATAAAATGTGTCCTTTTACTAGAGACAGGAAATAAAAAGAAACTTGTCCCTCCCTTTGTTTTGATTCAACTTGTCATTCTTTATGGGAAACTTTCAAAAATGATTATAGTTTGGGCTTAATTTGAGATTTATAGCTATAGTTTGCTTAATTATGATTTGTAGCTACATGTTTATCGGAGGAGAGAGGCGAACCATATTGGGCGAGGGAGGCATGAGAGATACACTAGTATTAAATGTATTCAATTGTATATTTCATAGTAAAGGTATATTTGGTCGATCATTGTATTACGAGTACTGTTAATTTGTGTTAATGAATACAATTATTGGTATAAAAAACTATCATATTTGTTGTATAAAGTGTGTTAATAAAATACAATTTGTACAAAAAACAGTTGTATTTGTTGACACAAATTAATTGTATCAAGTGTATTATTAATGGATACAATTTGTACAAATTTTTTTTTATTGTATTCATTGATACAAATTAATTATATCAAGAGTATTAACGAATATAATTTTTTATTAACAAATAAAATTTGTATAAAAATGCTATTGTATTTGTTGATACAAAATAATTGTATCAAGTATATTAACGAATAGTTTGTATTAACAAATATAATTGTATCAACAAATACAATTGTATCAATGTTGTATTTCATAAAAATAGATATTTGTATTCATTTGTTGCCTTGTATATATACATGTTTGTTACCATTAATTGCCTTAAAAGAGGTTACAATTTTATTAGCATCATTGAAATATACCATTTATATTTTGAATCATAAACAAGAATATGTATTATTGAAATATTTGTATCATTGCCATATCTAATAAAATTGTATTACGTCAATTGTGGAGGGAGAAAGCGAGTGAGAGAGGGCAAAGAAAGAAAGAAAGAGAGGAGGCGAGTGAGAGAAGGTAAAGAGAGAGACGAGAGAAGCGAATGAGAGAATGAGCTAAAAAATTACTATAAAACCCTAACTATAACTACAAATGTAATTCTAGTAAACTATGGTTACTATACACGTCACATGTTTGCCTTGCAACATGATTTTTTCAATTCACGGTGAATCCTCACCATAGAATAATTTGTGTAAGATGAACTAAATCAGCACATCATGACGAGCATTGCTCTTCCCAGTTTCACATTTGCAGTATGTCAACAAACTCTTGAAGGAATCAAAGAAGTTATCTTCAAATTCTTTAGTAAAATGTATTTTTTTTTTTTTTTTTTGGAGATGGATGGATTATCGATACAAAAATAAATAAATTATTATCTAGTAGTTGTATACGTCTGAATTCAATATGTCAAAAATGATTGCTCTTGCTACATTAGGGTGATACTAAACTTCATGGTAAGCTTCTGCCATGATCAATAGCACAGTTGATGTCCATCCAGTAAACAGGTGTGCACCTTTCCCTTTCTTCTGATCATATATTGTTCCCACAGGTAACCTGTTCGTTTATAGTTTCCAACGATATTTCTGTGACGTTAAAAATGCAAACATTATCATGTGTATATACCACACATCTTAGCAGCCGTCCTAATGTATTAATAATATCAAGGAACATTTCAGGTTGGGGAACACCAGTACCTTATCAAATTGCTACTCAATTCATTGTAGACGGTTTTGGCTCTTTCACTGTATGGTCCAGGCTCTTCAAAAGTTGAAACAAAATAAATTATCATTAGGATATCAGGAAGGATCGAGGGTGAAAAACTTACCTGCGCCTAGTATTTACACAAACCAATGAATGCAGGACATGACACGTGTCCATGACCAAAGAAAGCACGGGGTACAAATAAGTACTTACCAAGGAAAATGAGTATCATAGTAAGATTTTTGTAGTTCATTTCGTACCTTGAGAGTAGTGATGAAGAGAAGAAACAATCAAATATTTCAAGGGTACTGAGATAGGCCCTCTCCAATATGGAGGATCATGCTCCGTATTCTGTTTCATATACATGGAGCTAGCACAACCCAACAAAAAAAAAAAAAAAACAGAAATAACTTTTCTTCCGATTTTCTTTATGAAGAAACTCGAATAGACATATCATAGTAATACACTAGTATAGTAAGCACATATATCAGAAACTGCATCACCTTGTTTTTGATAGGGATCTCAACCCAAAATCAGTCCACAAAATGCTCTTATTGGAGATGAGGTCAAGCTGACTCTCGAGTATCCATGAGTCCTGAATGAAAATAAGCATGCACGAGCAAATCAAAATTACCAGATCAAACAAGAGATGCCAAAAAAGGAAGAAAGAATAGAGCAGTTTACTGCCACTATCTAACCAAAAAAGTTGAATATAAATATAAAAGCAAACCAAGAGTTAAACAACTGGAATTATTATATTGCTGAAACAATGCTAAAAGACTTACAGGTGGAATAAGCCTGAGGATAAATGCGAAAAGGCTAACATAACCAAGATGAGAAACCAGTTGTAGAACAGGTTTCTCTTGGACTTCTCGTACAAACTCTCTCCTTGGGTAGTTGCTTCCAGTCTCCACTATTTTCCAAGTTAATTGAACCTGAAAGGAAAAGAGCGTTGTCGAGGAAAGAAGATACACCACTTCTCATGGCCCATAACCCACTGCTACAGGGACAGAGGATTGAATTTTGTTGTATGTGTTTGGGGGGGGGGGGGGGGGTTACTGTAAATATGGTGAGAAATATCTTAAATGGATGATTTAACGTATATTTTTTAAAAATCGCGAAACATTGAGTTGAAACCTATTGGGACATCAATTGTACTTGGTTATTTCCAACTTAAAATTGTCATTAAGGACTCAAGTACGTTTCTTATTAGTTCACTTTTGCTTGTAAGAGAAAAGACTTGATTTATGTTCTCCTCCAGAAACATTTACTACGGGATCCTTTGAATTTAAGCTTGAGATGCTTAAAGATAATTATTTCGATTTGCACTATGAGGTTACAAGAGAATGCTTCTAGATCAGGTTTCCTCAATTTGGGTATAGGGAACAAAGTTGATTGATGAATTCATTCATATAGGTTTCAGACATATACATGCATATCTCTTTACCTTGGGATTCACTGTTCGCCTGATAAAACCCACCTAGCTTTTCTGCAGTGCAATGTGCAAAGTAAGGTAAAACAACACTCAAATCCATCAGAGTTCAGACAACACTATCAATGAACTAATCATGGATAAGACCATGATGAACCTGATCATGTTTGGAATTATAGCAAGCACGAATAAAATCTGCACCAATCATCATTCACAATAAACTATGCATACTCTGCCCCCAGACAATGGTCAGAAATGTTAATATGATAAACCACATACCTTCTCTGTATGATTTCCATAATCACAATAAGTTCCATTTGCAGTGTCTAAGTTCATCTGAAACATTAGAAGAACATTTGAGATAAATTTTAATGTCCAATAAGCATCAGACACTTTAAAAGGTGCAGCAGGTACCCTGTTACTATACAGTTACAAGTCGATGATAAAACCCTTTCAGATGGTGCTACAGCCAACTAAGAGAACCTTATACCATCAGAAAATAAGAATGCTTAGAAATTAGAAGATATTGTACCTTGTTAAGAAGTTCAAAATCTGAGAGAAGCTTTGCAGTTGAACTATACTCCTGCAAGAGTTATTGCATGACTCAACAAATTTTGCAAGACAATGATGCTTTAAGGAACTTGTGTATTTATTATACATTTTTGATATCTTTATCCATCTTCAGAAGCTCTGCTATTGAGTGCATGGAATCTGCTGCAAGATGCATCCAGCATCTAAGATCCACATGACGTTCATCTTCACTTGGGTGAGATGCACGTGGATAATCATCCAGTCCAGAAGATAAAGTCTGTAGAAGCCAAAAATGGTAGCTTCTATGGTCAAATCATGCATGAAGCAAGGTATATCAGCTACAGGAATGACTTAGGGAGATAAAACATTCCATTTAACATGTTACGTTTTCTTTATGCCATTATCTTTACACTGATCCTTTATTGTTCTATCCTATGTTTAATTTTTTTCATGCTCCGGAAGAATGTGTAGCTCATTTTTTGTTCGGTATATTATTATTTAAGAGAAAAAACATAAATTCACCCCTAAAGTTATACTGAAAAGTTAGTTACACGGTGGTTAAACTATTGAGGCGACCTATTACAAATTTATACTGCTCAAGTGAATTTAAAACCACCCTCAAAGCTGACATGGAAATAAAATTAAATAAAAAATAAAAACGGCGCGCTTGAGTAAAGAAAAAGGCAAATTTTTCCCACCACCACCCTTCTCCTTCATGGTACCCTACTTTCTTCTTCCTCCATTTTTTTCTTATCACAAATACTCTTTTTGCTAAATAATTTTTTTTCATGATAAATTTCCAAGAGAAAAATAGAAAACAACATTGCGGGATAGAAATCCATCGCAAAGATCACAAAGTTGTTTAATTAATTAGGTTCATTGTACGAAAAAAATCCAGCGAGACATCTAAAATTGGTCAATCCTTACTATTCCCACATCAAATTCGTCAAGTCAAGGATAGATTATTCAATTTATTTTTTGTGTTTTTTTGTTGATTGTGAGCATCTGAAATAAGAAAATTTTCAGATCTTGCTTTTTTTTTTTTTTTTTTTTTGTGTAAAAAGTTTCTAGGTTTTCGCACAAAATTCAATTTTTTAATGTATGTTCATAGATCTTTCTGCTCTCTCAGAAAAATCATCTCTAGATTTTCTTCAAAACCAGTAATAGTAAATTGAGCACTAGTTTTTCAATTGTCTGACTAAAATCTTTGCAAATAAATATTGCAAGTTTTCACAATTCTCCTTTTTGAGCTTGAATGAAATTTGTATATTGTGATAATTTTTTGCGGTGGATTTGGTGATGGGTGAAAAATTAGTGGTGGTATGACTTTTAATTTCAACAATGACAATGAAACTCGTGATTTTGATGTGGATGGTGAATTTGTGGTTATGATTGTGATGAATTTCCGTGATAGTGATATGGTTTCAGTGGTGAATTTAGTTAAATTTATGATGCTGTTATCGATTTTTTATGATGGCAATGGTTGTGGGAAGATTCCGGTGGTGAATTTGATTATGGGTGGTGAAATCTATGGTGGTGAAGTGAATTTGATGATAATAGCAACCATGGTAGTGATTTAATGGTGGGTGTGATGATGTATAGAGAAGAAGAAGATATTGGGTGACATGGATTTTTTTTTAAAAAAATCTGACATAATTATTGATGTGGCAGTGACACGGTGATGACGTGGTGCGAGCGTGAAACACTTTCTCATCAAGTGACTGGTCATATGTGCGTTAGGGTTGAAATAAATTCACTTTTAAGTAATTCAGGTATGTAATAGGTCATCACAATAGTATAAGCGTACAACTGACTTTTCGTGACAAGTTTTTTGGGGGGGGGGGGGAATTTATGCCTTTTCCCTATTATTTAATAAATAAGAGCATCGCTGGATGCAACCCTTACAAAATGACTATATCTTACCCAAAAGGAAAAAGAACCTAGACAAGAAAATAGTATCCCGTTCATAAAGGCAGATACTACTCCTAATTTCTAGACCAAACCCTTAACAAGTCCTGCGATTAAGAGTTGCCCTAAATTTTTCTTGATGTTTCTACTATCATAATTTAACAGTCACCCAACCCTTGGGTGCTCTTTCATTTTGGTTGCTTCTTCCTTACTGTTGATTTACACTGATAGCTTAATTATAGGAGTAGAATGATTTTGTATTGAATGTAATTGATTATGTGATATTGTTTTTCATTGTATAAGTACTCATTCTCATGGACTGTATATTCATCAAGAAATACAAAGAAGCTTTTTCTTCTTCTTGAAATCTTCATGGTATCAGAGACATTGATGTCTTTCTCAAGTGACCTATCTACTGTGCAACACTAGGGTTACATTTTTACCAAAGAGGTCGAGTTTTCTCTCTCTTGGTTGGTTGTCTGCAACACAATCCCCTTCTGGTCAGTTTCTTTTGGATTTGTTTTTCTTGTTGGGGTCACTGAAACATCTGAGCCTATACCTACCAGTTTATTATTTTTCCCAATCCCAGAATTAGGGTCATGGCGCGGAAGCTAACTTTCTGGCCAAATCTACAACTTCCTGGTGACTTCTCCTAAAAACTATTTCCAGATTTTGGGTCACAAGACTATTCTGACCCTTCTCATCTAAGTTCTAGCAGATATCTTCCGTGAATTCTAATAATTTCCTTCTGATGGCATGACATCTAAACACCAAGCACCCTAGAAAGCCTAGTACGAGCTTAAGTAATCTGCTAGAGCTTGGTTTGACAAATTTTGCAAAAGAATGACCTCCTCCGGTTACCAACAAAACAATGTTGATTACACCCTCTTCATTAGACATCAAAAGGTAAAAATAATCTTCTCATAGTTCATGTTGATAACATAGTAATGACGAGAGATGACAAAGAGGAGATAACCCGATTGAAGAAGTTCTTGGCACAAGAATTCGAGATCAAGGATCTAGGAAAACTGCAATACTTCTTGGGAATCGAGGTTACTAAATCAAAAAGAGGAATCTTTTTTTCTCAAAGGAAGTATATTCTTGACCTCTTGAAAGAAACTGGCATGACAGGTTGCAAACCAGTAGTTCATGTTCAAAAGATGCTGATTCGCATAGAAAAAAAGATCTAAGCGTAGGCACAGATCTAAAGAAGATCGAGAAGCTAGAAAAAGCTATCGTAAATCTAATAGATTTACTAAAGATAGATCTGGAAGAGATCTTTCAAAGATAAAGTGCTACAAGTGTGGTAAACTTGGGCATATCGCTCCAAATTGCAAGCTAAACAAGTTGAAAATTTTAGAACTTGACAATGACACATACGAAAAGGTGTATGGGTTGTTATACACTTCAGGATCGAAAGATGATTATGAATCAGGTTCGGATTCTAACGTAGAATTATTTGATTTCTCTGATTATGATAATAATCGTACTAATGCTTGTGATACTTGTCAGGGTCATGATTGCATTTGTGAAGATGATGAAATTTATAAACATCAATCGCAATTTCAAGATTTTAATCTGAATACTATCACATCTGATAATATGATTGAACTTTTAAAGGAAGTTACTGATAGTTGGCTTCGTGAAAAATATTATTAATTTAGTTGTTTCAAATGAAGCTAGTTCTTCAAAATTTCTTGAATAGAAAAAGAATGGTTGAAATGATTTTGAATATGAAGCACCTTATTCTTTAAAAGAAGTAGATGATCGTATCTTAAAGAAAAATACTCTTATTGAAAAAGATTCTTCTTTTGACGATTTGAAAATTGAGGTTGAAAATTTGAAAAAGGAGATTAAATCTCTTAAACAATAACAATTGATTTGTGGTCACCGTATTACTCAGATTGAGATTAATAATACTGAAGTAGATCAGTTTTCAAAAAATAAAGGAAAGCAAGTTGAATATGAAACTCTCCAACTCGATAATTCTGATCTTAAACAAGATATGTTTTTAGGAATGATGCAGATTGTTACAGCCCATAAATGGTATATTAAATGCACTATTTTGATTGATAGTAGTTTTTCCATTACTAACATTGCAATGATTGATAGCGGTGCAGATGTTATATGTATTCAGGAAGGTTTAGTATCAACTAAATACTTTAAAAAAACTACGCATTTGGTGAAATTTGCCTCTGGCCATGCTCTGGATATAGAGTATAAGTTACCTAATGTGAAGATTTGTTAGAATAAAGTCTGCATTCCTCACTTCTTCTTTTTGGTTAAGAATAAGTCAAACCCTCCAATTATACTTGGAACCCCTTTTATAAATGCAATTTATCCTTTCACAGGAATCGATGCGAAAGGATTCTCAGCGAAATATAAGGGTAATGAGATAACTTATTCTTTTGTTATAGATTTGATAACGAGAGATATTAATTCATTGATTAAAATGAAGCAGAGTCATATGGACTCATTACAATTGGAATTATTCAGCATGAATATTTTAGATTCGATAAAATCTGCTAAGGTAAAGGAAAAAATCAAATTGATTTCTGAGCAGATTGCTGCAGACATTTGTGCAGACCATCCTAGCACTTTTTGGAACTGCAAGAAGCATATTGTGACTCTTCCTTATGAAGAAGGATTTTTAGATGATGATATCCCTACTAAATCTCGGCCCTATCATATGAATGCTGAGTTAGTAGAATTCTGCAAAATTGAGATTGATAATCTCTTACAAAAGGGTTTGATAAAACCATCCAAGTCTCCATGGTCTTGCATAGCCTTTTATGTTAATAACGCGGCTGAAAGGGAACGAGGTGTTCCAAGATTGGTCATTAACTACAAGCCTTTGAATAAACACTTAAAGTGGATCAGGCATCCTATCCCTAATAAAAGGAATTTATTATCAAGATTATATGATGCCAACATATTTTCAAAGTTTGATTTAAAATCAGGTTATTGGCAAATTCAAATTTTTAAAGAGCATTCTTATAGAACTGCTTTTAATGTCCCATTTGGACAATACGAATGGAATGTCATGCTTTTTGGTTTGAAAAACGCCCTTTCTGAATTTCAGAAAATAATGAATGATATTTTCAACCCTTATATGGATTTTATTGTCTATATTGATGACATTCTAGTATTTTCTAAAACTTTTGAATTACATGTCAAGCATCTTGATATTTTCAAAAAGGTTGTGATACAAAATGGTTTGGTTATTTCAAAACCCAAAATGAGTTTATTCCAAATAGATGTTCGATTTTTAGGGCATCAAATTTGTCAAGGGAAGATTACGCCCATTCAGAGGGCTATTGATTTTGCTGACAAGTTTCCTGATGTCATTACAAACAGGACTCAATTATAGAGATTTTTAGGGAGTTTAAATTATATTTCCCCGTTCTACAAACATCTTTCTCAAGACTTAGCCCCGTTATACGACAGGTTGAAGAAGGATTGTAAGTCTCCTTGAACTGAAAGTCTTACCAATCTGGTAAAAAATTAAGCGGCGAGTGCAATCACTGCCATGCTTAGCGCTAGGCAACCCTGCTTGGCAAAAGATTATTGAGATTGATGCGTTCAATGCTGGATATGGAGGAATTCTTAAACAGATTAATCCTCCTAACAAAAGAGAATGTTTGATTAGGTTTCATTTAAGAAAATGAAATGAAGCTCAGAAGAAATATGCGACGGTAGCATATGAAATGTTAACCATCGTTAAATGCGTTCTCAAATTCCAGGACGATTTGTACAGTCAAGAGTTTTTGATAAAAACTGACGCTCAATCGGTCAAATTTATGTTTGAAAAAGATTTCAAGCACGATGCCTCGAAATTGATATTAGCTAGGTGGCAAACACAATTAGCCCCTTTCGATTTCGAGATTCAATATAAAAAGGGAGTTGGTAACTCTTTACCTGATTTCTTATCCATGGAATATATTCAGTAAATCATGTTTTTTTTCAAACTTTTCTTGATAATGAAACTCTAGTTGAAATACTTAGGGTTCTCACGCATTTAACTAGATATATGAAAAATCTTATTATTACAAAGATTGTGGATAAAATATTGAGTGAAAATTTTTCTTATATTCAGATAGAATACTATTCAGATGATAATTATCTGACAGACTATTTTTCTGAATGATAACGAAAAGTTGCTATGTTTGCAGGATGGATCCACCTTGGATTCACGTTAAAGGAAGAGGAAGGGGAAGAACAGCCCCAAGCATAGGCAATTATGGTAATCCATCATATGGAGCCAGATCATTTCAAGGATCGTCATACATATCCGAATCAAATTCCCTAATTATACAAATGGGAAAAAGAACTTTAATTAATAAAAAAACTTCTTCTCAAGAAGAGTCTTCATCTAGTTCGCAGCAATTGGTTAATTTGGAAGATATTCTGAAAAATAGTCCATTATATGCTCATATGCAGGCCTAACTGGAAGGTAAGAAGCAACAGGATACTTTTGTTTCAATTATTAAAGAGGATTCTGATGATATCAAATCCTAGGAAAAGTTACTGAAAAAAGAAATTATATTTTTATTGGAAAACTCTGATTTACAACAGAATGATGAACCTTGGAAGATATTCCAAAGATATCTTGTAAACGGATTATATTATCAGGGAGAGTCACATAAGACTCGATCCTATTATGAAGAAATTTTGATGAATACAGGAAGTGTGGAGTTTCAGCACTTTTCAGGTATGGGTCATAACCCACAGGAGAAGAGTTATAACTTTTCTAAATTTATTATAAAACAGATTATATCTGTTGAAGATTGGGGCATGTCAGTTATGAAAGAGAGATAGATAAGTCTCAATAATGCCAGGATGAATTTTACTTATTAGGATTATATCCGAGCTTTTGACGTAGTGTTGTATTATAACAATGACAAACACAAACACACTTGGTTCGTAAAGGTGTGTGCAAAGATTTTTGCGGATACAATACCAAATTGGTTTATTAATTGGTGGTCATACCACGGTCCAACTATTCAAATTCTTCCATAACCATTCTTAAATTTATATAAAGAATGGACCAAAGTATCTTTAGATCTTAATAGATTATATCGTGAAGATCATGTGTGTTGGATTGAAAAGATAGATCAAATCTATTTTTTCATAGAATTTTCAATACCATGGATACATAAATGGACACCAAAAGTAGGGTTTAATGAGCAAAATATTTTTTGCCTTTACAGAACATATTATAATACCTTCTGGGATAAGCTCTTGAAACAAGGCCCCAAGACCAAACAATTAGTTGGTCAAGAACTTATAGATTCCATTAAAGAAAAAATTGTTGATTATAAAACAATTTGGCCAGAAAAAATTATTGAGGATAACTCAGTAAGACATATTGCCAGAAGAATCCCCATTCAAGAAGGAGATAAAAAACAAATGATTCAGTATTATCTTGAGGAAGTAAGAAAGAATCTACTTCAAACCATAACTCATATTGATAAATCGGATACTTCGATGCGAAGTGAGACTAGTAATGACATAAAAGACTCACAACGTGCTGAATCAGATTATATGTTGTCGGCCACTGAATTACAAGAAACGGAAGATTTACTGCAACAAATGAAGGCCTTAGATAAAGGCAACAATATGACAAAGGAAACATAGTCACGTGAAGCCATGTGAAGACAGGCCCACTCAAAAGTAGATTTACTGTTGAAGCCGCACTAAACAATAGATACACTGTTTAAGGACCCAGATGAGGGCCCTTTTGTACTGTACATAGATTCCTTTTGTCTTTTCATTTTTTCTATATAAGTCTTAGCTTATTTTGAGAAAGAGCATTAGAAAAAAAAATTAGCAAGTGCTCTCTCTTTTCTTTAAGTTGTTTTGTAAATCTTTTGTAAAGTCTCTCCGAATACTGTTCCGATATCAATATAAATAAATCAGCTAGTTCTTCAGAGTTCTTGGATCTCGAAGACAGCGTCCTTTATAAGATATTTATTTTTAGTCTTTTATTATAGTATATCTCTCCTAGCCAGGACTATGTTCGGCTAAAGATAATCTATGTCGAATAGCTAACTTCTCTCCTATATAGACCATGAACGAATCTAAGCTTTGTTTAAACATAAAGAAATTTTAGTATGACTTTTCGACTTGGTTTCGAGATCAAAATATAGTCGAATCTAGTACTACTCTTATTGGCTTTGTCTTGTGACTCCGTCTGGCCAGCCGTGGTTTTTAGCCCGAAAAGGAGTTTGATAAGTAGGGAACCTCATATCCGGTTGGAACTGCCAGACACATGGGCTCAATAAGCAGTATGTATTAGATTCTAACAGACCCTTTGCTCGGGTAAAAGGTTTACCATGCAGTTTGAAAAACTATGCCAAAATTTTTGTGTATTTCGATTCTTACGCAGGCGGACTACCGCTAGCTTAAGGATGCTTGACTTGCTTGATCAATGACTTGGCGGACTACCGCCAGGTCCTTGATCCTGTAAATGCCAAAATTCTTGTGTATTTCGATTCTTTCAATAACGTTAATGTATAACGGTAAATAAGTGGTTATAAACTAAGGAACAAAATACATAATTTGATTATGAAGAGAACAAGTTTCATAAAATTCTTGAGAAATACAATTTAGTTCTTCCTAACTATAAGCATTAAAGAACAAAGTTTTAAACCGATTCCATTTTTCATCAAAAGTTTTTTTTTGAATATGTTTTCTTGCCAGTGAACTTAGACTAAAATCAATTTGTTGTTGAAACATTAAGAATCGTTTAAATCAAACTCCATTTCAGAAGTTGAAGGAATATCCTTATCAGAAGCATCATCATTTACCTGAACTATATTAGTTCGCGGGTCAATCTTTACCTTTTCTACCACTGAGTTTCCATTAGACCCAATAGTATGTAATGAAGCCACACGATCTCGGGCTGGACCATAAATTGGATCGATAGGGGAAATATGATGAATCGTAGGAAAAAGTCTTCGACTTGATAAAAAATGTCTATTCATAGTGTGATTCACAGAAGACATTAATTTGTTATTATTAAACGACTGCCTATGAGGCGCGTAACAATTATCTGCAAATTGTATACTAATCCTTCCATTTGGATTTTGAGTGATATGAGAAAAATTTGAATCAGTAACAACATCAGTTAACTGATTTGGGGATATAACCGAATTTAGAGTCGATGAAGTCGGAAAATCTATTTCTTCCCACTTAATAGGTCTTCTAGTAGTGACCTTGGACCTTGCAAAATTGGTTTCCACCAAAATAGTTTGATTGGAAATATCATATAATCTACATCTAGGATTAAAAGTGTATAACAATTTAAAATAAATTCGGTAAGATAAACAAATAAGTTCCGAACCAGGCGTATAATTATAACTATGAGTTTTAACATTTATTGTTAAGGCATCTAATATATTAGCATCAGTAAGAGATAATTGCAAATTAGGTTGAGTATTGAAATAAACTGGACCATAGGCAACCGTAGATTCTATCTAACCCATAAGAGACTGTCGAAAATTTAAATTTCTAGCATTGCAAAGAGTAGCTAAAAAAGTTTCAGGCAACCCTTTAAGAGTCAAAGGTTTAAAGGCAATTTGTACCATACCAATATGCAAATAATTATACTGATTTTTATAAAAAATCACATCTTGTTCGTTTAGCAAACGAATAGTTTGTTCAGAAGAATTCAAAGCAAGAGACTGCGCAGTTGTTTTAATAAATTGTTTTGAAGATAGCTTATCAAACCAACCATAGTCATAAATAGTGTCAATAGGGACTTTAGGAATCGTCCACTTGTTTAACAAGTCAAGGTTATGAGGTATATCTACCTCTTCTAGTCTAGTACTTTTAGTACTCGTATCTCCCAGATCCATTGGTGAAAGATAAGATCTATGTTGAATAGTTCACCTCCATCTTATATATACCATGAAAAATTCTTGGCTTGGATACCAGATTTACAGGATCAAGGACCTGGTGGTATCCGCCTAGTCATAGATCAAGCAAGTCAAGCATCCTTAAGCTAGCGGTAGTTCGCCTACGAAAGAATCAAAGTATACAAGAATTTTGGCATAGTTTTTCAGACTTCATGGTAATCCTTTTACCCGAGCAAAGGGTCTGTCAGAATCTACCGAATTTATTTTAAATTGTTATCTACTCTTAATCCTAGATGTAGATTATATGATATTTCCAATAAAACTATTTTGCTGGAAACCAAATTTGCAGGTCCAAGGTCACTACTAGAAGACCTATTAAGTGGAAAGAAATAGATTTCCCTACTTCGTAGACTCTAAATTCGATTATATCCCCAAACTAGTTAATCGATGCTGTTACTAATTCTGTTTTTTCTCATATTTCTCAAAATCCCCATGGAAGAATTAGTATATAGTTTGCAGATAATAGCTACGCGCCTCATAGACAGTCTTTTAATCATAACAAGTTAATGTCTTCTGTGAATCACAGTATGAATAGACATTCATTATCTAGTCGTAGACTTTTGCCTGCGATTCATCATATTTCCCCTATCGATCTAATTTATGGTCCAGCCCGAGTTCGTGCGGCTTCGTTATATACTATTGGTTCCGATGGAAACTCTGTGGTCGAAAAGGTAAGGATCGACTTGTAAACTAATATAGTCCAGGTAAATGATGATGTTTCTGATAAGGATATTCCTTCAGTTTCTTAAATGGAGTTTGATTTAAACAATTCTTAATGTTTTCGTAGCAAATTGATTTTAGCCCAGGTTCACTGGCAAGAAAACATATTCAAAAAGAATTTTTTGTTGAAAAATGGAATCGGTTTAAAACTTGGTTCTTTGATGCTTATAGCGAAGAAGATCTTGATTGCATTTCTCAAGAATTTTATGAAACTTCTTCTTTGCATAATCAAATTATGTATTTTGTCCCTTGGTTTATAACCACTTATTTACCATTATATATTAACTTTATTGAACAAACTTATAAAAATGGGAGTGGAAATATTTTAAAGGCTATCTGCCGTCCTCAGTCATCGTTTGTTTTACCAAATAATACTAGTATTACTTTCTCAGCTTTTCAAAAATTCATTGAGGAAGACATTGCTTCAATCATATTAATGAAATTAATAAACTAATTACTCAAAATAACTATTTGAGTCTTTATGTTAAAGTGTTAGGTGAGCATATTAGCACTCTTGACAAAAAACTCGATGATTTAACTATTTTGATAAAAGATATTAAGGCCGATATGGCTAAAACAAATTTTGATAATACTATCGATATTGCTTCTACTTTTGAAAGAAAACCTACGGTAGTTTCTCCTCATGTTCAAAGACCTTTAGATATCTCCAATTTTAAACCTAGTTCTTTGAAAAATCTAGAAGATCTTCTTGATAAGAAGTTTTACGATTAAGATATTGGAGAGCTTGTTGCTAAAAAGCTTTTTGGACTAAAATTTGGGCCGATGGATTTATCGCAAGATTTTGTAGATAAAATGAAAAATACTGTTGATTTTAAAAATCAAGTCTCTTCAGAGTTTAATAAACTTAGGGGTTATCCCAAGAAAAATAGCAGATATGCTATCATGCCGAGTATGAATACATACTACTATCATTGTCCATCTCTACAAGATGTTTTAATTGAAGAGTGTGACTGGAATCAGACTAATACATCTTACAACGGTTTCAAAATTTACGATTGGAATCTCGATGGGTTGACAGATAGGCAATTAACTATTTTGGTACATCGTATGCTGATGTATGCAACTATCTGTAAGAGTGTTAAAAACACGGATTAAACAATCTGCTAAATGGTTATTGCAGGTTTTACAAGTCAGCTTCGAGGATGGTGGGATAATTATCATAGTACTGAGGAAAAGGATTTAGTCGTTAATGCTATAGCCACAGATGAAGGAGTTGATAACCTGGGGATGGCTTTGGTAAAAAACAGGGAAGATGCTGTTTATACCTTGGTTCTTACTATTTTAGAACATTTTAATGGTAGATTCATCAATCAACATGAAACGATAAGAACTCTTCTCAATGGTCTTCGATGTAGGACTTTAGCACACTTTAGATGGTATAAAGATACTTATCTTAGTAGGGTTATGAAATTGCTCGAAAATAAGCTTGAATATTGGAAAGCCAAATTCATAGATGAGCTTTCCTCTCTTTTTGTTGAAAGAATTAGGAAAACTCTAAGAGGGAATCAGGTTGAAGTACATTATGGCCATTTAAGTTATGAAAAAATTATAGGCATTTGCACACAAGAAGGTTGAACTTGTGCAAGACATCTTAAGATGGATATGCTAAAGGAATGATCTCAATTGGGAGATTTCTGTGAACAATTTGGCTTACCCAATCCCACTGCTAAGGAAGACAAATATTACAGGTCTTCAAAAGATGCAGATTCGCACAGAAAGAAAAGATCTAAGCGAAGACACAGATCTAAAGAAGATCGCGAAGGTAGAAAGAGCTATTGTAAATCTAATAGATTTACTAAAGATAGATTTGGAAGAGATATTTCAAAATTAAAATGCTACAAGTGTGGTAAACTTGGGCATATTGCTCCAAATTGCAAGTTAAACAACTTGAAAACTTTAGAACTTGACAATGATATGAAAAGGTTTATGGTTTGTTACACACTTCAGGATCTGAAGATGATTATAAATCAAGTTCGAATTCTAACATAGAATTATTTGATTTCTCTGATTATGATAATAATCGTACTAATGCTTGTGATACTTGTCAGGGTCCTGATTGCAATTGCGAAGATGACGGAATTTATAAACTTCAATCGCAATTTCAAGATTTTAATCTAAATACTATCACATCTGATAATGTGATTGAAATTTTAAAGGAAGTTACTAATAGTAGGCTTTGTGAAAAAATTATTAATTTAGATGTTTCAAATGAAGTCAGTTCTTCAAAAGTTCTTGAAAAGAAAAAGAATGAATTTAGTGATTTTGAATATGAAGCACCCTATTCTTTAAAAGAAGTTGACGATTGTATTTTAAGGAAAAATACTTTTCTTGAAAAAGATTCTTCTTTTGACGATTTAAAAATTGAAGTTGAAAATTTGAAAAAGGAGATTAAATCTCTTAAACAAAAACACAGGTAATCTATGTACAGTACAAAAGGTCCCTCATCTGGGTCCCTGAACAATGTATCTACTGTTTCAGCAATATTTTTACTGTTGAGTGGGTCTCTCTTCACATGTCTTCGCATGATTATGTTTCCTTCATGTTTTTGCCTTTTTCTAAGGCTTTCATTTGTTGCAAAAAATCTTCTGCATCTTGCAATTCGATGGCCGACAACATATGTTTTGACTCCGCCCGTTGTGATTCATCCACATCGTTGCTAGTTTCACTTCACATTGAGGTGTCTGATTTAGCTATCTGAGTTATTGTTTGAAGTAAAATTTTTTCTTACTTCGTCCAGATAGTCTTGAATCATTTTTTCTTTATCTCCTTCTTGGAAAGAAATTCGTCCAGATAGTCTTGAATCATTTTTTCTTTATCCCAAGAGTAAATGTTTTTACATTTAAAGATGAGAGGAAACACCGATTCTCAAAAGAGTTCTCATGAGAAGTTCTGAGTACTATCTCTTTTAATAGAAAGATTTTTCGAGTAATAATCTCAACCCACATAAAGAGTTACGTTTTTTAACATATGAGCTAGTTACCTTTTGGGAGTAGTATTGAGCATCGATATGGGGACTAGTTCAGATAACTCAAGTCTTGATAAACCATGTAGCCAATGTGGGTAGAGAGGATCATACTTTTTAGATGCTTCCTTATTGATTTTAAGCATAGCTCATTGGATCCACTTAGTCGAGAAGTTCTATACCTCGGCAACTTATATGATAGTTCTGGCAGCATGGGCGAGATGTTGTATCATCACATAGCTCATAGTGATGGTTGTCGGTTAAGAGAATCTCTCAAAAAGAGTTCTTTTTGTATTTTTACATTGATCTGAGATATTATTATATTTTAAAATACTTTGAGTTGTTAAATACTATCTTACATGCTTTATATAAACTGCTCATTATTTATTTATACTGAAATGAGTTGAGTAGAGTTGAGACGAGGTAAATGTTTCTTTTAGTTTCGGTTCAAGCTTATGTCTTGTTCAGATTTCCCGTCACATGCTCGTACATTTCATGTACTGACGCCAATTTGCCTACATCTGTCATGATGTAGATATAGGTAACCAGGATCAGCACCCAGTGCTTCGTTGATCTGGTTGAGCTTCAGAGTTGTGGTAAGCCTGCTTGCTTTACGAAGGATCCCTTGTTTATTTTATTCATTCTAGTTTTATTAGGATGTCGTGGGTCTTATTTCGGCGTCCACCTCAGTTAGTAGAGGCTTCATAAATAGATAGTTATAGTTCATTATTCTTGTTCATTTCAATTATTGATGTCTGAGACTTGATTTGCCACTTTTGCTAATTGAATGTTCCTTTAAAACATTTTGAGGTTATTACAGAAGTTGATCTTTTGGTTTCTTTTATTGTTGAGTAAGTCTTCTGCTAGGAGTTGAGCCAGGACAAAGGTTCTCTTAGGGCCATCAATTGTTCTCGAGTGCCCAGTCGCGCCCAAGGTGTAGGCTCGGGGTGTGAGAAACATGGTATCAGAGCACAAAGTTCAAGAGTCCTAGGGTGTCTATGAAGCCGTGCCTGTAGAGTCTTAGTTATCTGTGTGAAGCGCACCACATCTATAATTAGGAGGCTACGATATTTAGGAAATATCTCATTTATTTCATGCTCTTTTCATGCGATAGAGTTCATCTCTATAAAGTTTCCTTCTAATTCGTGCTTGTGCATATATTTCCGATCATGCCTCCACGAAGAGCTTTTCGAGGTCATCCTACTAGAAGGAATGTTAAGGATCAAGGGGTACCTAATGCACCAGAATTTCAGCCTCAAGGAGAGGTCACTAACGTTGAGTTCTGGAAAGCTATCTAGATGTTGAGTCAAGTTGTGTCCAACCAAGATGGACAACATAGAGGGAATCAAGAGGATGTGGCTGATACTTCAAGGATGTGTGAGTTCTTAAGGATGAATCCTCCAGACTTCAGTGGTTCAAGTGTCACTGAGGATCCAAAAAACTTTGTGGAAGAGTTGCAGAAAGTGTTTGAGGTTATGCATGTGGCTGATGTTGAGTGAGTTGAACTAGCTGCATACCAATTAAAGGGTGTCACTAGAATTTGGTTTGACCAATGAAAGAAGAACAAAGTTGAGGGTACACCATTTGTGAGTTGGGCTGTCTTTGAGAGTCCCTTCATTGTAAAACCCCGTACTCAAAATAGAGGATTTTGTGTTAGAATGTCAAGGTACCGCTTCTAAAGGACTAACTATGGGCCATTGAGGAGGACCCCTAGAAAACTACCCAAGGCAGTGACCTACGACAGGAACCAATCCCCGTAGGTAGGTCCACACTTCGTGGATGAGGATCTGTGGTTAGGGCCAAAAGTCTCTTTCAAGAACACGCTTGACTAGGATGGACCGTAGGTCCATCTACGATCTGTCAACATGGTCTCGTGGGAGGACAAATAGGGTAGTTTTGGTGCTTAAGTTTAGGCATACTTTGGGCCTTTTCGATTTTAATTAGGATTAAGTGGTGTAATTTTACCCGAATCTAGACCACCTATATAAGGACTTTATACTTCTAAATTAAGTTGTTCAAATAATTATTTCCAAAACTTAAATCAATTCCCAAAATTCATCCTCTCCAAATGAGAAGGAAGCTTTTACACTAGTTGAGTCCGGGTTTCCCAAGTATGTCTCATGAGATGGAAGCCTTCCGTGCTAATTAAGTATGAGTTTCTATTAACAATCTCCTTATCCCATAAACTATTTGCCCCAAAGGTCATTAGCTAGTGTATCCACCTAGGCTAAGAGTATAGTTCTACCTTAGGCAAATAGAACACCCCTTTTCGGTGAGGGAGTCACCAAATTCCATGTTAAGTTCACATAGACTCATGTCACTTAAGGCTTATTCCCACAACTAGAACAAGAATATGAAATATGAACTATGCTTACTCAAGAAGCTTTGTATATGAGTTTTCAAAGGTTTTTAAAGATGATGTTGACTATGTTTTTATGACTTATGACTTCTAAGTTATTATATCATGTTTAATTTGGTAAAGTGCATGCTTTCAACTGAAATGCCTCTGTTTAACATGTTTTCAATGTTTTTATGCATGACTATCATACTTGGTGCATTTTTGTGCTAACGCCTACTTTTCCTACATTTTCCCCAAGTGTAGGGTCTAGTTCTTGAGGTGATCATTGTTGTGACTAGAACTTGGACTTGAGTATCTTTCGATCATTGTGAGTCCTCATGGTTCAAGGACGACTTCTTATGTTTTAGTTTCCTTTCATATACTTTCCATTTTTAGACATGTTGTATGGTCTAGGCCCTATTTCATTCAAACATTGTAATAAATGGCTATGTTGAGACTTAGTGTCTAGACTTCCGCTTTCTTTATGAAAATTTTAGACTTGAAATGTGTTTGTTCTCTTATTGTTCTATTGTTTATGTTATGAAGACTAAGTGGCTTGTATAGGGTCCTTCGAGATTCTATACGCCAAGTTACATCTAGTGGGTACCCCTGCATCGTGAACTTGGTATTAGAGCACAAGGTTTATAATGATTCTAGGATTATATCTAATAAGCCGCATCTAGTAGAGTCTTGTTCATGAGTGTGAATCGCAACACATTTATGAATGAGAAGCTACATGATATTTAGGAAATGCCACTTCTTTCATTACTCTTTAGTCATGCCATAGAGTTTAACTCTATAAAGTCTTTTTCCTAATACTTGCCCAATGGTCTACAAGATATGACTACTAGAAGGGTTTTCGCAAGAAGGAATGAGGAAGACAATGTGAATCAAGGAGATCCTCCTCAATCTCCTATTGATCCTTCTTCTATGACAAATGTGGAGGTTAGGTTGGCTTTTCAAATTTTGCCCAAGCTTTGGCGGCTCAAGCCAATAGAGATGTGATTGCTCCCGTGAACCCTAATATAAATTCTGCGGCTTTAAGAGTGAGGGACTTTGTAAGGATGAACCCTTCAAAATTTTATGGCTCAAAAGTGGAGGAGGATCCTAAAGGGTTTATCAATGAGGTCTATAAGGTACTTGCTATTATAGGGGTGACTTCGGTAGAGAAGGCGGAGTTAGCTGCTTACCAATTGAAAGATGTTGCTCAAGTGTGGTTTGATCAATGGAAGGAACGAAGGCCGGTAGGAGCGAGCCTCATAGAGTTGGAAGTGTTTAAATTGATGTTCCTTGATTGGTTCTTTCCCCTTGAGTTGAGGGAAGCTAAGATGTAACAGTTCAGCAACCTTCGTTATGGAAGTGTGAGTGTGAAGGAATATGCTCTAAAGTTCACCCAACTATCCAAGTACGCTCCAACTGTAGTGGCGGATTCGAGGGCTAGGATGAATAAGTTTGTGATGGGAATCTACGACTTGGTAAAAAATAATGTCGTACGGCAATGCTCATCCATTACATGGATATCTCACATCTTATGGTGCATGCCCAACAAATTGAGGATTCAAAGCTCAAGGAAAAGAATAGGGAGGTGAAAAGAGCTAGGACCGGTGACAAGAACTTCTCCAATACTAGGTCTGATGGACAAGGTCAGCTAAGGTTTAGACAAAGGTTTTCCAATGAAGGTTCCTCTAACCCTCCTCCAAGGGTCAACAAGGATTGGGTGCCCAACCCTAAACCTCAAGGAGGTAATGGTAGTGGATCCTAAGTGGCTAGGTGTACTTGTGTGAAGTGTGGGAGGATGCATGATGGCAAGTGCTTAGCCGGCACAGATAGTTGCTTTGGTTGTAGAAAGAATGGTCACAAAATGAGAGATTGTCCAATGCTTAAGTTTCAAGGAAGAAAGGGTAAGCAAGCTCCTCCTAGTGGTTCAAACTCCAATGCTCCCAAGCAAAAGCACTTCTATGCTCTCCAAAACCGAGGTGAACAAAATAATTCTCTGGACATGGTCACCAGTATGTTAAAGGTTTTCCATATAGATGTGTATGCTTTGTTAAACCCTGGTGCTACTATGTATTTTGTGACGCCATATGTGACAATGAGATTTTATGTGCTCCCTGGTGTTGTTAGAACCTTTTTCTGTCTCTACTCCTATTGGTGATTCTGTGGTGGCTATTTATAGAAGATGCTCCGTTTTCCTATCCCATAGAGTTACTCTTATTGATTTGGTAGAGCTTGACATGTTAGATTTTAATGTGATACTTGGTATGGATTTGTTGCACTCTCGTTATGCGTCGATTGATTGTAGAACTCGGGTAGTCAAGTTTTAGTTCCTGGATGAGCCTATCCTTGAGTGGAAGGGGGGAAGTTCTATGCCTAAGGGTCAGTTTGTCTCATGTTTGAAGGCTGGAAAGATGATCTCCAAGGGTTGAATTTACCATCTTGTTAGGGTGAGGGATCTAGATTCTAAAACACCTACTTTTGAGTCGGTCCCCGTTGTGAATGAGGTTTTTGAAAGTATTTCTAGATAATCTACCCAGTATTCCTCCCTAGTGGGAAATAGACTTCAGTATTGACCTTCTTCCAGATATGGACCCTATCTCAATTCCTCCTTATAGAATAGCCCCAGCTGTGTTAAAGGAGTTGAAAGAACAGTTGAAAGGCTTGTTGGATAAGGGTATCATCCGATCGAGTATCTCTCCATGGGGGGCTCCTGTGTTGTTCCTTAGAAAGAAAGACCATTAAGGTATCCTCTTCCAAGGGTAGATGACTTGTTTGATCAACTTCGATGGGCTAGTTATTTCTCTAAGATTGATCTTCGTTCAAGTTATCACCAATTAAGGGTGAAAGGTAAGGACATTCCAAAGATGACTTTTAAAACCCGGTACGGTTATTATGAGTTTTTGGTTATGTCGTTTGGTTGACTAATGCCCCAGCGGCATTTATGGAGTTGATGAATAGGGTGTTTAGCCAATACCTTGATATGTTTGTGATTGTGTTCATTGATGACATTTTGATCTACTCAAGGAGTGAGAATGGGCATGTTGACCATATAAGGATTGCATTGCAAGTTCTTAAGGACCATCAACTTTTTGCAATGTTTAGCAAGTGTGAATTTTGGTTAAGGTCTATGGCTTTCCTTGGTCACATTGTATCAAGTAGCGGTATTAAGGTGGATTCAAAGAAGACAGATGCGGTCAAGAGTTGGCCAAGACCTCTAACTCCTTCAGATATTAGAAGCTTTTTGGGTTTGGCTGGTTATTATATAAGGTTTGTTAAGGGATTTTCTTCCATTGCTTCACCTTTGATGACTTTGACTCAAAACAAGGCTAAGTTCATTTGGTCGGAAGCTTGTGAGAAAATTTCCAATAGTTGAAAGATAGACTCCATGTTGACATTATCGAAAGGTACATATAGTTTTATGGTGTATTGTGATGCCTCTAGAGTTGAGTTGAGATGTGTGCTTATGCAAAATGGTAAGGTGATTGCATATGCTTCGAAGAAACTTAAAGTCCATGAGAAGAATTATCCTACCCATGACTTTGAATTAGAGGCGGTTGTTTTTGCCTTAAAGATTTGGAGGCATTATCTATTTGGGGTACATGTTGATGTATTTACGGATCACAAGAGTTTACAATACGTGTTTAGTAAAAAATATTTGAATTTTCGCCAAAGAAGGTGGCTTTAATTATTGAAGGATTATGACATGAGTGTTCTTTTTCACCCCGACAAGACCAATGTGGTAGCGGATGCTTTTAGTAAGTTGTCTATCTCTGAGATGTGGCACTCATATAAAGGATAATAAGCAAGAGTTGGATAGGGATGTTTATAGGTCGGCCCAGTTAAGTGTTCAATTAGTAGATTCCACCAAGGGCGGTGTCATGGTTGAAATGGGTTTGAATTGTCTTTTGTGGCAGACGTGAAATCTAAGCAAGGCCTTTATCCTATTTTGGTTGAATTGAAAGAGGTGGTACTTAAGAAATCCGTTGAGGCTTTCTCCCAATGGGGAGATGGTTCTTTATGTTGATGATTTGAGATTGCTAATCTTGTCGGAAGTTCATAATTCTCGGTATTTTTTTCACCCGGGAACCAGCAAGATGTACCATGACTTGTGAAAAGTCTATTGGTGGAATAGGATGAAGAAATATATCACGGAGATCGTGGCTAAGTCTTCTAATTGTTAACAAGTTAAGGTTGAGCATCAAATACCGGGAGGTTTATCCCAAGATATAGGTATTCGTACTTGGAAGTGGGAGGAGGTGAATATGGACTTTATTGTTGGTTTGCCTTGCACCCGGAAGAAACATGACTCTATTTGGGTTATTGTATATCGGATGACAAAATCGACTCACTTTATTCCCATCAAGGATTTCTATTTGGTGGAGGACTATGCCAAGTTGTACATAAGAGAAATAGTGAAGTTGCATAGAGTTCCTTTATCTATTATTTTCGATCATGGCCCTCAATTCACTTTTCACTTTTGGAGGTCTTTTCAAAAGGGCTTAGGCACCAAGGTTAATCTTAGTTCGGCTTTTCATCCCCAAACCGATGGGCAAGCAGAGCGCACCATCCAAACTTTGGAAGATATGTTAAGGGCTTGTGTGATTGACTTTAAGGGTAATTGGGATGACCATTTTCTATTGGTAGAGTTTGCCTACAATAATAGTTATCACTCGAGTATTAGCATTGCTCCATTTGAGGCCTTGTATGGTAGGAGGTGTAGGTCTCTTATAGGTTGGTTTGAAGTGGGGAAAATGGCTTTGATAGGTCCCGAATTGGTTCTAGAGGCCATGGAAAAAGTACGCCTCATTAGAGAGAGATTGAGAACTACTCAAAGCCGACAAACTTATGCCGATGTAAGGAGAAGGGATCTAGAATTTGAGGTTAACGATTGAGTCTATTTGAAAATATCACCTATTAAGGGTGTGATGATATTTGGCAAGAAGAGGAAACTTAGTCCCCAGTATGTATGCCCATACCAAATTTTGAGGAGTGCTGATAAAGTTGCCTATGAGTTAGATTTGCCAAGTCAGATGGCTTCGGTGCATCCGGTGTTTCATGTCTCCATGCTTAAGAAGTGGGTTGGAGATCCAGCATCCATAATCCCCTTAGAAGAGTTAAGGGTTGATGAAAGTCTTTCATATGATGAAGTTCCGGTAGATATTTTAGATCAACAAGTAAAGGGATTGAGAAACAAAGAAATAGCTTCTGTAAAAGTTTTGTGGAGGAATCATCTAGTTGAGGGTGCTACTTTGGAGACCAACGCCGATATGAAGTCCCGCTATCCTCATCTTTTCCTTCTACTCTTATTCTAGCTTGAAGTGAGTGTTTCCTCTTAAGTTTTCCTTGTTTTAGGAGTCATGTGTGACTATATGAGTTTTCCATGATTTCCCCTATGTTATGCATGTTCTTGAGAAATTTATGTTTAGCAAGAAAATGAGTTTGTATGATTGGTTTTCCTCATGTTGTTGTGTATTGAGTAAGAGTTGCCTATGTGCTTCATGAGATGAATTACTAAACATGTTTCAGTTATGCTTTTTGAGAGTAAATTGTATAAAGGCTCCATGAAATTGTGTTGAGAATGCTTGTAGTTTGGAGAAGGTAATTGCTCCTATGAAAAATGAGAAATGTTGAGATTTTGTGCATAATAAGTTGATAGATGTAGTTCTTACTTCCTTGAGATGCATTGAGACTATTTGAGTTGGAGTTGATGTTTCCTCTTTTAAATGGGGATTATATTGATGTTGCATGCATGATGGGTTGCTAGTCTTAAGTCTTTAGCTTTCGTAAGGTGTCTAGATCATAATTTGGAGATGAATGTTCCCAAGGGGGAGATATTCTAACACCCCATACTCAAAATAGAGGATTTCGTGTTAGAACGTGACGTTACCACCATAAAAGGACCAACTATGGGCCCTTGAGGAAGATCCCTAGAAAACTGCCCAAGGCAGTGACCTACGGTATGACCCACACCCCGTAGGTGGGCCCAAGCCTCATGGATGGAGATATGTGGTTAGTGCCAAAAGTCTTTGTCAAAACCACGCTTGACGTGGATCCACGGTCCGTCAGTGTGGTCTCGTGGGTAGACAAATAGGGTAGTTTTAGTGGTTAAGTTTGGGGGTTCTTTGGGTCTTTTCAGTTTTAATTAGGATTAAGTGGTGTCGTTTTACCCTAATCTAGACCTATATAAGGACTTTATAACCCTAATTAAGTCATTCAACTCATTATTTCCAAAACCCAAATTAATTCCCAAAATTAATCCTCTCCAAATGTTCTCTCTCTAGAACTTGAAGAAGAAGAAGAAGAAGAAAGAAGTTGGAGTTAGGGTTCAAGAAGCAAGGTTCTTCACACCAAATTCATTGGGCTTTGTTGTTAAGGTATGGCAGTCCTTTATCCATGGATAACTTTCATCTATTGAGCCTTCTCAAATCTCTAATTTCAAAGAAATAAATCCCCCAAAATTAGTTTTTGATTCCAAAGTCATGGGTTCCTTTCAAACTTGATTCTAATGATTGAATTATGTTATACTAAGCATGAATTGATGATTTCTGATGTTTTTTATGATGTATCCCCAAGAACCCATGAAATTTCCATATTTTCCAATTGTGATCTTATGATGTGGGTCTTTGTTGATGCAATAAGTATTTTATGAAATTATACATGAGGTGATTGAATCACATGAATTATGATTTAAATCCATGTCTAATGCTATAATTCTGTATGTATTGATTGAAAATAAGTTTTGAGCCATGAAAGGGCAAAGTATGAGATTATGTATGTTTTTATGAGAATTATGTAAATGTTTTGAGAACGCTTTGAGAGTGAAGTGTCTATGATTATGATGTAGTTGTTGTGTTGTTTAAAGGACATTCTCACATACACACCCATGCATGAATAAGATATGATGTGAAAGGATTTCTCTCTATATGAAGATTCTAAGGTTGAAAGGGTTTCTCACCAAATTGAATCTAAGATATGTATATGTAGACATGGACAATGAAAGGTTATTCTCACGCATGATCTAAGAGCTATTCTATCAATTATGTTAGATTGAGTGTCAAGACATTCTTCCATGAATATGAGTTAAGTCAAGACATAATAAGTACTCTGTAGGAATTAATGCTTAGCACCGAGTGGACATTGTATATGAGATGGAATCTTTTACACTAGTTGAGTCCGGATTTCTAAATGGCTCCTTTTATGCTAGTTGAGTCTGGGTTTCCCAAGTATGTCTCATGAGATGGAAGCCTTCCAAGCTAGCTGAATCCAGGTTTCTAGTAAAAATCTCCTTATCCCATACACTATGTGCCCACATAGGTCATTAGCTAGTGGATCCACCTAAGCTAAGAGTATGTTTCTACCTTAGGCAAGTAGAACACCCCTTTTCGGTGAGGGAGTCACTGGATTCCATGTTAAGCTCACATGGTCTCATGTTGGTTAAGTCTTATTCCCACAACAAGAACAAGAATATGAAATATGAACTATGCTTACTCAAGAAGCTTTGTATATGAGTTTTCAAAGGGTTTTAAAGATAATGTTGACTATGTTTTCATGACTTATGACTTCTAAGTTCTTATATCATGTTTAATTTGATAAAGTGCATGCTTTCAAATGAAATGTCCCTTTTTAGCATGTTTTCAATGTTTTTATGCATTGTTATCATACTTAGTGCATTTTTGTGCTAACATATACTTTTCCTACATTTTCCCCAAGTGTAGGGTTTGATTCTCGAGGTGATCATTCTTGTGGCTAGAGCTTGGACTTGAGTATCTTCCAAGCTTGGTGAGTCCTCATGGTTCGACGAAGTCTTCTTATGTTTTAGTTTCCTGTCATGTACTTTCCCTTTTTTGGACATGTTGTATGGTCTAGGCCCTATTTCATTCAAACATTGTAATAGATGGATATGTTGAGACTTAGTGTCTAGACTTCCGCTTTTGTTTATGAAAACGTTAGACTTGAAATGTGTTTTTACTCTTATTGTTATATTTATTATGTTATGAAGACTAAGTGGCTTCTATGGAGTCCTTCGGGGTTCTATATGCCATGTTACATCTACGGGGTACCCCTGAGTCATGACATTCATAGGGCATTTCTTACGCCATGAGCTAAGAGAGGCAAAGGTAAGATAATTCCTCACTCTTAAGCATGAATCTATGACTGTGCATAATTATAGCCTTAAGTTCACCAAACTTTCCCGTTATGCTCCGGATATGGTTGCTGACATAAAGAGTAGAATGAGTTTGTTTGTTTCTAGACTGTCTCATCTGTCAGGCAAAAAGGGTAAGGCTGCTATATTGATATGGGACATGTATATAGCAAGGCTGATGATCCCTGTGCTACAGGTTGAAGAATATCAGATGAGGGATATAAAGAGTTTCGAAACAATAAAGCTAAGACTACAGGGAATGAGTTCGGACAGTAGAAGATTAATGCAAATCGATCATCATTCCAAAATAAACAAAAGGCATCTACTCCATCATCTGCTAGTGCACCTGCACCAGGGAACACATGTAAGTTCAATAATCAGAATTCACCAAATTTCAGAGCTAGACATGCACAGTCTCAAGGTAGTGTGGCACAAAGAGGTAACTTGACTCCTACATGTACTAAATGTGGTAGGAACCACCCAGGAACGTGTCACGATGGTTCCACTGGTTGCTTCAAGTGTGGTCAAAATGGTCACTTCTTGAAAGAGTGCCCTAAGAACAGGCAAAGTAGTGGTAATGGGGGAGATATAACTCAATCTTTTTTCAATTTCTCCACCAGACAGAGCTGCACCTAAAGGAGCTATTTCAGGGAAAGGTGGAGGAGGAAACCATCTATGTGCTATCACTGGTCGCCAAGAGCAAGAGAATTCTCCAGACATTGTCAATGGTATGATCAAAGTCTTTACTCTTGATGTTTATGCTTTTCTAGATCCAGGAGCGAGTCTATCTTTTGCGACTCCTTATATTGCTATGAATTTTTATATTCTTCCTGAGTAACTTCTTGATCCCTTCAGTGTTTCTACACCTGTTGGTGAGTCTATTCTAGCTGAGAGAGTTTATCGTGATTGTACCATCTCCGTCAATCACAAAGACACTATGGCTGACTTAGTTGATTTAGATATGATAAATTTTAATGCCATTCTAGGTATGGACTGGCTTCATGCCTGTTATGCCTTAGTTGATTGTAGAACTCAAGTAGTTAAGTTCCAGTTTCCTAATGAGCTAGCTATAGAGTAGAAGATTCAGTATGCCTAAGGGTCATTTTATTTCGTACCTTATGGAGAGAAAGTTAGTTTCCAAGGGGTGCATCTATCACTTAGTCCGATTTAATGACTCTAGTGTTGAGACACCACCTATTTAGTTAGTTCCAGTTGCCAGTGAGTTTCTAATAGTCATTCCAGATGATCTTTTCAGAGACCATCTTGAGAGAGAAATAGACTTCGATATAGACATTCTTTATGATACCTGTCCTATATCTATTCCTCCATATAGAATGGCTCCAACAGGTTGAAAGAGTTGAAAGAGAAGTTAAAAGATCTTCTTGAGAAAGGTTTTATTCAACCAAGTGTCTCACCTTAGGGCGCTCCTGTCTTATTTGTGAGGATGAAAGATGTTTCTCTTGGAATGTGCATAGATTACTGTCAGTTGAACAAGGCTACTATCAAGAATAAGTATCATCTTCCCAAAATTGATGATCTTTTCGATCAACTTGAGGGTGCCATTTGTTTTTCTAAGATAGACCTTAGATCTGGCTATCATCATTTGAGAGTAAGAGAAAGTGTCATCCCAAGACAGCTTGTAGGACCCGTTATGGTCATTATAGGTTTCTAGTTATGTCATTTAGTTTAACTAATGCTCCTTCAACACTCATGGACCTTATGAACAGAGTATTCAAGCCTTATTTAGATATGTTTGTTATCGTATTCATTGATGACATCCTAATCTATTCGAGGAATGAGGAAGATCATGCTAGTCATCTCAAAATAGTCGTCCAAACTCTAAAGGATAAAGAGTTATATGCTAAATTCTCTAAGTGGTAGTTTTGGCTGGAGTCTATGGCATTGTTAGGCCATATTATTTCCAGTGATGGAATTAAAGTTGACACTCAAAAGATAGAGGCTGTGCATAGACCCACGTCTCCAACTGATATTAGGAGTTCATTGGGATTGGCTAGTTATTATAGGAGGTTTGTCAAGGGGTTCTCATCTATTTCATCCCCTTTGACTAAGTTGACTTAGAAAATAGTTTAAGTTTCAATGGTCTGAAGCTTGTGAGAAAAGTTTTTAGAAATTGAAAAAGAGGTTGACTACTGCCTCAGTGTTGACCTTACTAGAAGGTACACGAGGTTTTGTTGTGTATTGTGATGCATCTAGAGTTGGATTGGGTTGTGTATTGATGCAGAATGACAAAGTTATAGCTTATGCCTCCAGACAACTTAAGATTCACGAGAGGAATTACCCAACCCATGATCAAGAGTTGGCTGCGGTAGTGTTTGCTTTGAAAATATGGCATCACTATCTTTATGGTGTTCATTTAGATATGTTCACCGATCACTCGAGTCTTCAGTAGGTGTTCAGTCAAAAACAGCTTAATATCAGACAGAGGAGGTGGTTGAATTTACTCAAGGATTATGATATGAGTATTCTCTATCACCCATGTAAAGATAACATTATTGCTGATACCTTGAACATATTGTCTATGGGTAGTACCGCCCATGTTGAGAAAGGGAAGAGAGAGTTAGAAAAAGATATGGATAGACTTGCTCGATTAGGAGTCCGGTTAGTGGATTCCAATGAAGGAGGTGTGGTGGTAATGAATAGGGCTGAATCATCATTAGTGTCTGAAGTGAAAGAGAAACAAGACCAAGATCCTATTTTGCTTGAATTAAAGGCAAATGTTCATAAGCTAAATGTGATGACTTTTAAACAATGGGAAGATGGGGTATTGAGATTTCAGGGTAGATTGTGTGTACCCAAGGTGGATGAACTCCAAGAGAGAATCATGGATGAAGCTTAAGGCTCCAGATATTCTATCCATTCGGGTTTCACAAAGATGTTCTCGACTTGAGAGAAGTCTATTAGTGGAGTAGTATGAAGAAGGGCAATGCAGAGTTTGTTGCTAAGTACCCGAATGGCCAACAAGTAAAGTAGATAACCATAGGCTCGGTGGTATGGCTTAGAACATAGATCTTCCAGAATGTAAGTGGGAGATGATCAATATGGATTTCATTACAGGTTTACCACAGTCTCAAGGCAGCATGATTTGATTTGGGTGATTGTAGATCGAATGACTAAATTAGCCCATTTCTTACTGGTAGAGACTACCCATTCAACAAAACATTATGCTAAGTTATATATTCAAGAGGTAGTTAGACTTCATGGGTTCTGGTCTCCATTATTTCAGACAAAGGTGCGCAATTCACCACACAATTTTGGAAGTCTTTCCAGAAGGATTTGGGTTCGAAGATGAACCTTAGTACTACTTTTCATCCTCAGATAGATGGTCAAGCAGAGCGCACAATTCAGACTTTAGAAGATATGTTGAGGGCGTGTGTGATCATTTTCAAAGGGAATTGGGATGATCACATACCACTCATAGAGTTTGCTTACAACAATAATTATCTCTCTAGCATCCAGATGGCTCCTTATGAGGCTTTTTATGGGAGACAATGCAGATTTCCTATTGGATGGTTTGAGGTTGGTAAAGCTGGGTTGATAAGACCAGACTTAGTTCATCAAGTTATGGAGAAAGTAAAGGTTATTCAAGAGAGATTGAAGACAACACAGAGTCATCAGGAATCTTATACAAATGTTAGGAGAAGAGACTTAGAGTTTGAAGAAGATGATTGGGTTTACTTGAAGGTTTATCCCATGAAAGGTGTTATTAGATTTGGTAAGAAAGGGAAACTTAGTCCCCGGTATATTGGTCCTTACCGTATATCCAAGAGGATTGGTAATGTAGCTTATGAGTTGGAGCTACCACAAGAGTTAGCAACGATCCATCCAGTAATTCACATTTCTATGTTGAAAAAGTGTATGTGAGATACTTAACTTATCATACCTACTGAAGATATTGGTATTAAGGATAGCTTATCTTATGAGGAGATTCCTGTTCAGATTCTAGACCGTCAGGTTTGCAAGTTGAGAACCAAAGATGTGGCATCAGTCAAGGTTCTGTGGAGAAATCATTTTGCTGAGGAGGCTACTTGGGAAGTTGAGGACGATATAAATAATAGATACACACATCTCTTAGAGTATGGAGAAATTCTAGATTAAGGTACTAATCCTTTTCTTGGCATTTATTTTAAGTTGGCATGTTGTATTATATATTGCTTGTTGGGCATTTGAGCTGATTATGAGATGTTACACCTTTGGTTTACTTAGAGTAATCTCATTCGAGGATGAATGTTCCCAAGGGGGAGATATTGTAACACATTGGTATTTGAAAGAGCTAAGAATAGAAAGAACTAAACTTGGAAATAGCAAATCTGAAAATTTGGCAAGTTATGCTAAGTATGAGTTTTGGGTCAACTTTAAACGACCATAACTTTCAGTACAGGATGATTTAGGTGGCCCATAGGATATCAAATGAAATGTGTTGAAATCCTCTATCCAACGCCAGTGAGTTTTCTAATTTTAGAGCTTGTATGAGGGAGATATGACCATTTGAAGTCGGGCAGTCTATTTAAGGATAGGTACCTAAATTTAATAGGGGTATTTTGGTCTTTTCCTTACCATATAAGATTTAATTCTTTTTTAGTAATTAATTAGGGTTCTAAACTTGTCACCCTAGTCGTAACACGGCATACTCGACCCCGAAGGGGTCTAATGCAAGCCTCATGGCATTCTTGAACATAAGAACATCGGAAAATAGAGAAGAATTTAAAACTTTCCTTTACAATCGAAAAGACTTTCATTAAAAAGCAAGCGGAAGACTTTCTAGACTTTATACACTATGTCTCAAACCATCTAATACTTTGAATACAACATTGGGACTTAGCCCATACAAAAACTTTAACATAAACTAAAGACATAAAAGGAACATAATGGGTTTTGTCCTCAAAACTATGAGGACTCACCAAGCCTTCATCTTCAAGCACCTCAGAAACCTATCCATCAAGCATAGAACACAAACATCTCCAAATCCTACACTTTGGTAAAAAGGGAAAAGAATGGGGTTAGCACATTAGATGTACTAAGAATGATGACCACGCAAAAACATGCTTAAACAAGGGCATTTGAGTTTAAAGTCATGTTTTTATGCCATTTTTATAAAACTTCATGAACATTGATACAAGAGGCATAATAGAAGTCACAACCCACATACAAAGTCACATAATTCACATTGAACAAGATCACATATCAACCTTTACCTTCACCTTGAGCCTCCACCTCAAGTAACCCTTAAGCTATACCTTGTGCAATGTATGGGTAGCGTCCCATACCACCACCCATACTAAGGCACCACCTTAAGGTCACCAAAAGTGAACTTAACATTCATCCTTGCCAACTTTACATAATAAAGCATTTAAGAGACATAAGCATTACAAAAATCACATCATCACATTAAGACCAACATCTAAGACAACTCTAAGTCATACTTGTGCATTGCGCAAATAACATCCCATACTACTACTCACTCTAAGTACTCCTTTGAAGTCACCCTAGACAAGGAACATTCATATACATTAGACATGACAAGAAAGTAACTCATAATACAATCTAAGTATATCATGCAACTTTACATTTAAGCATTTAAACCAACATTCTTCATTAGGTTCATTTACGACACATTCATGCATTTAGAGGACTTTCATACATTTAGTCATTAACACTTAGAGAACTCACTATAGTCCCTTTAAAGCCTACTCGTGCAATGTATAGATATCATCTCATACTACTACCTACACTTTGTAGTACCTATCAAGTAACTAGAGTGCACATCTCACATGATGGGAATAAGCGTTTAACCAACATAGACCATGAGAGCTAGACATGGAATTCGATGTACTATCCCACATCGTAAGGGTTGGTCTACTTGCCTAAGGTAAATCGGTATTTAGCTTAAGTGGATCCACTAGCTAGACCTATATGGGTACATAGTTAAGGGACAAGGAGATTACTACTAGATACCCCGCCTCAACTTACGTGAGGGCATCCATCTCAAGAGATTGCCACTAGAAACCCCGCTTTAACTCACGTGAGAGCTTCCATCTCATTCAATATCCTCTCGGTGCTTAGCCTATATTCCCATAGAGTATTTTAACATTCATTACATTCAGGATAAGAGATTGTTACTACACACCCCGCCTCAACTCATGTGAAAGCATCCATCTCAAAAGATTGTTACTAGAAACCCCGCCTCAACTCACGTGAGGGGTTCCATCTCAAACCCATCATTCATTCGTTGGATAGCTCATAGATTCAAAGATGAGAATAACCTTTCATCTAAGAATCCCCTTATCGTTCATTAGTGTAAGATCGAGAATATCCTACCAATCAACACGTCATTATCATTCGCTAGAGTACAATTGAGAATAGCCTTTCAATAGACTCAAAATTCATTAACATTATCATTAAACTCATTCATTCATTCATGAAAAGGCTACCAACATTAGATCTACCAATTCAAGACATTAAGGCATTAAGTCAAGATATATTCATCATATAAGAAAAGGATGCCTATGCCTACTAATTGAAGAGATCACATTCAAAATTTCTTTATAGAACCCTTCACATTCCATCATCAACATTCATGAGTGCTAATAGAGATATAACATTCAATCCTAACACAATTAGCTTCTAACATGATCATCATTTTATCATTGAAATCACATGCAATTCCTTCACATCACATTCACATATACAATATCATGATAACACTTCAATTCTTCAAACTATACCTTCAAGTCTATGATCACAATGTACATACTAAGTAAACACATCCACCTTTCAAGTGGATCAACAATTCAAGAACAATTCTACTTTATCATGAAATTAGGTCAAACATGCCCTTTCAAAGATATGGTCACAAATCCTCAGTTCACCAACAATTCACCATAATTAGTCATAGATGATGATACAATTCAACAATCCAAATCAATCTAGTTATAAATCCATCAACATTCATTCATAATCAACAAACCTACTTCATAAGTCACAATTTAGGAATTGAGTGAAATCATGTGTTCGTAGACTATTTTCATCTTAAATCATCAATTAAACACCAATGCAATCATAATTTATAATTTGAAAATGTTTGATGCAAGAACCCATGAGATTGAGTAAAACTTAGGGTTTTTGTGAAACTTGAAAACCTTGAAAAACTTCTTTGAAATTGACTCTAGGGTGAAATATAACCTAGATGAAGGATCACCATACCTTTTCTAAGAATCCCCCAAGAAATTTGAGGAAAAACCACCTTCAAATCACAAAACCCTAGCTTCACTGGCTCCCTTCTTCTTCTCTAATAGAGGATTTCTAGCGAGAGAAATATTTGAGAGGAGGTGAGTTTCCTTTTTATTCTATTTGGAGTGACTTAAATGAAAAGATTTAGGTCATTAAAAGCTTTTATAGTTGTTCGGAAAGGAAAAGAATAATAAGGACTTAACTTTGGAAAATAGCCAAGGACCCACAAAGTTTAAACTTAAAAGTTTGCACCAAACACGTCTAAGCTCGCCCTTTGCACCCCTTGGCTCGCCAAGGGGACTAGGCGACTCGCCTAATGACCCTTGCTCGCCCATTTTTTTCCAGCCTGACAGTGCTTCACTATTTTGGGAATAACTTTTTACTCCGAGATCGGAATTGGGCAAACTCGGTGGCATTGGAAAGAGGACTCAGAGACCTTTAAAATTCCAACTTAAAATTTCACCTGCTTCACGACTTACCTGGCCCATTTTCCCCTCTTGGCTTGCTAAGGGCACTAGGTGACTCGCCAAGTGTACCCTTGGCTCGCCCAATTTTCAAGTGAGCTCCCAAATTGGGTAGTCCATTACGCGAGCATAAGAGCACAAGGGCAACTCGCCCAACCCCTTGGGCGATCAAGTCCTCCCATCACCAAAACAACTCATTTAAGAACAAGGTTTCTTTTACTCAAACTTTCTAGCTTAGGCCCTAGCTTGCACCCTAGACTTGTCCCTTGCTCAAGCTAGGTCTAAAACAACCTAGACATTAAATTAAGGTTACACTAACCCACACAATGAGGCTCTAGTTCATCCTATCATTTTTTGAGTCGTTATAAAACTGATTTGGTTTAGTTTACATAATTACAATTCACGCTAGAGATTTCAGAAAAGAGTTCAAGAAGATAAAAATAGAGAAAGACCAAGATTTCATTGAGTTCTTGAGGGTTTGGTTGTGGATTTCACCAAAGGTGTAATCCCTAAGAGATATGTGAGTTCACATAGCGTTGGGTTTGTTAACCCATGCGCTAATTATATTGTTTTCAGCTTAAATTCATCCTAGAAAGTTGAAGTTTTGATGTTCTTCATCAGTGTTCTTGAATTTGCTTTCACTCTTGAAACTAGGATAAGTTTGATGATTTCTTGAGGTAATCATATCAATTTTAAGAGTTGTTTTTGAGAGGATTCTTATGTACATGTATTGGGTAACTTAATTTAAAAAGAAATTGAGAAAAAGAATCGAATCTAGTCGAATTAAGGTCACAAAATGAGAAGAAAAATGATCTAGGAGATTGTGGCGCGATGCGCCTCTAAGGCACTAGCAGTGCGCCAAAAAGGAGTCTCCGAACTTAGGGGTTGGCACCCCGCCTCAGCAGTATGCCTGGGTTGTCTGCCCCCACCCTTTTTCGTCGTTTATCCTGTCTGAGTCCTTCTAAAGTGTACTAACACTTCTTATTGATGCTAACTACACTAAATAACTTCTAAGAATCTAGAAATCATCCATAAACATGAATAATAACCTAGAATCCATAAATTCAAATTCAAGGTCGAGCTAAGAGTCAAGTCTTGAGAGTTTTTTTGAGTCTTTTCAAAAAGTCTTTTACAATTGTTTTTAAACTTATTTTAAGACTTGAGAATTGAGTTGAGTAAGAGTAAGAGTGAAGTTGATTTTCTTAATATGATATGTGGGAACTAAGTATTCCCAAGAGTAAATGTTTTCACATTTAAAGATGAGAGGAAACACCGATTTTCAAAAGAGTTCTCATGAGAGGTTCTGAGTACCATCTCTTTAAAGAGAAAGATTTTTTGAGTAATAATCTCAACCCAAAAAAAGAGTTATGTTTTTAAACATACGAGATAGTTACATTTTGGGAGTAGTATTGAGCATCAATATGGGGACTAGTTCAGATAACTCAAGTCTTGATAAACCATATAGCCAATGTGGGTAGAGAGGATCATACTTTTTAGATGATTCCTTATTGATTTTAAGCATAGCTCATTGGATCCACTTAGTTGAGGAGTTCTATACCTCGGCAAGGTATATGATAGTTCTGGCAGCATGGGCGAGACGTTGTATCATCACATAGCTCATAGTGATGGTTGTCGGTTAAGAGAATCTCCCAAATAGAGTTTGTTTTGTATTTTTACATAGATCTGAGATATTATTATATTTTAAAATACTTTGAGTTGTTAATTACTGTCTTACATGCGTTAAATGAACTGCATTTTCATTATTTATTTATACTGAAATGAGTTGAGTAGAGTTCAGACGAGGTAAATGTTTCTTTTAGTTTCGGTTCAAACTTATGTCTTGTTCAGATTTCCCATCACATGCTCATACATTCCATGTACTGACTCCAATTTGCCTAAATCTTTCATGATGTAGATACAGGTAACAAGGATCAGACCCAGTGTTTCATTGATCTAGTTGAGCTTCAGAGTTGTGGTAAGCCTGCTTGCTTTACAAAGGATCCCTTGTTTACTTTATTCATTCTAGTTTTATTAAGATGTCGTGGGTCTTGTCCCGGTGTCTACCTCAGTTAGTAGAGGCTTCATAAATAGATAGCTATAGTTCATTATTCTTGTTCATTTCAATTATTGATGTCTGAGACTTGATTTGCCACTTTGGCTAATTGAATATTCCTTTAAAACATTCTGAGGTTATTACATAAGTTTATCTTTTGATTTCTTTTATTGTTGAGTAAGTCTTCTGCTAGGAGTTGAGCCAGGACAAGGGTTCTCTTAGGGCCATCAATGGTTCTCAAGTGCCCAGTCGCGCCCAGGGTGTTGCCTCGAGCGTGACAAAAATATTACCGCAGTGCTTTCATAATTTTTGCAAAAATTCTCGCGTGGATAAGTTGAAATTCTTAAAGAGATATAAATTCGTACTTAGAAAATATCATACTCAAATAAAATGTATCATCATCTTGAAAAGGAGGTGTAACGTTTCACACGGTACGACTAAACTCTAAGATTTGTTGGATCAAATCATCTTTGTTCTCCAAATTTTTATCAACACCATCCCACTTAATCTTTTCTAATGAATAAGAAAAATCATATGTTGAAAACTCTATGTCAACAATATCTCATGATAATGACTTGTACTTATAACCCCACCTAGTATCAATGACTTGTACTTATAACCCCACCTAGTATCAATTTGGCACTCTTCGACATTGTTGTCACCACAAGTGTAAATATACTTGGAAAGTATATGATCTTCAAATTGAAATTGTTACCTAAAATGGTGGTACTAAGAGGGCTTCTTATAGCATTATTAATTTAGGGAAACACACAAATTTCACTAGAAGCTCTAGACTCCATTTGAAGAAACTACTCAAAGGTTAATTTAATGTTAGCAACAAAAATTAAGACTCATATGTAAGTATATATAGTGAAGATAAAAAAAGGTTTTCATTTTTGTGTAGATTTAGAAATTGACTCATTCTTTTAATTCTTTTCCTTTTCGGAATCTTTATTACCAAATACACAAGCTTCCAATTAGGCACTTAAATCTTTCTTCTTTCCTTTTCGATTTTGGTTTCCAATTATTTAATTACTTGTGAACTAAACTTATAATTTCGGAAATATAATTACCATAGGTTTACGAACTAAATTATAATTTCCTTACAAAAAACAAGAAAGTTAAGCATAATCAGAGCATGTTTGGACTATGAACTCCTTTTACATAAAGGAGTTGTTTTTATTTTGTTTTGTTATAAAATTTTAATGATTCAGTAAAGTCGAGAAAATTTTGACCTAAATATAAAACATATATCATTTTTTTTCTTGAAAAATTATGACTTCATTAAACACTCCAAATTCAAGAATAGAAAACAAATATTAACAACTGATAAGTACTCAAGTGATGGAAGAAAGTAGGATTTGCATCAAAATTTTAAACAATGTGTGGTATTTGGAAACATGAGCAAGAAGAGGAATATCTTTTATCAAAAAACTGAAAGTTCGATGTATAGTACTCTCTTTAAACATGCAGAATAATAGATTAGAAAAATAATACACCAAAAGCTCTACGTCAATAATATCCCATGATAATGACTTGTACTTGTATTTGCACGCAGTACCAAATTGGCACTCTTTGACATTGTTGTCACCACTCACTGTAAGTGTAAGAATGCTTGGCAAGTATATCAATCTCCAAGTTAAAATTGTTACCTAAAATGGATGGACCAGGAGGGCTTCTTATAGCATTACAAATTTTGGGAAACACACAAATTTCTCTAGTAGTTGACGACTCTATTTATGCTGTGTTTCTATGAAGGAAAATATTTTTCAATTTTTTCATGTTTGGCTGGCACAAATTTTTTGGAAAATGTTTTCCACAAATCACTCAAATTTAAGGAAAATGACTTTCCTAAAAAAATTAAGGAAACCATTTTTCAAAATCATTTTGAACCTCACACCTCAAATTTCCATACTTTATCAATACTAATCTTGAATCTGACTCCTGATTCTTAATTTGAGACCCAACTTCCAAGTTTTAGATTGAGTTAGGGTGAGATCTCGATTTAGAATTGCAGGTTAATTCTGGGTCGAGTGTTGAGGTTGGATCTCAAATTGTGTGAATGAGATTTTGAATCGAGTGTCGGGGTTGGATATTAGGATCTAATGTTGAAGACAAATCCCATTTTGAAAGTTGGATCCCAAGTTAGGGTCAGGTCCCAGTTCGAAGTCAAGTATTAATTTTTGTGTTGGGTCTCAATAGGGGTGTCAATGTCGAATCAATATTCGAAAATCAAACATTGAGTGTCTATGATAAGGTTGGAGCAATATTCAGGGTGTTACATCAGGGTCAAGTCTCAGGTGAGAATCAAGTTTGAATTAGGTTCAAATCTCGGGTTGGGGTTGTTTCCTAGGTCAGGGTTTTAGATTGGGGTCTAATCTTAAGTCTGAGTCAATCTCTCAGGTCAGAGTCGAGTTTCAGGATGGGATCTTGATGATTCGAGTGTTCAATGTTAAATTAAGGTTATGAAATTGGACATCAAATGTCAATTTCAAGGTTGGATCAAAGTTTGGGGTTAGGGTAGGGGTTAGAAATTAGGACGAGGTTGGGGTCGGGGTCAAGTCTGAGGTCGGGGTCAAGTCTGAGGTCGGGGTCAAGGTCAAGTGTGAGGTTGGGATCGGGATTAGGGTCAGTTCTAATAATGGTGTCTCGAGTTGGGGTCGGGGTTAGGTCTCAAGTTAAGGTCTCGATTTAGGTTGGGATTAAGTCTCTAGTAAGGGTTGGGGTTGAATTTTGTGTCAGGATTAAGTTTTGATTTAGGGACGAATCTCAGGTTGGGATCTCGATTCAAGTGTCAATATCAAATTATGTTCAAAATTCAAAGTCGAGTGTCAATCAAGATTGGATTTTTGGGGTTGGGGCCAGGTCTCATGTTAATTTCTCATATCGCGGTTGGGTTCATGTCTCAAGATAGGGTTTCTAGTCGTAGTTGGGATAGAGAGGTCGGGGTCATGGTTAGGTCAAGGTAGGGTCACCAATCAGGGTCGGGTCTCATGTAAAGGTCTCAAATCGATATGAGTTTGGGGTTAGGGTTAGGGTTGGAGTCGACTCAAGGTCTTAGGTTGGAGTCATGTCATAAATTAAGGTTTGATCTCTGGTCAGGATCACGATCGGGGTCAAGTAGAGTTTGGGGTGAAATGTTAAGTTCGGAGATAGGGTTGGTGACTCAGGTCAAGGGTAAGGGTTATGTCCGAGTCAAGGTTGGGGTCAGGTCTCGGGTAGTGGTTGGAGTTAGGTCTTGGGTCGAAGTTAAGGTTGGGTCTTCGATCAGAGTTGACGTAGGGTCTTGGGTCAAGGTTGGGTCTCGAGTCGAGGTCTGAGTCAGGTCTCAAGTCTGGGTGTAACGGCCTGAACCGTCGTTATTTAGGAAAAATGAAAGGTGGGGAAAAATTTGGGTCCACTATTCTGCAAGAGCGGGACAGAACCCGCTAGGGCGGCAGCACCACAAATGGGTAAGTCGCCGCCAAGGCGGGATATGCGAAACAGAACAAAAATAACGCAAAATACTATTTTCTCCTTCTTCCTAAAATACCTAATTTAGACGTAAAACACCCCCATAAACCCTCCAAAAGTTGTCCTAAGCTTGGGAAACAAGAAGAAAAAGAATTCTAGTGTCGGGATGTCGATAGAGTACATGTTTTGGCCAAGAATCGTCGGCTCATTGTTGGGAAGCCGAATTTGGAACTTCAACCCCTTTACAATTGCTTAGTGCCCAAGTAGGCGAGGTTTATTTAATTGAGTAGTTATAAATTTTTACTCATTACGTAGTATATTCTCAATAGTTAGTAGAGTGCATGTGTAGACCTTTGTGCACCTAGTAAGGGATGATTATGCTTATGATCCTAGCTATTGCATAAGAGGTGTATCGAAAAAGGGGAAACCAGCCCCTAGGGTTAGGGTTAGGGTTAGGGTAGGTGATGGTTGTGATTCTATGATTGTGTGATGTGTTCTTGTTATTGCTTCATTATAATGCATGTGTATATGTGAATGTTGCGTTATTACACAAATTGTAAATGAGCATGAACGAATAACTATGTGCCACAAATAACTTCTTGATTGTATGATTATTAAGACTATACTTGTGATTGTAATCGTGGTGTGATGATTGGATCGGTTGGCACATTTTCGCATAACTAATTGGGATCGGTTGCCATGTTCCAACAAAACTAACTGGAATCGATTTCCATGTTTCGGCATAACTAACTGGGATCGATTGACATATTTCGGCATAAATATGGGATCGGGTACCACATTTTGGTATGCTAATAGTTTAGGTTTGGGTCCCATAAGAGGACCATTGACTTGTTATTAATTGTATATTATTGATGATGTGGAATGATACTTGCTTCGAAATTGATAAACGATTATGATGATCCACGTGTGAGTATTCCACTATGTTGAGAACTTGTATGTGTTTGCGTATTTAATAATTTTGGAAGAGTTGAGCCAAATTCGAAATGTGATACGGTAGGTAGGGGATCATGGGTCTGAGAGAGCTATTGTATTGTAAAAGGGTTGTCCGTATTCTTATAAGTTGACAAGAGGGAGTAGTGTACATGAGGTAAATACCTATGTAGTTCCTACCTTAGAAAAAGGGAATTGTGGTTAATTGTTAGAAAGTTTAGACATAGGGCATTGTGTGGTCTAAGGCTGAGTTGTGATGTGGAAAAAGCAAGGGTGAATCGTGAGCGGTTAGTCAGAATATTGGTAGTTATGTTTGTGGAATCTTCTTTGGGTTATAATGGTTAAGCTATGATCCATAACCTAGTGAGTAGGTTGACTGAGACGGACGTTAGTTGTAAGGAAACTAGTGTGATTTTGAGATATCCGAGAATTGTAAGGGTGGAGGAACGAATGATTTTAATTGCATGTTCATACTAGTTGATTTCCTATATTATGCGGTGGGCATCGAGTCGACCGATGATGCCTACCAGTACGTGTGGTTTGTACTGATACTACTCTTGCTATGCCTTTTGGCATAGTCTGGATACAGGGTCGGTGATGTTTCATTAGGTAAAGACGAAGAAATCCCCAACAACTTCTATATTTCCTTCCGCATAATGGGAACTGTGTCTTGTTATTATTATTCCTTGTAATCATAGAAGCTCTTGTGCCTGTTTAGACTAGATTTCTGAGGTGTTAATTTACTTTACAAGTGTTAATTGAAGTTGTTTAATACATTTATTTATAAAATCTTTTGAAATATCTTTTATTCTCAGTTTTTCTTTATCTTCCACATTGTTAAGTCGTTGCGAATCGAGGGCTCTCCTACTTAGGTGTTACATTAGGTGCCCACACGGCCCAGTGGGTTGGGTCGTGACAAGTTGGTATAAGAGCCCAACTTATCGATCTACCCGTACAAGAGCAAAATATGGAGTAGACTCCTGCGGATTAGTGTGTTGACATCCACATCTAATCCTCGAGAAGCTATGAAGCATTTTAAGAAGTGTTCCATCTTCTTTCCCTCCGGGCAAATTGTTGCTTGTGGTACGAGTTAGGTCAAATTGGTATCTCCCAATTCCAATTGGTATCTCAACGAAGTGAACTCGACGCCGTAGCCACGACTGAAAGGGCACAAGCAAGGTTGATTGGAACTAAGAAGGTTCCAACTGGTATCTTGCCTTAGGGGCTGCATAAATGCATGGATGACTAGTAGTGGTCATCTATAGAACGAACTAATTAAGAAATTGGCTTGAAATTGTGAATGTGTGCTTCTTATTGTCTGAATTTATTGTGAAGGTGAAAAGTGTGTGTGCTTGGATATGATGATATGTTCATGTGCAGTATGCTAGTATAAAAATTGAAATTGTGCGAGTTGTGATTACTTGAGCTTGTAAGTTGTTGTTGGAAGGAAAAGTTGTTAAAGTTTGGTGCGAGGGTCTAGATAATTTACGATGTAATTCGTAAAACAAAATCTAGACGTGTGTTGCGACCAACTGATAATCATGTGAATGTCTAGGTGTATCCTGGGAACGAGTGTGTTGTTGTGCTGAATGTAACATGAAGAAACTGGTGAAGCGTGTATTGTGGGGATTGACCCGGGGGTAGTCAATAATTGTCTGAGCCAAGGGGTTTTCCTAAATGCCTAGTTGGAAAATGGGGAGAAATGGAAGTTTTTAGAAAAACAAAAGGAACCCAGAAAAGTTGGTCTGGATTCTGGTTCCGTCTGAGCCGCTGGGGCGGGATTATTCCCACCAGAGCGGGATTTCTCCCACTAGGGCGAGATGGAGCAAGGCAGAACCTCGACATGCCTTCCCCTATTTTTCCAAGCTGACTAAAATCAACCCCGAATAGTGTCTGGACCAATCCCTACGAATCAATCAGTGTTCAGCAATCGAAATATTAGATATAAACCTTAAGAATTAATTAAGGGTTGTACTGAACAGTAAAAACAAGCATCCGTATGCTTCCAAAAACATGAGGAAAATCAAAAGAGAATTATTGTCCAAATTACAAGCCCAAGAAGGGTGAAAAAAATCAAAAATCAAAAACCCTGGGACCGAGAAGTGTCGATGTCAGAATCTTGCTCCTCTGGGGGCAACAAGCCTGCCATGGCCTCTTCCAGAGAAGAGAACTGCCGAAAATCTCCCTTATCAACTATGGGAATCTCCTGTCCAGGGGCGACGCAGGTAAACATGATCTTCACCGCCTTCCTGATCTGAACTAGTAGACGGTCCCTCTCCAGACTCTTCCTCCTCTTTTGGCGCAGCTCGTGATGGAGCATTTCAAGCTCTAGGGCAGTGTTGGGGGGAATCGGGGTGGTGGGAGTGACTGTGCACCCCATCCTTTTCTGCACATCTGTTAAGTCCTCCTCTACCTGTGCCACTGAAAGTGGAGGTTGGGGCCTGGTGGGTTGGGTGTCGTCGCTGCCATCTTCATCTGACTCTGCGGCCGCCTGACTGCTTCTGGCCCTGTCATTTGTCTCTTCTTGCTCCGAGAAGTGTAGCTCTGTCTAACCTTGAACGGGTGAAAAGGGGGGTCCATGGGAAGTACCTTATCGGTGTCTAATAGGGTACCCCAGGAAGGAAAAACGCTTTCTTGCTACCACGGTAGAACATCTTCCACTCTAAAATAACCTGCACCCCAACATTTAGCTCTATACCCTAGAGTACGCACGCCACCACCAAGGCCCGAAGGAAGGTCATGTAAGTGCGGTTGCCCAACGAGCGAATCCTCCTAGTGACCAAGTGAAGCCACTTCTTGGTATCCGACGACCAGTCAGTGCTAGTAAACCCCTTCATGGTAGGCTAGTAGACCTGGTCCCATTTAGTTAGCTCGATCAGAGTGTCCCTCAGCCAACCCAGGTCCATCTCCCTCGTATTGGCCTCGTATACCTCATTGGAAACCTTAGGCAGCTCCAATACCTCATTTATGGTAGTGGCATTCAGGGGGATGTCAACTCCCAGATGCGGATGATGGGGTGAGGGTCGTCCTAGTGGTCGGTAGGCAGGATAACATAGAACTCCCTCAACTAGTATGCATGTGTGGCGGGAGGAGCCTCTATTAAAGGGAGTCATCCAAACTCCATCAGCCGAGCATAAATGCAGGAGCCTTCTCCTCTAACTTGAGTAACACAAACCCTCTCTCACAGCAGAACCCTGTGTTTCTTTTGTCATAATTTCTTTCTTGACTCGCGGCATCGGGGAACTGGACGAAAGGCAAATTTTCTTAGTTAAAGCCAGCCATTTAGTAACCCTACAAAAGTTTTGAAACGTATGTGTTAGAATATTATGGTATTAGATGAAACCTGGTTCAAAAAGAAAGAAAATCTTCTTACCTTAAAGAGACCCAGGCTACTGGTTCCCTTTGCCCTGCCACAACGACCAAAATCCCGCCAAAGCAGGATGATGGAGGCCACCACAGTGGATGAAGGCCGCCAAAGCGACCTTCATCTGGGACAAACACCAGGCGCGATCATGGTGCCTCTTCATCCCAAAACCTCCGTTTTCGATAGAATTTCAGCATATCAGATTATTATAACTAGCCTAGAATCTAAATATGCAATCATATTAGCAAATAAACCCCTAAACGATGCCCAAATAAAAGTTTCCCATCAAAAGACCCTTCAACTTCCCCCACCAATTTTTGCACTGACTCAATCATAGTTTTACAAAATCCTCACGCCCAGGACATTGTGGAGACGTAAGGGATGTACCCATGCTATGTTTTTCTATCAAGGTAGCAACCTATTGTCATTTTCAAAAACCACCCCCAAAAACCGAACCACCCCCAAAAACCGTTTCTTAGCAATTGAATAGCAACATGATATCGCAGTTAATCAAGTATTGAAGTAAAAAGTGTAAGGAACGAGATATTTACCTTAGAATTGACATCCGGAGCAAGTGAACCGAGAGAGGTTTGAGAAGTTTGAGTAAGGAAAATGGGAGAAATGAGGAAACCATTCCTCATTCCCTCTTTTACTATTTCCCGATCTCCCACTTTAGCGAGAGATGTCGCGCTACAGCGGCCCCGCCTTACCGGGAGGGATGCCGCCCTAACGGGACAAGTTATGAAATTTAAGAAAGCCTTGGTTTCTTTATGTGTTGCCTCAATTATCTTTCAATTCCTTGGGTATAGTAACTTTCTTGTGTCAAATATTTGAAAAGTCACCATTCTTCGTGGTTCTGTGATGGTCCCTTTTCGTTAGTTAGAAGTAATCTAAAAATCAGAGCATGTGATGTTTCGTGCACTAGTCGTTTGGGGATGAACAAGGGGTAAATTGGTATCTATTGTAATGACCCGAACATCGTTATTTAGGAAAAGCAAAGGTGGGGAAAAATTTGGGTCCTTTGTCCCGCCAGAGCGGGATAGATCCCGCTAGGGTTGCAGCGCCACAACGGGGTTAGTCACCGCCAGGGTGGGATATGTGAGACAGAACATTAATAACGTGAAATCCTATTTTATCCTTCTTTGTAAAATACCTAATATAGACGCAAAACACCCCAGAAACCCTCCAAAAGTTGTCCTAAGCTTCGGAAAGAAGAAGAAAAAGAATTCTAGCATGGGGATGTCAATAGAGTACAGATTTTGACCAAGAACCATCGGCTCGTCATTAGGAAGCCGAATTTGGAGCTTCAACCCCTTTACAACTGCTTGGCGCCCAAGTAGGCTAGATTTATTTAATTGACTAGTTATAAATCTGTGCTCGCTGCGTAGTATATTGTTAATCGTTAGTAGAATGCACGTGTAGACCTTTGTGCACCTAGTAAGGGACGATTATGCTTGTGATCATAGCTGTTATGTAGGAGGTGTACTCAAAAAGGGAAAACCCCACCATAGAGTAAGGGTTAGGGTAGGTGATGGTTGTGATTCTATGATTTTGTGATGTATCCTTGTTATTGCTTCATTATAATGCATGTGTATATAAGAATATTGCATTATTGATCACACAAATTGTAAATGAGCATAAACGAATAACTATGTGTCATGAATCACTTCTTGATTATATGATTATTGAGAATATACTTGTGATTATGATTGTGGTGTGATAATTGGATCGGTTGCCATGTTCCGACATAACTAATTATGATCGATTGCCACGTTCCGGCATAACTAATTGGGATCGTTTGCCACGTCCGACATAACTAACTAGGATCGGTTGCCACGTTTTGACATAACTAACTGGGATCGATTGCCACGCTCCGGCATAAATATGAGATCGGGTACCAAGTTTCGATATGCTAATAGTTTGGGTTTGGGTCTCATGAAATGACCATTGACTTGTTTTAAATTGTATATTATTAATGATATGGAATGATACTTCCTCCATAATTGATAAACAATTATGACGATCCACGTGTGAGTTTTCCACTATGTTAAGAACTGGTATGTGTTTGCGTATAGAATAATTTTGAAAGAGTTGAGCCAAATTCGAAATATGATACGATAAGTAGGGGACCATGGGTCCAAGAGTGCTATTGTGTTGCAAAAGGTTGTTCGTGTTGTTATAAGTTGAGAAGAGGGAGTAGTGTACGTGAGGTAAATACCTAGGTAGTTCATACCTTGAAAAAAGGGAATTGTGGTTAATTTTTAGGAAGTCTGGACGTAAGGCATTTTTTGGTCTAAGGCTGAGTTATGACATGGAAAAAGCAAGGGTGCGTCTTGAGCGGTTAGTCAGAATGCTGGAAGTTGCGTTTGTGGACTCTTCTTTGGGTTAGAATGGTAAAACTATGATCAAGAACCTAGTGAGTAGGTTGAATGAGACAGAGGTTAGTGATAAGGGAACTAGTGTGATTTTGAGGTATCCAGGAATTGTAAAAGAGGAGGAACGAACAATTTTACTTGCATGTTCTTACTAGTTGATTTCCTATATTATGCGGTGGGCGTCGGGTTGATCGATGATGCCTACCATTACGGTTGGTTTGTATTGATGCTACTTTTGTTATGCCTTTTGGCATATTATGGATGCAGGGTCGGTGATGTTTCATTATGTGAAGATGAAGAAATCCCCAACATCATTTATTTTTCCTTCTGCATAGTGGGAGTTGTGTCTTGTTATTGTTATTCTTTGTAATCTTAGAAGATCTTGTGACTGTTTAGACTAGATCTCTGGGATGTTAATTTACTATACAAGTGTTAACTCAAGTTGTTTAATACAATTATTTGTAAAATCTTTTGAAATATCTTTTATTCTCAGTTTTCCTTTATCTTCCGCATTGTTATAAGTCGCTGGGAATCAAGGGTTATCCTACTTAGGTGTTAGAGTAGGTGCCCACACGGCCCGATGGGTTGGGACGTGACATGGGGTTGAGATGGGGGTTGGTTCTCAGGTCGAGGTCAGGTCTCGAGTTGGGGTTCAAGTCAGGGTCAGGGTCAAATGTTAGATCAATTATCTAGGAATTAATTTCTATGTTAGAAACTATTTTCCTAAAAAGTATTTTATATTGTCAAGCTAAAAATAAAAGAGAGAGAAGAGAAATAAGGTTTCCATTCCTTTGGGTTGATTTTCAATTTTTGTGTAGGATTAGGATTTGACTTTTTTTTAATCACTTTCCTTTTACGGACTCTTATTACTACAAATACAAACTTCCAAATAGGCACTTAACCTTTCTTTTTCCTTTTTGATTTTGGAATCCAATTTCCTAATTATTTGCAGACTAAACTTATAATTATGGAAAGATTATTGTGACATGTTTACGGACTACATCATAATTTCCTTACAGAAAACAAGAAAAGTAAGGTTAGTTAGAGTGGAAACAAACCAATTTCCCACATAAATACTCATATATTAATGTACCCGAATTACAACTGAGAATTTCATTAACAAGGAAATAGAAAACAACGATGCATTACGAATATTCATAAAGGGATGAGTATTTCTATTTTTACTCAGTTGATGGCAACTTGAATAGACACATAGGACAACTTGGTGTCTTTAGAAGCCAGGTTTCAATGCAGCCAGAATGGAAACTATGTTTGCTAGGCATGTTGTATGCTTCTGAACCAAGTAAGTACCTGCTCATGCATATCAAACACTCCTCTGTCAATTCGTTGTCAATAAAATCTACTTTCTATAAGTATTGCATAATTGATCTAACTGTAGGCAATGACATGAATTCCCTCCTAGCTACCTCAACTAAAGAATTTCTTATTGCCCTTTCGCAATCCTCATTGAAATAGGTTCTCCAATTAATTGTCTTCCTTACAATTCTTTCTATGAAATCATTTAGGAGTTGAAATTCTTCATACAAAGATGATGAGTCGTCTTGTCTCAAATATCTATTGATTTCATTGTGAACTTTATTCCAAAGTATTGTTGCAATGTTTTCATAATAATTTAAAAGCATATTCAGTTTGGTAAGTTTAAATTCTTGCGGAGAAACAAAAACTTTAGCAAATATCAAGATGACACAAACAGTATCGTCATCTTGAAAATGAGGTGTAATGTTCTCCAATGTACGAACAAACTCCAAAATTTGTTGGATAAGAGCGTCTTTGCTCTCCAAAATGTTATCAGCACCATCCCACTTAAACTTTTCTAATGGATAAGGAAAATCAAATTCCGAAATGTCATTGTCAATAATATCCAACGATAATGACTTGTATTTATAAGTACCACACGTAGCATTAAAGTGGAGAGCAAATGGGTGAACTATAATTCTTTTTGCTAACCCCACACGTGAATCTATCTATATCACTTTTTAAACAATAAATATGGGTTATTCGCTCTACATTTTCTCAGTCATCTTCAACTTTTTTATACTTTATATTTTGATTTTGAAATTTGATCTCCCCAATCCGAAAAGTCTGTACATTCAGTTGAACCATGTATTTGTAAATGCAAAAAATATTGTAAAATGAAAACATCGAGGACTTCGAAAAATTTCGATTGTAAGTTTTGGAGTTGTGCGCATTCAAAGGTAAAAAAAAATTAGGTTGTCCACTTCAAAATATTTGGATATTCACTTGATTTCTTGTTTTGTTATTTCAGAAAAATGATGGACGCTATTAATTTTGGTGGATAGAAAACATAATCATAAATAAAATTAACACCATTCTTTCAGGGGTGAGGAAACCCTATTTCGAGGGTGATTCAACGACTTCACACATCAATATGATATTTGTAGAAGGTAGAGTATTTGAAGACATTGGTAAAAGAACTAGAAGAATAACAAAATGAGCATGTTTGAGAACTTCTGGAGTCAACAGTACTAGACGTTATAGAAATGAAATGGACATTGCTCCAAGTCGCATGGCACAACAATGTAGTTTGTGTTGGGAAATTGGTTATAATTGTTTTCCCCGTCAACAAGGGCAGACCCACATAGACACCTCCCGAGCACCAATTAACCTTATATTAATCAGACTATGTTTATTTATGTAGAAATTAAGAAATATTTGTATAAAATTAACATATAGCACCCAATGAACAATGATTTGATTGGTTTAATGGCTCATGGAGGGTGTTTAATGTTCTTTTAGTGTAACTAAGCCTGAGTTCAAATCTCACTCTTAACACATTTTTTTAGTTAAGCTAAGAGAGCACCTACAACTTTAAAAGCCTAGATTCGCTATTGTTCGTCGACCGTAGTAGTTTCTTATTATTGTTGTAAACAAATAAATAGTGAAATTTATTTTATGGAAAAAAATCTCAAGTTTTTAATATACTTATTGCTGAAAAAAGTCATGATTTTTTGTATATTTTTTTTTTTTTTACAATATACTTAAAATTGAAAAAGAGATATGTATTCAAGTGAGGAGTTAACAAAAGGAATTTTAGTTCGCTCATTTGCGGGTGAATTACCTTTAAGATTTGTGTAATATTAGTTTGGATGAATTTTGAGTTAACATGGGCCTATGGCGTTAAATATGGTAATTGTAGTTCACCCATAAATGGGCCAACTGTCTAATTTTGCTGTGTGTTTTTAGAGTCTGTCCCTTTTTTGGTGTTTAGGGTTCAAAAAGTGTTTGTTTTAGTGTCGGACTCATCAACTTACATAGATTGACAATAGAAGATTTCATCACTTCTACCTACCTAACTAGTCCTCTTTGATTTACAAAAATCCAACCTGAAAACTTTCTCTCCCTTAGAAAAGGAGAAACTACATAAATGTACAAAAGCACAAAATAATTACAATTTCATAGCCCAATCCAAACTAATTCAACAAATATCATTCTCCCAAAATAAATTACCGTCCATGTAACCCCCCTCCCCCACCCTCGCTTTAAAAAAAATTATGTAGAATAACAAGTATTTAGCATATATTAGGTCGTATAGCTACAATTTAAGAAAATTGTAATTCGCGACAATAGTTTCCAATTTTTGCTATTCATCTGATTTGTATAATTCGCTTGATTTGTATAAATCATACTTTGTATAATTCGGTTCTTGATTGTATAAATTCAGGATTTTGTATATGCTTACCCTATCTATGTATACGATTTATGAAAAAAAAAAAAATATCATGTTTGTATATTGGCAAGAAAAATACACAAACTGAGTTCTAAATAATTCCTAAATATATAAATACAGAATTTGTATATACTTACCTTATTTGTATATTCACAAGAGAAATATACAAACTGCAACCTCCATAGAAAACGAAACTATAGTTATGGAACACAATTATCGAAACTATAAATATATAACCTTATTATGTCTATTATGTTTGTTATATCTGAAATTTTCTCCTTAGTTTAGGCTCAATTTCCTTCCACCCCCCCCCCCCCCCCTTTAAATTTAGGCTCAATTTTGTCCCAACCCTTTTATATTGGAGAATTTCTACATATAGTCACTCAAAATAGTTTAAGTATGCTTCATAACTATAGTTTGTTAATTATGATTCATAGCTACATGTTATAGGGAGAGGAGTGGCAAGCGATATTGGAGAAGGAGGAGAGAGGAAAGAGAGAGGACAAAGAATGGAGAGAGGCGAATTGTATATATGTAACTACTATGTATATGTATCAATTATTGTATTTGTATATCTATATACAATTTGAATTCGTATAGAATCGAGTTAAAACAATTGTATTTGTATATCTAATCTCTCTCTTGCTTTATACAAGCAAAAATTATGCATTGTCTTTGTATAATTTGTGTTTGTATAAAGCGAAAGAGAGAAAATGTCACGACCCAAAATTACAACTTGTGATGGCACCTATGTTTCCAACCGATAGGTAAGCCAACCCAACACTTTTACCAATTCAATAACTACAACCCTAAATTTAGTGTCATAAGTAAAAGAGATTCTAATAGTCAATACAAGTCTAAAATTATAGGACAAGTCTAGACATAACAAATGTCCTATCAGAACACCAAAATAACCTAATAAATGGAGATAGATGAAGGTAGGGGTCGCAGAATATCCAAGAAGCTCACCACAACTCCAAGATGATCCAAACTTACACTCAAAGCATCATGAGGTGCACTTGTACTAAGAATCTAATATGCACCATAAAAGAGTGCAGCAAATGTGGTATGAATACGAAACCACGTATACCCAGTATATCTCATAGACCGACAACGAAGAAGTAGTGACAGAAATATATAAGAAAACATCATTTAATTTTATAAGTCTTCATTATACTTATCAGTCAAGCTTTCATCAATAGGGATAACCAAATGTCATGCAATGTCCAAACACCAATTAAACACATAATCAAGGAAGAATGAAGTATGTATTCACACTTGACAATCGATGTATCAACTTTCATATACCACTAGTACCACACCGCAAAAGTTCGTTAGATCCACCACTAGAACACGTCATAGTTACCGAGAAGATAGTATCTAGATATTCCGCACATTTCTACAGTTGAATAGTTGCAAAATATTACCAAATTTGTTGCGTATCTAGCCCAAGCTATATCTATTCTTTCATAACTCAGGTCGATAGTAGAAGTAACACACTCTATAACTCAAACCATGTAAGTATCGATATTGTTGTAGTAGATGTATCATGACCTCTTTGATATACACTCAATCTATAAAGCCATAGTAGAGATTCTGACCTCAATTGGTGCAACATCATTTTCATCAAATATGATGACATTTCACTAATTGTAGTTTCCAACGTTATAGTGTTTATTATCTAGTCATCCCTTTAATCATTCAACTTTCAATTGTCAAAACACTCTAGATATTGTCTATACCGCAAAAGTTTTGTTCCCTCTGTTGGGTAACTAACCTTACTCAACCCCTTCGAATCGTTGAACATTCTGAATCTAACCAAATAATTTTTTTCCATAAGTTTATCATTCCACGTTAATATCAGATATAACATCAAGCCCCCACGACATCAACTACTCGCACAAAAAATCACTCACGAGTCATCACTATAAGTGAGAGAGTGGAATGAAGAGATAAGGAATCCGATCGGACCAAGGACGTACAATGGATATTCAAAAAGTGAAATTATTTTCTAAAAGTCACCATAGCCTCTCAAAGATGAACAACAGACGTCTCCATGTCTATCTTTAAGACTCTACTAGACTTTGTTTGTACACACCCGAAACCTATGAACCTGGGGCTCTTATACTATTTGTCACGACCAAAAAATAGACGTGATGACACTCGTCTTATCACACCAAGACAAGTCGGCCTAAAACCCAACCATTACGATAAAGTATAAAAATAAACTATCAATAAAAAGTATAATACTTCAATATAATGCAGAAATTCATAATCAACTTAAATGTATCCCTGGTTATCACGTGTACAAACTTCTAATGTGTTATAACAAAATTGAAAAAAAAATACAAGTCTCAAATGACATTGTTTCTAGAATAGAACAAAATCATAAAAAAGGAGAAAGAGGGTCATCTAAGATGACAAACAGCTACCTCACAAATCTCCATAAAAGCCTCGGAAAGAAGATAAGAGAGTATTATGAATATCTAGGTTCGTAACCTACACAATTGTAGAAGTAAGGGATGAGTACCAACCACACGATATTGAGCAAGCAAACTCCTAAACACAAAGTTAAGAGTATAGAATACGGGTACTCCTACCACTCCAACCGAACCTCCACAACTACAAATTGCATAAAATCAGCCCAACCTAGCAGTTCACAATTTACGTAGCACACAGCTCAATAACAACACTCAAACAATAATAGATCAGCAACACACGTGATCAATTTCATCAATCACAAGCTCCACATAAAGGTACTCACAAATTCACAAATGATATAGATATGCAATGAATGAAATGCAGTGTCTACTATGGTGATGCAAGTCTGACCTATTGATACACACCTGATGTCTTTGAGTTCAGGATTCATGGAGGACTTATCAGTTCATGCATCTGCCGCGGCATATGTCACTCGATAATAGAATATGTCGTGGCGTGTGACACGCCCCTCATTAATTAGAATCTATCACAGCATGTGACATGTTCTTAATAATAGAATCCATCGCGGTCTGGGATACGTCCCTCGATAATAGAATCTGTCGTGGCGTGCGACACGTCCCTTGAATCATAATATTCGTCGCGGCGCACGACAATTCCCTTGAAATGGTACGTCCTCTTTAATTCATTACTCTTTCTCAATTCACATAACACTTGTCATAACCATATCTCAGAACCAGTGCAATTGACACATTTACCAATTCATTTCCTTTCTTCAATACCTCAAAATGTTCTCAATAAATCAAGTACACATAATTTGTAAGTAAACACGCTCAATTCTATAATCAATTTCCTAATCTTGCTATCAATAAACATGTCAAGACTCGTATTCGCTAAATTTCAAGTCTGGGTTAAATCTTAATTCCTCCAAATATTAAATTCTAGTGGTATTCATATAATATAATACACCAATATTTAATTACTTATCTCAATATATCAAAACTCAATTTATAATATGATAACAAAATAATACTTAATTAAAATTGAAGCCAACTGGTTACGAAACTGGTGGCGATAACCATGAAACCAAAACACCCATTGATCCTTAAATTTAAATCTAACCCCATTTATATCCTTTTTTTCATCATTAAATCATAATAAAATCATTACTCAATTATTATTTGTCCACTAACCTTATTTGTTCATTAATCTGTAAACTCTTGAAACCACATCTTCTCATACAAACATAAATATTACTCCCTCCGTCTCATTTTACATGTCACCTTTTTATTTTGCACTTGCATTAAGAAATGATATAACTTTACCCTTCTGCCCTTATTTAATGTTTTCTAAAGTCAACTTTATTAATAAATGGCTAGATTAATTAACTATTCTACCAAGGGTATATTAGGCAAAATATGGTAATTTATACACAAATTTTATAAAATGACAAGTATTGTGGTCCAGCTATTTATAAAAAGGGATGACATATAAAATGGAACTGAGGGAGTCCTTCATACACCTACATCATATCTCAATTTCATATATTCAGAGATCTGGGTAAAGTTGTACCTGGTGAAAATTGAATGCCTTTTGGTTGTTGTCGCCAACATATTCTCCCCTTGTTGTTATAATTAAAATAATAACGGAAAAGGGTCAAAATTGCCTCTAAATTATGCGAAATAGATCACTTATATCCTTCGTTAAATTTTGGGATCAAAAATGTCCCTGCCATTATCCTAAGAGACCACAATATCCTCAAGAGTTAACACCCCAAATTTCTATTGGCATGGCAAGTAGGACTAATTCTTCCACCTAAGTGTTGCCAACTACTCAACTAGGATTCACTACAAAAGAATTAGACCTTTAATGGCGATAACAGCCGCCACAAAAGCTTAGAATATCGTCACTAAAGGTTTTATAACATTAAATTCTGATTTTGTGTTTTTTTTTCCTTCATTGCTTTAAAAAAAAAAAAACCAAAAATGATTCGATTAAGGAGGAGTTTGAATACACTGTATATTTTATCTTTATGTCATATGTAAATGTATAAAATATACAATGATGCATTATGTAGTAGGAGATATGAATTGAGAAGTAATTTTGATGATTTTCGTAATAATATTGGATGTTTTAAATATTGATTGTGCAAGTTATTTATTTTAGAAAATTAGGTTGCAACCAAAAATTAATTATCATATTTTTTTTGTTGAAAAAGTAAGTTTTACTAGCGAATGGGTGTTGCAGCCTTAGTCGCCACTAAAAATCACTCATAACCAACCTTTAGTGACAATATTTTGGAATTTTGGGGCGACTTTGTCGCTGCTAAAGGTCAAGTTCTTTTGTAGTGAATTCTAGTTGACAACGCTTAGGTGGAGGGATTAGTCCCATATGGCTTGCCATATCACTAAAAATTTATATAGTTGATTCTTGAGGATATCTGTTGTCTCCTGAGATAATGGCGGGAGTATTTTTTATCCCAAAATGTAATGGAGGGTATAAGTAGTCTATTTTGCATACTTTAGGAGTATATTTTACCCTTTTTTGAAATAATAATAACTTTCTTTTACTTATTCCAACAAATGAGTTAAGTGGTACATGGTGTTAAATAAATTATGAACTTGGTCAATTAACCATCAACTAATAAAAAATAATTAATTATTTAATAAATATATATCAACTAAATAATCATAGTTAAACGATTAATTCACAATTCTCATTTAAAATTTATGAAAAGGTTCTTTTATGTAAAAAATAGGTTTAGAGTTCAAAAACAACCCAACATGTCTGTTACATCATTGATCTTTAAAGAAATCGCACATAGTGTTTCATGATTGTTATATAAGATACAAAACAAATTATCTCTGAATTAATGTATGACATTACTAATAGTAAAATAGAAAAAATATTAAATTTTAAGTATATATTTTACAATTTAAAAGAATGAATATTTTCACTATTTTGATATTAAGAATATATGAAATATTTTTGGGTTAAATTACTTTTAATATTTTATTTTTGCTAAATATTTTTTAGAATCAATAAAATGTTGGTCAAAGTTCAAAATGGTATATATTATTTTCGTAAACAACTTTTAACTTATTTTTTACAATAGTCAAAATAGAAAAAAAAAATTAAAATTTATAAATTAATTTTATTGGGCTCGTAAACGGGTCTTTCATTATCTAGTATATATTCATTCTTTGGATACATGAATCTTAACTCGACATATACATTTGTTCAATGAATTTAAAAGGCATGATACATGTATTCGTTTGAATTGAATGGTTGTAACTGATTTCCTTAATTAACGGAGTAATTGACTACTCTAAGAAATTTTCAACATCCTCAGTATATCAACTATGTCAAAATTTCCAAAAATATCGAATTCACACAATAATTGCAAACTTCATCTTCTTTGGAGTAATCATTTTTATTCTTTGTTTCTTGATGTTGGTGAGTTTTTTTCCCGCATATATCTGAAACTTTTCATATATGTGCCAAGTATAGTTGAAACTTACATGTATTTATGTGTTTATATTATAATGTATATAATTATTTATCTGAGATATATCTTTCCTACAATAATAGTGATGCATGTATTTGAGATTTTTTTTTTTAGAATGATTTCCATATATAAGTACAGTTTTATCTATTACACGTGATCATTTATCTGAGTTGTATCCATTAGATACATTTGTATATAAAAATGTATGTAATGACAGTATCTAAAGATGAATCATTCAAATACACATGTATCTACTATACAATAAATATGTGTATCATATACATGTATCTAGTATGCAGATACATGTACAATTTATAAGCCAAAATTCATTTACGAACATATCTAGATATGAAAGAATCCATGTTGTTGATACATGTAGATGACCAGATACTCATATTCTTGATAGATACAATTTAGAAATATATCAGAAGTTAATGTCTACCATGTTGATAAATTCTTCGTTAGATACAGATACACGTATATACCTAATAGACATATGAAGACTTACTGCATATATAATGAAAAAGAAAAAGATACATTAACATGTTTAAATACAACAGATACATTTAATAATCAGATTCAAAACTTTTGAGACTGAGATACATAACATTAATTTCAGATACATATATAAGAAATCATGTTTAATCTTTCTCTCAATTGTATCTCTATCGCAGTCTACAACGAAAAAATTAGTTAATAAAAGTACAACATACCACCATGAATTTATCAAAAATACACTTGAAAATCCATAGAATTCATGGCTTCGGTAATAAAGAGTTTGTAGAGTCTTCAACGATGAATGTGAATTGTTTGTCGATCCATTAAATAACTTGAAAGCTTTCTTTATAATAGTTACTTCGATTTGGTCTCGTTAGAAAGGAACAATACAAAGTAAGGTTTAGGTTTAGAAGGTTTTGTTGGTCATGGTGATGATATCTTGAGAAGAAAAGAGTGGATTAGCCGTTGTTGAAATGAAATTGTATGGTGAAATTCTTGAATCAAAAAGAATGAGAGATAATTGAGTGATAAATATGGGAGGGGAGAATAAAGAGAGAGTGATTGATTTGGAGTAAAAGAGTAAATCAAGGAGATAACTAATCAAATTAAGTTTGAGGAATGTGGGTATTATATTTAATAATATATGGTATAAATATTTAAAATGTTAATATATGTAATTATTTGGAAGTAAAGATAATATTAATATATATATATATATATATATATATATATTGTTAGTGAAAAATTACAAAATAACAAAAAAAATACAAGATTACAATTGAAAATAAAATAAAGAAGTAAATCTCTTCAGGCTGAGGCGTGGATATCTCGCTCTCTTTAAGGAGATTCAAGTCCATTGCAACAAATGTTTTTCACCGGTCCAGCAGTAGTCCTTCTTGACTTGTCCCCTCCAGGATTCAACAGCCTATTCACAATATATAACTCAACAACTCTGGACAAGAGTTGAGTTCAAAGCTCCACAAAAAGAACACTTCCCTTCAACTAATAAGAACTCTCTTTTTTAACTAGGTCTTTCACTCTATATTTTTCTTGTGTGTTGTGTGTCCCAAACCAAATGAAGACCACCACTATTTATATTAGAAGAAGTCTTCCTAGCAATGAATAGGAAGATAATGGGGTAGTAAATAGTGAAGATAATGGTCTTATTAGTTACATAGGTTACAATGTATAATGGGGGAATAAAAGAATGAAAATAAAGAGAGTATAACAAATGCCTCCAACGGCAAATGAACATGCTGCCCAATTCCAACGTTCATTGGAACGTTTCTATCAGCATTTTATATATGACCACTAAGTCAATGGCCAATTCATGATTAATTAGGCAATATTAAGACACCAAAATAATGAGCAAATTTAATAAGAAAAATAATATTAAAATGCTCAATCACTAACAATTCTCCACTCATTTTAATATTAGACAAAAAAGTATATCAGCTGAAGGAAGACTACTATGCATAATGAAGGTGTGCTCTGCATTGAACCTCCACTTAGTGAAACAATTACTTTTACTCCAGAGTCATAGTGGTCTCAAACTTGAACTATAATTGCTTAAGGGAAATAAAATATCACTGCTCACACATAATAATCAAGGTGTTGACATGAGCTTTAAAGCTAGCACGTTATGTCCATGTGCTGTTCCGGTTTCATGAGTGCTTTTGAGAATAAGCTCAATTCTCATAGAAAGTGACCTACCTCTACACATACATATGTGAAATCTATCAAGAGTGCTCCTATAAGCTTAATACTCCATCCATACGGGCTACAGATATTCATTAAGATTTTTATCAACTCAACCTTCACAAACTACAGGAAACAAGGGTGGGAATAAAAAGATAGTGCATTTTTCACAAGAAGTCATCATATGATTAGTTTTCCCTTTGGACCTGGTTATAGGATCTCTAGTCCCCAGGTTGGATTTCCTCATATATGACTCAAGGATTTATAGGCTTCAATCCCATCCCCCTCGATATGCTCCATACCTTTTCTCTCTTTAAGGCCTTAGTAAGAGGACCTGCAAGATTATCACAAGATTTGGCATAATCAACATTAATGGTACCATTTGTCAAATACAATTTTACATCACTGTGTTTCCTCCTTATAGGTCTAGATTTACCATTGTAATAACGGTTTTGAACTCTACCAATTGCAGTAGTGCTATCACAATGTATTAAAATAAGAGGAATTAGTTTTTCAAAATAAGGTATTTGAAACAGTAAATCTCTTAACCAATTCGCTTCCTCACTAGCTGAAGCTAAAGCAATTAGTTCAGTCTCCATGGTAGAGTTAGCAATTATAGTTTTCTTTTTTGATCTCCAACAAATAGCACCACCACCTAAAGTAAAGACATAAACAGTGGTAGAACATGAATCACCTAATAAAGTGTTCCAATCTGCATTACAAAAGCCTTCAAGTACAGCAGAATATTTTTTATAGAACAAACCACAATTTTTCATTCTAATTAAATATCTCATAACTCTTGTTACATCATGTCAATGTTCATTACTTGGCTTTCTTGTAAACTTGCCAAGTACTTCTACTACATATGCAATATCAGGCCTAGTGCAATTAGTCACATATCTCAAACTTCCGATTATGCTAGCATATTCCTTTTGATTTATTACATCATTTTCACTTTCAACAGGAAATAAGTGAACACTTGAATCAAAAGGAGTAGCAACATGCTTGCAATCAAGAAAGTTATATTTTTTCAAAATTTTCTCAACATAATGTGACTGGTCAAGGAAAATTTCATCACATGTTCTTGTTATTTTTATTCCAAAAATAAAATTTGTCTCACCAAGATCTTTCATATCAAAATGGCTTCTAAGAATATTTTTAGCTTTATCAATAACATTCATGTTAGAGTCAAAGATCAATAAATCATCAATATATAGGCAAATAATCACATGTGAATTATTCCAAGACTTATGATATATGCACTTATCACACTTATTTGTTTTAAAATCATTTTCAATCATGCAGGAATCAAACTTTTCATGTCATTGCTTTGGTGCTTGTTTTAAGCCATATAGGGATTTGGTAAGTTTACATACTTTGCTTTTTTGGCCTGCTTCAACAAAACACTCGGGTTGATCCATATAAATTTCCTCATTTAGGTCTCCATTTAAAAAAGCAGTTTTTACATCCATTTGATGAATTTGCAAATCAAAAATTGCAGACATAGCAATTAAAAGTCTTATGGATGTAATTCTTGTTATCGGTGGAAAAGTGTCAAAAAATTCTAAGTCTTCTAGTTGTTTAAAACATTTTGAAACTAGTCTAACCTTGTATTTATCAATAGATCTACTCAATTTTAACTTTTTTCGTAAGACCCATTTGCAGCCAATAGTTTTACAATCCGGTGGTAAATCAACTAACTTCCAAGTTTTATTAGAAATTAGTGATTTTATTTCATCATTTACAGCCACATTCCAAAAAATAGAATCATGCAAAGATAATGCTTCTTACAAAATGAGAGGGTCATCTCCAACATTAAAAACATAAAAATCAGAACCAAAATATTTTTCTACTCTAGCTCTTTTACTTCTTCTTAACTCAAAATCAACATTTTTATTTTTCAAAGTAGAAGTAGAAGAACAAGGTAGTGACAAAATATTTTGTTCAATCCTTTGAACCCCCACTATTTTTAGAATCAAAAGGACATGAAAAATAGCATCACCTGATTCAATTGTAACATTATCTTCAAGATTAAAAAATCTATAGGTTGTACTATTTGAAGCATAACCAAGAAAAGCACAAATAGTAACTTTCTTACCCAATTTTGTAACTTGGGATCCATTCGCCTCACAAAGGCTAGACAACCCCAAACTCTTAGATATCCAAACTTGGCTTGTAAGCTTTCTACAATTCAAAAGGTGTCAGTTTTGACTTTTTATGAGGCACACGATTCAACACATAACAAGCAGTTAAAATAGCTTCACCCCAAAAATTTAAAGGTGCATGTGACTCAATAAGCATGACATTAGTCAATTCAACCAAAGGTCTATTTTTTCTTTCCGCTACTCCATTAGATGAAGGAGAATACAGAGGAGTAGTTTCATGAATTATTCCCAATAATCTAACAAAAAAAATTAAACTCATTTGACTCATATTCACGGCCTCTATCACTTCTAATTCTTTTATTTTTCTTCCAAACTAATTTTCAACCTCATGGAGATAAGTTTAGAAATTTTCAAAAGCATCACCTTTATTTTTCATCAAGTAAAAAAATGTAAACTTAGAAAAATCATCAATGAAAGTGATAAAATATCCATTACCTCCACGAGCTAAAATACCAAGTTCACAAATATCAATATGAACTAATTATAACAAATCAATCTTTTTTTCAACTAGAAAATGAGGCCTTTTAGTGATTTTGGCTTTACAACAAGCCTCACACTTTTCAAAATTCTTTTTAACCATTGTGATTAATCCTAAACTACTCATGATTCCAACATAACGATCATTAATATGACGTAAACGAGCATGCCAAAAATTGGTAGAAGAAAGCATATAAACAAAAGTAGAGGTTTTATTCATTTCAACATTCAATTTGAACATCCCATCACAAGCATACCCCTTTCCCACAAAAATACTCTTCTTCACAATTACATATTGATCAGATTCAATAATCTATTTAAAGCCTGCTTTATTAAAAAGAAAACTAGACATCAAATTTTTTCTCATGGAAGGAGTATAGAGTACATCTTTCAAAGTTAATACACTTCCAAAAGTAAAACACAATTCAACATCTCCCGTTCCAAGCACTTGAATAGTGTGAGCATCACCAAGCATGATGGTTTTGGGCTCCTCAAAACGAGTATATTTTTTAAACCAGTCTTTGTCATAACAGACATGACGGTTTGCACTAGAATCAGTCCAGCATCCATCAACATTCTCAATCATGTTTATGTTGGTAATCACCGCCACAAAAGGTTCTTCGGTAACGTTTGCCTAAGGGTTAGGACTACGTTTTCGGAATCTGTAAAATTGAGCAATATGCCCACTCTTGCCACAAACAAAGCACGATCCTTTGTCTTGAACTTGTTGATTTTGTGCTTGGTTATTTTCACCATTATTTTTCTTGGGAGGTCTACTATTATTTTTCTTAAATTTTTTCTTCTTAGGCTTCAAATAAGTATTTTTGTGAGATTCAGGAGTAGCATTATTTGAAGTAATTAAATTTACCTTCGTTGTGATGTTGCTCTCTTCTATTTGTAAAAGTGTATCTTGGCCCCTTGCCTCTTCCTCCATGCGGATTTTCATTATCAAGGTTTCAATGGAGGTTTCTTTTTGTTTGTGGTGCATAGTTTTTTGAAATTCCTTCCAACAAGGTGGAAGTTTATCTACTATGCCACAAACAATAAGGTTATCTCCAATTTTTACCTTCTCGGACCTTAGCTCTCCAACAATCATTATAAATTCTTGAGCTTGGTCTACCACTGATTTGTTGTCCATCATTTGGAAACGAAAAAAATTGCTAGCTGCATATTTTTTCGCTCCAGCCTCTTCGGTATCATACTTACTCTACAATGCTTTCCAAATTTTGTTTGCACTATAGTAAGTTCTATCATAATAATCATAAAAATTATCAGATAGACAATTAAGAATATAATACCGACACTTATAAGAATCACCATCGTACTTTTCCACTTTCTCTAGATGAGAAATAGTTTCATCATCATTCCTAGAGGTGATGTCTGCTGTATTAGGATTCTTCTCAGTTAACACATAAGAAATTTTGAGAAGACTCAAGTAGAAAAATATTTTACCCTTCCATCTTTTGAAATGGTTTACCATTGAACCGAAATGGCTTGTTAAGGTCTCTCATCTTGACATCCACGGTTTTTTCAATTGTAGCCATTTTGAATCTCCTTAAAATTGTTAGTGAAAAATTACAAAATAACAAAAAAAATACAAGATTACAATTGAAAATAAAATAAAGAAATAAATCTCTTCAGGTTGAGGCGCTAATATCTCGCTCTCTTTAAGGAGATCCAAGCCCACTGCAGCAAATGTTTTTCACCGGTCCAGCAATAGTCCTACTTGACTTGTCCCCTCCAAGATACAGCAGCCTATTCACAATTTATAACTCAACAACTCTGGACATGAGTTGAGTTCAAAGCTCCACAAAAAGAACGCATCCCTTCAACTAATAAGAACTCTCTTTTTTGACTAACTCTTTCACTCTATATTTTTCTTGTGTGTTGTGTGTCCCAAACCAAATGAAGACCACCACTATTTATACTAGAAGAAGTCTTCCTAGCAATGAATAGGAAGATAATGGGATAGTAAATAGTGAAGATAATGGTCTTAGGAGTTACATTAGTTACAAGGTATAATTGAGGAATAAAGAATGAAAATAAAGAGAGTGTAACAAATGCCTCCAACGGCAAATGAACATGCTACCCAATTCCAACGTTCACTGTAACGTTTCTGCCAACATTTTATGACCACTAAGTCAATAGCCAATTCGCGAGTAATTAGGCAACCTTAAGACACCAAAATAATGAGCAAATTTAATAAGAAAAATAATATTAAAATGCTCAATCACTAACATATATTAAAACGTACAACTATATTTATGTTGATAACTTCATAATTTAAATTGAAAAAGGGTCAAAAATATCTCCAACTTTAGTTTATTAATTAACTATATCCTACTGGCTACTGTTAAAATAAAGTTATTCATTCCTCGTCGTTACTAATTTGATGATGTTGCAGGTTCAATTTCAAGTGGAAGAGAAATTATACTTGTTGATCAAGAAACCCATAATTCAGATTTAGAGTTATGGGGAAGCAATGTTGCAATGAAAGCTGATCAACTGACAACTTCAAGGGGAAAGTAAGTTTTAGGGGGCAAATCAAGAAAAATGTAATTTAGATTTTGAGTTTTGGGGGAGTGTTGAAATTAATGGTGATGCTATGACGGCTGAGTTCTGGAGGAGTTTTGATACATTGGTGAATCAGCAAACACTTACTAATTATTCTTTCATGGCTCTCAAGTCTAACTGTGATTATTCCATTCCATTTTCCACTGTTTTTTTTTTTTTTTTTGGTAAGAGGAGATGGTGGAGTATATGTCATGAGATTTTTTTTGGAGGCGGGGGGGGGGGGGGGGGGGAGGGGGGATAATTTAGCTGCTCCTTGTTTATTGAATGAGTCTTTTTTTTAAAATTCAGGTGAATTTGAGTTAATTTGGAGATTTCTGTCAATTGAAGGATACAAATGATGAAATTAGTAACGACGAGGATATGAATAACTTTGTTTTAACAGTAGGATAGGTTTATAGTCAACTAATAAACTTGAGATATATTTAACCTTTTTTCCTATAAAAAGTAAAGATAATATTATCTAACAAGACATAGTTTAAGATATATATATATTATTAAAACGTACAACTATATTTATGTTGATAACTACCTCATAATTTTAATTTTTATGTTCTCTTTTTCTCTCAAAATTGTGTTGATTTTTCTAATACCAACTTTTACACATCATATTATATTTTGTATAAACAAAGAATAATGATAGGCTTGGCTTTGAAATACAAACTCTTTTTAGTCCCATGTGAATCTTTATTTTGTATGATGCTTTGTAACTATGTAATAGTATATTATATCTTTTATCACAAAAAATAAATAAATAAATAAAAATTGGTGTATAAAATCTATGAAACTTGTTGATAAACACAACTCTATGAATCTTCCATTTTTGGTGCAAACATCAAATGAGTATTATAATACTCAAAATGTTTCAATTTATTTATCATATTTTTTTAAATCTATTTTTAAAAAAATGTCGTTTTCCTTTCTTCTGTTTTTGGCAATTCTACAATTTTTATGATGTCATACATTTAAGACATCAAAAAACAATTTGGTACATTTGATTTGTCTTTAATTTAAGACCACAAGATTTTAAAAAAATATATTTTTTAACTCCATGTCAAACTAAAACAACACAAACAAATTGAAACGACGAGAATAGTAACTTTTTCTTGGTTCTTTTATCTTTGACCAAGACTTTAAGATAATATGGCAACAGTGGAATTCAAATTCAATTTTATTGAACATTCACCACATTGCTATCATCAGCTCTCGTAGCTCAGTTGGTTAGAGCACCTGTTTAGTAAGCGGGAGGTCTTGAGTTCGACTCTCAACGAGAGCAAAAGTCAATCTAATATTAAATATGTTTTTATTACTCCCTCCGACTCATTTTAGGTAACATCATTTGACTTATCAATTTTAGTATAAGGTGTTTTTGTTATTACCCCCTTCGATCCATTTTATGTGACATCATTTGACTTGATATAGTTAGGAGTGTTCATGATGTAGTTTTGGTTATTATTTAAAACCAAACCCATTTTATGTGACATCATTTGACTTATCAATTTTAATATTAAATGTTTTTGTTATTACCCCCTCCAACCCATTTTATGTGACTTCATATGACTTGACACAGTTAGGAGTGTCTATAGTGCAGTTTCGGTTATTGTTTAAAACCAAACCAATATAGTCGATTTTTAATTTTCTAAAAACCAAACCAAACAGAAAAAAATAACCTTTTGTTTGGTTATTATTGATTTTTTTTTAAAAAAAAAATCATTTTGAAAGTAATAAATTTGATGAGGGCATACACATGTCGATATACACAGACACCTAGTACATGATCGATTAACAAAAACATTTTCCTTGGTACCGAGCATATCCATAGTCACAAAGCATATCCATAGTCACAAAAGACATTTTTGACCTTTCTCCGAACCAAAAGCATGGGTTTCAATCTTGAAATTTTTAGTTCAAATATCAGGCAAGTATAAACCGCGCATGTTGAATGAATTTACCTTTAAGATAGTTGCAAAATTAACCATTCTTGAAAATGGTTCAACAACAAAGGGTTGCAAAATTAACCATTCTTGAAAATGGTTCAACGACAAAGGGTCTGTTGACCTCTCATCCACTATGTTTATATACATTTAAATGATGATGAAACTAATAGGCCACAAATCAAAATCCTGAGGAACTCTTCCCCTCTGGTGATTGATTCTTAGCACCCTTGTTGATCACGCCATTGCAGATAAATTAATCCAGCGCGATAATGTGTATAAGCTCCTGCCACTACAAGTACATGAAATAGGTTGTGGCTATGGCCAGCAATGTCAAATTTCCCCGGCATCCATCTTTCTGGAACTCTAAGGGCATAGATTAATGCTCCAACGCCATATAAGGCACCCATCAGAACTTCATAACCAGTAGTATGAAGTGCCTCAGGTTGGTTCCAATAGAGAACCAACTTGTGTAGAATAGGTGCCACACCTGACATGCCCATCCCGAAAAATAAACCTGCTCGAAGGCTTCGAAATTTTGGCTTTTGAAACACAGGAAGGAGAGAAGCCAACATTGCGCCAACTCCCAGGACAGTGATAAATCCCAGGTAGAGGTATAAGAAAAAGGGGTAGCACATGAAGGAATAATAGACAGGAGGGTAAAATGAAGTTGATATCAACGCAGCAATACCAGCGTAGTCGAACCTCAGCATTACATACGATAATCGCTCTGAATGGCAACAAAGTAAATGACATGTGCTGCTTGCTAATAAGCAAAACATTGCCCCACCAAGGAAGGCATAGAATGGCCACCGTGTTATAGGCTTCACCATTAATGGTGCTATCACGTTAGCCACATCCTTCACACTACGCTGCACAAATTCAAAAAATTAAAGATATATCAATCACCAATGATGGTCAGAGAACAAATGATTTTCTGTACGTATTCTAGTATTCATCAATAGATTTACTAATGACTTCTGAAATTTCTTCATTTGTTGTGAACCAGCAGGTTCTTTAGGAAACAATCATTCAATCGGAATGATAGTGATAGAGAATACCGATTCAGGGTGAAAAATACTTGAATCCGAGAAAATCTCCAGCAGATGAAAGTCAGAACAAATGGAAGACACATCAGGGTAACACTCGACTGGTCCATTCAGTGGATATAACTTCACAAGAATAGGAGAGAAAACTATACTGACCTAATAAAATTATATCTGCTCTGATGAGCTTTTGTTGTGCAAATAATAGGGTAACACTAATAAATATATTGACATTGTAATATCCATGATTGAAATCTAAATCTTGTTTTGTTATTTTGAGAGGACAGTCATCACTGTAGTGGTCATCAGGAGCGGAGCTAGAACCCAAAAAATTCAAATCCTGGCTCCACTTCAGTTGGTCATCATTTACAAATGCGCAGGCTTGGCAAGAGGAAATTTCCTAATGAAACTGATTAATGTCACTTTTGAGGTCAGTTTCCTTATGTCATATTAATATCACATGATCATTAGATCTTCACATTTGCTCATATGCAGACACTTTAAGATCGGATGTCCATTAACAAGGGAGAAGGAATTTGTGTAAATCAACAAACTTCAGAAACAGAGGCAGAGAGTGGAGACATGACACGAATTTGCTATGCCACTTCATGCAATGGAGATGTGCACACTTAATACAAAGAGACTAGACATAAAAGGTGCAATGAACTCAATGATATTTAAGTAATCCGATCAGGGAAATAAACTTGACGTCAAGCCGTCTTCAAATATCCAGGTACAAAGCAAATAAGTAGATAATCCATTGGCATTATAATTATAGAAAAACAAAGTCTTTTCACTAACAACAGATTTCTTCATCTCTAGGTATAGGCAAAACAAGTATAAATACTTCAAACTGAAGCATTAAGAGAAGATGAGACATGCACAACCCAATGAAAATAACAAAGCCTTATATGGCTTTTCATTGTTCAAAGAAAATAAAGGCAATTGAACAGGTTTGATACTGCAACACATGCTTACCGGGCATGAAGCACACTTAAGTTCTTCCTTTCCCCAAGAGTGAAGTACGATTTTCTCATTTTGATATATATATATATATATGTGTGTGTGTGTGTGTATATATATATATATATATATATATATATACACAGAAGCTTAAAATATTAGAAAACGAATAAAGTGAAATGAAACAAATCAGCGTAGCTCAAAAGTAGATAGAGTAGAATTCATTCGGGAGAGTTTTTAGCTGTGAAGAAAAGGGATGAGAAATCAGTAATCTATGATCTAGCTTACTCTGAAATAAGAAATTCTCAGTAAGCATAAATATATTGACCATTAATGACATAAATTGCAAATTGCAAGGCACCATCTGGGATCAAGAATATGAAACTAAATATATTTATGCTTACTGAACACCAAATATAGCTGAACATTAATTAACGTTTAAGCTCAAAGGAAGAAGATCCCAACCAGTAGTTTTTCTAACAAAGACGAAGAAACCATACCAGAACACCAACATCTGTATGATTGCTGTGGGAAAATCGATCAGGTAGACAATTTGACAGGAGTTGCAGTAAATGCTCTCGAAGTTTGTGCAAATCAGGCATATTTGGCAAAGAAGGAATACATGGTAAAAGTTCTGCTGGTAATTTGTGTATATCAATCTTCCTAAGCTTTTCAGGGAGATTTTGTAAAGTCTGAAGATCCACAATATCCGGGACCTTCATTGCAGTATAAATGGTCAGCACAAGGAAGAGAAAGAATCCTATCAAATGCCTGCAACACATGAGAAATCAAGATTCAATAAGAAATTCTTCTTGGTTTTTCGTTTTTTCTCCTCAATTTAAATTAGAAATTATGATAGAAGGATAAAATAGGAGACTAATCAAGCCCTAACAGTAGTAATAACTCAGGGAGTACAATTACATTGTCAAACCTCATAGCTCAACTTAAAGAAGCTACCGACATAGATTATACAATTTGTTCAAGGATGTGAGAGGCCCTCCAGAACTCTTTCTGTGATCACACTTCACAGTGAACTTTGTTAGAAGACGTTTCTAACTATACTCTCCACTTACTGAACCCTCTTCCAAATCTTTTAAGAACCACTAAAATTTATTTGATCAATCTAGTAGATGACTTAAGTAGGAATCTTATCCCTAGGATAATAGAAGTCAATCATTAGTTATGCAAGAGGCATCAAAGAGATGTTCTTATAACAATTGCTAGGCAAAGCCCTGTCCGAAAAGAAGAAGAAGTCGACTGCCTTCCAAACCATTATATCTTCTTCTTTAGACAAACAGAAAATTCACAGCAAAATTGTTTCTGATTATAAGGTCATTTAAAGCAATTAACTAAAAAACTACATAAAAGTTTTACATTCTCATACCTAAATACAAAGATAAAACACAATGAATAATGCCTTATTATAGAAGCTATAGATTTGGAAACATCCAGGGAGCCATCTTGCCAATAACTATCCTAAGTACGACTACCCAAGAGGAGGTATGTATAATGAAGCTAATTTGGTCCTGCCTCATCTGACCCATTCTTTCCCAACGTGCCCACAAACTTATAAAATTGGGATAAGCTCATGGACAAATACGTGGACAATGCTATTAATATCAGTCAAATGATTGCTCGCAGGAGTAACCACCCAGTTGCAGAATATTTTATTTTTAAAAAGTTCTGTATTGGAAGGAATCTCAAATTATCCTTGATTAACCACTCCATACAAAGTAGCGAACAAGGAATTGAGAGACACTGGGTGACATCATCTTAATATATTCAGCGTGGATTTTCCATTAAAAAAGTGAGCTTTAAAGCTTTCTGAGAAGCTTTGCATACAAAAAGTTTCAGATTCAATGCCTATTGGTTTTTTAATAAAGAAATTTTAAAAGTAACAGAGAAAGAATAATGAGAGAGAAAAATACTGTAACAAAGTCAAAGAGAACTATTATTTTGCTTTCTTGAACTCAACATTTACAGAAACAAAAGCAGTAAAAAGATAATAATAAACTAGCCTGGAACATCTCTAAGAAATATATCTTAACAAACAAATTAAAATAGGAAAAACTAGCTAATTAACTATTAACTAGGATTTATTCAAAAACTAAAGCAGTAAAATAAAGTTACTGCAGTTCAAAAGCATAATTCTAACAATGCTTGTACCTATATTATGCACAATGAAACAACATTTCTTCTGCAAAATTACCATGATTAAGTGTGACTGACATAAACGAAAAATTTCCCAAGTTTAGAGAACCGTCCAAGTTAATAATTGCAACAACATCTTACAGAGAAAAGCATCATAGTGCATTCTGATGCATGTTTGTCTTAATCGAGCTAGAGTTGAGCTGGAATCAATCTGGACGAGTGATACTAAGTTGAATTTGAGCTGGAAGGCTAAATGCACAGCTGAGTTGAATTTGGATATAGCTAAGGAGTTAGTTAAGCATTGTGCATTCAGTTAGTGAGAAGTCAGTTACATGTATAGATTAGTTGGAAATTGAAGTGAATTAAGGGAACTGCAATATCTTCATTTGGTATTACTGTGTGATCTCCCTCTTCTTCCTATTCAATTTTTTGAGTTAATCTCTCTGATAGGTCCTAAGCTAACTTTCATATCTTTCGAATCTTTGAATTTGTGGGAATCACACTTCGCATTCTTCTTTCTTTCTTTATAGAATGTTTAAAATCAAGAAATCCCAATAAAGTTCTTAACTTGTTTACCACAAGCTATATAATATGAGGCAAAGGGGTATTATTGAAAGTGAAGAGTGGGAATTCTTACGTCCAAATATTGAGAGTCTCATTGTGAATTGTGAAAACACTGAGTAAAGCCTGCTTCACTGGCCATTCGCACCGGTAATGACCAAGAATAAATTCATTGTCTTTCAAATAGCCAGGCAAGGAATGATACTCCACCAGCTGGTACTTCACCTTCTTCCACAATCTCTTTCGTTTTTCTTCTTTTGAATTTGAAACATGCAACGGTTGAGTTTCAGATGACCCACTAGCATTCAAGACCTCTTCAAGTTTTTCCGCATAGCTTCCCATATTCCGTTTAACCATTAACTGTCAACTATCAAAAAATACGAAAAAAAAAAACTGAACACATAGATGAAGCAACTGAAATATTATCTAACACAGATGCATAAAAAATAGAACTTTGAATTGAAAGCAAATACTCCGACAACATATTTGGTATTCTCCAGGAATTTCTGTCAAATATTCAAAATGCATCTTTTCTTTAGCCCAGATTATTGTATTTTCTGGTTGTTGTCCCTGCTTGTTGCTACTGTGGTCTTTTTCATCTGTTCAAAGCTAAGGGACTGTTGGAAAGTAGGTACGAAACTTATAATATCGTAGCCGTTCATGGTTATTTTAGCCGATTGATCTTCCAATATGCTAAGGTATGCGTACACACTATCCCAGGCCCCACTTGTCTGCCCCACTTGTGAGATTACCATGGGTTTGTCATTGTTGCAGTATTCAAAATGGATCGTATCACCAATTTGTTATGAGGCGATTTTGTTTATCATTATTAAAATGCAAGCCTCAGATGTCCAATACAGGACACAACTAATCCAAATTCGTGAGCTGAAAAGCCCATTATGGGGTTTTAGCCCTCCATACTGAAGAGAACTCTATTAGCTCAAACCGAGACATGTGGTTAAAGGAAGAAATATCTTTACCATTACACCATATCCTCCAATTGTTTTACGAAAGAGAATCCCATTTGTTGTATTTACATATAGTTTTTGCCATTAATTGAAAAGAATAAACTAATCGAGTCCAATTAACTAATCGAGTCCAATTGAGCCTTAAAGTTGACAAAAGGTAGTCCAATTAGTTGGCCCGACTATCTGAACTTTCACTTTATTGTTGAGGGTTCGATTTCTCATCTTATAATCTGCTCCGCACTTCCCCTCCCCTCCCTCTCGCCCTCCCCCTTCCCCTTCCCCTTCCCCTTCCCCAAACTTTTCAAAAACTAAAAAAAATTGATCAAAATTTTGACATTAAATAAACCAAAAAAAGGAAGAGTACCCAATAAAATTGAGACAAAAAGGAAGAATTGTACGCAATTATGAATCGCGAATATAAAAGCAATACCCAGATACATGAATTGTAGAAAAAATAAACAATCAAGAATGAAATTTACCTGGAAGAATGGGAAAAGCCTTTGAAAAATGGCGATTCAGATAATTGGACTAATATATGTTCGTATAATTCTTGCGGAGAGAATTTCAGAGTTGGAATGAGAAGAGAGAAAGGGAAAAACAGAGCTTCACCAATGGAGGTCCAACAATACCGGAGTTATAATAATAAAAATAAAAAAACTTGGTTTAGGTCTGGAAAAATATAAAATATATGAATCGGAAATATACATTATAATTTAATTTTTAAATACCTGCACAAAAATTATGATAATAATTATAATAATCTATGACACGTAAAAATAATACTGGAAGGTATTGAATAACAAATTAGTACTATAAAATAACAATTAGACTTATTTAATTTCAGTTTTTACAAGTTTTAATTTATATAAAGTAATGATCTCGAAAATAATTTGCTCTTTTTTGGATAAAATTAACTAAATTAAGTGGTAATGATCGAATATGAGTATATATTTTTCTTGTTAAATTCAAAAAGGTAAATTGAAATACCTTTTCAAGAAGTTGGGTCAAAAATAATATTTTCACCCACTTAATATTTTTTAAACAGAGGAATTAAGATGGTGGCATGATTGAAATTTCTCCATCGTTAATTTGAGATTTTAAATTCGAGCTTCTATAAATGAAAAATTGGAAATGCCGCCTCCAAAAATAAACACTTCAATGCGCAAATCTCAATTTAATCAAATATTAATACTATAAATATTAAACACCCAATAAAGTTTTTGAGAACTCTTCTTTTAACAGAGGCAGGCAGTAGCCTTTGTTAGACCAGACTGCATATTCTATTGTGATTTTATGAGTAAAAAATCATGTCGTTTTCACTTTGGAACAACATGTTTAATATAGTCGTATTGAAATGGTCTAAAAAATTTCTACCTTAAAAATTAGAGTCAAATATATATTCTCAATGTTATCAAATCACTTCAATTATACGACTATTCACACACGATCATTAGTTGGTTCTAGTGAGACTCAAATATTCAAAATAAGGTTTCGGGTGAAATATATTAATTGGAGTCGTATTCAAATTCTTCAACCTCCTTTCTTTTTTTTTTTATTTGGCAACAAAATGTGAACTATTACCATACCAACAATTAAAAAATACATCTATAATCTAGTTACCAACAACCTGGCACAAGATTAGTAGACCTCAGTCAACAACTAATTACAAATTCTCTCAATTAACTCTATACATTTACTCCTAAATCGTTCATTCTGAATATTCACTACTCTCTCCCTGATGATATGTTTTATCTGCTGGATGATAAATCTACTATTCGCTTTTGCCTTCATGAAGATCATTTGGTTCCGAGTCAGCCATGTGTAGTAGATTACAGCTTCATACGAAGCAGCAACCACTTCTTTTGTCCCTATGTTCTAATGCTTCTGCTTGATCAACTAGAGCATATCCTTGACCCCTTTAGGTGGTAAGCTTATCCCCAACCATTGTTGCACCTTCAGCCATATCTCTTTACTCCATGGACATTGACAAAATAAATGTTTATTATCTTCCAGTGATGCACTATTACATAGATTGCAATCAGTATCTCTGTCCCGAAACCGTCTTTTGTATTCTGTCTTTTGTGAGTAGTCTACCCAAAACAACAAGCCAGTTGATAAATCGATGTTTAGATACTGTGATTCTATTCCTTATCAGAGTAGCTATTTCTAATTTCGGTACACTGCCTATTAGCCTTTCATACCCCCAAAGACACTGAATACTCTCCATTACTTTTCAAATAATAGTGATCATTGTTATACCATGTTCTCATCTTCAACTTCATTTTATGCAAAGTTTTCCAGTACCAGCTGCAGTCCCCAGGTGGTTTACTTGTCCAAAAATCACAATCATCTTTCATATATAATTCATTCACCTATTTTACCCACAAAATGTCTTTTTTCTCCATTAGTAACCAAATATGTTTCCCAATTGATGCCATGTTCCAGTGTTTGCAGCTTTTTATACTTAAACCTCCTTGTTGTTTAGGCCTACAAATAATTTCCCAAGCTACTAGAGAAGTTTTCTTCTTTCCTTCGGTGCTTCCCCACAAATACTCCCTATATTTCCCATCTACCTCTTTAACTACACTTTGGGGAAAAATAAATACAGTCCACCAAAACTATGAATGGAAAATAGGATAGATGCAATAACATGCAACTTCCCTGCTTATGATAAATGCCTATTTGATACGGATTTGATTCTTTCAATGATCTTTTGGCATAGCTGGTTTTCTTTGGGGACAATGAAAGTCCTAGATGTCTGATAGGAAACTCTCTCGTTCAACATAGTCAGTCATTTCTAACAGTCTTTCTTTGACAACATCAGACACCCCAGCTATAAAAATACTAGACTTTTCTGTATTGGCTACCAAACATATTAAGAGCCTGTTTTTTACACATTGAATGAAATCTGAAGTCTGGATGTTGTCCCATTTTCACCAAAACTCTTGTTAAGTACTCCATTACAAGTACAAAGAGTAAAGATGATATTGGGTCCCCCTGTCTCAAGCCCGTTTTCCCTTCAAAGTATCCATAGTTGTTTCCATTAACTCTGACTGAAAACTTTGTTGATGTGATACACACCATAATCAAGTGGCAGAATTTTTGTGGAAAACCATAACCATGCAACATTTCCTCTATGAACTCCCAACTCACCATGTCATAGGCTTTTCTTAAATCTATTTTCATCATACATCTTGGTGTGGTTTTCCACTTGTAGTGTCTCAATAAATCATGACATATAAGGACATTGTGTACTAGAGACCTCCCCTTTACAAACACTGCTTGAGTTTGGTTTACCAAATAAGGCAACAACTTCTTCAGTCAGCTATATAACAGCATAGAAATCACTTTGTATATCACATTACAGCAGGAAATTAGTCTATATTGACTAGCTGACTCAGGTCTTTTTGACTTTGGAAATCAAGCTAATAACAGTTGCATTAACCTGTCCTAACAGCTTCCCTGCTTTCATGAACTCTATCACAGAATTTATAATGTCCTCTCCAACTATTTCCCAGGCATCTCTAAAGAAACCACTACTATAACCGTCAGGTCCTGCATTTTTTGTTACTTTGATGCTAAATACTGCCTCCTTCACCTCTTTTCTAGTAAACGGCTCTAGTAGTTGCACCTATTGAGACACAGATAATTGATTTCCATTCTTTAAGAACAGCTCTTCAGCCTTTTGTCGTTGTCCAGACTCATTTTCCCCTAACAGTTGAGAGAAATACCTGACAAATATAGCAGCAATCTATTCAGGTTGAGTTTGCAACTACATGTTCTCATCTTGCAACTGAGTAATAGTTTGTTGAAGCCTTTTATGTTTTAGAATGGAATGAAAATATTGAGTATTATCATCCCTAGTCTCAGCCAAGTTGCTTTGCTTCTTTGAATCAACATCATTTCTGCCAAGTAGCTCACCCTTTTAAATTCCTTACCAATTTCTAATTCCTCATATTGCTTTAACTTATTTGAAGGGTCTGCCTGTAGCTGATCTTGTGCCACCTGCAACTTCTATCTGACCTTATTAACTTCCTCCAACAAATTTGCAAAGTGTTGGGTATGTAGCTTCCGTAGCTCAGTTTTCAGTATCTTCAATTTCAGCATTAGTTGATACATTAAGCACCCAGGGACTTGTCTTTGCCAGCACTTCTGAACTATATCCTTAAATTGATTATGAAAGCTCCACATATTGCAATACTTAAATGCTTCTCTTTGTCTTGCCACTCTACCCACCCCTCTAACATGTATTGGACTATGATCACTTACCCATTCATTCATGAAAGTTGTTTGACAATCAGGCATTTCATCTACCCATAATCCATTTATAAAAGACCAATCTATTTTAGAGAACACTCTGTTTGTAGTTCCTTTGTCATTCCATGTATAGGCCTTTCCATTACTTCCAATTTCCCCCCGCATACAAGTGTCTAGACATTCTTGAAAGTCACACATTTCTGCGAAAGTAACTTTTGCCCCACCAAGTCTATATGTACTATGTAATACATTGTAAAAGTCTCCCAGTATTATCCATGGTTTATCCATTCCAGATCCTATTTGTGCCATATAACTCCATAATCCTTTCCTTTCTTCCCTCCCATTTTGGGCATATACAAAGGTGTTATAAAACTGCTTCTGTAGAGGTAAATACTTAACCAAACAAGTTACAGCTTGGTCAGATTCACTATAGATAGTTACTTACAAATATCCTCTTTCCATACCACCAAAATCCTACCATTATAGTGAGATTTATGATTAGAATAGTATTTCCAACCCCCAAACATTGATTCTGCAAGCTTATTAATACTTTTTTGCTTAATCTTGGTCTCAAGAAGCCCAACCATATTTACATCAAGCTGTTTACAGAGGTATATCACTTCCCTCTGCTTATTGAGGCCATTTAGACCTCGAACATTCCAACACAGGAGATTAACCATTTCCCAAAGGGGTCAGGTCAGTGTTACCATCCTTTCTCACACTACAAACTTGTTCATGCTCATCTCGTATAGTAAGAGGCTTGAAAGCATTTGTTGTGTTGACATGATGAGTCTCGATTGTTTGACTTCCCTGCTAAAACCTCCTATTATTGCCACCATATTTTCGAATCTCCTGCATTTTCTCCTTCCCCCTGTCAACTCACGCATTGGTTTGTATTTTATCCTCCTCTTTGGTTTCCTTAGTTTCATCCACAGCTTTTGGGTTGGATGTAATTTCCTACAGTTATCTTTCTCATGACCATACTTATGACAATGATCACATAAGGATGGCCTCCAGTCATATGCAGTCGTATGCCACTGATTGTGCAATCACCACCCCCTTTTCATTTCTAAACAACACCTCTTCTGGTAGTGTCTTCCCCACATTAACCTCAACCAACAGTCGAGCATAGCTTAACCCCAATTTCTTTTCAGTCTGTTTGTCAACCATCAAAGGTTTACCTATTAGACTACCTATCTTACTCAACCCCCTTGCAATCTTGTATTTGAAATCTAATCCTGGAAGTTTGATCCATATCGGTACAGTCAGTAGCTCCTCTTTCGAAAACTCCATTTCTGGAGTCCAAGCCTCCTTGTAGCACCTCCAATTTTCCTTCCTCACTATCAAATCTCACCATAGCAATCCCATTCCTCATCGTTGCCACTTTGTTGATTCCATATGTACCTCATACTCTTTGGATAAATCCATTAAGTATTGTAAATGGTGGGTGTGCACCCAACACATAACAAACTACATCATTCTACCAGTACTCAATCTCAGATCTAATATCCCCCAAATCAATTTCACCAATTAATTTGTTATCACAACATTCCAGATTCACAAACTCCAGTTTCAACCCCGCATTAGCAGTTTTTGAGATATCAAAATTTTCCCAAATAGATTTGTCCTTCGAAGGTGTGTCCTTACCTCTATCAATTGCGTTGGAGTGTATCTCTTGCTCAACTTTGTCGGCCCATGAGCTGTGCGAACTCCCTCCAGATACAACATTTGTCCACTGTTGAACTCCGTCCTTCGCTAGAGTGCCCATCACCTTCGTACTTTCATCCCTCTGCTGGTGTTTTGCCACTTGTTCGACTGCTTCTTCAGCCCTAAATGGCATTGGTCCCCCATTTCCTGGTAGCGTATTCTTCTGTGTACCTCCTTGTTTGCTTGCTTCAGCTAGGTTTTTGCTCTTTGGCCTCTTGCCCATGGCTAGCACACGTTAGTAAACGTCATCGGGAGAGCTTTTGGAGCTTTCTACTTTCTTGATTCCTTTTTATTTTTTCTTCAACCTTATTTGAAACCCAAAAGTCTATTTGTAGGAACATGTAAGTAAAGAACAATTTGAGTTCTTTACATAGGCAAAAATATAAAGAAGAAGAGAACTTAATGGAAGTTGAACACAATATAGAGTTCGATCGTATAAATGAAAGTATATTATTAAAAACATGATTGGTAGAATAGTCTATTATATATCAATTTCTATTTGTATGTCTTCGGACGGACCTTCTATTGAAATTACCTTCTATCCCTACTCTTTTTCTAATTACATAAATCCCATGTTTTTAAGGACATTCAAATATATTACTATTTGATCGGATACATTATTGATGATACACAAGTATCGTCTGTTTCATGTGAAAAGGGGGAAGAATTTAAAAATCAAATTGAGATTCAGTAATTATCGCTTTTCAGTTTCACATTGTTGTCAATTAACCATTGACATAGCGTGACAGATCCAAACAATTGAAAATTGAAAATTCAAATTTCTAATTTCTTCTCCCTATTCTTGATACATTTGTATTTTTGGACAATGTAAGATTCATAATGAATATTTCGATCTTATTGAGGCATTCAGGAGTCTGAAAAATTGAGGTTAGGTATGAACGATATCAAAGTGAAAGTGAAGCAACTTTATAAGGATAAAATAACTTTGATGGCTGTAATGGAAAAATACAAAATAAAGCATACTTTCAATTTTCGAGTTAAAAGATCAGACAAAAAGGTATGTGATTTTGTAGTGTTGTTTTGTGTAATCGATTCGTTTGCCACATTATGTGTTATATATGGATTTGTATATGGATAAAATAGTAGGGATACATTATGAGTTGTAGATTTATACATTATATATTTTGTATTTGGTACATGTTTTATATATGTTGGTATTTTTTATTTGAATTGCAATGTGTGTTTAGTGTAATGTATCAAATACATGTGTTGTAAGTTTGAAAAAAATAAGTTTATATAGTGATTTGTTTGTGATAAATTATTTAGTATATGAGTAAATTGATAAGGATACATTATTTGTTGCAAGTTGATACATTACATATTTTTTTTATTATATACATAATTAATCATAAGCTTGTCGTGTATGTGTTGGGTCTTGTGATACAATTTTCATGATGTGTTTTCAATAATGTATCAGATACATTTGATGTAAGTTGTAAATGTATCGTTGTCACGACCCGATTTCTCGAGCCATGATGTCACCTACTATAACCCACCAGTAGATAAGCCGACCCGTAACCCAGAACAATAAGTAATAAGTCTGAGGGTAGAAACTAAACACAAGTCGACAAAATTTAATATAATTAAAAAAAAACAAGCGGACGCAAACCAACACATAAATATACAAATAAAGATCCCTTCCAAAACCTGAAAGTCACTAGTACAGAGCTACTAACAAAAGAGTACAAGTCCCAAAAGTGGACTACAGAGACTCGACTGTCTCGAAAGGCAAAAGACAAGTCTATATATATAGATGGAGACTGAAATAGTACAGAACGCCGTGTGCTCACCCCCATCTCCGGATCAAACTACTCCAAGATGGATCAACGCTAGCCACTGCTGCTCGGACCTACATCACGAAAGAGATGCAGAGCGTAGCATGAGTACCAAAACAGTAGGTACTCAGTAGGCATCATAGGCCGACTGAACTTGAAAAGTAAATGCAATATGAAAAGAAGGAATAACACAAATAGAAGTAAAGAACGAAAACTAAGTAACAATGAAATGCACACGAGTGTAGAAATAACTAACTAAACTAATCTAACTACACCTAACTGGACCCCCATAAGCCCAGAAGGTACACTCGTGCGCAAGTTAAATTAAAAATTCGAACGGACCCCCATAAGCCCGACGAGTACACAGAAAACTATAGCTAAAGAGAATTACACATAAAAATCCAAGAACACAGAACATCGAACCAAAACCTCAACCCCAAATAATAGAATATGAAAATACGGAGGCCGAAACTCGAACCAGATGCTCACTAAAAGTACCCAAGTAACCAATCACAAGTATCAAGAAACTGAGGCCGGACCTCTAACCGGATGCTCTGTATAAGTAACTAAGCGATAGAGGCCGGACCTCGAACCGAATGCTCTATATAAGTATCTGAGCGATAGAGGTCGAACCTCTAACCGGATGCTCTGTATAAGTAACTAAGCGATAGAGGCCGGACCTCGAACCGGATGCTCTATATAAGTATCTGAGCGATAGAGGCCGGACCTCGAACCGGATGCTCTATACAAATATATAAGCAATAGAGGCCGGACCTCGAACCGGATGCTCTATATAAGTATCGAGAGGTCTAAATCGGAGCTCGAATCCGAAAACCCGACAAAGGTGTCAATGTAGTTGCTGAAAGAGTCTCAATCGATCCAGGCGCAAAAATGTTCGTGGAACACCGTCCACACTTAACCAATCAATGTAAGTCCTTGAAACTTAATCGAAAATTAACTTCAAATCGCGAAGCAAAACTAATGTCATCGACGTAATTCGCGAAGCCGCAATATTGGGGAAACATAAAGATAGCTATCATCGAGGTAAGCATATCGCCTAGCTAAGGTCAAAACTATCAGACTTTAGTCTGCTACACCAGTCTATAGGGATCTAAGCCGGCCGAGCGACGTCGGGGCAAAACTAAGGCCCATCGGTTCCGAATCATTAATTTCTAAGGCAAACACTAGTCAAACCTAAACTAAGGCCCAACATGCTTCAGGTAACATAGTAATCAAGTATACAAGCCCTCTACATAGCAAGGAGGGTTAATTAGTAACACCAAGCATGCTCACATATACTCGATAAATTCGAAAGAAACCAAAACATGATTTCTAAACACCTATGCATGATTCAATAACTACCAACCCAAATCCCAACTAATCAACATACATTCACACTCTCAAGTTCAATCTAAGAGAGGGAAACCGTAGCCTACCTGTAGGCCGACCACGTGCGCTCTAAGGTCACTTCTCCGGAGTTTTCCCTTTTTGAACAGCCTCAAAATGCTGACACACTATCAAAAATAGAGTCACAACATTATTACAGTCGTTTAGACACTAAAATCGCAAGAAACGGAGATGAACCAATTTCGGGGTCAAAACAGGAAAAGTGGGGCCCGTGCTGGAAATTCCGGAATTAACCCCAAAAATAGGTTCTTAAATACCTCCCCGAACTTGTGTTCCATTTTGGAACACAATTCGAGGCTCGGAACAGCCCAACACGACATACAATGAAAAACCTAAAACACACTAAAAAGGAACAGTAATAGCAGCAGCTATTTACGAGAAAATACCAGAAATGAGGGGTCTACAGAGAAATCCAACAACACCACAATGTTTTCCTCGAAAAACCACTCAAGATAGCCTCAAGAATCACTGAAATCGGACCTAAAATGACCAAGAAATCAGCTTCCAAAATTGCCCAAAAAATGAGCCCGAAAATGGCTATGACAGCAGCTAAAACATACCTTTTTACCTCCAATGAAGCTTTCAATATGAAATATAACTACACCGACGCATTCCTTGCGAAAAACCACATAAGATGCACCTTTGGATCACTAAATTTGGACTATAAATGAGAGAGTTATAAGGATTTAAAGTTGGATTAAAAACCTGAAATGGCTGCACCAGCATTCAACTTTGGCCAAATATTTAAAGTCTCCGACAGGGGCTCGGAATTCGATCAGGACCCGATAAAAATAAAACAGATATGCTACCCCACTAAACTCGACATTCCAGACTCAACGGCGCAGTCGAAATTTCCATCAGAGGTCATCTCGATAAAAAGTGGATCCCACTTCCAAGAGTCATTTTAACCAAAATCCACCAAAGGATTCGAAATGAGTCCGGAGACCTCGGGAGTCGAACAAAAGGTTGTTCTAGACCAAACTCAACATTCTAAAACTAACCGCGCTGACGGAATTTTCATCCAAGCACGTTTTCCAAGAATGTTGACTAAAGTCAACATTAGGCCAAATTTCAAATGCTAAAACGCCTAATCGCACCGACTCACATTGAAAATCTCGGGAGTCATGCCGACCATGCTACTAGCCTAAAATGACCCTTCCGAAGCTGATGGAACCGTCAGAATTCCATTCTGAGGTGGTCTTCTTGAACTTTTGATCGAAAATGATCGTTCAAGGTTCATAAGCTCCAAAACACTAAAACTCACACCAAAACAAAACGAACGACCAGGTGACCGAACTGTCAGTCCCAGCAAGTCATAAATGATTTGGGGTCGCTATAGGAATGCTCTAAACGACACACAAAAAACAAGATACAGAAATGACCAAGAGGGTCATTACAATATCCACTACTAAAAAGGACTTTCGTCCGTGAAAGAAAAGATATGGATATACCTGAGGGCTCAAACAAGCTGGGAAACTGCATCATACTGGAGCACATGAGACTCATCAGGAACATACCAGCGCAACATCGAGACATGGAAAATCGGATGGATGGCTGAAAATGCTGGAGGTAGGGCCAACTCATAAGCAACCTCCCCAACTGTCCGGAGTATCTCAAAAGGCCCAATGTACCTGGGGCTAAGCTTACCCCGCCTCCCAAACCTCATCACGCCCTTCATAGGCGACACACGGAGGAATACCTGATCACCAACAGAGAATCTCAAAGGTCGACGCCTCTGATCCGCATAACTCTGGTGCCTACTCTGAGCAGTCCTAAGTCTATCCTGAATCACCCTCACCTGGTCCAAAGCCTCCTGAATCAAATCTATACCCCGCGGCCTAAGATCTGTAGACTCAAACCAGCCCATCGGAGAGCGACAACGCCTATCATACAAGCCTCGAATGGGGCCATCTGAATACTAGAATGGTAGCTGTTGTTGTACGCAAACTCCGCCAAAGGCAAGAACTGGCCCACTGACCTCCAAAGTCCATAACATAAGCTCGCAACATATCCTCAAGGACCTGAATAGTACGCTCCGACTGGCCATCCGTCTGTGGGTGAAAAGCTGTGCTAAGGTCAACCCGAGTGCCCAACTCATCCTGAAAAGTCCTCCAAAAGCTAGATGTGAACTGAGAACCCCGATCTGATATAATAGAAGTCGGCACCCCATGAAGTCGAACCACCTCCCAAATGTAGATACAAGCCAACCTCTCAGCACTGAAAGTAGTATGAACAGGGAGGAAGTGTGCTGACTTGGTCAATCGATCCACGATGACCCAAATGCTGTCAACACCTCTAGAAGTCTGAGGCAACCCCACAATGAAGTCCATAGTGATACGCTCCCACTTCCACTACAGAATGGGTAATCTCTGGAACTTACCACCAGGCCTCAAATGCTCAGCCTTCACCTGCTGGCAACACAAGCAACGGGAAACAAAGTCAGCAATATCTCTCCTCATGCCACTCCACCAGTAATGCTGCCTCAAATCTCGATACATTTTCGCTGTGCCCGGATGGATAGAATATCTAGACTCATGGGCCTTCGAAAGTATCAACTGTATCAAATTTTCAACTCTCGGAACACAGATGCGATCAGCGAATCTCAACACCCCATCAGGATCTAAGGTAGCCTGACCACCATCACCCGCTAACACTCGATCCCTAAGAACCACCAAGGCCTCATCCTCAAACTGGCAACCACGGATCCTATCAAGCAAAGAAGACTGAACTCCTATATAGGCCAAGACGCGCCTAGAATTCGAGATATCCAACCGAACCATGCTATTAGCTAAGAACTGAACGTCCAAAGCCAAGGGTCGCTCCTCAACAGATAAGAAGGCTAGACTACCCATACTCACCGCCTTTCGGCTCAAGGCATCCGCTACCACATTCGCCTTGCCCGGATGATAGAGAATAGAAAGGTCGTAGTCCTTCAAGAGCTCAATCCAACGACGTTACCTCGAATTAAGGTCTCTCTGGCTCATGATGTATTAAAGACTCCTATGATCGGTATAGATCTCACATCGAACTCTATATGAGTAGTGCCTCCAAATCTTAAGTGCGAAGACCACCGCCACCAACTCCAAGTCTTGAGTGTGGTAGTTGCGCTTATAAATCTTAAGCTCCCTCGACGCATAAGCAATAACCCGGCCCTACTGCATCAATACACAACCCAAACCAACGCTGGATGCGCACAATAAACCGTGAAGCCCTCGCCCTCAACTGGAAGAGTCAATATAGGAGCAGTGGTCAATAACCCCTTGAGCCTCAAAAAGCTCGTCTCATACTCCTCTGACCAAAAAAAGGGGACATCAACACGAGTCAACCAAGTCAAAGGGGCTGCAATAGTAGAAAAGCCCTCAACAAAGCGTCTGTAGTAACTAGCTAACCCGACGAAGCTACGAACCTCAGTAACAGAAGTGGGCCTGTTCCAATCACGAATAGCCTTAATCTTCGTCAGATCAACCCTAATACCCTCTTTGGACACCACGTGCCCCAAGAATGCTACAGAATTAAGCCAAAACTCGCACTTTGAGAACTTGGCATAAAGCCGATGATCTCTCAAAGTCTGGAGCACTATCCTCAAATGATGCTCATGCTTACCTCGGCTCCGCGAGTATACCAGTATGTCATCAATGAAGACGATAACAAATGAATCAAGGTATGGCCTGAACACACGGGTCATCAAGTCTATGAAGGCGGCAGGGGCATTAGTCAACCCAAAAGACATCACAAGGAACTCATAGTGGCTGTAACGAGTCCTAAATGCGGTCTTAGGGATGTCCGTTGCCCTAATCCTCAGCTGATGGTACCCGAATCTCAAATCAATCTTAGAAAACACGGCGGCACCCTGAAGCTGGTCAAACAAGTCATCAATACGAGGCATGGGGTAACGGTTCTTCACCGTCACCTTATTCAGCTGTCTGTAGTCAATGCACATCCTCATAGTCCCATCTTTCTTCTTCACAAACAAACCAGGAGAACCTCAAGGCGACACACTCGGACGGATGAACCCCTTACCTAAGAGGTCCTCTAACTGAACACTGAGCTCCCTGAGCTCTGCAGGAGCCATCCGATAAGGTGGAATAGAAATAGAAAGGGTGGCAGGCTCCAAATCTATGGCAAAATCAATGTCACGCTCTTGGGGTAGGCCAGGTAAGTCTGTAAGGAACACATCTGCAAACTCTCTAACCACAGGAATTGAGTCAACTGAAGGGCCCTCCTTACTCACATCCGTCACATAGGCCAAATAAGCTAAACACCCAGAAGCAACCAACCGACTAGCCTGCATAAAAGAGATGATCCCCGTCGGTGTGTGACTATGAGCACCCTGCCACAACACTGGGGAATGCCAAGCATAGTTAAAGTAATGGTCTTGGCATAGCAATCCAAGACCACATGGTAGGGGGATAACCAGTCCATGCCCAGAATCACATCAAAATCAATCATATCTAGCAGAATAAGATCAACTCTAGTATCATAACCCTGGATAGTCACTAAGCAAGATCACAATGCCTGATCCACTACTAAGGACTTACCCACCGGGGTCAAAACATGAACCGGCTCTGCCAAAGACTCAAACCTCATACCTAATCGGGGAGCAAAATAAACAGATACATACGAGAATGTGGATCCAAGATCAAATAATACTGTAGCAGGCTGATGGCATAATAAAAGCATACCTGTGATGACATCGTCAAATGCCTCAGCCCTGCCCTTGCCGGGGCAGCGTAGAAATGGCCCTAAGCACCTCTGCCCGATGTGTCCGATCTACCACCTAACCTGCCTCCCTAAGCTCCACCTCTGGTACTCTGTCGACTATCCCGACGGCCCTGGTCCTGACCACCACCTCTAGCTAGAGAGGGTACTGCTGAAATCGGTCTAGGTGCAAGAGAAGCTAGTATAATCGTCCCTTGCCCTAGCCGGGGGCATCCTTTGAACCAATGATCAAGAGCACCACAATCATAACATCCCGAAATTGAACGCCCTGTGGAAATCCGACCGCGGTATGAAGGGAGAGAATCTGATCCCCTCGAACTCTGGCCCGTACTAGGACCACCTTGTTGATGGTGGCCTCCCTCAGAAGCAGGTAATGCCACCTGAATAGGCCGACTAGACTGACCCTGCTGGAACCTCTGGCGGAGCTTATCATAAGAGTCCCTTCCCCTAGTCTGGGACCCGCTGTAGCTGCCCTGGTAGCGTACCCTCTTATCGCTGCCCCCTTGGGCCTCACGATAAATATGCTTCATGGAACGAGCATGATCTACCACATCAAGAAATGAACGGCCGATCGAAACCAAATGCTCTGTGTCGACCCTCAGATGGTACCGCAACCCACGTACAAAACAACGAACCCTCTCCTCCTCTGTGGGCAGAATCATGGTAGCATGTCGAGACAACTCATGAAACCTCGTCTCGTACTCTGAGACAGTTATAGGGCCCTGCTCTAATCTGGAGAACTGATCACAAAGCCTATCCCTAACACTCTGTGGCATGAACCGGGCTAAGAAAGCCTCTGAGAACTCACTCTAAGATATATGAGGCGATTCAGCTGGCCTAGACTATCGATACGAGCGCCACCATTGCATAGCTGGCCCACGAAACTGGTGAGCGGTGAAGTTGGCTCTTCTTGACTCCAAGAGGCCTAATGACTGTAGTTGCTCCTGGCAAGTGAGCAGGAACTCGTGGGCGTCCTCTCCAATCTCCCCTGAGAATATCGGTGGTGCCAACCTCTGGAATACCCCGAGCATCTTTTGCTCGCATAGTGGCATCTCCCTATCCTTTAAGTCTGGCTGGGCGGCCACCTGAACTGGTGATGGCTGAACCTCTGGTGCTGCTGCGGCAGGTTGACCCTGCGGCGCTGGAGCGGGAGCTGAAACTGGTGCCTGACGCATCTCCCCAATAGCTGCTAATATATGAGTCAGCAGGGCATGAAGATCAGGCGCTGCAGCTGGTGCAAGTGCAGGTGATGGTTGGACTGGTCCCGGCCTCACTAGCTGCGGAGGTACATATGCTGCCTAGGGCTCCTCCTCTACATCTCGAGCTGGTTCTCGACCTCGGGTTCGGCGTCTACCCCAAGTTGGGGCTTTGTCTGCATGCTTAGGTATATCACCCCTGGCCGCGCCACCTCGCGTACAAGCCATCCTGTGATAGAGTGAAATAAGTGAGATTTCAAGGAAACAATAAGACACCCATTGCGCGAAAGTGAAACAAAGGAGAAAATCTTCCTAAAGACATCATGTAGCCTTTTGAAGATAAGTTACGGACGTCTCCGCACCGATCCACAAGACTCTACTAGACGTTAGCTCTGTATAAGTGAGGCCGGTGAACCTAAGGCTCTGATACCAACTTGTCACGATCCGATTTCTTGAGCCATGATGTCACCTACTATAACCCACCAGTAGATAAGCCGACCCGTAACCCAGAACAATGAATAATGAGTCTAAGGGTAGAAACTAAACACAAGTCGACAAAATTTAATATAATTAAAAAAAACAAGCGGACGCAAATCAACACATAAATATACAAATAATGATCCCTTCCAAAACCTAGAAGTCACTAGTACAGAACTACTAACAAAAGAGTACAAGTCCCAAAAGTGGACTACAGAGACTCGACTGTCTCGAAAGGCAAAAGACAATTCTATATATACAGATGGAGACTGAAATAGTACAGAACGCCGTATGCTCACCCCGTCTTCGAATCAAACTACTCCAAGCTGGATCAGCGCTGGCCACTGGTGCTCAGACCTGCATCACGAAAGAGATGCAGAGCATAGCATGAGTACCAAAACAGCAGGTACTCAGTAAGTATCATAGGCCAACTGAACTTGAAAAGTAAATGCAATATGAAAAGAAGGAATAACACAAATAGAAGTAAATAATGAAAACTAAGTAACAATGAAATGCACACAAGTGTAGAAATAACTAACTAAATTAATCTAACTACACCTAACTGGACCCCCATAAGCCCAGAAGGTACACTCGTGCGCAAGTTAAATTAAAAACCCGAACGGACCCCCATAAGCCCGACGAGTACACAGAAAACTATAGCTAAAGAGAATTACACATAAAAATCCAAGAACACAGAACATCGAACCAAAACCTCAACCCCAAATAATAGAATCTGAAAATACGGAGGCCGAAACTCGAATCGGATGCTCACTAAAAGTACCCAAGTAACCAATCACAAGTATCAAGAAACTGAGGCCGGACCTCTAACCGGATGCTCTGTATAAGTAACTAAGCGACAGAGGTCAGACCTCGAACCGGATGCTCTATATAAGTATCTGAGCGATAGAAGCCGGACCTCAAACCGGATGCTCTATACAAATATATAAGCGATAGAGGCCAGACCTCGAACCGGATGCTCTATATAAGTATCGAGAGGTCTAAATCGGAGCTCGAATCCGAAAACCCGACAAAGGTGTCAATGTAGCTGCTGAAAGAGTCTCAATCGATCCAGGCGCAAAAATGTTCGTGGAACACCATCCACACTTAGCCAATCAATGTAAGTCCTTGGAACTTAATCGAAAATTAACTTCAAAATCGCGAAGCAGAACTAATGTCATCGACGTAATTCGCGAAGCCGCAATATCGGGGAAACATAAAGATAGCTATCGTCAAACTAAGCATATCGCCTAGCTAAGGTCAAAACTATCAGACTCCAGTCTGCTACACCAGTCTATAGGGATCTAAGCCGGCCGAGCGACGTCGGGGCAAAACTAAGGTCCATCGGTTCCGAATCATTAATTTCTAAGGCAAACACTAGTCAAAACTAAACTAAGGCCCAACATGCTTCAGGTAACATAGTAATCAAGTATACAAGCCCTCTACATAGCAAGGAGGGTTAATTAGTAACACCAAGCATGCTCACATTTACCCGATAAATTCGAAAGAGACCAAAACATGATTTCTAAACACCTATGCATGATTCAATAACTACCAACCCAAATCCCAACTAATCAACATGAATTCACACTCTCAAGCTCAATCTAAAAGAGGGAAATCGTAGCCTACCTGTAGGCCGACTGCGTGCACTCCAAGGTCACTTCTCCGGAGTTTTCCCTTTTCGAACAGCCTCAAAATGCTGACACGCTATCAAAAATAGAGTCACAACGTTATTACGGTCGTTTATACACTAAAATCGCAAGAAATGGAGATGAATCAATTTCGGGGTCAAAACGGAAAAAATGGGGCCCGCGCTGGAAATCCCGAAATCAACCCCAAAAATAGGTTTTTAAATACCTCCCCAAACTTTTGTTCTATTTTGGAACACAATTCGAGGTTCGGAACAGCCCAACACGACATACAATGAAAAACCTAAAACACACTAAAAAGGAACAGTAATAGCAGCAGCTATTTACGAGAAAATACCAAAAATGAGGGGTCTACAGCGAAATCCGACAACATCACACTGTTCTCCTCAAAAAACCACTCAATATAGCCTCAAGAATCATTGAAATCGGACCTAAAATGACCAAGAAATCAGCTTCCAAAATTGCCCAAAAAATGAGCCCGAAAATGGCTATGACAGCAGCTAAAACATACCTTTTTACCTCCAATAAAGCTTTTAATATGAAATATAACCACACCGACGCGTTCCTTGTGGAAAACCACATAAGATGCACCTTTGGATCAATAAATTTGGACTAGAAATGAGAGAGTTATAAGGGTTTGAAGTTGGATTAAAAACCTGAAATGGCTGCACCAACATTCAGCTTTGGCCAAATATTTAAAGTCTTCGACGGGGGCTCGGAATTCGATCGAAATAAAACAGATATGCTACCCCACTAAACTCGACATTCCAGACTCAACGGCGTAGTCGAAATTTCCATCAGAGGTCATCTCGATAAAAAGTAGGTCCCACTTCCAAGAGTCATTTTAACCAAAATCCACCAAAGAGCTCGAAATGAATCCGGAGACCTCGGGAGTCGAACAAGAGGTTGTTCTAGACCAAACTCAACATTTTGGAGCTAACCGCGCTGACGGAATTTTCATCCGAGCACATTTTCCAAGAATGTTGACCAAAGTCAATCTTAGGCCAAATTTCAAAGACTAAAACGCCTAAATCGCACCGACTCACACTGAAAACCTCGGGAGTCATGTCGACCATGCTACTAGCCTAAAATGACCCTTCCAGAGTTGATGTAGCCATCAGAATTCCATTCCGAGGTGGTCTTCTTGAACTTTTGATCGAAAATGATCGTTCAAGGTTCATAAGCTCGAAAACACTAAAACTCACACCAAAACCAAATGAACAACCAGGTGACCGAACTGTCAGTCCCAGCAAGTCATAAATGACTTAGGGTCGCTATAGGAATGCTCTAAACGACACACAAAAAGCAACATACAAAAATGACCAAGAGGGTCATTACAATCGTTCTATAAGGGAGTATTGTGATAATTTTTTGGAATGTCAGCTTTTTCTATGTATAAGATGTAAGATTAAATACTTTAGGATCTTGAACACGATAACCTTACATAGAGATCGTTAGGAGGCACATACCTAATGAGGAAGACATCATCACAGAGAGAAGCGGAAGCGTTAGTCATAAATTGGTTTCTACCTCCTTACCCTAACTTTATGTTACCACAACCGTCAGCAATGGAATTATTGTAGAGAATATGTGGTAACCCTAATGGGTGGAGGAAGGACCAATTTATAGAGGTTATGACTTAATCTGGTACGTCCATCAAGTAACCAATATACGGACAAGATATATTCCTTATTAAATATTATTTATGGTATTAGTTGAGTTACAAGTAAACTTGGGCCATAAGTAAGAAATTATTAATAATAATTAATAATAATTCTTACATTCTCCAACTTGGCCCAATGACTAGGGCTGCGTATCGGTCGGTTTGGTTCGGTTTTGAAGTTTATCGGGTTGGCTTATTGGTTATCGGTTTATAGAAATGCTAAACTGTTATAGAACCATTAAGATATTGATTTATCGGTTTTTGATTGTTATCGGTTCGGTTATCGATTTAACCGTTAAGATTTAACACAAAAATAAAACATTGAAAATCACTTAGAAACAAGGTGACAAACCAAATAAACCATGCACATGATTTCACAAGTTACATCTTGCTCAAAAGCCAACACTTTTACATTGTAGAATAACCAAGTGTTTGAGACGACCAAAAATAAAAGTAGGAAATCAAACTCTAAATCGAGGACTTTATATACAAAATGGTATAAATATAATTATTTAATATACTATCGGGTTATCGATTAACCCGTTAAGAAAAAACTTCATACCGTTAAGGACCGATAACCCGATAACTAAAAAAGTCAAAACCATTATCAAAACCGCTAAACCAATAACCTAATACTATAAACCAATAACTTTTTTGTCGGTTTCGGTTCGGTTTTGAACAGCCCTACCAATGACCATATAACATTAATATTTCATAAACATTAGTGGCGCTTGTAATAAATCTCTTCTATAATGTCCATCATACATACCACAATATAACAAACTACTAATGTGAGTCATGGCGGTTGTACATAAATTTTAAGCTACATACTTCCTTACATATACTACTACATTAGCAACTCATCATACTAGGTTCATAAACTATAAAACATATAACATTATGGTCTGCAATAATGTCTCATAGAGACTTATCTTGTAATATCTCAAAACAATAATGTGTACACCATTATGAGAAATAAGAAATTCATTAATGTATATCAGAAACACATAATTTGAGCTCAGAGTGTAAAAACATCATAAATGCATCAATCATAAGTACAACCAAGACCCATTCTTTGAACATGTTCTTTAAATGTCTTTGGTTGTATGCCTTTTGTTAACGGATCTGCAATCATGAGATCAATTCTAATATTCTCAAGTAACACTCTTTGTTTCTGAACTTCTTCCTTAACGGTAAAGTACTTTAATTCCATATGTTTGGCACATATGGAGTACTTATCGTTCTTGGAGAAGAATACTGCTGCAGCATTATCACAATAAATTTTCAGCGACTTGGTAATGGTGTCGACAACCCCAAGTCCTGAAATGAAGTTCTGCAGCCATAATGCATGAATTATGGCTTCATAACATGCCACAAACTTTCTTTGCAGTTTTTCAGTGATCAATTCCAAGATTACTTTGATATCTTCCTAGCATTCCGACCGAAAAACTAATATCCAGTCTTGTGCTAGTTTGAAAATACATCAAACTTCCAACAATAGAAGATTAAATAATTGATTTCATTTCCTTTCGTTCTATATCATTCTTTGGGCATTGCATGAGATTAAATTTGTCCCCTTTTTGAATAGGAAATGTTCCTGCTGAACAATTGTTCAGGTTAAATCTCTCTAGAACTCTTTCGATATAACCCTTTTGAGACAGTCCCAATAATCCTTGTGATCTATCACGGAATATTTCTATCCCTATCACATAGGATGCCTCATCCATATCTTTCATTTCAAAATTCATAGAGAGAAAATCTTTCGTCTCACGCAATATGCCTAAATCATTAACAGCAAGTAAAATGTCATCAACATACAGAACTAAAAATATAAGCTTACTCCCACTAATCTTTTGGTATGTGCACCGATCAATAGTAATTTCCTTAAATCCAAAAGATGTTATAGTATCATTAAACTTTATATACCATTGTCGTGACGCTTGTTTGAGTCCATATATTGACTTCTTTAGTTTACACACCATCTGATCTTTTCCTTTAATTTCGAAACCCTCTGGTTGGTCCATATAAACATCCTCTTCGAGGTCTCCATTAAGAGAGACAGTTTTCACATCCATTTGATGTAACTCTAAATCTTAATGAGCTACCAAAGCCAAAACAATTCTTAATGAGTCTTTCTTTGAGACCGGTGAAAAGGTCTCTTTATAATCAATGCCTCCTTTTTTAGTGTATCCCTTGGTATCAAGTTTGGCTTTATGTCATTCAATATTACCATTAGAATCGCATTTGGTCTTGAAGACCCATCTACATCCGATTCTTTTAGAATTTTCTGGTAATTGAACAAGATCCCAGACTTTGTTGTGTTCCATGGATTTTAACTATTCATTCATGGCATTAATCCATTTATCAGACTCAGTGCTTTCTATAGCCTGTGAAAATGAAGCCGGATCTTTATTAATTCCATTGTCAAAATCTGACTCTTGCAAATAAATCACATAATTATCTGAAATGGCCGATTTTCTTTCTCTTTGAGATTTTATTAATGGCACTGTTTGTGATTCATTTACATCAGATATTTGTGAGTTAGTTCCTTCTTGAAGTGTTTCACCCAAATGTTGTTCAACATTGTTAAAGTGTTCTTCAATAAGAGGAACAACATTTGTGATTGGGGCGGAAGTATGTACATTCATGGGCAATGAAATATTTACCCTTACCTCATTAATTTCCATTTTTTGTCACTCCCACTAACTTCACCATTCTAAAGGAATTTTGCAAATGGACCTGGATATTGTTCTGATTCGTTATACTTTCCATAATATTCACCACCTTTATCTGACCTAATGATTTTCACTTTTATCTAACTGTCTTTCAACCTCATTAATGTACACTTTGAGAGCGTCCGTGGCTTGAGATTTTTCTTTCAACAAATAGATAAATCAATAACGTGAAAAATAATCAATAAAGGTGATAAAATATTTTTCTCCACCAAAAGATGGAACATCAAAGGGTTCGCAAATATCAATGTGTATAATTACAAGAAGTTGAGTGTTTCTTATAGCACCTTTCTTGGTATGCTTGGTTTGCTTTCCTTTAATGCAATCCAAACAATATATCAAGATGAATAAAATTAAGATTCGGAAGAATCTCATTCTTTACTAATCTTTTTAATCTTTCTTTGGATATATGACCTAAACATTTATGCCACAAATAAACAGAACTTTCATTTAGTGAAAGTGTCATTCCTTTCTACAGAAACGACACACATCGGCCTTGAGTTCCTTATGAGCATTCTGTGGAACTTTAGCATGTGCCTTTTTTTTTTTTTACTTCTTAAACTTGTTAGCCTTCACTTTAAGTCCTTTACCATCTTCTTGACTCATGAGGTTAATGGAATGACCTCCTTAATTCTTAAGTCTTAACTCCTCTTGAGTAAGAATACTGGACAATTCACTAATATCCCACTTATCCTTAGTAGTGTTATAGTCATTTGGAATGGTCCATACTCAATAGGCAATGAGTTCAGAATAAACTGAACCAAGAAGGTGTCATCCACTTTCATCCCCAAGGTCGAAAGTCTTGCTACAATGTTAGTCATCTCGATAATATGATTTTGCATACTGCGCAACCCATCAAACTTCATGGTCGTGCGTTTGTCGTTAGTGTACCAGCGAGAGACTTATCAACAGAACGAAAATGTTCTTCCACAAACTTCAGGTATTCCCTGACACTTTCTGTTTGTGAAATAGTACTCTTAATGTTGTTAGCAAATATCATTCGCATCAACATAAGACTCAATCTGTTAGAGCGCTCCCATGATTTATGGAAAAACTTCTCATTCTCACTGCTCTTATAAGTAATGATAGTAGGTTTATCATTCAGTAGAGCCAAGTCAAGACCATCATAGCTAAGTGGAACTAGACTTGTTCATGCCATTCAGAGAAGTTCAATCAATTGAACACAATAACAGACAAAGCATGTGAATGAAGAGGAATAACTGCAAATAGATATACATGCTCACAAATAAAAAATAATGTGAATTCAATAAAACAATTAAAGTACATCGTAATTCTCCTTTGGGTAGATACTACGACACACTATCATAATTTAAATGCCATTTTTTTTAATCTTTAATAGGCAATTAAATATATTTAACCAAACATATACGACATCTTTGGATATACAATATATGTTTGACTGAAAATATTAATTTACCTCATAATGTTCACTATCCGTGGAATGATTAATTCACCTTTGGGTAAATTTTTAAGTTCTAGCAATAGTGAAAATCAATTTATCTATTTATTTTTTTCAATATATAGGAATTTAATTAACTTTTATAGATAAATGACAATTTTATGAATGCATATTTTTTTAACCATACTAGGTTGGCCACTTTGGTGACTAACAAACTATATAAATACAAATGCACACATAATATCATAAAATTTTGTGCATGTGAATAATTTTATACATTTTTTGTTTGGCTACTTTGGTGACTACAAACTATAGAAATATAATATATACATCAAGTGATCATAAATATGATGTGTGTAGACGTTAATTTGTCTAGTTTGATCACTTTGGTGACTAACAAACTATAGAAACATAATACATACATCAAGTGATCATAAATATGATATGTGTAGACGTTAATTTATCTAGTTTGACCACTTTGGTGACTAACAAACTATAGAAACATAATACATTCATCAAGTGATCATAAATATGATATGTGTAGACGTTAATTTATCTAGTTTGGCCACTTTGGTGACTAACAAACTATAGAAACATAATATAAACATCAAGTGATCATAAATATGATATGTGTTGACGTTAATTTATCTAGTTTGGTCACTTTGGTGACTAACAAACTATAGAAACATAATACATACATCAAGTGATCATGAATATGATATGAGTAGACGTTAATTTATCTAGTTTGACCACTTTGGTGACTAACAAATTATTTTGCACTAAGTACACATATATTATTTATTGCTTAGCTTAACGATTACTTTAATTTATTGGACAATTTAAAACAAAGCATAATTATTACATTATGGAAAGATTAACTTAAGAGTCCAAACACCTTAAATAGTCAAGCACAAAATTACACTACTACGAAAGGATTTAACAATAAGTTTAAACATAATTTTAATTGGTCAAACTATAGATTTGTAGCCACAATATATTCATTAAACTATCAAGATGGCATTGTACATGAACTTTGACCAAATATATCTAATATATAGAATATTATATTCTATTTAAATTAGTCAAACCAAACTGATTGACTAAAAAGAAATTAAGGCATACAAACTGCTCTACTTTAGTTAACACGGTCAAAGTTGTGTTAATTTTTTTTTATATTATTATATCTTCCAGAATTTTGTTAGAACAAGCATATTTAGAAGATCTGCATGAGGAATACATCAGAGACTTTTATGGCTTAAACAAAACCTTTCCACGTACAAAGGCTTGAGACACTGATTCGTTCACATTCTCGTGTCAACATTCCATTGCGTTACATAGTAATTATTTTCATATATATGTAAGATTATCCATTCAAACAATTCAGGCTCTAATGCCACATGTAAAATTAAATACTTTAGGATCTTGAACACGATAATCTTACATAGAGATCGTTAGGAGGCACATACCTGATGAGGAAGACATCATCACAGAGAGAAGTGGAAGCGTTAGTCATAAATTGGTTTCTACCTCCTTGCCCTAACTTTATGTTACCACAACCGTCAGCGATGGAATTATTATAGAGAATATGTGGTAACCCTAATGGGTGATGGGAGGACCAATTTATAGAGGTTATGACTTAATCTGGTACGTCCATCAAGTAACCAATATACGGACGAGATCTATTCCTTATTAAATATTATTTATGGTATTAATTGAGTTACAAGTAAACTTGGGCCATAAGTAAGAAATTATTAATAATAATTAATAATAATTCTTACATAAGACATAATTATTAAAGTGTGTATAATATAGATGAACATGTCTCTTGTTGTTTTGTTGTGCCTCCTTGTATAATAGTTATGGCTGATACATGAGTCAGTAGTCGTTTTATAACGTATTTGGTATAAATACAACTATTTATTGGTCAATTCCTGAGTCTGTTTTGAAAGAAATTGTGTTGTCACCGAGATACAAGAGGATGCATGTACGACCAAGGAAACAAAGGAAGAAAAATGCAAATGAAAAACTATCAACATACTACAAACTATTATGGGCAAGAAGGTCACAACAGACGAACTTGTACTTCTTTCCTAAAAATGATTAACACAAACTTTTTAATAGACCTTTTTAGAATACATTGATGTTTCAAATTTATAATTTTCAATTCAATAACTTTCCCACTATAACAGTATATACACGTCAATGTATTGTGTTTTTATGTATTTCTGATATAATATATTGAAATGTTTCTATTGTGAAATAAAAAATTTGTTCAAATTCGTGTTCATTTCTAATTGATGATGATTTATTAACACTATTAAATTATTAACATTTGTAAATCTAATAGAATATACATGTAATGATAGTTTTGTTGAATTTTGATAAATAACGTATCTGATACATCATGATTGTAAACAACCTGTCTTTAATGTATCACATATAATATAAAATGTAAAAAATGTATTTGATATATTAAATAATGGACATTATACAGGTAAGTGTTATAAATTAAGTGTATCAATAACATCATGAACGATAAAAATGTGTGATACTTTAACTCATGAAGATAGATTGATTCAAATAATTTTTAAATTATCCTAATTTGTGTTGTTTACCACACACATTATAATTACAATTGAAAAAAAAAAATATAGACAAAATAGATATTCTTAGATTTGCGGAACTTAAGAGTCGAACAAAACAAGTTTTTAGAAAAAGGCTCCAACACATAAGTTAATGTATCTTGAAAACAGTACAAACTACAAAATAATGTGCATCCATTGATACACTATAACTATTTCAGATTAATTAAATCCTCATGGTCTAGTGGTGTGGAATGACCTCGAAGCTTTGATGGATCGTCATTATCACTCACATATCTTGCTTTGGCCTTTTTCACTATCGTATTTTCATAGCAAAGTTGCATACTTTGAGCGGAGATCATAGGAATGGAATTGGAATTTCATCGCTAAGAAATTCAGCAAACATAGTTGCAAACAATCCACAATCCCTATAAAATGCAGAAGATGCATTATAAAACGAATCAAACATATACTTTAAAACAAAATTTTCATTTGAACAAGATTGAAGATACATTAAAGAACTTGATTCAACAACATTAGGGTTATGTATCAATACCTTAAATATGAATATGATACATTATAGTACAATAAAACTACTTTTTTAGTAATGTATCATGCATTTGAATCAACTACTAGATGCAAGATTGAACATCAAAAATAACGTAAAGATAAATAAAAAATATTTACCTTGGGTAGAGTGAGTCAAGAAATTGTAGATGAAACTTGTGTACCATTTTGTCAACAATGTATCATGCATTTGAATCAACTATTAGATGCAAGATTGGACACTAATAAAATCGTAGAAATAAATCAAAAATCAATCTATATCAGGAAATAAGGATGAATTTTTTTTTTTGAAGAAGAAGAAGAAGATGACAATGGAGAAGACGACAACAGAGAATACGAAAATGTACCGATTAATTGGTTTAAATTTGATTGACTGGAGAGAGAATTCTTTTACAATTAAAATTGAGATAAAATTGTAACTAAAAAGATTGTGGATTGAAATTAGGGAGAAATTAAAAGAGTGAAAAAAAGGAAGGGGAACGTGGGTTTAGGTTGCACACTTATGTATCCGGCTGACTTGAGAATTAGGGGAAAATAAGGGATTTTGAAAATATTTTAAAATAGTAGAGAATAATGAAAATTATGAAAAATAAAGGTGTGTATATAGGTAATTTATCCATAAATAAAACCTCTTATTTTCAAGGGGAAAAAAAACAAAGATTCATCTTTACTAAAGTCCAATCCAATATAATTGGATAATGAATCAAAAAAACAACTAAGGCAATGGACTTCAACTTCTTCACACACGTATGCATAATTTTCTCATATTTTATGGCATTCTTTTGTCTCAAATTCAAGTTAAAAATTACTGTTAAATGGGCTAAATTATGATTATGATGTGTGTGTGCGTGCGTGCACGCGTGTGCGTGTGTGTGTATGTGCGTGTATGAGTGTGCGCGTGCGTGTATGCGTGTGTGCGTGCGTGGGGGGGGGGGGGGGGGGGAGGTTGTGCGCTTGTGTGGGCGGGTGCGCGTGCGTGTGTGTGAGATTATTTTTTTGAAAAAATTATACAATTAAATAAGATGTTCCATACTTTATATATTAATCCAATTTATAATCTTAAATTACCTAGTATTTCATTATTATATATTATGTACCAGATTTGGAGTGAGATATATTGGCATACATCACTCCTTCAAAATAGACTAAAATGTAGTGCTTATTTACCTATTCAGCTAATCACACTCCTAAATTATGGGTTTAACTCCAAATCAACATGTTCTCTCCCCTCCTCCCCTCCCACGTTCATTAGTTCAATCTTACTCATGCTTCTCTCTTCCATGTTCTTCTTCAATTACTTACCACCATTTAAATGAAATTGAGCACTACACATCTGAATTTTGAGATTCGTAACTGGTTTCATCTATTATTTAAGTTATGTGTTTAATTTATTTTTTTTTATAGTTTTCAATAGGCATGTTCTTCTGATTTTAAATAGTTATATCAAGTTTTTTTCTTGAAAGTTCATTGATTAAAGGTTTTGTTAAACATGATGGCTAAACAATCTTCAACCAAGAGGATTGCTAATAGAAATGCAACACAAAATCAAGAAGCTAAGTTATCCAAAATAAATCCTTTGATTTGAATTTCACTCAAGAATGTTGTGTTACAAGATCATCTTCTGAGTTCTTACTGCTGGTGATCATGAAGACGATGATTCTACCATTGTTATTATACATTAAACCACATGCATACTTCATAAATCTGTAATATATCCAACATGTGTATGATATATATTCGACATGTATTTATTAATATTTGATCAGTTTTGTACATATATCTGATACATACGGCATCTGATATTTGATACAATGACTAAAACACATACATTATGTATCTGATACATACTTCACTAAGTTGTTCTAATACATTTAATTTAGTATCAAATACAAATAACCATATATCAAGCTCATGCCATATTTTAGAGGAATGAGATATAACATCAACTTTGTGTATGAATGTATTTGTAGAATAATTTATCTTTCTTTATGAAGTATGATTTAAATACATTTTTTAATGATGATTAAAGATTCAATAATATTCAAATGCTTAATATTAGTTTCATATACAAAATTTGTCTGTCTCTTCTCCGATCAATAATATAATATGGAAAAAATGTTGCAGTTGATTAAAAATAACAAAAGAGAAAACGAACAACTTTATAAGAGAATAATGGAGTTAGAAGCAAAACGATCAGCCCAAAATAGATCATTCGATTTGCTGATTGAATATTTCAAAAGAGTGATGATGAGTCCAACGGTCATGGAAATGGAACAAGATCTACAAACCAAAGAGACAGAGTTGAAGTCGATTCTTGAAAAAATTGAATCTATGAAAGAGTAGAATAAAGATTTAGTAAGAAAGCATAAAGTTGCTAACGATGAGATTAGAGTTGTTAATATGGGCTGACCTACCCCATCCGGGCTAATCCATACATGCTTTGAAATTTGATGGGTCAGGTCGGGCTTGCCCATTTTTTGTGTGGGCTAGAAAATGATCGGTCCATCCCACAAGTACGTGGGTTGCAAGCTTTGCCAGGCCAACCCTCTTTTCTTAAAAGTATATTTTTTTATAATTTTTAAATTAAATTATAATTTAAAAATATTATCATAAATATCAACAAGACAATATTACATGGTGTTACTGTTACTACTTGTTAACCAAATTCACAAATAAAATTATCTTTGTAATATTTATAAAGTTTGATTTCAAGTAAAAGCATAAATAGCTAAATAAAAATATTAACCATATTATTTTCCAATGATCATAATAAAACACAAAAACTATGACAATATTCCATAAGCTACGGCTTATGTAGTGATTCCCTAGAAATTTTAGGAAATTTTTATTTTATGTAGTACATATTTTATAAACATAATTTTGTATTTAAATCTTAATAATTCAAACTTTAAACAAGTTTTGAGTTTAGACTCTTGTTATTTTTAATACTTTATTTTATTTTTATTTTTTAATTAATTTTTATTTGGCCCACAGGCTGACCCTATCCATATTTTTCAAGCCTCACAAATCGACAGGCTTATTCAGACCAAGCTAAAATGTCCTTTTCTTAAATGGGCTCCAAAAATCATAGCCTAGCCTTATCAAATCACGAGTTAGGTCAAACCGACCTAATGGGCCTAGCTCATATTGACGGCTCTAGATGAGATACAAGACGCCCTGCAAGAACTAATCAACACAATGATGAAGAGGCTTGGAGGTTCTATCAAAGTCAAGTTAGTGGGGCAACTTGATAAAAAAACTCTTTCATGCTTCTACAAAAAGATTTTACCACGATTCAGCTTCAAATAAAGAAGCAACAAAGGAAGCAGCAAAACTATATTTCTTGTGGCAAAATAACCTGACGAGTTCAAACTGAAAATCGTACAAGTTTATCCAAAAGGGTGAAGCTTTAGAGGAAACTACATATATATTTATTTATTTTCTAAGCATGCATACATGGGTAGGTCCTTACATTTTCATCTCTACTTTTTTTATTTCTCAGAAAGTAATTGATGAAGATGCTAAGAAGTTGAAGGATCTAAAGACTAACTATGATGAACAAGTGTATCAAGTCATGGTGACGGCCTTAAATAAGTTGAAAGAGCATGTTCCCAATAGTAGGTTCTTGTGGAATAACAAGCAAAGAAGAATAACTACATTATCAGGAATAGCTCAGTACATACTGAGACTTTGGAAAACGCATAAAAGACACTAGCTATTCGAGTCGCTGGAGAGGAAGTACATTTCTTAGGATAGGTGGTATGATATCAGGAATTAATTAATGATCTACTACGGAAGTACCTTTCTTAGGGTAGGTAGTATAATATCAGGAATTAACTAATGATAGCCAAAAAGAGACTTTGAATTAAGGGTGTCATTAAGGGGTCAAAATAAAATAGTGGTGACATAAGTATTAATTATTGAGCATAGGTGACAATTATGTAATTTAGGATTAAGAATTATAGGAGCTACCCTCAAGTTTTTAAGTTGACAGTTTGGTCCATTTTATTAAATGAGGGATAAAAGGGTAAAAGACTAGAACCTAATTTAACCAAATTTGTTAGGAACCAAAAATGAAGGGAAGCCAGCGAGCCAAAAGGGGAAATAAAAGCTTTCCCCCGCCTCCCTGCCAGATTCATAATCCTCCTCCTCCTCTTCTTCTTCTTCTTCTTCTTCTTCTTCTTCTTCTTCTTATTTTTCCTTCTTGCTTGCTTGCTTTCTTCCCATTCTGTTCATCTTTTTCTTCTTCTTCTTCTTGTTCGTACATTGTTGATCTTAACTGTTATTCCTTATGCTTCTTCTTCTTCTTCTTATCTTCTTCTTGAATCAGATTTAGCTAATCAGTGGACCAAATTTTCTGTATCAATTGACATTACTTTATAAGTGATTGTGTTCACACACTATTGTTTGGTAAGTAAGATTAATAGTTCTTTGAATCATTTATCATTATCTAGGTATACCTATAATTATTTCAATAATTTGTATTCGTGTTTTCAACAGATGGTTATATATATTGCATCAGTTAACTATTGAAACAGATGATAATCTTATGTTGCAACAGAAAGATTATATCAATCGCAACAGAATAGTCATATGTTGCAACATATAACTTACACATGTTGTAACATATGATTTATGTGTCACAATAGAATAGTTATATGTTGCAACATATGACTTACATGTTGCAACAGAATAGTCATATGTTGCAACATATAACTTACACATATTGCAACGTGTGTTTTATGTGTCGCAACAAAATATTTATATTTAGCAACATATGACTTACATGTTGTAACAGAATAGTCATATGTTGCATGATGAGTCCAAGATTTGGACTCATTTAGGACTTTATTTTGATAGATTTAGTGTCCCTAAATGCCTAATTTATGCTATAAACTGATGTTAATACCTTGATTTTCAGGTATATGGATTAAAGAGCAAAGCAAGAATACTAGCAGACAAAAAGGAACAAAACAAACTGAAGAAATGAAGAAATGCGAGATTGATCATTGCCAAAGAGCACTTAGCGTGTCACCAAGTGGTTATCTTGCCCTCCTAAAGTTCCAGTGTGTCAATCATGAGGAAAGAAACCAAGTCGGCGATAGAAAAGGGCAGTCTATAAAGCACCGAGAAGTTCCGCGATGCAAAGGGTGATTGCCCAAAGTTACAGAATTTGAGGATGTTGAGAGCTTATGCAAAAAGGCGATAGAAGAGAGCAATGGGCGGCTCGCCGAACCACTCGGAGAGCCCGACTTACCGCGCCTAATGGCCCGTTGTGGCTTATTTTTGGCGACTATAAATTAGATTTTAAACAGTTAACTTAGTATTAATTAATAGATTTTGTAATCGATTTTTAGTTTAGAACATTTTTCTCTTGAGTTTCTTAGTAGACTTGAAGGTTTTTTAGACTCAATTTGGAGACTTTACAAGTGGATTTCAAATTTTCTGCAAATTGGAGCATTTTAAAGGCTTAATTACTCTTTACCCTGTTGATGGCTAATCGATTTGGTAACCGTTTTTACTCTTTTATGATGTTTGGCTAAAACCCCAATTCTTGATGTGTGATTATGTGATTATGGATTGAATTAGTTTATGGGTATTGCTAATTACAAGTTTAAATGTTATATTGAAGTGGGTTTAATCATTAGTGGAGGTTTAGTTTATGAATTATAGTTGCAAATGCAATTCTAACTTTGTATTCTTAGCTTGCTCGAGAGACAAGTTTTTGAACCAAAGATTTTGGTTAATGATATGTAGGTATTTGGTTGATTTGGGTTCAGCTCTAGAGAGTGAATCCTAAACTCAATCCTACCTATCTTGCTCGAGAGAGAAGATGTATTAAGGTTATAGGTTGTTCTTAATTGCTATGCTTGTTGATGTTCGAGAGAAATCACTTGAAGCGGAATAGTTGTTCGAGAGAAAGCTATTTCAATTATAGTCTAGACTACCCACTAATATTTACCTATTTACTAGTAGTTTCAATTACCCATATATAGAAATTTGCCTATAATCGATCACATCCCTAGAATTTCTCTCATTATTGTTTGAATGCGTTGTAGTTGATAATTACAAACCAAAACCCCCCATTTGACATTCGTGTCAACCCTTTTGACTTGTTTGTATGTCTTTTTCGATAATGTCTATTCCTATAGCTAGTTAGATCACATTTGTACTTCTTAATTGAATTTGAACACGTACCGCTCCCTATGGAATACAACCCTAACTCATTTGTCAGGTTTTATACTACTTAACAATCGTTTGCACCTAGAATTGGATGAGGTGTGCTTGAAATGTTAATCAAAATGGCGGTGTTGCCGATGAGTGGTGTTGTTTAAAATTCTTTTATTGAAGTTGAATTGTGATCTTTTTGGCTATAGTTGAATCGACTTACTTTAGTTTTTGGTTTTGTGTTGTTTATGTTGAACAGAGGAAGAGATAAGCGTAAATGGAAGCAATGGTAGCCAAGTGGGCCATCAAAATGGCATTGGAAACCTCAATGATGTCAATGACCCAAACCAAGTGGGTGGTGTTGGTGTCATTCATTTACCTCCGACTAAAGAAAACGTTACTTTTCACATCACAAACACAATGCTTCAGCTTCTACAATTGAAAGGACTATTTTGGGGACTTGCTCATGAGGATCCCCATGAACATATTAGGAATTTTGTGGTTGTTTGTGGACTGTTCTCATTTAAAAACATATCGCAAGAATCTGTCCATCTTTCCGTTCTCTTTGATGGGTGAAGCTACTAAATGGTTGGCTGAGTTACTGAGGGACTCTATCACCTCTTGGGATGAGTTTACCACAACATTTCAGATGAGATTGTTTCCTCCATCGAAGATAATGACTCTACGGAATGGCATCCAAGGTTTTAAATGCTTGGAAGGTGAGCCAATCCATGAGACATGACTGAGATTTAAGAAGTTGGTGCTTCAATGCTCAACTCATGGACTTCCAGATAATGTACTAATGAAATATTTCTATAAAAGCCTTAATTCGGTAAACAAAGAAGTGGCTTATCAACTCTCTCCGGGTGGTATAATGCAACAGCCCTATGCCATAGCATCTCAACTCCTTGATTGCATGATCAAGATCAATAGGACATAGTACACCCGTGAAGACCAAGTCTCTCCTCTCATTTATAAAATAACAAAAGAGCATATCGAGAAGGATCAAGAGATAGACAAAAACATGACCAAAATGATGACCCAGTTTTAGACCATTTCAATGAGTATATATTTTTCTTGTTAAATTCAAAAAGGTAAATTGAAATACCTTTTGAAGAAGTTGGGTCAAAAATAATATTTCCACCCACTTGATACTTTTTAAATAGAAGAATTAAGGTGGTGGTATGATTGAGATTTCTCCTTCGTTAATTCGAGGTCTTAGATTCGAGCTTGTGTAAATGAAAAGTTGGGAGTGCCGTGTGACAACTCATTTGGTCGTTTTGAGTACTAGAACCTTTTAATTCATAAAATACTTTTTATAGATTCTAAATGGATATTTTGGACTATTCGTAACCACAATTATGAATTTAGTAGGGTAGTTTTAATAATTAATTTAGTTGGTGGTTAAAGAAGATAACAGTGGGTCACTTTCACATTTTTATAATTAGTCATGTGAAATAGTAGGTTATGGTTTATTCTATGTGATAGACAAACTCTTAATAGTGATTGATACTCATTGAGTGACTTTGTGAATTTCTCTATGTACTTGGTTGTGTGGTTTGAATAATCTATTGTGAATTTCTCTATGTATTTGGTTGTGTGGTTTGAATAATCTTTGTGTTGTTTATGATTGGTCTGAAATCCTGAGACCATGAAATTTATAACCTTGAACCTTCTCTATTGAAGTGATGCCTTGAATAAAGAAGGCTTGATGAAATATTGTTAATGAAGTTAAAAGCGGTGATAATAAATGATAAATTAACAATATTATTGGATCGGGGTGTCACGTTCCGACACAGTATTATTGGATCGGAGTGTCACATTCTGACACGATATCATTGGATCTGGGTGTCACGTTCCGATATGGTATCATTGGATCGGGGTGTCACTTTCCGACACGGTATCATTGGATCGGGGTGTCACTTTCCGACACGACATTATTGGCTCAGGGCGTCACGTTTCGACACGGTATTATTGGATCGGGGTGTCACGTTCCGACACGATAACATTAAAGAGGAAAAGATATTGAATTAACTGAATGTACTCAATCTCAAAGAATCCATTTCCCAAATGAGCGTGATGTGGAGGCATGAGTCCTCGTGTGTGTGCGCTTGATATTGTAATTGATTACGTACTTGCTTCTGTGGTCATTTGTTCATGTTGTTTGTTGCTTGTCACCTGCTAAGTACTATAGTTGAATTTATACTATTACTTTATGCATATTAGTTACTATTTTGAGTCGGCCGATGAAATCTACTCAGTATATGTTGCCTTGTATTAAGTCCTACTTATGTTTTTCTTTGTTTTCCTTTTGTGGAGTGCCGCGAGTGTACCAATGACTTTGACTCGCCTTCAGCTCTAGCTAGTCTCCAGCACATCAGGTTCCAGGGTGAGCTATTCATTCTAACTCATGTTGGATTATTTCGGAATGAAGACATGTCGGCCTTACAATTGCTAATTGAGGCCTAAGGTAAAGCGCACCGCTAATGTAGCGACTTGTCGAGCATTTGACAAACTCACACCATCCATTCTCTCGATCATGGCATGATGCCCTTAGTTTTCGGACACAAATTACTTTATTCATTTATTTTGGTGTCTTTGATACTCTTAGACTTAGTATTTGGAGATTAGATGTCCTTGATGTGATGACTTTCAGGTTTTGGGGAAAATATGTAGTAGACTCTAGGGGTTTCTTTTATGGGAACTTTAATAAGATTTGAGTTTCCGCATTATGGATTGTATTTCGTAAGTTGAACTATTAGTATAAGTTGGGATTGGATTCGTTGGTTCGCCCACCTAGGAGGTTAAGTGTGGGTGCCACTCATGACTCGATTTGGATCGTGATATACCGCCTCCAAAAATAAACTCTTCAATGCGCAAATCTCAATTTAATTGAATCTTAATATAATAAACATTAAACCCACAATAAAATTTTTGAGAACTCTTCTTTTAACAAAGGCAGGCAGCAGCCTTTGTTAGACCAGACTGCATATTCTTTTGTGATTTTATGAGTTAAAAATCATGTCATTTATAATTTGGAACAACATGTTAGATATAGTCATATTGAAATGGTCTAAAACTTTCTACGTTGAAAATTAAAGTCAAAATATATTCTCAGCATTATCAAATAAGCTCATTTTTACGACTATTCACACACGATCATTAATTAGTTTTAGTCAGACTAAAATATTGAAAATAAGGTTTAGGGTGAAATATTATAATTGAAGTCGTGTTGAAATTCTTCGACCTTGTTTGAAACCCAAAATCTATTTGTAGGAACATTTAACTAACGAACGATTTGAACCATTACCAAATTTGCATTCTAGGAAGAAGAGGCAAACTAAGGCAATTGAAATTTGAGTGAAGAAGACATTTTTGTTCTATTTTGTTACTCTTAAAATTTTTGGAGTTTGAGTTCTTTACATATATAGGCAAAAATATAAAGAAGAAGAGAACTTAATTTGTTAAGTTCTTCATCAAAGTTGAACACAATCTAGAGTTAGATTGTATAAATAAAAGTATATTATAAAAACCATGACTTGTGGAGTAGTTTATTATAGATCAATTCCTATTTGTATGTCTTCGGACGGACCTTACTAAATAAAAAAACCTCCCATTTGCAAGGAAAAAAAACAAACTAATTGCAATACAAACAATGCTACACAATCATCCGGTAGCCAGCTACCTATATCGATACAAACAAAGGCAATTGCATCACCCATCAATTACATCTCTAAATCAATTGATAATGTTTAGGTCTTTAGTGCTTGTGTTGCGGGAAGGTTGAATGTACTTGATGAAATCATTAAGATACATATAAACTACTTTAACGTCACAAAAATAATAATAATAATAATAATAATAATAATAATAATAATAATATATATATATATATATATATATATATTATTTTGCCTTGTTCCATAATTTTCCCTATATATAATAGTGCATATTTTTGGTATATTTAGTAGCAAATGTGTAAATATTTTTAGTCGACTGGCCCTACTTACCAAGTATTGTATATGAGTACCAAATTTCATATATTTAAATGAAGAGCAACTTACATAAATGACTACATTTATAGGGTTATTGAGTTCAATAGCTATAAATATGTTATTTATTAAAAATGACTATATTTTATATGAATATCTAGCTGTATTTGTGTATTCTTTTTTTATAATTATACAGTGATACAATTAGAATTATAGTGCATTAAATAAGGTACTTTATAGTAACATAACTGAATCCCTTTAATTATGTCCTGAAATTCTAAACTTTCCATTATTACATTAACAAGTAATGATTACATAGTCAATGTGTATACTCTTGGATTCCAATTAGTTGTTTAAAAAATTGAATACATCGTACACAATTTCATTGTCGCTATTATTCTTGTTCAAGCGTAAAGGTATTTCACATAAGTTTCTTTAGTTAAATTGATTTATTGTAATTGTGAATGAATCTTTTTTGTTTTGGTTTCAAATACGCGAACTCCATGACAAGCATAATTTATCCATAAGATTGCTCAATACAATTGTGTTGATATATCAATACAACTGGAAAATCTAGAAAAAAATGACAATGAACTATACTACAATATGATTATCCAAATGTATATGTATTTTACTCTATAAAAAATAGGTGTGTTGTACACATATACATTCAAATCTATGTAATGTATTTATGTATTTAAATGCACTTGTATTTCCAGTTGGACAATCCATAAAAAAATTAACAAGTATTCAAATGTATATGTATTCCACTGTGTTCAACCTTCAAATACAAGTATATGTGTGTAATCAAGAGAAGAGAATGTATTCATGTATTGGATTACCTAGTCAATGCATATACTCTTGGATTCTAATTAGTTTTTAAAAAATTGGATACATCGTACACAAATTTTCATTGTCGCTATTGTACTTGTTCAAGCGTAAAGGTATTTCACATAAATTTCTTTAGTTAAATTGATTTATTGTGATTGTGAATGAATCTTGTTTGTTTCGATTCAAATACGCGAACTCCATGACAAGCATAATTGTATCCCTAAGATTGCTCAATACAATTGTGTTAATGAATCTATACAATTGGACAATCTAGAAAAAAAATGACAATGAACTATACTACAATATAATTATCCAAATGTAAATGTATTTCACTCTATAAAAATAGATGTGATGTATACATATACATTCAAATCTACGTAATGTATTTATATATCCAAATGCACTTGTATTTCCAATTCGACAATCCATAAAAAAAAATAACAAGCATTCAAATGTATATGTATTCCACTCTGTTCAACATTCAAATACAATTATATGTGTGTAATCAAGAGAAGGAAATGTATTCACGTACTACCTCATATGTATCAAAGTGAATTTTAACATAATTAAATTATATATTTGAATGCTGGTAAAATTAACTTCTTCAAACAAAACCCTATGAAAACCAAGTAAACATATAGATGTATACAAATATAATCTCATATAAACGAGAAAAAATGCAATTAGAAAATACCTAATGACGATGAATCACAAAAATCGTTCCTACAATCATGCAAATGATCTTGAATTAGAAGGAAATTGGGGTGAAAATAATAAAAAGAGACATTGATACATGTATATTGAAAGGGAAAAAAATATTGAATAAGGTAAGCATGGGGAACATAGCACCATAAAACGTGCATATGGCATTTATTAGGTGTGTAGTGATATCTTTTCTATTTAATAATTATTTAAATACATATATTTTTTTAAAAAAACTAACAATTCATGTTTAATTAAGTTTGCTAATTAATATATAAGTATATCCATATAACTTTAAAAAAATAAACTATAGCTATATACATTAAATATAAATTGATATTTGCTATATTCTGTAGTTTTTCCTTAAATGAACCCAATTCAAAGATTCATCTTTACTAAAGCACAATCCAATATAATTGGATAATGAATTAGAAAAACAACTAAGGCAATGGGCTTCAATTTCTTCACTTATTTATAATTTTTTCGTATTTTATGGCGTTCTTTTGTATTAAATTAAAGGTAAACTAATTATATATGGACTCAATTATGATTATGAAGCATGTAAATATCTAATTATATGTATGTGCATTTTTTGTGATTATTTTTTTTGGAAAAACTATGCAACTACATAAAACGTTCATACTTTATATATTAATTCAATTTACATTCTTAAATAGTTGCCTACTATTCCATTATTTAATAATTTTGTACCAGATTTGGAGTGAGATATATTGACATGCATCACTCCTTCAAAATAGATTAAAATGTAGTGTCTATTTTGCCTATTCAGCTAATCACACTCCTAAATTACGCTTTTAACTCTTGATCAACATGTTCTCTCTCCTTCTCCCCTTCCACGTTCATCAGTTCAATCTTACTCCCGCTTCTCTCTTCCACATTCTTCTTCAGTTACTTACCGTAATTTAAATGAAATTGAGCACCACACATCTGAATTTTGAGATTTGTAACTGATTTCATCCATTATTTAAGTTATGTATTTAATTTATTATAGTTTTCAATAGGTATTTTCTTCTGATTTTGAATAGTTATATCAAGTTTTTTTTTTCTTGAAAGTTCATTAATTAAAGGTTTTGTTAAACTTGATGGCTAAACAATCTTCAACCAAGAGGATTGCTAATAGAAATTCAATACACCATCAAGATGCTAAGCTATCCAAAATAAATCTTTTGATTTGAATTTCACGAACACTCTGTTACAGAATCATCTTCTACAGTTGTTGCTGCTAGTGTTCATGAAGACAGTTCTGACATTGTTATTATACACTAAAACAGATACATATTTCATGATACATATTTCATGAATCTGTAATATATCCAACATGTATATGATATGTATTCAGCATGTATTTATTAATATTTGATCAGTTTTGTACATATATTTGATAAACACTGGACATGTATCTGATATCTAATACAATGACTGTAACACATACATTATGTATCTGATACATACTTCACTAAGTTGTTCTAATACATTTAATTTAATATCAGATACAAATAACCATATATCAAGCTCATGCCATAGTCTAGAGGAATGAGATACAACATCAACTTTGTGTGTGTATGTATTTGTAGAATAATTTGTCTTTTTTGATAAAGTCTGATTCAAATACATTTTTTTAATGATGAGTAAATATTCAATAATATTCCAACGCATTATATAATTTTAGATACATGCCAAAAAGTATAATTCATATACATTTTTTTAATATAATATCTAGTCTAGATAAATAACACTGAAATTTTGATCATATAAGTTATTAAAAAAAAATTCATTATATTTCAGTAAAGTGTGTAACTCAAAAATAGTAAGTCATTAGACGCGTGATTTACTGAAAAAATTAGCATTTTAGTTAATTTTATTTTAAGTACATAATTACATGTATATGCTTTGAATGTATATGAGATATATGTATCTGCTTTGAGTGTATATGAGATACATGTATCTGGATTCGCCAAATACATCTCTCTGGCTAACTAAATATGGTATGAATTGTAATTTTGAAAACACAAGAGAAGGCACATAATTAGGTCATAAACTAGTGAAATTTATGTTGTTTGCTCTTAATTTTTAAAATACATATTACATATATTATACATTTTCCGATTATGTTTAGTTTAAGCGATTGAATGAATGTCTATATAAGTTAATTGTTTTTAATTTTTACTGTATTTTAAAGGATTTGCACCAAATACTAACATAACGTCACGTCCATTCAACTTGGGCAAACAACTGGACAAGAATCAAACATTTTATTGCTAAATATAGTTTGATAAGAATCAAAGGGGCAACTGAAAGAATAAGAAAACATATGTAGAATAATTGAAATCTAATCGTATTTAACCTCTCAATTGAATCTGATCAAATAACAACAACCCAAACTTAATCACAAATGAGAAAATCAAATTGAATCCATGAAGAGGGTAACTCGATGATTGATTAAGCTAAAAGAAGTTAACACAAGCAATATCGGGAATCCACCCCTAATCACTCGATTATAATTACCAACTATGAACTACACTAATGCTAGGATTCACCTAGAAACTACAAGATTCAAAGCTCTCAATTATTCATTTATATTTATCATAATCTAAGTTTTTCAAAATGATAAAAATTAATATTTATACTAAGAAAATAAAGAAGACACTTCTTTGACAATTTTACTCTTAATGAGATAAGGGCTTTGTTTGGTTATCTTCTTTTATGAATTCTTGAATTTATGAGATGACCATTTGCACAAATAACCACTTTATTCTTTCTCTTTACTTTGATGAACCTTCAACACATTATATGTCTTTATTTGGTGTCCATCAAGCTTCTCTAAAGTTTTCATATGAACTATGCTATCCATGTTGTTATCATAGTTGTTGGAAAAAATAACTTTTGGGTCTAGTACATCCACAAGGGGTGCTAGCTAATACGCCACTTCATTAGTTAGTCCAACTATTAACCCTAATATTATCTATAATTATACCATTATATGAGTTGAAAGACGTGTACTAAAAACTTAGAAACGACTAAGGTTTAGGTCTCTCTCTCTTCTTCTTTTATTGCATCAATTAGAGAGCTAGATTTTTAGAGCGTGAGTAAAATGAGTTCCATCCTTGAGGATTTTTTATGATCAATAATTCAAATCGTGATTGCTACAAACGATCTAGTTTGACAAAGAGAAAAATTGCAAGTCTTCCAACTACAATTTACTTCAGTATAGTACTAGGATTTTTGATAAAAAAATATTTTGTTTTAAGCGCATCTTATGAAATATATACACCTTTCTTTATTTTTCATTTAATATTTGACATTCAAATTTAAGTTTTGACTAAATTTAATTTTGCACAATGTAAAATTTATTTAAAGAAGAAATGTTTTGTAATATAGTATTTTTGTTCTAAAATCTGAGACGTTTGATTATGAAACTGTTTGATTGAATATACATATTAATCCTTAATAACGAGTGGTACCCAATATATTGATGTGAGTCCTTAACAATAAGTGGCACCAAATTAAAGGCATGCTAATTAGTTTGTCTAAAGTAGTCGGGCTTTAATACGAATATAAATCGAACACCGATAGAAAACAAAAGAAAAAATATTACTTTGTTTATTTCATTTTCATTTTCTGTGACATTCTTTTTCTTTATATTCTAAAACGATTGATATTTTTTTGTATTTGAAAATCCTCAACTCTAAATTGTTGTTTTATACTTAATCGCATGCTAATGAGAACATACATATCCGCACCCAATTTTATTTACATCAGTCTAATGAATATATATTATGCTTGTGTTACACAATGTTATCACAATTGACATATAGTATATCAATACACTTTTTACCTCACTTTCTATTCAGACTAGTCAATGTGGTTCAGTGTAAACACCATGTGTGAATAAGTTTTTACTTTTTTTATATGTAACAAAATATTCCGACATGTTTAAAATTATAAAATTAATTGTTTTTGTTTTTTTTTTCAAGTGGTTAAAAAAATATCATCATATAAAATAAATGAAATGAAGTATATCTTTCAGAAAAAAATAAACAATACCAAAAAAATATATGAAATTCGATAAAATAATGTGGTCAGTAATGAGGTATCACTTAATTCATTGAATTCAGAGTTTAGTCTTGTACGAAGACGAATTTAAAGTTACGTTTAATTAATTAGTTACCTATGATTATAAACTCGAATAGGCAAACTCTAAGTTAGAGTAGATTATTGTTGTCTATATAACTCTATCAAAGTACATTAATAAAAAATTTCTAAGATTTTGTTTTAAGCACATAATGTGAAATATACACACCTTTTTTTCTTATTCTTTTGATTTCTCATTTGATATTTAGCATTTATATTAAATTTTTTATTAAATTTAATTTATACTGTATAAAATCTATTAAAAAGAAAAACACATTTCTTAACATGATATTTTTTTATTTTTGATATTCAAATTTGAGACGTTTAATTATGAAACTATTTGGTAAAAAATACACATTAATCCATAATAGTGAGTGATACCCAATATAGTGATGTGAGTCCTTAACAATGAGTGGTATCAAACTAATGGCATTATGCCTCCCCCTTTAACTATCACGAGGGGACAATTCTCTCAAAGGCCTTGGGACAAATAAAGTTGGCCAATGGCTCTTGAGAATTTGGATAGATGCTAGTTTGGTGGATGTGTTTGGGCCGTTTGGCATAATCAAAGTCATTTTCCAAAAACTATTTCTAGGTTGTTTATAGTTTTATGATTGTATCAAAAAAAATTATGATTTATCTCACTTATGAATTGAAGTTATTTAGAAAATTTTAATAGCTTAGTTGATTGGTTATCTGAACTTTTATCTAGTTGGTGAGAGTTCGATTTCTCATTTTATACTACCTTCTCCCATTTCCCCTTCCCCTACCTCTATTTTTTAAAAGAAAAAATTGTAGTTATTTTTCTAGTATTTTAAATTTTTAAATTTTATATTATTCGCTAGCCATATAACAAGTGACGTACCATCTTATTAATTTTTGGTGTTCTAATTTTTCATCAGAATACTATATGTTTTTAAATTTTCAATATATTATTTCCTATGTTTTAATTTGTTTGGCTTGATTTGGAGTGAGAGAGTTAAACTAACTAATGTTTGGTGTGAATTTGTTTATAGAATATTTATAAAAAATATTATAAGTCGCAATAGTTACAATTTAAAATATTTAGAAAGTATTAAAAATATTATAATAATAAGATATCTTCAAACTATTTAAATAATAATTAAAACAAATAAATTGAAAAGCGGATATACTATTACTCTTCCTATCTTATTGGCAAGTGGTTGATGTCTTTCAATTGTCTAATAATTGACATGACCCTAGAAAATCCAAGCACCCCAAAGTTTAAACATTTTATCAGGCAAATAGATTGGTAAAAATCAGTGATAGAGATGTATATATTGACCCTCCAATAATTTGGAGAAAGAATACTATCCTACCCCACATTGGACTTGTCAACGGTATAAAAGATATTGTCTAAAAAATAGTCAATTTATAAAACTAAAATAGAATTAATTAATTTTTTTAGAAAATAATTATTTTTAAAAATGAATAATATTGATTATATTGAATTTTTTAAAAAAAAATAATAATTAAAAATGTTCTTACCTATAATTTTTTATAGGACAAGTAAAAGGGAATATGACAACTAATATAAAAGCGGAGAGCATTAAAAAACAAATTTAAATGTTCCACTTTAATTAATAAAACAAAGTAAAGTTGAATCCTTGAATTTTTTACCTTAAATATATACCTTGAAGCAGCGGGGACTTAAAATAGTAACATACTTTAATTATTAATTAATAGATGTAATTCAAAATTTATAAGGATATAAAGATTGAACTCAAATATATGATTGAAGCTGAATATATAAGAAAATTCACGCACCTTCTTGTAATTTTGATTTATTTGCTTAATCGTTTGTTTTACTTGTCATTTTCCTAGCGGGTGACTTCTTCTGATCTTTTGAATCGTTTGAGACATCAAAATATCATGAACAACTCAATTAACGTCTTAAACTAATACAACATAATTTACCGTATGATGAATCTCATGCTTTGCAAAATAACAATGGAAAAATAATTACCATTATGTAATATAGTAACATAGATTTTTCTTATATATATATATATATATATATATATATGTATAGAGAGAGAGAGAGAAAGAAAGAGAGATATTATATCTATACATATATTGTATATATTTATCAATTAGTTTTAATTTAAATAATTAAATAAACGACTATTAATCCAAACTAATGGAGTTTAATCTCTCTAATTGTAGGATTTACAAGAAACAGTAAACAGAACGTTTTGGGAATTTTCTGTGTATTTAATCTCTTCCTCTAAACATGTATATATACAGCTACAAGGAAAACCAAAGAACATTCTATTCCTAACAGACTATACAGATGTCCTGCTCCTATTTACTAAGTCTATAACAATCTTTTATTCTTTACAATATCTGAGAAAGGGTAAAAATAGGTAATCTAAGTGGTATAATTCTAGGTATCCAGAATATATACATGGGCTGAGAAGATACATTGACTTCATTTCTTTGGGCCTATAATTTCTTCTGTTGTCAACGAGTGCTGAGGCCCAATTCGCTTAGGCCCAATTTTCCTTGGTACCGCTTGTGTTCTTTGAAACACTTCGACGATTCCTAGGGTTCTCTTTACCTTCGCCTTCATTTATGCATTTCTCTATTGAAGGTATCTTTGAAATCTCAACATCCCCTCTCAAGTTGGAGGGGAACAAGGTGAGCCCCAACTTGCGCATATTGTGAAGATGGGAAGGTTTGGCATGGGGCTTAGTAAATATGTCAGCTAACTGGTCTCTGGAAGGAACGAAAGATAAAGAAATCAGACCGGCAAGTTACTGCTGACGAACAAAGTGGCAGTCAAGCTCGACATGTTTCGTCCGCTCGTGAAACACAGGGTTACGAGCGATATGGATAGCAGCTTGGCTATCTGAGTGAATAGGTACCACAAAGGAGGAGGAATCGATAGATCGGTGAGTAAACGGGTAAGCCAAGTTAGTTCTACAACCAACCTTTTCATTGAACGATATTCTGCCTTTGCAGATGATAAAGATACTGAACTTTGTTTCTTTGATTTCCAGGAGATAGGAGATCTACCTAAGCTGATAAAGAATACACTAACTGACCAACGAGAGTCACGATAAGACGCCCAGTCAACATCACAGAAAGTAGCCAAGGATAAATAAGGTGAAGCAGTAAAGAAAAGGCCATAGCTTGGAAACTTCTTCAGGTAACGAATCACTCTTAAACCAGCACTGTAGTGATCAGTTGTAGGACTATGCATAAACTGACTGAGTGTTAAGACGGTAAAGGATAGGTCAAGTCTAGTGTGAGTTAAGTAATTGATCTTGCCAATAAGATGTCGAAAGATTGTGGGATCTGACACAGGTTTTCCTGAATCTGCAGAGAGCTTAATGGAAGGATCCAAGGGAGAAGATACTGCAGAGATATGAGAAACATCAAACTCCTCCAAAAGCTCGAAGGTATACTCCTTCTTCCTTTGACTGATGATCATGCCTTATTACTCCCTTAGCACTTCCATACCCAGAAAATAATGTAGAAACCCTAGATCTTTAATTTTGAACTCTTTATGCAAAAAGTCTACTAAGACTAGATTTCATCAGTAACATTTTTTGTGATCAAAATGTCATCAACATAGACAACAACAATTGAAATTAATTCACCTGATTGTTTAAAAAATAGTGAATAATCATTTAGGGAAGCCACATAACCTTTGAAATTCAAAGCTCCCGCTAATCTTGCATATCACTGTCTGGAGGCTTGCTTAAGCCCATAAAGTGATTTTCTCAATTTACATACAATATTAGGTTGAGGAGGATCTAAACCATTAGGAAATTTCATGTATACTTCTTCTTGCAAATTTCCTTGCAAGAAAGCATTGTTGACATCAAATTGATACACATCCCAAACTTTGTTAGTAACAATGGCTAGTAGGCACCTAATTGTTGTCATTTTTACCACCGGAAAAAAAAGTTTCATTATAATCAATCCCCTCTTTCTGTATGTCCCTTCTTACAACCAGCCTGACCTTTAATCTTTCAATTGTCCCATTTGTATGTTGCTTAACCTTGTAAACCCATTTACAAGGTAAAGCCTTTCTCCCTTGGACAGAACTAAATATCCCAAGTATGATTAGATTGTAAAGCATTAATTTCATCTTACATGGCCTTCTGCCAACCTGCATTTCTACAAGCTTCATGAAAATTGTTAGGTTTTGAAATGGTGGTAGTGGATTGTAGAGTAATTTGACTGAATTTTGAGAGGTTGGCAAAAGAAAACCTAGAAGGACTACTAGGAGAAGCAAAACATGAATCTCTAACATTGCTAAGATAAATTGTGTTATAGATATAATCCTGGAGATGTGATGGCAAAGTCCTAATATTAGTTCTACTAGATATTTTAACAGGAACTAGTGATTGTGACACAATAGGTTCAGAAGAAAGAGGTGACTGTTCTGGCTAAATGTCCAAACCAGGTGAATGAATAGAAATATTTGATGAGGGATTAGAAGGTTCTGAATGATCCTGTGGTGGAATAGAAGAGTATTCAATAGGGTCAGGAGTGAGAAAAATAGAATAATCTAGGGAAGAGTGTGAAAAAAAAATGATTTTCAACAAAATGAACATCTCTAGAAACAAAAACCTTCTAAGAGTCCAAATCAAGCAACTTGTACCCCTTTTGGTTGCTAGGATAACCTATAAATACACATTTGTGAGCTCTTGGATCAAACTTATTTCTTCCATGGACTAGAGTACTTTCATAACACAAACAACCAAAGCATCTAGGAAATTGATAAGAAGGTGGTTTGTCAAACAAAACTTCATAAGGTGTGTTTCCTTTAATAGCTCTAAATGGTAACCTGTTTATCAAGAAAGTAGTTGTCAAAATACATTCACCCCAGTAGAGTAGGGATACCTTTGAATGAAACAGTAAGGCCTTTGTAATTTCTAATAGATGTCTGTGTTTTCTTTCAGCCCCCCATTCTGTTGTGGGGTAGCCACACAAGAGGTTTGGTGAATAATTCCCTGTGAGGTTTAAAAATTTAGGGATGCTTCATTTTTCCTTAACTCTATGGCATTATAAGATCTAATCACCTTTACTTTGGTATTAAATTGTCTTTCTACCATGCATAAGAAACTCTGGATCACAGAGAAAGCATTGCATTTAGTACTTAACAGATAAGTCCATGTAGCTCAACTGTAATCATTCACTATAGTCAAAAAATACCTATAATTGTTATAAGTAGACACCTTGTATGGTCCCCAAGTGTCAATGTGAATAAGTTCAAAACTAGTGATTTGGCTAGTAGAGAAAGGTAATCTAGACTATCTAGCTTTAGGGCAAATATCACAATAACAATCGGAATGTTGAGGAACAGATAAGAAATTGATATTCTTAATTGATGCATATGGTAAATGCCCTAATCTTACATGTCATAACCTTATAATTGAAGAAACATTTGAACAAACTGGAAAAGGAACTGAAACTGAATCAGAAAAACAAACAGAATTACTGATTCTACTACAAATTTAGATTCTAAAGGAGTATTTCGACTTGCACTAGGCTTTTTAGGAAAGGGCTGCAACAAATAGAGACCTTCTTTTGGTTTACCAAAAGCTTGAGGCCTCTTCATTGATGACCCTGCAATATACAGTTGTTAGAATTGAAAAGAACTGTATAATTGAATTGACTACTGAATTTATGAACAGATAAGAGATTATATTTGAAACTTGGTACATACAAGACACTATGTATTGTCAAGTCAGAGAATATTTGAACACTCCCTATGTGAGTAACAATTATGAAATGAGAATTATGAAGGTTTATGTTGATTGGAATTCTAAGAGTAGAGAGAGAGATAAATGACTCAGAATCGAAACACATATGCTCAGAAGCCCCTGAATCTATTATTCAAGTTTCGAAATTAAAAACAGAAAAATAAGTCCCAAAATACTTCAAAATAGTACCAGCCACTGCATTGGCATTGATTTCAGGTCCTGCATTTTTTGTTGTTTATTTTGATAGTTTCATCTACTTCATTACTTGAATGAACTGTCCAAATTGTTCATTGCTCATGTGCTGATTGACTTGATCCATATAGTAGTTAGGATCTTCTTCCTCCATGATAGCTTCATTTCCTCTTACTATTGTTGAGTAGGTCTTGTCATTTGTGAAATTGAAATCCTCAGGAAAACCTATCAATCTGTAGCAATCATCTATGACATGAGCACAAGAAACATTAGGGTTGTATTTCTTCTTTCCTTTGAACCTTGGATTTTGTGTTGGATATCTAGGAGTCTGCTGAGCCTGTTGGTAGTTGTTCATTCTAGGATAGCCCATATTTGACTTAGTTTCAGATCCTGGTCCTGATCCTGATGCACCTGGGCTGAATTTCTGAAACTGCTTACCATTTTTGTTTTTATTTACATTGTTATTAACCATGAAAGATGAAGAATCAGTAGGAATGATAGGACTCATGTATGTTTCCTTTTGGTTTTCATCCTATAAGATCAAGGAATAGGCAATATTTATGTTAAGTAGTGGATTCATCATAAGAATATTACCCCTAGCTTGAGCATATGTGTCATTAAGACCAATAAGAAACTGTATAAGCATCTCATCCTCCACAGATTTCTCTAATTTTTGTTTTCCCTCACATATGCACACACAAGTACACTTATCTTGTGAATCCGGAGAAGCTAATTCATCCCAAAGCCTCTTGAGTTGAGTAAAGCATCCTGCAATATTGTTAGTTCCTTGTACCAACCTGTTAAGTTCCTTTTTCACGTGGAAAAGTTTAGCACCATTTTGATTGACCAAATCTGTGCTCTAGACTCATCTAGAGTTCTTTAGCAGTTCTAGAGTATATAACACTATCTGCTATTTCTTTTGAAAGGGAATTAAGAAGCCAGGATGTTACCATGTCATTACACCTGCTCCAAGGCTGCAAATCTGGTGATGTTGGGGCTGGTGAAGGATGTGTTCCAGTGATGAATCCCAAGTTGTTCTTTGCAGAGAGTGTTATAAGCAATGATCATCAAAAGTGCTGCCTACCAACCCCATTCCAGGAGAGTCTGAAGAATGCAGATAGAAGGCATGATTGATATCAATCTTAGTTCCTGAGGGTGATCCTGCTACCAGAGTTGCAGGTGTTGATTCAGAATTATTGATTGCTTCGTTAGTCCTGATTGTAATTGATTAATGTGATTAGTTACTTCTCTGATACCATAGAGGATTTACAAGAAACAGTAAAGAGAACGTTTTGAAAATTTTCTATGTATTGATCTCTTCCTCTAAACACGTATATATACAGCTACAAGGAAAATCAAAGAACATTCTATTCCTAATAGACTATACAGATGTCCTGCTCCTATTTGCTAAGTCTATAACAAATTTTTATTCTTTACAATATCTGAGAAAGGGTAAAATAGGTAATCTAAGTAATATAATTCTAGGTATCCAAAATATATACATGGGCTGAGAAGATACATTGACTTCATTTCTTTGGGCCTATAATTTCTTCTGTTGTCAAAGAGTGTTGAGGCCCAATTCGCTTAAGTCCAATTTTTCTTGGTACAGCTCGTGTGCTTTGAAGCACTTCGACGATTCCTAGGGTCCTCTTTACCTTGGTCTTCATTTCTGCATTTCTCTATTGAAGGTATCTCTGAAATCTCAACACCAATCTATACCTATCATCTTAGGCCCCATGATAGTAGAGTCATTTGGACAATTTGCAAACAATTATTTGTCCTATATATGATTTTTAAATTTAGTGATAAAGAATTGGAAAAAATTGCTACCATTACTTAATATAATAATATTTTCAACTTCACCTAAATATTATTTTCTCTATTGTAAGACAAGTTAATACCACATCTAAATCTAATATTTTTATAAGCGTTCGATATTATATCTCAGAGATCAGTTAATTGAATTTTGGCAAAGAATAAACATCTTTGGGCTACAATATTCTTGTTAAAGGTATAAAAAAGTTATTGGGGCAATCTGTTTTGACACTATCATTTTATTTGTTTTCGTCTTTTAATTTTTTTTACATATATAATCACTTTAGATATATGTTTGAATTAAGCTTGATAAAAATCAAACTTCAAACAAAATGTCTCAAATTATATATGAGAGAAGTTCATTCATTTATGCGTAAAATTCTACAGAACTGGTTCACTTCAGACAATTTTTTATGAATTTAACTATATAAGACTAAAGTTGAGCTTTCGTTTATGTATATATATATATATATATATATATATATATACTAGTTTTTTGACACATACGTTGCACATGATTACCGATTTTAAAATATATGTTGTAGTAAATATTATTGTTTATTTAAGCAAAGATTTGAATAATAAGTTTAGTTCAAAATAATATTACCTTATCGACAATATTTGTTGTGTATATAAAAATTAAACTAATACAAACTTCAATTGGCGTTATTACAAGTCATATGAACTTTTCTTCGTCTAAAATACTGAAATATTAAGAAATAGTCAATAAGTAAAATAAAAGGGCAATGTTTATATAGTATTAACTATTTTGAAGCAAACTTTCTGACAATCTAAATCACATAAGTAGCATTGATAAAAAAAAGTCATTCTTTTGTCTTGAGCATAAAAAAAAATCGTGACAATTTTCTAAATTTTGGAAAAAATATTCAGAAGCATATATCTACATCACAAGAGAAATTGTTAACAAAAACAAATGAATTTAGACTATATCATGTTAACTTCATATATTGGAACATTACATACTAATGTACATATTAAGAAAAAAAATAATTATTATATCATCAAAATTATTTTCCTCAAGTACTTGAGGTTATAGAATATACCCTCTTAGGATAGAACGATTTACTTCATCAGAATAGTAGTACCTCATATTCCGCTAAACTTTTAACTCACTCAACGACAATAAATCACACAAAAAATTTAAAATACAAAAAGAAGAAGAGTAGAAGATTAAAAACAATTGTGGTTGAAAAATGAGAGGAAACCCCTCTATTTATAGTCAACAAAGGGTAGTATGAACAAATATTTTTGTGTCTGAAAAGTCATGACCTTTTCGAGAAATCACAACCCTTTGGAAAAGTCACAACTTATTGAAAAAGTCACAATTCTTTGAAAAAGTCACAACTCATCAAAAAATCACAACCCTTTGAGAAAAGTCACAACTTATCGGAAAAGTCACAACTCATATGAACAAATGTTTTTGTGTCTTATCTGAAAAGTCATGACCTTTCCGAGAAATCAAAACCCTTTGAAAAATTCACAACTCTTTGGAAAAGTCACAACTCATCGAGAATTCACAATCCTTTGAGAAAAGTCACAACTTATCGGAAAAGTAAAAACTCATAGAAAAAGTCACAACCTAAGTTAGGGTTTATTATAGTAATTTAACATTCAAGTTAGGATTTCATACTTTTAAGATAATATATATATGAACTTAGGAGAAAATAACTTTAAACACCATACGTCTGATCTCATCTCAAATGAATACACATACAAAAATGTTAAAAAGCAAACGTAAGTTAAATGATACATTAAAATCAGGTATCAAAACTTTATCCCTATTATCAATAGTTTATTCGCTCAGAATTTTGGGATGTTATCAATACTTTCCTCTTAAATATTTTATATCATTCATCGAACGTCGTGCAGTGCCACGTGATTGAATTCTTTGGTTGTATATATTATATACCAAAGTTTTTATATTCTTTAATTCCGTGTTTCATGTGCTGACAAATTCGCAACCTAACAAGCCATTGAGCTATTAATTTAAGGTTGAATATTGTCTAATAAATAATTGTATTTGTATATGTTTTAATATTTTGATTCCCCTGTTTTATGAGTTTTTCTAATAGACAATTCAACTTGATTATTTTTTTTTTGTAAACGTTATTGTCAACTATATTTACGTGAGTTTAATTATGTAGAGTTGGAGAAAAACGTGAGATACCCATGTTTAAAATGTAAATGTGAAGGTTTTGATTTTGAGAATATTAACTTATTTGCAAAACAAACGACCCCTAACATATTGCACAAAATTGAAATACTATTTTTTAAAATTTATCATACAATGGCAAATGTTCGTAATTGACTTTCTAAAAATTTCCAGAATCTAACGTTTTAACAATGATAAATAATAAATAAATATAAGTATACTTAATATGGTTTGATTAATTTACCTACGTATGAAAAATTAATATAAATAATATTATTGAGGGAATAATTTGCCTTTAAACAATACTCCTCTAATATTGGGAAAACTATCGCATTGTATGATCTTAGTCCAAAAATCTGTTTTCTAGAATGAATTACTCAAATATATATTTTTTTAAAAAAATTATTTTTAATTAAGAAAGATAATTTTTATTTTAATTATAATAGAAATCACTCATTTTTGATCAAGATGTCTGAGTTTGAATTGAGGATAAAATATTCTTGAGCACTTTATTCTTAATATGTGATTTTCAATAACAATTTAAATTTTTATTGAACTTTACATTAAATACCTGATATCTAACCTGAGGAAAAAAGTTATACTCTATTATCTATTTTTGAAAAATATTTATGCCACATAGCGTATATATTTTATGAATAAGCACACGTGTTAATTCGTAATAATGCATAAGTACTTTTTACAAAGAGTTGATATTGATACGATACATATAGTGATTTTTTTCTCATGTATAATACTGTATGATGAATGATGTTGTATAATTATATTATTAATTAATAATATTAATAATAAAGAGCTTTACTATTCTATTCATGTCTTGAGCCCCAAATAAGACCAGTGGAAGCCATACCAAATTTGTATTTATTTAATATAATAATAAAGTTATATGATATACTTTTAATAAAATAGCACATAAATGGGTGAATTTACCATTAAAACAACAGAATTATTATTATTATTATTATTATTATTATTAAACAAAAGGTAGCTAGCAACATCAGCAGATATTAATGTTTTCTCATATGAGGGTGATAGCTAGCCTATAGGAAATATTATATTATTGTGAATAATTCCTCGAATTTCGTGACAACCAAATAATTGAGTTTCTATTGTGTGACCCAATATGTGTAGGTTCGTTTGATCGAATGCATAAAAATAATGTTAATAGAATGTATTAGGAAAATGATGTTTATATAATTAGTAATATTTATATTAATTATATTTATTATATTAGTTATGTAGAAATTACTTTTCATATATTGTTTGATTAGATGTATTGAAATTAGCATGTTTAATTGTATATTTTTTTAAATATATATATATATATATCCATTATAAATATGACGAAAAAGATGAAAAAAAAGTGTTTTGAAGGAATTGAGTCTTTAACCATTATAATGCATGCATAGAATTTCCTTACATTATCAATAAAGCATGAATTTTCATGTATTAGTAATATACTCCTCAAAACATAATAATTATGCATAAGCAGAAAAAAAATATACCAAATAAAATATTATTAATACATAAAATTAAAATATGCCTAATTTTTTCTAATACACTCTACCAAACTATTCATTAAATTCTATTTATCATAATGATATAGATAGTATAAATATACTTATTACTTACACAAATAAATCAACCTGTAATTAATCTATTCCTTTATTTCCTTATTTGTTGTCACGTTTATTAAAAACAGTTATTTTAAATTACTTATTATTTAGAAATATTAAAAGAAAAAATATTTTGTCTTAGTGTGAATTGGCATAAAAGTTAAAAAAAATTAATTACTTATAATATATATATATATATATATATATATAAAATTCATGGTCAAGTTTTAATAAAATTACTCCCTCCGTCCCAATTTTATATGTCACTTTTCGGATTTCGAGATTCAAACAAGTTTATCTTTGACCGTAAATTTTTCATATATTTTTTAATTATTTTGAATTGTCAATTATTATGAAATATAATACTTTTTACATAGTTTACAAATATAAATTTTATTTCAAGAAAATTAAAAATTCCACATGCAATTTCCGGTCAAACTTTTATTGTTTGACTCTTAAAAAATAAAAAATACAAAGACAATATATAATTTGATCGCAATCACAGAGGTTTTTCTTGGAGGTCATGGCTGGTCTTCACGTGATTAAACAGCACACATTATTAGTGCATTTCAAAAGAAAAATAATGCAAAGTATGCTTCATTTCAAAAGAAAAGGAGATTTTTATGTTGATAGTGGGCCACAACACTAAATATTTTCACCACCCTATCTTATTACTGAACTGTCAATCAATTATGTTAGTCGTTAGGGACTACTTCACAAGTTAATATGCATCTATATTTATTCAACTTTCTAACACAAATACAAGATCTATGAAATAACTATTGGATTCGTTGGAACCCACAAACCATACCATGTGCTCTCGGGTCCAAATTCGAGCATGTATCAAATAGATTTATATGAAATCTCAAATAACTTAACAACAATAAAATTCAAAAGAAAAAGATGTTTAAATTTGACTTGTAAGCCTTGTAATATAAGATTGTGTTAAAGAACCTTCCCATGTTTCAACCCAAACTATCCCACTAAGTCCAGAATATGAAATGACGCTAACTAAAGCATCAAATAAACAATTATTGTACAAATATTCAACACAAAAAAATTGGATTATTACAAAGTAATGGCCTAAAATGAAGGAGAACAGATAATAATAGTGATGGATGTTAGATAAATCTAAAGGAAGGGAAGGAGAAAGTTTGATCGAATATAAAGAAGCTAGAGTGAAATGTGGTGATCTCGTGGAGGTAGGATCTGAAGAATTTACGAGGAAATCTAGAGGTAAATATCGCGATATAAAATCATGATTTTAAAACAATGCTTGAATATGTGATTCAGGATTATAATTTAAAGTGTTCAACATATCAAATTTTGAGTTCAATGCCACATTTTCCCTTTAAGAATTTATTTTTTTTAATTATTAATCATCTTATATGAGTAAAATCAATATTTTAGATTCTGTATTTAGTATTTAGTCAAATAATTTAAGTAAAAATCTAAACATAAATGAAGTTCATCTTCATATAGATTTTGGGTTGACTATTCAAATCTAAGAGAGTAATGCATCTGGCCATAGATTCAACAATAAATAATACTACTATGATAACGTAAATAGGTCCTACTCCTTCCATTTTAGTTTATATACAGTAAAATGTCTGTAAATTAATATAGGTGGAATCATGAAATTTTATTATTTTATAGAGACATTATTTAATTAATATTTATTAATTTAAATAATGATTTGAGATTTAATGAAGGTTAATTTTAATTATATCAAAATCATTGTCTCTTACTAATTTATGTATCATATTTATTGATTTCACACAAAAAATATTATATATAAAGTACAATGAATACATCAAAATAATTGTATCTTATTAATTTATGTATCATAGTTATTGAATTGTCACTATCGTGCAAACAAAAGAGCATGGATGACAAGTGTGCTTTTTGATGAATATATTCGTTGGTTTGACCACAAAATGCATGGTAGACGAGTTTTGCTTATGGTAGATAATTATTCAATCCATAATAGAAATATTGAAGGACTACAAAATGTTGAATTGTTTTTCTTGCCACCCAACATGACATCCAAAATTCAACCTTGTGATGCTAGGATAATAAGAACCTTCAAGATATATTATCATAACAAATTTTATCGTAGGATATTAGAAGGTTATGAAGTGGGACAAACTGATCTAGCAAAGATTAATGTTTTGAATGCTATCAATTTTGCAATCCTTGCTTGGACAACAAATGTTCAGCAAGAGACAATAGCAAATTATTTTCAACACTGTAAAAATCGTTGGGGGATGCAATTTCAGAGAATTTGAATGAACCCACTTGTGAAAACGTCATTCATAAACTTGAAGTCATGATTAATAATCTTATCTACCACAATAAAATGGGTGTCAATAACCTGTTGGATTATCCTGGTGAAAGTGATACATGTTCAGAGGTCCAGAGCTTAGAAGAAATTGTGGAAGCAATGTTGATGATGAAGTTGAAGATGATACTATACATTTGGAACCAGTTACATGTAAGGAAACACTTATTACATCTAGAACTCTTCACAATTTTATGGTATAATTCGAAAGGATAACACCAGAGCTCTTGGATGCAATAAGAAAAGTTAGAGATGATTTTCAACTAGATTATAATTTTAAGAAACGATAGAATATAATAGAATCATATTTCACTAAATTGTCTTAGATATATTTGTACTTTTAAAGAATTATTAATTTATGATATTAATGGACCATATATTTATATAGGAATCTTCTGAAAATATATTATCTTATTATCTTATCAATTGGTGATTTTTTCCATTGGCCCAAGTTGGAACCAGAGGAAAATATTACTTTAGAGAGATTATTAATTTAACGAGTATTAATTTATAGAGGTTTTACTGTAATGTAATTTATTGTACACAAAATTATGGAAAAAAGTATTTTAGGATAAATTATTTAGGTTGTTGGTAATCCTGATTTTAATATCAAGATTACATTTATGGGATATTTTCAATGTGAACCAAACAACCCCTTATAGTACGGAGAGAAGTTTTTTGGCAAAATGTATTTTAATTTTTCATGTTTGATTGATCAAAATATTTTTAAAAATATTTTTTCTCGATAAATTAAATAAGTTTCTTACGAATGAAAAAATAATTTTCCTAATGAAAGTAGATCAAACAAATTACTTTAAATTACATTTTACTTAATTGTTTCCTCTTCATGTACCCACACTCCCCCTCTCCCCACCCCCACTCCACCGGACCGACCCACTGTCTGGACGGAGGTAGAAGCAAAACCAAGTATCTTTTGCTCAAATAATAATAAATTCAATAAATATGTTCATATCTTAAGACTCAATTATTAGCCCTTCAAGACGACATCCTAAATTTCAAAATCCCCATAAAGTTAAAATGTTTATTTTGCTTGACGTACTCTTCAGAATTTATAAAGTTAAAATCTTAATTCGACTTACATATAAATATACTTAAAATCACACTTTATTCGTTCAACAATACTTGTTCACTATACTAAAAATAGATATCCAACAATATTTATCCACTTCATGAAATTCATGGATAATTTTACACTTAATTCCTAATTTACCCTTATCATTAATTATACTCATTTTCCTATTATATTTTCCAAGACATTGTATTTATCATATTCAAAGAGTAATATAGTAAAATTACCCTTCTATTTATAATTTTTTAAAGGGTATGCCAAGTTACTTGTGGACAACTATTATTGGACAAAGGAAATATTTTTTTTGACAACTATTATTGGACAAAGGAAATATTTTTTTTCTTACTTACCAAACACTAAAAAATATATAAAAATTCCACTTATTTCTATTTTCCTTGAGTACCAAACACACCATTAATTCCAACAACCTCATGAGTGGACAAAATATTATATATATATATACCCTAAAAGAATCTAATTTTGTCTTGAAATGATTCTGAAAAACCCTCACCAAAGGCCGCATTTCTTTTTGCCCTTTCTGTTTAACCATTCTTCTCCCCAACCATGACTCAACCACCACAAAATTAGGCCAATGCAATTAATTCTCTCCTTCTAAAATCATTCATTTAATCTCTATATCTACTCAATAATCTCTCATTTTAATTTCAATTACTGATCTATAAGTGTTTTGAAGCTATGGAACTAAGTGCCATTAGGAAACATAAGCACGTTGTGAAGATTTGTCAATTAAGTTGTCTTCTCTTTACTTCTACTGTTTAATATCCTATCTGCCTTTGTGTTTATAGCACTACAATAAAAAAGTTTTTTAGCGTAATAAATTAGTTGATTTTCTCAATTGTTTCATGACGATGTTGAAATTGAATCGTGGATGGAATTTGGAAATGGGGAAAAAGTTTGATTTTTGTGCTCGGGGAGAAGGAGGAAGTGGATTTTTGAGAATTCGAAGAGATGATAAGAAACAGGGGATTTGTTTGAATTGCTGCAGCGGTGTTGAAAATGGTAGAACGATTACTATGAGTGATACTGATTACTTTTATAGTTCGATAGCATCAATGACTGATTCAACGACTCAAACTGATAATGCGGAGGGAGAGGAATTTGTGAGGATGATGAGGGAAGCTCAGCCTTATTTTCTTGCGCATAGGGATCGGACATTTGTTGTTCTTCTGTCAGCTGAGATTATTGATGGCCCTTATTTGTCTTCCATAATAAAGGTATGTGCGTTTAAATTAATCGAATCAGTATGTTTTTGAATATCGAATTGATAAAAGAATGAAATTAAACATAGTTAGTCCGGGCATATATTTATACTATATTTTTTGTAAATAATAAATTTAGAGTTGTTTGACGTTAAAACGTGAGTGTTATTACCAAAAATGATGATGAGGTGTAAAATTCTTCTATTTTAACGAGAGCATTTTTAAAAAAAAAGTACTTATGTACTATAGAGATTACTTACTCTTTAATGAGTCTAGTCTTATGTGTTGTAATTAATGAAGGACTTATTGGTTTGAACTTTGATTGACGTGAATTTAATAATTCTATTTATTTAATTTTAATTTATTTGTCTTTTTTTTTTTTTTATAAATAAGACTTTTGAATATTAAAATCATAAATTAAAAATATGTCAAATATATTATTAAAAAATTAAAATTGAAAAGTCATTAGTATTTTTTAAAAGATATGTCAAATGTGCTGGGTGCATGTTGGTTTACGTGTAACACTATTGCCGGTGTGAATGTAAAATAAGATTATTGTAACTTGTAGGAGCTATATATAGTCTATTGCAATAAATTAAACTTGGCCTTTTTACGAGGAAGTTTGCTCAATTAGTCGTATTTCAAGCATTAAAAAGTAAACAAAAAGTAAGAATTCTTCAAATATAAAATATATTATTTTTTAACTAAAATAGAAAAGATCATGAAAGGTGAAACGACAAATTATATTTTCTTTGACTAATATTAATGACTGCCTTTTGTTGAAAATGGAGTTTAGAAAAAATCATTTGTATAGTTTGTGGTCCAAAATGCTGTCAATTTTACTTCTGATGGAGTTGGCATTAAGAAAATAATTAATGATATAAGTATTTTATTAAATTATTTTTTATTAAAAGATATCTTAAAAAATGATTTGCGAAATAAATATTTAATGTTGAGGATAAAATATGAAAAATTATTGTGTTTTCTTTGATATGTAGTAACAATTAAAAATGAAAATTTATTTTAGAAATAAGTGACAAATAAAAGTGAACGGGGATAATATTTTAGAAGTATTGCAATAGTTATAAATTGTTTTATTACGATAAATTTAAATTTTAACAATTAAATTAATTTTTAATTTTTTTTTTTTGTTTTGATGATGTTATTTGTTGTATTATGTCGTATTATTAAGTTAAATATCATGTTTGTTTTGATTATTATTTAAATTTCATTTTATTAGGTATGATTTATATTCATCGTTAGTATGATGTACAGTCACATTTTGTATAACAACCCATTTAGCATAGTCGCATTATTATCTTAATATTTATTTTGTTTTTTACCCTATCTTTTTTATAGCAACTCTATTTATGTCCTATAATTTATATGTAATATTATACTACTATAAAAATAATGTATAATTTAATAATTCATTCTAAATATTATATGCCATCAAATATGTACATTATGAAATAATACGCAAAACACAGTGTAATAGATGAAGTAATAATATTCATGGTTGAGACTTGAGAGTCACCGATCAATATCTTACCTAAATAAGAAGACCGGTCGAGCCGGACAGACCGGGTCGACAGTTAACCAGTAGCACTACCGGTTCATGTCCATTCCCGTTTCCGGTGAACATTCTCCGACTCCGACTCTGACTCTGACACTACCAACTCCCCATAAATCTCAATATCAGCTTCACCGGCAAGGCCTTGTGCTCCAGTTATTAAACAATGTAAGCTACCAATTTTCGCTCGCAGCGAAGTTTGGACAACTCCAGTTGGAAATAGTTTCCAAGGGAGGTGAAAGCTGTTATCATTAAGGGTTAATTTTTCGAAGAGATTGTCAATTAGGTGCGGTGTTTATGGGGAAACGGAAAGTGCAGCTGGTTTTTCCGACGTGAGCAGTGCAATAAAAGATGACTTATTTGTTGGGTTTTTTCGAGAAGCTTGGCCTTATTTTCTTGCGCATAGAGGAAGCATTTTCGTTGTTTTAATCTGCATGTTCCTATTTTAACTTTGTCTTCCAGTTATCTACTCAGGACATTCACCTCCCGTTTGACCATAGATTTTGAAGCTAAAACTTGAAAATATGAGTTTACGAAGTTGTGATTTTGGGAACTTCAAGTTTTGTTTGGACATGGATTTCAATTGAATTTTTTTATGAAGTTTCGTGATTGAAAGTGAAATTTCTTCCAAAACGGCCAGTTTTTGGGAACTTGAAAATGTTTGAAGATCAGATTTCATGGCCAAATAGATATTCAAAGATAAATTTTCAAAAACTACTGCCAATATCTATGGCCAAACGTTAGCTCAATGTGTTATTCTTTTTCCTTTTCTAGTAGTGGAATTCCAAGTTTGGATTTTTTAGATAAGATTTGGTCGGAGATTTTTGTTACTCTGCTGCTCAATGTGTGATTTAGAGAAGTTTTAAATTTTAAGAGAACTTTAACTGATCAAAAATTTAAGATTCTTAATGGGTTTGAAATGAAGTGAAATGGATATAGAAGATTCACATAGTTGAATTGGGTTAGTTTGGGATTGAGTAGTAATTGATTGATTTTTGGTAATTGTAAGTTCATTAGTTTGTTGATTTATCCCACTTTTAGTAATGCATGATGGTTGGATTTACACACAAACTTTGCAGGATATCTCGCTCCTTCATGGCCTGGGAATCAAGTTTGTTCTTGTACCTGGAACTCATGTCCAAATCGATAGGTTTCTGGCTGAAAGAGGTCAGCAAAATGTTGTTGTTTTCTTTTCTTGTTCAGTTTGATAGTGCTAGTTTTACGCCACTACATGTGTTTTCTTCACTCTTTCTGATGCTGATAGCAAATAATTGTTATTTTCTCTTAATTTTATTATTCTTAATGATAGACAAAAAAAATTCAGCTTAGGCTCCACTTACATTAGGTCGGTTTTTACCAGGAGTCTTCGTACTTTAGTGAAAGACTTGTATGTCCATGTTCTGTGAGATTTAGTAAACCTCTTGTTTTAGAGAACTCATAATGTAATTTTAAAAACACTCTGGAGTACTTAGGATTGGAATGAAATGGAGCTGAATGTGAATTCAGTTGATTCATATAGCTGGTGTTGGCTAGTTTGTGCTTGATAGAGTTAATCAATTAATTAGTTATCTCAGACGGAGTTTTGATGACTTTGTCTTAATTAAAATGTTAGTAATTTTCCTCGTCTTGATGTTATCATCATCTAGAAAGTGTCCCTGCATTGGTACATGCATCGTCCTGTCAGGTGAACAGAAACAATCTAGACATGTTTTACTCACAAACTCAGAAGATATTAAGCTAATAAAGACTCACTAAAGTCTAAAAGGTATTCTGCCTCTAATTTCGCTCGACAATTGGTTGGGTCTGCTCTAAACAGTGAAGACTTCAGGTTAAAGCTTGATCAACTTGCTAATGATGAGCTGGAGCTCATAACCTAGAAAATAGTTTAGATGCAAGATCCTTTTTCCTATTATATTGACCGTAATACATTTCCAAAAATTGCTAAAATTAACATGGGGAAACCCAAAGCTTTGGCATCCATTTTCACTGATAGAAAGAGGAATCAATAGCATTAATGGCTTAGATAATTATGCATTTTAAAATAACCAAAATTGCATGCAAAGGAGTTTAACAGTCTTTACTATTCAAAGTCCTCTACTTTTTCCTTTTTAATTAGCACCATTATATTATTTTTCTTTTCTCTAAACTACAATTTTTTCTCTATCTTAAGAAGAATATTCTCAGAAGCAAGTGATTTGAAAACTCTTTCTTACAGGAAGTGAGCCCAAGTATGTAGGCCGCTACAGAGTAACAGACCCTGATTCACTGATGGCTGCAATGGATGCAGCTGGGAGAATTCGTCTTATGATAGAGGCAAAGTTGTCTCCTGGGCCGTCATTGACTGGTGTCCGCCGGCATGGAGAAAATAGTCGCTGGCATGATGGTGTTAGTGTTGCTAGTGGTAATTTTCTAGCAATGAAGGTGAGAATATAACGTCATTGCACAATGTAAATATTATGAAATGTATTTTCATTCTTTTTGGGTTTTAAATTGTTTGCATCAAACGTCATTTCAATGACAATGAGGTTGACTTGGGATTTTCATTATAATTCCGGCAGAGAAGAGGAGTTGTAGAAGGAATTGATTATGCAGCGACTGGTGAAGTAAAGAAGATAGACATTTCTCGCATTCGTGAGAGACTTGATCAGGATAGCATTGTGTTATTAAGCAATCTTGGATATTCCAGCTCTGGAGAAGTTTTGAACTGCAAGTATGCTTTATGGCTTTTGATAGGTATCTTTGTTGATGTGATGCATCATTAGTCCTGCATCTTGTTCTACGAAATTCGTTAAAATCAGCGAATAAACAGAATTTCAGGAAGCTATATACTAGAGCATAGTGATACATAAGACTTCAGCCTAGTAGTGATCAATTTTCTGGTTCTAACCTCTCTTTTAATTAAACTGGTAAGCTTCCATTTTCAAGTTTCCTTTAACTTATGGGACATTCTCCTTTCTTTATTCAACTGCTTGACAGGCATAAAATGCTCCTTCTCTCTTCTTCACCTGCTTATTCTTCTTAATCTTTTTTTTTTTTTTTGTGAAAACTCGTGCACTTGGAAGATTGCAATACTTAAATCTCAGTGATAGGATCAAAAACCAGAAGTCAATCAAAAGGAAGTCTTCTAGTGAAATCTTAACACGAAAAAAGAGGAAATAACTAGCAAGAATGTGATTTATGCCTAGGGTGCATGCCAACTATTATCATAAGAAGTGTAAAATTAACTATTGTAAAAGAAATATTACTTCAGGTTGATCTCATTTTGGTCACACTTTTGGGTTTATGTTTACTTGATTGAATAGGTTACACTCAACTTGGGTGGTTTCTTATAGTAACATTACCTATCAATTTGTTTCTTCACGATTCATGTAGTTTTAGATACAGTTCAAACACTCTCAACAGGGTGATGAGGAAGTACACCAATAACTTTCTCGCCTCTTCTTTCGTTACAAAATAGTGCTAATAAAAAATATTGTGCTCGTGCAGACACACACACATATATGCGACATTATGACTCCCATCTATTGGAGGGGTGATATAGATGGACTTGTGGAGTTGAAGTTAGCTTAACATCGAACTTTGAACATATCTTTATCCCTCACCATGGGTAGAAGCCAATAATTTCACGATTTTATGTGTGTCAGTGCCCTCTGCGGGAATGCTATTTTTTTTTATATCAATCTGCTTTTCTTGGGAACTTAGCTTGTTTTAAACAGTGGTCGTGTGTTTGCGGAGATTACTTCATTTCTTAATGTGTAGTAGTTTTTCATGTTTTTACAAAACTATTTCTAGAGGCTCTATCCGAAACAGTCTTTCTACTTTCAAAAGGTAGGGGCAAGGCTGCGTAACCGCACCCTCCCCAGACCCCACTTGTAGCAAAACTATATCTAATTAATTAGGCTTGATGCTCAGTACACCACATTTTTCTGAAACTACCATTGTGAGTCAGCTTTTTGTGAATATGTCAAGTGTGTCACAGCCTTTGATGTGAATGCTCATCTTTTAAATCAATCTACTATCTTGGGAACTCAACTTGTATTACACAGTGGTCATCTGTTTCATGATCCCATGTTGAGTTAATTCATTTTACAATTCCTAATGTATAACATGTTTTTCTTTTTTCTATAACCATTTTCTGATTGATTAAGCTAGATCCTCAGCACACAACATTCCCGACTCTTCAATCACGAGTCAGTGTTTAGTGGATATGTTTTTTCTTTCCGTCTTTATTTTGCCTTGAGTTTTAAGATTGATAATGTGTTTTATTTTATTGAAGCACATATGAAGTTGCTACAGCTTGTGCCTTGGCTCTAGGAGCAGAGAAACTGATTTGTATTATAGATGGTCCAATTCTGGATGAGTCTGGCCATCTTATTCGTTTCTTGACTCTTCAAGCTGCTGACATGCTGGTTCGCAAACGAGCAGAACAAAGTGAGGCAGCAGCTAATTATGTAAAAGCTGTCAGTCAAGAGGACTTCAATTGTTTAGATCACAATGGTTCTAATGGATCAATCTCTTCCTACAATATGAATGGGTTTAGCCAAAAATACAGCGTTTTTCAGAATGGTGTTGGTTTTGACAATGGGAATGGGCTTTGGTCTAGTGAGCAGGGTTTTGCCATTGGAGGACAAGAGAGGTTAAGTCGACTAAATGGTTATCTTTCAGAGTTAGCTGCAGCTGCTTTTGTGTGCAGAGTAAGATCCTGGCTGTCTAATCACTATATCTGCAGATTTTTAGAAGTGTCTAAACTAGACAATAATTGTCATGTTATTTACCCTAACCCTAAATATACAACAGAAAATTGCATTTTCTCTAAACTTGACCCTTGATGGCTAAAGGGGTAGATTTTGGAAGTTATCGCTCTTTGCTGTTAAAACTTCTTTTATAATAGCTTGTGCATTAGAGATATGTATGTTTACAGAATAGTCAACTAGTTTCATGTTCTCACTACATATTATGACTATATATGGTTTGCTGTGTGTAGCAACTATCAACTTTCACAGTGATCTATCGTCTGATGAAATTTTCATGTCCTACTAAATTGACTCCTCATTTATCAATATGATATCTCTATTGGCTTATTGGTTAAAATTTTTGCCAATTCTGTACTCCATTTGCCATCAGGGAGGTGTTCAAAGAGTTCACCTGCTGGATGGTACTATTGGTGGAGTTTTACTAAAGGAATTGTTCCAAAGAGATGGAGTTGGGACAATGGTAGCTAGGTATGCAAATCTTGATGAAATATTGATTGTAATTTAGTCAAGACATGTGGATATTCACTTTTCCACATTTACATCATTTCCTCTTTAAGTTGATCAATGATATTCACTTTTCCTTGTGTTTTTGAACCGTCAAATCCATGGTACAAATAGTTCACTTTCAAAGCAAGTCATGAATGAGAAGACAAAAATATAATCTACAATAAACGAGCTCAGTAGGTTAAGAGTAACAAATTGGGCTAATGTGAGTCACCTTTCACCAGCATGGTTAAAACACCACCAAATGTGGAGAAGAACAGCAGGAAATTACTGTGCTATTATTACTATCCAAATTTGACATTTTATTTCTTTGCGGAGAAATCCATGGCGCAACTTAAAAGATTCAATCCCCTTGGACACAATTTGGTATATGACTATTAGAAGTAATAGCCAGAATTTCCTGAGATGTTTAACCAGCTACTTACATTGCCAAAATAAAATTAGCCTTCCTTTCACAATATTGATATATAGAACTCCACGAGCAGTGAGAATCTGCATGTCTCTGGTTGTCTGATCCACTCCCTATATGACATTATGTTTCTCACCACAAAAGTTCATGCTTTCCCTGTCTCTAGAATTAAAAGTTGTACTCTCAGTCGAATAATTATGTTAGGACATGGCTAATTGATATTTGCAATCCTTTTTATGACTATCTTTCGACTAAGATGTGCATGAATCTCTCTTTCTCAGTGATCTTTACGAAGGAACACGAATGGCAAGGCTGTCGGATATTCCCGAGATCAAACAATTATTACAACCTCTAGAGGAGTCTGGAACATTGATCAGAAGGAGCGAGGAAGAGGTTAATCTTGATGCTTTTTATTATGCGAAAATAGTTACTAAATCAGCTTCTATTTGGTTAATGTTTGTATAGCATTTTTCTTTTTTCATAATTATGTGTTTTTTACTTGTTCTAGCTGGTGGAGGCACTGCATTCATTCATTGTTGTGGAGAGAGAAGGCCACATTATAGCTTGTGCTGCTCTCTTTCCTTACTTTGAAGAAAAATGTGGAGAGGTTGCTGCTATTGCCGTTTCTCCTGATTGTCGTGGCCAAGGACAAGGAGACAAATTACTTGGTAACTCTTTCTCATAGTAAAACTAATTACTCTTTCGATAAATAATGCATGTAAGCAGTTTCAGGATGTTGTGATTATTTGTATTTGTCCTATGAAGTTGCAAACACGTTAACTAAGGAGTTTAAGATATTTCCTGAAGCCTTTAATAACTTGGATTAGCAAACAGAGCAAAGCATAAAATAAAGACATGATGAATCTAGACTTACCATCAATGACGGGTTATATATCAGAACCTCATCATAAATGATAACAATGCCACCAACATAAGTTGTAAGAATTAGTTCAGTACCTCCAACAATAACTTAAGATTTTTTATGAAGCCCAAGCATTAAAATGAGCCAATTATACATACCGTATATACCAATGGAATGTGATCATTTGGTATTCCCCCTTGTGATTATCCATTCCTCCAAATTTCCTTGTACGTGTGGAAGAAATCTCGAAAGCAAACAATTAGATATAGAAGCTCCTCACCTACAACCTTACGTGTTTTCCCTCAAAGATGTCTGTCAACTCTTGTGTTTCTCTCAATACAACTTCTACTCTGCTCTAATAATCTGACACAGTCTTGCCTTTTTCCGTTCTATGAAAATCCATAGTTCGAAATCAACTCACCGAAATCATTAACATTTGTTGGATTCCTTGAGGTAATTTTCTAGAATGGAATTGATGGGAAGAGTAAGGGATGATAAAAGCTAACAGATTAAAATCAACGAAATAAATTAGAAAGCACAAATTAAATACTGGAATTCAATATTAAGAACATTTTACTGCAAACTAGCACTAGATTGTTCTCAACCAGAATCCAAATTTTTGCTCACCAATGGAAGATTTTGTCTAGCCAAAAATCAAAGAAGATTCTTTCCTCCTGTTTTTTTTTTCCTAATAATTCTTCCTGAATCTAAACAATAACAACAATGAAAACAACAGTCTTTTTTACTTTTTTATTAATAAACAGGACCTAAGACATGAGGGTTTATGGGAATAAGTCCAAGCCAAAGTTGTGATTCTAGATCATTGATTTTTTTTGAGAAAGGTAACTTGTATTATCAACAGAGGAATACTCCAGGAGTAGTCCAGTAATACTTACAAAACAAAGATCACAGATTTGGAATACCCTTAACCCAAAACTTGACAATTAGATGTTACTTGGGTAGTAAATGCAACGTATTGACTCGTATTTTGCAACAATGTTCTCTTCAACTTGTTTGTAACAATTCCCAAGCTCCAAAGGAGGTATTCCTTGAACGCCTTGGTCTTGACACGAGTCAACGGTCCACTAAACATCTCGGAATTGTTCACAATAGGCTGTGTAGTATCTGTCTATCCAGGATCGTATCAAACTGTTATGTGTTTACTTCTCTTCTATCTACCTAAACGCAGTTGGTGTCTTAAAATTCTGCACTTATTATTGCAATAGCCAATAACTTTCTATTCCAAAAAAAATTGCAGATTACATTGAGAAGAAGGCATCCTCCCTTGGATTGCAAATGTTGTTTCTGCTTACAACTCGCACAGCTGATTGGTACGTACTTTCCACTTTCCTGCTCCTTGGCCAATATATACATTGTTCTTCCAATTGGCGAACGAACATTGATTGCCAAACTAAAGTGCAATGGACAATGGCAGATAACTGAGTGTTGTTAAATTTGTTGCAATATTTATACTGAATTTGAGAATACAAGTCCTTAAGTCATTTCAACAGGGAGATAAAGCTAAGATGCTATGTTAAGGTACAGAGAATCATAAAGGGAAAAAAGAAAAGAGTTCCTCTTGGTTGACTCTTATTATTAGTATTACTACTTGTTTTTTGGGTATGCGTGTTGCGTGTGTAATTCATATCAATGAGTATAAAAAATTTTAAATCGCATAAATATTATTAAACAATGTGTTTGAGTTACAAAATAAAAATTTAAAAGTATAAGCTCTTTGATACGATGGATGTTGATCCTATTTAACCAACTCAATAAAAGAAGCTGTCCTGCAAAAGTATTCAGCTGCTTTATCATAATGTCGGTATATGAGTTATGCATTTGCTTTAAAGCAGACAGAGTAGCACAATGTGCTTACTTGTACTTTATTAAATAATGAAGTTCTTGTGTTTTACTTTGTTAAACTCAAAATGGAGCTCTAATAAATCTAACATTTTCTCTGAAGAAAAAACTGACCCGCAAGATTATTCAGATGCTTTACTATAATTTCGATATATGAGTTCTGCATTTGCTTTAAAGAACAGATAGAATAGCACAATGTTCTTACGTATACTTAACTAAATAATGAAGTTCGTGTGTTTGTCCATCTTTATTCAATATGTGCACATTGGCTGGATTTTGTTGACTTTATCTAGCTTATATAAGTGAAAACCACTCCTCTAATTCTCTAAACTGTTCATCAATTCCAAATCCTTAATGTATCCACTCCTTGATATATGCAAGAAACCTCATAATCAAGCATTTTTGTCAGAGTTTCATTCATATAATGTTCAAAGTTGAGACTGAACTTGGTCCTTGAACAAGAAAAATATCAATAACAGATGGATTATTGATTTGATGTTCATGTATGTGTTCCTCTTCTTCACAGGTTTGTGAGGCGCGGCTTTTCTGAATGTTCCATCGACCCCATACCAGCTCAAAAAAGGAAAAAGATCAATCTCTCTCGTAGGTCGAAGTATTACATGAAGAAGCTGCTACCTGATAGAAGTGGTATATGCTTTGACAACCCCTTTTCATAAGAACAAAAAGGAGGTTTCTGCTGATCTCTGTAATGGCTCTGCAATAAGCTTGGATTAAATGGGCAATCCTTGTTAATCTGTGTCCATTAAGTGTAATCATAGCAAAGAAGTATAAAAATATGCGCCTGTAAAATTTCAGGCATGTTACATTGTTATGCTTGATTTGGTTGCTAACATTCATCTGTCTTTAACCTTTTTGGGTCAAATTTTTAGAGTTTATGTTGAGTTAAGGAAAGCTGGAGCTTGTGCTCCATAGATGTTCATTTGATTCCTGTGGATTGGAGTGTGTTAAATGAGCCTCTTGCTGATGGTACCCTCTGACCTGCTCACAAGTCGCAACCCAGCAGAAAACAGTACATAATATGGTTTAGGGATGGTCGATTTATCGGTTCAGTAACTTTAACATAGAATTTTGCAAAATGGGCTTATTGGTAGGCAATGAGACTATGACTTAACCCTTTAATGTGTTCTATATAGAAGTAAAATAAGGGCTTGCATCTAGTGAAAATATGCAAGTGTTTTTTTCAATAGCTTCAATTTGTTCTCATCTCATTTAAAAGTGGAAACAAATAAAAGTTCGAGTTAAACCCTAGAAAGTTTTTGGCCAAACACATCCTTAAATTATATCAACAACTTAAATTACATACTTAAATTATATTTCTTAACAAAAAATATCTCTCAATTATTTAAAATTCAACAACTTTCATCTTTTTGTTAAAATTTGTCAAAAATTAACAATTTTTCATAAAAACATGTACAATTTATACTACTTTCAACAAAACCCCCTAAATCACTCCAATAAACCAATTCTCTTCATTCAAAATACATCTAAAACATTATCATGATTTATTTTAGCAACAACGTTTGGCATTATGTCTTCCTTTTGATTAGCAATTTTGTTTTCATTTATTTTTCATTTGATTTGTATCAAAGAATTAGTAGTTGAAATGTTTTCTTCTCATTGAATCTGCAAGAAATGGTGTTGATCAGATTCTTTTACTTCTAATAATGGAGAACGAAACTCAAGCATCCTAACATTGTTTTTTTAACCACAAACAATGGTCTCAAAGAATTTTAATTTCTTTTTTTTGGGAGCTTTTCCCAACCGGTAATGAAATTATAGAAAAAGTTTTTAATGAGAATAGAATGAATTGCATATGTTTTTGTAAGGAATTCACTAATTTTTTGACAAATTTTAATAGAAGGATGGAAGTTGTTAAGTTTTAAACACTTGGGGATGTTTTTTATTAAGAAGGATAATTTAAGGATGTAATTTAAGTTTGGGCTATAGTTTAAGGATGTTTTTAGCCGAAAACTCTTTAGTTTTCCATTACAAATACTTTTTTGTGACATAGAAGGAGGAGCTTCTTTGTAAGTTAGCTAGGGTCTTGTTTGTGTCCTATAGTGATGTTTCTTTCTGTCCCTCCGAATAGGATCAAACCATAATACACATGGTAGGGGTCTATGCTAAACCTCGGAGTACCTCAGGTATATATAAACATGGAAGAATATTCAAAGTTTCTGGCCTTTCACGCTTTTTTTTTTTAAAAAAAATTACAATGTAAAACTTGACTCATAGTTTGTATTTTGTAAAAAGAAAAACAACCCATCATTTTAAATTTTCCAAATAAAACTAGTGATCGATGTGAAGAGACTGTTTGTACCATGTGAAAGAGTTATATTAAAGAATGACTAGTGTATCTTTGAGATTTGTTATTTGAGGTGCCTTAGGATATTTCGATATTCTATTTATGAACTATGATTTGTTGATTTGGTAAGATTGAATAAAGAAACAACTAGCGGATTTCATGTTTACTAGAAAAAAATATAACTTAAAAATTCAAAATCAAATCAACCTAATTTCAAATCGAAACATCATATCACATATCCAAATGGACCATTAGTGTACAAGTTGAAACTTCAACACAATATTTTAGAATTCAAACTTATAAAATTGAAACTCTAGAATAACGTTCTAAAAGTTTCAAGTTATATAGGTGAAACCGCATGACACTCTACTTAATCAAAAATTCAAACTAGAGGAAAATTCACAAGTAGCCTCATTATGGATTGTCAATTAAGCTTTAGGCAAGATTTCAAAATTATTCTAAAGTCACATAAAATTTGGATAAAAATATCACTTAACTAAAAAAAACTCATTAGTGTTGGAGTTGGAAGAATTGCAAAAAAGATTTAGATCGTACCAAACACACTCATATAAGTCATAATTTGTTATCAACAACTCAAACTGGTGTAAACCAGAGATTATAATAAATTAGTTTCTTCAAATAAACCAAAGTTGTCCTACCCCAAAAAAACACATTGGTACACAATTTGCAGGCTGGGATAATACATGTATCAATTCTTTCAATTGGGAAAAGAATTTACATACAAGAAAACTCTGGAGAAACCAACAAAAGGAATAGCTTGACAACTTTTAACTTGTAGATCTGGAGAGAAAGGGCTCAACTCTTTGATTTTGAGTGCTTAACAAGCCAATCAATGACTGAGTCAATATTGGTGGAGTTTTTGCATGATATCATATAGCAACATACCTCCCTATCTGTTATAGATTTCAAGTCCCTGCAAAATTATTCGAAAATGAATCAAAACGATGAAAACATGTAGTGCAGTTGGGCATCATGAAAGAAGGAAATGGAAGAGAATTTGTTTCCTATCACTAAAATTTTCGACCAATTAGCCAAAATGAAAGAAGTAAACAACCATCCCCTTTCCCTAATCAACCATAGTGTAAACTACGAAGAGGAGAGACAACAATGAGAGTTCAATTTTATCTGCTTACATCTGATCAGTCAAAGCTTGCTTGGAAAGGGCTCCAGGCTTGTCAATCTTGTTACCCAATACTAGCAATGGAATACCACTCAACGATGGCTTGCTCAGCAGGTCATGGATTTCACTTCTTGAAATGCTAACATTGTCATGATCAGCAGCATCAACAACATAACTGCAAGGAAAGAGAACTCAAAAACAAGATACTACTATGGCTACCAGTATCATTAGTAGAATTCCTTCATGATTTGAATAAAAAGAACGGCTAAAAGAAAGGAATTCTACCACCCCTAAGAAATGAATCTGTCAAAAGCCTGATCAAGTAATTTGAACTAGCATCTATTCTTTAATATATCATGGTTGGTGAAAATTAAATGCAACCAAACAACAAGAAGACCATTGATCTACTATGTGCTGTCTTCCATCACTTCCAAAAGTATTATGACTATGCATAATGATGAAGCACTCAAAAAAGACTAACATGCAGTGTACAATGAGGAAGGAATAGTAGCATCTGCACAGTGTAATCAAGAAACCTGAAGAAGGAGCATACACTATAGCAGAAACTGCACGACAGTATCTTTCCCACATACTGCGGAATCTGGGTTGACCTCCAAGGTCCCACAACTTAATAGTCACATTTCCTTTAGTCACTTTCCGCATGTTAAATCCCACCTGTACATCCAATAGATTCGTATTATTATCACAGATCAAAACGATGTAGTGAAAACTGGAATTAGCTTACGACTAAGAGCTAGGAAGATGAAAACTTACTGTCGGTATCATATCTTCACTGTATCCACCAGTCTAAGAATGACAGATTGAACAAATATTATTAGGTCATCAGAGACAATCAGACTACATGGAAGCAAAAGGATACGAAAAAAAATAAGCATGGAGGAATTATCTACTTACAGCAATCACATTTACAAGTGATGTTTTTCCTGCATTCTGCAGCCCTATCAAAGAAAGCTCCATTTCCTGCTGAAAGAAGAGGCTGAAGGAAAAACAAGTTTCATGAGCTGATATGAGGAAACTTTTCATAAGAGGAGCCAAAGCAGTCAAAGTTCAATGTGTGTTATAAGCCCTCTGAAAACAAAGATACAAATAACTTCCAGTTCTATTTTAAGCCACTAAGCACGAGTAACAATTAGCAAGAGGTCCAGGTTGCACAACATGGCATGAAACTACTAATAAAATAATCATAGATCTGACAAATTAGTCGCTCATCTCTTGAAACAACCCTCGTGAGCTCCATTGGAAGTTCAGGCATAAGATGGAAGCACATATCGTATCACACCCTCAACAGCCAAAAATGTACAAACGAGAGATTCGATTTCACATTTTCACCTTTCATCATCTAGTCCTTTGGAATACTAGGATAGGTGTCCAATCATAGGGATCAGGTACACTGAAGATCATTCATCCCACACACAGATAAATTATGCTTCTTGTGAAGAGAAGAAGCCTTAGTGACAAAGCAATCAATCTGTCTAGCAATAAACCTCCAAATGAACTCATGAATTTAGTAAAGAAAGCCTAAAGTTACAAGAAGACAAGAACTTAGGCAGAAGAAATGCTACTGGCAACTTATGCAAAATCTTTGGTGTGTGGAAGGCGTGGAAGTTCCAAGATTGATTAGAAGAAACAAATTTTCAATAGTCCACTATGAGAAATCTGAATGAATATTGCAACTAGTGTACATGTCTGCTTTAGTCCCGACATACTCAGTGAAATCCCACGAAGTTGAACCACAAATCAAAATTTTCTTGTCAATAGAATTAAATGACACTTCTTCTATAGTCTTCGCATGTAGGGGAGGAGACTAGATAATGAGTGAAGTTGATGGCGGAGCAAGGATTTTCACTAAGGAGATTCAAAATATAAAATGTGAACACATGAAAAAGCCAATAGGGTTCAACATTTATTGTATACATACAAAATAATATCGACCTTGTATATACAGTTTACATTTTCAGCAAACCCCCTTGCACCCCCCTAGTTTTGCCACCGTGAAGTGCACTGGGGAAGTCAATCAAGAATACTGCTCTTGGTCTCCTTTTCCACAGGCTTGGCTCTATCTCAATGGGTTGAATACCATTAAACTCAGCAACATAAAATTTTAAAAAATGAGGCCACGTGATCACCATTGTAATCCAAGTTTCATGATAAAAGTCATAATCTGCCTCACTAAATCAATCACTCTTGCCACCTAAAACTGAGTCTCTCTTCTTCTTTATTTAAGAAGTAAGGTATTTCATTAAAAAGCATCAAGCAGAAGCAGAATTACAGAATAGACAAAAGGGCTCACAGAGAGCATTAGCAAAAGTTGTTAGCTCCTTTACAATCTTCAAACTAGTACTAGAGAGCTAACAAAGTCAAGAAATTGTTCAGTGTTAAATACAGGGATTAAATTAACCCCACTGAACAACATAAGTAAACATCTAGCTTTTAAGAGAGTTGTTTGGAGTTGAGATCCCATCAAAACATCTATGGTTCCTTTCAATCCATACACACCAAAAAATAACTCCAGGGATCATAACCCAAACTTTCTTGATGGACATATCAACACTCCATGTATTCCAGCTTGCGTAGGCTTCTTTCACATTTTGTAGTCTCTTCAAGTGTGGTCAATTTCACATTAAAAGCTTAAGTTGGTAGAGAGAACACACATTTAATTATTTAGGTCTCAGTAGAGTCAACAAACTATTAATGGTAGTCGCGTTGAGTTACATCTATCATCTCATTTACATTCCAAAAACAAATGGGAAAATACAAGTAGCAGCAAATCATAAATCATTATTCAACTCACAAAAATTCAAAACACGAAAGCATTCCTTCAAAGGAATTTTATTATAATTATAAAAATTAAAACTAGAGATACCATGGTATAAGGGCAAATTTGCGAGCACCTTACTAATTCCACAGGTACCAAATAAGGAAATCCCCCCTTTTATTTTGCCTTCGCTAAAATCTAAACCTAAGTTCTCATAATACTCAACATAGGTACCAAATGAGTCTCTTTAAGTGTGATCAATCTCATGTAAAAAGTTTAAACTAGTAGCCAGAACAAACGTCTAATTATTTTGGTCTCAGTAGAGTCAATATACTATTAATGGTAACCGCATTGAATTATAGATATCATCTCATTTACATTCCTGAAACAAAATGGGAAAATAGAACCATACAAGTACCACCAAATCATAAATCAATATTCAACTCACAAAATTCCAAAACGTGAAAGGATTCCTTCAAAGGAATTTTTTCATAATGATAAAAATTAACACTAGAGACACCATAGTATAACGGCCAATTTTTGAGCACCTTACTAATTTTTTCTTTTCTTTTTTGATAATCGAAAAATCCGTCTGTGACCCGCCCTTAGGACCAATCACAAACTTCTAAACTCAGTGAATAATGAGTCCGCCCCTCTACCCTCTCCACTTAAATACCAGGCTTTGCTTTGGATGGTGTGGGGCTTGAACCTGTGACCTAAGCCACAAATCCTCCACCTTTTGCCTTTCGAACTAGGCCTTAGGGGTATGAGCACCTTACTAATTTCACAGCTACCAAATAAGGAAATCCCCTAATTGTTTTGCCTCTGCTAAAATTTGAACCTAACACCTCAGAATTCTCTACATGGATACCAAATGAGTACCTTTAAGTGTGATAGATCTCACATAAAAGCTTAAGATGATAAAAAGAACACACATTTAATCATTTAGGTCTTAATAGAGTCAATAAACTATTAATGTAATCGCGTTGAGTTTACATTCCCGAAACAAATGAGAAAATACAAGTACCAGCAAATCATAAATCAATATTCAACTCACAAAAATCCAAAACGCAAAAGAATTCCTTGAAAGGATTTGTTTCATAATGATAAAAATAACACTAGATATACCATGGTATAAGGGCCAGTCTGCAAGCACCTTACTAATTCCATAGGTACCACATAAGGAAATCCCCTAACTTTTTTGCCTCCGCTAAAATTTGAACCTAAGACCTCATAATTCTCAACATGATTACCAAATGAGTCTCTTTAAGTGTGATCAATTTCACATAAAAGCTTAAGCTGATAGAGAGAACCTAAGTTGCTCAAACTCGGGTGCGGGGATTCAGCTAAAAATAATTCAAATATCTAAAAATAGAGTTATAAAACCTAAATTATGAGATATTATGTGGAAGATTGAGGAGAAATTATAGATCAAGAGGACATTCCTAGGAGATAAAAGGAAAGGGAGTGACCATAGAAATTTATATACATTCCATTTTCTTCAACTTCACCTTAGTTTTTGTTTTGATTACAAAAATCATTAAATCTGTCTAGAATTTCTCCCTCGAATCTGGTCAATTAGCCACAACCGATTGACCAGATTGGGTACAAATCTCACACCCACACCTATGTCGTGTCGATATGGGTGCGGCACCGAAAGTGAAGAGTCCGAGCAACTTAGGAGAGAACACACATTTAATTATTTAGGTCACAAAGAATCAATAAACTATTAATGGGCGTTGAGTTACATATATCATCTCATTTACATTTCCGAAACAAATGGGAAAATACAAGTACCAGCAATTCATAAATTGATATTCAACTCACAAAAATCCAAAATGCGAAAAAATTCCTTTCATAATGATAAAAATTAACCCTAGAGATACCATGGTACAAGAGCTGATTTGCGAACACCATACTAATTCCACAGGGTACATCCTTCTACCAGCACAGATACCAAACAAAGAAATGACCTAACTTGTTCGCCTCCGCTAAAATTTGTACCTAATACCTCATAATTTTGTACATAGATACCAAATGAGTCTCTTTAAGTGTGATCAATCTTAATCAAATAGTGGAATTCTCTGCTCCCCAGAGAAAACTCCATTGCTTTGACCATCCTGACCTAAGGATGCTTCTAGCCTTCAAAGAACACATGTTTGACTATTTACGTTTCAGTACGGTCAATAAATTATAGCTTAAGCTAGCATAGAGAACACACGTTTAAATATTGACGTCTCAATAGAGTCAATAAACTATTAAGGTAATCTCGTTGAGTTAACATATATCATCTCATTTACATTCCCGAAACAAATGGGAATAAACAAATACCTCACTAACTCCACCTGATACCTGCAAAAACTTTTTCATTTTAATACCATGGTGTCGCCGTCAGTTTGCACACACCTCACTAATTCCATATAATACCTACTACCTCCTGCCAATACAAATTCCAAACAAAGAAACAGCCTAATTTTTTTTTTTTGATCCCGCTAAAATTTGAACCTAACCCCTCATAATTTTCAATCCACCCTAGCTAGGCAGCATCGTTAAGTGTCAGAGTTTTTACATTACATCAATCAATCAATTAGTTCTGTTGAATCCCAATCTGATCGAGATGAACATAGTGTAATTGGAAAAAAAAAAGTGAATTAGATCGGAAAAATATACCTTCGAAGCCAATTGAGCAAAGCATCCCAAAGACCCATAGCTGACGAGAGCGAGAGATCTGTAAAATGTCAGTTTATCGCAGAGTTATATGTGTATATATATATATATATATATATATAAATCTCTCTCGCTCTCACTCACAAAATGAAAAAATGTGTTTGGGTTTGTGTTCGTTCAAATTTGAACCTTTTTGAGAAATTTCGTTGCGTCGCAGCTATTTATCGCATTTGCGAAAAAGTATGAGAATCGTACAATCACATGATTATTTATTATGGAAGATGAAAAGAAAGTGACGGATTTGCCCTTCGAGTAACATGGATTTACTGAACAGCCATTCGGATTGTTAAGTGCAGGATTAGTGTCGGATTATACAACTGGCTATTGGCCAATTGGACGCTATAATAGCAGCACACAGTTTTAAATTCATTGGTGAACTTAGGTGCGGCACATTGGTAAGATTTTTTAGGTGTCCGAACTCCGATTAAATTTGGATTATACACTGTAGGATTCATTTAAAGATGGCGCTCCAAAAATAATTTGTTTTATATCTCATGCTCGACTCTGAGACCTTTTATTAAGGCGGACATGGCAAGATAAGGTATTAGAAAATTACGGTTTTAATTTTTGAAAATATTAAAATATTATCATGTAAAATTAATTTAGTATTTTTTTTAAGTTTAATTTTGATAGTTAATCATAATTTATTTGACTTAGATTTACGTATATTTATATTATATTAAAAGATTATAACTTTTGACCTTTCAAAATAAGTCTCAATTATGTTAGACTTAACACCTTAGACATATACAAATATTTAAAATAAAATAAAAAGGTTCAAATAATTTTCTTCATTTAATCGATTAAAAAATATATATTTTAATCGATCAACATTTTGAAGTCTAAACAATATTATCCAAAATGAAGGGCAATCCTATTGTATAATCATATAGTTTTAAAATATTTATCAAATATTACATTAAATATCATAATATTTAAATTATGAAATCGATTTTTTTAGTTTTAATATAATAATTTAATATCTACCGCAAAGTATTTAATCATAGACCAGGTGAATTAGCCTCAATTATTGGTGAAAAATAAAAAGAATTACTCCAATAATTGGGGTGTCCCACTATCTATTTTCGGATGGACATTGTTCCAATATTCTCATTGATCCCAAACAGAAAAGATTCCCAACATTGCCCACCCTTTGGGGTTTATTTATTTTACTCCATATATTTCTAATTATTTGTTCATATGTCATTTTTTAGTTGTCCTTAATTATTTGTTCATTTTGACAAATCAAGAAAGGATAATTTTTTCTTTACCTGTTATACCCTTAATTAATTACTTGGAAAAATGAAATCTTAAATTTTTAATTCATCCAATTCATAATTAATAGGGGTAAAATGGTAAACTCAATATGTTAATTATTATTTTCTTAATAAGTATGTCAATTCAAAAGTGGATAAGGAATTAGGGACATAGGGTACTACTAGATAATGGAGTCCGTGTCAGCACGAGCCCAATATATGTTACTTTCTCCGTTCAATAATAGTTGTCTACTATACTAAAAAATAGTTGTCCAATAATATTTGTCCAATTTAGAAAATCAAGAGATAATTTACCTTTTTGTGTCTATTTTACCCTTACTATTAAATATTATTTATCATTTAACACATTTCTCAAAGTATTAAATAAGAGATAATTACTCTTATTATTTATTGTTTATTAAGAAGTGTGCTAAGTCAATAGTGAACAACTATTGTTAGACAGAGGGAATATTTATTTTGTCTCAATTTATGTGATATAAATAAAATTTTGAAAGCCAATTAAATTTTTTTTATGATTTGTAAATATTTTAAGTTATTAATTATTATAATTTATAGCACTTTTAATATAATTTTTAGTTAATATATGTTACTCCTTCTATCCCAATTTATATAGCATTGATAAAATTTCAAGAGTTATCAAATTTTGATATCTTTTATATATTTTTAATAGATAATTATTATGATTTATAATACTTTTATGTTATTTTTAAATAAGATATGTTGTTTCATCTATTTCAATTTTGTGACACTCGTAGAATTTTTCATTTAATCAAATTGCACAATAATAGTAATCCAAGTGACATACAAGCAGGGCCCACAAGTTTAATTGAATAGTAATAATTAAGTTAACACCAACAATAAAAGCAAAGAAGGAGTTGTGAAGTGATTGTGTGTCTTATTCAAAGAGCTACACGTGTCTTACGAAAGGATGAATTGACAAAAGTAACCACTATTAATACCAAACAACAGACATGTTGACGGAGAGGCGGTAGCTTATTCTCCTTAGTGCCCGTGCTAGCACGGATTCAATATTTATTTTTTTTTGTTATCATTTTATGTGATAGATAAAATTTAGAGAGTTGATTAAATTTTAATATAATTTTTAAATATTTTAAATTGTTAATTATTGTAATTTATAGTTTTTACGTAATTTTAAAATAATATATGTTATTTACCTTGTCCCAATATATGTATCACAAATATAATTTCAAGAGTCATTATGTTGTTAATAATTGAGATTTGAGACTTACAATACTTTTTATGTAGTTTTCAAATTAAATAATATGTGTTACTTCTTTTATCCCATTATATGTGACACAAATAGATTAATTTTATGAATCAATCGAATTTTTTTATAAGCAATCAATTTTTTATATTTTTTTAAATAATATTTTGAATTGTCAATAATCATGGTTTATAGTATTTTTTGCGTATTTTTTAAATATATAAAAGAATTAAAAAATAAGACAAATAAATTAAAACGGAGAGTTTTTTTTGCAAATGTATATGTAAGTGTGGAACCACACAGGTAGGGGTGTACAAATCAAACTGTAAAATCAAACCGAACAGACGAACCAAATCAAACCCAAAAACAAAACCCAACCACTCTTAGTTTGGCTTGGTTTGGTTTGGTATTAAATGACAAAGAGTCAAACCAAACCCAAATTAAAGTGACATAATATATATATATATATATATATATATATATATAGATAGATAGATAGATAGATAGATAGATAAAAAAATATTATTTTTAATCTACTTTGTTAATATACTTTTAGTTAGTTTATAGTTTTCAGTGTTTATATATTTTATTTCAAATTTGGGCTTGTAAAATTTTGTAAATAATATAATTTTATTTTATTTATAGATAAAAATATTATTTATAATCTACTTTGTTAATATATTTTTAGTTAGTTTATAGCTTTCAATGTTTATATATTTTATTTCAAATTTTGGCTTGTAAAATTTTGTAAATATTATATATATAATTTTATTTTATTTATAGATAAAAAATATTATATATAATCTACTTTGTTAATATATTTTTAGTTAGTTTATAGTTTTTAATGTTTATATATTTTATTTCAAATTTGGGCTTGTAAAATTTTGTATTTATTATATATATAATTTTATTTTATTTATAGATAAAAAAATATTACTTATAATCTACTTTGTTAATATATTTTTAGTTAGTTTATAGCTTTCAACGTTTATATATTTTATTTCAAATTTGGGCTTGTAAAATTTTGTAAATATTATATATATAATTTTATTTTATTTATGACAAAAAATATTATTTATAATCTACTTTGTTAATATATTTTTAGTTAGTTTATACTTTTTAATGTTTATATATTTTATTTTAAATTTGGGCTTGTAAAATTTTATAAATATTATATATATAATTTTATTTTATTTATAGATAAAAAAGTATTACTTATAATCTAATTTGTTAATATATTTTTAGTTAGTTTATAGTTTTCAATGTTTATATATTTTATTTCAAATTTGGGCATGCAAAATTTGTAAATATTTTATTTTGTATTAAGATCCGAAGTTACAATTATATTGTTATAGTTTTTCAAATTTGAAGTTAACAATTTGCTTTGTAAATATTTCATTTTGTATTCAGTTTGACTGTATTAATCTTATTAATTTAACATAATGAACGTTGATATTTCAAAAAAAAATAAAATTTGTACTCGTGTGAATTTTTACCGTCTTTACGAAAATTTCTATTAATTTAACATTTCTTAAGTTTAGCTTATCACACAAGTATGTGAAAATATATTTGATCTATTTTTCAAGCACCATTAAGTTGTAAAAAATATTTAAAAAAAACCGAAAGAACCGACTAAAACCGACTTTGCATGATTTGATTTGGTATTTAGATTTAATAAACTGACATAATTGGTTTAGGTTTTTTTTAATGAAAAATTAAACCAAACCAAACCGACCTATGGACACCCCTACACAACGGTGAAGCAGGAATGTTGACCTTCACTTGTGTGGTTATCCACTCTTATTTATAAGTAGTAGTTTATATGTTTTTTAAAAAATATTTTAAGTTGTCAATTATCATGATTTATTGTATTTTTTGCATATTTTTTTAAATATATAAAAAGATTAAAAAATAAGACAAACAAATTAAAACAGATTTTTTTTTTTGAGAATGTATATGTAAGTCTGGAACCATACAGGTGAAACAGACATGTTGACCTTCACCTGTGTGGTTATCCACACTTGTATATAAGTAGTAGATATTATGTATTCAACTTGTATATTGTATCAAAGGGTGTGTATTGTTTGCATTAAATTGAATCGAAATCTTCTAATTGTTGTTTAGTTTAGTATAAGCTTTTTATTTTGATAAAAGAATAAAAAATACATTTGATTATTGACATATGATAAAGTAAAGAAAATAACTAGCTTTAAATAATATATACAATTTGTTGTGACAGTAATATATTATGTGCGAAAATTTATTATAATTATTAGGAAAAGATACTATAATATTGATATTAAACTAGAACTAATAATAATAATTAAACTATTACAAAATAATGTATCGTGACGAGTCATTACTTTGAAAGCGGTTTTGACCCAACTTCGATGTAAATTGTTAAGGTTGATCGCTCCCCAATGTTCCAAAGCTCTTTTAAAAATGTACGCTCGTGGTTAAAGTTTGGAATTGCACAAATACTATTATCTATAAATTCACAAGAAATCGAAACCCAATAAAGTATAAAGTATTTGAGAAAGAAAGCAAATAAAGGGGATAATATTTCTTTCAGTGAATGTACTTTCTCATAAAGAGGAGAAATCAAATATGTAGATGTAGTAATTGTACGTTTTAATAGTGTATCATCACCTACCAACGAAATCCCTCTAGCTAGATATATAATTCTTGATCATACTCCAATCACTCAAGATTTCCTTTCCCAGCAACATCATAAGACAACCATAATTAGCTAAAAGTCATCATCAACCTAACCACAACTAGCGACCTATTCAATCGTCCAAACTCCGTGCCTGAAGGCTTATGCATGTCATCTCCAAACATTCACAAGATAAAATGTAAGTAAAAACGGATCTAACTACTCAATTAAAAAAAACCTAGCTTATTTGGGCGCCAAGCAATTGTTGTTGAACCTTTACTATGAGCTTTTGCTAAAATCTCTTCCCTCCATTGCTTCCATGCCATAGGTGCCTTTGGAGGGTTTTTTGGAGCAACCCTCATTTATTTTTTTTCCTTGAATGTGGGAGGAAAAATAAAGGGCACATTTTTTAAGTATACAACTTAATAACTTTAATTACTCCTACATAACAATACTTTTTATTTCACTTACATAGCAGTATTTTTTTTTTTTTTCAAAACTAGAATTTATATAAAAAAAAAACGTTTACAAAGTCAGGCATGCTTATCACGTATCCCTTAAATTTCTCCAATTATTTTTCCCTCCCTAATTTACTCAAATTTGTTGTATATTATCTCCCATGAAGAGATGTTTCATACAAAAATAAAACTCCATGTCTCTACTAAGACCGACTATTCAAAAATGCATACCAATAATTTTTCAATTCTAATTCAACACAATGGGCGATGGGATTCATCAGGCAATTAATATAAAAAACAGTTGATATGGTGTTTTTTTACGTGTTTATATTTGATTTTTCACAAACATATTTGTTTTAATCTTTTTGGTAATTATTGTTTGGATTATATTGTCGATTATGCTGGAATATAAATTCATATGGTTTAAAATTTAGCAATTGTTTGTGGTATATTATTAGGTTTTTCACAGAATCTGGGTTTATATTCTTTTTGGTAACTATTCCTTGTTTTAAATTGTCGATTTTGGTGTAATTACAACAAATTCATATGATTTGGTTGATAGTTTGATGTGTCGATTAGTTTTTTTTTTATATATATATTTTAGGTTTAATTGATTAATGCACCAAGTTAATATAAAATCAATAATTTTGTGGTTTAATTGGTATGTTTCATGCCGTATGCTAACAACTTGTATTAATGGTTTCTTTTTGTATGCGATAGGTTGTACACATACCAACTTCAATTTAAATTGCAGGTACATGTATTTGTGTATTTTGTTGTATTATTTGGTATATAAATACAACTTCAAAGATAATATTTTGGTACATTTTTTGTTGTATTTAATTATCTGAATTGGTGTAGATAATAAGTTGAAAATAGTTCATATGTTGATTGGTGGTATCCTAATAAAAATCCTAAATTGAAATTTTGTTTTTGATATGTGATCTGGTACATATGCTGGTGTAGTTGTTTCTATGAATTGTTGCCAAATTAATACTCTGATGTATGTGTTGGTGTCATTCAAACTTGATTTTTTTGTACATCATGATGATTATTTTTGTTTTTAATTCGTTGGTTTGTTTTGTATGATTTTGGGGTCTATAATAAAAATCATATTTAGTGATTATGTGTTTTCGTAAGTGATTTGGTGAAATTTATTGTTTTGAATTAATTTGCTGTAATTCTGATTTTTTTGGTGTCGTTCAGAGTTGTTTTTTTTTGTACATGATGATGGTGGTGTACATATTGTTTCAATTTTGGTGTAATTGTGATAATTTTGGTGTCATTCAGAGCTTTTTTTTAAGATGATGATAGTGTACATGTTGATTCTATTTTGATACATAACAATGGTGTAAACACCATATTTGAGTTAAAAATTATCATGTCATCAAAAAACATTCTTTAAAACATAATATATATAAGTTGAATACATTGAAATGACCATTCTGGTTGACAAGAATCACTACTAATAAGTTTTGGTCTGAAACAGGCAAATACCACCAAAAAAATCAACTCTGAAGAGGTAATGCTACCAGCAATTACAAGAAAACAACTAGGTAAACCACCAAGTAACGACCGTAAGAAGGGATTCAACTGTAATGCCCCAGAAAATTTGTGAACTAAGACTTGAACCATCCTTCGTTGTGAGTAGGATTTTACCAAGGAATTTAAAATTTCTTAAGTATTAAGGTCAGGTCACTAGATGTAGCACATTGAGTTCCAAAAAGAACTAAATTGGAAATAGCAAAATCTGAAATTTTGCAAGTTATGCTTAAGTTATGAGTTTTGGGTCAAATTCAAATGACCATAACTTTTAGTACATTATGAGTTAGGAGACCCATAAGATTATTAAATTAAAGCCCTTTAAGTCATTTTTCCAATGCCACCGAGTTTGCTAAATTTCAAGCTTGTATGAGGGAGATATGCCCGTTTGAAGTCAGGCTGTCTAATTAAGGAAGTTATCCGAAAATATAAGGGGTATTTTGGTCTTTTCCTTACACAATCGGATTTAAGCATTTTTAGTAAGTTTTTAGGAGTCTAAACTGATTAGAATTAGTTTAATTCATCCCAAAAAGCGTTTAGGGTTTTAGAGAGAAGATTCAAGAGAAGAAAAAGTTCTAAGTTTCAACTTTCAAGCGTTTGTTCAAGAAATTCAAGATTCACCAAGAACCTAGTTCTTTGATGTATGTAAGCTTCCATAGTGTTGGATTCATTCACCACACACCAATCATGATTTATTCAGCATAATTTCGTTCTTGAAATTTAAGAATTTAAGTTCTTGATAAGCGTTCTTGAAGTTTCCTTATCGATTAAGTTTTGATGTAAGATTCTACTTGGGTCAACTTCAAACGACCATACCTCTTAGAATATAAAGAGTTACTAAGCCATAATCTATCCAATTAAAGGTATTTGAATCTACTTTCCAACGCCGCCAATTTCGCGTCAATCCAATTTCTGAGTAAAAAGTTATGACTATTTATTAACCTATACAGTGCTGGGGATATTGCATGTTACCCATGAAGGTCCTTGAGTTGAGTAGTTTATGTCCATAATTTCGCATGAACCCTATTAATCGAGCAGTCTTAAGATGAGAGGTATCATTAATGTTCTTGAGTTGAGTTGTTCATGTCCATAATTCCACATGAACTCTATGATTTGAGTTATAAATTTTAAAAATCTTTTTAAAGCCAACACTTAAGTTCTTAAATCGAGTTTTGAGAAAGTAAAGATAAGTTTTGAGAAAAGAGTTTTTTTAAAACATGATTAGTACGGTAATCGAGTATGCCACCAATGTATGAGCAGTATGGTATCAAGATATAACATCAATGTTGATGCAATATGACTTCCTGAGTCATCAATGATCATATTATAATATGATTTTGAAATATTTTAAAGAAAGAGTAGAGTTGAGTTCATTTTCTTTAAAATGATATATGGAAACTAAGTATTCCCAAGAGTAAATGTTTTCACATTTAAGATGAGAGGAAACTGAGATTTCCAAAAGAGTTTTAAGCAGTTTGAGTACCATCTCTTTTAAGAGAAATATTTTTGAGTAATAATCTCAAACCACAGAAAAGTTATCTTTTTAAACATATGAGCTATTATATTTTGGGAGTAGTATTGAGCACCGATATGGGGGAGAGTTCAATAACTTACAGCCCCCATAAACCATGTGGCCAACGTGGGTGCTAGTGGATCCACTTAGTGAGTAGGTCTTATACCCTGGCAAAGTATAGAACAGTTCTAGCAGTGTGGGCAAGACGATGTATCATTACATAGCTCATAGTGATGGTTGTCGATTAGAGAAACTCTCACAGAGATATTTGTATTTTTATATACACAGAGTTTACTTGTATTTTCATATACAAACATAGTTTATATTGTATCCTTGCATACAAACTGAGTATGTTGTATTCTTAAATACATTGAGTTGCTTTCTACTATTTTAAAAGTTTTCCATATATTGCATCTCTTATTATTGCTTTATATTGAGTTGAGTACCCAGAGTCGAGTATCTTATTATTGAGTTCAGTCTTCTTTCACTGAGTTGAATATCTTATCTTTGAGTTGAGTATCTTATTCTTGAGTTGACTTTAATTGAGTGAGTTGAGAAGAGGTAAGTATGTTTCCTTTTTATCAAGTTTAAGCTTATGTTATGCTTTAGAATTCCCCTTACATGCTCATACATTTCACATACTGAGCCATTTGGTCTGCATCGTTTCATGAATGCAGATACAAGTGCTTAGGGTCATCAACAGGTGCTTCGTTGATACCACATGCATGCAGTTCGATTTAGCTATGGTGAGCCTCCTTGCTTTCGGAGGGTTCTACTTGTACATTTAGTTATATCATTTGTTAGGATGTTGTGGGTCTTGTCCCGACTTCCATCTTTGTCATTTTGAGGCTTCATAGATAGACAATAGAGTTTCAGAAGTCTATTCATTTATTTTGTTAAATGGTTTAAAGACTTAAGTTGTCTATTTTATGGCGAGTTGAATAATTTATTTTTATTTAGAGTTTTTCATTTGAGTTAAAGATTTGTATTTCAGTTTCATGAATTTTTGTTCAGTTTTAAGCTTTGTATGCTTGAGTTAGTCTTCCGCTTGTAGTCAACAAGGATGAGGGTTCGCTTGGGGACTAGCAATGGTTCTCGAGAGCCGGCCACATCCAAGGTGTAGGCTTGGATCGTGACATCAACAAAGAAAAATACAAGAGGAGTAAAATCACTTGTAGTAAATGTGGTACATTAGGGCATAACAAAAAGACTTGCCCCAAGTTTGCTTATCAGAATTAACAATGATGTATTATTTTTAATTTTTTTCTTAATGTTTTCTTGCTTCTTGCAAAAATTCTAGGATTTTTTAAGAATGATAAATGTAATTTTATCCAACTTTGGTTACTCTTGATTAGTGTATTCTTATTATTAGTGATTAATTGGCATATCGTTGGTATTCACGTGTTTGATTGAAAGGCTGGTATTAAATACCAACCTTAAATATTGAATAATAACAACAATTACTTAGAGTAATTGAAACCAAAATTATTGCACAATGTTCAAGTAAATATTTTGGTATAATGTTTGAATAATACAAAAAAATGTTAATCAATAATAATGGTTGTTATAATGGCTAGCACATACATATTTGGTGTACTTTTGGTGAAATAATCACAAAGATTGTTCAAAATAGGGATATATAGGGGCTGATATTTTGGTATTATGAACATTGAATACACAAACAACAAGTTAAAGTGATGAGTTTGGTTTGAATTGAAACCACAATTAATGCACACTATTAACGTAAAATTTTTGATATAATAGTTGAATAATAGTAAAAAAATATTAATAATAATGGTTGTATATCATAACCACCAAGTACACAATTTGAATACTTGTGGTGAAGTAAGCACAAATATTGATAAAAATGAGGAGGTATCTATTGGTTGATATTCTGGTATTCTGCATATAAAAACCAATGTAACAATGAATTAACGTAAAAAATTTGATTTGAAGCCAGAATTAACCCACATTTTAAACGTAAATATAGATTGGTATAATATTGGGGTAATACAAAAAAGTTTGTCATAATAATGGTTGTATATAGTGACAAAAAGGTTGGTATTATATACCAACAACATACATTCAATCTGTAGCAACTATTTAAGTTTGAAACAACAATGAACATAGACAATTGACATAATAAAAACACATTTTCGTAATAATACTATGGTATATTACGAATCACATACATTAGTATTATAAACCAAACTCGCACTATAAATTTTCATTTACTCTTATTCTTTTAAAAATGGGGATTTCATCCTCAAAATCGTTGTCATGAGGATAATTTTCCTCAACCAAATATGAGGATAATAATAACACACTCGTTGATTCGATTAGAGATTTTATTGTTGTCTCTAATAACTGATGATTTTTTTTTAGTTGCTTCGCTTTCACTGACGGTACCAATAGCAATTTTCCTCTTTCCATAATTTCAAAGTAATGCTTCATATCTCAAACGAAATTTTTCAGAATAAAAACTTGTCATTTATATGTTCATATCTTCTCGACACACATACTCATCAAATGCACAAGTAAACAAACCACAATTGCTACAAAAATATGAAATAAGACTTTTTCGAGGAGTTCTATCCATAGAAATCAAAATATGAAATAGAAAAAATTAACAATGGTGAAAGGGATGGATGAAACTGAAGAACTGAAAGTGAAACAATGGTGAAGATGATGCAAGAGAGAAGGTTGGAAACTTTTAGCAAAACAAATTACATAGAAATATCTGATGATTTGAATGAATAAAAATGTTGGGAAGATAAAAAGGTTTTACTTTGGTGTAAAGACTTATACTTTTCATGGATTGTATCAAAAAAGCAGTAAAATAAAAGGTTTTAGTTTAGTGTAAATAACTTTTACTTTTGTGGAGTGTATAAAAAAGGCAGAAAAATAAAAATATTATTGGATCGGCACAGTAATGTGTGACTTAAAAATAGTAACTGGAGAGATAAAATATAGGAAAATTAAATACCATAGTTACCATCCCAAAATTAGGCAAATAATCCCAAAAAGAGGAGAGAAGAAAATCAAAAATAAAAATTTAAATTAAATCCGCAAAATTAATTATTTTGCTATGCTTGTAATTTTTAAACTATGTTTGTAATTAAATAGAAGTATGTGTATATATTGTTAATTAAAGTCTTAAGTAGTATATTATTGTAATTTTCACAAAATAAAAGATATTGTATTTACTAGGGTCTAATTCCTCATTCCCGTCAGCCCACTAAAGCAGTCATGCAAACGCTATACCGGCGCTACCATAGCAGGAGGCTTCTTGCTATGGCAGACTGACGTTAATCCGATCAATTTAAATTAAGCCAATTTCGTCATGTGCTTAATTTTTTAAAGAATTTGACATCGTGTTTCTAGAATTTTGAAATTTCACACGAGATACCTTTGAGTAACGACAGTTCGGATCGTTACAGTTTATCTCAAATAACATATATAAATAGGACTTTGAAATACTTTTGAATGAATAGTTGCAAACTCATAGATAATCTTGTAGCAAGAGGTGGAACTTTATGCCTTGAAATATGTTCAAAGCCTAAAAAAGAAAAAAAAAGACATGTCTCAAGTATCATATTCTGGTGTTGTCAGGAGTTTGATATACGTTTGATGTGTGCTCACCTAGACATTTGTTATGTTATAGGTCTGGTTAGCAGGTATTAATCCAATTCTAGAGGAGATCATTGAAAAATTGTAAAGAAATTATTTTGATGCTTGAAGAAAACTGTATATCATTCATTATGCTATAGTGGATCTAATATATTCATAAGAGATTATACAAATGTCGATTGGGCAGCTGATCAGTGTGATAAAAAATTGACCTTTTATTATTTAATGATGGTTCTATTTCATGAAAAGTAAGAAACAAACTTGCACAACTTTTTCAACCATGAAATTTGAATTTGTAGCTTGTGCATCTGCAGTACAAGAAGTTGTTTGGTTAAAGAGATTCTCTAAGCATTTGAATATTGCAAAGAATTTCAAGGGTCCCATAATTTTACATTGTGAGTCAATCGGCTATCACATACACGAAAGATTCTAAGTATCACAGTAAGACCAAACATGTTGATATTATAATTTTGTGAGAAACATAGTAGCAAGTGGAGAAATAAATTTACAATACATTCCTACACGTTAAATGATAGTTGATCTTTTTACAAAAGACAACATCTAGAGACTTGTTTGAGAATCATGTAAAAGCTCTAGATTTACATAGGATATGATAATATTTTGTATTGTAAAATAACTTGATTGTTATAATATTCTCATAAATATAAGACTATTAAGTATAAATTCATATTTCATATGCATATAATATTATTTTAAAAATAAAGTATGTCGAACAAGTCACGAGATTGACTCTCTCAACAATCACCTCTTACGTCTGGAAATATAAAGAGATTATTTTCACTACCATATTATGGCTTATTTTATAAGCCAGATAAGAATCTCTCTAAGAATATGAGTTTGAAGATCATTGAAGGGAGAAACTCAGGTTAAACATCTAGAGGTATCTAAGGCCAAGATATTTATGATGTTGAACAATTGAAAGAATAGGACGCATGCACCAATATAAGGTGAAAACATCATAGCATGTATTCCATATCACGTGTGCTAAACAATCAATAGGTTAATGGAAGAATGATTTCATGCTTCTTCTTTGTGTGTGACCTTGAAAAGTTACATTAACTTTTTGTTGGAATACCATTTAACCTTAAACCATTTCTTGAAGTTTCAATCAGTGTTACTAATTTAACATATAACTAATCGCCATGAATGATTCGACAATGCAGTGTGTCTAGGAGAGCAGTTGATTTGAAGCAGATAAATTTAAGTAAAAAGGAAAGATGAATTAAAATGAATAATTTAACTTGTATACACAAGTCAACTATTACACTAACAATAAAGGTGTAGAGTCTAATTTACACACATAGAGAGAGTTTGGGTATTGTGAATAAGGATCAGAACTATTAAAGTAGTGAATAATGTATGGGGTACTATGAGTAATAGTGTCTTATATTAGTAGTGAATTTTTTTCACACACACAATGTTTGTGTACTGTGAATAAGGATCAGAACTATTAAAGTAGTGAATAATGTTTGGGGTACCAGGAGTAATAGTGTCTTATATTAGTAGTGATTTTTTTCAACATGTGATTGGATTCCTATGTAAGGCTTGTAAAACCTTCTAGGTAAGCTCTTAACGCTCACAAGTCGCATACACTATTTGTCATATGAATCGAGTGTCTAGTTGATAAAGTATTAGCTTGGGGGTCTTGTCCATCGTATGTGGAATGAGAGGTATATTTTTGGATCATGGATCACTCATATAATCCGACACAATTTGATCCGATTCGACCTGATATAGTTTCTAAAAAAAAGATAAACACAATTTTTAAAAAAGATGGAAACAATTATATGATAAACTATTGAACCGCAATATCCAATTTTTTTATATAATGCTTCACCTTCAGGCAAAAGAGTGTGCGAAAATAAAAATCAGAAGTACAAAAAGTTAGAAACTTTCTTTCTCGGAATTGACATCAAACAATCAAAGAAAGGACATTTAGTTTGTGACATTACAATCCATTTTTTAGAAAGACAAAGTTGATTTGGAACAATTTCAAGTTGATAGAAAATTCAACATCTTCTGCTGCAAATTTAAGGTATACATATATTGTTGATTTGATTTTGCTCTGATAATCTAATAATTTCAAACAAATCGAACACACCTTATATTAGGGTCAGGGTGGGCTTGTAGGAGAGTCCACTAAGAGCCTATTTGAATTGTCAATTGTCTTTTGACTTATGACTAATAGACCAAAAGTCATAAGTTAGAAATTTAACTTAGGACTTTTGACTTACAATTTTTGTTATTTTAGCTTAAAAATAAGTGCTTATAAACACTTTTTAATTTTACTCCAACATTATAAAATTGCTTTAAAATTATTTTAATATAAAATCACCTAAAATAAATCAATTCAAATAGACTCTAAGGCTTATGTTTTACACCTCAATTTTCTCATAATAATATGTTTATATGTTAATCTTAAAAGAAACAAAAAATAATAATAAATATCATGGTATAGAAACTATGAAAAATTATAAGGAGAATTTTTCTTTTTCGAAAGACCATTGTGAAAATGCAGGAGAGGGGGAATAACTTATTTAGCCTCTTAAGCTTATCTCTGGATCTATTTGTTTGGATCATTTTATGTTTGATATTGGAATAAATTACTCATTCCTCCTTACAAGTAAATATCTTGTATGTATGTTGTGTTTAAACTTTGACTCATTCAGTAGTGTAAATGTCATAATCCAATCCACCGGAATGTACGAGCACCTACTCTGACACCTAAATAGGAGAACTCTTTCCTCCAAACTAGAACATGGAATGTGGAAGTGAACAAAAATATAAACTAAACCTCTTATTTAAATAAGGAAATACCCAACTTAGTTAAAAAAAGATAACACTTTTTGTCAAGAAATACATTAAACCCTCTCCAAGGAACTAGTCTACACAAGTACAAGAGCTTTTAAGAAATTACAAGGTTCAAAATAATAAGACAACACTTCCACCATAAGGAAAGAAAGGTAGAAGCTGGAGGAGATTAGCTTCGTCATCACCTGAGATACATCACTGATCTTGCAACCAAACTATGCCAAGTGGCATAACAAGAGTAGTATCAAGACAGACAACACGTACTAATAGGTATCATTAGTCGACCCAAATTTACCACATAATGTCATGCAAATACTCAGAAGAAAACATACAATATAAGAATCACCCAACCCAATATGTAGCCACACTGTCTTACTGTGATTCTAATAATCATGATCCATAGACCTTAAATCACTTACCTTTTCCCCACTGCCAACTCCATTATCTAAGCCATTTCATCCTCACATCCGATCAATACTTAACCCCTCTATCATATAAAGACTCTTGATTTTCTATCCAGTACTACAACTTTGTTAACCTAACTATTACTCTCCCTCAAGATCTCAAGCCAATACCCTGGTCTTTGACCAATTTATCAATCACCTGCGAGACTCTTACTAAACTTCCTTGATCTATTTCTGTAATCAGATATATCTCAGGCTATTCTGACAATACTGTACAAGCTAGTGAATGAGCAAGGCTTCCAGCCAACATCATGACTTAACAACCACTCGAGACATACCCGAAATCATAAACATTCACCCAAACCTAACTCCTCCCACATTTCAAGGTAATCCAGACTACCAAGAACCTCCAGACATTATCTACATTGTTTAATATGCCCTCCCGATCGACACAAGAACCCTCTCAACATTTAAACACAATTTACTTCTATTCCCGGAACATGTAACAATCACATTTCAATGAATTAAATCTGATTCACTCATGGAACCAACATACAATAGAATAGTCTGGTACCCAATGATAAGAATCAAATGGGCAATTGAAAAAACTAAGAAAATATATGTGATATTATCGAAATATAATCGAACTTATCAGAAAAATGACTTTATAGTTTCACCTCTTAATTGAATCCGATCAGATAACAATAACTCAAACTCAATAAAAAATGAGAAAACCAATTGAATCCACAAAGAAGATAATTGGACGATTGATTAAGTTAGAAGAAGTTAGCACAAACGATATAGGGAATCCACCCTAATCACTCAACTATAATTACAAACTATGAACTACACTAAAGCTAGGCTTCACCTAGAAACTACAAGCTTCAAAGCTCTCATATATTCAATTCATCATAATCTTCATAATCTAGTCTTCCAAAATGATAAAAACTACTCCCTCTGTCCCATTTTATGTGAGGTAGTTTGACTCGGCACGGAGTTTAAGAAAAAAAGGAAGGCTTTTAAAACTTGTGGTCCAAAATGAATGATAGAAATTTGTGTGGCTGTAAATCAGTTCATTAAGGGTAAAATCGATATTTTGTAATTAAATGGTTACTTAATATAGAAATGTGTCATTCTTTTTTGGACTGACTAAAAAGAAAAGTACGTCTCATAAAGTGGGACGGAGGGAGTACTATTTATACTAATAACATAAAATAGACACTTCTTTGATTATTTTACCTTTAACGAGATAAAGGTCTTGTTTGGGTGCCTTCTTTTGTGAATTCTTAAATTTATGAGATGGTCATTTGCACACATGGTCACTTTCTTCTCTCTCTTCACTTTGATGGACCTTCAACACATTATATGTCTTTATTTGATGTAATCAAGCTCATATAAAGCTTTCATATGATTTATGATATCCATGTCATTTTCACCCAAGCCAACCAATAATATCATGTACTAGATGTGGTATCCAAGTCAACTATTAATATGTACTAGACATGGTACCGAGCCAACCAAAAGTTATCTCGTACTAGGCGTGGTACCCGAGTCAATCAATAATATGTACTAGGCGTGGTACCATAGTCAACCAAACCAAAATATCCTATACTAACTGTGGTACCCAAACTAACCAATAATCACACAAACACAATCACAATCACAATGAAATACAAGTAAACAAAAATGCCTTCATTACAGAAGATTGACAACATTTCACATTCAACCTTTATGTTTTCCCCATCATGCATTGTACATGTTTCACTATAGAGACAATTAACATAACTTGAAAAACAATAACCATCACCTACTCTCATATGGCTCTTCTGGACAGTTCTTCCCTCTTATAACCCATAACCCACCCATTACCACCCTTAGAATAACACATAACAACATCCGTAAGGTCCACATAATCAAATTAAGTACTGCAACATCCTAAACAACCTCGATCCACACATTCGATCATCCAAACTCCGTACCCGAAGGCCTATACATATAACCTCCCGACATTCACAAGGTATTATGTAGGGAAAGACAGATCTAACTATCCAGTTAAGCCTAACCTATTTGGACGCCAAAAGACCACCGAAGAACTTTGAACACAAGCTTTTGGTTCCATGGGGTTGAATTCTGACTAACGTAGACTGAAAGCATATGGGTTTGACCCTCCTTGCGCTAGAATTACTGCTCTTCCTTGTCCCTAAGTTTGAAGCAACTTTTGGAGGGTTTTTGGAGTAACCCTCATTTGCTTTTACCACTGTCCACTAAAGAGGCGGAGGAAAATTAAAAGAATTTGTGTTACCAAGTTTCTGCCCTGCTGACCCCGCTAGAACAAATGATACATCGCTACAGCAGGGCCGCCATAGCGAGAATATTTCTGCTATGACGGAATGACGTCAGTTCGGATCAATTTCAAATTTCAAAATTTGTTTCGTGTCACCCCGAATTTAAATTGGTGGTGTGTTTTAAAAATTCTTGAGATTCAGGTTTCTTGAAATAGCGACGGAACAAGTTGTTATAGTAAAAAGCTCAATTGGGACTCAATTCTAATCTCGCTTTACTGTTTTATCTTTAATACTCTCCCTGTCCAATAATATTTGTTCACTATTGACTCTGCACATTTCTTATGGAATTATAAATAGAAGCGTAATTTTACTATATCACCCTTTGAATAGACTCCCTCCATTCTTTTTTATATGTCATCCTTACTATAAATAGTTGGTCCATAATACTTGCCATTTTCATAAAATCAATGCATAAATTACAATATTCTTCTTATTTTTCCCTTATGAGTTATTAGCCTTGAAAATATACATTTGACCGACATAGAAAAACAAAATAAATAATTCATGTTCATTGGTCAAATTAATTGATCAAAATGAATTAATTCATATACATTGATTGAATACTTGACTTAAAAAAAAAAATATTAAATAAGGGTAGAATAATAAACTTATATAGTTTCTTAATGCACGTAAAATCTAAAATAGTGACTATGGATTATAGATAGGAATGGAGGGAGAAATACATATAGGGGTCGTTTGGTAGAGTGTATAAGGACAATGCAAAATAGAGTGTATTAGTAGTGCTTGCATTAGTTATGCCTGCATTATTTCTTATACACTGTTTGGTTTGTTGGATTAAAATAACAAATCTTGCATAATTTCTATTAAAAAAATGTATGTTTATAAAAATACCCTTCACACTTTACTTTTTTGTACACTTCCTTTGCAACAGGGTTCTTTCCTGAAACATCAAAAAAGATTTCTTTGTTAAAATATCATTTAACTCCTCTTCTTTTTTTTTTTCAAATATAAAATTAAATAGTTGTTACTATTGCGTCAAAATATTTTTGTGAAAATTGACAAAAGAATTTTTTTATTAAACTGATCGTCACAATAGTAAATATTTTGATTAAACTATACTGAATAGCAAGGGCAATATGAGCAGCACTCAATATGAGAGAGTCCAGCTATGAAGACGCATAAAACTCTACAGGACCATAAAGCTCAGCTTGTCAAATTGAACAAATTCAAATTATTTACCACCCATGAGAAATCTTTAGTTCTACACCACCCCCTTCAGGGGAAACAGGCAACTACTTTGTAAAGGAAATGTGTTGATAAGTAATGGTATCCTTGGTGAACACAACAAGACAAGCTGCAGAGATTCTTGGAAAATGTTTTTATAAAAGGCTTTTTGTGGGTAGTTTTGTAATTATATAATCTAATGCAATGTTATGTATTATTAATATCTAATATTTTTTTGTATTAGTAATACACAACTTAATACACAATAGAGTGTATAACTAATACATGACATGAAAAAGTGTACCAAATAAGGTATTACTAATACACACACCTAGTGCATGCATTATTTTTTCTAATACACTCTACCAAACGACCCCATAATGATTTAAAAAATGTGACATGGAAATGATTATAATTAATGTAAAGGGTAAATTAGAAGTTAAATGTAAAATTATCCATTAATTTCATAAAATCTACAAGTATTATTGGACATTTCAAAATAATATAGTGGACAACTATCGTTAGACGGAGGAAATACTAATTATATATTTTTTAAATATTTCAATCTATAAGAATACCATAGTAAAATATTTATATTAATTTTTAAAAATGCTTTGTAAAGTAAAATTTAAGGTGGACTAGTTAAACATACAGTAAAACCTCGATAAAATAATATTCGATAAAGTAATAATCTCGCTTAATAAATATTTTTTTTCGATTCTGACTTGGGCCAGTTGTATTAAAGTAATATTCTCACTAAATGCATTAGATAATAATTAAAAATAAAGTAGAAAAAATATAAAGTAATAATTACTAGAATACATCAAGAATTTATATATATTTAATCAGTCAATAATACTAGACCAATAACTATTTCTTTTTAAAATATGATTCTATAGTTGATTGTTTTTTCTTTCCACCAAAACCAAAATTAATCTTAGCCTTAACTTTTTGAAGAACGAACATAATTTTCGAAATATTTTGTTATGTTGTACCAAATAGTTTGACAATGTAGTCATTGCTTGAAATGCCTCCTTTGACAATACATATAGTTGCAAATCTTCAAAAGGAATCTTATAAGATTCTCTTTTATAAGATTTTCTTATTGCGTTTCTTATTTTATTGGTTAAAGATGATTTTTGTACGCATTGCAAATGATGAGAAGACATTATACTTGTATTATGATTTTTAAACATTTAGCTTTTTCCTTTTATAAACATAAAATCTCTTCATATTCTATATACATGAATACAATTAGAAACATTAAACTTCACTAAATTCGTTTAGCTTTCCTAGATTTAAATAATAAATATGCAAAGACTACACTTTTTAATTTCCTAGATTTAAACTTTTGAAATTCTTAATTCAAATATTTTTTTCCTTTCTTATGACACATACTGCAAAATACTCTCTGAAATAATAAATAAATATTTTATATATTTATTAATAAATTAATAATCTCGATAAATAAATATTTTTTTTGATCCCAAACATATATTTTTATAGAGGTTTTACTGTAGTTTATTTTGGGAAACTTTTTTTTTCGGTGACCGTAAAGTTTTGAAAATTTTGTTGTGACTGCAGATAAGGGACCGACAAGAGGAACTTTGGTCTGAAGTTTCTTCATCATCATCATTATTAATCCAAGATCCAACAACAAACTTTTACTCAAATCTCCTTTTCTCTTTTTTCCTTTTCTAAAAAAATGGCTTCTTTTCAACTTCTATAGCTGATTTACTGAAATTCATATACAGAAATGATATACCCAACAAGGGTTCTTGAGAACTTGTATTGTAGTCGCTGATTTTGTATGAAAATTTGATGATTTGTTTAACTATTGCTTGGCTTTGCTGACACGAACAAAACATATGTCGAGAGATTTTGTTCAATCCACTTCAAGGCTGTGTTCTGGTAAACTTTTTTGTTGTTGATTTTTTTGTAGAATTTTACTATTTCCCTTCACCCCCTTTTATTGAGAGACCAAATAATTTGCTAGACCCTACTCATTCTGTTGGATTTTGTTTGGCTCATATTTTAAGAGGTTGGTTCCCAAGTGGTGTTTATTGCGGATCTTGAGCTGACCCATTTGGACTTTTGGGTTGGTCTCTTCTGAAAGATTTGTTTTCAGATGAAGGATAGTTGGTATAGTTATTCTCTATGTTGAGGGTCTATTGGTAACGGTCTCTTTATCTCTTCGAGGTTGGGTAAGGTCTTCGGACAATCTATACTCTCCAGATTTTATTTGTGTGATTACATTGGATATGTCGTAGTTGTTGTTATAGTTATTCCCTATGCTGAGGGTCTAGCTAAATTTGCATTTCTTGTAGAGGTAGGGATAAGGTATGCGTACAATCTACCTTATCCCGGCTCCACTTGTAGGATTACACAGGGTACATTGTTGTTGTTGTAGTTATTCCCTATGTTGCTCGATTCTCCTAAATGTTGTCGCATCCATGTCAGATCCTCCAAAAATGCACTATTACATTTTTGAAGAACCCGAGCAACATAGGTTATTCTTATAGGGATCAAAGGTGCACACGGTAGATGATATTCGTGGTTAGTGTAATCTTTACTGAAATGAAAAAGGAAGAAAGAAAAATTGGTATTAAGAGATAAATTTAGTCCAATCCATAGAATTTGGGGTCGATTTTGGTGATGTTTCTCATCTGGTTGTCGTTTGCTTGGACCAAAGCTCATTGAAATGTATATACTGGAGGCTATTTGTGCTTCAGAGTTGGATAAACCAATTCTCAATTTAAAGGGACCATTTTGGTCAAAACTGGATGGTTAAACTTGAACATTGTGTTATAAATGTCTCATCAAATGACTTCTTAGACTTTAGGACTCTCGAATCACTTCACACATTTTTTTACCTGCTATCTTTCTTGTTCATATAAGTTATGCAATTTCAAATATTGATAAACTAGTCACGAGATAAATGTTTGTATGCAGATGCGTGCACACATTCGTGAGCATATCCTTCTTGTCTCAATTATGCCATATATCTTGTTGTTGTGACTTTAGCTTGAATTTCCGCGGCTTTTCAAGATAGCAAAGATACAAAATGAGGGTCAAGAACAAATTCAAGGAATCATTCATTGTACATTGCAATGCAGGGGGCAGATTGTTTCCACTTGTTGTAGGGTGCCTTCTTTTCCTTCACCTTTTCTCCTTTGCTCATCAAAGAAATGCGCGAAGTGGGGAGACTCGCTTAAATACAAACCAGCGCACACAGTTTAGCATACTTGAAAAGGTCGAGGAGGAGAATATACAACTTCCACAGCCCAGGAAGCGATCAGCACGTGCTGCCAAACGGAAGCCTAAACGGTCAACCACCTTCATTGATGAATTCCTCGACGAGTCTTCACAGCTAAGGCATGTGTTTTTCCCTGATCAGAGGACTGCTGTGGATTCTAGGAAGGATAATGGGAATGATACCTACTATTTCCACCCAGGAAGAATATGGTTGGATACAGAGGGAAACCCGATACAGGCTCATGGGGGAGGCATTCTTTACGATTCGAGGACAAAAATGTATTATTGGTACGGAGAGTATAAAGATGGCCCCACTTATCATGCTCACAAAAAAGGAGCAGCAAGGGTAAGTTTTGGGCTTTGATGCATGGGTTACAGGTTAAAAACTTTTTTATGTAACGCCATCGCTGTGTTGTCTAGAACGTCTTGTCTACGTCTTGTAGTCTAGGCAATTCTCCTTCCCTCTCGTCTGTTATATACAATGTGCTTGAATAAAAGATACTTAAAATGGAAAAATGAAGAGAGACCTTATGCCCATCCAAGAACACTCTAAAACAAATAATCTGTGTGACATCTTGCTTGTGTTCTCCTTTAGACAGTAAAGAACAGAACTTAGTCACCTGTGAAGCCTTGTCTGTGCTAAAACACTCGTGGTCCTTTTCTCCATTCCATTGGTTATGCATATGGATTCTTTGCGACTACCTTTCCTCCATTCTATAAGTTAACGATCCATTTGTGTCTTTTATGAAATTAAGACAATTATGCAGCAAGAAATACCATCTTTGTTTCTTTTTCATTTGTTTGTGGATAAAATCATCATCTATTGGTCCTCTCAATTCTGCAATTCTATTGTTAGCCCAACACTGCTTAGTTGATTCCATCAGTGATAAACTTACATCATGAAAGCTGTTCAATGACGCGCCAATGTGGCCTTGTATGCTCAATGTGGGGCTGTTATAGAGAATGATAGTGCTGTGTGAAAAACAAGATCCATTTGCCCCACAAAAATTGACAATAAATTAATTAGGAAGGAAAAAATAATTCAAAAAAAGGAAGAAAAGAATGATAACGGAGAAAGTATGAAGAGACATTGATGCATCTAGGATCCGCGGTCTACGATTTTGGTATTCTGATCGGATAGAATGATAGATGGTGTGAGCATGAAGAGACGAGGTAAAAATGACCGATGGAGTGATGAGTGGGTAGTGTGTGTCTAGGATCCCATGGTCTATGATTCCAGTATCTTGATCTAATAAATCATTAGAAAATGGAGGCTATTTTCTGTCTTGATCTCTGAATTTTAAAATTGAACGTTGTTCCATTCCCGTTTAACTGCTGAAATATAAGAGATGTAAAATTTGGATTTGGAAGATAAAATATAGTGCCTCTTTTCCTCATTGATTAATTTATCTACTAAATTCTTGAGTTGTAACTTGATTATGGTAGGAGGCATATTTTCTCTCAAATTCCCCCTAATTGCTTCTTTTCTACAATTATAATGTGGCAATATTGAGGAAAAACAGTACGGAGTTTATAGTCATGCGGAGGCATTCTGTACAGCTCATGGGGGAGGCATTCTGTACGGCACTTTATAGTCAGAAGAAAGGAAAGCGTACTAGTTTTGTGCTTAGTTTCTGGCTGCTGTTCCTTTTTTCATGGTTATTTTTGATAATGGTATAAAGTATTATCTCATTTTTCATGCTAAAATGAGATTACTTTCTAATCCAAGTGTTAGTCGTTCTTGTTGTACCAGTTGGTAAGTTAGGAATCGTTGGAAGGCAGGATATGAGCACTGGAAGTTGACTCTTGGAATCTCAGACATTGTAGAGATATAGTTTGTAGGCAAATGTGACATTACGTTGAAGTGACCTAGATGTTGCTAATGTTGATTGTTTCCTTGGTCCCAATCTATGTGGCACCATTTGACTTGGCACAAAGTGCAAGCAAGAAAGAGATACTTTTGAAATTTGTCGTCTAAAACACTCCTTGACCATTTGTGTGGCTATAAATCATTTCGTTATGGGTAAAAGGAAATTTTTGAAGTTAAATTGCTGTCAATTATAGAAAGGTGACATTCGTTTTGGGACGGACTAAAAAGGAAAGTGTGTCGCATAAATTTGGAACAAAGAGAGTACTAGACTGGATTTTGCTGTTTGATGTCGACGAAAGTTTTGCATATGGCATTAAGTGCTTTGGTGAAATTATGAGAATGTAACTCATGTTTGTAGCCCATTAAACAAATTCTTCATATCATTTTCCTCAAATACTGTTAAATCAGGCTGGAATCTGGGAATTTCGTTAGTTCCTTCACAGCTCATCTCTTATTGATTACTCAACATTGGTGCTCTTATAAGCTGTTTTGACGAAGGCCAAATATTTTTTCTTGGCTGGCATTCAGTTGTGCTTTAACGTTTTCAGCTTTTCATCTCATTCTTTTGTCCTTGCAGGTTGATGTCATTGGTGTCAGTTGCTATTCGTCTATAGATTTGTGGACTTGGAAAAATGAAGGCATTGTTTTAGCAGCTGAAGAAAAAAAGGAGACGCATGATTTATACAAATTGAATGTGCTAGAGAGGCCAAAAGTAATTCACAATGAGAAGACAGGTAAATATGTGATGTGGATGCATATTGATGATGCGAACTATACCAAAGCTTCGGTAGGTGTTGCTATTAGTAATTTGCCTACTGGCCCCTTCAATTATTTGTATAGCAAACGGCCTCATGGATATGATAGCAGGGACATGACACTGTTCAAAGACGATGATGGTGTAGCATATCTGATTTACTCATCGGAACACAACAAGGACCTTCATATTGGTCCACTGAATGAAGAATATATAGAAGTGACAGAGAGCATGAGAAAGATTCTTATCGGACAGCACAGGGAAGCACCTGCTCTATTTAAGCACCAGGGAACATATTACATGATCACATCTGGCTGCACTAGTTGGTCTCCAAATGAGGCCCTTGCTCATGCATCCGAATCAATTATGGGGCCATGGGAGACCATTGGAAACCCATGCATTGGCGGGAACAAGATTTTTCGACTAACTACTTTCTTTGCTCAGGGTACATTTGTGGTTCCTTTATCTGGGGTACCTGGCCTCTTTATTTTTATGGCAGATAGGTGGAATCCGGCTGACTTGAAGGATTCAAGGTATGTGTGGCTACCATTGACAGTGGGCAGACCTTTAGATCATCGTCCCGAGTACAGTTTCGGGCTGCCTTTGTGGTCTAGAGTGTCTATATATTGGCATAAGAAATGGAGACTTCCTTATAGGTAACAGTGAAAAATGTAAATAGGGTTCTAAACTCTGTTTTTTTTTTTTTTGTAAAACATAATTCTTTTTGTTGTTTTTTGAGTATTCATCCACAACATGTGTTGGAGTTGTTACTGTTGATTTTAAAAAGGATCATTATAGGTGTAAATTTGTAGAGTTTGAGCTGTTGGACCCAATTTTTTTTCTATGTAATATATACACTGTAATTCTTGAGCTAGAATCACTTCTTTTTTCGGAGTGTTGGCATTTGTTTACAACAACAACAGATTCAGTGTAATTTTGCAAATATAACTAGTTACAACAGCTAGTAGTTCTTTTAGATGCTCGAACTAGTTCTCCGTATACACTATCTATCTAGTTAGCATGTTTCACAACAATATATTTATGTAAAACATTATGTATAAATAATGTGTCAAATTTTGAAATTTTTACAAGTGAATTCTACCGTACTATACTATGTTAGATCTCAAATTTTATCTACAAATAAAATCATATCACCATATATCGGAGTTTTGACTTGATTTTTGGATAAATGGTCTACTATATACTTATTGAACTCCAGAAATTAGTAAAGTAAGAGGTTGGAACTCCATGACAATATTTTGAACTTAAAAGAAATACTACAAGTGAAATAATTTTTTTTCACGTAATCTATTTCACAGATAATACATATTATAATATATTTATATTTTATTATTTCACTCATGATACTTCTTTCAAATTCACACTAAATTCCCGGATATTTAAATGGGCCGAATCCAATAAAACAAAGGCCCAATACATAACCCTAATTTCTCCCTATAAGAACCAAAAAAACCCTAAATTCATCTTCTTCATCAGCCGCATTTGCAGAGAAAAAGGTGTAGTGTGAGAATCCAATTCTGCAACAATGAAGTACAATCCAAGAGTTTCCTCATCTCGCCGTAAGAGCAGAAAGGCCCATTTCACTGCTCCATCAAGCGTTCGCAGGGTGTTGATGAGTGCACCCCTTTCATCTGAGTTACGTACCAAGTACAACGTCAGATCTATCCCGGTGAGAAAAGACGATGAAGTTCAAGTAGTAAGAGGAACCTACAAGGGCCGTGAAGGAAAAGTTATGCAAGTGTACCGTAAGAAATGGGTGATTCACATTGAACGTATAACTAGAGAGAAGGTTAATGGATCTACTGTTAATGTTGGTATTAATCCATCTAAGGTTGTTGTTACCAAACTCAGACTCGATAAGGATCGTAAGTCTTTGTTGGATCGTAAGGCCAAGGGACGTGCTGCTGCTGATAAGGATAAGGGTACAAAGTTCACTGCTGAGGAGGTCATGCAGACTATTGATTAGATTTAAAGTCATCTTTCTTCTATCTCTGCTGAAGAGAGGTTATATCAGTACGTTTTTTGGTTTATTAGGGTTTTTGAGATCTCTGAATTTTTGGGTTTATTTTATGTTAATTGAATGTTGCTGAAAGTTGTTAATTTTGGGTTGATCAATATAACTCAAGTTAAAGATTTTAACTTGTGTGCCTGTTTCACTTTATTTATGGTTCTTTCTGCTAGAATGATTGCTTCAACCAGTTTGTGCTCTGAATATAATTTGTGCAATGTTTAGTGACTGACATGGTAATTGTTTATTTTGAGGTTCTAGATATGTATTTTCCGAGGTAATTAAGGAACTGCATAGCTTCTAAACTTAAGAGAGTTGCTCGTAGTGTATTCTTGGTTTGTACTTGATGAAAATTATGTTAAGCTTGCATGTTCGGTTTTGTTCAGGGATATGTAGATTTATCTATTGCCCCATGTGGTTGATTGCAAGCCTTGTAAATTCTTTGTTGTTCCTATATTGTGATTGAAGATCTGCATCCTATTCTATTAATATGATAACCCAAAAAGAGTGGGAGGGATAAAAAAGATATATTGTGTTGCAATGCTAGCTAGTTTGGGATTCAGTCCTGGTGTCTTGAATCTGTTAGTAGCTTGATATCTCAGGCTTATGGGATTCTTCCGCTGAAGAAGTGGCAGGAAGTGAATAGGGTAGGTTTTGTAGTTGTTTCATTAATAGGGTCATCCAAATAGAGGGGAGGGATAAATAGGATTCAGAGTGCTGACCCTAACTAGTTTGGGATTGCGTCCTAGTGTCCTGAATATATTAGGAGGTTATATCTCAGGCTCATAATGTTCTTCTTAAGAAATGGCAGGAAACGATTAGAGCAAATGAAACAATAGTTGGGAAGAGAAAGGAAAACAGATGGAAAAGATGTGTAAATGAGAGGACACATCATATATTTGGAATAACATTGTTCCATGTTCTATCTGATCTTTTTTGCCCGCACCTGACCTGAACATTTTATTCCAATGGAGTAAGTGGAAAAGATGGTTTAGGTTGCTTTGGAATTTGACTTTTCAGTAGAAAATAGAGCTATGAGTCTGACAACTAGATCATTGTTTAGTCTTTCTTAAAGTTGAAGGTCTAGGTCTGCTTGGAACCAGAAGTGGTCGTCGGTGTAACACTGCTGAAGTACCAGGTGACTAATTAAGGATAAGTCACCTGCTGAAAATGTCATGCAGACTGTTGATTAGATTTAAAGCCATCTTTGTTCTATCTCAGAGGAAGAGAGGCTATATCAGTACATAGTTCGTTTATTAGGGTTCTTTGAGATCTTTGAATCTTTGGGTTTTTTTCTTCTGTTAATTGAATGATGCTAAAAGTTGTTAATTTTGGTTGATCAATATAAAATTTAAATATTTAAACTTCTCTGTGCCTGTTTCACTTTATTTATGCAAGAATGATTGTGCTTTGAAAATATATCTGCGAAATGTTTATTGATTAAAATTGTTAAGAATGCCTTCTTATTAGTTACTATGAGGTTCTAGATATGTAGTTCCGAGGTAATTAAGAAATAGCATTAGAGAGTTGTTTGTAGTGTATTCTTGGCTTGTAAGTAATGAAAGTTATGTTCAGCCTGCGTTTTTGGTTCAGGGGAATATGTAGATTTAGCTCTAGTCCATGTGGTTGATTGTGCAAGCATTGTAATTATTTTTGTTTACTATATTGTGATCTTAGGTTTGTATTTGTTCTATTAATAGGATCACCCAAATAGAGTGAAAGGATAAATAAATAGGATTGAGTTCTTGTGTCTTTTGAATCTAGTAGTAGGTTTATATCTTGGGCTCATGAGATTCTCTCTCTGAAGAAATGGCAGGAAGTCAAATGAGCAAATTTTGCATTTGTTCTAGTAAAATAGAGGAGAGGGATAAATAGGATTCATAGTGTTGACCCTAATTAGTTTGGGATTGAGTCCTAGTGTTTTGAATCTATTAGGAGGTTTATATCTTGGATTCTTCTTTATAAAGGCAGGAAGTGAATTGAGCAAGTGAAACAATAGTTGGGAAGAGAAGAAGGGAAAACAGGTGTGTGAATGAGAAGACACACCATATGTTTGGAATAACAATGTTCCATGCTGTATTTAATCTTTTCTGCCATTTTGTTCCAAAGGATATTGGTTTGGAAGTTAGTTTTTTTTGTTCATGTTAGATTTGCTTTTCAATAGAAAATGGAGCTTTAAGTCGATGACAACTTGATCATTGTTTGAATTATCTGGTTAACTGAAAAAGTGAGTTTAGGCTGCTTGTCTTAAAGTTGAAGAATTCTAGGTCTAGATTTGGAACCAGAAGTGTAACACTGCTGAAGTGTACTTGGGCGGCTGCCTGAGAATTAGAGCAAAAGGTGCCTCCTCCTCATGATGCTCGAGTTGAGTTGGATGAGCCAGCCAGCGTGTCTTTTGAAAATTTAGTTTTATGCTAGAGCCCTTGGGGTACCAGGTCTCTGATCCAATATTAATATATTTGCGTGCTGGGGAATTTTTTTGATGATTGTAGATTACCATAGAAGCTCAGCGTGCCCTTTAAAATTTAGTTCATTATGTATCAATATCTTAGTCTTAGCCGCATTATGTGTTTGACAAAATGATGAGATTGTGGGGGGTTTAAATACGGAGTTGGGAGTCAAAACGGCAACTTTTTTCCTCACAAAATCATAAACGGTATATCAAAAAATTAAAAGGGCAAAATCGCTTTTGAGGCAGCGTTGTCTTTGAACAAAATTAACACCATTAAAAAATTCGGTTAAAATCACTGCTCTTTTGTCTTTTTTTTTTTTTTTTTGAAAAAACTGAAATCTCTGCCATTTTTCCTCATTTTTTTTTTGATAAACTGAAATCGCTGCATGGGCAGCAATTTTCCTCAAAAATGAAGTACAAATATTATTGATATAAAGAAGAGAACCCTCAAACTTCCATCCCCTTTCCTCTTTCCTCCAAAGTTTTTTTTTTAAGAAGTAGCAATAATTTTAAAAAGCAAAGAGAAATGTCAAATGTGAAGAGTGAGCGATTTCAGTTTTCCAAAAAATAAAAAAAAAGGAAAAATGCTGCCCATGCAGCGATTTCAGTTTTTTCAAAAAAATAAATAAAAAAATGACCAAATTGCTGCTCCAGCAGCGATTTTAATAGAACTTTTTAACGGCGCAAAGGTGTTAATTTTGTTCGAAAGACATTGGAGTGATTTTACCCTTTTTTTTATATACGGTTTATGTTTTTTAGGAAAAAAGTTGTTGTTTTGGCTTTAAATACTTGGGTCTGTTTGGTTTTGATAAAATGTCATCTAATTTGAACCACCAAAATAAGGTTGGTTTTTCTCTTTTTGATTTGTTTGTTGTTTTGGTGTGGTATTTTTCGGTTGCATCATATACTAAAACCACACCTTTTGTATTGTATAGTTATATTTGAATGATAAAAAAGAGTCCATAACTATATGTCAAATTGGTAACACATTCATATTGGGGGAACCCATCGGTGGCCCCCTAAATTTAGCACAATCTTTCACTTAGACACCTCAACTAAAGCATTTTCATTTTAAACACCTAACGTAGGGTCTCCATGTGTCACTTTAGCACTTTTTGCACAGACTTCTGTTGACCATAAGCGCGTGCAAGACAACCGATCTACGTGGAGTAACTGACAAATTATATGATGCCAACTTTTAAACCTCTTTACACGTAGTTTTCTTCCAAACTAAAGGAAAAATGGAACCATTCTTCTGATTTCAAACAAAGAAAAACTAAACTTTCTCTCTCTTCTTCGATGAAAACCTAGGTAAATCTCCTTCTCTTCACATGTATTTCTTTGTTTTTCCTTCAATTCATTGTTAGTAATAACTATTGTTGTATTTTATGTCACCATTTTTCAGGTTTAAGGTTGTATTGACGAGGTATCGGGCTGTGCGACATTAGAGAAATTGAAGAAATTGAAGGTAATGGTGTATTTTCTTTTCTACCTGTGTTTTTGTTTTCTTCAAGAAGGCATATATTGTTGTTGAAGGTGTATATTGTTGTTGATTCCGCTTTCTTTATTTTCATTTTTAATATGGGTTTTGGCTGGTAAAGTAGGGGGTTTTTGGGTATTTCCTTTTATTGGGGGTATTCTTTTCTAGTTATGGACAGCTATATTTTAACTTGTTTTCATCATGGGGGTGTGTTGTTGGAAACCCTAACCCTACTTACCAACGAGAAGTAGATGTATTTGGTGTTGGCATAGATAAAGATCATTTTAGTCTTGTCGAGTTTCTTTCCTACACTAAAGACCTTGGGTATACAAATGTGAAGGGATTTTATTGTGAAGATAACAATGAATTAGTTTAAGTTACATCTGATACTCAATTGTTAGAATTTGTGAAAGACTTGGTAGATGGTGATGAGCTTCATGTGTATGTGGTCCATGAAATTAATAAGTTGGAAGAATTGCTTGCTCCAATTGGTCTTTTACTATGGTCTGGTCCTGTTGATGAATCTGTGGGTATAAATACTGAGGGAACTGTGGAGAATGATTCATATTTGAATGGAGTTGATACAGAACTGCCTGGAGGTGATACAAATCAGAATGAAGCTGAATTATATCTGCCTAGTAGTGACACCGATGTAGATGCTATTCCATATGAAAGATGATTCAGATGTTGATGAAGAATTGAGATCCCTTAGGGCTGAAAGGAGAAACAAAAGAAATCCTAATCTTAGGAAGAAAAGAGATAGGGAGAAGAAAACAATAACTGAAGAAGTACCAATAGGTGAGGCTGGTATGGATAAAGGTTTTGAAGATATTGGAATAAATAAGAAGGATAGATATGTTGGCAGATTGGGAGGAGATGAGAAGTATATTGATAGCTCAGAATGTGATAGTGATGACAACACTGATATACTAGATGCAGAAGTTGTTGGAGGTATTAATCTACCAGGCAGAAGAAAGAGCAAAAAAGTCAGGTATGATGATGAATGTAATGTTGCTATTTTTGAACTTGGGAATGATTTTTGAGAATGCTAAGGAATTTAGAAAGGCTTTGGCAAAATATGCTATTGAAAAACATTATCAGATTAAGTTAAGGCCTAATGAAGCTCATAGAGTGAGAGCTAAATGTAAATTTAAAGAAAAATGCAAATGGTTGTGCTATGGTGCTATTGATAGGGATTCTGGTAACTTTATGATTAATAATTACTATCCTATACACAAGTGTTTACCATCAAATAAGAACAAAATGTGTACAACTAAGTTCCTAACAAGTAGATTCAAGGATGAAATAACTAAACAACCATCTTTGGGGATTTGGGAAATACAAGAATTGTGCAGGAAGGAGCTAGGACTGCATGTGGGTAGAACAATTTGTTACAAGGCAAATATGATAATTCTTAGAGAAAACATGGGTGACTGGAATATGAAATTTGCAAGGTTATGTGATTATGCTGAAGTCATAAAACAAACTAATCCTGACAGTTCTGTTTGGGTAAGGATGGATAGAGAAACTGTATCAGGAAATAATTTGTTTGTGTACTTTTATGTATGGTTGGATGCATTGAAGAAAGGGTGGAAGGAAGGATGTAGAAGAATTATAGGATTTGATGGATGTTTCTTAAAGGGTGGTTGTAAGGGTGAACTTCTTGTAGTAGTTGGAAGAAATGGAAACAATCAGATGTTTTCTATAGCCTGGGCATTTGTGGACAAGGAGACTAAACATAGCTGGAGTTTCTTTATCAACTACTTGAAAGAGGACCTGCAGTTGGGTACTGGACAGGGTTTTACTGTAATGTCAGATATGTAGAAGGTAATTGTCTATTACTTTTATAGTTGTAGATATGTAGAAATGTACTTTATTTCTTGAATTGTATTTTATTATAGGGTCTTCAAGCAGTTGTTGATGAACGGCTACCAAATGCTGAAGTTAGAATGTGTGCTAGACACATCTGGTCTAATTGGAGTAAAAGATGGAAAGGAGAGGAAAGGAGAAAACAATTCTGGAAATGGTCCAAGGCAACTTTTGAAGTGAAGTACAATGAGGAGCTTTACAAAATGAGCAGACTTGGTAATGAAAGTAATGATGATTTATTCCATTATCCACAAGTGTCATGGGTTAAAGCATTCTTTCAAGAACATTCCAAATGTGATGCAGTTGAAAATAACATGTGTGAAACCTTTAACTCATGGATCTTATCATGTAGACACAAATCTATAATAACCATGTTGGAGGAAATTAGGAGAAAATTAATGACTAGAACTATGGTTATGGTTAAGTTTGCTAACACCTGGATATGTGATATTGCACCTATGGCTAGACTTATGTTGGAGGAGAATAAGGAAAAGGCTAGGGCATGCAAGGTGCTTTGGAATGCTGATGTTGGGTTTGAGATTGGAGAAGGGCAGTATAGGCATACAATCAACTTGACTAATAGAGTTTGTAGCTGTAGAACTTGGCAATTAAGAGGCATTCCATGCCAACATGCTATTTCTGCTTTGTACCACATAGAATAGGAACCTGAACCACTTATGGAGCATTGGTATAGGAAGGATATCTTCTTAAAGGCTTATAGTCATTTCATTCAACCAATTCCAAATATGAAGATGTGGCCTGAAACTATCAATCCAAGGATTGGGCCTCTTGAACCTAAGCAAATGCCTGGTAGACCTCCAAGAAATAGAAGAAAGAGTAAAGATGAACCAAGAAAGAAGTATGGAAAGACGTCCAAACAAGGGGTGAAAATTACTTGTTCCAAGTGTAAACAACACGGCTACAACAAGAAATATTGCAAGGTAAAATAATTTATTATTTGTTTGTGCCTTTTTTAAATTCTTGTTGAATGTAATAAACAAACTTTATGTTTGATATTTAGGTTGGTGTCCATACTTCACAACTAACTAGCCACAATTCACAATCACAATTTACTACTGGTCAAAGTTCACAAGGAAGTAGCCATCCTGAACCAACAAGCTCCTACCAACCTGGACCAACAAGATTCAACCAACCTGCATCAGCAACATCAAACAGTCATGCTTATTCAACAACACTTTGTGGTGATACCAGTAGAGTTAAGAGGGCAAGGGAAACTGTTTCTTCAACAACAGTTTGTGGTGATACCATAGAGTTAAGAGGGTAAGGGAAACTGCAAAAACAAGCCAACCACCACCATTTGTGGATACAAGTATTCCTGTTACAAGAGGTATAACCAGTCAACTACCTCCAAGGACAAGATAAACTGCTGGACAAAAAAAAGGAAGAGTTGCAATTGGAGAAGATTCTGCGAGAAGGGGACCAAAGAGGCCAATTAATGGTGGATCAAGTAATGTTGGATTTGGCATCTACACAAGTGCGAGTGGAACTCAAATACTAAACATAAGTTTGTCACAAACTGTCTCTTAAATGAATGCAAGTTTATACCTATATTAATTTTAGTTTTTTTCTTCAAAAAACAGCCTCAACAGGTTCAAGTTATAAGGATGCAAGTTTAACGGGTATAGACCTTGGCTTTAAGCCTAGAGGCTTGGGATGGAAAAACAAGGATGTTGTCACCACTTTCCAATTGCAGCAAATGGCAAACAAAAAGAAGTAACACCAACTTAGAATAGGTTGATTTTGGGCTTTATTTTGGTTATGCTAGCTTTATTTTGGGGCATTATTTTGGTATTTTTTTTTTTAAGGTTGTAGCCTTGAATGGTATGTAGCATAATGCTAACTTTGAGCTCATTATGGAGCATGCAATATAATTGTCTACGTTTTGTGTAATTTGGGTGTTACATTGTGACGAATATGACCAATTGTGTAATTTGACTATTTGCTTTTGGTGTTACATTGTGAGAACGAATTTGAGATTTGTATGTAGCCAAAAAATCAATTTTATTGCAACAATAACATAGAATTTCATTGCATTCAAAATGCTCATTTACAGCAACAACAACATCAAAATACTACTAGATCTAACACCAAATACTACTAGACCGAACACCAAATACAACATCAAAATACTACTAGACTGAACACCTCAAGAACACTAGCAATTAGGCTTCAATTTCCATATTCCAAACATCAGCAACCCAGTAGCAACGACACCAATAATAAATATATTTCTTGCTCGCTTTGATTTTTCATCAAAAGCATTGACTTTCTTCAACAATCCCCACATTACCCTGTTTGCTTGTGGAGGGTGTCGATCTTCATACCAAAGAAAATAGTCACAACCATCTTTTTTCTATAAAACCAATCAAAAAGAATTAGACACCAACAATTAATCATCTAATTGACTTCAAAAAAATAAGGGAAACAAAGAACTTTACCTTTGAAATTCTACAAGTAAAAAATCTACGCCCTGTATTTAATTGGGTCCATGAAGTCTTTAATTGTGCTTCATTACTACACCTACAATATCGACCTTCATCCACAGATGCCATGGAAGAATTGGAGAAGCTCAACATGAAAGCATTAAAGGCTAAGAACTAAAGAAAGGTTGAAGAAGAAAGAAATTGGAAAAGAAGAGAGAAATTGGAGAAGAAGAGAAAAATTGGGGTCTTAATTAGGGTACAATTGGAGAAAAAACAATATAATAGATGATGTGGAGTAATATTACCGTTGGGGACGCTACATCAGATGAATTTTTGATGTTTACGCACCTTGAATCAGTGAAAATTACGCAACACTCCAACTGCGCAAAAAGTGTTAAAGTGACACATGTACGTTAGGTGTTTAAAATGAAAATGCTTCTGTTGAGGTGTCTAAGTGAAAGATTTAGGGAGCCACCGATGGGTTCCCCCATTCATATCACCCGATGTGCCATATTGGAGGACAATTTCTGTATTGATGACATACATACCCACCCACCCTCTTTAAGATTTTTTGATCTTTTCTTTTATTTGGGTATAATTTATGTAATGCAAGCCCCTAATGTATACAAAATATAATGTGTAATATGCGCAAAATATATGACACTTTTGGTCTCCACATTCCTTCTTAAAACTAAACGGTTTCCTACCAGGAGCAGAGCGAAGAGAATGTTCATTGATGTCTCCGGTTTGATTTTCACTTTTAAGTAAAGAGAAATAAAACAAACACGTATTCAAAACTTGACATATCCTCTACAAAATACCTCCACCTCCATATTTGGATATGATTTCATATTTTCAGCCAAAAACTTCTCCTTAAAAGATTTTAGCTAATCGCACTTGTTTATTTTTGAAGATAAAAGTAACAAATTCAATTCACTTATTTTCTTTCATACCAAACAGTACTACGTCTTTCTGATGTGAGACTAATGCTCTGTTTATTTGCATTATTATTCAATTTCACACAAAAGAAAACTATTGCCTAAATAATCTTTCATTTAACCAATCACTGTAATTAGATGGACGAAAACAAAAACACTTATCGTAAAAGCTGTCAATTCTGGACTTCTTACGGTAAAAAAAAAAATTGCTCTCTCAAAACGGGGTAAAGACAAATAGAAAATTGTGAAATGCCACAAGCTGGTCTATTTTGGAACCACCTATAGGAACAGATCCATTCCTGAAAAAAAAAAAAAAAAAAGTGTCTATGAACGAACTTATTGAGCGCCTCCTTTCACATGTCACCCCAAAGAATTTCCTTTGTGTGAGTTCACGAATGGCAGGCTGCAGTCCTATCAAGGCTTAAGAGCTAGTGCCACACCAAACTTGGGAGTCTTATCCAAGGCTTTGGTGTCGAATTCAGAAGAAATGGTCAACAATGACTTTGGAATCACCTCATGCTGCAACACAGCTCCCAAATTTCCATGATTGTTGAGCTTGAGTTTCACAATTGTCAGGCCATCCACAGCATAGGACCCTCCAACTGTAAATGTGTTCTCATTTGTGGAGAATCGTCTAGTTATTTCACCCGTAGCAGCTGTCGTCTTCAGTGAATCCATATGATGTATGTACGATGCCTTTATGGTGTCCCCTTTGTCTCCTCTTAAGGCCAAAAAAGAGCAACAAATATCACAAACTCAATCTTTTTTTATCAAGTGTGCTTCTGATGGCACAAGTTATGGACATTAATGCTTAAACTTACAAGATTATAGCAGCACAGGAATCTGGTTTTGTCACACTAATGCCAGCAGTATACTTTGTTAGTTTACTTGTTGCAGTCTCATAACTTGCCTCTGCACCAAGAGCAAAAGTTGGAGTACCAAGTGTGATTGAAAGATCTACTGCAGGGGATTGTTTCAGAGCAACAGCAGTGGTGAAGGTTGCATGCTGGTGAAAATACTGAGTCTCTAGCTGAAAAAGAAAGCGCAAGACAAGTTTTGAGAAGGGAGAACTCTTTTATCATTTCCAGCAATGGACCCAAGAAATGAGCCCAAAAGAGATGGAAGATCTTACCCTGCCAGAACTGTAGTCAGGGAATTTCAGAGAGGCAATGGTTTTTGTGGATGGGACGATGTCAGTCAAAGTAAGAGTTGTTAAAATCTGCAGGAAGATAGAAATGTGAAGGATATCCAGCAAAAACAAACATCATTAAGAACACCAAGGCGTGAGCAACACACATTTGATCCTGTATCAACTTTGACATCAATCAAAGTGTTCTTATATTTGTACAGCGCTCCTACATCTCCAGTTGAAAGCCCTCCTTTCTTCACTGCAGTTGATGTAAGGGCCTGCACTAAGAAATCCTGATTAGAGAACATGAAATTTGGTCTCCATAGATCTATTGCTAAAAGAATTTAATAAGAAGATAACTACTGCACAAAAGAAATATATGATTTGAGGGAAAAGATCTGAAACTATGTATTTATTTTTTTTAATTACGTAAAGTATTGTTGAAACAGTACCAAGAAGGTACAGAAGGATACATGACATAAAACAAGACCCAGCCAGACAATTTGCTATTGTTCTCTACTTAACTCCAGAAAATCCATGTACTGATCTAGATTAACTACATAATGCTATTACACCAGAAGTACAGGTTCTGTACACACTTATATTTAACTCTAGGAATGTGCTCTATGCCCTTCAAAACAAGCGTTGTTTCTTTTCAACCAGATTGTCCAGAAGTTGTAGAGTGGGATAGTCCTCCATATCTGTTTCAGCCTACTAGGAACCTTTTGAACTTGCCAGTTTTCTAATAGATACCTTAAATCTTTTGACATCACTCAAGAGATGCCACAAATGCTTTGGAAAAGACATAAATAATCAATCAAACATAAGGCAACACCCTAAGGACAAAACACTAGCAAGGTTTTTGCAATTTCAGAATCATATCTTGAAGAAAGCGATTATAGTGGAGTTCTTCCATGTGTTGCACAAAAAGATTTGAATTGAGAAGCTTCTTCTTGGTTTCTAGCAGTAATTACTTGTTAATTTTTTAAGCAGGAATTTGCCCATCAAGATCATGTTTTTAAGAAACTATATGAATGGGATTATAAGATCTAATACCAATGTGAGTAGGGCACACATCATGACAACCTTTCTGCTGACTGAAGAATGGTATTTAAGTGAAAGCAGGGTAGAGAGGAGGGCCAATATTCCCTGGGTTTCAAACATGTGGACCAACTATGGATGGGCATCAAAAGAGATTAATATAAATGCAAACTTCATTACTTATGAAAAAAAAAAGATCTTATATAAATGCACATTTTCTTCCATGTATGTCTCTAATTCAAATTGGACGACTTTTACAAACTCAAATAATGCCAGTTTCATTGAGCAAAATGGAATGAGTTGAGTTTTCAAGATAGGACAAGCAGCCTTAAACACAAATATGCCCAGCAAAGATTTGGCAGATAAACATTGAAGAGACGATGGAAAATATTCTCCGTCTCATCAAACAAGGATTACTAAAACATCTCGCAGAACACATCAAATTTAGGAGTTCTTTGTCTCTGTTTTGAATTTAGAAGGTGATAACTATTACCAATGCTTCTTCCAAATGAAATTTAGTGAATGAAAAGTTGAAAACTATTGCCAAGTTACTATTCAAACAAATGGAGGCACAACTAATGGTCTACCTCCCCGGCTCCAACAGGTTTTGAGTATACAGTCAGTATTAGCTGTTTTTCCTCATAAAAAAAGAACTGATTGATGCACCAAAAGTAAGGAAAAAATATCCTCTGCATGACATCTAATTTTAATACAACAAAAACATAGGAATACAGTGATTGGGACCTGACTTTTGAGGAAAAGTGTGATTATTTCTCAAGGTAAGTCGAAGAGAACAACTGAAACTTAGATATGATTCAGATTCAAAAGTATTGTATCTAATTAATCTGTACATAGTCAAAATTGAGAATTACTCCTCTTTAAACGACAATTCAGTTTGACAAAATCAGTTCCTGGTTATCGAGATTGATTATCTAGTATTACATACTACACTATTACTAAACGACACTTCCTAATATCGTGTTCTCCTTGCTGAGTTTACCAGCTGAATACAATTTTCTATGTATTATACCAATTGCGATATGGCACAATTAATTTTCATTTGGCATATATCATTACCAAAACGGGGAAAATTTAACACAACGAAACCAACACAAATATGCTTGATAAAAACCAAAGTTCTTCACATCAATTAACGCACCATAACATCTAGAGATTTTTTCTCGTCAATCTCATTAAGATTACACACATAAATTAAACAAAGAAAATGCCATATACTGATATACATTCCAAAATAGCCATTCCCTTCACAAAAATTGAAAAAAAAATGAGGAAAAAACACTTGGAATCTCGAAATCTGGACAGATAGGCCTTCAATAGCAACTCAAAGTGCACATAAAAACTCTAAAAAAATATGAAAACTAGTATGCAACAAATAGAGGTAAAACTGAACAAACTCATACCACTCCTGTGTCACTGTAGGTAGAGATGGACAATTTCTGATCGGAGATATAATCCTTCGTCAGCAGATCTATCAATTGAAACAGCACAACATTTTATCTTTTGATTATTCAAAAACATTCATAGTTCATGAACATCAATTAAAAATCGGGAAAAATTACCTTTGGCCTTCTTGCCGATATCAGAGAACAATCCAGGTCCCATACTCATCTTTGTGAAAATGCAATTTGATCGAGAGAGAGAGAATTGGTGTTAGCGTTGTGGAAATGCGAAGAGAAGGAGATAGAATGCAGGCATATTTTATTGGGTTTTCGTGGTGGTTAAGACAAAAAGGCTTCATTCAATTTAACACAAGAGCCGTGACCCGTTATGCTCGCCATCGTCAACTACTGACCGTGCATCACTCCTTTCCCATTTTTCTATTTTTCATTTTACCTGGTACTTTTCGAATTTTGATATTCACATAAGTTTATTTTTTACTGTAAGTTTTTGAGAAAATGCATAAGTACCCTCAATCTATGTTCGAGGGTAATAAGACCTAAGTATAGTATATGTGTGTGTCTGGAATTTCGGACATAGGTTGGGGGTACTTATGCATTTTTCCTAAGTTTTTCATAAACCTCATAAACATTTTGAATTATTAATTATTGTGACTTATAGTACTTTTTATGTAGTTTACAAATATATAAATTTTATTTCAAAAAAAATTGAAGATTTCATGCGGAAATTTCCAGTCAAATTGAAACTGTTTGACTCTCGAAAAAAGAAAAGTGTCACATAAATTAAGACAAAGGAAATACTATTTTCTTTTCTACTCATTTTCCCCAAAAATATATTTCAAAATTCTCTTTTCAATTTTATCACTATGATTATGTAGATACTGACTTCAACCCGAGATCCAACACGGTGATCCCACTTTCAACCTCGATCCTATACCCAACTCCAAAACTTGAATCCCGACCTCAGACCTAACCGGAGTTACACAAAGTAAGCAGCTAAGCATGAAAATAGACATAAATGTCATTTTGCTTTGTTAAGAGACAAACGAAAGAGTTTCAATGAGCTCTTTAATTTGCCACCAGGATAGTTAGGGATCAATACGCCAAAATGTTTTAGCCTAACATATAGGTGTCAAATGGATGAGTTGGGTTGAATTTAGACGAGTTAAAATGAATTGAGCTGATTAATGAATGGGTTAATAATTAGCTTAAACTTAACAAGTTGAGCAAATTATGATTGTATAAGCTAGTTCTGTTACCTCTAAAATTGACAAGATCTAGCTTAATGACCCAAAAAGTGATATTTCCCTATACCCTTGAATGCAAAAAGTTTAGGGTCTACATAAATATAACAGAAAAGAGTTCAAAGTTGATCTTGAACTTAGTGAATGAATTGTTCTACTATGACCAACATTAGAACTTCAAAACAGAACAGCTCTTGCCATTATGCAGACGTCTCACTTTTGTTCTTATTTTTCAATTCAACAAATGAATCCACATAAGGCATGTTATGTGAAGAAAAAAACAACCATGATCATCATTAACATTGTTCTTGTCGTTACTAGTCTGATCTGGGCATTTCGTTGCTTATCCTCCTAAATGGGATGCCTAAGCAACCTAAAACTCGAGATAAGACACAGGAGTAACAACGATGAAGATTAAGATCCTAGTTGTCTTCCCCACATAACACACTATGTGTATCCTGTTAGCTATGCTTGCTATATCAATGCAAGTCAGATGAATACCGTGATTGATCATGAAAAATAAAGGCAAACGCATGAAGACCTTTTGTTGCAGACACCAATGGATGACATAGTTAAACAGTTTCACATAGTTGATAGCCAAAGTTAGACTTCTCCCCAAACAAATACATTCAATACTCTTTTTGCCCTTTCATACTCTGGAAAAGTAAAACTCAAAATTTAACAGCTCCTAAAATTTTGAGCAAATTCTACATCATCAGCAATTATTAAATGGCTTTTTGGCACCACTGGATCTTCAAAGGAATAACAATCCATCTGGTTTATGACTGCCCCAATTGCAACATGATAATTGGTCTGCACACTTTTCTTTCCCTTCTATACAACATGAATCCTGCATCTGATATCTTTACCATTGTCGCAATCTGAATAAATACATCCATATAAAATACATATACATATCTTTGGTTAATCTACACCAAAATCCAGCACTTCTGTCCATTGTGCAATGCCCATTTATCCATGCCCTCATGTTTAAGGGTTGCTAGACATTTCCACAAATCTGTTTTAAGATGAGAAAGCAACAACCTACTCTTCTTCAAAAGAATTCCTCGCATTGTCACATAAATAACAATTCCAAACAGGTTCAACCAATGCTCTTGCACTATGTAACTCCTGTCTTGCATCCTCATCATTACATGATTCTTCTTCTAACTCCAGTTGAGGGTAGAACTGCTGGAGGGATGTCAACATTGATGTAAGTTCCTTCCACTCTCTTTCATCATGTCTGACTAGCTTAACACACACAAAATGCAGGAGCCCAAACACAAGATCAAAACTCTTTCTTTTCAGCCCAACCAGCACATTATTCAATATAGTCAGCCCAACTGCATCCAGCACATTATAGTTAGCTCTCAACAACTGAACCATTAAATTCACAAGTTTCTTGAATGTTTTGAAGTCCCCCGTCTTAGAAATTCTATCAGGCTCCTCATCAGAATTTGTATCTTGCTGTTCAGCCAGCTCAGTCCTGGCTAATGTGGATACCCACAATGGAAGATCATCTTTTGGATTAAAGGAACTAGTTCTGCCTCCTGGAATCTTCTTCATCAGGTCTACAGATCCTAATGCCAGAATTAAATCAGGAACCCATGGTTTGACTGCAGGAAAAAGACGAACTGCATATCCATAGCCCAAGTGCTCTTCAATGGAAACATAAAGGTTTAACAATTCATTGGCAATGTCAAAAGCTCCCCATAAAGGTTGTGACACCTCAGAGAAACTCTTGAGCACTACATTCATCAACTTGGCTACATATGTGAAGGAACTCTTCAGACAGAGATATATCTCTTTCAACATGTCTTCCGTAAATTGCAGCTCCTCATCAGAACTTCTCCTCAAATTTGAGATAATAAATTTTATGTTTTGCAGAGTAAAGGATAGGCATTCCTCCTGGCTTTTATGTACAAGATCCATTGTATGAGCATCAGCAATGAACTTCAGCACTGCGGTTAGCATCTTGACCACATTTAATATCCTCTGTTGTTTAGTAAAATCAGGTCCTGGATACATGTTGTATACATAGATCAATTCAGTTCATGCATTGGCCAAAAAGAGGAGAAAGAACTAAACTGCAGGGTTGTAAGTTAAGACATAAATCTTGATGTTATACAGCAATTCCGCCAACAAGGTAGTTCAACAAACTAAAAAGTTCAAGCAGAGCCATATTCTGATCTAATGAACAGCTAAGATTTTTAACAACCTAAGAGTTCAAATGTTGGCCTACTAAGAACATAACAGTGGAAAGAAGAAACACTATGAACATTTTGCACTATCGAAACTTTCATACCATAGAGGTTACCTAAAGCAAACAGGACAACTCAAACTCCTTATCACAAACTGAGCCTAGTCAATTCTTCAATAAGTTCACCAGATATATCAAAATAATCAAGGCAACGGGCAGCATTGACAACTAAGAAGTACCATTATTGACAGATCAAAAAGAATTAAATCAAAACCAATGATTTATTCATCACATTATAATCCCCACACATGAAAAGAAAACTCTATTTTAAAGTGCTTCTCAAAAGGAAAACCAGATGGAAAGGAAAAGCTAACCATTACTGCTGAGGTCAGATATTTCATTAGATGGTACTCTGAATAGCTTATTTGTGCAGCAAAGAAGATGATGAATTGTCATTTCCAATGCAGTTTCCTGGAAGATAAAATGGAGCATATTACCAAAAAATTCTGATAAATAAGTGCGAAAACCAAATATCCAATACGTAAAGGTAAAAGCAGTCATTTCTCTGTGTGAAGTATATAGTTTCTCATGAACAGAATACATGGAACAAGAATGATAAACTTTCTAATGTTGTGTAATGAACCTAAGTTGCTCGGATTGGGCGTCCGATACGGGTGCAGATCTAGATCAGATCCTTCATGATCTAACTTTTAAGATTCGGGGGCATGAATCTAGATACGGATATGGGTGCGGGGATTCGACTAAAAATAATTCAAATATAAAAAATAGAGTTGTAAAAATATGCCTAAATTATGATGCACTATTTGGAAGTAAGGGAATGCACATATATTTGAGAGCACATTTGAATCTGTAATCATGATAAAGTACAAGAGATAATATCTCAAATGGTCACTCAACTTTGAATATTTCACTTAGAAAGCCACTCAACTCTATTTTATGACTCAAAAGTCACTCAACTTAGAGCAAATCACTTAGAAAGTCACTTAACTTCGTTTTATAACTCAACTATTAGTATTTCACTTAGAAAGTCACTCAACCAATAAAAACAATTTTTTCTTTAAATTATGTTGAAATGTAATTTTTATTTCAAACCAGATTTTTAAGAAACAATAAAATATCCATTTTAATTATTTTTATCGAGAACCCACTACAATTATTTAATTATAAATTCCTTGAAAAACGCACAACAACAATTGGCAAAAATTCTTTCCTTTTCTGTTCTAGTATTTTTTTCTCTTACTTTCTTTTTATATCGACAAAATTCCTTTTTCCTTTACTTTCTAGTGTCTTTATCTTTTTTTGTTTCTTTACATCGAAAAATTCTTATTCATTTTAGGAATTTAAAATTTTAATACAACACATTTTCCTAGTATGTTACAAATTTGATTGGTGAAGTGAAACAAGTCAATAAAATAATTTAAATGGGTATCTTATTATTTCTTTAAAAATTTTAATATAAAAATTACATTTCAAAAAAATTTAATGAAAAATATCATTAGATTGGTTGGGTGACTTTCTAAGTAAAATACTATTAGTTGAGTTACTTTGAGTTATAAAATAAAGTTGAGCGACTTTCTAAGTGAACTACTCTAAGTTGAATGACTTTTGGGTTATAAAACAAAGTTGAGTGACTTTTTAAGTGCACCATCAAAATTGAGTGATCGTCTGAAATATTAACTCTCAAGCACAAATGCATCTCTTTATTGTTTATTATTAAGTTAGAACCAGAAATCATTGTATCTATCTCAAATTTCTCTATCGATTTTGGTCAAAGTACCCAAAATCTTTTGATCATATCTGGTACGGATCTCACACCCACACCCACGTCGTGTCGACCCAGGTGCCGCACTAGAAGTGAAGAGTCCGCACAACTTAGAGCCTCTTTGGATTGGTTTATTCTAAATACTTTTAAGCCCAAATAGCTTTTTAAGTAGTTTTGTCGTATTTGGGTAAAAAAAAAGTGCTTATAAGCACTTGTTTTTAAGCCAAAATAACACAAATAACCCTTGGCCCAGTGGTTTGGGCTTGTGACTTCCATGTTGGCAGTCTCAAGTTCGAAACCCCTCGCCAACAAAAGCAAGGGGTTTGCCTATGGGTCAAGTTCATTGCACCAGGCTTGCCTAATGAGGGTTACCTCTCTTATGAGGTTAATGAACTATTGTATAGGAGTGGGGGTTTTACCCTACGTGCATCCAAAGGATAGCAGCTGTGGGTTTCCCTTGTAAGAAAAAAAAATTTTACATAAATAAGCCAAAAGTCATAAGTTCAAATTTCTAACTTATGACTTTTGGCTTATAATTCATAAGCCAAAAGCCAATCTAAACAGGCAATTAGTAATGAACTAATAAACTAACAAGAAAATTTAACCTATAGCAGGAAGACTTTCACCAAGAAGAAAACTCCAAACAGTGCTACCACAAAATAATCTCCATAAACATGAACTGCATTCCATAAATGAAGTTACGCATTGATATGATATTTTGGTTCAATTACTTAAAGCAATAATATCTCTAAAAATACTAATATATGCTGCATAGATAGGTTAATTGGAAGCCTTGAAAGGTTGACACCAATCAATTGAAGACAATTACTTTTTCATCTATAGAACCTAACTGTAACAGAAAATGAAATATTTCTGCATCCAGAAACAGATCATTGAAATCCTAACGGAAACATAAATATGAGGTCTGTTGCACCAGCCGCCAACAAATAATATCTCAATTATTTTCGCTGCAAAAGTTTGGTGCCTCCTTATCCCTTAAGCCCAGTACAATTATATGAACCCCTTTTATACCGAGGATGCACAGAAGACGGAACTCTGTTTTAAATAAAATATTAACAAAAAATGAGTAAAACTGGTTTTAATCTTTTGAACATAGTATTGGAAGTTGAAGCAGCGAGCAATAGAAAAACACCACTCACCTCTGATGTTTCATTTGCAGATTCCATTCTACGCTTCCTCTTGTTGACATTTTTGTCTCCACCTAAGTTGTTGTCCTCCAAAGATCTGTGAAGAGCAAGAGCTGTGTATGACAAAATTGGGGTCACGCTCATATATTCACGTTGTGTACATTGTAAAATGCTAACTTCAGAGATGGCCTTCAAAGAAAGGAGTATAGTTTTTAAGCTTCCACTCCGTAGAATAGCAGTCCTTGTATTTTCAGATAAAAGAAGGTCCTTAATCTGCCAAGCCATTCCTACAGCGATTTCGTACTCTTTCTTGAAGCTACATTTAACCTTATTGGACGTCTTTCTCTCCCTCAGATTCTTTGATTTAGAGGAGAGCTTGACTGAGGACTTGCTATTTACCCATTCAGTTGATGGACCACTAAAGTTTACCAGTTTCGTCCCAAATATCTCATGGCACTGGGAGGCTGCTCTTTGCAGATGCCTAGCTAGATTTTCAAACATCTCATCCAACCAATTGCAAGATAGCATCATTTTGTGGACAGACCTCACCTCAGCTTGCTTTTCTAAAGAATTGGATAAATCTCCACAATTAGTTACCAAGTTCATGCAGTCATTGAAAAGGTCATCCACTGCATCTGGACAGACACTTGAAATAATGTTACAGACAGAGGCCTGGGCACATGCTGAGGTTGCAGCAGCAAACAAGTGCTTCAGTCTTTCACCAGACAATTCCTCTTTAAGTTTAGTCTGATAAGACTCATCATGTACAAGATAGATACAGAGGTGGGAAGCTGCAATAATTGAACCATCAATCTGCTCCACCTCCAATTTGCCAGATGATACAATCAAACTGATGAGGTTTTTCAAGAGTTCCATCCATGACTGCAGCAAGATTCCTTCTGATACGGCAAATTCACAGAACCTTGCACCAGCCATAGGAGACCTTTGTATAAGTGTGACGCAGCGATTGCATGCTTCTTTCAGGTTTACTTTTGAGGGGAAGTATGAAGGAAGGAGAAGCTTAGTGATTTTCTGACCAATCCCTGGTTGGTCATTTGCAAGTGTAGACAACAACAGGTCTATATGCACAACCTGCAAAAGAAAATGTTAAATTGACTTGAGCAGAACCAGGCTTGTGTATGTTTTAGGTTATACAGTTCAGACCATACCTTGTGAAACTGAAATTTTCTTAAATCTGTTAAAGTGAGAAGGAGATCTACAACTGCAGCACGAACTGGAGGAGAAATATCAAGAATCAAATGACCCATTCTTGGTAATAGTACTTTGAGGATCTCGTGAGAATGGGGGTTTCCAAGTAGGTATATCACAGCATTTACTGTTGACAACCTGACCTCAGAGCATGAGTCATGTATCATATGTTCAAAGATTTTGGTTAGAGTTTTTGTAATTGTTGGTGAAGGGATAACTTCCCAAAACAAACGAAGAATGCGGCAACAACCTTCAACTGCAACAACCCGCACATCAGGACACTCATCCACAAGTAATTTATCCAGAAGAAAGAACTGCTTATCAAGGAGTGTGTCTTTCACCTCTTTTGTCGCATCAGGATCTTCAAGAGGGAATAGATCTAGAAATAAGTGCAATGAATTTTGTCGGACATTTGAGTTTGCAGCCTACCAGAAAAGCAGTAATGTTATAAGTCACAATTAGTAGGCATTAAGACTGGATAAAATAGTAGGGATGCCAAAAGGGGGGAAAAAATAATAATGCTAAAGATATGCAATGCATTCTTTAACCAACATCATTTGGTAATTTAGTAAGCATCAAAGAATTAGTATGTATGGACAAGAACCTAACAAAGAACAGCATCGCCAAAAGCTTCATTTAAGATTATACAACTAAATTCGAAGTGACTTCCACAATCCAAGAGGTCAAACAAAGAAACAAAGAATTAGCATGTTGAACTCTTTTATTTTTAGTTATCTTAAGAAGAATATCTCAATTACCCCTTGGATTTTCTTATGGCCTTGGTTCGTTTTTGAGGGGGGCACCTTTGAACTGGATAATTTTTTCATTTTTAGGAGTAGTTTTTATTTTCTAGAGAAGAAAAGACAATGCCCAATGATGGATGAAGATGGCCCTTAGGAATTAGGTATGGAACCTTAGCCTTAGGGCCATTTGAATTTGGGGTGCAAGGTTTAGGAGCTAAATCAACTGAATGGTGCAAGTTTTGTTTTTAATTCAAAAAACATGCTGTGAAAAAGTGAATGACTTCTATTGAGACACCTAGGCTCATTTTCTTGACTCTTGTGTGATTATATTGGCTCAATATAGATCTTGTTGATTGCTTAATCGAGGTCTAATATGGATCTGTCTTAAGTCGAACATGTGTGCCATGTGTGTATTAGAAATTTTGTGATATTTTGTGTTAGCATATTGATATCTAGAACTTGCCCGGCATGTTTGCAAAGCAGAATGGTATGTTGAGTTTAGGAGATGATACAGTCGTCTCTTTGATTAGCCATACTTTTATACGTCTACTTTATTCCTAATTAACCTCGTTGAGCCTTTATCCTATTTTGCTGGTAGGCACATCTGAAGCTTAATCCCTTGTTTCTAATTGACATTATGTTTGGTCCCAAGACTCCTAAAGCACTTTACTGAAAATCAGAATTTTAAAGGAGTATGAATGAAATAAAAAAGGGATAATTGAAGATGGAAGCATGCAGAAAAACTAAGAGTGCAGTTTGAAATCCTTGAAATGACAGTTCTTTGGAAAACTGTAGATTGAGCTCATAAATCTCACTATTAGAATTAGAAATGCAGAAAGTTCCGTGCTTTCAGCAAAGTTTTCTAGCTATTGAACTTAACCCCAATGAAACTAGTGAATGCATGATGCACGACACCTTATATCTGAATGGGAAAAAACTTTTCTAGTAGAAATCTAGGAGGAGGGTGGGTGTGTGTGCGTGCGGGGGTGGGGGGGTGGGGGGATAAGTTAACAGTTGAGTAAGATATACAAGAAGTGGAAGGGTATCATAGAAAGTGAGACCAAAGGTTAGACAGCTCAACAATTCCCGAAACTTGAAAACAAGGAGTAAAACTATGTCCAATACCTGCAAGGAGCGGAAAACAACAGGCTCAGCAAGACGAAAAATGAGCTTCTCAACCCCCTCTGTGGTTCTCTGATTAATAAAACCCCCTAAAACCCTTCTAATGGACGCAGCAAGTACAGCTGAACTTGCATGTACACAGCTATCTATCATCCCCTGCAAGAAGCTATTCTCAATCTCATCCTTAGCCAGCCCTTCGGATGCCTTCCATGCCCGAAAAACAATCTCCCCAAATGCCTCCAAGATAGACTTACGCCCGAATGGAATCTGTGATTTAAGCATAGCCAATGCCTCTTTCAGAAGCTGCACGCTCAAACCAAATGTAAATGCAATAAATTTCCTCCCATCCTCGGTCTTCAAAAACAGAGGCGAAATCACACAACGCATAATCAAATGCTTCAAATCCTCAATACTCTCATCCTCATAATCCAACAATGTAAACGCCTCTCTTAACATATAAACCCTATGTACATCCACCTTCTTCTTCAATGTCAAAGCTCTCGACAACAGAAACGGCAATGCCTGAGAAATTAGAGTTTCTTTCCCATACAAACCGTCCTTCCACCACTCCTCACATAAATTAGCAATTTCAGATAACAAAACAGAATCAGGCTCAAATAAAATCAAACAATCATGTAACGCCCTAACTGCCGGCAATAAATCAGAATCCCTAAACGCCTTTCTCGGATGAGAAACACAGAGAAACGAAATATAAACATATATACGAATACCCTCAGCGATTAATTGCTTTGCATCATCCTTTTCTTCTTCACTCTTCTTGTTCCGGGCAGATCTACGGACCCTCTTCGTCGGCGGTGTTTGAGGAGATAAAACGACATCGGTTGAGTCGGAATCAGTTAGGGTTTTGTATTTCCTGATGGATTGTGAAATGGAGTGGTGGAGGGCCAGAGGAAGCGTAGTGGTGAGATCTGAAGAAGGATTGAGAGTGTGAATTAGGGTTTTGAGAGATGGTTTAATGGATTTAAACCCTAGTTTTGCTGTTGAAGAAAGGAATTCTTCGGCTGAAGTTTTTAGAGAAGAACGAAGCCGCTTCTCCATTGGAGCGATGGAAAAGCTCGGAATTTTACCAGTGGCTTTTTCTTGATTTGGCGAGAGAGGAGAGGGAGAAGGGTTGACAGTGAATTTTGAATTTGAAGAAAACGGGTATTGGCGCTTGAAGCGTATATTGGCCAAGTATCAAGTTCCCAAATACTCAAAAAATTACTAGTATTTGAGTCAAGTTTTAATATTTGGGAAAAAAATGAAAAATTATTTTAAATTTTTATATGTTACAAAAATAACTCATTATATATTAATTGCAACTAATATTTGTTACTATCTCCTTCGAAATAGTTTGATATTTAATTTGAGTGATAAAATTAAGAAAAAAGAACAATTTGTGTTTAATGGATTATAATTATAACTGAATCAGTGACAAGTTTGAGTATGTGATTAATGTATTGTCTTGTCTATGTTGTTATTTTGTTTTTGTTGATTGTTATCAATTATATTATAAGGTTATTTTTTAACAGAACACATTCTCATAAAATGATAATATAAATTTATAGGTATTTTTAATAATTTTTAGAACTTATGGGGCCAAACACATGGTGAAACTTCACCAAAAACTTAACCCAAATATGATTTGCCAAGAATATTTGAAAACTTGGGATCAAACGCTAACCTAGTTATTTTCATTTTTAGTTGTTTATTTTACCACATCAGAAAAAAGATAATTTATTTTTCTGTTATTATATTTAACACTAATTTTTTATTCTAAATTATTTCTCAAATAATGCATGTACATTCAACTAAAAATAAATAATTGTTACAAAATCATTTAATTGTGGATGTTTCAATTCTTTTCATCAACAACCTAACATAATGAACCTATTTAATGTAAGTCTTAATGTTGTACTAACGTATTTGGTTAAAGGATGTAAGCAAATGTTTTTTTAAATCATATAAAAGGGTATCCTTTACCCTTGTGAAATACACATTTGAAGAGATCAAAGAATACTTCAACTTAATATTTTTCATTACCATTTGTCTTACCTCCTTGTATAGTATTATTGTGTTTGGTCTCATTTTACAACACGTTATCCGTACGAGTGTCTAACCAATTAAGACCTATTTAATTCGAAATTATCTTTTTTTCTAAAAGTTAATCAATTTTCTTTCTGAGTCAGGTATATATTTATATGTTTATAAAATATCTAATAGGACTTACATAAGTCTTTGATCAACTATTTAATTACTGCATACATAACTTATTTTTGGTATTAGTATGATACTTTACTAGGCATAATCAATACGTTTCAGGTTTATATTTTTATGTTGTTTATATGCTACTAACTTATAACTCTAAATTAAATACTAGGGCATATGATAGCATGCTAGTTAGAATACTCGTAAGTATTTTCTTGTCATAAATTTATGATAAATATTGGTGTGTCATACAGAAAAATATTATTGTATTAAATATGACTTGAAACTCTTACAAAAAATGACGTTAATATCTATTAAAATTAATAATAAATATTGTAGAACAATTAAAATTACATATTAAATCTACTATTTCAATACTTCATGAGTTTACATGTTTTTGAGACATTTGATGTGCATGCATATAACATATAATATATTTTATAATCATATTATACTTTATTATTTGAACATTAATTTACCATTAATTATAAAGAAATCAACATCATAATATTAACTCAATTATTTTATGATAGTTTTCATCATGTCGAATTTGTCAAAACTTGAATTTGTGGCACTTGACATTTCTGAAAAAAGAACTATTTATCATGGGTACTTGATGATGAAATTCACCTTACTGCTAAGGGTCTTGGTGATAGTATAATCGACGGAAATAAAGCATCCAGTCAGGATAAAGCAAAGGCTATGATAATTCCTTCGTCATCATCTGGATGAAAGCCTGAAGGTTGAATACTTGGCAGTAAAAGATCAACTTGAATTGTGGATAGGTTTGAAAGGGAGGTATGACCACCTCAAGGTAACGGTATAGCCAAGGGCTCGTCATGAGTGGATGCACTTACGGTTTCAAGATTATAAAATTGTAATTGAGTATAACTCTGTTGTATTTAGAATCACTTCCCAATTGAAATTATGTGGGGAAACTATAAAAGATGAGGACATGTTGGAAAAGACACTAACTACTTTCCACGCCAATATGATATTACCACAACAATACCGTGAAAAGGAGTTTAAAAAAATACTCTGAATTAATCTCATGCCTTCTAGTGGCTGAGCAGCATAATGACCTTTCAATGAGAAATCATAAAGCCCGCCCCACTAGAAATGCTTTATTATTTTTTTCTCTACTGAATTATGTAACAAGCTCATCGCCTATCATCATCTTAATCCGTGTTTTGAACATCTCTTTCTTGCTATTGTTTGAAAATACTAGCTCGCGTAAAATCTTAAAAATTACTCAGTACATCAACTTGACAGTATGCCTTCTGGGCAAGTGTTTTCCTATCTAGACCTCCCATTCCACATACGACAAACACTAACTGAAACTCATCATTTTCTTCATTAATCAACTCAGCAACCAACTTATTCACCTCTTCTACTAATCCAATGAAATCTTAGTCTACAAGACAATACTTTTCCGAAACCAATCAAATATCAGATAGAATCAATCATTGACCAGAGAAGCATGTGCAAGTATTGTACAACAATGGCTAGAACAAATTAAATATCTTGATGTAAGTCAAACAACAAAATTCAAAATCTGAACTTTTTTAGCCCTTCTTTTGCTAATTGTGGAAATTCAGTAAAAGAGGAAGAAATCCATCAAACACAATATCAGTTAACATATAGACCATTTGTGCAACCATTCAAATCGATAAAAAAAAAAGAGGACTCAAAATTTCACTCTAGCATACAGCTTTAATCATACTCATCAAATCGCTGGGTCCTTAGAAAAAACAAAAAGAAAACAGAACAAGGTAATCCAACCAAAAATTCTTCCAACATCAAATTTAACTTTAAATTTAAGACAAAAGAAAAGAAATATGAGCGGACTAACCTTTCAAAATTATCAAAATGGTGAAGTAACAGAGAATTGTATTAACCTAGAAAATATACCCAATGAAACCCTAAGGTAACCGTTTGTGATTCTTCACCATGCTCGTATAATTAATATGATTTTTGACGGAGAGGGTGGGTTGAAAAATGAAGAGAGAAATAAGCTAGGTCAAGTTTTTATTCAATATTAAACTCTAACGAATTCTTTATTAATGATGGATTTATGTTCCCGGTTAATGTTAAGCTAAAATTTGAGTTTTGACGACCGGAAAAAAGTTAGGTCACGATATGTAATCTATAACGATCAAATTTATATCCCTTCGTTAAGAGGTGGTTGTTAAAAGTTAAATTTCTTATAGTGTTGGAACAGAGTTTAAGAAAGGAAAAACACTTTTTAATCTTGTGGTTCTAAAATAAAGTTATGTCAAATGTACCAAAATTTTCTTTAATCTTGTGGCTTTAAACATGTCACGTGGAAAGTTGAAGTTAAAGTGTTGCCAAAAAAAAGGAAAGAGGATATTTTTTTTGAAATAGACTAAAAAGAAATTGAGCCATTTTTTTTTTTGGAAAAGGGCCTAAAATACCCTCGAAGTATTGGAAATGGTACAAAACTACCCCTCTTCCACCTATTGGCTCAAAAACACCCTTGTCATTCACCTATTGGCTCCAAATTACCCTTGTCATCCACCTTTGGGTCCAAATTTGACCACTTTTTTAACGAATATTCATTTAAATTATTATTATTTTTAAATAATTAATTATTTTAATTAATTGATAAATATACTTTATAAACTCCCTCATTAATAATTAAACTCGTCCCAATTAATACACTCGCCCCAAATTATAATTACCCACCAATTAAACATAGCCCTTTCACCCTTATTGATACTGTAAAGTTGAATAATATTGAAAGTTTATTTCATGCCTATATTAAACTTATATGATTTGCCGAAAAACTTATAAATATTAAAATTACGATTATTATATTGCCTAAGGCACGTGATTTATAATGCGTGAGAACAATTTAAATTATTTCTAATTTTAAAAATACATTAACACGCGTACTAACAAATGACAGTCACACACGAAAGTAGTATAAAATGTGAAAATACTTCAAACCTTACTTTTATGATGTAAATATTATACATATTCATGAATCTTAAATATAACAGATCATTGATAGCTTACATAGAAAATTATTTTGAGAAATCAACTTAAGGTGGCTGGTATCAATTTTTGAAGATGAACTTTGTTAAAAAGTATTTATGAAATCGATTATTTTCCGATTCTTTTTAAGATCGATTTATGACATAGTGAATAGTAGTAATCATTTTTGTACATAAAAAAATCAAAAAAAAAAAAAAAGTAAATTGTTTTTGTAAGATATTTTTTTTTGTCAAATTGTGAAAATTTACGTTCAACTTTTTTCTTTAAAAAATAAGCGTTGCGTATTTATCAGGACTCATCATTTTTAAATACAATGAATTTGAAGAATTCATATATTTATCTTGCTGAATTAGTTTGTTAGAAATATCAAATAAATCATAAATTGAAGCACTAATAAGTTTGTCATGCATTTATTTGGTTATCAATATAAGTAAAAATATGAAATCACCAAAGAAAAATTATTATACTATAATGATGAATAAAATTGAAAGAATGTTTCATAATTATATAATTCGTTAAAAAAAGATGTGATTGTTGGAAACATATTCACCACATTGCGTCAAGGCACACAATTTAAAATAGATAATTTTTTAAAAATATTTTTTCTAATTAAAAAGTTGTGTTGGATACTTATTAAAAAATAATAGTGTAACATAAATTTAGCACTAATTGTAAAGATATTTTGAGGCTAATACTTCTATGATATAACTATTATACATATTCAAGAATCTCAAATAAAGCAAGTCATGACTTATATTTTCAAAAATCTTACTAACATATTTTTTTAAAGTTAGAATTGTAAATATTGGTCTATCATATTTTAAAATTTCATGCTCTTTTAATTGGATACAAAATGATTTTTTTTAAAAAAAATAAGTTTATGAAAAATTAAAACGCTAGTTTATGAGAATAAATTATTTAGTTTTAGATCAATAATTAACTCAACAATTTTGAAGAGTCCATATGTTCATTTTACTGAATTAGTTTATCAAAATAGTCATATATTTCATAAATTGAAATACCAATAATTTTAGTATGCATCTTTTTTTAAATGTAAATTAAAATATGAAGTCACCTAAAGAAAAATCAGCGTGTTACAAAATTGTACAATATATAGTAAAAAATTATGTGATTATTGGAATAATTTTTATCATAATATTTCAAAGCACGCGATTTGTAATGAATGAAAAAATACAGTTTTTGTTCAATGACTGTATTGTGCATATTTAGTAGAAAATGTCAGTTAGATACGAGATTTGTACTAATCATGAAGATGTTTTGAAACTCATGCTTTTATGATGTAAATATTGCACATATTCATTGAATTTATATAATTCACCGATAAAACTATGATTATTGGAATCATTTTCATTATAGTCTCTCAAGACACACGATTTATAATGAATGAAAAAGTGTATTTTTTTTTCTGTTCAATAAATAATTGGACATGTTTAGTAGAAAATGACAGCGAGATTTGCACTAAAGGTAAAGGTATTTTGAAACTCATATTTTTATGATGTTTTGTTATATGTATTCATGAATCTTAAATATAATATTGTGTTCAATATTTAACTTTTTTTTTTTTGAATCTTTTTCACATATTTTTTCAAGTTAAATTATAAATATTGCTAATATCATAATTCAGAGAATTATCCTCTTTCAATTTAATAGAAACTAATCTAAGAAAAAAAGTTCACCTATAAGTTTAAAGATTGTTTCTAAACATGAATTATTTAGATTTAAATCAAAAAATCAATTCAATAAATTGGATTTAATATTTATATTTTCTAAAAACTTGACATTAAATTGATTTAACTTATAAGCTAAAAACTATACTAACAACTCAAATCCATTAAAAAATTGTGACAATTTTAACTCACAATATTACTAATGAATTGGGTATAGGTCGAGTCGACTAGAATATTCTTGTCGATCCGACCTATTCCCGCTTTTAATTGGTTAAAAGCCGATCAACACCACATAACATGACTAGCTCCTTTCAAATCATAAAAAAAAAAAATAGTCCACTAAACAAAACATAAACCCAACATCCGTGAACACGTAAAACTTTCTGCAACAATCTCCTGTACTCACCCGCACCGTTTTTTCATCTACTCCCTATTTTTATTGGCTATTAGCTACCTAAATCTTTACGATATCCAATCAAAATTCGACACGTCTTTTCATCTTCGGCTCCTCCTAGTCTTTCTCCTGTTCGCTTCTAGGGTTAGTATTTTTCATCGATTTTTTTTTCTTGCTGGGTTTGTTTAACCAATACTTGAATCCAAACCAACCAAATAGCAAAACATATATGTTCCATTGCTATGAGTTTTGCCTAATTGGTTTTGTTAAGATCAGACCTCTAGCTCTGGCATTCATGATACTAAGCATCTATTTTTCTTCTTTTTATATAGCTATTATCAAGAACATTTGTTGAGAAACTGTATAAAAAACTGACTATCAAAATCAGATGCCAATCTTACTTAGAGGGGCTAATGTATTTAGCACCAAATAATTTATGGAGTTTATTGGTTCCCTTGTCTTAGATTGTTTTTATGTTTGTGTGGTCCTTCTTTGCCCCTCCAATATCCATATTTTTTGCATTGGAGTATGTTCATATTGAAGCCTGCATAGGATGATCAAACCATCTTTGGATAATTTTCTTCTTGTTTTCTAGAATGTTCTAAATGGAAATATGTTCCATCTTATTTTTTTTGGCCAAAGCTTATTTGTTGCCGAGGTTAGAGGAGCATGTGGAGGTAGTTCTGTTGCTCTATAGCGGAGCTTAGTTTGATTGCTTTCAATTCACTACCTCCTAATACTATAACAAATTCGATTATTAGGGATAAATAATTTCGTTATTTATAAATCATATTTCGTCACTAAAAATCTTGTGAGACGAAAAAAAATTCGTCAATCAGTCGTCGCTAAATGTGTGTTGCTAGAAGTATACAAATACGATTTAGTGCTTCGTCGCTAAAAGTGTTATTTAACTACAAAAAGAAAAATCGTCCCCAAATGTTTAAACATTTGTGACAAATTTATTTGTCATAAAAAGTTTTTTTTTTTTTTTTTTTTGTAGTTAATAGTATGCTTTGTTAGTGAAAAGGTTATTACTACCGACAAAATTATATTGTCGCTAATTATTTTACTTCAATCAGTGACAAAATCAGTTGTCTCTAAAGTTATATGTATTTCGTAGTTGAATAAATTATAATTTCGTCACTAATGACTATATTTTCTATAAAAAAAAATTATTTTGTTCTTAAATGTATTAATTAGGGATAAATTTATTATTATAAAAAAGGTTAATGTTCCTCTATTTATTATCTCCCATCTCAAATTTTTAACCCCCTGCATTATGCTTTCTTGGGGACTCGAACTCACAACCTTAAGATTGGAAGTGAGGAGTGCTTACCATCCGATCAACTCTCTCTTGTCTCTTATTTTTATTTTATTTTTAACTTCATTCACTTCTTTCAAATTTAACTTCTGTAGAAATAATATATTATATGATTATTTATACACATACACAAATGCATGAAATTTACCACTAACAATTCATTCAAATGTAGATTATATTTTAATTAAACTGTATATTTTTTAAAATATCTTTAGATATATTCAGTACGATTCTGTCATTTTATTTATTTATTTTTATAAATGTTATAAATTATTTAGTACAATTATAAATATATATATAATTAAACTTATCGATTTTATTTTAAAAAAAATTGAATAATCGGTTCAATTTGATCAGTAAATCAATTGTTTTGAAAAAAACATCGATACCTATAACTATAGTACTACATCATAATATATTTGAAATCCTAGTTGGTTCATTTCTTTCATTTGTGCTTTCATTTTTTAGTCTATTTCAATTTTCACACTGATGGAAATAGTTAATCGAAATTAATGAAATATTCCGCACCTTTGCAAAGTCTAAATTTGTAAGTCGGTGTTATCTCTGTATAGTTTCTCTACGTACGTATGTGGAATTACTATTAAATATGTACATATTTTTAGGTAGAAGCAAATAGATCGACTTAGTCTATGCAGTTTACCAATCACAAATCAATAGACACGCTCAAAAATTAGCATATAGACTTGAGAAATTATTTTTTTTGTCGTCTTTATTGATGAATGTGTATCAAATAAAAAACAAAAGTGTTAAACCAACAAATATTAGCAATATAGTGGTAGAGTTGTACCCCACTCACGGTACTTATAACCTGGAATGTATTTTTCAAATGATACATTTTATAATTGCATAATTTAAGAAAATTGATGAATTGAACTTTTTCATTTTTACAAAATCGACTGAATTCGTTGGTTTTAATATTTTCCCTCACCAATTAACGAATGGACTCTGTCTATTTCTTATGAAGCACTTGTGTTATTCTTTGTAAGTTGTCACTTGTAATTATGAACAATTGTAGCCAAAATAATTGTATTTAGCTATGAATTTTTTCGTAGCAAATAGTTGAATTATTCATTACAAATTTTAACTCGTCGCTATTTAACAACCTTACATATTTTGTGACAATTTTTTTTGTTGTCACTAAATTACATATTCATTAGAGACAGTAAAATCTTTGTCACAAATTATTTATATTATTAGTGACGAAAATAAATGTGATAATTAAATATAAATTTTTATAGCTAAAACTTATAATATTTAACTACGAACTCTAATTTGTGTAACAACATATTTTTTGGATGAAAATTTTTTGTGTGCAAAAATTAATAAGTTTTAAGACAAAAAATAATTTGTCATTAATTAGATACATTATTAGTGACAAAATAATAGGTCACTAATAATTTTAAATTCGTGACTAATCCTGCTTAATAAATGGCGCCAATTAATTTTTTGGTGGGAAACATTAGTGAACAAAACTTTGCTATGGATTTTTATGTTTCGTCACTAACTATGTGTCTCATATATTTAAGCACGTAAATTTTGTCACTAAAAATGAACAATTAGTAACGAATTTGATGTGGTAGCTAATAATTTTGTAGCTATATTTGTTATAGTGTAAACACATCCATCTGTTTTCAGCATTTCCCAGGGTGACATCGCCTTCAGCTGTCGGTCATTATTTTCTTTGTCGTTCTTCTTAGTCCCAACTTCCTTTTGATGCGTCCTGTTAATCTGCAAAGTTCCCCTTCAACTTTCTGAGATCTGACCATGCATTTTTTACATGACCATACAAGTACTTAGCTTGCTCACTTGTCTATTTGACCTCTCTGAAGATTTTATCTTGAACCTCTTCATTGTTCTATGCTCTTGGCTTCCAAAAGTTGGTCTTTTGTAAAGATAGATTTAGTTGTGGTAGAATACTAGAATTCTATACCAAAGGTAGTGAAGTCTTTGAAGATGGTCCAACCCTGAATTTAAAAATGCCCCGCGAGGTAAATTTGTTATGTTGGAACTAACAAAGACGTGGCAAGAGAGGATGGGCACTATCCTTGGTAAACAGGACCCCTATTACAGGCTTTCAACTGAATGGAACAGTGTCCCTATGCTAACCACGTTGCTTGTGTTCCTTTCTTATTTCTTTTTATGGGTACATTCATGTCAAACTCTTCTGGACTATGGGCCAGTGGTGATTTTATTGATGTATTTGTGGGGTGGCACAACACAAGGTGGGGCTATAGTTGCGTTGTTCTTGGTGGTGGTTTTTAAAGGCATGATTCAACTGGTAGACAAAATGTAGCGGCAATCCATGGTTAATGAAATTAGTAGGTATTTTGGTTACGATGTTAACCGGCAGGTAGGTATTTGTTGGTTCTCAAACCATTAGGATGCATCCATATGGAATGACACACTTAGCTTTGGTATATTTGAGTTCCCATTTTCTCAAGGTGTTTTTTGCAGCTTGCCTTTCCCCCATGCTAGTAACTGATTTAACCGATTTAGTTTATAGGTTTCGTGAATGCAGTCCTCCACAAGGTAGGGGTAAGATCTGTGTACACACTATCCTCCCCAGACTCCACTTGTGGGATTACGCTGTTGTTTTTGAGTACAGTCTATAATCGTGTTGCAGCTGATGAATTACCATAGTTAATTGTGGCAATTGCCTTTCAAGGAAATTGGGAGTTTGCTCTTCCAATGTAACTTGGTATACTAGACAATTCTGATCCTATGGCTCGGTCAATATGTGCTAATGGCCTTTAGTTGAATATTGGTTAAGTGCAGTCAGCTTGTTCTCTATAAGAGCATATACTGGTCGATTGTGGGGTAACATGATTGGGAATTTTCACATTTGGCTGTTGCTAGAATGGTAAATTAACGTCGTCCTTTTGTTGCAGGAAAATTCAATATGGAGCAAAATGATACAGGCTGCCAAGCTCCTCAAGCTCCGGTCCTTTGTGTTAACAATTGTGGGTTTTTGGGTACTGCAGCAACAATGAACATGTGCTTAAAGTGCTACAAGGATGTGATATTCAAGCAAGAACAAGCAAACTTTGCTGCTTCATCTATTGAAAGCTTTGTAAATGGAAGTTCAAGTGCTAGTGTGAAAGCTGTTGATGTTGCTGCAACCGTGCAGGAAGGTCCTGCAGAGTCCCTGGTTATACCCACACAAGTTGCGGCACAAGTAGAGAGTGTACAAGTTGAGAAGGCTAAGGAAGGGCTAAACAGGTGTAGCACCTGTAGGAGACGAGTTGGTCTACAAGCTCTCCTCGGAAGCTACAAAATATGGCACGCGTATCTCCGCGAACGTCTGGAGTTAGTTCGAAATCTTCCAATCAACCACTCCCTGTACCAAGCTCTAAACAACACTTTCGAGAGAGCGCTTGTTACAATGCACAAAATGTCATGGATTTGGATCATGTACTTGGTGAGTTTAACTCAACAGAAGCTCGTTACACGAACTAGACGCACTTTCGATAGAGCATTGTGTGCATTACCTGTTACTCAGCATGATAGGATTTGGGAACATTATTTAGTATTTGTTAGTCAAAGGGGAATTTCTATTGAAATATCACTTAGGGTTTATAGGAGGTACTTGAAGTATGACCCTTCCCATAGTGAGGATTTGCTTGAGTTTTTGTTGAATTCTGAGCTGTGCCAGGAGGCGGCAGAGAGTTTAGCTGGTGTATTAAATGATGATCTGTTTTATTCTATTAAAGGAAAGACTAAATATAGGCTTTGGTTGGAGCTGTGTGACTTGTTAACACAGCATGCTACTGAAATATCAGGTTTGAATGTGGATGCGATAATTAGAGGAGGGATTAAGAAGTTTACCGATGAGGTTGGGAGGCTTTGGACGTTGTTGGCAGATTATTACATTAGGAGGAAGTTGGTTGAGAAGGAGAGATATATTTTCGAAGAAGGTATGACAACTGTGGTGACTGTTAGGGATATTAGTGTTATCTTTGATGCGTACTCCCAGTTTGAGGAGAGTATGCTTGCCTTGAAAATGGAGGAGAAGAGTGATAGTGAGGTGGAGGATGAAGGGAGTAACGGTGAGGTTGGGGCAGAGGAAGATGTGGATGAGGAAGATGATAGGTTGAATGTGGCAAAATTGGAGAAGAAGCTTAAAGAGTTTTGGCTGGATGATGATAAGGACATTGACTTGAGATTAGCGAGGCTAGAACATCTTATGGATAGGAGGCCAGAGCTTGCGAATAGTGTCCTTTTGAGGCAAAATCCGCATAATGTAGAACAGTGGCATAGAAGGGTAAAACTATTCCAAGGGAATCCGACAAAACAAATAGTAACGTTCATTGAGGCAGTTAGAACTATTGACCCAATTAAAGCTGTGGGGAAGCCGCATATTTTGTGGGTTGCATTTGCAAAACTTTATGAAAACCATAAGGATATTGCAAATGCAAGAGTCATCTTTGATACGGCAGTGCAGGTGAATTATAAAACTGTTGATCATCTGGCTAGTGTTTGGTGTGAATGGGCCGAGATGGAACTACATCACAGGAATTTCAAGGGTGCTCTAGAACTGATGAGACGTGCCATTGCTGAATCAACTGTTGAGGTCAAATGGAGAGGTAATTCTGACTTTCGTTGTGTATCTGTGCTCCTTCTTTTTTCATGACTGTTCCTTTTGTATCTGTGCTCCTTTTTTCATGACTGTTCCTTTATTCTTGTCACTTGTTAAGTATTTAGCCCATCAAGCTTAAATAATAGTTCATCATTAGATCTAATTGAGTCATGGAATACAAAGAAGTACTATATTGGTATTACCATTCATCAGGAACTAAAATTTTGAATGTGGATTTCGTGTTACTTTTGAAGTAAAACAATCTACCGAAGTAATTCTTCATCCAAAAAAATAAATCTACAGAAGTAGCAAGTAGTAAGAAAAAAGCTTGCATTTGGAAAAAATCCAGACAACGGGTGATTTCATTTTTTATTATTTTTTTTTTTTGAGATAAGGGTAACTTTGTATTCACAAAAAATTCTGGCATCCTAAGAAATGATGAATTGGAAACTTACATCCCACATAGTGGGCAGGCACACCCCCATAAGGGTAGTCAGATTACAAGTCTCCTAGGAAATCAACTAAATTTACCACTGCCCTTTCCAAATCTTCTTTACACCAAAAAATAGAAGGCTAATTTAATTCATTTCTATCTTCTGAAAGTTGATATTTTTCCCTTCAAGACACCTAGCATTCTTTTCTTCCCAAATGGTCCACCAAATACATGCTGGGATAGTCTTCCACCATTCTTCCTTCCTGGCTCCTGCCCCTGCTTCCAATTCCTGACCAACTGTTCAAGATCTCCAGAGTAGTCTTTTTGCATCAGCCATCACCCAGCTAACCCTTAGGGATCGTTTGGTATGAGGAATAAGAATAAATAGTCATGGAATAAAGAAGTAGTCCTGGTATTAAATTTTAATGTCTTGTTTAGTTGCCATGTTTGAGATATCTTGTCCCACCATTTATACCATAGTAATAGGATAAGTTATCCAATGATAAATTGGATAACTAATCCTGAGATAACTTGTTCCCAACCAAACGACCTCTAAGTGTACATAAGAACATGTTCTACAGATTTGTAACTGCTTGGAAGTGTAGGAATAGGTGGTTGTTTACCTCAATTTCCTGCTCACACATGAAGCACCTTGAGCAAATCTTTGAGCAAATCTGCATACCTCTTTTCTGTGATGCCTCATGTATAAGGCATGCCTTCCTAATTAGCAACCAGGCAAAGTGTGGGCAATTTCTCTTGAAGCTGAAACTTAGCAAAGTAAATTTTGTCTCTATTTTTGTACACTCCTTGCTATAAAACTAATCATATGCTTTTAATTATTTTCTTTGAACTCCATGACCAATCTAAGTCTTTAAAATTGAAGCTGAAAAGTTTTAGGAAAACATTTAGTATATTTTGACTGAGGAATCTAGATATCTGATTTTATTTTCAGTCGATTGATGTTGTATGGATATTTGGGCCAACTCTTGGTGCTCTCTTCATGTTTTACATGCAGTTGCTGCTGATAGAAATGAACCAGTGCAAATTAAGCTACACAAATCTCTAAGGCTTTGGTTACTGTTTGTGAATTTGGAGGAGAGTCTAGGAAGCTTAGAGTCAACTCGTGTGGTCTATGAGCGAATTTTGGATCTGAGAATTGCTACACCACAGGTTATAATATGAATTACTTCTGGAGGTATGAATTTCATTCTAATCATTACTTACGTATCATCCTACTGTTTTACGTGCTCTTAAAAGAATGGGGTATAGGAGTTCTTTGCATTTTGCATATCTAATTTATGAACCATTTCCTAGTTGTATCTTCGCCAGTTATTTTCCACGATTTACCCTCTAGTCTTAAGTTATTTTGCAGAACTTTAAAAGATTTATTTCTGTGAGGGGCAAAATAGGGATTGAATTCCCAAAACAGAAGTGGGATTGGAAGGAAAAAAATTGACAAGGTAAAGGAATAAGGGGCCAGTAGTGGGAGAAAGATGGAAGGCAACATTAGTAAGCTTTGTAATCTCCAGATTGAAAAAGATCTCCAATCTGCATACTTGTTGATTTGAGAATATTCTTGGGATACTAAATTGTCACTAAGAAGGATTCTTGATAGAAGCTGTGAATAATTGGCTGAGAAGTTTCATTGTGTAGGTAACATAGAGCTTCTGCAATCAAACAGTTATTCAAGATCCTCTCCCCCACTAGAATGTGGAGTATCCCATTTGTCACTTCTCCTCACTAGGAAACTAAACAACAAAGTATATGAATTTATTAAAGAACTACTAGCTACTTGGTTTGTTTCTTAATAGTATCTTTTAGACTTACATAAATCCCATTAGTGGGACAATGGCCTTATGCTGTGTGATGCTATCCTAATGTCTGCTTACAACATGAAATCCTTCAACTCTTACTTTTATGACTTAAAAATCTTTACTGTTATTGATTTTCCATTAAAAAGGAGCCTTTTATACAGTTAGTGACTATCTACTGGATTGCTTCACTATTGCTGCTGGGTTAACCCTTCTATTGATTTTCCATGTGTGAATAGTCTCTCCTTTTACTCTGCCTGTTTTTCTGATTATGTAATTACTATTTTTATCCATCAGAAAATGAGATTTCTATGATTTCACATAGACATTGAATGATCGGGATGCAAATGATTAAAAAAAACAAGAGGATTAAGTGAAGATAAAAAAAATACATACATTTGAGGTCAAAATGCAAAACTCGAGAAAAGAATTTTGGATATCTTTTCTCTCTGGTGCAATTGAATTTAACCTATAATATCTGGTATTCATTTTGTCTAGGATCACAAGTACTTTGAGGATGCATTCAAGGTTTACGAGATGGGTGTGAAGATCTTCAAGTACCCACATGTTAAGGATATGTGGGTTACCTATCTTTCCAAATTTGTGAAGAGATATGGGAAGTCAAAGTTGGAACGAGCTAGAGACTTATTTGAGCATGCTGTTGAACACGTATGTATATGACAATATGTTTTATTTGTTCAGTCAACAAATATAACATTAGTTTTCTATGATATAAATCTGAATTGTAAAATCGTTTTGTTCTGCTCCAATATGGTAAGTTCATCGATGATGATTTTTGGAATTCAATGATTCACTGTTTTAATTGGATGTTGGGTTCTCAACTGATGTTTAAAAATCTCATGAGTTTTCCTTGTTTTTCTCCAACTACCTTAATGAATTTGTGGAGATTTTGCCATCGCTCTTATATTGGCACATTTGCTTCTCATTAGCAATATCATATCCTTATGCGTGTTGAACGTATGTAAGGGCACCAACCAATTTTTTTACCTTCTGTACAGATCTGATATTCATTAGAATTTCTTGGACTTGTGTACCCTTTGTACAACAGTAACATCCCCTTTTTTGGGTGCAATTTAGTGTCAGTCAATCAACCTCCCCTCTGGCGTAACTTAATATTGTTAGTAAAGAAGAAGATTGGTGGATCTACGATAGCAACAGGTTCAAACTGATGGGAGAAACCGTTGGCTGCCTAGATGTTGTGGGAGACACCTGTTTCTGTTTAAGAAGTGTCCGAAAATCTATCTTCCTTCAGCCACCGCATATCTTATTCTTCAGTTACTTTTCAAATTATCCTTTTGGTCTGTCATCATCCTCTACTTTTTATATGATAGTATTCTACCTGGATAAGGGCGCAAAAGTGGTTAGACAGTTCATTAAATCATTTTATGCATTGTGCTGTGCATCTTGATTTTTTTTCCTTGGGGTTTAGTTTGAGGTCTTGTCATGTCTACCTGTGTGCATTTTATATTTATTTTTGATGCACAATGAATATACACGCAACTTCACCTATGTTGCCTGTAATTTGCTGATATCACATAAATCTGTTGTTTTAGTCTAGAATCCTGCATTGGCCATGTCTTGCGCTTCCAAATTATGGGAGAAATTTTGCGTAATGTTGTTAGCAGAGGCTCTCATTTAATGTCTAACTGCTTCTTGTCTGCGTAGTTGCATCTTAAAGCACGTTCCGTAAATTCTGTTTGTCAAACTATGTTTGGATACTCATCTTGTACTGTTTCCATTCCCACCAGATCCCTGCTGATGCTGTGAAGCCACCGTATCATCAATATGCTAAATTAGAGGAAGACTATGGTCTTGCGAAGCAGGCTATGAGGGTTTATGATCAAGCTACGAAAGCTGGTCCAGCAAATGGGAAATTGAGCATGTATGAGATCTATATAGCTTGTGCAGCTGAGATATTTGGTGTTCCAAGAACATGGGAGATATATGAACAAGCAATTGAGTCTGGGCTTCCAGACAAGGACGTGAAAGTTATGTGCTTAAAGTATGCTGAACTTGAGAAGAGCCTAGGAGAGATTGATTGTGCTCGTGCACTATACAAGCACTCATCACAATTCGCAGACCCTAGATCTGACCCTGATTTCTGGAACAAGTGGCATGAGTTTGAGGTGTAGCATGGTAACAAGGATACCTTCCGTGAGATGCTCTGTGTGAAGAGGAGTGTATCTGCAAGCTACAGCCAGGTAAAAAAAAATACTCAGTTAATCATTAAGTTAGCCATCTGTGATGTCCTTGTGATCAGTAAATTAAGGAGCTCAATCGTATTCTCACAAAGAATTAAGACCAAAGAGTACTTGTGGCATAGTTTATCCAAAAAAGTATTAAAGTGTACTTGCTGCATAAAAGAAGGCGGAGGAGGGAAATTGTTTTGGTACTTGATGGCTTCTAATAGGAAGGATTGTGTAAGAAGAGTAATAATCAGGTTAGAATGCTAGTACCAACTTAATCAGGATAAAATAATTACTTTACGATGTGTATCATCCAACATGGCATATAATTAACTTTGGAAGATGACAACCTTGCATCTGATTAAACTGGATCACTGGGGAACCTACTGTTGGAGCTACTTATGATTAATGCCAGGAATTTTTTTGAAAATAGGAAGGGCTCATACTGTAGTATTTAGCTTAAGTAACTACCATTTTTAACTTCTCGGTGTATGAACTATCATGGACTTGGTATATTATATCAATCAGATCAGTCAACCATACTTAATCTCATACTAGTGGGTTGTAAGAATCCTCTATATACATATTCCGTTATATTCTGGTCCATGCAGTCCAAAATTGAAAAACAATTACTTATCTTTTAAGGCGAATTTAGGGTTCTCTAAATCCCACAATATCCCTTCAGTGATATAGAAGTCTTTAGCCCAAACCAAAGAGGACTTCTGGCAAATATTAGATCTAATGCAGGTTTTCTAACCATTACCAAGCTTTACCCCAACATGTTGGTATCTCCTATAGTGGTCATTTGTTCATTATGTTCTTTTTTCTGACCTAAATGTACATTTATGAGAGATTTAGGTCTCTTCAGACAACTTCTGTGTGATTTTGAATACACCTCCTTCTCTTTTAGCACCTTAAATTGTCACATGTCACACTACTGGATCCGTGAATTTGGATGTCTATGTAAAATATGGCCGAACCATCTTAGGTGATCACCTTATAATTTATCCTCTTACATCCATGATTATGTCCTAGTTTTGATTTTGATCATTTCTAATTAGTTTCTGGTAAGATCACACATTTTCTTATACATACGTATTTGTGAAACACCGATAAGTATATATTATTAGGCTGTTGAGAACCAACCACTCTTACAACATTGTCGCATATCTCAGAATCGTTATATAGAACTCCTATGGAGCAGTGCTCCATTTGAATTATCCTATTTTAGTCCTTTTTATGCTCAACTTTCATCTATCATTGCATATTTTTGGGGAAGATTTGAGATATTTAAATTATTGGATCTATCAAAAAGAATATTTGAGTTGTTTGGAGTAGTTACCGCAAACCTATCCAATCTCACTTGTTATTCGTTCTTTTGTAAGCTAAACTTGAAGTTCCTCTGTTCTGTCTTACTCCACTAACCCTCACTCTCTAGAGTATTAGCTTCTCTATAGTTGTAGTTTTTGGTTAAGTTTTTTTAATGATACAATCATATGCAAATAGAATGCTCCATGGAGTTGTCAAATGATGTGCTATTGGTTGATTCATCTAAAAGTAAAGGAAATAAGTATGGGTTTAAGGCAGACCTGTGGTGTAGACGACCCATAATAAGTATGGGTTTAAGGCAGACCTGTGGTGTAGACCCATACTTTCCTTCATACACATCCTTTTAATAGTTTTGTTTGTATATTTTCACATTCTTGAACTGACCATACTAACTGACATGCTTCTTATTTATACCTGCAGACACATTTTATCCCTTGAGGAAGCAAAGGAAGCTGGTGTTATGTTGCTAATGATGAGATGGCACCTGAAAATGATACAAAGAGCAAATAAGTAGTTGGATTTGTTAGTGCAGGAGTAGTTGAGTAGAAAAACAATGAGGATATTGAGCTTCTACCTGAGGAAAGTGATTCTGAAGAGGTGGTTGAAATTGCACTGAAACAAGTGCACTAGAAAGAATAAAACGAAGGAAACAACAAGCATCTTAGAGTTTCAATTACATATCAAAATTCAAATATTAAAATACTACAGGCCAGGAAGACAATGCAGCATAATACTCCATATTTGATACTAACGTAGAAGCATAAAAATAAGGCAAGTACAAACACCTAGCCGCCCACCGGTAGATCAAAATAATATTTGATACTAATGTAGAAGCACCATGCATCACCAAAACCTTAATGCATATTAATGAACAGCTTGATTACACAACACTCCGAGAGAGGTCGCCGGAGCAAAACCATCGCCGGTAGGTCAAGGTGCAATATTCTCCGATGCCTCAGACATCTTCAAAACAACTATCAAAACTAGTACAACATAAATATAGAAAAACCATTGATATATAACAAATTATATTTATTTATTTATTAATGGTAATAAATTGTTTCTAAGAGAGACTTCAATTTTTTTTTTCGCAAGAAAGATTGGAGAAAAGCATGATATTTAATTTATAGTGAAGGAAAAAAGGTACAGATTCTGTTTACTGCCATTTGGCTAGGGGAATTTTTGTTAGGAGAAATCATGTCATTTTACTATTGGATAAAATTTGACACGTTTTGTTCAATCATCAAATTAAATTTAAGCTCATTTTTTTGGCTTTTCGTTCTTCTTTTTCGAGACTGAATTAGTTTTAATATGATATATTAATATTACTATTATATTCGATTGAGTATTTTTATATTTTTTTTCAGAGAAAAGATTGTGTATTTTGTTTTTGTGGATTTGAACGCGACAATTCACCTTGATCAGTCTCACATAAATAAATGCAAAAATAATGAAATGCAGTTAACTGGATATTTCACAGGAAACAACAATTATAAACCACAAAATAATGATTTTACTTTGTTGGTGATGATATATATATAGTATACAAACATGTATCTAAAAAAATCTTTCCCTCTCCCCACCAAGACCTGTAATCTCCTTCAATTCTTCATCCTCTTCCTTTTTTTTTTTTTTCCATTCTGATTACAATCAAATTTCACTATAATAATATCATTTAAATCGTCTTTTGGTCTCTATAACAAAATAATGTTATAGAAAATATATAATATAACATAATATAAAAAAATCTATTTCAATTTTTTTTTATGTAGAGATGTTTGTTTTAGAATAATTTGACGATATAATTTAGTGCATGTAATAAACGAAGAAGGATAATAAAGTAGCCCCAGCCAAAGTTGCCACGTGGGGCAATGACACGACGGCAGCACTAGATGGGGCAGAGGCTGGGGCAGAGATCGGGGAAGAGATTAGGGGCAATATTTGAGCCATAACTGAACTAACTGAGGCAGCAACAATGAGGGTGACACAAGCAATCTTCTTCATCTCCATATTTTTTTTAAAAATAAATAAATAAATATTAATTATCTATTTGAAATTTGTGTTTTATTTTTTTATTTTTTTTGCTATGGTGAATTAAAGTGGTTGAGAAGAGGGTTATATATATAATATGTCTACGTATAATTTCAACCACATTTGAATATTTATGGCTAGAGTGATTTTAGGGTAATTGTTAGAAAATCATCTGTTAGATTTTAAGGGTTCTCAATTTTCTTTTTCTTTTTCTTCTTGTAGAATTTAGCATTTTCTTGTTGGTTTTGGTTTGTCATGTTTTTTTTTTTTTTCAGGTCAAGAAATTGCTAATTTGAAAATATTTTGACTATTTTTTATGCTTATGCTAAAAGAGCGTTAGATTTTGAGGGTTGTATTATTTCTTGTTCTTTTAAAATTTTGGTGTTTTTTCTTAAGTTTTTTTTTTCAGTTGTCTATGATATTTAGAGTTGAAATTTCAGTTCATGGTTATAAAATTAATTCATTTAATTCATAATTTAATGAGTTATATCACTTGTATTGCACTTAGATAAATATAGATTCAATCTATTTTTAACTCATAGAAATAATATATACAAACTCATTTTTGTAAATAGGAGAAACTCTTTTCCTTAAAATTTGAGAGAGAACATTTACAAGATCAATAAAAACACACAAATGCCCAACCCAACCCCTCGCACTATCAACCCTCCCCCTACCAGTCCATCTCCACCTACCCCCTTAACTAATGGTCTGTTCCTGAGTCAGGGTTGGAGTCACGATCGAGTCCTAGATTAAGGTTGAATCAGTAATTGGAGCTCTAGTCGAGATCGTGGTCATGGTTAGGGTCCCATGGGAATCATATCTTGAGTCAGAATTAGGTTAGGGTCAGGATCGAAGCTAGATCTCATATTGAGGTAGGGTCCCGAGTTGAGATCAAGACTGGAATTGAGGTTAGATCCCAGATTGAGATCGAGGTCAGGATTGATCAAGTCAGGTCCTAGGTCGATTAATATGGATTAGAATGATTCATCCAATTCATAATTTATCCATATTCATATGGTGCATTGCAATTCATTTATTATCCATTTTCAACTAGTTGCACAAATTTGATTCAATCCATCCATTTGCCGCGCCACTTGTGATATTATATGCTATGTTATCATTATTTATCATATTTATTTTAAAGAAGATTGTTTCCTCGGTCAGGTTTCAATTTTTTCTGATTATAGATTAGAGTGTAGACATACTATGGTGTAAAAGAGTGTAGACATAATCACATATTTGGTAATTTATTCATCAAACTGATTTTTTTTTCCATTTAATCACAAGGACAATTTTCGTCTTAATCCAAGGGTTTGGAGTTGCATAAAGACAATTTACACCTTACTTCTTCTTCCTAATTTATTGGTATGGTAGAAGTTTACTCTTCTCGTCTCAAGTTATTTCATGAGGTGACATAATTATTATTATTTTATTTATTTTTTAGTAATAATTGTTTTTAAAATAACTTATATTTTAAAATAGTGATAAAACAAATCGACATTACTAGCTTCATTTAATTTGGTTGAATTTGTTTGATTTATCTCGTCAGTTTAACAAAATAAAGAATATTTTTGAATTTTATAATCTTAAATTAAAGATATGTCAAATATATCAAAATATTCATTAATTTTAGATGTTATGTAAAAAGTTAATATAAAACCGTCACTAAAAAGAAAAGAGTTATTCTTTTAAATGGGCTAAAAAAATAGTCAGCTTATATATATGTCATAGTTGATGAAGTTATTGATAAAGCATATGTAAAATAATCAGCTTAGCAGAAGAAAAAGAAATAAATGAGAAAACTAGGATGTATTTTAAATTAGAGTTTAAAATTAGAAATGAGATTTGCATGTATTTTAAATTAGAAATTTACTAGTATGACATGGGAACATAAATTCAACTTTTCTCTTGCCTGGTATATATGTTCTTCTTTGGCTAACAATATTCTAGCCACCCATTAATTACATTCATACGTAGTCCTACATGCAAACATCGTCTTAGACTCGACCTTCTCCAATAATTTAAATTATTGGAGAAAATTAATATATACATGGTGTGTTTAAACATATATAACTTGGTTGATTACGTATATTTTTATTTTGTTAAGATATTTAACCATGATATGTTAGCATTTTAGAGTAAATAATTGTATGGGCCACAATATAATAGAACTCCGTTGTTTACTAAAATCGTTACGTACGGCATGTCTAAACTTGTAAGTTGTAACCATCAGCAACTCAATGAGCTTAATGAAATAAATCATCAATAACAGTGAATGAGGTTATTCCTTTCTTAATTAGAGATTTCATGTTCTTGATTTGAAAAAAACTTGAAATAAGCCGTATCCGACGTGAATCTGAATATGAAAAAGAGCTTAAACAAAAGCCTTAACAAAGTTGGCTTTTCCTAAAGTTAATTAAAGACAACATAAACTTGTAGTACTCATGGCACATAATATATTTAAATTAAATGCAACGTGCCTTCAAATATATATCCATCTAAATAATTGCTCATTATAACTTATTATCTCAGGGTTGACATTATGCTTGAGAATGTTTTTACGTAGAGTTGAGAGAAAAAAACGGGTCAACTGAACCTTTACATGCAGATATTGATGTGAACGTTACTTGTGGGATTGGTCCAGGTAGGTAGGGACGGAGTTAAATTGAACTCAAAGCTTTCGACAATTTAACACCTTAATTAATATGTTATAATATAATATTTATAAAAACATATCAAAATATATAAATTTAGTTCATTGGTCTGAATTTGACAATAATAATTCTTTTAGCTTTATTTAATTTATTAAATTATTCAAAATAGTAAATACTCTCACCCTATTCATATTATCATCTTGCTAGAATATAAAGATATAAGAAAATTTAATCATTAGTTTAAAATAAAATATAGCTAAGAAAAGCACTATGATTATGATAATGCTAAACATAAAACTAAGAAATTTTAACTGCTTGAATATCAAATTGTAGGCATATTATTCAAATTTTTAAATGTCGTGTCTTTCAATTTTTATAAAAGTCATATATCAATTATATGATTTTTTTTAAATTTTTTTTTATATAATTATATGTGATATTTTAGTACAATATAATTCTTACAGTTGAATGATATTGGCATAAATTTATTTTCAAATCAATTTCGAATAACACATTAAACAAATAAGGATATATAAAAAAGATAATCCTACTATTACGTTTAATTGTTATTGCAATAAAAAAAATATTTTTTTTTCTCCAAACAAAATAAAAATAAAAATAAAAAATCTATTTAAAGATAGGTAAAATAGTGAGTAAAAAAATTGTTGCATATATTTTATTTATCAAATTTTAGAAATTATATTTTTAATTATATTAAGAATAAAAAATAGCCGGAACATCTTGAACAAATACTAACACGATTTTAATTTAAATTGTCAAAATATTTCTTGAATTTATTCCCTTTTTCTGTCTAATAGATATCCTCGTCTTAAAATGAAGTAACAAACCATTTAATAATGGTATGATTTTATGAATTTAATCTCCCTCTAAATAATAATATACCAATACAAATTTAAAAACTAATACTATGTATATTTTTTTTTAAAAAAATAGACAAATAAAGAGAAATCAATAATATAAATCACAAATTAATACTGTAAATTAGAAATATTTCAAATAAATAAATAAATATATATATAAATATATATGCATCAACTCCCTTTTCCTAATATTGTGATGTTCATCACAGAAATAGTAATTTTAAAAAGATAAAGTCCATTGCTTCGTACATGTGAAAAAATATGAAATGTGATGGTGAGGAGAAAATAAGTGGAGAAGTGGGAGTTGTAGGTGGTTTATAAAACAATTTTTTTTTGTTTTATTTATTTTTTTACTTGATACACATTCAAATAAAAGCTTATAGGTAAATCAAATTTAAATTTGTCTGATATTTTCAGATTTATATATGTGAAAATAATTTCTATTTTTAAATGTAATAATTGAGAACTTTAATTAGTTTAGAATTTAAAATTTTTTGAAGGATTAGAATAGAAGTGGGAAGTTAATGTGTGTCACCCTCCATTCAATTTTTAGTCATTTTTAAGCAAGTTTTTCAATTACTTTAAACCTGTAAAATTGAAATTTGAAGTAAGAAGATCATAAAAGAACAATAAAGGAAAGTATATAATGATAGTTTTGTGCTGATATAATGACTTTTGTTATCCTATCAACATAGAATTTCCAATATAATTAAATTTGAAATGAGAAAAAATAGTTTATGAAAAAAATAAACCCTTCATAGAAAGAGCAAGATATTAACAATAACATGCATATCAAATGGCATATCCAAAATTAGAAAGCCATGCCAATGGACTCCTCCTCTGTTTCCTTCATTATTCAATTGTTATAACTCCTCATTTGATAGTTGACTGTTGAGGTCACATAAGATTTACTGGTTGAATGGATACATAAGCCTTTAATATTTTATCTTCTAGCTAATTACCATGCAATTATCGGTAGTTATGAGTCATGCTTATAGTTCATTCAATTTTTATATTTCGGTTAAATTTAAAGATGAGACTTTTCTCAAAATTTGATGACATATTGAGTCTTTTCCTTTTTAAAATTGATTTAATTAACGAATCATAATTGGCTTGTGTACAAAAAAATTGCAAAACCAAAACTTTTTTCAATTAACAAATAATGACATAAATAAACTTTTTCTCAAAAGAAAATGACATAAATAGGGGTGGCAGAATGAGTAATTAATATGGGTATCCGCTCATATTTACCCATTTTAAATGGGTTGGTATCCAACTCATTTAAAAATGGGTAAAAACGAATAATACCCATATTATCCATTTAAAAGTGGGTAGTTAAATGAATAAAATGGGTAAAATATATGCATTCACACAAACAAAAAAAAAAAGTGATAAAGGGTGAGGTAGTAAGACAGTCTTTTTTTAAAAAAAAAAAATCTATAAAAAAAAATGAAACTTTTTTTTACATTTTCTTTGGGATAGGGGGTGGTAGGGGGTGGGGGTGGGGCTGGTAGAGGGTGGATTGGTAAATTTTTTTTAAAAAAATTTCAAAAAAAAATTATTGGAAAAAATTTAAAATTTGTTATTTTTTTTTTTTGGATGGGGTGTGGAGGGGGGGGGGGCTGGTAGGGGGGATGGTAATTTTTTTAAAAAAAATTAAAAAAATTTAATGATAAATTTAAAATTTTGTTATTTTGTTTTTTGGGGATGGGGTTTGGAGGGGGGGCTGGTAGGTGTGGGGAGGGCTGGTAGGGGGTGGGTGGTTATTTTTTTTAAAAAAAAAATTTAATGAAAAAATTTAAAATTTTGTAATTTTTTTTTTGGATGGGGTGTGGAGGGGGGAGCTGGTAGGGGGTAGGGGTGGGGGTAAAAATTTAAAATTTTGTTAATTTTTTTTGGATGGGGTATGGGGGGCTGGTAGTGGGTAGGGGGTGTGGGGGGGCTCGTACGAGTGGGGTGATAATTTTAATTTTTTTTTACATTTTTTTGGATATGGGATAGGGGGGCTGGTAATTTTATTTTTTTTACATTTTTTGGGGATATGGCGTAGGGGGATGGTAGGGGGTGGAGTGAAGTGATAAAAAACTTTAAATTTTTGTTGTTTTTAAGACTTTTATCAAGATTTCTATTATAATATTGATAAATATGATTATTGATATTATTCATTGGGTAACTCGTTTTTACTCAATTAAAATGTGAGTCGAGTAAAGTAACTTATTCATTTTTATTTAACTCATTTTTTGATCGACTCATATTCGACTCGACTCGCTCGTTTATCACTCCTAAACATAAATAAGTCAACTCTTTAACGGATGACTTCAATAATTCTTTTTTTAAAGTTTGATGACATTATTTTTTAATATGTATACAGAGTCTGAACAAAAAGTACTGGATTCACACCAGACTAATAGATCCGCCTCTGTCAGAAACTAATTTACATTCCAGAGTATCTTCTACCTTATTCCTTAGTACCTGTAATACCTTCATGTTTTATGCAAAGGCTGCAATTTCTTGAGTTAACACGTCAAAGTTCTTCTTTTACAGTCATTTGTTGTTGTTCTTTATTTTACAATTTCTGTATCTTTGAAGATTTGATCAAGTTAAAAATATGCTTTTACTTTTGTCTGATTTTTCACTTTTGTGATTGCAGTGGGGTCTAAATTTCCAACATTCTTTTCGTAGAATCCACTTAATAAAACCTTTAAACAGCTGTATCCTGTATGAAACTTTAATTAAGACAAAAGTGCATACAATTGTGTTGCCCAAATGATAATATCAAAATCTCAACTTTTATGTCACTTTACTATGTATACAAATGATGAATAAATATAAAACTTTCTTATCTAGCTCTACACAGAAATAAGGAATTAATCTCTTTACCATCACTTTGTTTTTTGACAGTATCCCAGAATGCTGCAGCCCCTTATTCTTATGTGCGCGTTACGTGCTTTGATGGTTTGACATGCATATAGTCCGTTTACTGTTCCCTTGTTATTGAGCTGCACGATTTAATGCTAATCTAACTTTTGATGCCACTAATTTCCTGTCGTCCTGCAACATTGTAGCATGTGTTGCTCGGATACTCTAAATTTGGTTACACGTGAATTATAACGAACTTTGAGATCGTAGCATCAAGGTGATGAGCTATCGTCATCCCAACTCCTATCTTGTCTCGCGTTGTATCTGTTTAAGACTGGTAATGATGCAGTTGTAGCTATTCTGAATGATCTGGCAGCACCTACCATTGTTCTATCCTGCATCATTCCGACATCTTTGCACACGCTATCCAATATGCAGAGGAAGTCTCTTACAATCAGAAATATTCTGAGAGGATGAGCTTCTTCTTTGGCAGCATCGCCATGGAAATATTCTGTTACCTCTTTGACCATCGACAAAGCTTTTCTTTCTTCCGCCTTGATCCTCACAATACCATCTTCTGCCTCTTTTAGAAATACTTTCATTGACTCAAAGAAGTTCCCTTCCATGCCTGTCTTTTCGTAATGCAAAACCGACCTAACTTTAACAAGTCCTGCCTCAAGCTTCGATACGTAACCACTTAGGACATCCGAGTCCATTCCTGCTGCTTTTTTGACATTGCAAAGTTCTCTGCTTAATCCGGCAACTACCTGCAACCCTTGCTTCTTGAATTCTTCCTCTTTGAAATTGATATTTGATAAATTAGGAAGGTTATTATCGTCCTTGGTATCCGAACTCAGCCCTTCTGATCTGATGATCTCCTGAACCACAAAGTGAAGCAAGGTTGTCTTTCCATCTGTTCCCTTTATATCAATTAATTTCAGAAGAGTTTCGAGTTTGAAAGCTCTTGCATCACCGCGATTAGTGCCAACATTCATGCGGTTTCCTGCTCTGAGAACAGCTTCAAGGAGTTTGAAGAATAGTCTGCTGTTCTTCAGTTCTTGGCTTGCTTCCTGTTGAAAATTGGCAATGTACCAGAGTTAAGTGGCTCAAATGTACCAGTGCAACACGTGTCGTAAAGTTTCTTAGAAATGGCTCATCAATAGACATTAAAATCAAATCCAAATTCAGTCACAAGATTACTGATATAAAATTTTCTCCATAGTTAAACTTTGGGAAGTCAGTATATAATGAATGTGTCTCATCCTAATCAAAGTCAAGGGCGGAGCCATGTGGGAGCAAGGGGTTGGCAGAAAAGTTACACTATATATTCAATGTTTAATTATCTTCTATGTATAAATAGAAGATGTTGAATCCTCTTAACTTCTTCTTCGTATTTTGAACTCCCTCAATAAACATTCTAGCTCCGCCACTAATCAAAGTAATGCATGTATGAGTTTTAAAGGACTGATAATACCTCAAGTGTCTGGAAAGACTTCCTCAAATCCTTTACTTCAGCATCAAAATTTGCTCTATACAGCATGGCTTCTACTCTTTTGAAGGCAAATGGAATATCAAGAATAGCCTTGAGGAATCGTTCTGCGGACCCTAATTTTGAAGTGTCCCCATGGTAATCTCTTAGTTTTATCTCTTCTTCCTTTGTTGGAGCCATCTTGACCAAACTCTCGAGAAGTTCAGGCCCCAATCCTTCTGCACTTCCTGTTGTCATCAAAATACATTCTCATATATATGAATTTTGAAGGAATACTTTCCATGACGATCAAAATGAAATTTAGCCATCATGTAAAATGTGTTTCATGACAAAGATATTTTCTGGTGTTTGGTTTACCTGAAAGGTAAACCAAACAAATATCGGAAAACTTTTTTCAGGAAAAATGACTTTTGTAACACCAGAGCACACCTTATTAATGCAGAGTAGAAAATTTCACATCATACCATCTAAAAGGGCTTCAGAGACTTCATCCTTTGTTACATTCAACGCTCTCAACATTATGGCAATGTTCTGTGATTTTTTCGGGTCAAGAACTCTCTTCTCCTTCTCAACCGTAGGACGGACTGATTTCTTAGTGACTTCATTTGGTACTGAATTTACAGAATTACATCCAAAGAGTGACTCCATCATGTCTTCATTTAATCTGAAATACATATAAAGATGTTTATAATAAGAAACCACATGTCAATACTGAGCAAAATAAACATATCTTTGTTAATTAACTTACTGGAAAGAGCTCGATTTCAATTGATCCCACACTGTTGCTCTCTCAGAAGTCGCTCGTACTTTGTCCCAATGTAAAGGCTTCAACCTGGGTTTTGATTCATCCGTAGTGTCGGTATCATGTATGTCTCCTCTGATTTGTTCTTCCAAATGACTTCTCTTCTCACTCACAACATGACCTGATCTTGGTGTGGGACTACTTGATTGAGGCTTTACAGATGAAGAACTTCTTTGTGATCGTTCAAGCAGAGGCGGCTCAATAGAATTGGTGACCTAAAAACAAAATCATCATAACAGTAACTTAAACTCATTTCATATGATTCATATATTAACGAGAAACAAAACAACCCTCTTTCTAATTCAAAGAAATATATAATATAACCCTCTTACTCTTGAGCCAATTTTGCCTCCGAGTACTCGAGAGGCTGATAGTGGAGGTGGAGGTGGCGGAGGAGGAGGAGGAGCTGGAGCTGAAGCTGAAGCTTTTGATGTCTCTTGTGAGTGGTTGTTTGGTGATTTGAGCCTGGACATATCTGGTGGAGGAGGTGGTTGTGAGAATTTCACCCTTTGTGGTACATAAGTTAGTGTTGGCTTCTTATGCTGCTGCAATGTAACTTCTTGTGATGGTGGTGGAGTTTGCTTAACTGATGGTACAATTATCGCGCGTTTTATATCAGGAGATGAACACGAAAGAGACAATCTAGGGGATGTTCTCTTTGAATGAGGAATCGAGTTATTTGATCTTGTCATTATGCTAGTACTACTACTACTACTAATATTATATGGCTTGTAAATTTTGGTTTCGTCGTCATCAGATGAATTTATTATGGCAGGAGGAGTGAAAAATGTAGGATTATTTCTCAATGGGGGAAGTGGTTGGAGTTCTGGACTTGGTCTATACCTATCTGATTTCTTAGCAGGACTCAATTTCCTATAAGGAGAAGTACTATTAGCAACAATGGATTGATTAATTTGAGTTGCTGCGGCTGATGGTTCAACAGTACCAATGTAAAGAAAATTAGAAGGTGGCATTCTTGATTCTTCTTGAAAACCATTGATACTGTGGTTGCCAACAAGTTTTTGGGTTTCATCTGGGTGTTTTGTTTTGTGTTTGTAGATGTAGAATCCCAACGCAGATAACATTCCAAGAGTAACAATTCCAACAGAAACTGCAATTGCAAATTTCTTGGTTGGGTTTGTTGGTTGAGGAGCAATTGAGTTGTTTCTTGAAATTGGTGTCCCATTTGGTTGAATTTGTTGTTGTGGTTGATCTGGGGTTTGTACAGTTGGGACTTCTGGGAAAAAAGGGTGGTCTGGGGTTGGGAAAATGGGTTCAGAATTGATTTCTGGTGGTGGGGGTGGGGTTGATGAAGTAGATGGAAAGAGTGGTTGATGAAGAATTCTTCTGGTTTTGGGATTAATGTCAATGAGATGTTGAATTTGTATGTGTTCTGCTGCTGTAATAGAAGATGTAGTGATAACAATTAGTACTAATAGTGTTGATAAAAAGTTGTAAATGGGATGAGCTCTCATTGTGGTGGTGTTGTTTTTCTTCCTCTTTTTCTACAATTCATCTTCTTGTGGTTTTTGTTTCCAAAATGTTGAGATGGTAGAGAGAAGCTTCTAAGAGCAGCTACACTTTTAAAAGGGGTGTGGTGGAATCAAGATTTGTGCTTCTAGTGAATTTTGGAATAATAATAACAATAAATAATTATTAAAATTAAAAAGAGATGTTGTGATGGGGTTAAAATTAAAGGACCACGTTGATGTCCTTTACAGCTTGTTTGGGTGATTTGTACATATCGTTTCATAATTTTTCGTATTATATTGTATAATTTCAAAAGTTAATGATCGAAAACAAATTAAATTACTATATTTTCAAAAGTTTTACAGTTTGACTATCCATTATCCTTATTGCTCTTCATATTAAAGCACACATTGATGATAAGTTGACCAAAATATTGTTCTCACATGATAAATAGTATGTGTAGACCGATTCAATATTGAAGTGTGTTTTAATATACAAAAATATTTTAGGTTATGAAATTCGTGAAATGTAGTCATCAATCGAATGACCTAGAATTGATTTTTCTTCAATGTTTTCTAAGTCGAGCATGTCACATATGACTTGTCTAGTGCAGTTTACATTCTCTGTATGATTTGCATGCTATTACATTATGAAGATTTACCTAGTGTGCACAAGGTGGTCACCACAAAGTATTATAGTGATTGCGGGTTATTCCTGTATTTCAAAAAAAAAAAATTGTGGACAAGTGATACTAAACACCCGAATCATTAAAGGTCATTGAGTATGCACTTTCAAACCCCTCAACTTGTCTACACCTCAATTTACAAAATGATCATTTAAATTTTTTTAAAATTTATATATCACATCAACATCAAATTAAATTATCTAGACATACACTCTCAAATTTAAATACTTACTTAACAAGTATAGTATGGAAAAAAAGGTTGCCTTGCATCTAAATTGACTGTTACTTAAAAATGAATGTATTAATACTCCAACTAGCTTTGTCATTTATTAGTGGTGACTTTGTGAGTAGGGATAGTATAATTTTTTTTTTTTTTTTTTTTTGCACAAAATAAAATAGAGAGTAGCCCACATGATTAATTACTGTACCCGTCAAAAGCTAAATCTACCTAACCATATTTTCAATTTTCGGCCTTAGTAGTTGGATTTGACTTAAAAGTTGATTAAATCTATTTTTAAGTTAGTTTTTGACTTTTGAAAGTATTTGATAAATATAAAAAAATAATTTTAAATAAGTTAAAAATGACTTAAAATAAGTTAGGAAATGTTTGGGGGTAAAATAACTTTAAATAAGTTTAAAATAACTTAAAATAAGTCAAAAAATCAAAAGTAAATCTCCTCCTATTTTTTATTTTTTGACTTAAAAATTATTTCAATTTGACTTAAAAGCTATTTTTTTAAGCTAATCCAAACGGAATCATTTTATATCAACCTACCTATTTCTTATCAACTGAGTTATTTGGCCTGGTTTCAAATTAATTCGTTTATTAAAAGATTGTTATAATTGAAACACACATTGATTTACCTATTTTTTTGTCGTTACAAATTATTTGATCTAGTTTCAAATTTGCCGTTTATTTAATATTGCTATAATTAAAGCATGTATATTTGACCTGATTTCAAACTATTTGCTTATTTAATAGAATTACTTAATTACTTTGAATGATTATGGTGAATTTATTGTGTTCTCGTTATAAATCTAATTCTAATAGTTAAAATATAATTTTTAAATACTATATATAAATATCATTTTTTTCCGGATCAGTTCCAAAGCTCATGACAATACCAATTCAAAAATTCGTTCAAACATCCCAGGCCAAAAGTTGGATAGAATATGCTTTCTATTATATCTCGATCATATCGATTGTATTTCCTCTGTCTCAAATTGTGTGATAATATTTAAAACGCTTAAGTCATCCACAATTTCTTAAATTTTTTTTGTGTGATTCACTTAGACACTTCAACTCAACATTATACCTATTAGACACTCCAATATTAACATATACATACCTATCAAACACTAACATACAATTAGTTCATAAATTTAGAATTTAGTAAATTTTTTAAAAGAAATTTAGAATTATAAATTCAAGTTTTTATTTTCTTACTTTTAAAAGAACTTTATTTAATATGTTAGAAGTTTTAATTAAACTATTCAAATCTTGTATTAATAATATAAATATAAATAAAGTTCTTAATAATAAGATCTATTACAGTGTATTGTAAAACAGCTAAAATCCCATTTACTTAAAATAATCTTTGTCAATGTAAATAAACAGTATTATCAACCTATGGAAAAAAATTATATATAAAAAGATTTTTTTTTTCTTTGAGATATTTACCCAAATTTTATATGTTTATCTATTATTTTATATAGGTACCTTTCTAAAACTTTTCCTAAATAATAATATACATTTTTAAGTGGTACAAGTTGCCAGACAATTATCATTTTACAACATCAATATATGCATATGCATATTTGTGAGAGTTTTGGGTATACCAATAGTGTTTTTTATTGTTCTTGAAATTTGTCTGGAAATTGTTCTTGATTCCTCACTCTTTATGCAACCCCTTTTAGCTAATTTTTTATTTTTTGCCCCCCACAAATTTTCATTTCTTGGACTAACTCAAATCTTACCATTGCACATAGTTTATTACATGAATTTATCTTTGTTGTGGTCAATGCAGAGAGATGTGATAGTTACTTAATCCATAGTGTTGACTTCTATTATTTTGGATAATGATAAACATGTGTTGCAGGGGCATCAGCAAGGGACACGATTGATCCACTAAATTACTAAAGAAGTGGATGCAGTAAATCAAGATTTGAAAGGGAGGTGAATTAAAATTTCTTTAACAGAAAATTTATGTATAAACTTACGACTTAATTCATACTTATGCATAAACCATTTTTTATATATATTTTACACGATATTAATATATTATGTATGATGATTCTTTTCCAAATATATATTAATCTAGTTGACATAAATATTTTCAAAAATGGTTTACGTTTGAAGATTTTCCAAAAAAAAAATAATATATCGTTTCTTGTATGTTCTTTTCCAATTTACAAGATTAATATATTGTGTAAAAATTGTTACACAAGAGTTTGAAGTGAAATGGTGTTTCCCTTTTTCCTTTTTGCGGGTTCGTAATTTGAGTAAGGATCTTTCACCTATTTAAATTCGGGCTCTTATGAACTCTCACCTTTTTTGTTTTGTTTTGGGGGGTAATATTTAAAAGCCATTTGGATTGACTTAAAAAAATAGTTTTTAAGTCAAAAATAAAATGTAGAGGAGGCTTACTTTTGATTTTTGATTTATTTCAAGTCATTTTTTACCTTATAAAACACTTCTTAACTTATTTTAAGTCATTTTTTACTTATTTTAAGGTTTTTTTTTATATATTTGTCAAGCACTTTTAAAATTCAAACACTAACTTAAAAGTAGATTTGACCAATTTTTAAATTAATCCAAATACCCTCTTAATTTTGCGTAATTTTTAACGTTTTCTTCTTTTTAGAGTCACTTTTCTATTTAATCTAAGTTTATAATAATGGGCCGATAAGCTCACCATCTAATTTGCTTCATATCTTATAGGATAACCACATGATATGTTTCATTCTTTATTAGAATTTACGAGTCGGAGATTTGAATATGAATTTGCTTTCAATAGAGAATAATTTATCCCTAAAGTATAAATTTAAATTAAATAAGCTTCAAAATAAATATCAAATAATTGAATAAAAAATAAAAAATAAAGCCTTTACTTTTGTTTATTTTGTCTATATTTTAGTGAATCTATTGTTGTAGGAGTTAGGACTACACAAACAGACAGTGTAATCCTTTTCATTGCTCACCGCGCACCCTTATCATTAATGCTTTTGTGATTATAATATGTATACTTCTTTTCCGTCCAATATACTTGTAAAATATTTTTTAATTTGATATATTCTTTTTTTTATTAAGTCGTTATTAACATTAAGTTAATCTCTTTAAAAATATAGCGAGTAAATATATTTAGTATCTTATTGATTAATAGAGATAAAACGATAAACTCATTATACCAATTATTATTATTTTCTTAAATGTATGTCAAGTCAAAATTTGACAAGTAAAATGGAGAGGCTGGAGGGAGTAATAAAAGTTTTAGTCTTCTTATTTACTCTCTCTATCCAATAATAGTTGACTAATATTGACTTGACACACTTTATGAAATAATAAAGGGAAAAGGGTTTGAAAAATACTTTATGGAGGACCTTTTACCCCGCCCCCCCCCCCCCCACACACACTATTTAATAGTATATTTTAAAGGTATATATGTGTTACGTGGACACGTTACTATTTATAATTATTCAATATTTATGATGTCCATATGGACATATATATACCTTTAAAATACACTATTAAATAGTGCAAGGGGGCAAAAGGTCCTTGGACAGCAATTTCGGCCAAAGTTCAGATATATTTCAGATCTTTTTCTCAAACAATAAATAATAAGGATATTGTATTATCTTTTGAATATATTAAATTTAATATTTTGAAAAATATATTAGATATTGAATATTATTTAATAGTAAAGATAAAATATACACAAAATGATAAATTATATCTTGATTTTTCAAACTCGACAAATATTGTTGGATAATTACTTTTAATATTGTAAACAAGTAAAGATGGACGGAGGTAGTGGCGTAGCCAAACATTTATTTATGCTTCAAGATTTCAGGAACCTTTGATGACTAACAACAAGAAATAGAATATAAGAATACAATCAAACGAGTTATATTAAAAAAAATTATATATGGAACCTTTTCACTTTTAATACATTTATGGAATAAATAAAAGGATTTTCTTATTAACTTTAAATTAAACAATTACTTCTAATTATTAATTATTTAATGAAAAGAAAAAAAAATCAAAAGTTAAATAACAAATTTATTATTTTTGAATTATTTTTAAATATCAGATTTATTAACTATGATTAAGAAATTAATTATGAGCTCTTTTGAAAATATAAAAAAGTCTAGTCAGGGGAATCAAACCCGCGCACAACAGGTTGCAAATTAGCTTGAGCTGAACAACTGAAACCACTGAGCTAATTAAGAAACTTTATTGTTTTTTAAAGGTGTCCAAATGTGTTATTTAACCATTTGAAATATCATTTTACTTACAAATACAATGTAATTCTTCAACAAAGAGTGTCTCATTGGACACCCTAGGTTAAGGGTAGCTACTCCCCTAGACGGAGGGAATACTTGTGCATCTTAAATAAGCAAGTCATTTCTTATATTATACCCCTCTATTCCTATTCATATGCAGTCTTTATTAAAATTTGAAGTAGCTTAATATTTGTCGTTTCACAAAATCAATGCATAAATGACATTATTCTTTTTATTTTACCATTTGAATGTTATTAGACTTAAAACTAGAAAGTATACATTTGCTCAATGTAGAAAAATTAAGTAATCAATTCATATTTATTGGTCAAATTAGTTAATCAAAGTAAATTAATTCATGTTCATGTATTGAAAACTTAATTTAAAGAGAACTCTAAATAAGAATACAATGATAAACTCATCTAGTTTCTTAAATGACGTCAAACTAAAGTGGTGACAACTAAATAGGAACGGAGGGAGTAAGTTACAATTAAGGGAAATTCCATCATTTTATACTTGTTATTTTACAAAACAATATATGTTCATTAATACTTGTCACTTCACAAAAACAATGTATAAATGATCATTTTCTTTCTATTTTACCCATGAGAGTTATTAATCTTAAAAGTGTGCATTTAATCAACATAGAAAAGCTAAATAATTCATTCATGTTTATTGATCTAATTAATTAATCAAAATAAATTAATTCATGTTCATTTATTGAAAACTTGACTTTCAAGCTTGCACTAAATAAGTATATAATAGTAAACTTACCTAATTTCTTAAGAAACCTGAAACTTAAAATAATGACAACTGAATAGAAACAAAGGGAATACTCTCTTCACTTTATATTAATTATCTACATTATTAAAAATAATTATCTAAAATTACTTATTAATTCATACAATTAAAATAAAATTAATTATATTTTTCTCATTGTATTCTTACCATATAACTTCCTTCCTTATAGGAATTCTTTCCTCTTTTTTCTGCCTGGCATACTTAATTCTCAAACTACAACTGTCAGTATCAAAACCTGTTAGAAATTTTACTCATAAATTCACAATTTGTCTACATTCTCTCTTAAATATCTTACGTTATTAATAATATACTTCCTCCATTTCTGTTTAATATTATATGTTTATTTCGTGAAATCAATATAGAAATATATTATTTTTCTCATTTTATCATTAGACTAATAGTCATCAAAATATATATTTAACCAACATAGAAAAATTAAGTAATTAATTTATATTCATCAATCAAATTGATTAATCAAAATAAATTAATTATGTTCATTTATTGAAAACTTGACTTCAAAGGAACACTAAATAAGGGTACAATAATAAACTTACTTCATATCTTAAGAGTGCAAAACTTGAAATGGTGACAACTTAATAGGAACAGAAGGAGTACTTCATTATTTGGAACATCAAGGATAAATTTGAAACTCAAGTCCGAGTTTTGGGCATGGAAAAATTACTATGTTGGAAGCGTTATCTTTAGAATAGATCTTACAACATACAATTCAAATATAATCAGATTTCAATACAAATATTAAATATCAAATTAAAAATTAAAATAATAATCAAAATTTAACTTATACAAATATTAAATATCAAATTAAAAAATTAAAATAATAATCAAAATTTAACTTCTTGTTTTCTGAAACATCAAATATTGATTATGTACAATAATAACATTATATTTATTAGGTCACCAAACTTAATAAATTAAAACTGAAAGGAGAAACCTCGAACTACTGTATATTGATTACGTATGTACAATAATAACTTAATATTTTAAAAATATTTTATTGAAATATCTAAAATAAATGGACAATTTAACACCCAAATTAAATATTACTGGCTTACTGCTCTGAAAGTTAAAGAAAGTTGGTAGGGCAAAATTATAAGACCAAGGACACATTTGATATGATGGATAATAGAAAATAATTTTGAAATAAAATTTAATTTTTTTTTTAAAGTATAACATTTGAAAGAATTTATTTCAAGATTGATTGTTAATAGTCTAAGGGTGTATATGAACGAGTTGTTTCAGGTTTTACAAATATCAAATTAAATTATTTGCGTAAAATATTTAAATTTATAAACCAAACAAAACTAATAAAATTTGGGGTTTTTCAACCTTGGGTTGGTTCGGATTTTTCAAATATCAAACAAAACCTAACCACTGTGTCGATTTTTAAAATTTTTAAATCAAACCAAACTAATAAATCTCGGATTTTTTTAAGTTTTTGGATTTTTTCAGTAAAAGTATGCATACAAACATATAATTAACTTGTGCTCCAAATATTTCTTTAGTCCAACCAAAATACAACTATCTAAGGTGTTTCTTAAGAAAATAACACAAAAATATGAGATGAGTAATGACATAAAAATATGAGATAAAAAATAATAATGAAATCATTATACAAAATAAATGTTGCAAAGTCATAATGAAAATAATCATAATTTAAAAAATACTAAATCATGCTAAAATAAGTCGAATAAGTATTAGTTGCATGATTAAACATTAAAATAAAAGTAAAATTAGATTATGTATTTTAAATATCTAAACCAATGTAAAACTAAAAAACAAATATTCAACATTATTGAATTAATTTATTTGTTAGCATAGTATTGATTTCGAATTGAGCTTTATTAGAGTTACTAATATCTATGGACTATAACCTTTATTGGACCATTCAAAATTCTAAGTCTCAAAAAACTTGAAAAAATATGTTAAAAGATAAAAATTATGAAAAATTATAAGTAATATTTAGAAATTACATCAAAGTGAATACTTTTATGAATAAAATAAATTTTAAAAATTATATATACAATGTCGGGTTGGTTTGATCTCGGATTGACTTTTTTTGTTAAAGCTAAACCGACCCAAGTATAGTCAGATTTTTTTTCCAATAACAAACCAAGTCAAACCAAACTATTAGTCGGATTTTTGTCAATATAACTCGAATTACGATTTGATTCGATTTTCGATTTGATTTAATTTGTACACCCCTAGTTAATACTAAGATAAGCAATACTTACCTCTATATGGAATAATAATATACTCAACAACTTATTTAGATATAAAATAATTAAAATAATAATATGTCCTTTTAACCCTTTTTATACGTTAAGCTTCATTTATTTTCTCATAGCAAAATTTGCCCAACTCATGACCTCTAAAGCACTCCAAATTTGTCGTTGGTCCTCATCTTTTAGCTAGGTTACCTCACCAAAAATTCATGCGCGAAAGATTTTTTGGCATTATCAAATTGTAGTCCCACTTTTTATTATTTGTCTATATATATATATATATATATATATATATATTATTATTATTATTATTATTATGTAGAGTTCATAGACGACGTATGTACTTGAATTGTGTGCTTGTAGTTAAAGATGTGAGCTTCATTTTAATAATTTTTTGTTTTAATTTAATTGTCTTATTTTACCAAAAAAAATGATATATATTTGAAAATTACATTAAAAGTGCTATAAATCACAATAACTAATAACTTAAAATATTTTTAAAATATAATAAAAATTGACTGAATCTTAAAATTTTATAAGTGCCACATAGATTGGGATAGGAGAAGTAACAATATTATTTAAAAACTATGCAAAAATGTATTATAAATCACATTAATTAATAATTTAAAATACTCAAACACCGTATAAATCTGTGTCACATAAATTGAAATAGGGGGAGTAACATGTTTTATTTTTTAAAATGGCGTAAAAATTATTATAAAATCACAATAACTAATAATTTCAAAAAAACATAAAAATTAATTAATTGACTCTTGTTGTAAAACTAAAGCAAAATAAGACAAGAAATATAGAAAATCAGAGCAATAGAAATAGAGAAACCAAAGATGAGAGAATTTTTATTTATTCTTCTAAATATTCGAGTGTATACACTATTAACTCTTATGCCTCTATTTATAATGTTACATAAAGGCATACAAAAAATTAGTCATAAAGATGACATTAATCATGGAGTTAATGGGAGAGGTTATAGAGGTGTAAGGCTACAAGAATACTGATCATAAAAGATGGAGGTTATAATAGAGGAAAATAGTGCAGATAATTATTGAAAGTAATTAACTTCTTGATATCAAAATTAATTTTTGTTGATGGTTTGATTTTTGTTCTAATTCCATTATAACTACTCGACAAACCAAACCATCCTAAGGATTTGCATGCGCAAAACATAGCATAGACGATGGACTCCAATTTAGTGCCACTATACCATTGACATAATTGATGTAAGCATATGTTGTCTTAATCATCAAGGGTGTATGGTATAAGAAAAATATTTTAAAATTTTTAATGTTTAATTCAATATTTTTAAAAATTATTTTTTTAAGAAATAAGTTCTTCAAAAATAAGAACAATAACCTACATAGTGAAAGCGTGGAAAAATAATTATGTACCCAGTCTCATCTCATTTTCAATAGTATTTGTCTAAATTATATATAAATATGTTAGAGATTATTAATCTATGTAGTGAAAGTAGGAAAAATTAATTTCGCACTCAATGTCATCCCATATCTAATAGTATTTGTCAAATATATATAAATATTTTAAAGATAATATTTTTTTAATTTATTTATCAAATATTAAAAAAAAAATTCACTTAAAAACCTTTTTCTTCTTACCAAACACAACCTTAATTTCCTAAATTTATAAAATCTTCCTGTCAACATAATTACTTTCACATCAATTTTTGTTCCTTTATTTTTTTTTCTTATGGACTACGCCAAAATATGATTGCCTCTGCTTGCCATCATCACTGCCTTTAGTTATCGGATTTTTAAAAAGAATTCCTTACCTATAATTTTTCCATTAAATTACATAAACCCACAACTTGAGATATTTTTAAAATTTTCTATCATTAAAAAAAATATTACAAAATCTCTTCTTGTATACGTCTCTATCCCTCTCGAAAACATTCCTCCCATTAAGTAATATATCATTTGCAATGTATCAGACAATCAAAAAAAATATCTAAAAGCAATAAAAAAAATTCAAAATTTTTATAATTAGAAAAACTTTTTAAACAAAATGTAATTTGCCCTTAAATATATATGATTTTTTTGTACTTCATACTTATTTTCCTCTCTTTTTTCTTCCTTCTTATCCTTAGTGAATAAAAAAAATAGAGTCATGAGATCACCATACTCATTGATCATTTATTCTCCACCATCATTTTCACCTTCCTTCTTTTCACGAATGACTTAATAAGAAATTAATTTAAATAGTTGTTAACTTAGTCATTAAAACTAGTGGGTGAATGCATATTCTATTATATGACTAATTGTAATCATGTATAATTAATATATAATTTTATGTATATCAATTAAAAGTAAATCAAGTCGGCCACTTAGGCGAAAGTTCTACCACTATTCTAAAGATATTTGATGGTATATTGATCACCATTAAATACTGAGGATAAAATTTATTTATCATGGAATCCTAAAACAGAAAATTAAGAAATGTAAATTGCACTTCCTAATAGATGACCCATAGAGTGGTACAATTAGAGTTTTCATTAAGGAAATTTAGGAAAAAATGTCTAAGTGTACAAATATTTTTATTATATATATTAATTCTCCCTATAGTTTGAAAAGTTGCATATTGTCTCACTAATTAATAATTTCATACCAGATTTTAGTCAGATACATCTAAATACGTATGTATGTATTTTCAAAATAGAAGTTAAAGGTATGGGTGACCAATTGTATGTATATGTATGTGAAAACATCAACTTTATGTGTGGCCAATTGAATACAATATATGTGTTTTCAAACTGTATGTGTATAAAAGCCTTCAAAAACTACGATCGTCAACTGAATGAACTTTGACAATTAAGAACGAGAGAAGTAGGGGTGGACAGTAGTGATTAAGAATTTTCATACACAATTACATGAATAAGTACATATATGCTAAGATTGTGGCGGATCTAAAATTTTCATTAACGAGTTCAAAATATTTGAAAATAAAAGTGTATAATACTTGATATTTAAATTTGGAATCTTAAACTAACTTTTGAATCCCTCAACTATTAAGCCAATCTATAATCTTATATTCAGGGATTTAATATATTCTATCCTTGTATACATATATAGATCTTATTTTGTAATTTTTGAAAATAACTTTAAGGGCATTTTAACCATCTTAATAAAAATACTTGCATGCATATTTTATCAAACACATTCACTGCTAGTCGAAACTCCCCCGTCTTATTTTAACAGTTGCTTCAACTCAAAAAGAATGTTTCAAAATAATTATCAATTTAAAAATGTAAGATTAAAATTGACAATTAATTTTAATATGATGATACTTCTGTTTTCTGTATGTGTGTTGTTTACTCAGTGTCCGAAGCCTACATTGGAACTTTGACTAAATTTGAACTCAAGACTCGAACCTGAGATCTCTAGTTAAGGGTGGGGCAGTCTCACCACAGCACTACAACCCATGTTGGTGATGATTTTTTAATACTGCTAAATTCTAATAAATATCTAATAAATAAGAATAACCTAGTAAACTATATCTTCTATTTATTATTTTCTTAAGGGAAAAAAGTCTGATATACCCTCAACTTTGTCATTTAGAGTTGATATACCCCTCGTTATGAAAGTAACTCATATATACCCTACTGTTATACAAGTGATTCACATATACCCTTTTCCTCTAACAGAAATAAAAAAAAAAAATTTTAATTTGATTTTTTAATTATTTAAAAAAAATATATAATCCATATGGGGTATATTTGATTCTCCTCACACATATTTAATTTTGACTTTTTGTTTCAACGACTAATTTAAATTTATTATTTTAATGGTCAAATTTATTTATGTTTCACTGATTTTCTTGCAAAATCTGCTATAGATGCCCCAATTTGTTTTAACAAATACAAAAACTAAATTACTATATACTCACACAAATAATAGTTTTAAATTATAATATAGCCATAAAAGAATTAGTTTTAATTTTTTTTCTTTACACTAAAGAATGAAAGAAAAAAATAACAATAAAAAACTCAAGTAATGATAATCAAAGAAGTCAAAAAATAATTATGTATGAAAAAGATTAAAATATACATTGAACTTTGCTAGAAGGATCATATATACCCCTACGTGAATATTTTTTAAATTAAAAGTCAAAATTATAAATTTAAAACTAATTTTTTTTCACGTGGGTATATGTGAGCTCCTTTTGTAAAAATATGATATATATGAGCTATTTGTATAAATAGTAAGCAAAGGCTGACATTTGTATAAAGTGAGAATTGATCCTTAGTCCTTAAGTCAAATTATCAACATTAACCATGTGGACCATTTAGACGTCTTGAAATATGGATGCTAGAATATAATATTATACAAATTTTAGAAAATATATACATAAAATATTTAGTTTTATGAAGAGACCACGAGTTTGATGTGTAATCCCCCCCCCCCCTCCCCCCCCAAAAAAAAAATTCGAAACTGACGGTAAGAGTATATATGAGTTATTTTCATAACACTTTAAATGACAAAGTTGATGGGTATATTTGTAACGACATATTCCCGTCGTTATAGAAAAGCCATCGGGTAAAGAATTGAGACTAGAAAAACTTTTTGTAGTAACTTGGAAATTCCTAACCTAATCAAGATTTGGACGAAATCTGAGTCATGCGAGGTATAGGGAAATATGGTAACGAATGAGAGATTCAATAATGATTTTGGTTACATGACTGGATAGCCAAGACGTTAGGGAGCCTGTATGGCTACGGAATCAAATTCAGGTGAGTAGAACTCTCGAAATGGATCTTAGCGTGAACGGATAGTTTTGAACGTCAAAGGTTGAAGGTGTGTTGTGAAATAGGGGTTTGAAGCTCTAATTCCGATGTTATGTCTCCGAGCAAGCAGTCAGGGCGGGGCCGCTGTGGCGGGATGGGGTCCGCCGTAGCGGCCCAGTCACAAATTAAATCGAGATCAAACCCCTAAAACATTCTTATTCTGCAAGTTTCATTCTCGAGAGCTAAGAAACGATCTAGGGCAAGTTTTTGACAGTTTTCCACCTCTTCTAGCAAGGTAAGGTTTTTGCTCCCCTAATCCATTTTTCGATTTGTAGAACTTAGATTTTTGGGTGATTATCATTGGGGAAGGGTTTTGACCTGAAACTAATAGTGGAAAAAGCCCTAAGTTGGGTAATGAGATCTTGGGTTTGGCCTTGGATTGATGATTTCAATTGTAATATGGGTAATTAGGCCTCGTTTATTGATCATTGCATTAATTTGTTATTTTTAGACTACGAACAAGCGGAAAGAATCCGAATAGGGAAGATTCAAGTGCCTTAGGGGGATTCAAGCTTAGTTTCGAGGTAAGTGATGGTTTGATTTCATATTTATGTGATGTATGTTGGTAATTGCTTCACTGTAATACATGTATGTATGTGAATGAAGCATTGTTGATCAAACCTAATGAAATAAGAATGAATGAACAAATGTATGCCATGATTCAACAGTTGATTGTATGATTATGAGTATGTACATTATGAGTGTGAATGCGATTGTGGTTGTGTTGATTGGATCGGGTGTCACGTTTCGACACATACATTGGATCGGGTGTCATATTCCACACATATATTGGATCGGATATCACGTTCTGCACACTAATTGGGATCGAGTGTCACGTTTCGGCACACTAACAATTTGGGTATGAGTTTCGTGAGAGGACTATTGATTTGTCATATCTACTTGTTTTTTTGAGAATGTGGAGTTTGTACATTGCTTCTGAAATGATAACTGATGTATATAATTATGTACATGTCATGTTTATTGTGTTATGACTGCCTTTATATGTTTCATTTACTTGAATAGTTGTGTGATCCTACCAGTAGACTGCGGTTGTGTACTGATACTGCACTTGCTCATTCTTTGTTGAGTACAGAACATCTTTAGGCGGCTATTGATAGACCTCAAATAAGAGATCAGTGATCCAGATCGAAATTCAAGGATGAGCCAGTTCTTTCAGACTGCCATGGAACCCTTCCATTTAGTTTAGTCCACTTCTTTCGGACTCAGACTGTTTAAATATTCTTATGTTGGTTGGGGTTGTACCCCTTTTTCGTAGACTTGTTGAATTTAGATGTTTGGTACAATGACTTTCATTTCAGGGGTTAACTTCTGCAATAGTTGATTAGTTGTTTTGTTGAACTCTTGGAGTTTATGGAAACTACGTATTTTCATTAGTCATTTAAACTTGCTTTTGTATCTTTAAATGACTAATTTTTTTTTAAGTTGTTTAGTTGGGTTGTAGTAATGGTTCTCCCACCTGAGGGTTGATGTGGGTGTCAATCACGGCGGTTTGGATCATGACAATATCATGCATTTTTCCCTTTTCTTAATAAATGTAAAAAAGAGAGTTTAAAGCAGAAGTTAAAATTAGGGTGTTCAAAAACTGAATCAATCGATAAACCGAACCCAAAAAAGTGTTATTAATTTATTTTTATTAGGTTATTAAGTTAACAATTATTTAATGGTTTTATTAAAAAAATATTGGAATATCGGTTAGATAATGATTTTTTAATATTGAAATATTGGGTTAGCCGATAACCCATAAGAATATAATAATTTACTATTTTAATTTTTAGTCATACATAAATATCAAACAAAAAAATTATTATAATCACTATATTAAACTATAAGGACCTACACAATTAACATTACTTAACTCTTCTGTATTTACCTAGTAGGTTTTAGTATTACTTTAGTCTTTAGGTCCACAACGTCAAAACTTAAAGAATTAAGAATGATAATGGTTAGGGTTTGTAATGACGACAACAAGGGTTAGGCAACTGCTAGGGTTGTGAATTGTGAGTATTTGCTATACACCTATACCTTTACTACACTAAGCAGAATTTTTGCACTCAATGAGTAATTTGGTTTCTCTCTTTTAATTTCGAGTCAAATTTTTGAACAAGAAATATATTTGTTGTGAAAACATTTCTTGTTGGTTAAATTGAAAACTGAACCATTAAAGACCAAAAACCGATGAATTGAAAATCGATAACAAATATCTCATTGATTCGATTATCGATTTAGCATATTTAAAATCGAAATCTGATAAACCGAACCGATAATACTTAAAACTGAACTGATCGATATGCACCTCTAGTTAAAATATGACGAAGGAGTACACATTTCAATACTTTTATCCAGAGAATTGATTTCTTAATTATTTGTTCTCCCTTCGTCCAACAATAGTTGTCCACTATACTATTTTTGGATGTCCAATAATACTTGTCCATTTTATGAAATCAATGGATAAATTTACACATAGTTCATAATTTACCTTATCATTAATTATAGTCATATCCCTATTATATTTTTCAAGACATTGTATTTATTATATTCAAAGGAATGATATAGTAAAATTATCCTTCAATTTATAGTTTTTTAAAAAGTGTGCAAAATCAATAGTGGACAAGTATTGTTGGACAGAGAGAGTAACATTAATTTTCACACTTTCAAAATCATTTTATCACGTAATAATTACTCTATTAATCTTGGATATGTCAACCAAACAGATACTCCCTCTGTCCCTTTTTATTCGTCACATTTTGACTTAACACTTATTAAGAAAATATTGATGTTTAGATAAAATATTTTTTTTTATTTGTCAAAATTGACAAGTAAAAAGGTACATCAAATTAGAAAATATTTGACAAGTAAATAGAGACGGAGGGAATAACAACATAACTAGTATAATTCTACAAGTGGAATTTGAGAAGATATAAGATTGATATACACCGTTCTTACTACTATCTTTGTGAGATTGTTAAGCATAGAGGAATCCCAAACATCCCATCATAACTCATATTCATAAGATAATGCTCAATTCTAAAAGAATATCAAATAAATATGAATAACATAGTAACTATACATTATATATATTTTTTTGTCCATTGAAAAAAGATGAAGTGATAGCAAATATGATGATAGGAGTAGGGGTGTCAAAAGAATATGAAAAATCGATCGAACTGAAATTTATGTTATTTTTTTAATAAAATCGTGGACTTTTATTTAAGTGTATAACCATCCTGAACAATTGAGATGGTCTTTTTAATTTATGAAAAAAACCAAAAAATTTCCGAACCGAACTGAATAACCTTACATGCATGTAAATATATTTTATATATCAAAAAAGTGTTAAATTTTATATATAAATATATTTTATAATAATTTTTAATATAAATATAAAGGCCCTAAGCGTCTAGTGACTTGACAACTTTGGGTCTTTGCTCTTTAATTAACCTTTACTTAATTAGGTTTAAAATTAAAAGCAACTGTAATAGATACCCTATCAAACAAAACAACAAAACATATGCAAACATTCCTATTAAATGTTTAAGAGCAAACAATACAACAAGAAGGTTTTACACTCTTATCTTCTTGATAAAGAATTAAAGTGCTTCTTTAAGAACGTATTTGTGGAAGAAATATTTAGATAGTAGTATATTTTGAGGTGATATTTTAAAAGTAAAAGAAAATGAAAATTAACCGAACCGTACCGATACCGAAGAGAAACTGATATGATTGGGATGGTTTTAAAAAATTTAATTTTAATTATATATATTATAAAATAACCAAAAAATTGGAATGGTATAATTTTTTAAAAATAATCGATCGAACCGTACCATTGACAATCCTATATAGGAGTATAAGTTTCCTAAATCAAAATCTAAAAGATGAAAAAGGTTTAACTTGAGAGGTCAAAGTTGTTTGAAGAAAAAGCCAAAAAAAGGGGTGATAGTACGTGTTGAAGAAGGCTTTTTTCTTATATATACACAAGACAAAAAAGAAAGCATGGAGAAATTTTGTGGTTGGTGAAAGGCTAAAGCAAATAGTGTCTAATTAGCTTTATTTGTCTTTTTTCTTTCTTTTTTTTTTTTTTTTTTTTTTTTTTTTTTTTTTTTTGGCTTTAGAAAGGTAGAAACAATAATTATTGGAATGTTGAGTTTGTCAAGAAATGCATAATTGAGTGGTGAAGTTAAGGCTTCTCAAAATGCACGTCAAGCATCTCTAGTTGTTGCCTTGATACCTACCCTAAACATGCAACCTTTTTCCATACTACACACTACTTACGTTAAGAATCATTTAGTTGGAAGAACGACACACTGATTCAAAATTTGAAATTTATAAATTTTTATGATTAAGGGAATGCGTAGGTCATAGAAGCATAGTTATTTTGGAGCTAAAGGTTTTATTTGAATTTCCTTTGATAAAAAATTAATTATATTATTTTTATGTATGGTTAAAATTGCTTTCTTATATATAGAGAGTATATATTGAATCTCTTTTGATTAGTTCGTGTGTTTACTTTTAATTGTTTTGGTGAAGTGGGACATAACTTTTGATATTATAATAAAACATAAATTTATGTCCCGCTAAAAAGTTAGTGAATATTTGACCACAAAAATTAAATATCTTTCATTTTGTTTGAAAATTTGGATCTGTAGTTAGAGTTGGAGTTAGGAGTTTGACCATGCTTTCTACAAAGAATATTTAGAATTTAAATATATTTTTTTCTAAATATAATTTATAGTTAGTATATTTGAATATACTTTCTGGAAAGAATATTTAAAATTTAACCATCAAATTTCCCCTAAGAGAATAACATCTCAATATTTTGAATTTGAAAAATACCTAATATCTTATAATTATTAAATTTCTCTTTTAAATAAAAAATTACTAAAAAAAAGGGGAGTTACGTGTTTCCAATTAAGTAGGCTCACCGACCTTATTCCTATTATTCATATTTACAGTTTCCATGACAAATGAAGGTTGTCGGCCCAATCATATAATTTGGCCCGTTTCTTCATATAATTTAGAAGAAAAAAAAGAATATATATATATATATATATATATATATATATATATATATATATATATATATATAAAAAATCTAATTTAATCTATATTTTAAAATAATTTAATACCAATCAGTCTCCCTTTTAACACTAGACAAAATTACTCCAAAGAGGATAAAACTTTTGTAAATCTCGATATTATTAGAGATGATTCAGAAGATGCTGGTTTCTCTTCTCGTGTGTATTAATGGATTAAACGTGATTTTAAAATTCCTCTATATATTTGAAATTAATGTTATATATCCTTCACTCAAAAAAGATTTTGAATCTTGTTTTGTATACGATATAATGACATATATTTGATAATGTTATTTTTTATTTTTTTTATTTCTAATTTTGTTTAACAAAAGTTTTATTACCAAATAAATGTGTATTCGATAAGTAGTAATTTAATTAAGTCTTGTGTCTAATTTTGTCTGACAAAAGATTTATTATCAAATATATGTGTATCCAACAAACAACAATGTTAATCAAGATCTGAGTCGCATCGATCCCATAAGTAATAGAGTATTTGAGTATATGCATCTATTATTAAATTTCAAATACATGATTGTTAACAATACAATGATATTCACTTTTGTTGAACTAAAAAAGTTCGTAATTATCGGGAATTTAGAGGAAGAAAAAACGTAAAATTTGCAGATTCTCTAAAAAAAATGGAAGGGTTTTGAATGTTTTAGGAGTTGATATACCGTGAGATACTTAAAAGTTGTTACACACGTGATTTCCTCCTTGAATCATGTCTTTCAATTACATTTCTTGTTTAAATAAACTTTTTTTTCCCACCCGGTGTTTGGAGTCCACATTGGAGCTCCGACTAAATTCGGATCGGGCACTGCAGGGCCCATTCGGGGGTGGCGCTCCCAAACAAGATTTTCTCTATATCCAGGGCTCAAACCCGAGACCTCTGGTTAAGGGCGTAACACTCCCACCAGTGCACCACAACCCATGTTGGTTGTTTAAATACACTTGATTATATGAACTTGGCAAACATGTATTCAATATACATGTATGTGGATGCGAGGTATATATACATGTATCTGAGGTGTGAATTATGATAGTATTTGTAATATCGCAAATTCACGGGAAGGAAGGTAATTAACTACTAAATTAGTAGAATTTGTGTTGTTTACCTTATAATTCAAAGGAGATTTTGTGTTGGTTGAAATTGAATATTCAGTGTATACTTCCTGTATAGTCGGTATATACTTTATGTAGAGTGTATCATAATGTATAATCAGTGTATATGCAAAATGAATGAATAAACTATTTAACCTTTTTAATGTATCATAATGTATACTCAATGCATACTTTTTATGTGCTTTGATTATTTCTTTTTATATATATTTGAAACTATCCCTTTAAAATTTTGAAGAAATTTTTCATAAACTATTTACTTTATTGTATATATTCGAAACTATGCCTTTAAAATTTTGTTAAAATTAGTGTTTGTCTTTAGTGTTTTTATTTTTGGATATCAAATTCACTTAAAAGTAGGCATTCAATTTTAAATTTATGATTTCAATTTTATTATAATTTAAACTTCCCTTATAAGTTTATATTTTATTATTATTTTTCTTTTTTATAATTTTAAATTTTTATAGTAAAATAAACTCATATTAGACGTGAAGAATTTGAATGTATCGTGTGGGGAGATTATATTAGAATAATTAGTTATGTAAGATTTTATACATATTTGAAATATTATAACATTCAATCACATGTATTTATCTATAAAAGAAATATGAAAATATATAATTAGTTATTGTAGTGTTTTAGGATACTCTAATTATTACAGTGTTTATAAATTATAATTACAAAAATTTTAGTAATAATTTTCATAAATTATATAATTTTTATGATTACGAGGAAAAAAAGGATAAGTATAAGTTTTAACATCTAAAATGCATGTTTAGACGAAAACTTTTAAAATCATGTCTAAATGCCTATTTAGCATCCCAAAGTCCTTTTCTCATAAAATTATAATTTCTTCAAAATGAATCAAAATTATTATTAAAGGGTGTAAAAACATTGAAAAGCTTTACTCTAGATTGTGTTCAGTACGAAAGAATTAAATACAAACTGAGAATACAACACCAAATTCATAGGATAAGAGATAAGATAGTGTAAATATGTTTGATAATAAAATTTCGAAATCCAAACTTAAAATTTGATTTTAGAATTTTCAAAATATTATTCTTTCATTTTGAAAATAAAAAGTTAATTATTTTCAATTTGAAATATTTATGTGGGTCCCACTGATGTCTTGCTGTTGAGCAAAAAGAATCAGAGGTGTCTGGACAAAGCTAACTTCTTTGATTGCTATCTCTCTACTCTGTGTCACTATAAACTTTATTATTATGACACTTTTAAACGAGAAGTTAAAATTTTTGATAGCTATACAAGTATTATTAGGAATTTTCCCCAAATTTATGCAACCTAGAATATTGTATTATGTTATATATTTCAATATAAAATATAGTAGTACATAGTACTACAATATTATACCAGAGGGATTACTCCCTCCATTTCCTTTTAAATATTTTCTACTCTTGTTAATTTATTTCAAAAATTGCACACCTATTTTGGAGAGTATAATTTTTGTTGTTATTCCAAAATAAGTAGTTTATTAAGAAATCAAGGTATTAAACTTTTTTTTCTTTAAGATTACTTTTATTTAATAAATGTTGTAGAAGTCTCATATTTCCATGTGTATACATTAGTTTATTTAAATTACTTATATGATTAATGTTTTTAAGTTGTATTTGGTACGTCAAATTCTTTAGAATCATTTGATGACTGGTTAGATTTATCAACATAAGTTATGTAAGATATAATTATTTTATTTTTTTACTTGTATAAAATGAAATATAAATTAATTCATAATTTATACCTATTTTATTTATGTAAAATTGTAAAATAATAATCAAATATCATTTGATACGCTAAATTTTATATAAAGTAACTAAATAATCTCATATGATGTAGGGTTGTTTAAAACCAAACGAAACTGATAATTCGAACCAATAATTTGGTTATTGGGCCAGTGGTTTGGGTTAATTGTTTAACTGTTCGGGTCTCGATTAACTATAAACTTCTTATCGGCTTATCGGTTCAGGGCTCGATTTGGCCATATTTCTAATCGGGTGTCCCACTAACCCGATAAGAAGTTTAATTAATTACATTTATATCACTTAAGAACTTAGGCACTTTTAGCCTTTAGGGTTTACACTTCAGTCTTACGACTCTTTCCAATGACTTTATAGTTGATGCTCAAATTTCACAATAATATTCCAAAGCTGCGACATTACTCATTGATTCACTATTACTGCTCCCACGCGGTGAGTTATATTGAATGTCATTCTCTAAGTGTCTAAAATGAGGTTTAAATAGTTGGTTTCCTTACTTTAAGTCTTTATTTTTATCTTCTCATTACATTGAGTGAGTCAGTGAGGCCTCCAATATTGCAATACTACAATCTACAATGAAAAAGCTTTTATTACTAATTGTCTCATGATCATTAATGATTTTCGTTAGTAGTGTAGTAATGGTTTCTCTTTATAGTTCAAATCGAAATTGACTTTGTTGTTATGAGGAATCCTTTTGAGTTTGCTAGTTTGGGCAATATTGACATCTCTGTCCAGGTTAACGTGAAGTTTTATTAAGTGTTTTATGTAGTAATTGACTAACAGGGAAAGTTCATTAGTGAATACCAGTTACTACGTACTATTAATTAGTGATTAGTCTATTAGTAATTCTCAATAAAATTGTGTGAACTGTTAATGGTTAACCCGATAACCGAATCGATAACGATCACTAACCGATAAACTTATAACCGATAAATTGATATCTTAACGGTTCCATAACAGTTTAGCATGATTGAAAACTGATAATCGATAAGTATAATTGCTAAATTTCAAAACCAAACCAAATCGATCTATACACAGTCTTATATAAAGTAACTAAATAATCTCATATTATATGATATGTTGAATTTTACATAAAGTAACTAAAATACTATCAAATTTAATACTTAATTATGCTAATGTTTTTAATATATAAATAACAACCTCCATTCTTACCTCCTCGAAATAGAGGTAATATCGATCCCTCATCGACATTATTTGTGAAATTACATTATTAGTTTGTTCTTCTATGTGCCCATTTGACCCTACAATATGAAATTATGATTTAAAATCATAAGATAAAATCATGACATAAAATTATCAAATAAAGTTAAAATTTTATTTGGAAAACAATCAAATGACCACCTAAAAATCATTTAAAATGAAATGGAGGAAGTATTTCCTTTCACTTCCCAAGAACTTTGGTACTGCATTTCAAGGACAGATTCCAAACAGAGCTAAAAGACAACCTCATACTGTCAAACTTGTACCTCTCAGCAGATACTTCCTCCAACTACAAATAAAAATATTTTTAATGACAATAAATATTTACATTAACAAAAAAAAAATGTTAAATTTTTATGATATTAATTAATTGTTATTGAATTTAAAATTGCTAGAATGCTAATTATCTTAGAAATATATTTAATGGTAATTAAATTATTGTAATTGTTGTTAAAAATTAATTTTGATGTAGTGTCTGTTTATTTTTATAATTTGAAAAATTAAGATAAGCATATTATATTATTAAATATTATTTATTTTTTAATATTAAATGACTTAAAATTGATAAAAATGATAAAATAAAATTACTATTTTATTTATTGCATTTTAAAAGATATGTCAGTCAAAACATGAACAAAAAAAGATGACGAGGAACTAGTACCTTGCTTTACAACCCCTTCACATCTTTTTTGCCTCTTCAGCTTTTCTACACAAAAATCAAGTAAATGCACTCTCAAAATTTCATCTAAATTCTAACACTACAACCAAACCCCATTTCCTTCTATCTCCTCTTCAAAACAGAATGTTCAAGCCCTGGTGTTTTTCTCATCTTTTCTTTCTTTATTTTGCTCTAAATGGTAAGTTAATCTTGTTTTTTACATTTTCCATTTTGTTTGTTTCTTTATGGATTTTTACTGAGTTTTTAAGTTTCTATAAAAAAGTTAATTTTGCAGCTGCAGTTGGTCATGAATCAGTAGAGCTCTCAACTCTTGTGACTTTTCGAAGAACTGACATTACTACTAGTGCAGTTTCTTTGCCTATTCAAGACCTTTATGGAGTGTCTACTAGTGTTCTTGAAGCTGAAAATTGGCTAAGAAGCAATGTTTTAGCTCACTATCCAGCTACAAATATCACTACTATTCTTGTTGGTCACACTCTTTTGTGCAAAAAAAATCAAGAAAACAGAATAAGGTTAATCTTGCCATCAGCTAAGAACATTTACTATTCACTTACAAGATGGGGTTTGCATACTGAAATCAAAGTGTCCACTTCTTTTTCTTCCGACTGTTTGGACCAAGATTCTGGTTTGTACAATCTTGATTTGGCTCAAGAGTATATTAAACCACTTCTTGACTTCTTTCAACATGTTAAGGCACCCTATGTAGTGAACTTAGGATATTTGGATGTAAAGATTGAATCTTTGATGAATAGTCATATAGGGTCTATGAAAAAATTGGGAAATTTTAGCCTAAACAAGATTTTCTTGATTAGTGAGAAATCTAAACAGGGAAGATCCTCAAGTAGAAAGCTCTCAACTTTTGACTCAAAATACAGTAATTTTCCTACAAGGCCAACCCCATTAGCCCCAAATCCAAATCTGCCATCTCCAGCATTTGCTGCTAACAGTCCACTTCCTCCATTAATTGGAAACATTTCACCTCCTTTTGCTCCTGAGATGGCTCCTCCATTGTTCAATCCTATTAGCCCTTCTTATGGACCTCATTTGCCACCTTGTATACCATCTCATGGTGGGGGGTGGGGTGGGGGTCCAGTAGGTGCACCAGCAACAGGAGGTCATGGTCGTAGTGGACTATGGTGTGTAGCTAAGCCTAGTGTACCACCAGAGACATTGCAAGAGGCATTAGATTATGCATGTGGTGAAGGAGATGCTGATTGTGAAGCTATAAGTCCTAGTGGAAGTTGTTTTTACCCTGATACTATTGTGGCTCATGCTTCTTATGCTTTCAATAGTTACTGGCAGAAAACAAAAGGCAATGGTGGTACTTGTGGATTTGGAGGCACAGCTATGCTAATTAACTCTGATCCAAGTAAGCACTTTCTACAATTTGAAAATTGCTCCCTCCGTTTCAATTTATTTGTTTGATTTTGAATCTTGATGTCTTCAATTATGAACTGTGCATGAAGTGAATAGTAGCATTAAGAAACATTATATAAGCATTGTTCTTCTAGGCAAAGTTAGTTAGAGATAGAAGCCCCCTGTCCCAAAATAAATATCACCTTAGAAAAAAAATTGTCACAAAATACTTCGACATAGTAAACTATACCTTCTATTTATTATTTTTCTTAATGAACGTGAAATGAGCTACAACTAGAAGGAATAAAAATTTGTCTATCCATATTTCTGTGAGCACAAGGGTCAATGAGATGAATGTAACATTTTTGTTATATTATTGCAGGCTATCTCCATTGTCGATTCATTCTTGCTTGATACAAGTAGAGAATGGAACTTTGGAATGCAAAATGAATGGAATGAAGGTGCTGGCATGAAGAGAATTGGGATCAAGATGTTGAAAATTTGTTTTTGGTGTTACCTCTAGTATAGATTTGTAGGAATTAGGGGTTTGCTTTAGGAGTTTAGATGAGCCAATGGGCACTAGAAACTCTTTGACCAGTGATTTCCATTTTTCATATTGCACAATATTTTGTACTTTTAGTTTACCTCTCTACTCTGCCCTTACTTGACTCTTTGATTAGTAGCTAAATGCCATGTGCTAATGAAGATATCAGTCAAATTCTTAAAAAATGCACTATTTTGGAGGATCTGACACACTCTCAAGCATTGTTAAAGAGTGCGAGCAACATCGTAAAAAAACCATGGTCCAAGACTTTGGGTTCACTTTGATCAATTGATTAAATTCTTTGAGCTCCGCATTCGATTCTAGGATGAACTTTTGCAACCTACTGGTAACTTCATCAGTTCTTTGATATAGTATACAAGGGTTTGACTTCCTTTTTCTAGTTCCTCCAATATCATTCAATTAAACAATACTCAATCTAATGTGGTGGCTGAGTTGATTGAGTAGATAATCTGAGAATCCCTCCAATGGAAGTCTTGAATTTGATACCACCTCCATGTGTTTATCGGTTTAACTTATCATACGAAACTTGTCTAGTGCAGTTTACATATCTTGATCCCCAATACATAATAAATATATAGTCCCTTTCAGAAGAAAAAGACACAACTTGTGATGAACCAACAATTTATTGGCTTTGGTTCTCTTTTTATTCACGATTAGTTTGACGTCTGAAAATCCTTCAGCATAACAGTTCAAACTCCATCGTGCACAATATTTAAGCTATAATCCCACTGTCACTAACACACCAACCCTCAACCACTATAGCTCGTGGAGTGAAGGGTTGCAGACAGCCTATAAGCTGCCCAAACATCCCTTGTGTCCAATGCAGGACTGGATGTTGCAATATAGCTCTGTTGATTAAATTACTAAGCAAGAATAAATCTGGACAGAGACATGGGAAACAGCTTGAATCATCTAATACTATCAAGAAACATTATCACTTTCTATGTAGCTGAGAGATCTATGTGAGAAGCAATCTATAAGCATCGGCAATGTGAGACCAAAAATGGCATACTGCAAGTGTAAGGCTAACAATGGATTTCTGTACAGATAGCGTAGGGATCGGATATCTATCTCACTTATACATTAGTGATCACCTTTCGTCATGTCAATTACAGCTCCTTCCAGGTCATTCTCCCTTCCATCAGCACCATTAGTCATGTTGACCAGTGCTCCTTCCTGGTCATTCTACCTTTCATCAGCACAATTAGTCATGTCGACCAGTGCTCCTTCCTGGTCATTCTGCCTTTCCTCAGCATTATCATTTAAGCCTTTCTGCAAATATGAGGGTTGGTTGGTGTGTTAGAACCTCAGACTAAAACGATCAGAGAAAAGAGCAGCTGGATACTAAGGTAAAAACTAATCTGTGAATCACAGAATTCATCAGCTGCAAGGTTTCAAATGCATATTTCTCTTTTCAGCTATTATTCTTTTATCAAGGACATCACATCTATAATCTTAACTAGAGGTTCTTCAATGTTTTGACAATTGTGTTATAGATCTCTATGCCCGTTGGTTGAACATTCTTGCAAATAACTTTTTGGTTTCCAATTTTAGCTTGGTTTGAAATCAGCACAGTAATGGACGTTTGGTAGCCGGTTAGAGTTGTGCAAGTATTAGTAATGTAGAGATTGGTTAAGAGTAAATTTATGTATTATTTTATGTAGGGATTAGTTATTCATGTATTAGTTATTTCACCTTCTATCTTGCATAAAATAACAGAAAGATTCCTCATAACTTATGCGGGTTTCTAAATTGTCAACCAAACGTCGTATTAATTTTATTCATAAATTAATTATTTCCTATTTACCTATCCAACATAGTAAACGTTATACGGAAATTAATACATGGATAATTTATTTCTTATCCAGCCACCAAACGACTCCACACATAGGGACTACAGAACTCAATTTTCCACCATGCCCCTTTTCTTTTGGGTTCTAAATGAAAAACTACCAAGTATCATTTGATATACACTATATATTTAATACACGCGTCTAAAATTTTCTAAAGCATTGAACCAGGAGTCAAGTAACAGATAATGTGTGACAAAGGAGGGGAAAAAAGGATAGCTGGCTCTGTCCATTGTTAAGTCAAAGTTGTACTACCCAATAAGTGCACTGAGTCTCAGAAAATAATCTTACCAGTTGCGTCATTCCTTCAGATGGCGTGTTCCGTAAAGAAGACACACAAGGAAGAGAATAGCAGAATTTTGAACAGGCTATCCCTTAAAATATCAACGGAAAGGAAGAGCCAGGAATACAAGATATAGAAGTGTTTCATTTATTGAAAAAGCTCAAAGATCCCAATAATTGGGGTTGAGACGGTCCTCACATTGAAACGACTTTACCAAGTCTGCGTGAGCAGTTATAGGAACTAAGATAACAAGCACTTGATCACAAACCTATTCTACAAGTGTGAATATACCTTTTTAGTTTGAGTATGAGCTAAAATAAGTTCATGTAACTTGCGCATCAGCATTTCTTCCTCAACCTACAAGTAGAACAACATACATAATTGATCTTTTAAATTGGAAGGCAAATGGAGAGAAATCACAAGTAACAAAAATTTACAAGCGGCAAATAATAATGAGTTTGTCTAAAAGTAGTCACAATATCAGCAGCCACAATATCAGTTTGAATGCTGATGCAACATGGGTGACAACCCCCCTGGCTCAGGGGGTCTTCCTATTGGTAAAAAGCTACCAGGAAAATCAATGGTACTATTGGTTTACCTTGATGTTCTACTACATACACGATAGTCATCTTGCAGGACGTCCAATAACAGTGGCACTATAGATAATACTTTGTTGTTCTACTTAATTAAGTCATCTAAATACAAACCAAATTCACCGTAAACGAAACAATCTCTTTTGTTTTTTGTTTAAAAATCAACTTATCTCATCAAATGAATGCTATCTCAAGAGCAAGTTAAACAATTATTGGATGATTAATAGATCGGTCTCCCGATGGCCTAGTCAAAATGTTGTTATCCTAATCTCCACAAGCTGATTTTCTGAACTATGCATTCATGTAGATGCAAGAATATCTTGAAGATCATGAGCCTAAAGCACAATTTTGTTAGAAATAAACCAGCTTTTATATGGCCCACTTTCACTCATCTTGAGAAAGCAGAGAAACATAAAACATTAAATGGGCTTTCATAGCATGGATAGAGTGAGTCCAAGATTTAGAACTAGAAGGCTATGTATTAGTTATATTTATGTACTGTTTTCAATATCTTTCATCTATAGATACAGCCTTATTTAAAAAGTACTAATTATTGTTCTTTATTTTTGTTTGGATGACCGTGGGGTCCAAGCCAGCTTTGGCGCACCTCCTAATTCCACGGGATACCTGCCACCTCCCACCACCAACAGGTACTAGGTAATCCTATCCACCAAGGCTAGGACAGATGGGAAGAATCACCTAGTGTTTTTGTCTTCACTGGAATTCCAAATTGAGACCTCAAGGTTCTCACCCATGTCATTGACCACTAGGCCACACCCTTGGATGCTAAAAGTAATAATTATATTGATGCAGGATATAGAAATAGAGAGCATGAACTCCTATATAAGCAGTACCTGCCTCAGAAGGATAGCTTCTATGAATACCTATATAAGCTTGGGCAAAGTGGACAACATTGGTCCAAGGTGGTTGGCAGAAGGAGTACATAGAGAGATTGCTGGCAGGACAAGCATGGAAGAGTTGATGGTCGATGAGGTTGTTGACAAGGACATGGGCACACAACACGGGAAGTGGACAGATTTTAGCTTTGAAGCCTTCGAAGAGGGTGTTGATATTGAGAAGGGATCCTCTCAACTTTGATGGATAACTTGATCCATGACCTAATGTGAATGAGCCTCTTCTGGCTTTAATCAACATCAAGTTTGATACTTAAGATTTACTACTTTACTGCTTCCTTGTGCATTGTTCTTTTCCTCATGAAAGGTGGAAATCTTAATTTAAGCAAGAGATCAGTGACTCAAGTGATTGTTCATATTTATGTTCTACGATAGGATCAGGGTTTCCATGATAGGAGGGTGCATTATCCTTCGAATGCGAATGCGCGATGAGAAGCCTTTCTGCCAATGTTTTCACTGATTTTGAGTGTGATATTGATAGGTGATCCCAGAATTAGTAAAGCATGTTGAGGGTTTGAGCTCAAACTCAGCTCTTCTGGCCCCTCTTTTACTCTACAAAAGCACTACTGCTAGAATTTTTAGAACAGAAACATTTCTATACTTTTTATAAGAAGATTCACATTTCTATATCAATGGATAATTTAAACTGATATCTTTATTATTATTACCACTACACTATAGAGAGAGTTAAACAATTTTCTTTCAGCACAAGTGTTTATTGTAAATATTTTTAACTACAAAAATTACTATGATTTATAATACTACTTACCTCCAATATAATTTTCAAAAAGTATAAATAAGACACGATGATCTGAGTTCAAAATGGCAATGGACTTAAGAGAGCCGTGACACGAAGGAAAGCCAGAAAGGTGGTCCTACTGGGAACGCAAGCAGTAATAGAATTGTTAAACAAGCATAAAGGGCTAAATTGAATACCTGAAGCCTGTGCAATTCATCCGACATTGCTTTATGTGCATTCGAGAGTAGTTCACTTTCGTTCTCCAGATGCCTACACCACAAACACAAAAAGAAAAATTAAAACCCACATACAAAACTAAAAAAAGAAAAGAAAACATACAGCACAGAAACAGAACAATATGAAGAAGGTGATAAAAACTCGAAAGTGCAATTACTTCAAGGTTTCTCCTGCATATTTGGGATCCATTGAAAAAAAATTGATCTTCTTCCACGAACCCTTCAGTGGGAAATAAACCTTCACTTCAGTTTCAACAGGAGAATCAAAGCTTTAAACTGATTCAGAAAATCGCAAGGAATCCTAACAATGGAGAAACAGTGAAATTATTTCCAGAAGGAGGAAGAAGAAAATTGCTATTTGGATACGTTGGTCTTTTGTTGCTGGACCTACTATGAGATCCCCAAATAAGGATTGGTTTGGATCAAATTGGGCCGTCCCGAAACTACAATTCGCACGAATACCCTATTTTGACATCATCTTTCCTAATTTTTATCTTTAGCACTTTAAGTAATAAATATAGGAGAGACTATTTAATTACTTGCTAATTCGCCCTATAGTTTGAAATAATTATACTTTATCTCACTATTTAATAGTTTATATCAGATTTCAAGTAAGATAAATACAAATTACACTAGATACACACTATATACATGTATCTCGTATGATTCGCATATATCTAAAAATCCAAATATACGAGCAAGATATGAGAATAGCGAGCGAGATAGGAGGAAGGCGGGAGAGGAGAGCAAAATTTGTCTATGTATCCTAGATACATACGAATCCTCTAGAATAAGTGTATCTAGAACAAATTACACATAATTTTGACTCATATATCCCGAGATACATGTATCTGGGCGTATTTGGACGCACCAAAATCTAATAAGATTTGTAATACTGCAAACCAACATGATCTAAGTAAATAGTTCCTAACCTAATGATTTTTCTCTAAGTTACCCTAAAAAATAACCAAAAATATCCTTGACAAAAGAAAAATTGCAAGATAAAATATGCTTTATGGAACAAAAAATTGACAAGGCAAATTCACAAGACACAAATTATGCTTTGTAAGACATAAATTTAATTTCAGAACATTATGCCTTAAAGTTCATAACCCACAAATTATGCTTTACCTAGTTTCTGCAAAACATGTTTTATAGGGCATATAGACATAACTTAGTGGGATAAGGAACTGAAAAATATCCCAACTTTGGCGAATTTGCTATTACGATACCAAACTTTCATGGGGACCTATTACCCCCTAGACTATTTAATACCATATTTTAAACATATATATGTGCCCACGTGGACATAAAAAATATTGCATAATTATAAATAGTATTGTGTCCACGTGGACACATATATACTTTTAAAATACACTATTAAATAGTTCAAGGGGTAAAAAATATGATATTAAATAGTCTAGGGAATAATAGATCCTTAGGAAAATTTGATATTGTAACAACAAATTCGACCAAAGTTGGGATATTTTTCAGACCCTTTTCCCTAACTTAGTTCCTACATAACTTATGTCTTATAAAGCACAAGTTTAGTTTTAAAACCCACAAAATTAAGCCTTAAGGGGCATAACTTATTCCTACAAATGTTTGTTGGACAAGACATATGTTATTAAACTTATGCCATGCGAATTGGATGCCATACAACTTATGTTGGATAAGGCAAATATTCTCTAAACTTATATTTTGCAAATTAAATACTACACAATTTATGTTGAACAAGGCAAAAGTTATCTAAGCCTCGAATAATATTTCATCAATCCAAGTCATGATAACCAACAACACTAGGTGGCAAAATGCACTAAATCATTTAACTTAAGCCAAAATGAAATTTATATTCACATGACACTACAAAGAACCAAAGACTATAAAGAAGTATTCTAACATGAAAATGGATACATAGACGAAGGATAACTACGATACTGATTGAAATTTCCAGATTTTGATTAATGGATTGCACTAAAATCAAACCGAACTACACTTAAAAAGAAAAGAAAGCAATCAAGTTCTCAGCCACATTTTCGAAAGCAAAACAGTTCCAACACGCAAAGGACTAGACACGCATAGGAATGAGCTAACGATAAACCTATGAGCCAAGTTGAAACGAGATTACAATAAGTTACAAACACGACATCAATAGCTGAAATACAAGAGAAAAACAGCCAGCATTCAAGTTATGCAAGAACATAAATAAATCGTAAGAGATTAGGCTAGCATGATGAGAAGCTACAACTACACATTAAAACGACAGAGAAGACAATCAAAACACAAGTAAACAATGAAGAAAGCAAGAGTATACAGCAACAAATCTCAAGTTGAAGCTAAATGAACACTATTATAATTTCGAGTGAGACAAGGCCGTGGCTCAGCTAACTATAGAGCTAATGAATATGATGAACAATATATAACATCCAAAGTGATTTCACTGATGCTTAACTCACGTTCACAGCTCAAAAACTCAAAGAAAAGTGTAACACAATACAAGGAATCAACTCCACATAACAAACCCGGTACAAAGAATGTCATACAACACACTATATCGTAAGAGAGAACGGAGTTACCTTTCTTAGAGCAGCTTTCCGGGATAAGAATTGGAGGAATTGTCCGACTCGAAATTTTAATTCCTTAGATAAGGTTGAAACCTGCAATTTGTACACAATTTCCTCAAGGGATTGAAATTGAGATCCCTTGATTGTTGAGCAAGGACGAGGAAGCACCGAGATTTTGACACCTAGATGATTCGAGAGAAGGAGGACGCGCGATGGGTTGTTTTTCGGGTTTGTAGCGCGAGAGAGAAGAGGAAGACGTATACTGTATTTGTTGTTGTTGTAAAGAGAATTGGTCGGCTATTTGAATTGTGAGGTGGAATCGATTGTTGATTGTATGTTGTTGGGCTGCTGGGTCTTGTGGTGTAAAGAAGAAATGGGCTTAATTGGGAATTGGGAGTAAAGGAAAATGGGTCCAAGATTGGAGGCAACAAATGGTTGGCTTTGCAATTGGAGAGATGACCCAATTCTAGCCAATTGGAGTTAATAATTTAGCCTAAGTCAATAAGTGAATACGGCTAAAGATTAAATAAGACGAATTATAACTAAATAATCTAAAATTATAACCATAATTTAAACTAAATTAATTTAATAAAATATTTAACTTAAATATATAAAATCTTTTTGAGATGATTTTTGAATATTCATAAAATATACAAATTATATAAAACATATTTATTATTTTAAAATATTATAAAAAGATTAAAATCACATTAAAACTTGAAATATATTTTGAATTTTTATAAAATTAATTCTTTCAAATCGTTTGAAATTAAAGAAGCGTGAAAATTAATTTATATCGTGCAAGATCAAAATTGAGTGTCAACAACTGTCCTTCGTTTGACTTGGATTGATGAAAGAAGTTTGAGGCAAACGAAATTGATGAATCCAATTTTGACCAACCACGTCTCCATCTTTCAGAAAAGGATTTGGTACGGACTTTAGGAATTATGGTCGAACTCCAGAAATGGACTTCCTACATATCTCAAGCTATATGATAATTCAGGTCACTTGTAGTTCAATACGCTTGATTTGATGCACGATTCTCAAAGGATTCAGAAGCTATCCCAATACCAAATTATGAGGGCACTAGAATGCTAGATCGGAGATAAGATTTAAGAGAGAATGTTGGAGTATATCCGAGTTTTTAACATTGATCTCACCTACATATCCCTCGACTCAGGGAATCAGACTGTTTGTAGTTTGACTCGATCGATTGAAAAGGAAACCCAGTATGCTAAGATAACATTTGGTTCTAGAAGAGTGACAAATAAGTCAAATTATGAAAAATAGGTTTGTAATCTCTTAGTCATGAATATAGAGCTTTTCACATTCATAAGTAAGAACTTACATAGACATAATTTCCAAAATTATTAGTACATTATCACTCAGATTGAAAAGTTGCCTCCGGTGAGAGCTGAAGTTTTCAAATGTGAAACTGAAACTAATAAGCCTAAAGAAATACTCACATGCCTTCTGATAGGGGTGTGATTTGATTGTGGTGGAAATCGCTTCTCAGGTCGTGTCTAAAGTGTTTGACATTCCTCTTTGTACTATGTCCCAGTTCGATATTAAGAAAAAGTTCCAAGTTATGCTGCGTCCTTTTTTATGTCATCCACACCTGTGATTGTTTGAGAATTCATCCTCTTGGATGCTCTCGACAAAGACTAAGATGGAACTCATTAGTATAAAATGTAATTCAAATAGAGAGATAATGTATTTTACCATGTTGACACTTAGCTGCTCCCTTTAAATACTAGACGTCAGCCTCTATCAATTTGACGTAAAACTAATAAAACTTATACCTCATATTTACAATATAATTCTTCAGTGTACTATTATTTTCATATTGAAGTAATAAGAAATATACTGATGTAATATGTTGATGACTTTCTTATAATGAAGATATTGATGATGCATCACCAGGCAATGATAATGATAACGATTTTCTGAAATGAAATTAGTGCCTCACTAGGCAATAAAGATGATGCCTCACTGGGCGGTGACGATGATGATGACTTCCTGGTGCTGAATGAAGATAAGGCCTTACTGGATAATGACAATGATACTTCACTGGGCAATGAGTTAAAAATGACTTTTCGACACTGGATGAAGATAAGGCCTCACTGGGCAATGATGATGATGATGACTTTCCAATGCTGAATGAAAATAAGGCCTCGTTGGAAAATGACGATAATAATAAATTTCGGTGTTGAGTAAAGATAAGGCCTCACTTGGTGATGACGATGATGATGACTTTTTGGTGTTGAATGAAAGATAAGGTCTCACTAGGCAATGACAATGATGATGACTTTCCGATGTTGAATAAAGATAAGGTCTCACTGGGCAATAACGGTGATGATGAGTTCCCGGTGTTGAATGAAGATAAGGCCTTACTGGGCAATAACGATGATGATGATTTTTGATGCCGAATAAAGATAAGGCCTCACTGGAAATGACAATGATAATGACTTCTGATGTTGAATAAAGATAAGGCCTCGCTGGGCAATGGCGATAATGATGACTTTCTGTGCTGAATGAAGATAATGCCTCACTAGGCAATGACAGTGATGATGACTTCCCGATGCTGAATGAAGATAATGCCTCACTAGGCAATGCCGATGATGATTAGAGCTGTCAAAATGAGTTGGCCCAACCCAACCCAACCAAACCCTAACGGGCTAGAGATTTAAATGGGTTAGGTGGTCAAGGCCTTTAAATTAAAGGGCCTATAAAACATCAGCCCAACCCTGCCTTAAGCTGACCACGGTTTGACCCTTTAACGAAAAAATGAACAATATTGCTCTCTTAGAAAGAATATCTAAGAGTATCGAACGTTGATGTCTGATGAACACGACACGACATCAATGCCTACAAAAATTCATTTATAAATCACAAACTTCGGTGAATACTTACAAAAATACATAATAGCAAACATAAGATTTAACATAAAAATATTGATCATTCCACCATTCCTCCCACAAAAAATTAGCCGGTTTAAAAGATTTCAAACAACACAAGGCAGCCCAAAAACTTAACAAATCTAAATTGCTAAATATTACATGACCCATTAATTAAAGTTTTACAACTCCGCTTCCTCTTCCGCTTGTACCATTGTTCATATTTGAATCAACATGTGATATTGTTTCCTTAAGAAGTTCATCTTCTTCTACGATTCACCATACAAAATTCTAGTTAGCTAATAATTAACAAATATTTTCGGAAAAAGAGTGATATAATAATAGATTAGATAGAAAAATATTATCCTCATTAGGTTGAGTAAACCCATGCAATCAATTTCTTGTAGTGACAAGAGTTTGGACATTTTCATGATGGATACAAAAAATGTTGATTCAGATGGTACGGTGGTAATTGGAACACTAAGAATATCTCATGCCATTACCGAAAGATCTGGATATTTTTTTTTCCATTAGACTTTCAATAGTTAATAACATCCATCTCATGAAAAGTCTCATAATCGAGCTTTTGTTCCTCCAAATAAAAGTCCAATTTTGACTTTCTAACAATGCAAACATATGTGCCCTCAAACTCTTTAAATTCCTATTAATTTGAAACATGAAATATAATAACGATAAGAAGACGAACCATATCATAACAAGTAAAAAAGTAAATTGATTTTAACTTCAAATAAAATAGTGAAAGGTAACTTATTTTTTGTCTAACTACGCAGTAAACAGAACTACAAAAATCATCCAGTAAACAAAATTAATTCTAAAATGTGTAAGGGTTTTTAATCACAACCCATCAAAGTAGAGAATAGAAGTGTTTTTAACAAAAGATACAAAATGATTTAGAGAGAGAAATTAGATACTTACCGCAAACAAAGTAGACTTCTTTTATTTAGATTAATTTCCTTCTTCAATTGGTTTGGGCCGAATAGTAGAAACAGATGCTCCAATTTGATTAGTTGCATACCGTTCATAGAGCTTGTATAATTTTAACTTTACTTGCCAAAGAAGAGTTCAACTCTGAGAAACAATATTCTAAAAGTTGCATCCTGAAGCGAGGATTCGGAATTGCTCCAAATGAGAGTATCAAACTATATCTATTCCAATATTTCTTAAACTTTTTGAACATTCTTACAACCATTTCATTAATAACTTCATCTAAATTACTTGAATTCTCGTTTTGCAATAGAGCTGTCAAAATGGGCTTGTCCCGTTAAGTTGATCCAACTCAACCCTTGAATTAAGTGGGGTTGGGCCTAATTTTTTGGCTCATTTAGGAACGAGGCTTTTTGGTCTAGCTCATTTAGCCCGCTAACCTCGTAGGCCCAGCCCACGAGCCTTAGATCATATCCTGTGGGTTATGAATGTTTAAAAATATTTTTTATATATATATTTTTAGTAGATTTTTCTTTGTAAAGATTTTATCAATAGATGTTTAAAAAATATATATAAAATCAAGTCTTTTGCAAATCTTTTACATTTTAGGGCTATGAGCCCACTAAATTTTCTTTATTTCCCAAGCCCATTACTCCATTAGGATTTTGATTCATTTTTATAAGTATATATATTGGTATATATTCTCTTTTGTCTTTTAAATGTTAGCAACTTTCTCTTTTTAGGCATGGCATTAGGGTTTTGAAGTTTTAGAGTTCAACAAATCTTTCCAAACTCGTTGGAACTTCAATTTCTAGATCGACATTGATACGTGCATACATCCATACAAGTAAGAATCTATCATTTTTCAATTTATTTCTTCTCCAAAAACGAGCTGAACTTCGCCCTAGTCGAGTTCATCTTTTGTAATAGTTTCATATATAATATTTTTTTCCTAATCATTTTCTTGGTGCATAATATCATGTGAATTAGTTGTGTTTTTCTAATGAATAATCCAAAAAGTTAATTTCTCTACATGTTCATTTTGAAGTTTGAAAATAACTTTTGACATATTTAACATATACAAAAAAATCAATGGAGAATGATGATGAATGTAGGTGCACATGAAACTAGTGTAGGGGTGAATGAATATAAAGAATCCCCACAAAAGAAATTAAGGCACTTAAAATCATCTGTTTAAAGACATTTCAAGAAGATTGGTAGAGATATAGATGGAGTGGTAAAAGCAATATGCAGAGGCTGTAAGAATTCATATAGGGTTGGTTCTACTTTTGGACTTAATGGTAAGAACTATGGTACATCACATTTGAAACGTCATTTACTTAAATGTATAACGGTTAAGTATTATGATTTGGCTCAAATATATATGGATCAGCAAGGTTGCATACATTTGAGAAAGATAGATCAATTTATTTCCCGTGAAAAGCTTGATGAAGCTATTAATGAGCATGATTTGTCGTATTCTTTTGTTAAATATAAAATAATTAGAGCATGGACAGCTTATGTAAGTCTAGAAGTGGTAATGCCATCGAGGAACACTTCTATTGTGGATGTCCAGAAAGTGTATTTTAGAGAGAAAGAAAAATTAAAAAACAAGTCTTGGCTAAGATTCCTAATCAAGTTTGCTGGACAATGGGTACTTTTGAAGGATATCTTTGTTTAACTGCTCAATATATTGATGATAATTGAAAGGTAGTAAGTAAATTTTAAAATATTTTTCTTATGATTCCTCCTCATTCTGGAGTTGAATTGACTGCAAGTATATATGATTGTTTGAAAGAGTGGGAAATTGATAGGAAGGTGTTCTCTATCACTTTAGATAATGTCACTAACAATGATAACTCGCAAACTATTTTAAAGGGTCATCTTGGTTTGCAAAAGAGTTTGTTATGTGATGGAGAGTTTTTTCATGTACGTTGTTCTGCTCATATTCTAAATTTGATTGTCCAAGAAGGTTTAAAGGCAGCTAACAATGCCTTGTTTAGAATTAGAAAAATCGTGAAGTATGTTAAAGGATTAGATGGTAGAATGAGAAAGTTTGAGCAATGTGTTAAGCAAGTTGAAATTAGTACAAATTTGGGTTTACGTATGGATGTGGCAACTAGGTGGAACTCCACATACTTGATGCTTGAGAGTGCACTACAATATGAAAAAGCTTTTTTTAGTCTATAGTTAATTGATAGAAATTACTCAGATTGTCCTACATCTGATCATTAAAGAAGGGCAAAAAAAATATTTGAATTATTGGAGCCTTTTTTATGAAAAAACTAACTTAATTTCTCATTCAAGTTATCCAACTTCCAATTTGTACTTTATGCAAGTTTGAAAAATTTAATGTTTGCTGATTAAAACTGTCAAAACAAGCCAAACCCCATTGGGTTAGTATGGGTTGACCTTTTTAATTAAGGGCCTATAAAATAGCTGTTCAACCCAGCTCTATGCGGGCAACGGGTTGACCTTTTAATCGAAAAATGAACAATATTGCTCTTTTAGAAAGAATATCTAAGATATCGAACGTTGATGTCTGGTGAACACGACATCAATACATAGAAAAATTCATTTATGAATCACACTTCGGTGAATACTTACAAAAATACATAATAACCAACATAAGATTTAACAGAAAAATGTTGATCATTCCACCATTCACCCACAAAAAACTAGTTGGTTTAAAAGATTTCCAGCAACACAAGGCAGCCCAAAAACTTAACAAATCTGAATTGCTAAATATTACATGACCCATTAATTAAAGTTTTACAACTCCGCTTCCGCTTCCGCTTCCACTTGTACCATTGATCACATCTGAATCAACATGTGATATTGTTTCCTTAATAAGTTCATCTTCATCTACCATTCACTATACAAAATGTTAGTTAGATAATAATTAACAAATACTTTCAGAAAAAAGAGTGATATATTAATAGATTAGATAGAAAAATATTATCCTCATTAAGTTGAGTAAATCCATGCAATCAATTTCTTGTAGTGACAAGAGTTTGGACATTTTTAATAATGGATACAATTTGTATATTTGGTAACAACACGACCATCAATACTAAATGCCGATTCAGATGCTATGGTGGTAATTGGAACACTGTGAATATCTCATTCCATTATCAAAAGATCATGATATATTTTTTTTCATTATCCTTCAATTTCAATACTTAATAACATCCATCTCATGAAAAGTCTCATAATCGAGCTCTTGTTCCTCCAAATAAAGGTTTAATTCTGACTTTCTAGCAATGCAAACAGATGTACCCTCAAACTCTGTAAACTCCTATTAATTTGAAACATGAAATATAATAATGATAAGAAGACAAACCCCATCATAGCAAGTAAAAAAGTAAATTTATTTTAACTTCAAATAAAATAATGAAAGGTAACTCTTTTTTTGTCTAGCTACACGTAAAACAGAACTACAAAAATCATCAAGTAAACAAAATTAGTTATAAAATGTGTTAGGACTTTTAATCACAACCCATCAAAGTAGAGAATAAAAGTGTTTTAAGAAACGATACATAATGATTTGGAGAGAGAAAATTAGATACTTACTGCAAATAAAGTAGACTTATTTTGTTTTGATTGACTTCCTTATTTAGTTGGTTTGGATCGAATAGTAGAAGCAGTTGCCCTAATTTGATTATTTGCATACTGTTCATAAAGCTTGTATAATTTAACTTATAGTAGCAGCCTGTGCTTTTGAAGTTGATTATAGAGTTCTTGAGTATTTCTTGAGTTTGATTGATAATAGAGGTCTTTGAGTTCTTGAGGTGAGGGTTTTGCGAATGAGTTGAATCTCTTGGTAGATTTTTGTGTGAGTCTCTTGAAAACGTTCTAGGTTATGAAACTTTGGAAATTTGAACAATGGAATTGCAGTGGATATGTTTTCAAACGAGTTTGGGAGAGGAAGAAAAGATCGGGAAAAAATACCGCGTTGTGGAGACACTTTAAAATTTTAGCTTCCAAATAGTCACCCCTTCTCTTCATCGCAGAGAGTATACAGAGTCCTCTGCCTAAAAATTTATTTTGCGATCAAATCCTTCTCCGCGTCGCGCCAAGCTCTCTAATTTGAGTCATTGCTCGTTTTTATTATCAACTATCTAAGCCCCCATAAATCATTGAGGGATCCTACAAATTCTAATCATAACTCTTGAATTCACATTTCAAATTCAAAGTAGAATTAAGAGTAAAGTTCGAGAAACCTTTTTGAGAAGTCTTTAACAATATTCTAAAACTTGGAGGAGAGTTGAGTTTCATTTTTCAAAATGAGTATAAGGGAAATAAGTATTCCCAAATGTTAACATTTTTACATTTAAAACAAGAGAAAACCTTGATTTCCAAATGAGTTCATGAGGAGTTTTTGAGTATTATCTCTTTTAAGAGAATCTTTTGAGCAATTATCTCAAAATGAGGAGTAGTTATATTTTTAAACATTTGAGCATGAGTTATATATTATTGGGAGTAGTATTTAGTACCGATATTGTAAAACCCCGTAATTAGAAATAGCTAGGATTAGAAAGAGTTATTTTTGGAAAGAATGAAAATCTGGAAATTTGACAAATTTAAGTTAAGTTTGATTTTTGGGTCAACTTCAAACGACCATAACTCCTAGCTCATAATGAGTTAGGTGTGCTTCCAGATACCGTAGAAAAGATCTTTGGATTATCTTTCCAACGCCGCCAGTTTGCACGAATCCGAGTTTGTATGAGTGAGATATGCCCATTTGAAGTTGGGTTGTTCAAATAAGGAAAGTGTAAACCGGATTTTAGAAGGGCATTATGGTCTTTTCCATACCCCATGACTTAATTTCATTTTTTGGTAATTAATTAGGGTCTAAACTGAAAGGATTCAGTTAATGTTTTTGGAGACTAAGTTAAGATTTTGAGAGAAGAGAAAAGAAGAGGAGAAAAGAGGAGAAGGAGCAAGAATCGTCAAGTTCTTTAAGAATCACTTGTGGATTTCGTCAAGGGGTGATCCCTACGAGGTATGTGAGATCACATAGTGTTGGGTTAGTTCACCCACGCACCAATCATGTTGTATTTCAGCGAATTTAGGTTCTTGAAGGATTAGAAATTGAGTTCTTGATGGATAGTTTGAAGTTTTTATTGGGTTCTTGATTGTTGAAGTTTGTTGAGAAGTTCTTGATCTAAATCCATGAAATTTGATGTTGTTTTGAGTAGATTTTTGCATATTTTTGTTATGTAGTCGAATGTAAGTGTTTTGGGAAAGAACCAATTAATTTTAGAGGGTTTAGAGTTGAAAAACGAGCAAGAAAAATCAGGAATTTTCTGGGCAGGGGTTTGGTGCGCCGCCCCAACCAAAGCGCCCCACTTCAGTGTCTGAGGTTTAGGGCTTGGGGTGACGCACCACTCAGAGTGCCCCAACTTCAGTTCTAAAGTTTAGTCTCTAGCGTACCGCGCCACTCAGAGCGCCAGGGATGCCAGTTCTTCTACTTTTTTCCTATTCTTTTCGTGCTAGTTCCCTTGAAACGTACCTATGTTTCCTAGTTTATTCCTACTCTCTAAGGTACGTTTAAAAAACATGAAATCATCCATAACATGAGATAATGAGCTTTGAATCCATAATTCAATTCAAGGAAATTTAAGATCAAGGTCAAGAGAAGTTTTTACAGTTTTTCAAAAGTCTTTCCCAAATGTTTTAACTTTGTTTTAAGACTTAAAGTTCAAGTTGAGTAAATAGTAAAGAGTAAAGATTGAAGTTCATTTCATCAAAGAGTATATGAGGACTATGTATTTCCAAAGAGTTTAAAATGTTTTCACATTTAAATAAGAAAAGGAAATCCTGATTTCCAAAGAGCCTTTGAGCTAGTTTTATGCTTTCACAATTAAGCAAGAGAGGAAACTTTGATTTTCAAGATAGCTCTTGAGCTAAGTTGTTGAGCAATTATCTCAAATCACGGAAAGAAGTATATTTTTTAAACATAAGAGCTAGTATCATATTTTGGTAGTAGTATTGAGTACTGATATGGGGGAGAGTTCAGACAACTCGCATCCCCCATAAACCATGTAGCCACCATGGGTAGAAAATGGTCATACTTTTTAGATGATTCCTTAGTGTTTTTTAGCATGTACTAGTGGATCCACCTAGTAATTGAAGTTTTATACCCTCGGCAAGGTATAGGACTGCCCTGGCAGCGTGAGTCAAAATGTTGCATCATCATAATAGCTCTTAGGTGATAGTTGTCGGTTAAAGAAACTCGCACAACAATATTATTTTGTATTTTTATATACATTTTAGAGTTTTATTGAATATTTGCATTCACATCAGAGTTACTATTGTATTTATAAATACTGAGTTGATATCCATGTTTTAAAAGCTTTTCTTTATATTGCATTTATATTATTGTTTTATAATGAAATAAGTTCAGTTCAATCAGTTGAGTTGAGACCATATTTGTTCTTTCAGTTCCTTTCAAGCTTATGTCTTGTTTTAGAATTCCCTTTGCATACTCATACATTCAATGTTCTGATGCCATTTGACTTGCATCTTTTAATGATGCAACCATAGGTAACTAGGATTAGCATCTAGCGCATCGTTGATCCAATTGAGCACTCAGAGTCTTTTGGTGAGCCTTATTACTTTTCGAAGGATCCCTTTTATTACTTTTAATATTATTATTAGTTCATTAAGATGTCGTAGGTCTTGTCCCGACAATCATATCAGTTGTTTAAAGGCTTCATAGACAGTTTGATGTTAGTTCTTGAGTTTTCTATTTCCTGTTTTAATGGTTGAGACTTGTGTTGCCATTTTGGCTATGTTTAATATTTCTTAAAGACATTTGTGTGGGTTATCCTTTGAGATATATTCTTGTGTTTAAGTTTTCCGTTGAGTAAGTATGCCAGGCCAAGGGTTCTCTTGGGGCCAACAATGGTTTTCGAGTACTAGTCCTGCCCAGGGTGTAGGCTCGGGGCATGACAGATTTGGAGATGAGTTCAGACAACTCAAAATCCTCACAAACCATGTATGCCAACATGGGTAAAGTATCATACTCTTTAGATAATTCCTTATTGTTTTTAAACATATCTTAGTAAATCCACTTAGTTGAGGCTATCCTATACTCCGACAAGGTATAGGACAGTTTTGGCAGCGTGGGTTAGAGGTTGTATTATCAGATAGCTCATATTGATGGTTGTCGGTTAGAGAATCTCTCAAATAAGAGTAGAGAGTTTATTATGGTATTTTTTTTTATATACATTGAGTTATTATCAACTGTTTTAAAAGCTTTATACGTTTTACATCTTTTATTGTTGCACTCCAATTGAGTTGAGTTGAGTTAAGTATTATTGAGTTAAGTTGATTATTCCTGAGTTGAGTTGAGTTGAGATGAGGTGAGTGTGTCTTCTTTTCTATTAGTTCAAGCTATATGTTATGTTCAGTTTTTCCCTTGCATGCTCGTACATTCAATGTTCTAACACCATTTGGCCTGCATCTTTTCATGATGCAGATACAGGTTGTAGGGTCATTAACAGACGCTCCGTTGATACCACTTGCAGTCCCACTTAGCTTTGGTGAGCCTCATTGCTTCTGGAGGGTTCTGCATTTACTTTCAGTTTTGTTAGGATGTCGTGGGTGTTGCCCCAACTTCTATCATAGTTATTGGAGGCTTCATAAACAATAGTATTTTGATGTGTCTTTTCCATTTTCTTTATTAATGTTTAATACTTGAGTTGCTTTCTTATGTCTAGTAGAGTATTCATAAATATTTTGAGCTAATTGTTTGAGACAATTGAGTTAATGACTCTTTTAAGCTCTTATTTTGATGAGTAAGTCTTCCACTGAGTATTGATCCAGGCCAATGGTTTGCTTGGAGACCAATGATGGTTATCGACTATCGATCACGTCCAGAGTGTAGGCTCAGGGTGTAACAAAAATTACTCAAAAAACAAATGTGTTAGTTTGTGTAGATGATAAACAATACAAAATATCATATATATGACTGTAAACACACAAGGGCTGTTTCACTTGAAGATAAACTAGCCCCTCGATATAGAAAAATGACTAAATAGAAAAGAATTTGTCCATTTGATTTTGGGATTAGTGACAGAAAGGTTGACCTGCGTTGAACCAAATCTTTTGTATCTTTAATTGTTGTACTTCTGATTTTCGATTAAGATATAACTCTAATTTCCTTGTGAGGATTGGAAAATATAAAATTTCTCAAAGATGAGGACTGAGCCTTGAAAGACTGCATACATATCTCACGAAAGAGAATTCAAGTCCTTCATAGTCTGACCAGTTGGAATCTCCTTTTGATTTGAGATAAAGAATCAACCTTTTATGATATGAGAGAGTAAGGTTTTGAAAGTGAATTTCAAGTTTTGGTGGAAACTAAAGACTCGAGGAGTATTTGGACGCATTTTTTATAGTGACTTGATATTTATGCTTTGGAGGCTCTAGAAATTTTTTGAAAAGTGTGGGCGAGAACATCTCCAAATAAAGCAACACATTCACACAAATAATTAATTATGTAGTACACAAATAGTTAATGTGCGTTTTAAACAAATATATGACTCTTTTGTGCCAAAGGTAGGCGTAACAATTTGAATAATGTATAACGTCATTTGAAACATTCCTTTGTCCCAAATCCCAAATTTATACAGGCTTCATGAATAAACTGAATGAGGAAACATAATAGGGAATATGGGATACAAATAATCAGTCTAACGTAGGGGTACAATCCTAAACTAATCCTTCATTCTTGTCACTCCTTAAGCCTACACCCTGGGCGGAATTGACACTTGAAAAACCATTGTTGGCCCCAAGCGAACCCTGATCTGGCTTACTTACTCAATGGAAGACTTAACTTAACAAAGATAAACCCAAATAAAACTTAGAATGTTATAAAGCAACCATTTAACTAGCTAATAAGGCAAACTTAAGTCTCAACATAAGATAATGAAAATGAAAGGACTAAAGAACTAACATATGACTGTCTATCTATGAAGCCTCTAAACAACTGAGATAGCTGTCGGGACAAGACCCATGACACCCTGATGAACTAACTAATACTGAAAGCAATAAAAAGGGATCCTCCGAAAACAAGGAGGCTCACCAACAAACTTTGGAGCTCAACTAGAATCAACAATGCACTGGATGCTGATCCTGATTACCTGTATCTGCATCACTGAAAGATGCAGGGCAAATGACATCAGTACATTGAATGTACGAGTATGCGAGGGGAATTCTAAAACAGGATATAAGCTTGAAAGGAACTGAAAGAACTTACCTAGTTCAACTCAACCTAACTAAACTCATTTCAATATAAAGTAGTATAAAACAAATGCAATATAAAGAAAAACTTTTTTAAAACATGACTGATAACTTTGTGTATTTAGAAATACCATAATAACTTTGTATGTATGCGAATATACAATATGAACTCTGTTTGTATATGAAAATACAATAAGCTGTGTATATAAGAATACAAAATACTTCTGTAGGAGTTTCTCCAACCGACAACCATCACTTAAGAGCTATTGTGATGATACATCATTTTGCCTCACGCTGTCAAGGCCGTCCTGTACCTTGTCGAGGGTATAGAACCCGACTACTAAGTGGATCCACTTGTCTATGCTAAAAAGAACTAAGGAATCATCTAAAAAGTATGACCCTTTTCTACCCATGGTGGCTACATGGTTTATGGGGGTTGTGAGTTGTTTGAACTCTCCCCCATATCGGTGCTCAATACTACTCTCAAAATATGATGCTAACTCTTATGTTTAAAAATATACTTCTTTCTGTGATTTGAGATAATTGCTCAAAAATTTAGCTCAAAGGCTATATTAGAAATCAAAGTTTCCTCTCTTGCTTAATTGTGAAAGTGTTTACTCTTTTTTGAAAACTAGCTCAAAGGCTCTTTAGAAATCAAGGTTTCCTTTTCTTGTTTAAATGTGAAAGAATTTTAAACTCTTTGGGAATACATAGTCCCCATATACTCTTTGAAGAAAATGAACTTCAATCTTTACTCTTTACTCTTTACTCAACTTGAACTTCAAGTCTTAAAACAAAGTTAAAACATTTGTAAAAGACTTTTGGAAGACTCTATGAACTTCTCTTGACTTGGCTCTTAACTTCTCTTGACTTGACTCTTAACTGATCCTTGAATTGAATTATAGATTCGAAGATTTTGATTTGTGATAGGAAAGATCTCATGATGTTTAAGAGTGTTTTTAGATAGTTAAACATGAGAAAATATCAAGAAATCACTGTCTGGAAGCAAGTTCGCGGCTCGGAGATGCATTTAATTATTTGATTGAGAAATAAATTTTGAGGCAGAACGGTCCGTGACCATTCCGGGACGCGGAGAAAATTTTGTCAATCCTAAGGAACAGGTCCGCGGTCCGCAGATTTGTCCGACTTGTTCCTTATTCGTTTTCTAAGTCCAATTCATCTAAATTCAATTCTTTTTCTCAATTCCTCTTTAGATTCAGATACCTAGCATATGTACATAAGAATCTAATCAAATACAACTCTAAAATCGACCTTAAACTCTCAAGAACTCCGCAATCTCATCCCAAATTCAAGAACGAAAGCAATTCAAGAACACAACTCGAGAACATCAAAGTCTCAATCTTTTACGACGAAAATCATATTGAATTAAACATGTTTGGTGTGTGGGTGAACGAACCCAATGCTATGTGAGCTCACATACCTCGTAGGATTGAATCCTTGGCAAAATCCACAACCAAAATTGCAAGAATTTGCGAACCTTGAACTTTTCTTCTCCTTTCCTGCTTTTTTCTTCTCTCAAAGCCCTAGTGAAATTCTCAATTGCATAAACTGAACTAACTCAGTTTAGACCCCAAATAATTTACTAAAAATGAATTTAATTAATTGGATAATAAAAAGACCAAAATACGCCTTTAAAATCCGGTTTTGACTTTCCTTATCTAGACATCCCGACTTCAAATGGGCATATCTCCCTCATACGAACTTGGAATTGCGCAAACTTGAAGGCGTTGGAAAGATAATTCAATGATCTTTCCTAAGGTATCTTGTAGCACACATAAATCATCCTGAGCTAGGAGTTATGGTCGTTTGAAATTGACCCAAAACTTATACTTAATTTTGTCAATTTTTCAGATTTTCATTCTTTCCAAAAATGACTATTTCTAATTCTAACTCTCTCTAGTTACTGGGTGTTACAATTCTTGATTTCTTCTCATCTCCGAATGTCCATGCTTTTGGATAGTAGCTCATGAAGATTATTTTTTTCAAATAAAATAAGCTATTCCCCACCCCAAGAGACATTGGTTTGCCAAACGACGTATACATCCTTCAAATTTCGAACACATATTCATGATCGTCCGTTTAGGCCTTGGGCCATTTTGGACTCAATGTGGTCTGTCTAATGGTCCCAACACTCCTTGGGTGTTGGGTCATCTAAGGCAAATGCGCTAATTTTAGAGTTTGGGCTTTCCTCTACCCTAGTTGACTAAGAGTGAACTTTATTTGAAGTGGACTGGTAATCCAAGTGGACAACTTGGGCTGGGACAGTTAGCGACCGTTGACCATTCAATGGCCAACTGCATTCGCCAAAGTACCCCAATAAACAATTTGGATAACGAACGATTGCGGTTCGCATAATCGTCCTTTAGGCTTTTAAATAAATGTGTGGATTGACGGAATAAATGCTATGCACACAATAACAGTTTAATGTTCGGAGTTAAACACATGAAGCACAAACAAAATAATCACTAATTATTACAAAAACAAATTGTTTGTCAAATAAACAGTCAAGTCAAAATGGTTAGAACCCAATTAAATCCCCAGCAGAGTCACAATTTCTATTTTATGTTTAAAAATAAGTATAAGACTTATTATATATATATATATATATATATATATATATATATATATATATATATTTAACTTAACTTGTAAAGAAAAATCAATTTTATATAAGAGTCGTCATTTAATTTTTAAAGAAAAATCAAGAAAACTTTAAATTTCCAAAAGACTTAAACAAAAAAATCATTTGAAAATATCAAAAGGAGTCCGGAGTTCAATTTACACTTCAAGATGGTGTTAGACCCTTGAAGTGTCCGCTAAAGTGTGGTTGACCTACGACTTGATTAAAAATTTGACTAACTTTGAAAATTAACTAAGTATAGAAAAGATTTATGTTAAATACTACTTGAAAGGAAATGAACCTGAAATAATTTTTAAGAAATGTTTTTTATTTGATAATCAACATAAATAAATAAAACATAAATATTTCACTTAAACATAAAGAAAAGAAAGGGCTATCTTGGGATTTAATTAGATTTAAATCAAAAGAAAATAATGTTAGAGAGTTAATACAAAACAAGTAATAAGAATAAGGGAAGAAAAGTTTCAAATTTGGGCCCCTTTCCCAAATTCTACTATACTGGGCTTTTGGCCCACAACTTGTCCTATGTCTAAAAAATCTGCCCAAAATAATGGACTTTAGCCCAATTCTTGCTATGTCCTAAACTAACAAAAGAGCTGCAGAGCTCAAAATCATGCAAAAGAAAAAAGAACATAGATAATAAATATAACTTACATAAATCCTATAGTGTAAAACCTAAATTACCTTCTATCCCTATTATTTTTCTAATTACACAAATTCCATGTTTTTTAGGCATTTCAGATACATAATTAAGGATCCGGATACATTATTGTTGAAACATTATGTATCAATCTGTTGCACTTGTTAAAGAAAAAAAAGTTGAAAAATCAAATTAAAATCTCATAGTATTCATCTGTTGCACTAATTAAGGAAAAAAAAAAAACTGAACTTCAAATTAAGATCCCATAAATTGCGCTATTCCATTCTAAATTATTGTCAAGAATTCAATCATGTGTAACAAACCAAAATTCAAAATTCAAATTTCTTCTACTTGTTCATCGTTCTCTCTGTTTCATAAAAACTTTTGTCGAAATTTTAGATAAATGATGTGAGTTATGAAGGATACAAAAGTGATAGAATTGTTGTTGGACAAACGATTTCTTTTGTGAATTTTCAAGTTCATCGAATATCCTTTCGATTTTGATTCAAGATTGTTGAAAATTTTGAGATTCAAAATTCTTCTCCCAGTTCATTGAAGATCCTTTCAGTTTTGATTCAAAATTATTGAAAATTTTGAGTTTCAAAATTATTCTCCTAGTTTATTGAAGATCCTTTCGATTTTAATTCAAAATTATCAAAAATTTTGAGAAAATACATCATGAATATCCTTTCAATTGAATTGATAAGTGTTGTATTTCTACTATAGATACATTAAATAAGAAAGGGTTGTCCATAAGATTTTAGGTTTGGGATCGATACATTATTGTTTGGTAATTGTTATGTATCAGATACATTTAGTATTAAATTCGAATTTATGTATTAGAACTAAAAAATTAGCGCATGATACATTATTATTTATGTATCTTATTTTGTTTGATAAATACTATATTTTAAAATGAAAAAAAAAATACATTATACATGTAATTGTTCCAAAAATAGCTTCTTTTTTGTGTGTGTGATACATAACACAAAGTTTATGTATCAAGTACATTTATATTGAACATGATAAATACTAATCGAAGATTCAACTAAATTAGAGTTATGTATCAATACCTTAAATGTGAACATTATACATTGCATAAAACAAAGGTTATTGTAGCAGTGATGTATCAGATCAATGATAACAGTAACAAAGACTAATTTTAAGACTCAAAATAAACGAGATACATTAAAAATCTGTATCTTTGATAATGACGGCCGTGCAATGGCAGATCCAACGTTTTTCTTCTTTTTTTTTGTACAATTTTCAATAGTATATGCATTAAAAGAAAAAATATATTTTTCAAGAAAAATTTCAACGATGATATGATTAACTAAAATTGCAAGGTTCAATAAGATTTCAATGGGGGCAGGGGCGGTGGTAATTTTATTTTTATTTTTTAATATGAAAGAAATTGAAAAATAATAATAATAAAAGAAATCGGAAATTGAAGTGATGGAAATAAATCCACCTCTTGAATAATTTGAAATCATTAATTGGAAATAGAAAAGATTTGAAATTCAAAAATAGATTAATTGATGTAATTACAGAGAGATTTGTGGCGTGAAAAAAAGGAAGGAATGATGGAAGGAAAATAAGAAATTTTTGATATTTTTTGAAATGGTAGGGAAAATAAGAAAATATGATAATAAATGGTGTATAGTTATGTAATTTTTCCAAATAATAAATATTACTAGCATGTATTTGTAATGAAGGTAACAAAGCTTGCGACTAATGAATACTTGACCTCAAATAATTTTCAACAACAATGAACTAAGGTGAAATGGGTCCAATTAATAGTCTAATACAAGTACAACACTCAATGTGTGAAGGTCATTACAATCTTATAATCAATAAACTCGAGTTTTTCAACGAAGCAAGAAAGAAACAGTTTAGGATTTAGCCGACTCAGGTTTAAAAGATAGCAAAATTGCTTTTAAAAAAAGACCCATCGAATTGCAATCGTAACCAATAAGACTTCATGGATTTGACCAAATTGAGTTGATTTCTTAAACAAGATTAATTAACGAGCTTTTTAAACTTAACGAAGCGAAATAATTAATATAATTATAAACTAAATAATCTAAAATTACAACCATAATTTAAACTAAACTAATTTAATAAGATATTTAACTAAAAATAAAATCTTTTTGAGCTGATTTTCGAATATTCACAAAATATATTAATCACATACATAATTATATATAAAAATATAGATATTATTTTAAAAATACAAAAATGACTAAAACTATTTTAAAATAAGTCGAAAAATATTTTGAATTTTATAAAGTCAATTATCTCAAATTGTTTAAAATTAAAGAAACTCGAAAATTAATCCCTATTATGGGAGGGGGGGTTTCAAAATTGGGTGTCAACAATAATTAAACATTTAAACTTAAGCCTAGGAAATCTGAGTTCTTTAGAAACAGAAGTCATATCCAAGCATAATTTACGTGATATCATGATACAAAAATTTATATTTATAACCCAAAAAATAAGTTAGTGCATAAATTAAACAACCAACACAAAATAAGGTAAAAATTACTAATGACCATTTCAATTACAAATGACAAACTTGTATTTTAATTTCCCTATTATAAGAGAATAAAATTATGAACAAATAAAATTACATGTCACAAATTGTAGAATTTTTATATTTAAGAGAAAAACTATAAGTTAAACAAATAAAATTTCGACTTCATTTAATTTGAAATCATGTCTAAACGAGCCGTAGCTAAAGCCTTTACAACTCAAAAGTGACTCATTTCCATGGTTTTTGGTCCCCTACTCTCTGTGGGAATGGCTAACAGTAAAGTAGGTTGTTTTAGACGTTTATTAATGCCCTTTTCTGCGTTACTTATAATTAATAATTCATTAATCAATCACTAGGCGTTACTTTTTTAAAAAGAAAATCTAATTATAAATTGAAACAATCTATATGACTTTTGAGTTGTAAAAGGTGACCCCAACACTCGCATATTCACAGAAAAAAATTACTAAACATTAGGAATTTGGCACTCCAATCATGCTATGCAGATTACATGCTTAATCATTTTCTATATTATTATATCAACTTACCAAATATTCAAGTCTGGTTTTATTATTTTAACTATATATTATATATTTTTTCTTAAAAGAATTATCATTGTTGATATTCTTATTTTAGTTATTATTAGAATTTATTGATCGATTTAAAGAGTTAATATCTCAAAAGGTCACTCAACTATGAAAATTTATGTAGTAAAGTCATTAAACTTTGTTTTTTATCAGTAAAGTCACTCAAGCTAGAGTTTTTATCTTAGAAACTCATTCAATTTAGAGTTTTTATCTTACAAAATCACTCGCCCTAATTTAACTTTAAAAAATCTAACACGACAAAATAAATTAACTTTTTATATTATACATGGATTCCACATATACACAAAATTCATTTTTTTACCAATCCACCGACAAATTAAATAATGAATTCAAATAGATGATTAAATATTTTTAACGCTCATTTTAGCAAGAAATTGAACTCTGAAAATGTTAATGTTATAAATAAGAGAAAAATTACTGTTACTAAAGTAATAAGAAAAAGTTGGCCTGGCAAAAAAATATCACAGTAAAGTCAAAATATTCTAAAATATGATATCAAATAAATAACTTATTGATAAAATAAATTCAAAGTCAACGAAAAAGAAATAAATATTGCACACGCATTGGTATTTGTAAAATTTATTTAATACGGTATGATAATTGATACGTGTTTCAAAAATAAATTTGTATCATTTAACTACATTTATTAATCATAGAAAAGAGCTAAAAATGGCAGATCTCATGCTAAAATGCTAGCCGAAAATATTTACTTACCGATCTACCTAAATATAATATTATCGATCTACTTAAATACATTATTTTAATTTGGGAGTGTGTGAATGGGATAAAAGAAATTAGTTTTCTTTAATTTTATTTATTTGATTTGGTTGAGTTATTTTGGAAGAAAAAAATCATAAGTTGAGTGATTTTATTGATACAAGATAAAGTTTAATGATTTTACAACATAAATTCACATATTTGAGTGATTTTATTGATACAAAATAAAATTTAATGACTTTACCACATAAATTCTCATAATTGAGTGACCTTTTAAGATATTAACTCTCGATTTAAATGTGTCAACTATGAAATATGATTTCGCATCTAAAAAGGCAAGAAAGTTTCACATTTAAGAAAAAAAACCATGTTTTCCTTGTAAAGTTTAGATTTAGGCCCCTACTCTTGTCGATCCCGACCTTGGATACATCCAAGTTAAATCTTGATTTTTGGAGTTTGAAAGAGAAAGGAATGTGGAGCTCTATAAGTTCAATACTTATGATTTTTAGTATTAAATTCATTATAATTATAAGATTATGAACTTATATTTGCGATTTATTATGATTTTAACATATTTCTATTCACAAATTTATATTTTGTATCGAATTAGTTCAGATCAACCTAATATTATTAGAACATCTTTGCTATTGCTTGAATTTGATATATTTAATTAAAAACTTAATTATCTTACCATACCTCTCACTGATAATTAATGCATGTCATAATGACCAATCAAGAATTAACATCATATTCTGATGACTCACAACCATATCATTGCTTAATGGTTGCCCTTGCTCCAGCAAACTGCAGCTATCTTTTTTGCCTTGCAACTTTTTACAATAAATTCTTCAGCATCTGTCCACTTCATGTGATACAAAAGAATACTTTTCTATATTTTTAAAAGTCTTCCTTAATTTATTTATAAATTTCATACTAATCAAATTAAGATACTTAAATTGAGATGAAAAAAGAAAAAGTAAGAAGTGATCTTCTCTTAACAATCTAGAGGTTTTGATAAATTTAACATTTTGATGCATGCTTCTAGTTCCTTAAAAGTATTAATTTTATTGTTGACACTTCAGAGTGATCAGACTATTTTATTCTCAATGTAATAAAATTATGAATTTGGGACTTTTTAGTTTCCTTATATTCTTTTTCAAATTCTTTCTCTAAGATTTCTCTTTGCATTGTCAAAACTCAGTTTAAAATAATTATATTTGTTTAAGAGATTCTCAATAAGTACTCAATGAATACTCAGGGATATAGTTCATGCTGAAAAATAGACATGAACAATCAACTCAATAATCTCATGCACAATATGCAACAATTCAATAATTAATAATAGAAATTCAATAATCAGGAACTCAAGAACTCATAACTCAACATCAACTCATCTCAATAATACTCAAATCTAAGGATAGAACCGTAGATTAGTCTTTTACTGATTTGAAAGTACATGGTAGGGCGTGAAGACGAACTATTCCAACACTATGATATCCTTACATACCTAGAAGAACGAGGTTCTTTGGCGAAATCGACGAAACTCGAAGAACAATTGAACCCTAGTTTTTATCCTCTTGGAACGTTGCTTTAATGCATTGAAATGTTAATGAATGTAAAAGAACTGATTAACACTTTCTAAGCCATTAATTAGGTGTAAAACGTTGTGGTTTAGGCTTAGAATAAGGATTACAATGTCGTAGTTTAACTGCCAAATGCATAGGGGAAAGACTAAAGTGACCCCAACTTAAAAATTGACAAGTTGCCCTTAAAGGAAGGCTTCACAGACCGTTTAAGGCTCCACGGTCCGTGAAATTCTTCATGGGCCGTTTAACCGTCTGTGAACCTTCGTTTGTCTGACATGACTTCACTAAAAAGGCAATAACTTCTTACTCCAAGCTTGAAATGAGGAGAACTTCGTGGCGTTGGAAAGAGGATTGAAAGATCTTTAATCTGATAGGTCATGAGTCACCTAATTCGTTATGTGCTAAGAGATATGATCGTTTGAAGTTGACCCTAAACTTAAATTTGACGAAGTCTCTTTTACGGATGACTTCACGGTTCGTACAAAGCTTCACGAACTGTCAAAGTGTCTGCGAACCTTCCTAAGTTTTGGGTTCAATTTCACAGGTTGGGTGGCAGGCCGTGAACCTCTTCATAGCCCGTGAACCCATCCTATGGAACTTCCTTGCACCTTACCAACTTTTGCAACCTAATCCTCAAGTTCATGGCTCGTGCAACTCTAAACGGCCCGTGAAACCCTTCGTAAAAAGACATAAAGTTTAACTTTCACCACAGTTGGTTGTACGGCTTGTGACATCCTGTACGGAACCGTACAACCTTTCATACACATGCACTTGTATTCAACTGAAGCCCTTTTCTTTTTTCTATTCCAAGTTTCAATTTTTGAGGTGTTACATAAAGTGAGTTCGAAGAAGGTATATTTAATGTACGCAAACTTAACCCCTACCTCAGAAGTGAAACATTTGTTTTCAATAGACTATCGGTTCAAGATAATAATCTAGAAAAATAATATAATAAAAATAAATAAAACAACAAAACAAGACTGAAAAAGGAGACAAGAACAATACTTACGTAGTTGGTTTGACAAAAACAATGTCCATAAACACACATCCAACCAAGTATCGTGGATAGGATATTTGCCAATCCAAAAAGATCAATATAAACCACTATTTATATATATCACATCTTTGCATGGATATTCTTCTTCGTGCACAAAAGATAACTCAACATATAGGGTGTGTATGGCAGTGTTCAGGAAAGTGAGCGCTTCATCGCTTAAAGCGATGAAGCGAAGCGATGCGAGCCTTCTACGCTTTACAAAATAGAAGCGATGAGGCTGAAAAGAAGCGACCGCTTCAAAGGATGAAGCGCTGAAGCAAGGAAGCGGGCCGAAGCCCAAGAAGCGACGCTTAATTTTTTTAGGTCTTAAAAGTAATTTTTTTTGGTCAATTAAAAGTAAAAACAAAAGCAGTGTCCTTTTATTTCAAGAGACCCAGATCAGTTTGACTTCTCCTCTAGGGTTTTCACGTGACTTCCTCAGGTAATTTCTCTTTCTTTCTTTCTTCTTCTTCTTTTTTCTTTCTTCTTCTACATCTTTTTTCTTCTGCTTTTTCATGGACCTAGGGTTTTCTTTTCTTTTTTTATACTCTCTTTGTTGCTCTATTTTCTGGCTGACCTAGACTTCTCCTTCTTCTTTTTCGTCCTGCTCTGTTTTTCTGCAGTGCTGCTCTGTTTCTGCTGATCAAAAGTGAATCATTTATTAACTGATTATATTGTTGATTCATAAATTGTTGCTACAGTGATTATTTTTTTAAAAAAAATGGACTTCTTGCTGATTTTTTTCTTAACAGTAAGTCTGATTATTATACATTGCTACAGTGATTAGAAAATAATATTTGCTTTTAAAGATCTTCTTCTTCTTCTTTATCATCCTGCTCTGTTTTTCTGCACTGCTGCAGTGCTGCTCTGTTTCTGCTCTATATCAAAAGTGAATCATTTATTAACTGATTATATTGTTGATTTATTTCTTAACAACATAATTTGTTGCTACAGTGATTATTTTTTTTTAAAAAAAATGGACTTCTTGCTGATTTTTTTCTTAACAGTGAGTCTGATTATTATACATTTCTACAGTGATTAGAAAATAATATTTGCTTTTTCTTCAAATTTAACAGAAAGATAAAAAATGACTGATCCAGCCTGGAAATATGGAAAAAAAGTTAGTGAGACCGATCGATCTACAGTTGAATGTGTGTTTTGTAACAAGCAATCTAAAGGTGGAATCTTTCGTCACAAGGAACATCTTATGGGTACTTCTAAAAATGTCGTACGGTGTCCAAAATGCCCAGATGTTGTCAGGGAAGAAATTAGAAGATATGTTGAAGGAAAAAAGGATCTAAAACGTCAAATGTTTTATCAACCGGATGTGACGAATCTTGATGATGATGACGACGAAGAAATGGAGGAAGGTGAATCTGCTTATTTATCACTTCATATAAAGTCACAAAAACGAGCAATGAATGCAACAATCTCTTCAAGTTGCGGATCAACCAATAGAAAAGGTCCTTTAGATTGTTATTTTCCACAAAAGTCAGGAGATGATGCAGGGAAAAATGGTAAAAGAAGTTTGCAGGATGTTGCCAAGGGAATTTTAAGGGAACGCGCAATTACAGCCTTTTCACAGTGGGTGTATGATGCAGGGCTCCCCTTCAATTGTGTCAATTATACCGACACTTTTGGAGCCTTCATCGAGGCCATAGGGCAATGTGGTCCAGGAATGAAGCCTCCCACTTATCACGAAGTTAGTGTCAGTTGTCTAGCCAAAGAAGTGGAAGAGACACAAAAAATTGTGGAAGAACATAGAGTAGAATGGAACAAGTTTGGATGTTCCATTATGATGGATAAGTGGACGGCAAGAACGGGAAAAATGATCATCAATGTGTTGGTGAATTCTCCAAAAGGAAGCTTATTTCTTGAATCCATTGATGCTAGCGACTCATCTACTGATTCAATCAAAATGTTCTCCTTATTTCAGAATACAATAGAGAAGGTTGGAGTAGAAAATGTTGTTCAAGTTGTTACAGATAATGCAACTGAAAATGTTAAAGCGGGTGATATGTTGAAAGGAGTGTTCCCGCACATATATTGGACTCCATGTGCAGCCCATTGTATAAATTTGATTTTTGGGGACATTTTCAAGGAAAAACCCTTTACAGGTGTTTTCACTAAGGCAGTTAGGGTACATTCCTACATTGTTCAAAGGCCTTTATTATTGAATATGATGAGGAGATTCACAAAACAAAAAAATTTGGTGAAACCTGGCAAGACTAGATTTGCTACTGCTTTCTTGACCTTGCATAGCATGTATACACAAAAGGCCAATTTAAGACGCTTGTTCATTTCAGAAAAATGGAACACTAGTAAATTTGCAAAAGAAGTGACAGGAAAAGAAGTTGCACGCATAATGCTTTCTTATACCTTTTGGAATCATGTTGTGCATGCTCTCAACGTTGGTGGTCCCTTGATTAAAGTACTTCGTTTGGTGGATGGGGAGCAAAAACCACCAATGGGGTACATTTATGAAGCAATGGATAGGGCTAAGGAAGCTATTCAAAAAGCATTTACTGATGAGTATAAATATGCAAAAGTTTTTGAGATAATTGATAAAAGGTGGAATACTCAACTTCACCAAGATGTGCATGCAGCTGGGAATATTTTGAACCCATCACTTTTTTATGATAATGTAGAAAATAATTTACTGACTAAAGAAGTGTGGAGGGGATTCCATAAATGTGTTGCTAAGTTGGTTGTCAATGAAGACGTCCAAGATTCCATAACAGATAAGATAAGCACTTATAGGAGTGCTGATGGACTTTTTGGATTACAAACTGCTATTAGACAAAGAACGAAGAAGTCACCAGGTGAATGAGTGTTTTTATGTTTCATTCTAGCTTTAGCTTTTAAATTATTTCATTAGACTTGCTAAATTTTGAGTTGTTCTACTTGAATTGCTGAATGGTGGAGGTTGTATGGCTCAGAAACTCCAGTATTACAAAAGTTTGCCATCAAAGTTCTAAGTCTAACTTGTAGCTCATCGGGGTGTGAAAGAAATTGGAGTGTGTTTGAACATGTAAGAATTAAGATAGAGAAAAGATTTATTATATTGAGATAACTAAGTTATCTTAATTATCTTATCTCTTACTAATTACCTGCCCTAATTTATTTGCAGCTTCATACCAAGAAAAGGAATAGACTAACCCTCAAGCGCCTCAATGACTTAGTGTTCATAAAATACAATAGAATATTGAGGCGTCGTTACAATGCTCGCAATGTGATTGATCCAATTCGTTTGGACAATATTGACGATGCCAATGAATGGTTAACTGGAGTTGAGAATGCTGAAGATGAAGAAATTTTTGAGGGAGATTCTGACTTCACTTGGGGTGTTGTTGGGGAGGCAAGTGGGGTTGAGGAGAACCGTTATGATTTAAGAGGAAATACTTCAAGCTCACATAGGAGGGGAAAAGAAGTAGCTACAAGTCTATTCCTAGTGGATGAAGTTGAAAGAGATGGTGATGGACTTGAAGAAGATTATGAGCAGTATAATGATAATGGAGGAATACAAGATTTTGATAATCTTGTAGTAGAAGAATTGTAGAATTAAAAAAATTAGGTTGAACCATGCATATAACTTTGATTTTGCTTGTGTTATGTTATATGGAGGATTTGTGATGTCTAATTTTTGGTTTTTAATTTGAAATTTTGGTTATATATATTGTCTTTGTTTATTTTGGTCTCTTTTCTTTTAATTTACGCTTCACTTCAATGAAGCGAGCGCTTCGCTTCACGCTTCGCTTAAAGCGTGAAGCAGGGTCTTATCGCTTTTTTCCGCTTCACACTTCCCTGAACACTGGTGTATGGTATATGGATAAAGATATTTTTTGGTTTTAGTTTCAGTGTCTGCTATCCATATTAGAGCTCGAATAAATTTGTATATATCGAAAAATTCCATATTGAAGAGGTAAAACGCTCCCTAACAAATGAGATTTCATTAAAAAATACATTGTTTTGTGCTAGTTTTTTAATAGATATTAATATAAAATTCTCTATCTTTGTAGTCCATCCGATCTTAAATATTATCTCCTTTCTCTAATTTTATGAAAACATATTTAACAAGACACAAAAATTAAGAAAAAACGAGAAAAAATTAATTTTGATGTATTAATATAATATTTACATGATTATAATTATGTCTAAAATAAGAGATTTGAAATTAGATTAGTTCCAAATATAAACAAGTTACCAAAAAGAAAATTGTGATATCCATAAAAATATATTATACTTAATAACTAAAAGTTTGGTATTTTCAAATTTGTAATTGTACTAGATAAATCTACAAGATTTTATGATATCTAATATTTATGAATATTTGATTAAGAATATTTATTTATATCTTTAAAAGGCACTGGAAAAAGTTGAATTGACTATGGCGGATTGTGATTTGTGTTATGACCTATCATTTAGCTTATTTCGACACAATTTATTTTAGCTCATGTAAGCTTTGAACAAAAGTGAACATTGATTTTTGACTTGCACTTTCAAAGGCTAATAACTTTCCAAGAGTAAAATAGGAAGAATATTGTTATTTATTCATTGATTTTGTGAAATAATAAATATTCACTCCGTTCATTTTTCCTTGTTACTGTTTGACTTGATATACCATTAAAAAAGTAATTATTGATATAGGTATTTTACCACACTATTCCTGCTAATTAATGTTTAATATTGAGTCTTAAAAATGATATGTAATAGTATTTAATGCTAAGGGTAAAACATGAAAAAATATAATTATCTTTTCTTTGATATGTCAAAAGTGACAAGTAATAATGAAAATCTATTTTAAAAATAATTGACAAGTAAAACCGAATGTAGAGAGTATTAAAAACCATTTTATTTTTAATAATGATGATATATAAATAGGAACAGAGGGAGCTACCTAAAATAAATGCAGTCCTGATGGCATACCTAAAATAAATCCAGTCCTATGCCAATGCAAGACTTATAAGGAAGATTATAAGAATGTATTTAGTGGTCCAGTTGTGCAACTATATCTTTCTCTAAATTAAATATTTCGAATTTAAGTTTTTGATATAATTTTTTTTAGGGAGTGTTACTCTTCAAATAACGTATATGTAATATAAATTTAAATTAGTTGAAATTTAAATTAAATATAAAATATTGAACAAAAAAAATAAGAAGATTAGAGTTTTTTTTTTTTTTTTTTTTTTTTTTTTGATAGGATTGATTTAGACTATCGAGACCAAAATTTCTTGAAAAATTATTTGAACCACCCTTTCAGAAATTTTTAATCAAAACAGAATTATGAAGTTTCTTTCGTGCAGTACTCCTTTCAACATAATATTTCTCAGTTGTGCAATCACATGAGGCAAATTTGTGGAATATATGTTGCAACTAAATATCCAAAAATAAAATGCGTCTATTATATCAAAAATAAATTTTAATGTCAATTAATTAGTGATGATAATTTTAATTTTTATATTTTTATTATAGATAATTACATTTTAGTACTCCTTGTAAATATTGTTAAAGACTATATCGATAATGATTTAATGACAATTAATGTCGGTAAAAATTTTAGCACTCTTTATTAATATACATATTTATTACCAGTAAAAAATATTTTTATTATAATTGTCTCATGCCAAAATATGATCACAAGCACCACCTCATCTTGAATCATCGCACGGTAAACTATAACCAATTTTTATTTTAATCTAAAATTAACTTAACCACGTGCATCTAAAACACCTTTTAGTAAGATCTGTTGGATATTTTGTAATACATAAAGGTCTTAAATTGAAAGACACATTTGTTTGTGAAAAAACATAGCGCTTATGTTTTAACACCTCGGTCTTAGAAAGGGCTAAATGTAGAAAGAGCGAAACTAGAAATAGCTAAATTGAGAATTTTGCAAGTTAGTCTTTAATTGTGAGTTTTGTGTCAGCTTCAAACGATCATAACTTTTAGTACAGAAGGAGTTAGGTTGCCCATAAGGTATCAAATGAGAGATCTTTGAGTCCTCTTTCCAGCGCTGCCTAGTTTGCTAAATTCTGAGTTCGGATGAAGGAGATATGCCCATTTGAGTGCTGCCTATCTAGTTAAGACAATTCATCCGTTTTAATCATGAGGGGGTATTTTGGTCTTTTCCTTACCCCCCTAGCATAGCTCCTTTTTGTTAATCTTTAAGGAGTCTAAACTAATTAGAATTAGTTTTAGTCATTCCAAGGAAGTGTAGGGTTTTTGAGAGGAGTTCCAGAAGAGAGAAGAGAAAGGATTCAAGTGTTCGTTCAAGAAAACCAAAGATTTTGCCAAGAACAAGTGTTTTTCGAGGTATGTACGTTTTCATAGTGATTGATTAGTTCACCCTCACGCTAATCATGAGTTTCCTTATTGATGCACCAGGGAGGATGGCGCGCCACGCCTGCAGTGCGCCACAAATGGGCTGCAGTCGAGGTGGGGCTAGCGCCCTGCGCCACCAGGAATGCACTAGGGTCGCCTGCCCCCGTTCATTTTCCTTCGTTCATTCCGTCTAAGTTCTTTTAAAACGTATCTACACTCTCTTCCTGATTTTAACTATCTAAAATGCATCTAATCACTGAGAAATACTATATATCCAAATCATAATTCTTGCATTCACAAATTCAAGATAGTGTTAAGAGTAAAGTTCGAGGGAGTCTATTTGATTCATTTTGAGAAGTCTTTTGCAAACTTTTAGAACTTTTTTAAGACTTGATTATTTGAGTATGAGGATGAGGAGAGTTAAGTTTTATTTTTTCAAAATGAATATATGAGAACTAAGTATTCCCAAGAGTAAATATTTTTACATTTAAAATGAGAGCAAACTTTGATTTCCAAATGAGTTAATGAGGAGTTTTTGAGCACTATCTCTTTTAAGAGAGTCTTTTAAGTAATAATCTCAAAGTTTGAGGATGAGGAAATGTTTTTAAACATATGAGTATGAGTTATATTACTGGGACTAGTATTGAGCACCGATATGAGAACGAGTTCAAACAACTCAAAGTCCTCATAAACCATGTATGCCAACATGGGTAAAAGGGTCATATACTTTTAGATGACTCCTTATTAATTTTAGGCGTAGCTTAGTGGATCTATTTAGTTGAGGATGTCTTATACTCTGCAAGGTATAAGACAGTTCTAACAGCATGTACGAGACGTTGTATCATCACATAGCTCATAGTGTATTCCTAAGTGATATCTTTACTTCATTATATAGCTTCTTTTCTCTTTGTAAAACTGACTGTCAGGAAATCACATGATGGCCTAATGACGGCGATTAGTGAGCCCTGTATGGCATCGGTAGACCACTGTCATGACCACGCGTAAAATCTCATAGTTTGGTAACGAAGTCTATTAAGGTACGCCCCCAAGGCTTCTGTATGGTCTTCCCGCAGGCCTGTATCAGTCAGGTGAATCCACAATGGGATATTCCAGTTGACTATATCTGAATTCTGTGCAGAGAGTAGCGTCGCACGTAGTAGCCCTAAAAATACCCACCCCACGCTGCAGAGTAGTCTATAATCTCGACTGCTTGCAATTATTTATAATAATTAATTTATTAATCACATAGCTTGTGATACAATTCGTGATTACTTTCTTTAGCTTGAGAATCATATATCTTGTGACCTATACCCTTATGAATAGTCTGGCTGCTTTCTTTAAATTTATGTAAATGTACATCGCTAACTTTTAGGAGCTTCAACTGTAGACAAATATAGTTGTGTGAAACATATTGCTTCCTTGAAGAGTACTGTAACTCTATAGGTTTAGGACTCAACATGAGAGGGTTTATAAAATAGGATAACTTTCTTTCAAGTATCATAGAATCTCTAGTGATATTTATTGGAAGAAAATGCGAGATTAGGTCGTGCTTTAAGGGTAAAATAGGTTTTAGCTCTACAGACCTTACTTTGGGACTTACTATCTTACGTCATCAAACTCGTTTGCTGACAACTTTATCTATAACATAAAATCATAAAAGGATAGTATAAGAAACTAATCACAACAATGCCAAAAACACAATAATAGTTCCCGAGCGACAATCTCAATAATTACCATAGATGAATGGTATATCATCACACCCTTGTCTTTTTCTACTTTCCAAGTCGGCTTATGACTTATTTACATGTTAAGTATTACTCCTCAATCTTTTAACCATAAAGAACCAACCCCTTTAATCATCCACACTTAACATAAAAGTAAAACTCACGGCTTCTGATCACCATCCCACGGGTTCCTTCTTAACGATGTCAAATTTTTTGTATATGCTCATAGTTTAAGTTGGTAGAGAACTAATGCCATAAATTAAAATAATAGGAGCTCATTTAACCAGCTACAACATAATCTTAGCAATTTAGGTATTTCATCAAACACTTGGTTAGCGACAAACTTTCAAGAACCGTAAGAGTCGCGTTCTCTATACCTAGCCTTTCGTTTTAATGTAGCCAACTTACTTCCCCAATACAATACCATTGACCCCTCATTTGTTCAAAACAACAACCAACACAACCTTTTACAAACTCCCTCCTCACCAAAACATCAACTACAATGGGTAAAACATTGACTTACGGCTTCCTATCACCGTCCCGTGAGTCCTACGTATAAATTATACTTAAAGCATCCTTGAAATACTATTTATGAAGATAGAAGAGGATTCATACCTATATATCCAAGAAAACCTGCCCCTGCCCTTTTCTATTCTCCAATAACAATACTTTTTCCTTCAAGAAAACATTTAGCTAAGTATATCTATAGGTCTATGGAGAGGAAGACACTTGATTCTTGAAGAAACCAACTTACCTTAAGCTTTAGTGAATTGAAGATGTGAAAAACTTGAAGAAATAACTTTAAACCAGTCCTTACACGTTCTTGAGTATATGAGAAAGTATATCCGAAACTTCTAATATAATAACAAGAAGTTTGGCCGACTTTCTCTAAAGTGCCACATGTCCCGCAGTGATTGGGCGGTGCACGCATCTGTCGTAGAATGAACATAACTTTTTACTCCGATATTGTTTTAATGAGCAGTTTGTTTTGCTGGAAACTAGACTCAAATACCTTTAATTGGAAAGGTTGTGGGCCATCTAATTCGTTATATATTAGGAGATATGCTCGTTCAAAGTCAGATGAAAAATGAGATCATTTGTAGTATTGCTCCACAATGAACCTTTAAACTTGAATCTTTTCTTTTATGATATCTTCGGCCTAAAACTTTTGTTTAACCCTTCAAATGACTAAATATAAGGGTTACATGGTATGCTTAACCATTTTCAATGATATACTTCCCCCGGTATCACATCTATGCATTGGTGTTTATGAGTCACAAATGAATTTTAAGTGACGGGATACTACACCTAGTTAGTATATTTGAGCTGTCAATATGCAATAGGTTGATGTAAGCATTATTTTTTTAGAGTTAGAAGCGGCCTTATTAACCAATATGAAGAGGTTTAGAGAAGTATCTTAGAAAAAGGTCATAGAAGGAATCTTAGTACCTGCATATGGAGAGTTCAGTAGCCATGAGATAAGCCTTTTTCGAGTATTCGAGTAAAGTGAATATAGACTAGTTTAGAGATGATGGAATAAATCCATAGATTTAAAGTATCCATTTTAGACCTAAATGGGGGTGATAAGATGAGGAACCAAGTCAGTGTTGAGAATCAGATAGTGATGTGTTCTACAAGAAATATAGTGTTATATCAATCCATTTATACTCTAGTGTATTCCTTAATGTTCAGTCATTACAACATATTGTTGATGTTTCTTGTCACGCCCCGAGCCTACACCCTGGGCGGGATTGGCACTCGAGAACCATCGCTGGCCTAAGTGAACCCTTGGCCTGGCTAGACTCTCAGCGGAAGACTCTAAGCATTATTGCAATGATCAAATGCATATCTACTCAATTGTTTAATAGAATAACTTGGAACATTTAAAATTCAAGCATTCAACTTTGCCAAAATGGCAACTCAAGTCTCAACATCACAAATAACAATGTAAAGACAACTGAACTACTAACTGTCTATGAAGCCTCTAAAACAAGGAGGGATGTCGGGAAAAGACTTTCGATCATTCTAACAACTGAAATACTAAAAAGAAATGTAAAAAAGAGCCCTCTGGAAAGCAAGGAGGCTCACCAACAGACTTTGAGTGCTTCACTGGATTAACGAGGCGCTGGATACTGATCCTGGTTACCTGTGTCTGCATCATTAAAAAATGCAAGCCAAATGATATCAGTACATTGAATGTTTGAGTATGCGAGGGGAATACTAAAACATGACGTAAACTTGAAAGGAATCTGAAAAGAGCACTTACCTTGGTTTCACTCAACTACTGAATAACTCAACTCAAATGCGAAGTAAAACAACAATAAAGGTGCAGCTTATACAAAGCATTTAGACAGTAAACAACAACTTAATTTGTTAAATCAATGCAGTAACAAACTAAACTTACTCATATAATAAAGTAAAATCATTTTTGTGGGAGTTTCTCTAACCGACAACCACCACTATGAGCCTGTGCGGTGGTACAACGTCTTGCCCATGCTGCCAGAACTGCCTATCTTTGCCATCATATATGATTCCTTAACTAAGTGGATCCACTAGTCTATGCTTAAAAGCACTAAGGAGTAATCTAAAGAGTATGATCCTTTACTACCATTATGGCTACATGGTTTATAGAGACTTGAGTTTTTATGAACTCACATCCCTATATCGGTGCTCAATACTACTCCCAAAATGTACGTAGCTCATATGTTTTTAAAACAAAACTCTTTCTTTGGTTTGAGATAATTATTGAAAACTTAGCTTAAAAAGCTCTCTTGAAAATTGGTGTTTCCCTTTCTTGTTCAAATGTGAAAGCATTTTAAACTCTTGGGATATAATCTTTGAATAAATGAAATTTTACTCTTATCCTTAGATAACTCAAGACTTAATTCTTAAAACAAAGTTGAAATATTTGTAAAAGACTTTTGAAAAACTTTATGAACTTCTCTTGACTTGATTCTTAACTTCTTGACTTGACTCTTGACTTTACTTGAATTGAATTATGAATTCAAGGTTCATGATCTCATGTTTATTTATGATTTCATAATGTATAGATGTACCCTAGAGTGTTGGAATCAACTAGGAAACATAGGTATGTTACTAAGGAACTAATACGGAAAGAAGAGGGACAAATAGGAATAATTGGCGTCCTTGGCGCTCTGAGAGGCGCGGGGCTCCAGAGAAAAAACTTTAGAGGACTGGGTTGGGGTACACTGGCTGGCACAGTGCCCCAGAGCCCAAACTTCAGAGTCCCCTCCTTGGGCTCTGAGAGGGGCGGCACCAAATCCCCTGCCCAAGTGCACTACGACTTTTCTCCTTCATTTTTCAACTCTAAACCCCCTATTTCAACTAAGTTATTTCCCCAAATACTTAGAATCGATTATACCCTCAATATATACAAGATTCAACTCGAAATCACACCCAAAAATATGAATTAAACTCAAGAAACTTCAACAACACTCAATCCACAAGAATTCAAACGAAATTTCATCAAAAACTCATAGGATTTACTTTCAAATCAATATAACTTCGCTGAATCGAATCATGATTGGCACGTAGGTGAACTAAACTAATGCTATGTGATCTTACATACCTCGTAGGGATCACCCTTTGACGAAATCCACGCGTAATTCTTTATGAAATCGACGAATCTTGAACTTTCTTCTCCTTTCTCTTCTTTTCCCTTTTCTCCAAGCCTTAGCGTGAATTTCCAACTTTTATGAACTGATATAATTCTAATTAGACCCCAAATAAACTCTTAAAAATGAATTAAGATAATTAGGAAAGGAAAATACTATAATACCCTTCCAAAATCCAGTTTAGACTTTCCTTAATTGAACAACCCATCTTCAAATGGGCATATTTCATTCATACGAACTTGGAATCGCACAAACTCAGCGGCGTTGAAAAAATTATTCCAAGATCTTTCCTATGATATCTGGAAGCACACCTTAATAATCATAAGCTAGGAGTTATGGTTATTTGAAGTTGACCAAAACCATACTTAACATAACTTAACCACTTTTCCAGATTTTCATTCTTTCCTAAAACAACTCTTTCTAATTCTAGCTCATTTTAGTTCTTTCAAATAGCGAGATGTTACAATATCTCTCCCTTGGGAACATTCATCCTTGAATGAGATTATTTTTACTAGGCTAAGGGTATAACATCAATCATTCATCTCAAAAAACTAACAAGAAAATTTAATATCTCAAGCACAAACACTAAAAGTAATAAGAAGAGAATTAGTACCTTGATCTAGAAATTATCTGGGCTAAAAAATATATGGATATCTCTTATTCATATCTTTATTAGCTTCTGAAGTAGCTTCCTCAACAAATTGGTTCCTCTAAAGGACTTTGACTGATGCTACTTCTTTTGTTATCAACTTGCAAACTTGGCGATCTAGAATCTGAATCGGAATCTCCTCATAGGATAGGCTATCCTTGATATCGATATCTTCAGTTGGTATGATAAGTGAAGGATCTCTCATGCACATCTTCAACATGGAAATATGAAATACCAGATGAACCGCTTTAAATTCTTGTTGCAGCTCTAACTCATAAGCTACATTGCCAATCATCTTGGATATTCTATAAAGGCCAATATACCGGAGACTAAGTTTCCCCTTCTTCCAAATCTCATAACACCCTTCATGGGTGAAACTTTCAAATATACCCAATCATTTACTTCAAACTCTAACTCCTTTCTCCTAACATCAGTGTAGGATTTCTAACAACTCTGCGCCATTTTCAACCTCTCTTGAATGACTTTCACCTTTTCCATAGTTTGATGAAGTAAATCTGGTCCTGTCAACCCAACTTCACCAACTTCAAACCATCAAATAAGAGATCTGCACCTTATCCCATAAAGAGCTTCGTATGGAGCCATTTGGATGCTTGAATGGTAACTATTATTGTAAACAAACTCACTAAGAGGTAGGTGATCATTCCAATTACCTTTGAAATCAATCACACAAGCCCTCAACATATCCTCTAAGTTTTGAATAGTGCACTCTTTTTGACCATCTGTCTGAGGATGAAAAAATCGTACATAAGTTCACCTTTGAACCCAAGCCTTTCTGAAAAGATTTCCAGAACTGCGCAGTAAATTATGCTTCTCTGTCTGAAATAATCGATACCGGCACCTCATGAAGTCTAACAACTTCTTGAATATACAACTTAGCATAATCCTCTATTTTATAGGTAGTTTTTACCAGCAAAAAGTGGGTTGATTTTGTCATTCGATCAACAATCACCCAAATAATCATGCTGCCTACGGGACCTTGGAAAACTTGTGATGAAGTCCATATTAATCATCTCCCATTTCCATTGTGGAAGTTCTATATTCTGAGCCATACCACCGAGACTTTGATGCTCTACTTTAACTTGTTGTTAATTCAGGCACTTAGCAACAAACTCTGCAATGCCCTTCTTCATACTACTCCCCTAATAAACTTCTCTCAAATCAAGATACATTTTTGTGGAGCCTGGATGGATAGAATATCTGGAGCTATGAGCTTCCTCCATCATCCTTTCTTGAAGTTCATCCACCCTTGGTACACACAATCTACCTTGATACCTTAAAACTCCATCCCTCCTTGTTCAAAAGCTAATACTTTTTGCTTATGAACATTTGCCTTCAATTCAAGAAAAATAGGGTCTTGGTCTTGTTTCTCTTTCACTTCTGACACTAAGGATGATTCATCCCATTCATCACCACCACTCCTCCTTTTGTGGAATCCATTAGTCAAACTCCTAATCGTGCAAGTCTATGCACAACCTTTTATAGTTCTTTCTTATCTTTCTCAAAATGGGCGGTACTACCCATAGACAACCTACTCAAGGCATTAACAACAACATTAGTCTTACCTGGGTGGTAAAGATTACTTATGTCATAATCCTTGAGTAATTCTAACCACCTCTTTTGTCTGAGATTAAGTTCTTTCTGAGTAAACACATACTGAAGACTTTTGCGATCGGTAAACAAATCCACATGAACACCATAAAGATAATGGCGCCATATGTTCAAAGCAAATACTATGGCAGCCAACTCTAGATCGTAGGGTGGTAATTCTTCTCATGAACTGTCAACTGTCTAGAGGCATAGGTTATAACTTTGTCATTCTGCATCAACACACAACCCAAACCAACTCTAGACGCATTAGAATAAACAACAAAGCCTTGCGTGCGTTCTGGTAAGGTCAATACTGGGGCAGTAGTTAACCTCTTTTTCAATTTCTGAAAGATTTTCTCACAAGCTCCAAACCATCGGAATTTCACTGTTTTCTAAGTTAATTTGGTCAAAGGGGATGAAATAGATGAGAATCCCTCTACAAACCTTCTATAATTTCCAGCCAAACCCAAGAAACTCCTAATATCAGTTGGAGATGTTGGTCTAGGCCAATTCTGCACTGTCTCTATTTTTTGAGTATCAACTTTAATTCCCTCTCTAGATACAATGTGGCCTAAGAATGCCACAGACTCAAGCCAAAACTCACACTTAGAGAACTTGGCATACAATTCTCTATCCTTTAGAGTTTGGAGTACTATTCTGAGATGGCTAGCATGATCTTCTTCATTCCTCAAATAAATTAGTATGTCATCAATGAACATGATAACAAATATATCTAAATAAGGTTTGAATACTTTATTCATAAGGTCCATAAATGATGCAGGCACATTGGTCAAACTAAAGGACATAACTAAGAACGCATAATGACCATAATAGGTCCTAAATGCTGTCTTTGGAATGTCACATTCCCTTACTTTCAACTGATGGTAGCCTGATCTGAGATATATATTAGAGAAACAAGTAGCACCCTGAAGCTGATCGAAAAGATCATCAATTATCGAAAGAGGATACTTGTTCTTGATATTAACCTTGTTCAAGTGGCGATAATCAATACATATCCTAAGGGAACCATCTATCTTTCTCACAAATAAGATCAGAGTGCCCCAAGGTGAGATGCTTGGTCTAATAAATCCCTTATCAAGGAGTTCTTTCAACTGTTCTTTAAGCTCATTCAACTGTGCTGGTGTCATTCTATATGGCAGAATAGATATAAGATGAGTATTTGGAAGAACATCTATACCGAAGTCAATCTCTCTCTCAGGAGGGACTCCGGGTAGATTATCTGGAAAGACTCCGAGAAATTCTTCTTCTACTGAAATTGATTGAATAGGAGGTATCTTAACACTAGGGTCATTAACTCGGACTAAGTAATAGACACACCCTTTGGAAACTAACTTTCTTACCTTTAGGTACGAAATGAAACGACCCTTAGGCACAACTGAACTACTATTCCACTTTATAACTAGCTCATTAGGAATTTGGAATCTAACAACTCGAATTATATAATCAATGGAGGCATAACAGGCATGAAGCCAGTCCATACCTAAAATGACATCAAAATCTACCATGTCTAACTCAATTAAATCAGCCATGGTGCTTTTATGATTGATGGATATGACACAATCACGATATACTCGCTTAACTAGAATAGACTCCCCAATAGGTGTAGAAACACAAAAGGCTTCACAGAGTTTCTTAGGAAGAATATTAAAATTATTTGCAACATAAGGAGTTACAAAAGATAAACTTGATCCTGGGTCTAGCAAAGCATAAACATCAAGAGTAACGACTTTGATCATACCAGCGACAACATCTGGAGAGTTCTCTTGCTCTTGGCGACTAGTGATTGCATAAAGGCAGTTTGTACCTCCGCCAGTATCGAAAGTAGCTCCTCTAGGTGCAACCCTGTCTGGTGGAGAAACTGATGAAGATTATACTGGGCTCTATTTCCCTAATTCCATTACCTTGCTAGTTCTTAGGGCACTCTTTCATGAAGTGACCCTCTTGTCCACACTTGAAACATCCTCTGGAGCCACTGCAAAACTTACCCGTGTGGGTTCTACCATACTTAGCACATGTAGGAGCCCAATTACCTCTTTGTGCCACACTACCTTGAGACTGAACAGGTCTAGCTCTGAAATGCTGAGAATTTTGACTATTATGCTCACATTTGTTTCTGGGTACAGGTGCACTAGCAAACGATAGAGCAGGTTCTTTTTGCTTTTGCTGAAAGGATGAACGATTCACATTACTTCTTTGCTGCCCGAATTCACTCCTTGTCTTAGCCTTCTTATTTCTAAACTCCTCCCTATCCCTCAGCTTCTCTTCCTCAACTTGCTGTACATATACCATTAAGCTTGCTATATCCATGTCACCTATTACCATTATAGCCTTACCTTCCTTACTCGACAGATGAGACAGCCCAGCAACATACAAACTTATCCTACTTCTCATATCCACAACCATCTCCGGAGCATATCATGATAGTTGGGTGAACTTCAACCCATATTTATGAACACTTAGTGAATCTTGATTAAGGGTAAGAAACTCTCGTACCTTGGCCTCTCTCAGTTCTCGGGGAAAGAAACGCCCTAAGAAGGCCCCTTTAAAACAAGCCCAACTCGCAGATGGTGCTCCCTCTTTCACTGGTCAAACCAAGTCCTATCAATATTCTTTAGTTGATATGCAACTAGTTCTACTCGCTTAACATCGACGACGTGTATTACCTCAAATACCTTCTATAATTCCTCAATAAAGCTTTTCGGATCCTCTGTAGTGCTTGAACTAGTGAAACTTGGGGGATTCATCCTCAAGAACTCTGTGATCCTCGAAGTATCAATCACTTCTTGTCTAGCTCCTCTTTGATGCCCAACCTGGTTAGCCAGCTTGACTTAGCATATTACCGCTTCCCTGAACTCACCATTGGCAACTTCTCCTTGGGGTTGCACTTCAGGTGTATTAGGTACCCCTTGCTCTTCAACGTTCCTCCTAAAATGACAACTTCGAATAACTTTTCGTAGAGGCATGATTAACTGAAAAACACGTGCAAGAAAGAATTCGAAAGAAACTTCGTAGAGATTAACTCTATCGGACTAAATGAATGTGAAGAAATGAGATAGTTTCCTAAGTGTCCCAACCTCCTAATTATAGATATGGCGTGCTTCACACCGATAACTAGGACTCTACAGACATGACTTCATAGAATTTCTAGGACTCTTGAACTCTGTGTTCTTTGCCAAGTTTGTCACACCCCTAGCCTACACCCTGGGCGGAATTGACATTCGAGAACCATTGATGGCCCCAAGCAAACCCTTGGCCTTGCTAGACTCTCAGTGGAAAACTCTAAGCATTATTATAATGATAAAATGCATCTCTACTCAATTGTTTAATAGAATAACTTCGAACATTTAAAAGTCAAAACATTCAACTTGGCCAAAGTGGAAACTCAAGTCTTAACATCAGAAATAACAATGTAAAAACAACTGAAGTACTAATTATCTATGAAACCTCTAAAATAAGTAGGGATGTCGGGACAAGAACCCCTATTATCCTAACAACTAAAATAATAAAAATCAATGTAGAAAGAAAAGAGGCTCACCAACATACTCTGAGTGCTCAACTGGATCAATGAGGCATTGGATGTTGATTCTGGTTACTTGTGTCTGCATCATTAAAAGATGCAGGCCAAATGGCATCAATACATTGAGTGGTTAAGGTTCTAAGCTTGAATGTGGTGTTGTTAGCTTGTAGGTGAATGGATATGCATTAGGTGGTTCTTGATTAAGATTCGAGGTTAGCTGAATGTAGCGGTAAGGAGTAGCGTTCTTGGGATGGGATTTCCTACAGAGGTATAAAACTCAAATCTTGTGATTCAAATCAGAATAATCACCCTATGTTCAGTACTTTGTGATTTTGAGTTAGGCTTGAATATAGTAAGAGTAGCCCCTTCCCATTCTTAGTCCAGCCATCTTTCAAGGACGAATTATTCTAAAGGAGAGCATCCCAAAAATTTCTAAGTTAAGACTCGAGTCATTCTTTATGGTGAATAAGAATTATACCGAGTGATTCTAAATTTCTAAATTAAGACTCAAGTCATTCTTTATGGTGAATAAGACTTATACCGAGTGATTCTAAATTTTCTTAGATGTTAAGGTCACTATAATTCCCTAGCATAAAGTTTAGTTGAAAACTTTCTTTTCGATTGAGTTTCACTATGAGATGTTACTTGGGTCAGTTTCAAATGACCATATCTCTTAGTGCATAAAGAATCAGGTGGCTCATAAACTATAAAATAGAAGGTCTTTGACTCCTCTTTAAAACGCCACCAAGTTTGATAAATTTCGTGGTCCGAGTAAAATGTTATGTCGGTTTGAGTGAAGCCTCTCCATTTAAGGCTTTCCATTCGTTTTAGGAAAGAGTATTTTTGTCATTTCCTTTTACCCACTTCTCTTAACACGTTTTTACTAACCCAATTAATGATTTAATCAGATTCTAAAATACTCATCCACCTTCTAAGCACTTAGGATTGTTAGAGCGAACTTTCAAGAATAGGAAAAGAGGGTTTTCAAGAGTTCATTCAAGAGTTGAGGAAATTCGCCAAGAACAATCATTCTTTCAAGGTATGTGAGGTTTCCCATAGTGATGGACTTCTTCGTCCTCACACTAAACATGTAGTTCTTCCATAAATTCATTCATGAAATCGTTCATGTGAAGATTCTTGAGTAGTTCTTGAGTTTTAACCCCATTCTGTATCGATTGAGGTTTTGAGTTCTTGAGGTGAGGGTCTTGCGAATGAGTAGTGTTTATTGATAGAATTTAAGTGAGATTTCAAAGAATTTGTGTTGGGTTTATGAATCAAAGAGAGTTTAGAATAGACCAATCGATTCTAGATAAGTTAGGACCCAAAATTTAACAACAAAATTCATCAGATTTTTTTGGTCCGGGCTGGGGCAATCATAGCGTCAGGAGGGCTGGGGCAATGCGCCCCCATAAATCCAAGAGGGATGGTTTCCTACGCCACCAGTGCGCCCCAAAGTAGTCCAGTACTTATGGGGCTGGCGCGATGCGTCACCGATATGCTAGAGTCGTCAACCCTTTTTCTTCGCCATTCTTCTTTTTGTATGTGTTCCTTTGAATCGTGTCTTCGTTCTTTTCCTGATATTAACTCTTCAAGTCTTCATTATTCATTCAAAGATCCTATATATCCAAATCATATCTCTTAAATTACATTTCTAATTAAAGAGAGATTAAGAGGAAAGTTCAAGAGGGTCCTTTGAGTCAAATTTGAGAATTCTTTTGAAATCAACCATAGTTTTGAAATAAGTCTTGAGAAAGTATGTATGAGAATGAGAAGAGTTGTACTCATGAGTTCTATATTTTCATTCAAATCCTTGAGTTGAGTCTTTCATGTTAATAATTCCGCATGAACTTTATGAATTGAGTATTCTTAAGAGGAGTAGTATCGTTGCATTCTGACTTCCGAGTCCTTGAGTCCTTGAGTTCTTGAGTTATGAGTGTTGAGTTTTCATATTGTATTAAGATCCTTGAGTTGACTCGTTCACGTCCATAATTCTGCATGAAACCTATAAATTGAGTTATAAATCTTGAGAAGCTTTTTAAAGCCAACACTTGAGTTTTAAACTGAGCTTTTTGAGGAAGTAAAGATGAGTTTTGAGAAAAAGAGTTTCTAAAACATGATTATTATGACAATCGAGTATGCCATAATTGTTTAAGCAATATAGTATCCAGATATGCCATCAATGTTTAGTAGTATGACTTCCCAAGTCATCAATGATCATATTACAATATGATTTTTATATATTTTTGAGAAAGAGTTTTCATGTATGAATTGAGTAAGAATATAAGGGAACTAAGTATTCCAAAGGTATCGATTTTTACATTGATAAAAGAGAAACTTTGATTTCTGAATGAGTAATGGGTTTGAAGATATTTCAAGAGCTGTTACCTCCTTAAGAGGATAGTTTGAGCAATTATCTCAAACTAGAGAAAGAATATGTTTTAAATGTTGAGCATGAGTATATATTATTGGGAGTAGTACTAACCACCGATATGGGGATAAGTTCAGACAACTCACATTCCTCATAAACCATGTATGCCAACACAGACAGAACTTAGTGGATCCACTTAGTTAAGGTGTTCTACACCTCGGCAAGGTATATGACAGTTCTAACAGCGTGGACGAGACACTGCATTATCACGTAGCTTATAGTGATGGTTATCGGTTAGAGAATCTCCCAAATAAGAGTAAAGTGTATTTTATTGTATTTTTATATAATATTGAGTTTTATCTCCTATTTTATAATGTTTTAAATATTGCTTCTATCATGGTTGTTTTGTATTAAGTTGAGGTGAGGTGAGTATTTCTTCCGGCCTTGTCAGTTCAATTATTGTTTTCGGTATATTCAAGCCATATAATTATTTACTCCAACCTTATCACATACTCGTACATTCAATGTACTGATATCATTCGACCTGCATCATTTTGTGATGCAGATATAGGTGTTCAGGATCATCAACAAACATTTCGTTGAGGTCATTTGACATTCCATTCAGCTTTGGTTAGGCTTCTTATATTCCGGAGGATTTAACTTACCTTACAATTAGTAATTTTGAGATGTCGTGAATCTTGTCCCGATATCATTCTATAATAGTAGAGGTTTCATAGAAAGAGAAAGTCGAAGTGTCTTTCAGTATTTACCTTCTTTGAGTTGTTTATAAATCTTATTCCCGAGCATTCTGACTTCTTCATAATTCAATATCAAGATAGCTTTTGAATTCTTTCGAAATCATGCGTTAAATCAAGTGTATCGAACTACAAGTGACCTAAATTCTCATATAGCCTGAGATATGTAGGAAACTCATTTCTAGGATTTGGCCATAATTCCCAAAGTCCGTACCAAAAACTCTTTTCTGAAAGATGAAGATGTGGTCAGTCAAAATTGGACTCGTCAATTTCATTTGCCTCGGATTTCTTTCATCAATCCAAGTCAAACGAATGACAGTTGCTGACACCTAATTTTGGACCTCCATAATATGGATTATCCACCGAGCTTCTTAAATTTGGAAGATTTGAAATAATTAGTTTTTATTAAGTTCAAAATATTTTTCAAGTTACTTTTAATTAATTTTATCATTTTTATAATTTTTAAGTAATATATATATATATATATATATATATATATATATATATATATATATGTTTTATATTATTTTGTATATAATTAGTATATTTTATAAACATTTCAAAAATTCATCTCAAAAAAGATTTTAATTTTAGTAAGTATTTTATTAAATTAGTTAAGTTTAAATTATGGTTATAGTTTTGAATCATTAGTTTACAATTAATTTAATTATTTTATTTCATTAAGATTAAGAAGCTCATTAATTAATTATATTAATTCATCCTATTTAATTATTAGTCGAATTTACTAATTAACTCAATTTAGCTAAGTCCTTAATCCAATGGACCAATTTCTCAATTCCAATCCAACCAATTTCTTCAACTCCTCTTAGTCCAATTTTGGGCCTAATTTCTAGCCCAATTCATTACATCCAGTAGCTAACTCATCCAAACAAAATCCCAGCCAGCCCAATCCTTATAACAACTCTCAGCAACCTACTTTCAAATACAATACCCATTTCTTTTTGTAATAAGCAGCCCAACATATAATACATACGCACATAACAATACCCATCGACCCCTGTACGTCAATGTCTTTTTCTCCAGCGGGAAGCAGTGTCCATAAAATCGAAACCAAAATCGAGTCCAGCAGCGCCTCAGCCCAGCTTCCGCGTCCCACTTTCTCTCTGCCTTATCTTCTCCGTACGAGTATAATCCAGGTGTCTCATTCTGTTGTCTCGCTCGTCCTTACTTCGCGAATCAACTGTTGCCCTTATCAATCCGTTCAAATTTGTTGAGAGTGGAGAATATTTTGTACTGAGGATAGCATATTCCTTATCTAGTAAGTTTGAATTCGAACTCAAAAACCCTCCCGAAATTCCCCCCAAATCTGGTCGAACTCCCCTCTATATAAATTCTCATGTTCTTCATTGTTGGGGTTGGGGTTTTTTTATTTTTTCTTTGGATTTTACTTGTAAGAAAAGTAACATATAAATAACACACATAGTAATATACTTGGGAGGGTAAGCTCCGAGTTCTGGTTTTCTTTTCTGAAGCTCTCATCTAAGCTTCTTCATCGGAATCCTTTAGTGGTGGTGGAATCGTCTTCAACAGCTCGAGTTCAGTTCGATGCCCCAAGGAAAGGTGAGAATCTTACCTTTATTTCATTTACAACTCTTCTTTCTTTTCAACCTTTGTTTGCATATGATGATCTTGCATAAGTAGTTGTTCAAAATGCTAAGTCGTAATGGTTTTTTGTGTTGCTTTGGATTTAGTTTAATGACTTACTTGCCATGGATAATATTGAATGCTCCTCGTACCCCATTCTCGATTCGTTTGGTAAATGTGGGTTGTTCTGTTGCTTGCTTTGTGAGGTTATCTTTCGTCTCCTATGGATATAAAATCAGTTCTGGATGTTGTCCCTGATGTTTGGAGGTCAGCATGTCGGTATTATATCAATATAGCTTTCACATGCCTAATTTCGCCTTTTTTATGATTACATAGTGTTTGCCTACTTGCTTAAATAATGGTCTGGTTTTATTCATGTTTGTCTCCTAAATCAGATCGGTTTTGTCCCCGTTCTTAAAGGAATCATGGTTCATTTCCTTTCTTGGTTGTTTATGCGTATTTAAGTAAGGATTAATTTCTCTTTTGTACTCTTCAATTTAACTCTCATATGCATGAACTTGTTTTAAAGGCTTAGCAACCTTGTTAATTTTGTTCACTGATTTGCTCATGTTTTAAAGGCTTAGTTTTATTCCATTAGTACATAGGTTTGCTACTACCTTTTTCTTAGTCGTTTAAAACATTGTTTAGTCATTTGTTCATTGTTTGTGGTCAGCTATGTGTTAGGGAGGAGATTTTTTTGAATGAGGTTGTTTAATTTACTTTAAACTAGCTTTGCCTCACTCTTTATTTCTTAAACTCAATTTTTCTTACTCTCATATGTTACATTACAAATTTAATTATATCAATTCAAACCTTGATAAATGCCTCAATTCATGTGCTTTATTTTATCCCTCTGATTATGGACATTTCTAATTTGAAATAGTGCTGCCCTCTTCATTGTTTGCTTTCTGTCTTGCCTTGGGAAGTTCAAATTTGGTTAATTCTAAGCTTACTTGATCTACATGTCTCTAAGGTGGTAATTTATCTCTATGCTTGGTTCTTATTTATTTATTCACTTCTTTTGTTAAAATTTTCATTTGGCTTGATTTTAAAAGATTTTCCAACATGTTTATTGCTTTGAGATTAAAGTTAGCTTATTATGAACATTGCTTTCCTTGTTTTAGTCAATTCTTTAAAGCTTCTGGCATATCCGTTAGTTTTGGATTACTTGTCAGTATAGTCTCATTCCTTTCACTTTATATATTTTAGCATATCATTTTCTTTGTTTCTCTCAAATTATGTATTAACTCTTTTTCCTCGTTTTTCGTTGCATGTAAAAATTTATTCCGAGTCTCTTTCCGACTCGATCTCCTCTCCTTCACCCCTTATGTCAAGTTGGGCCATGGAGGCCCAATTTTGGCCTCTTATAGAGTCTGCCGGGTCAACAGAACTGAAGAACATGACTGGAAAATTAAATTTGCAGGTCTCAAAGCTGAAATATACAATGGTATACAGTGTCTTACAACAGTTGTATAAACTGTATACATTCACAAATATGGGTCAAAAGCCCTCTCGAAATTTCAGTTTTGTGTTGTATTACAATTAGGCCAAAGGCCTAATTATTTTTAGTATCATATGCTAGTTTTAGGACAGGTGAAATTCGGCCTAAAGCCCCAAAAAGAAATTCAATTTTTATGATAGTCTAGGACAGGTGCAAATGGGATAGAAGACCCAAAATAGAAATTAAGCCCAAGTACTGGCCCAAGAGAACAGAAAACCAAACTTGGGCCCAAAACTCACTCTCTTTATTTTATCTGTTTCATATTTGTGTAATTGTTCATTTGCTAAGGTTTTCCTAATTCGATTTCCCCGAAAGATAGTCATTTTGAGATTTTCTAAAGACAAAATAATTTTACTTATTTTATTACTTGAATTAATATGAAATATTTTACTTAAGTAATCCCTTATATTATTTCCCTTTCACCTAAAAAATGATTTTTAAGTCTTAAAGTTTGTCTATCCCCTAAACTCGTTTAAGAATGCCTCTTTTAAACAATTAACCAAATAGTTAATTGCCAGATAACCGCATGTTAGCGGGCATTTCTAGTGCTTTCAAACTCTTCCTGAAATGCTAATATAAACACGAACCCCCTTTTAATATTTTCATTAGATTTACTGTTTTAATCTTTTGAAAAAAGTAGTTTTCTTAATTTCACTTTAAAAATTAAGTGACGACTCTTAAAACCAATCGTTTTTCTATTTTTTAATAAAACAGAACGGTGACTTCACTGGGGAATTGAATGGTTCTAACCTTAAAATTAACTTATTTGACTATTTGTTTAAATTGCTTAATTGTTTCAATTCTTGTAAATTTGAACTGTTGCATTTATGACATTTTCCAATATGTATGTATAATATATTAAAGAACGGTTTTGCAGAACCGCAGTCGGAATTTTTTATACCAAATCCTTTTTCAAAATGATCTGTAATTTATTGGTTCATCATGCGTCCAATGGTTGTCGTGAGTTTCAGCCTAAGTTGTCCGCTTAAGTTTTCAATCTTTCAGAAGCCACTCTTAGTCAACTAGCATAGAGTTAAATCAAATATGAAATTTAGCGCATTTTGAACTAAGTTGACCTAACACCCAAGGCGTGTTGGGCCCATTAGAAGCCCACCTTGTGTCTATTTGGCCCATTGGTCAATAAAAGACAATCATGTTTACATGTTTAAATTTGAAGGATATATACGTCATTTGACAAAACATTGTCTCTTGGGATGGAGAGTTAGATTATAGCTTTATTCTAATCGAAGAAGGAGCAAGTTATCATTGCAAACAAAAGCGTAGGCATTCGTAGATGTCAAAAAATCAAGAATGAAGGATCTTTCCATGGAAGCATAGTTTAAGATTGTACCCCTGTGCAGGACTTACATTTTTGTATCCCATTTCCCTATTATGTATCCCTATTCAATTTATTCATAATGTTTGTATAAATTTTAACTTTTAGGGGGCAATAAAATATTTTAAATGACGTTATACAATCTTTAAATCGTTAGGCCTACCCTTGGCATAAAAGTATCACATATATGTTTAGAACGCACAATATCTGTTTATGTGTTATAACTGCTGCTGTGAATATGTTGCTTTATTTGGAGATATTTTAGCTCACTCTTGTTCAAGAATTTTTAGAACACCTAAGCACAAATATGAAGCCACTATCGAAAGTGCGTCCAAATACTCCTTGAGTCTTTAGTTTCTCAACATAGTTCGAATTCTTCTTTCAAATTCTAAAATATCACTCTCTCATATCAGAAAAAGATTCATTGTCTCATATCGAAAGAGATTCAAGTTGGTCGAACTACGTAGGACTTGAGTTCTCCCTCGTGAGATACATAGGCAACCTTTCAAGGCTCAGTCCCCATTTTTAAGAAATTTTATCTTTTCCAACTCTAGCAAAGACATTAGAATTTCGTATCGATAGAAAATTAGAAGTACAACAATGAAAGATACAATCGACTTTGTCTCGACTCAAGTCGACATTTCTGATTCATTAAGCTCAAAATCAAATGGACAAATTCTTGTTTATTTTAGTCATCTCTGTATATATGTGGTCTAGTTTATCTTTAAATGAAGCAACTCTTATGTGTTTACAGAAATGTTTGTTATATTTTGTATTATTTGTCATCGACACAAACTAACACATTTGTCTTTTGAGTTGTTTTTCTTTGTCAGGTACTCAAAATTGATCTGTGTTGAGAAAAATGGTTGAATATCTGTACTTCACAAGGTCCAAAGACCCCAAAGATTCCTTCTCCGACCAATATTATGCCTAAGGCAAAGAAAAGGTGGTTGAAAATGCTGAAAACACTGATTTGAATGAAATTAGTGTGAATGACCGTATCATTGCTGAACAGAACAAGTTGATTGCACAATTATTCCAACAGATTTCTGAAATGAGGGCTTACATGAATAAGGCCCGACGAATTTGGCTATCATTGCCAACACTCCTACTCCAGACAACAAAAGGCCTCCACTCCATTTTCCTACTTCGGATCCAACATTCGAACGTTTTCCAAACAATTCAACCACCGCTACGATTCCAAAACCTCCTATCATCAACCTAACTACCCTTAATCCATACCATACTAGCTCCTCACACCAAAAGTTACCTACTCCTCAAAATCCAAATACCAACATTTTCCAAAATTTTTCTCTGATCCATTAAATCCCTACTCAAATTTTCCAAGACCTATCTACCACTCAACCCATACCTCTAAAACTGCATTTCATTTTCCAATATAGCCAGAATCATACCCTTTCTCTACTACACATTTTGAACTCGATGATTGTGAGAATAAGGAGAAGGAGTGGAAGGTTGTAAAAGGAAAGGTTGAGCAAATCATTACAGAGAAAGTTATGAATGCAATAAAGGACATTCAATACACCCCAGACATTAAGGGGTTGAATTATGAAGATTTGTGCCGTCATCTACATTTTGAGCTTCCAGAAGGTTTTAAAGTACCAAAATTTGATACTTTTAGTGGAGTTGAAAATCCTCTGACTCATTTGAGGGCTTATTGTGATCAACTTATTAGAGTTGGGAAAGATAAGGCTTTGTTAATGCGACTCTTTAGTCGAAGTCTAAAAGGAGAAGCTTGGGAATGATTTATTTCTAAAGAAATCAAGCAGTGGCCAAGTTGGAACACTTTGGCTAAAGACTTCTTTGAAAGGTTTGGATACAATGTAAAATTTATCCCTGATCGATACTCTTTAAAGAATATCAAACAGAATTCTACCAAAAGTTACCGAGAATATGCCTATCATTGGAGAAGAGAGGCTGCAAAAGTTAGACCTCCCATGATCGAGAAAGAAATTATTGAAGTCTTTGTGCGCAATCAAAAGCCAGAGTACTACAATATAATGTTGCTCATTTTAGGAGGAAAGTTCAGTAAGATAGTCAAAATTGGTGAAGCTATTGAAGACGATCTCAAGATCGGAAAAATCATCCGAATGACTCCCCAAGATGAATCCTTGGGACCATTGAGGAGGAAGAGGGAAGATGTTTCCTTTATCTTATTTGAATCGAGCCAAAAATCAAAGATGCATGCTGGCCTAAATGTTCGAAAGCCTTTACCATCCAAAACCTACCCTTTAGCTCCATAAAGTCCTTACCCCATTCGACCAAACTACCAAGCTCCACCACTAAATTATCCAAATTATCAGGCTCCTTACCAAGCCACTTTGCCAAATTACCCAAATGCCCCTCTTCGCTACCAAACACCACAATACCCAAATTTCCAAACACCAGCACCTACTCACCAAAATCCTCTCAGTTACTGCCAAGTACCTTCATCTTCATGAAATAATTACAATCTTTTTTGTCAGGAGTGTTTGAAGAAACCTTCTTGAGTTTTTACTCCTTTGGTTGAAAGTCGAACCTAGCTCTTTGAGAGATTAAAAACGGCTGGTCTGATACGAACAATTGATCCAAAAAATGTCAATGTCAATTCCAAACTTTACAGGCCCGATCTTCATTATGCTTACCATTCAGGAGGTGTTGGACATACCACTGAGGATTACATCAACTTGAAGCATAAAATTCAAGACTTGATTGATCAAAGAATTGTCACCCTTCCAACTGTCACTTCCAATGCCAATGTTATTTATTGTTGAATCATGAATGATTCACTATTAACATGATTGAGCCAAAATCTCAAGCACCTCCCCGCTAAAACGCCCCAAATTATCTTCAAATGCCTCCGCCTCAACAAGGACATTATGATCCTCCTCATCCACATCTTGAGAAGAAACCTGCTCAAAATTTTACTCCTCTCATTGAAAGTTGGAGGAGGTTGTTTGAGCAATTGAGTGCGGCAGGTATTATTCATCCGGTCAAGCTTAAGCCAGTCGATACTAGCTCAAGATTTTACCGAGCCGATCGAAAGTGTGCGTATCATTCCAATAGTGTTGGGCATGATACTGAAGACTATATTAATTTGAAGCACATGATCCAAGATTTGATCGACCAGAAAGTGGTCAGGATCGCTGTACCCAACGTCAACAATAATCCTGTGCTGAACTATGGAGGTACCACTATCAATATGATAGAGACGGAGGATGAGTGGTGCATGGTAATGGTCATAGTTTCGGCTGGTTCTGACAACCTTGAGAAAGTTGTAGGTTCTCCGAGCATAATTGAGAAACTCAATTTTACGAGCATGACACCCCATCAAGCTTTTGCTTCTGTGTCAAAAGAGGGTCAGAACAAAAAGGGGATTAATCATGTTCCACCAAAATCTTTGCCTCATTTATGTCAGTCATTTCTGGTAGAGGCATATGCCAATGATGAAGGTCTTGGAGAAGGAATTGGGAATCCTTGTGAAGAAGGTGATGCTGTATCTAAGAAGATGACCGTGACACCAAGCATACGAGATGCCGAGCCAATGGACTTCCACTCCACTCTTGATTCCTCATTCATCTAGATAGATAAAGATGAATCTTATGTTATTTCTAAAATTTGGGGTAGTCCGAATGAGGCCCGAAACCCACCTATTGTGTTATTTTACCTAATTATGTTTTAATTTCCCTCGTAATGTTTTGAAAAGGCAAAATGGCTCATGGTCATAGCTGAAGTTGGTATTTCCTTATTATCAATGTAAGTCTCTTCTATTGCGAAAATTTATTTTTCTTGCTTTAATTTTTCTATCTAACAGTCTTTGTTTTTGGTTTCAATAATTTTTTGTTTTAAAATCTATCAATATCATGTCATGTCACAAGCTGAATGAACAAAATGAAATAAATGAAGATGAGTTTGAAGAGCATGACGAGGAGATCATGATATTCAAACACCTTGTCAAAGATTTGAAACAGTTCTAGAATCAGGATAAGTCGAATATGGATGAAATAGAAACTGTAAATCTTAAAAAGGATGACTATGTCAAAGAAGTCAGAATCAAGGTCCATCTAAGAGAAGCTCGGAAAAGAGAACTCAACAGTTTACTTAGAAGATACATCGATGCATTTGTTTTATCACATGTCGTTGTTGAATATAGACATTCATCTCAAGTTTCCAATCGGCACTGATGCTATCAAGACTTATTATACTTGAAGATTCAGAGTTTCTTTTATTTCTTTCTTTGTAATCACATCATTTGTTTGTAATCGTCTTATGTTCTGTAGTTAGAAAATTATTTCTTGTAATGAACTATGTCTGACCTGAATTCTCAAGAATGAGATACGTAGGCGGCCTATGTCGGCCTCGGTCACCCCTTTTATCCCTTTTAATGTTTCCTTTTGTACTTGAAATACGTTCGACCTGAATTCTCAAGAATGAGATACGTAGGCGGCATGTGTCGGCCTCGGTCATTTCCTCATCAAAATTTCCTATTTTTGTTAATCCTTGAGAGGGGGAACTATGTTTGACCTGATTCCTGCCTTAACAGCATACGTAGGCACCACAACGGCTTGGTCACATCTCCTATAAGATTTCTATTTATTCTTTACAATAGAAACTGGGACAGAATTTTTGAGAGTGACACAAAAATTCTTAAAAAAGAAGATCTCTATAACAACTCAAGACTGAAGATACATTGAGAATCGCAATTGGGACAAAATTTTTGAGAGGGTCCTAAAAATTCTACAAGTCATATATCAACAATTTGAGATATCCCAAGACATCTAACTAGGACAGAAATTCTTGAGAATGGCCTTAAAAATTTCTTCAAGCATCACTAGAAGTTTGTAGTAAATTTTGAATATTTCAAGCATATTAGAAGTTTAAGGAAAACTTCAAATATCTTAGGCATCGCTAAAGTTCATAGTTAACTACAACAATCTCTGACACCTTTGGATCTTAAAGTCAACTGCAAAACCTTTCATTTATAGCAGATTTCTGGACGACCGTGTCAAATATTTCGCAAGATTTAAGGATTTTTGAATCCTCTAGAACAAGCTATCGGATACACCGAATTTTCGAAACAAGGACATTCATTTAAGCTACACATGACATGACATTTGTCAGTGATTTTTGTAAATCCCTTTTTAGGCTTTTGATATGTTAAATATTTTGTATAATTTCATCTTATTTCTATTGAGGAGCAAGAGATCAGAGTGATCAATCGAAGATAGGAAGACAAGGAGCAAGCGATTGAAGAACTCAACACAGATCAGTTTGTTTTAAAAACTAACAATTTTTCTGTGGATGCAGGTTTATAAGTTTACCTCAAGATCATCATATTTCTCCATTCAATGAATATGGAGAAGTCAAAAGGGCGAGGAGCTCTCCAAAATTGACAACTTTTCTGTAGATGCAGGAAAGTCATTGAAGTTTTTCAGAAGAAAAGAAACAATTTAGAATACGAGCAACAAAACCTCGTTCAAATTTCCAGCAAAGTATGAGTCACAATGAGTACAATTGTTCAAATATGAACAAGTGAAAGCATCACTCTCAACATATACAAGCATCTATGATGACATCAAATTACATTTTTCAACATCAAGAACATTCGAAGAAAATTCACAAATCACGTCGATATTAGACACGGTAATGTGAACTCTCCTAGAGGGACATTTCTATAGTATTATCAAATGAGATAATACGACCACCAAGAGGGACATTTCTACAGTATTATCGAATGAAATAGTACCACCACCCAGAAGGACATCATTGTCATTTTATCAATGAAGAATCATCATCCTATCAATGGAGGATCAACATCATCCTGTCAATGGATCAACATCATCCTACCAATAGATCATCAACGAAGTATCATCATCCTATCAATGAAGCATCAGCATCATCCTGCCAATGGATCAACATCATCCTACCAATGGATCATCAACGAAGCATAATCATCCTATCAATGGAGCATCAACTTCATCCTGCCGATGGATCAATATAATTCTAACAATGGATCATCAATAAAGAATCATCATCCTATCAATCGAGCAGTAACATCATCCTGCCGATGGATTATCTATCATTAACCTATCAATGAAGCATCGACGTCATCATTATATCATGTAGCAGCATTATCCTACCAATGAATCATCATCATCCTTTCAATGAAGTATCGTCATCCATATCATATCAAGTCATCATCTACTGCGTCAAAATCGATAGAGGCTGACATCAGAACACATGTGCTAAATACAGTAAAACATATTACTTCTCTATTTGAATTACGATTTCTGCTAACATGTTTATTTCATTCTTTGTTGAGAGCATCCAAGAGGATGAATTCTTAAATCAAACCACAGGTGAAGACGATATAAAAAAAGATGTCGCACAACGTGGAACTTTTTCTTAGCACGAGTTGAGAAGCGAATACTATCGAGCATCCACCTCGTTATAGTTGGATAATCATCGAGCTATTCACCTCGTTACAGTTGGATAATCATTGTGTCATCTAGCTCGTTGCAGAGATCACGGAGTTTTCCATGCAGAAAACAAGCAATAACATCTCCAAATCTTTATCAAATTATGAGTTGTAATGGACATACTGTGTTCAAAAGCGGTATCCATTATCTTTTACTCTCAATACTTCTTCATTTTCCCACCTAGTTGAAAAAGATGTTTACGCCTATCCATTAAGATATACTCATTTATTATATGAATGATCTTTCTTTATTTTTGGCTCAAACCGCTAGCTAAAACGACATTATGTTTACTGATCATTTACTTTGAGTGTGCAGATATATACTGAACATGCTTATATGACATATTTCACAGCAAGAGGAACTCAAAAGCATCGTAAGAGATGCTACCACTTTTTTCCAATTACAGTTTCTACTAAAGAGTTTATTTTGGTCCTTGTCAAGAGCATCCAAGTGGATGAATTCTCAACCACAGGTGCGGACGACATCAACAAGGATGCAACACAACGTGAAATTTTTTCTTAGCAGCAAACTGGGACATAGTCCGAAGAGGAGTATCAAACTCTTAGGACGCGAGCTAAGGAGCGACTTCCACCACAATCATTGCACCCCTATTAGAAGGCATGTGGGGTTTTCTTAGAGTTTGTCAGTTTCAGTTTAGCATTCAAAAAATTCTTGATGTTCACTGGAAGCGACTTTCCAATCTGAGTGACAATGCACCAATAGCTTTGAAAATTATGTTCGTATAAGTTCTTACTTATGGATGTGAAGAGTTGTGCATTCATGGCTAAGAGGTTGCAAGCCTCTTTTTCACACTCGATTTATTTGTCACTCTTCCCCAATCGAAGGTTATCTTGCATAAGGGATTTCTTTTCAACCGATAAAGTCAAACTACAAGCAGTCTGATTCCCTAGTTAGGGGATATGTAGGCGGAATCAGTGTTGAAAACTCGGCTGCAATCCAACATTCTCTCTTAAATCTTATTCTCGAGCATTCTAACTTCTTCATAATTCAATATCATGATAGCTTTTGAATTCTTTCGAAATTGTGCATTAAATCAAGCGTATTGAACTACAAGTAACCTGAATTCTCATATAGCCTGAGATATGTAGGAAACCCATTTCCAGGGTTTGGCCATAATTCCCAAAGTCCGTACCAAAAAACTCTTTATTGAAATATGAAGATGTGGTTGGTCAAGATTGGACTCGTCAATTTCATTTGTCTCGGATTTCTTTCATCAATCCAAGTCAAACGAGGGACAGTTGTTGACACCCAATTTTGGACCTCCACAATATGGATTAATCACCGAGCTTCTTAAATTCTGAACGATTTGAAATAATTAGTTTTTATTAAGTTCAAAATATTTTTCAAGTTACTTTTAATTAATTTTATTATTTTTATAATTTTTAAGTAATATATATGTTTTATTTAATTTTGTATATAATTAGTATATTTTATAAACATTTCGAAAATCATCTTAAAAAAGATTTTAATTTTAGCAAGTATTTTAATAAATTAGTTTAGTTTAAATTATGGTTATAGTTTTGAATCATTAGTTTACAATTAAGTTAATTATTTTATTTTGTTAAAATTAAGAAACTCATTAATTAATTATATTAATTCGTCCTATTTAATTATTAGTCAAATTTACTAATGAACTCAATTTAGCTAAGTCCTTAATCCAATGGACCAATTTCTCAATTCCAATCCAACCAATTTCTTCAACTCCTCTTAGTCCAATTTTGGGCCTAATTTCTAGCCCAATTCATTACATCTAGTAGCCAACCCATCCAAACAAACTCCCAGCCAACCCAATCCTTATAACAATTCTCAACAACCCACTTTCAAATCCAATACCCACCGCAACATATAATCCATACACACATAACAATACCCATCAACCCTTGTACGTCAATGTCTTCTTCTCCAGTGTAAAGTGGTGTCCATAAAATCGAAACCCAAATCGAGTGCAACAGCGACTCAGCCCAGCTTGCACCCTTAGCTTTCTCTCTGCCTTATCTTCTCTGTACGGGAATAATCCAGGTGTCTCAATCTGTTGTATCGCTCATCCTTGCTCCGAGAATCAATGGTTGCCCTTATCAATCCGTTCAAATTTGTTGAGAGTGGAGAATATTTCGTACTGAGGATAGCATATTCCTTATCCAGTGAGTTTGAATTCGAATTTTGAATTTGGAATTCACTCAAAATCCCTTCCGAAATTCCCCCCAAATCTGGTCGAACTCCCCTCTTTATAAACTCTCGTGTTCTTCATTGTTGGGGTTGGGGTTTTTTTATTTTTTCTTTGGATTTTATCTTTAAGAAAAGTAACATATAAATAACACACACAGTAATATACTTGAGAGGGGAAGCTCCGAGTTCTGGTTTTCTTTTCTGAAGCTCTCATCGAAGCTTCTTCATCGAAATCCTTTAGTGGTGGTGGAATCGTCTTCAACAACTCGAGTTCAATTCGCTGCCCAAGGAAAAGTGAGAATCTTGCCCTTGTTTCGTTTACAACTCTTGTTTGTTTTCAACCTTTGTATGCATATGATGATCTTACATAAGTAGTTGTTTTTCTGTGTTTTCTTAGAGTATGACTAATTATGAACTAAACACCAGCATTATCTCTTCAAAATGCTAAGTCGTAATGATTTTCTGTGTTGCTTCAGATTTAGTTTAATGACTTGCTTGCCATGGTTAATATTGAATGCTCCTCATACCCCGTTCTCGATTCGTTTGGTAAATGTGGGTTGTTCTGTTGCTTGCTTTGTGAGGTTATCTTTCGTCTCCTATGGATATAAAATCAGTTCTGGATGTTGTCCATGATGTTTGGAGGTCAGCATGTCGGTATTATATCAGTATAGCTTTTACATGCCTAATTTCGCCTTTTTTTATGATTACATTGTGTTTGCCTGCTTGCTTAAATAATGGTCGGGCTTTATTCATGTTTGTCTCCTAAATCAAATCGGTTTTGTCCCCGTTCTTAAAGGAATCATGGTTCATTTCCTCTCCTAGTTGTTTATGCGTATTAAGCAAGGATTAATTTCTCTTTTGTACTCTTCAAGTTAACTTTCATACGCATGAACTCGTTTTAAAGGCCTAGCGAACCTTGTTAATTTTTTTCACTGATTTGCTTATGTTTTAAAGGCTTAGTTTTGTTCCATTAGTACATAGGTTTGCTACTGCCTTTTTCTTAGTGGTTTAAAGCATTGTTTAGTCATTTCTTCATTATTTATGGTCAGCTATGTGTTAGGGAGGAAATTTCACTACAACATTTTAGTCCTACGACCACACTAAATCTGGACAACGCTTGGAAAGTGTTGCCGAAAATACTTTTGGGGTCGCTTTTAAGTTGTAGTTTAAGTTTTTAACTTTTAGCTTAGATAATGTTGACAACACTTGTAAAGTGTACTTTTTAATGGTATAAGCTACACTTTATAAGCGTTATTACAATATAATGTCATTGGCAACAACTATTTACATATATGGCCACACTTTTAAAGTGTCCTATTTTTATAATTGTAAAAACAACACAATACAAATGTGGCCTTAATATTTTCACTAAAATATTATATTCCCTCCAACATTTTTAACTATCTCCCTCCAATTTTTATTGGGCAAAAATAATAATTCATAAAACAATATTAAAAGTTGTTTCCCCCCAAATCACAAAAAAATATACTGATCTGAAGAAGTTTTCCTCACACATTACGCTTTTCTCTCAAGCCTGAAGAACTTTCCTTCACAGATTTCCGTCAAACTTTCTTGTTGAAAATTGAAGAGATGAAAAGCGCAATTATCCTCACAAATTTCTTGTTGAAGAGCTGTTCCGTCAGATTTCTTGTAGAAAATTGAACAAAATGTTTCACAGATGAACATGCCTCACGTCTTAAAACTTTAGGATTGTTGGCATAGGGTTTATCAGGTAAGAAATTCTATCTTTGAAAGTTTAAATTTTAGCTTTAGGGTTTTGATATTCTTGTGTATCTTTGAAAGTCTAAATTTTAGCTTAGGGTTTTGATATTCTTGTGTTGTTGATGCGATTTTTGTTGATTTTTGGGAGACTAGCTCGTAGTTGTATTACCCTGAGCATTAATCACTAAATAAGTATAAATGGGCTGATTAGGGTTGATTCTTCACTTGAGAATTTCTTGCAGTGCTCTATGAAGTATAATAATATATTGTGATTCACTAGGTTGTTGTAGCTCCACTCCACCTGCTAACATTCTTTTCAAATTTCAATGTTACTGGGCTATATGACTGTGTCTATATTCACTAAAGCTTGAATTAATGTGGCGCCATACACAGCTTGCAATTCCTCGAAAAAAGGTAAGTTAGTATAGTATATAATGCTCTTGTTTACAGATTAATTAGTACTTCTCTTTCATTTCTAAATTTGGAGTTGCAGATACGAAAGGTTAGACCGGAGGTGAGCCTGGTGGTGAGAATGGTGTCGACTGTAGGAAATTATGATTACATTACCGACTATGAATTCAAACAAAGAGGCGCCATCAAAGTCACGGTAAGTAAACCACGTGCATGAGTAAGACTAGTAAAATGTCTATTTTAGGCGTAGTTTACACTAAGTATCAACTTTTTCCAAATTCATTGTCATGCACAGGTTGGCTTAACTGGTCTACTTGAAGTAAGGGGATCGATATATACTCACAATGACCAGATAAAAGAAGAAGTTTATGATACACTAATAGCAAAAAACACATTAGGTGCATATCAAGATCATTTCTTTACCTATCACCTTGATTTAGACGTGGATGGACATGAAAATTCCTTTGTTAAAAATAACTTAAAAACTAGGCGCGCGATCAATAAAAGTTCATCAAGAAAGAGTTATTGGACAATTGTTAGTGAAACAACTAAAACAGAATCAGATGCAAGGATTCAGCTAGGTTCATCATAAGGCACCTTTGAAATGGTAGTGGTGAACCCCAACAAGAAAACTAAGGTTTGGACAGAAATAGGCTACTGTCTGATCCCGTAAGGATCTGCAACAAGTCCATTGTTAAGTGATAATGATTAACCACAAATCCGCAGAGGTTTTACCAAGTGCAATGTGTGGGTGACACCTTATAAAAAGTCTGAGAAATGGGCAGGAGGATTATATATTGATCAAAGCCATGGGGATGATGCATTAGCCATATGGAGCCTCATATACATTAGCCATATTATACAGTAAAACCTCGATAAAGTAATATTCGATAAATTAATAATCTCGCTAAATAAATATTTTTCTCCGGTCCCAACTTGGGCCAGTTATATTAAAGTAATATTCTCGCTAAATGCATTAGATAATAATTAAAAATAAAGTATTAAATGCCCAAAAAAAATATAAAGTAATAATTACTAGAATACATTAAGAATTTATATATATTTAATCAGTCAATAATACTAGACCAATAACTATTTCTTTTTAAAATATGATTCTATAGTTGATTGTTTTTTCTTCCCACCAAAACCAAAATTAATCTCTTCCTTAACTTTTTGAAGAGCGAACACAATTTTTGAAATATTTTGTTCGTGTTGTACCAAATAGTTTGATAATGTAGGCATTGCTTGAAATGCCTCTTTTGACGATATATGTGGGACAATGCTACTATCATCTTGTTCAGGATCATTCTCATCTTCATTATTCATTACAGATTGAATAATCTCTTCCTCTGTAGGTGATTCCATAACTGTATCATTCTCGTTAGGGTAGTTCAAAAGATGTTCAACATCCATCACATTTCTGTAGGCTAAATTAGAAATGACATCATTTAATTATTGGATACCTTCATCTAATTTACCAACTTCTTGGATATCTTCATCTAGTTCACCAACTTGTGGTTTGGAAACATTGTTTTCTTCCGATCGGATCTTGCAATGCCGAAAACAATTTGCAATTGTTATTTCTTTCACATCAAAATTTCAAATCAAGTTAGAAAAATTAATAGCATTCAAAATATTAATTTTTTCAGTATTTGATGCTTCAACCTCAAGGCCTTGTAGGATGCTGAAATAAAGACAACGATGATAATGAGCTTTGAATGCTCGAATAATCCTAACATCACATGGTTGAATTTTAGACGTTGTGTTAGGAGGTAAGAAAAACAACTCTACATTTCTTAGGCCTTCAACTATCTTTGGATGAGCTGAGCAATTGTCTACTATTAACAAAACCTTCCTGCCATTCATTCTCTTATCAAACTAGCCAACATATTCTTGGAAAAGCAAGCTAGTCATCCAATCTTTCATGTTGGATCTATACATGCAATTAAGATTGTTCATGTTCACATTTTTAAAGCATTTAGGATTTGCAAACTTACCAATAATCCACAATGATACTTTGTCAGATCCATCACCATTGCAACAAAGAGCAAGGGTAATTCTCTCTTAGTCTTTTTTGCGACCTTCAAGCTGCTTGGTAGCAAGTGAATGATCAGCTTCCAATTAGTAAAATAGTCAAGTTTCATCCATATTATAAATATCCTTCAATTCAAACTGATCTAGTTTTGACCGTATGCTAGGCAATTCGTTTTCAATATTCTCGATGATAACTGAACCACTTTCACCAAAACGTTTGTAAGACTTGAAGTCTTTTACAATCTTTTAAAACTTGTTTAAAGACTTGAGTACTTGAGCATGATGATGAGAAGAGTTGAGTTCATGTTTCCAAAATGAATATAAGGGAACTAAATGTTCTCGATTGTAAATGTTTTACATTTAAAAACGAGAGGAAACCTTGATTTCCAATGAGTTCATGGAGTTTTTGAGCATAATCTCTTTTAAGAGAACCTTTTGAGTAATAAACTCAAAGTTTGAGGATGAGGAAATTTTTTTAGACATATGAGCATGAGTTATATTATTGGGAGTAGTAGTGAGCACCGATATGGGGACGAGTTTAGACAACTCAAATTCCTCATGATAAACCATGTATGCCAACATGGGTAAAATGTCATACTTTTTAGACGATTCCTTATTACTTTTAAGCATAGCTTAGTGGATCCACTTAGTTGAGAATGTCTTATATTCCAGCAAGGTATAGGACAGTTCTGGCAATGTGGGCGAGACGTTGTATCATCACATAGCTCATAGTGATAGCTGTCAGTTAGAAAATCTCTCAAATAAGAGTAAAAGAGTTTATTGTTATATTTTTAAATACATTGAGATATTATTTACTGTTTTACAAGCTTTCTTTATACTGCATCCTTATTGTTGCTTTTATATTGAATTAAGTTACGTATTTCTAAGTTCAGTTGAGTTGAATTGAGATGAGGTGAGTATGTTCTTATTTTTTTTATCAATTCAAGCTTATGAATGTGCTTTAGAGTTCCCCTTGCATGCTCGTACATTCAATGTATTGACAATATTTGGCCTGTATCTTTTTATGATGCAGATACATGTATTCAGGGTCATTAACAGGCGCTCCGTTGATACTACTTGCAGTCCCAGTTAGCTTTGGTGAACCTCCTTGCTTTCGGAGGATTTCCATTTTTATTTTCAGTCTTGTTAAGATGTTGTAGGTCTTGTCCGAGGTCTATCACAGTTATTAGAGGCTTCATATACAATAGTGTTTTGAAGAGTCTTTTCCATTTTTATTGTTAATGTTTTAGACTTGAGTTGCCTTCTTATGGCTAGTTGAATATTTTAAAATATTCTGAGTTATGTATTTTGAGACATTTGAGTTAAATCTTTGCATTTGAGTTCCTATGTTGTTGAGTAAGTCTTCCGCTGAGTATTGAGTCAGGCCAGAGGTTCGCTTGGGAACTAGTAATAGTTCTCGAGTGTTGGTCACGTCCAGGGTGTAGGCTAGAGGCGTGACACTATTTTAAGTGAATAATCTGCACTGATCATTTGGGTTCGTGCTTAGCATAGGCCATGACCTAGTTAGTAATAATAAGGAAAACTTTTCAAAATAACAAACATTAGGCGCTCAATACCTACATTTTGCTTTATTACGAATAATAGCAAAATGTTGGGAGAGGAAAGAGGAGAAATGGGAGCGAGATCTAAAAGAGAGAGGAGAAAGTGTATTTATTTTGCAAATTTCGGAGAAAAAATGCAAATACAAATTGATTTGTATCAAAATAAATACATATTAAGAGGAGAGAGGCGAGCGGAATCAAGAGAGGGAGAAGAGAGGATTGTATTTTGTATTTACTTTGCATTGTATTACGTATTTATTTTATATCAATTGTATTCGAAATACAACGAATTATATTTTATATATATTGGCATTGTATTCTTTATTTATTTTGTATCAATTGTATTCAAAATACTATGAATACAATTATATTCATCTTCTCTTTGATTGGATACAAACACATTTGACAGAAAGAATGAAAGCTTATTGTATTCGTACAAATACAAAAATACAAAGTACAGTTTTTCGAATATAATTGAAATAATATACAAAAGTATCACATATATTAAATTTAATACAATTGATACATTATACATTTGAATGAATTTCTTTTTATTGACATGAGAGAGAAAAACACACACAGAGAGAGGGGGGCCAGAGAGGGAGGAGAGGCAAGGGAGAGAGAAGAAGGGTACAAATAAAGAGCATCCGGGGGGGGGGGGAGGGTGGGAGTAGGAGGAGAGGGCAAGTGAGAGGGAGGGGAGAGAGATCAACACTTTGCTATACTAATAACATATTGTTCCTTTTTATAAAAAAAATTAAACTATTACTCCCTCCATTTCAAAAAGAATGACCTAGTATTCTTTTAGTCTGTTTCAAAAAGAATGACCCCTTTCCTTTTTTGGCAACACTTTAACTTCAACTTTTCACGTGACATGTTTAAGACCACAAGTTTAAAGAATATTTTGGTACATCTGACATAACTTTAATTTAGAACCACAAGATTAAAAAGTCTTCTTTCTTTTCTTAAACTTCGTTCCAAGTCAAACTAGGTCATTCTTTTTTAAACAGATGGAGCACTATTTTTCATATATAAAGAGTCAATATCTTAAAACGTCACTGAACTGTGGAAAATTATCTAACAAAGTCACTGAACTTTGTTTTATATCAATAAAATCACTAAACTTTAGACTTTTTTCTTCAAAAATCATTCAACTACATTTATCATTTAAATAAATTTCACATGATAAACTAAATTATTTTTTATGTATTTAATTATAAACCCACAAACAAATAAAATTATAGAATCTATTTATTTTTATGTCATATAATCATAAACCCGTAAGTAAACAAAATTATCTATTTTTTCTATTTTTATACCATGTATGTTTTTTCTCATTTTGCAAAACAAGTACTCCCTCCGTTCCATTTTATGTGAGGTAGTTTGACTCGACATGAAATTTAAGAAAGAAATGAAGATTTTTAAAACTTGTGGTCCAAAATGAGTGATAGAAATTTGTGTGACTGTAAATCATTTCATTAAGGGTAAAATAGACCTTTTATAGTTAAATTGTTATTTAATATAGAAATGTGTCATTTTTTTTAGGACTGACTAAAAAGGAAAGTAAGTCATATAAATTGGGACATATGGAGTAGTTACGTTTTTCTTTGGATTATGTCAGAAGCTCAAAGTTTCTATCATATCAATACCATTTGAAACACTTGTCCTAATTTGTGTCTGACATAACCACAAAAAATTACAAAAATAATTTTAATATTTTGCTATGATTTCTAGTCTTCTTCTTTCTTCTTTTGATTCTGAACTTCAATAAACTACTCCTCCATAATTTTTAGGAGTCGATAAAGAATTAGAAGAAGCAGGAGACTCAACTTACCAGGGGAAATATGGTTTTACTATTAGATGAATTCAATTTATGGGTAGGTTGGATATAATAATAAAATAGATTCTAAAATTTTATTTATTTGTGGGTTCATATTAAATAGCATAAAAAAATAATTTAATTTATCATGTCAAATTTATTTTAATGATGATTGTAGTTAAATGATTATTGAAGATAAAACTCTTAAGTTGATTATTGATACAAAATAAAGTTTAATGACTTTACTAGATAATTTATCATAGTTCAATGACCTTTTAAAATAGGGAAAATGTTCAAATATGTCATCGAACTTTCAGAAAAAGTTCATTTATGTCATCTGTTCAAAGTTTGACTCATCTATGACATTGTTGTTAAAGAAAAGACTCATCCATGCCATTTTTTTTAACTCCAATTTTGCAAAATCACTTTTTACACCCCAAACAAGGTTTAACATTTTTCAATTGAAATTTGGATCAAATGTACTCTTTTTGTTTTTTCTTTCCTTAAGAACACCAAGAACATATGAACATAAACAACTCCCAAATTTTCAACATATTCAATTCTTTACGAAATCATTTCAAATTTCGACTACATCATTAATTTCTTTTTTTAAAAAAATCAAAATTCTAAAATCATTTGTAGAGTTTTAAAAAATTACTTGTATTAAAACAAAATATTCCAAAAAACAAAAATCAGTCAAATTTTTTTAAAAAAATAAAAAATCTTTGATTCATGTTTTTGTAGTTGTTTTTGATATTAGATCTCTGTTTTCTAGTGTTTTTTGAGTCTATGTTCAAAATTTTAAATGATTTGAAGTTGGGGAGAAAATTCTACTTTAAATAATGTTGTAGTTTTGAAACTTTGAAGAAATTTCAAATGAGTCTTATTAAATTAGGTTGAATTCGCACTCAAAAGATATTGAATTTTGATATTTAACTCGGAGGGAAACTACTCAAAACTACGGCTCGTTACAATTCCTCTTTAACGAGCCGTAGCCCATAGCCCGTAGCCCGTAGCCCGTAAGTGATCCTAAAAGAAGCCAACCGCACTTTCTTTTAAAAAAAATTATGAAGTCAGAAAGAAGCAAAATACAGCTATTACTGCTTTAATTTTCGCTAAAATGAAAAACTCAAAAGTAAGAAGTTTGGCCACCAAAGATGTGATGCAGAGGACTATTCTTTTCTTAATCAAAAGTTCTAAATTCCAGGTGTGATGTGAATATAAAATAAAATCTTGATAATTGATGGTTTTTTTCTTGAATAGAGTCTTACACAATGTAAATTTTAATATAATTAAAATAATAATGCAAATACTGAAGATGGAGAAAAAAAAAAGTACTCGTTTTGTTATACTTTATATAATTTATTTTCAGTTTTAATTGGTGTAGAAAAAATTAAATTTATATATTAAGTAACAATTTAATTTTAAAATATTTATTTTATCTTAATAAAATAATTTATATTCATACAAATTAATTTACAAATTTCAAACTTTTTTTTTTTTCTTAAACTCTATTGACTTAACTCATATAAAATGAAACGACGGACCAAAGTTTAGTGGTGGGGCAGTGGTGCTGATTCGAATGCTAATAATAGATAAGAGTTGAGAAACATTCTGAAATTGGATTTTTGCGAGAACACTGTGTTGCTACTGCGGCAGACAAAAATCAGAAAAAACAACTTATCTTTTTTATGGATCGATTTTTTTGTGTTGTATTTTTCTCTCAAAGTTTTACATCTTCACGTCATTTATAATGCTTTTCACACTGTATTTGCACTGTTGTAGCTCAAATAATTTCATTGCGCCGCATGAAAGCTAATTTGGAACCTTCTTGAGTGAGTTTTTTTTCTTTTTCTGAAGATTAATGGATAAAAATATTCCATTTCTTTTTTCTCATAATGCACGTTCAATCAGTTTTTGTTTGAATTTTCTGATTTTGGATAACTTTTCTGCAAATGGGGTTTGAGTCCTTGTGATGGTCTATTGTTATAGATTTTAAAAGTTTATCTTTAAATATTTGCTTTATCATAAAATTTGATTAGATTTTGAACCCATTATCTTCGGATATGTATATTGAAAATGACCTCTGTATAGGTAGGGTAGGTAACGTTTGTGTATATTCTATAGTGTCAGACTCCACCTAGAGATACACCAAGTATATTATTGTTGTTGATTTTCAAATATTTTCATGTTCAAATTCCTAAAAAATTGGTCTGAGTCGGGTTTTAGGAACTTTCACTAGTATAACTTCAAATTTTTTGTAAGTAAAATGCATGTACAAACACAATTTCAAATTCCAAAAAGTCAAAGTTTTCAAGTTTCAACTGTGACGAAAAAGGGGGTTAAGTGTTTTCCTTTTTGCCTTGTTATTAGTTTGTATATATTTATGTTCCGCCTGAAAAATACTAGATTCAATTGAAATCTGTAAGTAGTATATAAACTTTCATCCTCCAATGTCCTGTTATGTTTATCAAAGATGCTATGTCTTGGAAATTTACATTTGCCAATATGAAACACTTTTTTTTTGGGTGGTAGTGGTTGTTTGTTCATATTTGTGCATTTTTCCAGAATCAGTTGATACTTTTTGTCTAAAAATATGAGTGGTGCTCTTTAATTCATACCATTCTGATATATGTCTTTGCTGTGACAGGTTCTTTTCTACTTGTTTTCTCAAAAAAAGAAACAATTTGGTGAATTATATATATATATATATATATATATATATATATAAAGAATTAGTTAAAGGGCGGTGGTGTCAGTGGAGCGCAAGTGGGATTGCCTCTGATTTTGAAGAAACTATAACTAGCATTTAACAGATACAGAATCAGCAAAGAAATCAATTTTTTTTCTTGTTGAAGGCTTAAAAAGGCTCTGAATTTTAGATCAGAGGTGAAGAGAATTCGCGCCGGAAGATGAAGTATATGAAGCTTGGATCTAAGCCTGATCAGTTTCAGACTGAAGGAGATAGTATCAGGTGAATAATGAACTTAAATTTTGGTGAATGCTGTTGAGTTTTGTTTGTTCTGCATATATTTCTTGTTTCTGCTTTAATATGTGTTACTCGTGCCGAGGTCTTTCGAGATTACACTGTTGTTGTTGTTGTTATTTCTTATTTCCAGATGATTTAAAGTTTTATGCACTGATCGACAGGTTATGTACTTTTTATATTACTATAGTGCTATGGTTGTTGAAACTTTTGTTGTCTTCATTTAAGTTAGTTTTTTCCTCCCATATTACAAACACAGAAAGCACATCATGCTGTACAATTTTGAGTTATAGTTGCTTAAATCAATCTTCAACTGTTTGGTTGGGAAAAAAATTGAAACTCTAAGTTTGGCTGTGAGTTGCGGGGACTCTTCACTTTCGATGCTGCACCCGTGTAGGATTCTTCAAAAATATAATACTTTTGGAGAATCCAACACACACCCGTTCACATTTTGTGGAGTCCGAACAACATAGGAGCTTGGTTGGTTTTGCAGGTGGCATATGAAGATGAATATGAGTAGCAAAAAATTGAAAATAATGTTAGCATGTTGGTTGGTAGAAGCACTGTGATATGGAGTAGCAATAGAGAGTTTCATAAATGGCTTACAAACTTATTAGATATCAAATGTTTTTCTTGAAACATATACTTTTGACAACTTTAGATCATCAATCATCAGAAGATGATTTTGTCAACAAAACTATGTTCTTGAAAAATGTTGTTTTTCAAACTAGACTGGACCTTTAAGTTAAATGTTTTCACATTTATTGGCCTTTCCGGAAACTCCTATTGAATATTTTCGATTAATTCTAACAATCAAAAATAATAATTCGACCACTTCCCTTATCATACGAGAACTAACCTAGGTCATTGCCTTGTTCTTGGTACCTCAAAACAGGCATATCCAAATCAAGATAGATATGCCCTTTGCTGTCTTTGATTTGTAGTCTATTTTACACAGTCTAATACTCTTGATGCGTTCTAAATCATTGCACTGGTGTGTTTATGTTTGACTTGTATAACGTGTCTGAGCTCATTTATTTCACATTTTCAGTAAGTAAAAGAAAACAGTATATTTCTGGTTGTGTTCTTTTGAATTAATACTGTGTTGATCCAGTTGAAACCTGGATCAGAGAGGGTGTGGTAGTACCTTAAAGGTAAAGTAGTATATAGGTTTCTTTGCCTTCTCTGAACTAGGATCCAATACTTTGGAAAAAAGTGTTAGTGATACCAAGGAAGCGTTCTAATAGTGTTATCTCTTCTTCCACGCCTCCCCGAATGTGCAACTAATGAAAATCACAGTGATGGTGTGACTGCTCAGGGACTGCTCCAATACATTTTTAGGCTGTAAATATGTTAGTAGCTTTACATACCGAAGAACTTATTACTTAAGGGTCATTTTCTCAAACTGGAAATGAAAATTATGCTTCAGGAAGGGAAACGTACACCATTATTACATGCAGAGAGTTAACAAACACACCCCTCTTTCTGTGTGTAAAATCTAGAATGAAGGAAAAGGAAAAGTATGCTACAAGAACTTAGATCATGTGGCAGTTACAATGCCCTTCATGAAAAGAAGACTTTTAACATTCATATATTTAGGATAGGTCCTTTGTTAGTTAGTAAACCTCCAGTTTTCAGTCTACGCATATCAACTTATATAGCACTGGTTGTTTCAAATATTTGCTTGTAGTTATTCGTCTACGTTTCACATATGAAAAAGTGATGTGGTAATTTGAGATTAATGGTAGAGTTTTCATTAGGCATATGATCTATGAACTTTATATTCAGGTATGTAGCAGCTGAATTGGCTACTGACATGGTTATCAATGTTGGAGATGTGAAATTTTACCTCCACAAGGTAAGTAACCTTTCTCATTCCATATTTGTCAGTTGTTTTCTGAATGAGAAATAGCAAATATACTAATAGAAGTACATTTTCTTCAGTTCCCCCTTCTGTTGAAGAGTTATCGCTTGCAGAAACTGATTGCTTGTACAAACAAGGAAAATAGTGATGAAATCAACATCCATGATATACCTGGTGGACCTGCTGCTTTTGAAGTATGCGCAAAGTTCTGTTATAATATGACAGTAACTTTGAATGCATATAATGTCGTTGCAGCTCGTTGTGCAGCAGAGTACTTGGAAATGTATGAGTCAGTTGAGAAGGGAAATCTTATCTACAAGATTGAATTTTTTCTTACGTCTAGCATCTTCCGGAGCTGGAAAGACTCCATCATTGTTCTTCAGACCACAAAAGCTTTTCTTCCCTGGTCCGAGGAATTAAAAATCGTTAGTCATTGCCTGGAATCTGTAGCTTCTAAAGCTTCTGTAGACACCTCAAAGGTGGACTGGTCTTACACTTATAACCATAAAAAGCTTCCATCTGAAAACAGAAGTGATCTGCACTGTAATGAGGTGAGCTGGCAACAACTTGTTCCAATAGACTGGTGGGTTGAGGACCTTTGTGAGCTTCATATTGATTTGTATAAAAGGGTCATAGTAACAATAAAAACAAAAGGAAGGATTTCTTCAGAAGCAATAGGTGTAGCATTGAAAGCATATGCCAACCAGAGGCTCCCGGGATTCAGCAAGGGCAGTATACAAGGAAGTGATCCTGAAAAGTATCACATGGTTGATACGATTACATGGTTGTTGCCCAAAGAGAAGAACAGTGTTTCTTGCAGTTTCTTGATCAAATTGCTGCAAACATCTATTGCATTCGAATGTGGACAAAGGACGAGAAGTGAACTGAAGAGGAGGATTGGCCTGCATATGGAAGACGCAACAGTAGGTGACTTGCTAATTCAAGCTCCAGATAGTGAGACTATAAAATTCGATATTGACATAGTACACGACCTCGTAGAGAATTTCATGTTGCATCAAAAGGGCGGTCACATTGATAGTTCTGCAGATAATAGATTCCATGATATATGCCCTGCGTTTGCATCAGATGCTTCCAAAGTAAAGGTGGCTAGGGTAATCGATGGATACCTTGCTGATGTTGCTAGAGATCCAAATCTACCACTATTGAAGTTTATCAATCTTGCAGAATTGGTCTCTAGCTTCTCTAGACCTTCCCATGATGGAATTTACCGTGCTATTGACATGTATCTTAAGGTATCATTTTGTACTTCTCTTGTTTGAGTTGCAGTTTGTGTTCATGTAAGCTCGAGAGCCTCACTCTTGAGAGGGAAAATGCCATATTATGTGAAGAATTTCTCGTCAAGGATCATGAATGATCATTATTTTGTTTTGACAGGAACATCCTGGGATAACCAAAAGCGAGAGAAAAAGAATTTGTAGGCTATTGGACTGCAGGAAGCTATCAGCTGAGGCCTGCATGCATGCTGTGCAGAATGAGCGCCTTCCTTTACGAGTAGTTGTACAAGTTCTGTTCTTTGAGCAACTCAGAGCCACAGCATCATCCGGTGGTGGCAGCACTCATGACCTGACTAGATCGGTCAAGTCTTTGCTCCCGGTGGGATCTCAGAGGTGCTCCACATCTGCTACATCCAACATTGAGGACAATTCGGATGCTGTGCTCACAGCCAAGGAACTTAAAGCTCTGAAAGGTGAGCTTGCTACTCTAAAATTGAGAGACAGAGGAGATAACAATTGTAGTAACTTGAATGACACAAAAACAAATGCTGCAACGGTTAACGATAGCAAAGTGAGGAGTTCAATCATGTCCAAAAAGATGCTCTCAAAACTATGGTCAAATAAAGATATACAAAGTGAGAATAGCAGCTCAGATACATCAGAAAGCCCATCATCTTCTAATTCAGGGGAAACAAAGTCTAGCTCATGTAGAAGTGGGAGGCATTCCCTCTCTTAGTATTAGCTGAAAAGTTGCCATAAGTTCAAAACCGACCACAGACCAGTGCCCAATATTTAAGAGGAGAAGAGTAAAGAGACGTGTCCATTTGAACCATGCACTTGCTGTCCATCATAGATTTCTCGTTTATATAAGAAAAAAACATAGCTGCTGAGTGAACATAGTTTCCTTCATCATGTAAACTGTTGCACTCCCTGTTGACTCTAGGCTAATCCACTTAAAGAGAAAGTATAGTTAAGAGAAAAGGAAAGTCTTTGTAGAATGAAACAAAGTTCTATGGTAGCTTTCAAATTCTTTCCCTGAATGTTTTCTTTTCTGTTAATAAGCGGCTCCCATACACCAATTGTATCATATTCTTGACAATAAAAATCTCTACTATTATTAGTTGCTGCTATACTTTACTTTTTGCTTCTTGAACTTACAAGCTTCGGGTCGGGTTGAAAGTGAGGAGTGCTTACTATCTAAGCAAGTTCCTCCGTATTAGCTATACTTCACTACTTACCATCAGTAGTAATTTTTTTGGTGTTAGGTGTTATAGTTTGCGCAATGAATACAGTCTATGTCAATTGTATACATGTGCGATGAATACAACATCTATTTTTGTACACGCAATGGATACATTGGAGCCAACATACAGATAAATAGGGATGTCTACAAGAATACAAATACAGAGGTGACATAATCACAAAAATATAGTAAACAAGGATTCACTCATAAGAATATAGTCAAATAAGGATATAAACAACAAAATACATCCCATCCATGTTTAAAAAAACCAATAGGCGAAATATATAGAAATATAAGGGTGGGTACAAATAATAAAAATACATTCTATATCTTTAAAAAAAATTAATACACACATGATACGAGATACAAAAAATCATCCCATAGACATAGAGTGACATACATTGAAATATATTTCTAATAATACCTGGAATTTATCTTATATTCACTGACAATATTAATAAATTTTATGCAATCAACACAATTTAATAAATTATAGAAAGTGACTTGTCTTATCGTATGCAAAGTTTAATTTTTTATGTATTAATTATTTATTCCACTTTCTGTACTGCATAATTTTCCATCATACTGTATACATATATTAGTTATATGATCAAAGTAAACACCGTATTAATTTTATACATGAATAATTACCTCCTAACCGGGTAATAGAAACATTAAGGAACTTGGTCCCATTTTATTAAAGCAAAACAACTAAATTCTAGTTTGCAATCTTTTCTTGTCATTCACAAGCCATGCAAACTTCAATCCAATCATTCATCTTTCTCACTCTCTCCATTAGTAAGAACCCTTTAATTAAATGCTCCACAGTCTATACGAATATTTCCATTCTTACCCGTCTTCACACCAACTCTGCCCAATTTAGTCATCGCATTAACAAATGCGGTTTCAAAAACTTTGGAATTACTGGCCCACAAATCAACAGTACCTTTGGACCTTTGATCTGTGAATAAAACTTGATCTGATGTGAATAGGCCCATTCCTTTTTGCAAGTTTTGGAAATACACATTGTCAAAGGCTCTAGGTGTTATTGGGTCCATGTTGATGGCTATTCTTGGGTCCACATTTTTTGGACACATTTGTTGTAATTGGGCTGCATATGTCTTGTTTAGACTTGGGTCCACTGGGTTTTTAGGGCTAAAGTTGAAAATTCGGTTTGATAATTGGTCGCAATGAGAAAATCCAAGAGTATGGGCCGCTGCATGATAAAATCATATAAAACTTATAAGCAAGTTTGATACATACTTCTTCCAGCGAAGCTAGAATTTCAATTTCTTGAATTTTGCATTTGACTTCTTATACTAATAACTAGGTTCTAAATAAAATATGTGCACATATTTAATAAATTTCTTAAAAAAAATACGTTGTCTAGCAGAGGTGAGGTCAAAACTAAGAGTTTGGAGGTTCTAAAATTTTACGACAGAAGAGAAAGATATTGCAAAGCATACTTCCTTTAAAAGGTGGAAAGCATTTCCACAGCTCCTTTCTTACCACTGAGCCTTCAACCAATTTTGTTAGAAGAGTCACAAGTTAATATACATATATATATTTATTTAATTTTTTTAATACAAATACGGAGCCTACAAAAAATATTTATTAGGCTCGTCCGAACCCATTTACTAATTTTTTTTTCTAGGAGTGAATGGACCTTATAATATGGACGTACATATTTATTAATTCATCTTGCATGTGTTTTTATGTGTCATATCAAATTTGGAAGTAGACTGCATTTTTATATGAGAAAGAGACAGCTACGTGTGGGATAAGTCAGTCCAATATGCTAATTGGCACCATTGACTAAACTAGCTCCTCTTTATATAAAATGCCAAAAATATGCCTGTCATAGAGGATTGAGGGCTTTAACAGCTGGATTACATAATGACTAGATAATTTTTAAGAATATTATGACAATTTAGATATCAGTATGAAAAATGTTTTCTTAAAAGAAAAAAAAAACGAAATCTTACTTAAAACGAACGATATCATCATGTAAAATGAAACAAATAAAGTATGAGAAAATTACCAGAGAGGGCAATCATATCAGCCTGATTTAAACCATGAGAGGCAAACATTGTATTGAGTTGATCCAAATTGAAAGTAGGTTTAGGCAAGTTTCCCCCCACATTTGAAGATTTTGATGTCAACCCATCTAATCTTCCCAATTCCACTGCATACCCTGGTCCACCTGACTGCATGTATTACACAAGTTATGCCTTTTAAGTTCCATATAATTTTGTCTCAGTTGATATTTATTTATTATAATTTTGAATATGACTTAAATTTATATAAAATTAAATAAATAGATATATGTATATTCACATACTGTATTATATGAATTTGAATACAAATATCAAACGCCCAATTAAAAGAAAAGGAGATGAAAAAAGTATAGTACATACTAGCTGAATAACATCTCGAGTGGCTAAAGCAAGAATATCAGCACAGGAAACTTTATTTTTACAACTTGGGATCGCATCAACTGCAGCTTTTGCTTTGATAACAGTGTCAAATCCATCTCCAGCCAATGAAAGATTATCTGGGTGATCTTTTTCTGCTGTGTTTCCTGACGTTGATGCTATTATCACCGATGCATCACAACCCTACATCAACATAAAAAAAAGGATATATAAGTCGATAAAAATTATTCGAAATCATATAAGATTGACATTCTTACACGGTTAGACGCCATTGACCGGATATGTAGAGGGTGTATAATATAATACGAGAATCAACAAGATCAATGGAGCTTTGAACGATATAACTGTCGAGAGGTGTTAAATGATATCTTTAACTAGAAAATTACACTGTTTAGTTAGGTCAAAATTTTAGTTATATATACATATATATATTATATGTCAACTCCTTTTATTGTTTCACATGTCTACTTTTTTTTTTTTTAATATCATAATAACCCCTTGATAAAATTAAATTCTGGCTCCACCACTACCTGACATCAGTGACAAGGAATCAATGATATGCAACGTTAACAACAACATATTCAGTGAAATACCACAAATGAGGTCTGGAGAGAGTAGAACGCATGCAAACCTTATAATTACCTTATGGAGGTAGAAAGACTACTCCCGAAAGACCCTCGACTCAAGGGCAACAAATTCAAGTACAAAGAAGAAGAAAATAATGTAAAATTAATTATATGTGTCGGGTTATGGTACTTTATTACGACAAAATGAATTTTTCAACTTAATTTTGACCTCAAAAGTTAAATCAACATGATAAAGAATAGCACAAGACCCGTTTGTCCATTCTTTCGATAAATGTGAGACCTTATAATACGGAATATAATGCAGGGGGAGAAATTAAAGTATTTACGTACCTCAACAAAGCAATCATGGAAGAAAAGACGAAGAACAGCAGGAATTGTGACAAACGTTTGTTTGAATTTCTGGTTAACAACATTACGCACAATGGATTCAACATTAGGACAAGTTTGGGCATAAAAATTGGTTCTGAGTTGAGCAGCTACCAAGTTTGGCATGAAAATACTAACACAAGAAATTGTCAAAAATGATATAATAAAAACTTGTAAATGACTCATTATTTCTATATATAATCAAAAAAACAATATATTGGTTTACATATATTGAACTTTAGACAAGGTTATATATAAGGTGAAATTAAGGAGAGTTGCAAGTTGGCTAAAGAATCTTTTTGAATTATGAATACAAAAGTGGTTGAGCTTTTAATTAATTAAAGAAATACAATAGTGTTTTGGGGATTGTTTATTAGCCGCCTTAAATTTGTTTTTTCTTAGTATAGTACCTTAGCTTGATTATGTGCTGTTCTCTAATTAGTAATTTAATTAAGAGAACATTAGGCTAAAATATGATTAATACGAGAAATGGAAATTTAACATGTTTTTATTATTAACTAGAGAAGATAAGAGAACATAGTACCTTTGGCTAAAGTCACTTTGATGGACCAAGTTTGGTTGTGTGGTGGAGAAAGTTTAAGCAAATTTTTGTTTGGTAGAACAGCTATATCAACACTTGTACTTGTATCGGATTGTGTTTCTATTCTATAAATTTACAGGGGTTTTAAAATCTAAATTAAACATGTTAATTTGGTCAAAATAGTATATTTTAAACATCTATAACGATTGATATGTCAAGGTTTGACTTTAATTGAACCGAATTGGATAAAGAGCATAATGAGACTTTTCATCGTTACCTACAATGAACTTATATGATACGATGCATGTGATACAAATATCTAAGTAACAACCAAAACAAACATTGTATTTAAACTAAAGTATTGTATCATACCATTAGAACGATCGTCCAATGAAGGTGTAATTAAAGCGCAAGTTCTTAGGTTTTTCATACTTTGCTTCTTTTTTATCCAATTTTGTTTCCATAATGTTCCAATTCAATTCTTAAGCTCCCCAAACCACAAAATCAACAATAATTAGGCAAAGTAGGGCATATTTAACACTCACATTACATTTTTTGTTTTTTTTTTTTAAAAAAAAAAAGGTTAAGACATGGTGTGTATAATTGATATAAATCATAAACATAGATCCCCAACATAAGATTCCAAAACTATTTTCTTTTGTCAAGTGGTAACCTGCATTGGCATATGGCAGACACACAATTACATCAAGGTTTAAATTAATAAAAATATTTGGCCTTGTTATATAAAAGATTTCAGATTTTCTTTGATTTTGTGCCCTTCACCAGAATAATTGTTTGTTGATAGGTACAGAGGATGAAGTGTTAGGTCAATGATTCCTCAACTTAGATCTTAGATACTATATTTTAAGATTCTTAGTATATATTGAACAGATTGTATATTTAAAATTATGAATTCATATCTAATATATATTCAAAAAAAAAAGTGTTAATAATTATAATTAAATAAAAAAATTATTTGACATCTTAACTTGTCAAATGCTAGATAGAAATATATACATGCACATGAATTGGAATAAAGGGGGAGTTTGATTATTATTCAAAATTGAGGGAGGAGTTTGATTATTGTTCAAAATTGAGGGAGGAATTTGATAGGTGAAAATGATTTTCACTCTTATAAAATGGAGTAAAAGATTTTTGTATAATTATTTTTTTAATTTGATTTATAATTTTGTATAAAATGGAGTAACAGATCATTATGCGTCCAAAAGTATTTTTTTTTTGAAAGAGCCAATTTCTAAATCTTATTATTCCTGGATTTTGTGTTTCATTGATTGATATTTCAGCTTGAGTGAGTCACTCTCTATTGGTAGGTGCCAAGTTTTCTTCGTAGATATGATTTTCTTCTTGTCTTGGTACGGAAAAACAAAAAAAAAGTGTGATTTTTGAACTTTGTTGTATTTATTTGTCTTCCTCCTAAAAAACACAGATAAAATATTAATGTGCAATAATGCACATATTTCTTCTTATATTTTTTCAAATAAATTTATTGTTTACATTTTCCATGGTTTTGCTAAAACTTTCTTGTTCACGTGATTAAACAATTTGAAACTTTTACATTTTTATGTAAGATGTATCTACTTGTTTGATTCTATTACGATTTTGACCCGTCGTGAGAAACACTCACACTAATTTCCAATGGGAGAATCAACTAACTACTCTCACACCCAGTCTAATAATCAATAAAAAATAAGCAGTTTCAAAAATTTTAAAACACTCTTTCAGTAAGGAAAAACAAATTGAGATAAACACCAACATTGGTTGTGGTGCACTGGTGGGAGTGTTTTACCCTTAATCAGAAGTCTCGGGTTCGAGTCCTAGGTATGGAGAAAATACTATTGGGAGCGCCACCCTCAAATGGGCCCTGTAGAGCGCGATCCGTATTTTGTCGGAGTTCCAATATGGGCTCCGGACACCGGGTGGAAAATTAAAAAAAAAGTTGAGATAAACAACCATAATTTTCAAACAATGCGGAAGTAACCCTCTTAGAACTTGAAAGTCATAGTAGCAAAACTCTAATTGTCTAAAATAAGGGGATGCAACCCCAAAACTCAAGAAAACATAAATCTAAGAAGACCAAGCCTGAAGAGATGAACTAAGATGATAGGAGGAATTCATGCAACCCGGAAGAAGTAGCTCACCTTGGATTCATATATCACGTGTCTCACAACTTAGGTTTTGAAGCAGCCGCCTAGGTATGCTTATACTTAAGAAAGAAAAACAAAATACAATATCAGTACACAATCACAGTGTACTGGTAGGATCATCAGCTAGTTCCAGAATAAGAAATATGAATCATGCAAGCACAACTTAGTCAAAAAAAAAAAAAGATAATGTACAATTATAGCACAAGTACAATATAACTTGAATTCTTGGTCCTTACCCTGTATGTTATGCATAATAAACATGGACAATCACATTAAAACAAGCCAAATCTAGTTCTCTCAAGGAATCCACATGCAAACTATTAGTGTGCTGGTGTTGTTCTTGTTCCACTTGTTAGTATGTACTGGCATGGTACCCATTCCAATCGTTAGTATGCACCGACATGATATTCGATCCGCTCATTAATATGTACCGATGTGGTACTCGACCCACTCATTAATATGTTGCAGCGTGATACCCAATCCACTCATCAAAAACACATCACAATCACAACGACAATGAATAACAATCACACTTGTACACCTAAGTAAATACATTCATTGCATTCGACTGACAACCTTTATCATTTCAAATCATGTTCTTTAATTTTTCCTAATCATGTATCATGCATACTATACTAATGAATCATTTAACACGCACATATAACGTAAACGTGAAACAAACAATCATCACCTACCTTGAAATTAGCATGAATGCTCTAAATAACTTGAGTTTTCACTTTTCGTAATGCTTTGACTTGTTCTTGGTCTAAAACAATATCAAAATGCAACAATCAATGAGCAATGACCTAATTAAACCCAAATTATTACTTAATCCTAATCCTAGGCTAGATTCATGATTATTTTATTCAAATCAAGATTTTTCCCACCATCAATTCAAATCAAACCCTCCCCTAAGAGTACCACTCTAGATTCTAAGGCTTAAGGATTGAAATAGAAGTTAGGGAAGTAATTCACTTACCTTTACCGAAAAAATTGGTGGAAAAACTAAAGATAATTTCTCCAAGTCGCCATTTCTCTTCTAAGAACGAAGTTGCATAATAATGAAACGTTTTGAGACTTTTCTTGCATTAATTCATGACTAACCTACTATAGCGACCACCAACCCGCTATAGCAAGAATTAATTCTCCAGCTATAGCGGTGTGACAGCTGTTATAGCATATTGGACTGGACAAAAACTCGGGAATCTTACAAAAAGTCTCCCTTTCACAACACACCTTCGAATCTTGATGCTCTAAACTAACTTTTTCATGCCAAATCCGATATCGGGAGTTCTGCTCACCCGAATTCACTTTCAAAAATTCCTATGGATGTCTTAATGTCTTACCTAATAGAAAACTCAATCCAAGTTTACATATAATGCCCACTTTATTTCCAGATTGTCCTAGACTGCACATCGCTCATATTTCGTCTGAGACTGGACTAGTCTAAAATTTTCAAGTTACGGCCAAAAGGTTTTCTCATTCAATTCTTTTATCATTGGTCTACCCATAATGATCAAAAGGGATCGTTACAAATTCTATACAAGTTTATGTATTTACTTGTGCACCCTCAAAATTAAAGGCATATATGCTAACAGAAACCAAATTAAAGGGCATGTTTCTATATTATACCTAATTTTTAATTAACTTTATTAAGGAGTGTAATAACACACATTAAAATTTATTTATTTTGTAACAGAAAGAGTAGTAAAGAGAGGGAACTTGCTCAAGTCAATTGTGTAAAATATACAATTGGATTTATGTATATGTTGACTCCCTTGTTGCTGCATTTCCCTACAAGTGTCCCAAATAATACAAATTTCATTAATTTAGAATCTAATTGTATGCTTTCAGTTTAGTTTTTGAAATTATCTTTTGTATCACATTTACTTCGTCGAATAGATGTATTTGGCGCACTCAAATACATGTATATGCGATACATGTTGATTAAATAAGGTGTAATATGTTCCAAATACATTGTATCCATAGAAATATTTGTATAATTATGTAGTTTTCCCCAAATTTTAACATCAAAACTGCAGTTCAATTATTTTTCAATCTCAACCAACTCAAATCTTCTTTAAACAGTCCCAAAATTTAGATATGAGTTCCTCTCCAATTTTTCGAGTATTTTGATATCTTATTCACTTGAAACAACTCACATTTTCTACACATCAATTTTAAAGTCGAGCAACAAGCTTCAAACATGGAAGAAAGAAAAAAAGAAGCAAGAGAGAAGAAAATCAACAAAGAAATAAGGAAGGAGGAGGAAAGTAATCATTAATGGCTAGAAGATTATCAAAGAAAAAATAAAGAAAGAATAGAAGGAGAGGATGACGAAGCAGAAAACAGGGAGGAAAGTAAAACTATATGAGTATGAGCCCGTTTGGATTGGCTTAAAAAAGTAGTTTTTAAGTCAAAAATAAAAGGAGAACTTTTGCATATAGCCACTCAAAAATAACTTAATTATGATTCATAGCTATAGTTTGCTAATTTCTATTTGTAGCTAAATGTTAGAGGAGGAGAGAGGAGAGCGAGATTGGGAGAGGGAGGAGACAGGCGAGCAAGAGAGGGCAGAGAGTGGAGAGAGGCAATTTGTATATATATATATATCTGTCGATTGTATATATATATCAGTCATTGTATATATGTAACTGATACACATATGCATTTGTATATCTGACGAGCGAGATTTGGAAATAAAGGAGAGAGACGAGCGAGATTGGGAGAGAGAGAGGAGAGAGGCAAGAGAGGGCAGAGAGTGAAGAGAGGCAAATTGTATATGTATATCTATCAGATAATTGGATATATGTAACTAATATGCATATGTATATGTATATCTGGCGAGTGAGATTGGGAGAGAGGGAGGAGAGATTGGGAGAGGGATGAGAGAGGCTAATTGTATATGTATATCTCTCATATAATTGTATGTATATATGTATAATATGTATTTGTATATGTATATGTGACGTAATTACAACTAAAATTAAGTTCTTAGCCGTAATTAATTCAAACTATAGTTATGTTAGCTAATTAACTAGTATATGTTTGCTTATCCGCGTAATTTTCTCAAAATAAAAGATCAACTGAAATGACTTTTAAGCCAAAAAATAAAAGTAGAGGGAGACCTACTTTTAAGTTTTTGAATTATTTTAAGTCATTTTTTACCTTACCAAACACTTCCTAACTTATTTTAAGTCATTTTTTTACTTATTTTAAGTTACTTTTATATTTACCAAACACTTCATGAAGTCAAATATTGACTTAAAAGTAGGTTTGACCAACTTTTAAGATAATCTAAATACCATTATATAGTTATAAAATAATAAGGAAAAATTACGCGGTTAAACAAATTTATACTACTTAATTATTCATCATAGCTATAGTTTGCTATAATTACCACTCACGACTAACATTAACAATTAATTATGTGGGCTGACTTCGAGTTTGTATAATTAGCCACATTTGTATAATTCACTACATTTGTTTGATTCGCAACTAACAATTCTTCATTTGGTTTGTATTTGTATATGATGGTTTATATTTGTATATGACGATTATTTCCTCTGGTTTTTCAGTTTTGTCACCATATACATTCAATCTTTTTGTATATAACTTTTTAAAGTTTGTATAAACGTGTAGTTTTCAGATTTTGGATGATATGATTTGTATAATGTAATTTGTTTAATATAATTTGTATACCTATTTAAAGTTCATATGTTTATGTTTGTATCGATTCGTTATTTACAATTTTATTATATTTGTATAATTCCAAACTTTATATTACTTAATTATACAAAAACACGCGAATTATACAAACGTACCCGCGAATTATACAACCGAGATGCGAATTATACAAATTATTGCCCTTTCTAGCTCGCCTCTCTCCTTCTTCTCCCAATCTCACTCGCCTCTCTCCTCCCTATGCCAATCTCGCTCGCCTCTCTCCTCCATCTCTCAATCTCGCTCACCAGATATACAAATACATATGCATAATATACAATTATCTAACCAATATACATATACAATTCACTTCTTTTCCACTCTCTTCCATCTCTCCTCCCTCTCCCAATCTCGCTCGCTACTCTCCTTCATATAACATGTAGCTACGAATCGTAATTAGCAAATTATAGCTATATAGCATAATTAAAATATTTTTGAATGGATATATGCAAAAGTTTCTCATATAATAATTAGGCCATAGTTTGTTATAACAATGACTGAATGGTTATTTAGTTTAATTTTGTACAACTACATCTTTTTTTTTATATATATATATATACTAGGGGTGAGGGTCGTGCCTTGATATTGACATGGAAATAAAGAAGGCGTTGTTATGTTTTAAATATAATACATAACTTTTGTGCAAGGTTATACAGAAAGCTTGCTATGAAGATATATCCTCTATAGCATCCCGTATTATTTTAACGACATCACCTGCTCTAGTGGATACAGTAGGAAGCAGCGAAAGGAAGATCGAAAATCCTGTCACAAACAAAAAATACAAGCAAGAGGCCACTTCCCATCACAGGCATGTTCTAGAGATGAAAACTCCCCCTCCAAAACACTATAACAAGGTATATAAACTTCTCCATAAACTATACCATTTTACCTTTTCAAAACTGCTACTTCCTACGTTCAACACTTCAACTAACTGTTGTATTTTAATTTTTTAATCAGTGAAAAGCCATGTCGCCTACATTTTGCAATATGATTGGAGCTGTTTTTTGTCACTACAGCAAGCATAGCCATAATGAACTGCTTTCCTTTTGCCTATGTAAATAAAATGTACATACCTATATTATAAAACTTGGCTCCAACACCTAATATATAATTTTGATATATATAGATATGTGTCACAGTTGTTATGTATTTAATATGCAATTTTCATATATGTGTCTCACTTGAAATGTTAGGCCTGTGCAAGGCACGAGCGAGTTTGATATTGATGTGGAAATAAAGAAGGTGTCATTATGTTTTAAATATATTACATAACTTTTGTGCAAGGTTATACAGAAATCTTGCTGTGAAAGAAACAAAACAGATGATAATGTTACAGTTGCACGTAGGGCTGTTGAAGTTGGATTTTGAAATGCGTCAACAAAAGTGGACTGGTGCCGTTATCTGCCAAAAAAAGGTCAAAAATTTAGATGTCGCATGAGAAGGTAATTATATGGAATATTGTTGGAAATAAAATTTGTTGGCCTTTGTATCATGGTAGAAACTGTACAAAGTGGTCGGGCAACTAATTCATTTTTTGAGAAATTCAAAAGTGAGCAAGCTTTATATTTCCTTTAATGTAAGAACATGACATCAAATGTTTGTAATTGAGATTATGATATAAATAAATGGAATTGCATGTACCTTTTCTGTATAGAAGTCAAAAGTAGCTGCCAAAAAGTTTGGATAAACTATAAAAATTGTGGAGAAAATGTTTGGTTAGTATGTGATAGAAATAGTAGTTGAAGAAAGGATAATTACCTTCAGATTGATTTTTCTGGAGTTGGTGGCTTCAGTTTCTGTTTCATTTTGAGTGATGATGATTCAGCCCGTTCACTGATTTGTTCTGGTTCAACTTTTTGTTTTCTTTAGCTTTATTCCTGTATATTGGTTGAGTATGGTTCTGGATGAGTATTTTCCTTTTCAACGCATGATTGGATATATAATTTTGCAGCAGTTGCGTTTGAAGTACGGGCAAATGCTTTATTGGCTCGAATAGAAAAGATTTTATTGATAAAGCTTGTGTGAATATCTTTTATAGGTGGACAGTTTCTCTAGGAGAGCGAAAAGTATAAATCATTTTGACAAGTTTATTTATGTAAAAATTATACATATATTATTTAGTCGGAACTTATCCTTAGTGGAAGCTCTTTTGTAAATTTGTTCTGAAGTTAGGGATAATAATTTCTCTTCTTCTTTGTTCATGATCATCCCTGTTGTTGAGCCAGAGTTATCTTAGAGATTTAAATCGACACTTGTGGCATTGTATGTTTAGAATACCATTATTTGTTATTAAGAATTAGAAGAAATTGATATTGTTGGTATAGTAATAAATTACCTGGGAATGAGCATTTTTTGTTGGTTGCAGTTCATAAAGTGAATTTTTATGATGATTGGATAACGGAGTTTCTATCCGCAATTGGAACATACTAAAACATAGTATCTTTTTTGGTCACTCGGAAAGGATATCTTTGCTTCAATTGAACATGTTTGTCCCTGTGTTAGGAAAAGAATGTGTGTAAGTATTTGTAGTAAGTTTTAACATTAAATAATGAATGAGTTTTTTACTAACATGTTCTTGGGATTCAACGTTTGCAATTGGGATGACTTGTTCATCTACTGGAACGGAGATGATAGATCCAGATTTTGATATGCTCCTCAAAGTAAATGAAGTAAGTGTTCTTTTGTTCTGTGTGACCGTTCAGATAATCCCAAAAAAGGTTAATTACTGATAATGTTAAATTTATATATTAAAAAAGAGACAATGATAATATATTAAGGAGCACTGTAATACTTGCTTGTAACTGCTGGCATTGTGGATAAGGTGGATCAATTAGAGTAGTTGTGTTGAATTTGGTTGTCAATGGTACACATGCTTTAATTAATTAGACATACTAGCAATCATTGTCAATTGTTTTCCACCAAGATATCTTATGAGTACGAACAAATGGTTGCAAGAACTTATTGTCATGGATATCTTGTCAGTATATTTATTTTTACACTAAAAATTATTCCATTCCTTTTTTCTGTAAACTTTTGAATAATAAATATGCATTTAAATTTTCACTGGTTCATAGTAAACAAACTTTTACCTTCACCATATGGAATCAAGGCATTATAGAAAACAAAGGTGTATCATTGACGACCAAATTCAACACATCCATTCTAATTGATCCACCTTATCCACAATGCTAGTAGCTACAAGCATGGTACTACAGTGCTCCTTAATATATTCTCACTGTCTCTTTTTTAATATATAAACTTAGCATTATCAGCAATTAACCTTCTTTGGGATTATCTGTACGGTCACACAGAACAAAGGAACACTTACTTCATTTACTTTGAGGAGCACATCAAAATCTGGATCACTCATCTCTGTTTCAGTAGATGAACAAGTCATCCCAATTGCAAATGTTGAATCCCAAGAAGATGTTAGTAAGAAACTCATTCATTGTTTAATGTTAAAACTTCCTACAAATACTTACACTCATTCTTCTCCTAACATAGGGATAAACATTTTCAATTGAAGCAAAGATATCCTTCCCGAGTGACCAAAACAGATATTATGTTTTAGTATGTTCCCATTGCGGACAGGAACTCCGTTATCCAATCATCATAAAGTTTCACTGTATGAACTGCAACCAACAAAAAATGCTCATCCCTAAGTACTTTATTACTATACCAGCAATATCAACTTCTTCTAATTCTTAATAACAATGATATTCTAAACATACAATGCCACATGTGTCGATTTGATATAAATCTCAAAGATAACTCTGGCTCAACAACATGAATGATCATGAACAAAGAAGAAGAAAAATTATCATCCCTAACTGCAGAACAAATTTACGAAAGAGCTTCCACTAAGGTATAGGTTCCGACTAAACAATATATGTATAATTTTTACATAAATATACTTGTCAGAATGATTTATACTTTTTGCTCTCCTAGAGAAATTGTCTACATATAAAAGATATCCACACAAGCTTTTATCAGCAAGATCTTTTCTATTCGAGCCAAGCAAGCATTTGCCCGTACTTCAAACTCAACTGCTGCAAAACTATATATCCAGTCATGTGTGTTGAAAAGGAAAATACTCTTCCAGCACCAAACACAACAATATCCAGGAAAGAAGCAAAAATAAACAAGAAGTTGAACCAAAACAAGTCAGTGAACGAGCTGAATCATCATTACTCAAAATGAAACAGAAACTAAAGCCACCAACTCCAGAAAAATAAATCTGAAGGTAATTACCACCTTTCTGCCCCTATTCCTTTCTTCAACTACTATTTCTATCACATACTAACCAAACATTTTCACCCAAAGCAATTTTTATTGTTTATCCAAACTTTTTGGCAGCTACTTTTGACTTCTGTATAGAAAAGGTACATGCAATTCCATTTGTTTATATCATAATCTCAAATACAAATATTTGATGTCAGGTTTTGACTTTACTGGAAATACAAAGCTTGCTCACTTTTGAATTTCTCCAGAAATGAATCAGTTGCCCAACCACTGTATATAGTTTCTTCTATGATACAAAGGCCAGCAAACATTATCACCAGCAATATTCCATATAATCAGCTTCTTAGGAAACAACTAAACTCTTGACCTTTTTTGGCAGATAACGGCACCAGACCACTTTTGTTGACTTATTTCAAAATCTAACTTCAATAGCCCTACGTTCAACTGTAACATTAACATCTGTTTTTTCTCTTTCACCGCAAGCTTTCTGTATAACTATGCACAAAAGTTATGTATTATATTTAAAACATAACGACATCTTCTTTATTTCCACCTCAATATCAAACTCGCCTGTGCCTTGTACGAGCACAACATTTCAAGTGAGATACATATATGAAGACTGCATATTAAGTATATAACAACTGTGACACATATCTATATATATCAAAATTATATATTAGGTGTTGGAGCCAAGTTTTATAATATAGGTATGTACATTTTATTTACATAGGCAAAAGGAAAGCAGTTCATTATGGCTATGCTTGCTGCAGTGACAAAAAACAGCTCCAATCATATTGCAAAATGTAATCGACATGGCTTTTCACTGATAAAAAAATTAAAATACAATAGTTAGTTGAAGTGTTAAATGTAGGAAGTGTTAGTTCTGAAAAGGTAAAATGGTTTAGTTTATGGAGAATTTTATATACCTTTTTATATTGTTTTGGAGGGGGAGTTTTCACCTCTAGAACGTGTTTGTGATGGGAAGTGGCCTCTTGCTTGTCTTTTTTGTTTGTGACAGGATTTTCGATCTTCCTTTTGCTGCTTTATATTGCCATTGGAGCAGGTGATGTCAGTAAAATAACACGGGATGTTATGGAGGATATATCTTCATTGACCATGTTTAAGTTTGGATGAATAGCTTTAAATAAAATGTCTAATGATTATTTTTCATTTATAAATGGAATAAGAAAAGATTGTGGAATTTCAATTTTACCTTAGTCATTTACAGTTTCTTTGCCATCTCCAATCTTTAGCAAATACTCTGGCACGCATATTTTGTACCAGTTTATATTTTTCAAGTTGTTTTCAAATGTTAGTGTTTAATAAACTTTCATTGACAGAGCCTTATTTTTTGCCATTTTGTATTACAGGCAAAGTTTGTCTAAAGTCACCACCAAAAACAATAACTTTCCCACCAAAGAGCATGTATGTGTCCATAATATCTTTTAAAAATGAATCCAAAGTTTCAATAAGTATTTTTTTGTCCATTGATCTTCATCCCATATTATCAGTTTTTCATCTCAAATTAAGAAAGCAAGTGAACTTTGTTTATTAATGTTACAAGTACAATTTTCACGTGTGTCAATAGGAAGTTTAAAGTATGAATGAGCAGTTCATCCGCCAAGAAGTACACAAGCTGCAACACCAGAAGTTGCAGTAGCTAACACTATAAATCCTTTAGATCGCACAACAGCTAATAAGACACGATATAAGTAAGTTTTCCAGTTCCTCCAGGACCATCAATGAAGAAAGCTCCTGATTCATTAAGGGAAATTCTAGTAGGGATAGCGTTGTAAGCCTTTTGTTGTTCTTTGTTCAAATGTGTGTGTAACAATATGTCATCTGTAATAACAATTATGTTTCGTTCTAGATGGATGTCTTTAGTTTGTTGTATTATATTGGAAGATGTAGTGGAGGAGATATTTTTTTATATGAGCTTGAATTCATTCACTTTATGGCCCATTGAATATAAGACATCGTTGATGTGATTTAAGACTAAATAACAAATTTCATTTGCTTGTATGTTTGGCATATTTGTAAAATCTTCGGACATAGGATGTTCAAATTTCTGCCACAGTTCTTTTGGATTAGCAGGATTATAATAAACTAAGAGTGTTGCAAATAAGTGTCTGAGGCTATATGGCATTTGATAATCAGTAGCCTATGGCATGCATTCAACTAAGTTATTATCACAAGCAAGTAAGCCACTTATTTCAGGTGCCTCTCTAAATGTGGTATAATATCTTTCATTAATAGTTTTAAGATCTTTGTAAGATTTAGGCCCGCTTATGTTCATCATCATTATTCGAAGATAGTATGACAGGTGACGACACAGCTAATAACGTTACCTTGTTTTCTTCTTGTCCACATTTTATCTCTTGTAGACCAAACGAAATGCTCTAGAAATTCTTTGTATAGTAAGTTAAGTTCAATAGCAGCTTGATTTGTTTTGTTCATTAAATGAGAAGAATTTTGTTAACATAGTTCTTTTAACTGCATGATTATTCAACACTGAATTCAGATTTGTGGTTGTCCTAAATGAAATAAATTGTTGTCCTTCAAGATGAAGCTAAAGATGATACACTACATAAGTCATTTCGCTAATAGAAAAGGCAAAAAGACGCCACATAGCTTTTCGCGGTGAAATCCATCTTAGCTAATCGATAATCCTTTATTTCATCTATTTTTATATTAGAATCATTATTGTGTATATGAAAAACAATTTTATCATGCCCTTTGCAGATGTATTTGTAAATATACTTGACAACTTTAACGTCTGAGCAGATTTCAACATTTATGTGACAATTAAATTTCGCTAAGAGGTATGGATTGTAAGGAACAACCCATGAATTATCTAAATATTGATTTCTAATCTTAAAATATTTAGCAGTATTTCATCTTCTGTAAATTGGGTAGGAATTCTTACCTTTAGATGTTTCATTAGCATAGTTTTGAGGGTATTTAAACTTATAATGACCTAATTTTTTCATGCATGGATTATTAGAATTTAAAACTCCACAAGGACCATGCATCATATGTTTAATAACTAAGGAATGTAAATAACTATTTGTAGTAGGATCGGGTATTTCAGCACAAACCAGACGATCATAGGCTTCATGAGTTAATAATTAATAAGAAAATGTGCATGGGGTAAACCACGCTTTTGAAATTCTATAGTGTACATAAAAGCAACAATTTTACCAAAGATTTTTCTCTTAACAATATCCACCTTTAATTCTTCGACCTTTGCCTTAAATAGAGTTACTAAATTGGGTCTATTTTGGACCTCATTAATTGGTAATAAGAAATCTTATATTTCTGGCCAGAAAGGATTACATGTCATAGTTAGAAAAATATTGGATTTTCCAAACTGTTGTACTAATGCAATAGTGTCCATATATCGATGGTGCATGTCCCGTAGACCTCTCGTGAAACTAGCAAGGAGGAATGTTTTTATCCCAATGTTTGAGGTTTCTCTTTTTCCACAAGTCTAACCGATACTGTTGGGTATAACATTTGTTGGGTATAGCAAGAATTAATGGGAAATCGAGGGAAGATGAAAAGAGGAATTGGAAAAAATTCTCCTATGCTTTAAGAAAAGACATTTCTCCCTCATTGGTGGTGGAAAGAAACATAGATATATTTAAATAGAGAAACACTTCTATTAGTTGTTAAAGGGGTTGAAAAGAGAGACCCCCCTCACGCCGTCATAGTTGGCATCGCTCAGCTTCGGCTTTACTTCTATTAGTTGTTAAAAGGGTTGGAAAGAGGGACCACCCTCGCTGGGCACGGCTTTGGCTTTGGAAAATGATCAATCAATATATTATTTTTTGGACAAAGTTTTGTTTTAATTATTTAGTTAATTATTTATTTAATTAATTAAATTAAATGGCCAAAACGTTTCAATTATTTAGTTAATTAACCGAAACGTTTCAACCCGACTCGAATCCGCGCGACCTATTTTATTTAAATTCTTTCCCATTTTATTTTGAATTTCCTGTCGTTGGAAATGTCTGTTCTGAAAGGTTGCAAACTTTCATGAATGGTCGTGTGGATTCTGAAAGGTTGCAACCTTTCGGAACTAGTTCCTCTTGGCTATAAATACCCGTAATTTTTCAAACTTTTTACTTACAAAAATTTTGATTTCTTATTCTTCTGCTACACAAATATTTTTCGTGTTCTTTACTATCATTGAGTGGCTCACTCACACTAGAATTTTGGGGTGATTGAGATCATTCTATCCTAGGATGACATATTCCAAATCAAACCACGGATACTAGAGGGGAATAATTTCCTTAAGGGGACACTGTGCATTCAGTGCTGTTGTTTTGGCTTTTAAATATTCTAGTATGTTTTTACAGATTTTAGTTTTGTGAATTAAATTATGTTCTTCTGTTCTTCACTGGTTAGCTAAACTTTGCTAACTTCGTGTTTCTGCAAAGTTTGTTGTAATTAGTAGTACTATTTTAAACTCAAATTGTGCAACAATCTTAAGGAAATTATTATTATTATTTTTAATCTGTGTTTCTGGTGGAGAGAAAAACCTTCGTGGTTTTATACTTCTATTAAGTTTGTAGTGTAACTTATTGCTTACTGAGTCATTTGTATCGATTTCTATTTATTACAAATTTTGAAATGGCAAATGATAATTTCACGGTGGTTGTTGCGGGACCAACCCGAACTGCTGTACCACCAGCAAAGAAATCGGGAAAATTCTCTAGTGTGAATTTCAAAGGATAGCAGCAAAGGGTATTTTATTGGCTTACCACTCTTGGTCTGCAGATATTAACCAATGAAGAAATTTCGATGCCTGTTGCTAAAATACCAGATAGAGAAAAGTCATGATAATTGAAGCATGGAAACAGACAGATTTCCTATGTAAGGGTTACATTCTGAGTGCTTTAGCGGATGGTTTATATAATGTCTATAGTGCAACGACAACTTCGAAAGAATTGTGGGATGCACTTGAGAAGAAATATAAGACAGAAGATGAATGCTTGAAAAAGTTTATGGTCACAAAGTTTTTAGATTATAAAATGTCAGTAAAATTGTTGGATCACAAGTGCAGAAACTTCAACTTATTTTCCATGATCTGATTGCTGAGGATATGGTAGTAAATGAAGCTTTTTAAGTGGCTGCAATGATCTAGAAGTTACCTCCTTCCTGGAACGACTTCAAGAATTATCTAAAGCATAAACGTAAGTAAAGGAAGCTTGAAGATCTTGTGTTTTGGCTCAAGATTGAGGAAGATAACAAAACCGCCAAAAAGAAGTCTCGTAAGAGTTAGACAATAATTGGAGTGAATATTGTTGAAGAAGCTCCTACCAAAAGCAAGAAGAGAAAGAAGTCCAACAGACAGAAGTCAGAACAGGCCAAGAAGAAATTCAAGGGAAACTGTTACAACTGTGGTAAGGCTGGTCATAAGTCTTCTGACTGTCGTGCTCCAAGAAAGGACTAAGACAAAGACAAAGGCAAAAGACAAGCAAACATCATGGAAGAGATGGAAGATGCAGATGACCTATGTGCAATGATCTCGGAGTGCAACTTAGTTGGAAATCCCAAGGAGTGGTTTCTTGACTCAGGTACCACTCGACATATTTTCTCTGCGAAAGAAGTCTTCGCAACGTACACTTCTGTTGAGTTCGATAAAGATTTTTTCATGGGGAACACAGCAACAACAAGGATTGGAGGAACTGGGAAAGTAATGTTGAAAATGACATTTGGCAAGGTGTTGACTTTGAACAACGTTTTGCACGTTCCTACTATTAGAAAGAATTTAGTTTCTATTGCACTGCTCATTAAGAACGGGTTTAAGTGTGTCCTAGTAAGTGACAAAGTTGTAATAAGTAAGAATGAGATGTTCATAGGAAAGGGCTACCTCACTGAGGGCCTCTTCAAACTGAATGTAATGGTTGTTTATAGTATTAATAAGAATTATGCTTCTGTTTACTTATTGGAGTGGAATGATTTACGGCATGCCCATTTGGGACATGTAAACTACAAAGCCTTGCGGAAATTGATTAGTTTAGAAGTATTGCCTGATTTCAAATGTGATAAATCGAAATGTGAAATTTGTGTGGAAAGTAAGTTTGTTAAACATCCTTATAAGTCTATTGACAGGAATTCAAAACCTTTAGACTTAATTCACATAGATATATGCGATATGAAGTCAAAACCATCTCGTTGTGGGAAAAAAGTATTTTATAACTTTTATTGATGATTGCACTCAATTTTTTTTATGTATGTTTGCGTAATAGTAAGGATGAAGCAAACGATGCATTTAAGGAATACAAAAATAAAGTGGAAAATCAATTGAATCTAAAGATAAAAATTATTCAGAGTGATAGGGGTGGAGAATACGAATCTCCTTTTGCAGATATATGTTTGGAATATGGTATTATTCATCAAACTACTGCACCCAATACACCACAGTCAAATGGTTTGGTGGAATGGAAGAATAGAACATTAAAGGAAATGATGAATGCCTTCATAATCAGTTCTGGTTCACCGCGAAACCTGTGGGGGGAAGCCATCATTACGGCTAACAAGATAATCAATAGGGTGCCCCAAGATAATCAAAGTGTGAGGGTGCCTAGCCAAGGTAGAGGTTCATTTACCCAAGAGGGTGAAAATTAGACCCAAAACAGTGGATTGTGTATTTTTTGGATATGTTGTGAACAGTAAGGCCTGTTGGTTTTTGGTTCACAAATCTGATAATCCTGAAATTCATGTGAATACGGTAATTGAGTTAGATAATGCTGAGTTCTTTGAACACATTTATCTGTATAAAACTGAATGTGATCGATAAGTTAAAGACCTAAACGACCACAGGAAGAATCAATGGAAAATACACTACCAAATAAAGATCCTAGGCGTAGTAATCGCCAACGAAAATCCACTTCTTTCGGACCAGATTTTGTGGCATTCTTGCTTGAAAATGAGCCTCAAACATTTAAAGCAGCCATGTTTTCGTTTGAGTCAATTTACTGGAAATAACCAGTCAATAGTGAGATACAATTAATTTTAAGTAACTAGACTAGGGAATTGACTGATGTTCCTCTAGTAAATAAACCTTTAGGATCAAAGTGGATCTTTAAAAGGAAAATGCGAGCCAATGGGACTATTGAAAAATACAAGGCTAGACTTGTAGTCAAAGGATACAGACAAAAGGAAGGTCTGGACTACTTTGATACATACTCTCCAGTAACAATGATAACATCAATTAGGATGTTAATAGAACTAGCGGCAGTGCATGATCTTAAAATCCACCAAATGGATGTAAAGACAACCTTCTTAAATAGAGAGTTGGAGGAAGAAATTTACATGTAACAACCAGAAGGGTTTGTAGTTCCTGGTAAAGAAGAGAAAGTGTGCAGGCTTGTGAAGTCGTTTTATGGGCGCAAGCAAGCACCCAACTAATGGCATGCTATTTTTTACCAAACAATGTGTCACGCCCTGAGCCTACACCTTGGACGTGGCCGGCACTCGAGAACTATTGCTAGCCCCAAGCGAACCCTTGGCCTAGCTTACTTACTCAGTGAAAGACTTTAAGCATTAAGAAAAGAACTCAAATGCAAGATAACTCAACTGTCTCAAACTATCCTCAAAATGTTTTAGAAATAAACATTTAACTTAGCCAAAGTGGCAACTAAAACTGAACATAAGTCAATAACAAGATAAAGACTGATGAACTAACTGACTGTCCATCTATGAAGTCTCTAATAACTGAGATGGATGTTAGGACAAGACCCACGATATCCTAATGAACTAAATACTGAAAAGCAATAAAAAAGGATCATCCGAAAAGCAAGGAGGCTCACCACAAGACTCTGAGTGCTCAACTAGATCAACGAGGTACTGGATGATGATCCTGATTACCTGCGTCTGCATCATAATAAGATGCATGCCAATTGGCATCAATACATTGAATATACGAGTATGCGAGTTGGAATGTTAAACATAACTTAAGCTTGAAAAGAATCTAAAAAACTTACCTGGTTCAACTCAACTCAACGTAATTGAACTCATTTCAATATAAAGCAGTTTAAAACAAGTGCAATATAAAGAAAAGTTGTTTAAAATATGATGTCAACTCTGTGTGTATGCAAAGATACATATAACTCTGAAATATATGTAAAAATACAATAAACTGTGTATATATGAACTCAATTACTTCTGTGAAAGCTTCTCTTACCGACAATCATCACGTAAGAGCTATTGTGATGATATAGCGTTTTGCCTCACGCTGCCAGGGTCGTCTTATTACGAGGGTTGTGAGTTGTCTGAACTCTCCTCCATATCGGTGCTTAATAATACTCCCAAAAACATAATATTAGCTCTTATGTTTAAAACATACTTCTTTCTATGATTTGAGATTAGTGCTCAAAAACTTAGCTCAAAGGCTATCTTGAAAATTAAAGTTTCCTCTCTTGCTTCATTTAGAAAGCGATTACTCTTTTCTAAAAACTATCCCAAAGGCTCTTTGGAAATCGAGGTTTCCTTTCTTGTTTAAATGTGAAAATATTTTAAATCCTTTGGGAATACATAGTCCCCATATACTTTTGAAGAAATGAACTTCAAACTTTACTCTTTAATCTCTACTCAACTTGAACTTTAAGTCTTAAAACAACTTAAAGAACTTCTCCTGACTTGCTTGTTAACTTCTAACTTGGCTCTTAACTTTCCTTGAACTGAATTATGGATTCAAGGATTGTGATTTGTGATACATAAAGATCTCATGATGTTTAAGAATGATTTTAGATAGCTAAACATGAGAAATGATTAAGAAATCACTGTTTGAGGGTAGGTCCGCGACGCGGAGAAGCATTTAAATTTTTGGTTCGAAAATAACTTTTGAGGCAAAACGATCCGTGACCGCTTTGCGACGCGACACGATTTTTCCCAAATCTGAGGAGTTGGTCCGCGACGCGAAGGCACTGCATAGATTTTCCCAACAAAATTTCTTCATTTTTCAGCTCTAAACCATCTAAACTCTATTGGTTCTTTCCCCAAACACTTAGAATCATCTATACCCTCAAATAACATCATATTTTACTCCGTAAACACAATTAAAAATGTGAATAAATCTCAAGAAAACTCCAACAACACAACTCACAAGGATTCAAACGAACTTCATCAAGAATTCAAAGGATTTACTTTCAAATCAATATACTTTACTGAGATTGAATCACATTGGGCGCGTGGTTCAACTAACCTAGCGCTATGATCTCACATACCTTGTAGTGATCACCTCCAACGAAATCCACAAGCTCAACTCGATGATCTTGACGAATCTTGCTTCTTTTGTCATTTCTCCTCTTCTTTTCTCTTTTCTCCAAGCCCTAGTGTATTTTGGTAAAAGTGTAAACTGATCTAAATCTGACTAGACCCGAACTTAATTACCAAAAATGAAATAAAATAATAGGGCAAGGAAAAGACCAAACTACCCTTACAAAATTCGGATTGGACTTTCCTTATTCCAACAACCCAATTTCCAAAGAGAATAACTCACTCATACAAATTTGGAATCCCGCAAACTCAGTGGTGTTGGAAAGAACATTCCAAGAGTTTTCCTACCATATCTGGAAGTACCTTTAACTCATCCTGAGCTAAAAGTTATGGCCATTTGAAGTTGGCCAAAACTCAACTTATTCTAACTTAACAAAATTTTCATATTTTTATTCTTTCCAAAAATGACTATTTCCAATTATTAGCTTCTTCCTAGTTATTTCAAATTGCGAGATGCTACAATATCTCCCCCTTGGGAACATTCGCCCTCGAATGAGATTACTCTTACTAGGCTAAGGGTGTAACATGCAACATTCAGTTCAAACACCCACAAGCAAATACAAAACAACATGCCAACTTATAAATAAATACTAAGGAAGGATTAGTATCTTAATTCGGAACTTCTTCGAATTCGAAGAGATGTGGATATCTCTTCTTCATATCCTTCTCAGCTTCCCAAGTAGTTTCTTCAATAAATTGGTTCGTCCAAAGTACTTTGACTGATGCTACCACTTTTGTTCTCAACTTGCGAACTTGGCGATCTAGAATATGAACAAGAATCTCCTCATAAGATAAGCTATCATTGATCCCAATATCTTCAGTTGGTATAATCAATGAAGGATCACCCATGCACTTCTTCAACATGGAGACATGAAATACCGGATGAACCGATGATAACTCTTATAATAGTTCCAACTCATAAGCTACATTGTCAATCCTCTTGGATATTCGTAAGGTCCAATATTTCGGGGACTAGTTTCCCCTTCTTACCAAACCACATCATCTACTTCAAACTCTAGCTCATTTCTCCTAACATCAGTGTAGGATTTCTGATGACTTTGTGCCATTGTCAACCTCTCTTGAATCACTTTCACCTTCTCCATAGCTTGATGAACTAGATCTGATCCTATCAACCCTGCTTCACCAACTTCAAACCATCCAATAGGAGATTTGCATCTTCTCCCATAAAGAGCTTCATAAGGTGTCATTTGGATGCTCGAGTGATAACTATTGTTGTAAGCAAACTCAATGAGAGGTAGGTGATCATCCCAATTCCCTTTGAAATCAATCACACAAGCCCTCAACATATCTTTTAAGGTCTGAATAGTGCGCTCTGCTTGCCCATTTGTTTGAGGATGAAAGGCAGTACTTAAGTTCACATATGAACCCAAGCCTTTTTGGAATAACTTCAAAAATTGTGTAGTAAATTACGCACCTCTGTATGAAATAATGGAGACCAGAACCCCATGAAGTCTTACCACCTCTTGAAGATACAACTTAGCATAGTCTTTTGTCAACTGAGTAGTCTTTATAGGAAAAAAGTGGGCTGATTTTCTCATTCTGTCGACAATCACCCAAATTGCCTAAGAGACCTTGGTAAACCTGTGATGAAGTCTATATTAACCATCTCCCACTTCCATTCTGGAAGTTCTATATTCTGAGTCATACCACCGGGCCTTTAGTGCTCTACTTTAACTTGTTGGCAATTTGGACACTTAGCAATAAATTGTGCAATGCCCTTCTTCATACTATTCCACCAATACACCTCTCTCAAGTCGCGATACATCTTTGTGGAACCCGGATGAATGGAATATCTGGAGCTATCAGCTTCCTCCATAATCCTCTCTTAGAGTCCATCCACCACTGGTACACACAACCTACCTTGATATCTCAATACTCTATATCCCCCTTGTTCAAAAGTTAATACTTTTTGTTTATGAACATTTGCCTTTAATTCAAGCAATAAAGGATCTTGGTCTTGCTTATCTTTTACTTCTGACACTAATGATGATTCAGCCCCATTCATCACCATTACTCCTCCTTCTGTGGATTCCATTAAAACGGACTCCTAATTGCGCTAGTCTGTGCACATCTTTTGCTAAATCTCTCTATTCTTCTTCAACATGGGTTGTACTACCCATAGATAACACGCTCACGGCATTAGCAACAACATTAGCCTTACCTGGGTGATAAAAAATACTCATTTCATAATTCTTAAGTAACTCTAACCACCTCATTTGTCTGAGATTAAGCTCTTTCAGAGTAAACACATACTGAAGACTCTTATGATCGGTGAACACATCCATTTGCACACCATAGAGATAATGGCGCCACATTTTCTAAGCAAAAACTATAGCAGCCAACTCTATGTCATGGGTTGGGTAATCCTTCTCATAAACCTTCAATTGTCTGGAGGCATAAGCTATAGCTTTGCCATTCTGCATTAATACACAACCCAAACCAACTCTAGACGCATCACAATATACAATAAAGCCTTGCGTACCTTCTGGTTATAAGGTCAATACTGGGCCAGTAGTCAACCTCTTTTCAAATCCTAAAAGCTTTTCTTACAAGCTTCAGACCATTGAAACTTAATTGTTTTTTGAGTCAACTTGGTTAAAGGGGACGAAATAGATGAGAACCCCTCTACGAACCTTCTATAATAGCCAGCTAATCCCAAGAAACTCCTAATAGTTGGAGATATGCGTCTAGGCCAATTTTGATCTGCCTCAATCTTTTAGGTATCAACTCTAATTCCATCACCGAAAACTATGTGGCCCAAGAACGCCACAGACTCCAAAACTCATTTTTAGAGAACTTAGCATATAACTCCTTATCTTTCAAAGTCTGAAGAACTATTCTGAGATGAGTAGCATGATCTTTTTCATTCCTTGAATAGATTAGTATGTCATTAATGAAGACGATAACAAACATATTGAAATAAGGTTTGAAAACTCTATTCATAAGGTCCATGAACGTTACAGGTGCATTTGTCAAACAAAGGACATGACCAAAAACTCGTAATGACCATAACGGGTTCTGAAAGCAGTCTTTGGAATATCACATTCCCTTACTCTTAACTGATGGTAGCCAGATCTGAAATCTATCTTAGAGAAACATGTGGCACCCTGAAGTTGATCAAAAAGATCATCAATTCTCAAAAGTGGATACTTGTTTTTTATGGTAACCTCGTTCAACAGACGGTAATCTATACACATCCTAAGGGAACCATCTTTCTTTCTCACAGATAGGATCAAAGCGCCCCAAGGTGAGACACTTGGTCGAGGTCTTTCAACTACTCTTTTAACTCTTTCAACTCTGCTAGTGCCATGTTAAATGTCAGAATAGATATAGGACGAGTATCTGGGAGAATATCTATACCGAATTCTATCTCTCTCTCAGGAGGGACTCTAGGAAAATCATTTGGAAACTCTTTTACTACTGCAACTGACTGAATAGGAGGTATCTTAACAATAGAGTCATTAATTCGGACTAAGTGATAGACACACCTCTTAGAAACTCACTTCCTTGCCTTAAGGTATGAAATAAAACGACCATTAGGCACTGCTGAACTGCTTTTCCACTCTAAGACTGGCTCATTTGGAAACTAAAACTTGACAACTCGAGTTTTACAATCAACTAAGGCATAACAGGCATGAAGTCATTCCATACCAAGAATTACGTTGAAATCTACCATGTCTAACTCAATTAAATCAGTCATGGTACTCTTGTGATTGACGTAAATAGGACAATCATGATATACTCTCTCTGCTAGAATAGACTCATCAACAGGTGTAGAAACACTTAATGCTTTACTAAGTTGCTCAGGAATAACATCAAAATTCATAGCAACATATGGAATTACAAAAGATAAACTCGCTCATGGGTCTAGTAAAGCATAAACAGTAAATTCAAAGACTTGGATCATACCAGTGGCAACATCTGGCGAATCCTCTTACTCTTGGCAACTAGCGATAGCATAAAGACGATTTCCTTCTCTATCTGCCCTTAAAGTAGCTCATCTAGATGCAGCTCTATCTGGTGGAGCAACTGAAGAAGACTGGGCTCTATTCCCCCCCCCCCCCCTTCCTCCCCCCTAAAACCATTACTCTGTCTGCTCTTAGGACACTCTCTCATAAAATGACCGTTCTGGCCACATGTAAAGCAACTACTGGAGTCACCACAACACATCCTTGAGTGGCTCCTACCACACTTAGCACACACAGGAGTCTTAATACCCCCTTGTGCCTTACTACCTTGTGAATGTGCAGGTCTAGCTCTGAAGTTTTGGAATTCTGACTATCGTACTTACATTTGTTCCTTGGTGTAGGTACACTAGCAGATGATGGAGCAGGTCCTTTCTGATTATGTTGAAAAGAAGATCGGCTCGCATTACTATTTTGCTGCCTGGATTCATTTCCTGATGTCTTAGCTCTCTTGTTCTTAAACTCTTCTCTATCCTTCAGCTTGTCCTCCTCAACTTGTTGCACATAGATCATTAGTCTTGTTATACCCATGTCACCTACTAGCATGGCTACCTTACTTTTGTTATCTGACAGACGAGGCAACCCAACAACGAATAATCTCATCCTGCTCCTTATGTCAACAACCATCTATTTGCTTCTCTTAACTCATGGGGAAAGAAACGCCCCATGAAACCACTATCAAAACAGTCCAACTCATAATCACACGAAATAAGTATGAAAGAAGTGAAGGAATTCCTAAATGTTATAGCCTCCTAATTATAGATGTAGCATGCTTCACACCAATAACCAGGACTCTACAGACACGGTTTCATAAACTCCCTAGGACTCTTGAACTCTGGGCTCTGATATCAAGTTTATCACGCCTTGAGCCTACACCCTGGATGTGGCCAGTACTCGAGAACCATTGCTAGCCCCAAGCAAACCTTTGACCTGACTTACTTACTCAGCGAAAGACTTTAAGCATTAAAAAAAGAACTTAAATGCAAGATAACTCAACTGTCTCAAACTATACTCATAATGTTTTAGAAATAAACATTTAACTTAGCCAAAGTGGAAACTCAAGACTGAACATAAGTCAATAACAAGATAAAGACAGAAGAACTAACTGATTGTCTATCTATAAAGCCTCTAATAACTAAGATGGATGTCGGGACAATACCCTCGACATCCTAATGAACTAAATACTGAAAAGAAATAAGTAGGGATCCTCCGTAAAGCAAGGAGGTTCACCACAAGACTCTAAGTGCTCAACTGGATCAACGAGGCGCTCGATGTTGATCCTGATTACTTGTGTCTGCTTCATAATAAAATGTAGGCCAACTACCTCAACTCTACTTAAGCTTGAAAATAATCTAAAGAACTTACCTGGCTCAACTCAACTCAACATAACTGAACTCATTTAAATATAAAATAGTTTAAAACAAGTGCAATATAAAGAAAAATTGTTTAAAACATGATGTCAACTTTATGTGTATGCAAAGATACATATAACTCTAAAACGTATGTAAAAATACAATAAACTGTGTATATAAGAATTCGATTACTTCTATGAGAGTTTCTCTAACTGACAATCATCACGTAAGAGTTATTGTGTTGATATAGTATTTTGCCTCACACTGTTAGGGCTGTCATATACCTTGCCGAGGGTATAGAACCTAAACTACTAAGTAGATCCATTAGTCTATGCTAAAAAGCACTAAAAGATCATCTAAAAAGTATGACCATTTTCTACCCATGATGGCTATATGGTTTATGAGGACTGTGAGTTGTCTAAACTCTCCCCCATATCGGTGCTCAATAATACTCCCAAAAATATGATATTAGCTCTTATGTGTAAAGCATACTTCTTTCTGTCACTTGAGATTAGTGCTAAAAAACTTAGCTCACAGGCTATCTTGAAAATCAAAGTTTGCTCTATTGCTTCATTTAGAAAGAGATTACTCTTTTTTGAAAACTAGCCCAAAGACTCATTGAAAATCAAGGTTTCCTTTCTTGTTTAAATGTGAAAATATTTTAAACCTTTTGGGAATACATAATCCCCATATACTTTTGAAGAAATTAACTTCAAACTTTACTCTTTAATCTTTACTCAACTTGAACTTTTAGTCTTAAAACAAAGTTAAAACACTTGGAAAAGACTTTTTGAAAACTTAAAGAACTTCTCTTGACTTGCTTCTTAACTTCTAACTTGGCTCTTAAATTTCCTTGAATTGAACTATGAATTCAAGGATTTAAATTTTTGGTTCGAAAACAACTTTTGAGTCAGAACGGTTCGGGACCGCTCTGTTCCGCAAAATGATTTTTCCCAAATCTGGGGAACTGGTCCGCGGTGCGGAGGAACTGCCCAGATTTGCTCGATAAAATTTCTTCTTCGTTTTTCAGCTCTACACCATCTAAACTCCATTGGTTCCTTCCCCAAATACTTAGAATCATCTATACCCTCAAATAACATTAGATTCTACTCCAAAAACACAACTAAAAACGTGAATCAATCTCAAGAAAACTCCAACAACACAACCCACAAGGATTCAAATGAACTTCATCAAATATTCAAGGGATTTACTTTCAAATCAATATGCTTTGCTGAGATTGAATCAAATTGGGCGTATGGGTGAACTAACCCAACGCTATGTGATCTCACATACCTTGTAAGGATCACCCCCGACGAAATCACAAGCTAAACTCGACTATCTTGACGAATCTTGCTTCTCTTCTCCTTTCTCCTCTTCTTTTCTCTTTTCTCCAAACCCTAGTGTATTTTGGTAAAAGCGTAAACTGATCTAATTCTGATTAGACCTTAACTTAATTACCAAAAATGAAATAAAATAATAGGGCAAGGAAGAGACCAAACTACCCTTTCAAAATCCGGATTGGATTTTTCTTATTCCAACCGCCCAACTTCCAAAGGGCATAACAAACTCATACGAATTCAGAATCATGTAAACTCAGAGGCATTGGAAAGGTCATTCCAAGAGCTTTCCTACCATATCTGAAAGTACCTCTAAATCATCCTGAGCTAGAAATTATGGCCATTTGAAGTTGGCCAAAACTTAACATATTCTGACTAACAAAATTTCTAGATTTTCTTTCTTTCCAAAAATGACTATTTCCAATTATTAGCTTATTCCTAATTATTTCAAATTCCGAGATGTTACACAATGTGGCAAACGGATTCAAGATTAACGAATGTTATAAGTGTGTTTACATTAAAAATGTTTCGAATCATGAAGTCATTTTTTGTCTGTATGTTGATGACATGTTAATAATAAGTAAAGATATTGATGATATAAATGCTACTAAGCGCCTGATGTATAGCAAGTTCGATATGAAGGACTTAGGAGCTTCTGATTTGGTCTTAGGGATCAGGATTCTCAAAACTCCTTAGGGACTAGCATTATCTCAATCTCATTATATTGAAAGAGTATTGGATAAGTTCAAGTACTTGAATTTCAACGTTGTCAAAACTCCAATTGATTTTAAGCTTTACAGTTCAAAAGAATGAAGGTGAAAGTGACTCTCAATTGGAATATTCCTGAAGTGTTGGAAAGTTTGATGTATATTATGAATTGTACGCGACCAAATATAGCATGTGCTATTAGCAAACTAAGTCGGTTCACTAGTAATCCTGATCAAACTCATTGGATGGCAATGAAACATGTGTTATATATGTTGGGGTAACTAAAACATATATAACACTATGTTTTGCATTATAATAAATACCCTGCCGTGATTAAAGGATATAGTGATGTAAATTGGATCACCGGGTCAAATTAAGTAAAATCCACAAGTGGTTATGTGTTTACACTTAGTGGAGGAGCAGTCTCTTGGAAATCATCCAAACAACATGTATTGCTCGCTCTACAATGGAATCTGAATTTATTGCTTTAGATAAGATCGGTGAAGAAGCTGAATGGCTCTAGAATTTCTTAGAGGATATTTCATTCTGGCCCAAACCTGTGGGATCTATTTGCATACATTGTGATAGTCAAGCAGCAATAGGTAGGGCAGGGAGCGTTATGTACAATGGGAAGTCTCTTCATATACGACGGAGACATAACACCGTAAGACAATTGCTCTCTAGTGGAATTATCACAATTGACAATGTGAAATCAAGCGATAATGTGCCAGATCCACTAACAAAAGGCCTAGTAAGAGAGGTAGTTGAAAGATCATCTAAGGGAATGGGTTTATGGCTTAGGACAAGTCATCATGGCGGTAACTCTATCTAGCAGACTAGAGATCCCAAGAGCTAAATTCAAGGAGAAAAACAAAATTGTGACTGACGGTTCGACATTGTCAATCAACTCAATTCATTCTCATGATGAAGACAATGTTCAGGAACGAGATTAAAACATTAAGGCTTGTTAATGAAGTTAATAAAGCTTAAAGGTTTTAATGATTTGCTAAGTTTGGTAGATTTGACCAAATAGAATATCTACGAAATGACACAGTTAGAAATCACATATGTGAGTATGAAGTGTAAGCCACTTCAACGAGAATTTTATGTCAAAAGCCTATTCTCTATTCAATTATGAAACTAGGAGGTGTTCGTGGGTAAAACGAACACAACTATAAGAACCATAAATGGTAAAGATTTAATTGTGTGACATATGATTGTCTAGGTATACACCAAAACTTGATTGTTCAAAGATATCACATCTACCAATTGACTAAGTATATCCTGCATATGTTCACTATGGAAAGTCCAAGGGAAAACCTACTTATCCAAATGCAATTGATTCTTGCTTGTAAAGTACACACTCGTCCATGCATTCCTTTATGTTATGACCATTCCCCATTAATGTGGGGAATTGTTAGGTAAAATAATTATTGAGTATAGCAAGAGTTAATGAAAAACGGAGGGAAGATGAAAAGAGGAATTGAAAAAGATTCTTATGCCTTAAGAAAAGCCATTTCTCTCTCACTGGTGGTGGAAAGAAAAATAGATATGTTTAAATAGACAGACACTTCTATTAGTTGTTAAAAGGGTTGGAAAGATGAACACCCCTCACACAGTCGTCGTCGTCACTCGCTTGGCTCGACTTCGGCGGCTTTGGCTTTGAAAAATGATTAATCGAGAGATTATTTTTTGAAAAAAATTTTATTTTAATTATTTATTTAATTAATTAAATTAAATTAAATGGCCATCAATTATTTAGTTAATTAACTGAAATGTTCCAACCCGACTCAGATTCGCGCGACTCATTTTATTTAAATTCTTTCCCGTTTTATTTTGAATTTTCCGCCGTTGACTGTTCTGAAAGGTTGCAACTTTCAGGAACAGCCATGACCGTTTGAATTGCAAACTTTCATGAATGGTCGTATGGATTCTGAAAGGTTACACCCTTTCGGAACTAGTTCCTCTTGGCTATAAATACCCATAATTCTTCAGACTTTTTACTTACAAAAATTTTTTATTTCTTCTTCTTGTTCTGCACAAATATTTTTCAAGTACTTTACTGTCGTTGAGTAGCTCACTGACACCAGAGTTTTGGGTATCAATACACTGGTGATTGAGATCATTCTATCTTGGGAGGACATATTCCAAATCAAACCTCGAATACTATAGGGGAATAATTTTCTTAAGAGAACATTGTGCATTCAGTGAACTTGATTTTCTTCATGTTCTAGTTTTTATAGATTCTGATATGTTTTTACAGATTTTAGTTTTGTGAATTAAATTATGTTCTTCTGTACTTCACTGGTTAATTTAACTTTGGTAACTTCACGTTTCTGCAAAGTTTGTTGTAATCAGTAGTACTGTTTTAAACACAGATTGTGCAACAAATACTTCATGCCAAAATAAATCTTGATTGAATAACAAAATATTGTTGCAATAATCTTCCAGAATGTAAAGTACCGTTTTCTTCATCGTCTCTAATTGAAGCTTATAACAATAATACTCACGGCATGAGATTGTGTTTTTATTTTGTCTTTGTTTATGTAAGAGTTGTTCTTCAACATTAAAAAGACCATCAACTGAGCACCACTTAGATACACTGGAAGCTCTTCATTATTAGAAGTAGAACGTTTTCTGGACAAAATGGGTTGCCGTATTAATCTTTGAATGCCGCAATGCCATCCATTTTCTCCGTGGGGAAATAACAAAGGATATTGTAATGAGTCATAACAACCATATTATTATAGTGCACCGGTTGGCTATTATTGGAATGAGCAGGGGCGGATCTATGTAGTGGTCAGGGGGTGCCACGCCACCCCCCAACTTCGACGAAAACTCTATATATACATAGGTATATATATATAATATTTATATAAATATAAAGCGTGGCACCCAGTGAACAAAATTGGCTTGTGGTGCCACGGTTGGAGGGCAATTTTAGATGGTTAATGTTGCAGGTTCGAATTCCATTTGTACCTATTCTTTTTGAGAAATTTGCTGCATATATTCTTTAAGGAAAAAAAAGGCTCCAAGCACCTTGTTTTGGCACCCACGGACTCTAAATCTTAGATCCGCCACTGGGAATGAGTATATATTCTAAGGGGAAAAAGGTCTGAAAAATACTCCAACTTTAGCCGAAATTGCTGTTACGATACCATATTTTATGGAGGACCTTTTACCCCTGCACTATTTAATAGTTTATTTTAAAGATATATATTTGCCCACATGGACACATTACTATTTATAATAATGCAATATTTATGATTTCCATGTGGACACATATATACCTTTAAAATACACTATTAAATATGAGAGTACAAAATATAGAGAGAAACAACATCAACTAATTCACTCGGAATACAAGGTGGTACACAAAATTCTCCCCCATAACCGCAACTCTTCACCCAATAGTCTTTTCAGTAGACAAGGTTTTAATGAAGAAGAGCTTGTTGCTCTTTCTGGTTAGCCACTTTAACGTGTGCTACAACTTTAAAAAGAAAAAAAAAAACTCTCCTTTCTTGTTGAATTATGTTGCACTCAGTATTGAGGCGGCCTTTTTTTAATGAACTTCAACAACATAGAATTTGCATAAACTGCAGGTTACAAACTTGAAACTTCCTTTTTAGCATACATAGACAGCTGCTAGGGACCAATCACAACATAATAATCTAGGTTAAGCAAGCATTGTGGCATATAAAATTGGTGTCCAAGAAAAATGACAATTTCTATTTATAGAGCAAAACACTAACACAACAAAGCAAGAAACCCCAGGAAAACAAAATAGTGAGGAATAGATAATTCAGTCGACGACTTCAATTTTTTCTACTCGAATTACATACAATATCAGTCCGCAAGTTCCCTGATTATCAAATCCACGTTTTACAAGTTAATTGAAGAGATAATGGAAACAAACACAATTGAACTATTACTTTTTCGCGAGTCTCACACATGAACATTTGGTTGTTCTCCTTTTGGTTTTCCTACTTGAACTATCACTATGAACGTATCATTGTTTAGAACTTTTTCGCCAGTTTCACTCGCGAACAATTTGTTTTCTACCTCAACTATCAGCATCTATGTATCATTTTTAATAACTCTTTCGCCAGTTTAACACGTGAACAGGTGGTTGTTCTCTTTTTCTTTTACTACCCATACTATTACCATCTATGTATTATAAGAGAAATAGTAATATTTTTATGTTCCACTGGATACCGCTGGACAAATCATACTTAATGTTTGAGAGTCAGGGTCCTAATAGATCAATAAGAGTGACAGTAAAGAAGAAAACAGAGAGAACTAAAGAGTAGTTTATTGATTGCTACTACAGTGAGAAAAAACTAACTCAGAATGATATCGTCACCTGAAATAACAACCTACTAAGAGAAGAACTTTGTATAATTAAACACACTTGAACTATTACTTTTTCACGAGACTCATACATGAACATTTGGTTGTTCTCCTTTTCTTTTCCTACTTGAATTATCACTATGTACGTATCATTTTTCATAACTTTGTCGCGAGTTTCACCCGTGAACAATTTGTTCTCCCTCTATTCTCCCCCCTAAACTATCAGCATCTACATTTTAGAAGGGGAAAACTAATGGTTTTTTATGTTCTGTTGGATAACACTAGGTAGGTCAATTAATGCCTCAGATGAAAATCAAAATGATGCCTCTACAGGTACTTTTGTAGCCAAAATCAGACCTCTATTTCTATTGCTTCGCCTTTCCTATGTTACTATTTATGGTTTTGCCCCTTTAGGTACCATCTCATTCATTTTTCTACAATCTTTCCTCAGTTTTTTGCACTATATCCAAGTAACAATCAAGAGTTGATATCCTCCTTCTTTCTGTTGTTACTAATCCATCTTATAAGTTACGTGTTCGTTCTTTTTAATAATTCCTTGATAAAATTTGACAGACATCTAGATCCTAGCAGACTACTAAGAGTGACAACAATGTAGAAAACAGAGAGAACTAAAAGGTAGCTTATTGATTTAACCACTAGCATGTAACACAATTTGCAACAGTGGAACTATTTACAATTTCCAAATCTTCCAAATGATGCGGTTGTCCTACAAAGTTTTGGTCTTTTTACTCCAAAGTTAATTGAAGAGATAATGGGATTTCACACGTGAGCAATTGGTTATTTGCGGTTGTCCTACAAAGTTTTGGTCCTTTGAGATAATGGGATTTTACACGTGAGCAATTGGTTGTTCTCTTTTCCTTTTTCCTAACTCAACTGTCACCAACACGTGAACATTTGGTTGTTCTCTTTTTCTTTTCCCACCTCATCTATGACCATTTGTGTATCATTTTTAATAACTCTTTCACAAGTTTAACACGTAGTAATGTTGTTTATGTTAACGATGGACAGGTAAATTAATTTCTGAGACTCAAGAGTCCTAATAGATCAATAAAAGTGACAATATAGTAGAAAGCAGAGAGAACCAGAGAGTAGTTTATTAATTGCAATTACAATGCAAAAAAACTAACTCATAATGATATCGTCACCTAAAATAACAACCTATTAAGAGCAAAACATTGTCAAATCACACTGAACCTCTTTTCATTACTACAAGTACCTACTATGTAATTTTAAGTTGAAGTAAGTATAACCGGTAAAAGCAGAAAATATATATCTTACATATAGAGTACAAACTTGTCACTATATTGTTACAAATGTAAACCTCCAAGCAAACTATTACTGAAATACAATGAAGAACTCAAGTTGGAAATAGGTAGTTTCTTTATCCCACACCTCAATATTATTATGGAATACATATTTGGTGTTTTGAGGATCCTTTTTTTCCCCTTCTAATTTTTGTTGGTTAGCACTTTTTATACTTTATATGAAGTTTTTGGGGGTTCTAATATTGCAGCTCCTACATTTTGTCAAGGTCTCACAAATTGCTTCAGTAACTCAATAAATTAAAGGCGTTGCAGAAAGCAAATAACTCGGAAGAACAGAATTCATCCAACACGATCGAGTTAAAGGCAAATCAGAAGAGATTTTGCAGCACCAGAATGAAGAACAGAATTCATCCAACACGATCGAGTTAAAGGCAAATCAGAAGAGATTTTGCAGCACCAGAATTTACAGAAGAAAAATCAGACAATGTAGAAACATAAACATCTCAAGCGAAAAATGCATAATTCTACCTTTTTGTTTGTTCACAAAAGAGAATCTCTGAAGAGTTTTGATTTGAGTGAACACATAATGAATGTGGTGTTTTCCCATAGAAATAATGGAGCTTTTTCAAAACGATGCAACATATGCAACCTTGTGAATCCAAGTAAAAAACACGTCGTAGGGACAACCACAGGGGGAAAATGACACATTTGCCCCTGGAATGTCTGAGATCTTAGCCCTTTGGATAATACCTTGTGGGGAAATGACGAGTCTGCCCTTGAATGGCCGGAAAATATCTCTTTTGTGGAAATGACAGGTTTGCCCTTGAATGGCTAAAAAACTCCTCCCTTGTTAAGTATTATGATATAGAGTTAAGAGTTATTATAGTGAGATGTCGTTATAATGACAATGTTTGTCTGGCCCTATTATAACAATTGACTCCCTATTAACATCCTATCTCCATCACATATGCATTATTAGAGTGTGCTACTCTCTATGTCACAATTAGGGTTATTCATGGTTATGGTTAAAAAATTGAATAGCAGTAATTTAAATCAAATCGATTAAAAAAATTAATATTTGGTATGGTTTAATTTTAAATTTTGAAAATAGATACTATTTGGTTTGATTTTTTTTTAACTAAAAAAAATTGCAAAAACAATCAAAACAAACCGAGAAATTATATATATAAATTTTATAATTATTTATATCTTATTCATAAATAAAATATAAATATTTTGTTAAATTTTAATTAACTTAAGTCTTTAATTTTATCATTTTCTCAAGCCCAACACTTAAACTTTAACCCAATTATTAAAATCCTAAGATCAAATCCATCAAAAATTCATTACTTTATCTATACCTACCCTACCTTATACCACATAGTCACACTTTCTCTTGATTGAATCATTTTGTTCGTGTAATGATATTCTAGTGTTGTTTAATTGAATGCACAGTAGTTTTCTAGTGGATTGTTCATGTACTAGGTGTTTGTATCTATCGAGATGTCTATCCCCTCAACAAATTTAATACTTTCAAATTGAAAAAACCAAAAAGATTGAACGAAACCGAACCAAACTGACTATAAGCAAACCAACGGTTATTTTTTTTATTTGGTTTGGTTTGGTTTTAGAAATTTAAAAATTGATTGTATTGGTTTGATTTAGTTTTGACCAATAACCGATCCAAACCAAACCATGAACACCCGTGGTCACAATACAACCTCGGTCATGTTGTTTTCCAGTTGAATATGAAAAAATTGCACGTTTTCTCTTCAACTGACTTAATCTTTAATATTTTCCTTCTAATGAGTCGTTTTTAAATTTCTGTCTTTAACAATCAAACTTATATCTTGTAGGATTTAAGTTTTTTAATAGCATATGATATAAGTAGGAAATTATAATGCGAAAATATAATTGAACCATATTCTTTATTCATTTAATACTATCATCAAATAAATTCATATTAAAAAAAAGTACCATAATATGTACCACATTGAGTACAAACCCCATAAAACACACCATTATAAAGATTTTTCGTAATTGAATTAAAATTTGAGATAGTTGATTTTTTAAGAAAATATTTGTTGTTCTATCTAACTTTGAAAGTTCCTCTAAATATAAATGGTGCCTTCTAAAATGGAGGGATGGAAAATGAAGAAAATCAAGTTAATGAGAGGGAAAATGGTGTATGTAAAAGTTGAGAGAATATGAATATGAAAAAACTTAGAGAAATTTATGGAAAGGAAATTAGGAGCTTATGTTATAACTTATTTGCTGGTAAAAAGTTTCACCGTATTTTTTAATTGTTATTTTTTTTACCTTTTTACTAGATTTTGTTAAATTTCTATTGTGTTTACAAAGGTAGAGACTACGGCCAGATTTTGTTATATTGCCTCTTAAACATATATAATATATAATATGTTTTTTTTTACCCTATGATGAAATTAATATTTAAATCAAAAATTTGATTTTTGTGGGATAATGTATTTAATTGGGCAACAAATATTGAACCCACCTTATCATGATCAAGATTGGAAAAATTACTAGGATTGGTACCTTTTAATAAATAATTATTAATTTTAGCAATTTTTTTTATTTATTACCATTTATAGCAATATTATGTTAAATCTGTAATATGTATTAAAAGTGAATTATGTATGCAATATATATGTATTATAACTATTTTTTTAAATATATTATGCCTGTTTGATAAGAAATTGACACATTGAATTATAAATGTATTAAAATGTGTCATAAATGTATTATTCATCAATAAAACTTGTATTATATGTGAATAATAAATTGTACTTTGTAATATGTATTAAAATTGTATTATAAATGTATTAAAAGTGATCAAGTGAAAAAAAAAAATGTTATTGCTATAAATGATAAATATTTTCTTAATATAATATATTTATGTAAATTTCCCTTTAAGATTTCATCTTATCTCAGGGATCCAAATTGGTAACACGTGTCAAATTAAATAATATGGCATACCAAGTCAAATAAAAAAAATTAATAGGAAACACAACATACCTAATCAAATCAAATCAAAGGCCAAAGAAAATGTATCATGTGTTCAAGTGACATGTTTCGGTCAGTTAAATATTGTTATGTCACTTAACTTTTATTGGCCGAAAAGATTTTATCTTTATCACAACTCTTCCATCCTACAACAAAATAGGGTTTCATAATTTAGAAAAGATACTAGAATCCAAACAAGAAGATTGGGAAAGCTTGTAGATCAAACATCGCAATTTCTCTACAAGCTACAATTTCAAGCAACTAAGTTTAAATAGAGATTTTTGGCAAAATCATCCTTTAATTATACCCCAAACTTAAACTACATCCTTCAAGTATTTAAAAGTGAACAATTTTCATCCTTCTACTTGAATTTATCAGAAAACTAACAGATCCAACAAGAATCAAGTCATTCCTTCGTAATTATTATTCTTAGATACGTCAAACATACTATCGTGATCTTTTTCGGTAATTGAGTTTAGCATTATGCAAAAATCTTTTAATTTGACAATTTTTTTCATTTTTTTTTATGTAATTTGGTATTAAAAATATTATTAGTTGAAATATGTTTCTTCTCAATCGAATATGTTAGAAGCGACGTTTGTTGGAGACTTCCGCTTCTAATAATGTAGAATAATGAAATTCAAATGTGAGACATGATCAATACTTTGATCACTTCAATATCAGATTAACCAAAAAAATTAGTGATCTAAATATAGTTTGACTTTGAAAAAGGTAAAGATAATTAAGCTCCAACTTCTTTCCGTTACTAAATGAGAAAAAGAGCAAATCATGTTTCCTCACACCTTCCACACATTTTTTATTTCAGTAAGCAATGGTATTTAAGATTTTTAATACTTATTTCAGGAACTTCTTATAGCAGATAATGAAATTATGCAGGAAAACTTTTGTTGATAGTCACGTGAACTGCTCATGTTTTTGCAGGATGCCTTAATTTTTTTTTATGATAGAAGGATGAAAGTTGTTAACTTTTAAATACTTAGAGGATGTTGTTTTGCCAAAAAAGATATTTTAAGAATGTAGTTTAAATTTGGATATAGTTAAAATATGCTTTTGACCAAAAACTCGTTTAAATACAAGTCAAGATCAAGACCAGTATATTCAAGGTCAATCTTTAGACCTTTGAATTCAAGTACAAGTACAAGTCAAAGGTAAACAATAAATCACTTGAATTTATATTAGAAAAGAAGAATTAGAAGATCCATAACACTCACTACATTCGAAATAAAATACTAAGATTATCGTAATATTTTCAGTCTTGATTATTATTTTCACGAATCTAATTATCAAAAAATTATGAGATTTTTGATTGGATCTCATTACCTAATGACCATTACTGCATTACTATGAACAATTTCCTGATAATAGGGAATTCAACGACAACAACATCTCATCAAATGAAATTTCATAAGTAAAGTTTCAGAATGACGTTATGAACGAAACTAAGACTAAAATAAACAATAATTTAGTAACAAAAAGTTTATTATTTTTCACTAAAATAATACTTTTAAAACATGATATCACTATTTTTTTATTTGAACTCTTGGCTATATATATCCTCTCTCTATATAAGAAGACTAGCAATCAAATGTACAACGACATTGAGTAGTTCCAGCTCCTGATTCTTCACAAAATGCAGCAATAATAGCAACTTTAAATTGTATGATGCAAAGCTGAAAGCATCCATGATCAGGTCCAAATCTGCACTGATTCACTCCTGTGTAGCCATTGCATCTCTTCGTATCGTCTAACAAGATATTTCTTCCATCTATATGAAAAAAAAATCTTAGCAAAATGAAACAAACAAATTGAAACAGAGAGAGTACAAACGAATAATGCATTAATAAGGAGTTGTTATTCTATTTTCTAAGCTTTTGTGAAGTATTTGACAATTTCATAAAAAATAAATTGTTCCTTTGGTTTAAAGTAATACCTGATACAAATGTAAGAAGAACAATGATGATAGCAAACAAACATAATTGAGAGAACTTCATCTTCAATGCTACTTAAAAGTATTCCTAATGGTTATGTGTTTCTTGTGATATTAATGTTTCTTGAATAGACCTTTAATAGTAGTGACAAGTAAGTTGATTTAAAAATTTCATGTAAGGTAATCAAATTTAGAAAATTTGAGTCTATCTATATTTAGTAAGTCATTACTCCCTTTGTTTCAAAAAAATGACCAAATTTCTTTTTTAGTCAGTTTTAAAAAGAATGACTCAATTTCCTTTTTAGTCAGTTTAAAAAAGAATGACCCCTTTCCTTTTTTGACAATAATTTAACTTCAACTTTCCACGTGGCATGTTTAAGGCCACAAGATCAAAAGACATTTTGGTACATTTGACATAACTTTAATTTAGAACCACAAGATTAAAAAGTCTACTTTCTTTTCTTAAACTTCAGTCCATGTCAAAATAAGTCATTCTTTTTTAAATGGAGGGAGTATTAGTGAGTCAAACTTGAATTTTTATTAGAATTTTCATTATTAACTAACCTTTTGATGATATGGAAGGAAAATCTATATAAGCAATTTTCATTTATATAAGTAGTCTCCTTCCATAAATCTTGCTTTTGAGAGTCATTTTGGTAGATTTTATATGAATATTATTAAATAGAATGTATTAATAAGGCTGGTAAAATGTAAGTTGAGCCATTAAAAAAAATTAAAACTATAACAATAATAAAAAATTGGAAGACCAAATCTTTGAAAGCTTGAGGCGAGTCAATTAGACTATCTTTGACTATATTTCATATGTGATCTCCCAAAATTCAATAAATTTTTATAGTACCAAATTAGGAGTCAGAATCTAACAAATTAAAAATTCATAAAATAAAACCACAGAATTATTGTAAGGGAGAAAATTTTGTTTACATCTTTCATTCAACTTCCAAAAGGGAATAAAAATAGATTATATATAGAATCATCATCTCTTGAAATAGCTCCAATGGTAAAGAATGTTATAAAATTGTCTTAGCATTAAAGAATAATCAAAGTTTGTTACAAATGCAATTAAGAATAGTATATGTGTATGAATGATAAAGAATAGTTAATGACTCATGAATAAAAATTATTAGGACTTATTAATGTGTAACGACCCTTTTTGGACGTTATGGGTAGACCAAAAGTGAAAGAATTGGGTAAAAAAAATATAGACAGTGGCTTTAAAATTCTAGGCTAGGTCAGTCTCAAATTGAATATGAGCGAGGTGAGGTTTCAGAAGACTCGGAAATGAATGAGGTGGTATGTCTAAATTTGGATTGCAATTCCTCGTAGCTAAGACATTAAGGAATCCATAAGGCCTTTCAAATCGAATTCGGATGAGTAAAACTTTTGGTATCGAATTTGACGTGAAGGGGTTAGTACAGAACGTCAAATTTCGAAGGTATGTTGCAAAATAGGGGCTTTGGGAAAGACTAATGAGTCTATGTCTCCCTGTAAGCCGCTATAGCAGGATGAAATGATTCCTGCTATAGCAGGATGAAATGATTCCTGCTATAGCAGGATGAATTAATTCCCTCTATAGCGGGGTCGGAGTTCTGTGCAGAAAAGTCTCAAAAACCTCTTATTTTCTGCAACTTCATATTCTTGGAATTGAGAAGGGTGATTTAGGGCATATCCCTTGGGTTTTTCCGCCAATTTGTTCGGTAAAGGTAACTTAATTACATCCTCAACTTATATTATGATTCTTAAGCCTTAGAATCTAGAGTGTTATCTTGGAAAGGGTTTTAATTTGAATTAATGGTAAAAAAGACCCTTGTTGGGTAGAATGATCACGGGGATGGCCTGGTTTTAGGATTTGGTTACAATCAGGGTTTAATTAGGTCATTGTTCATTGATTATTGTATTTTATTATTGTTTAGACCACAAAAATCAAAATTCATAACTAGGGAAAAACTCAAGTTCTTTGGAGGGGTCTTTCCCTGTTGTTCTGTTCCCGCCATGAGAAAGACGCACATAAGAGGTATTTCCAGCACGCGGAGGATCCGTTGAGAGTTTGTCTCGGTACGGAACTGTACGATCTTTTCCCCTATTGTATTGAATCAATAAAAAAAAAAAAGTCAGTGCTACAACCCCCTATTGTTTGATACTTGTTTTGAGGTAGGTGATAATTGTTGTTTTCACATTTATGTTGTATGTGCTTGTTAAGTGCATCTTAGTAATGCATACTGTGAAATGAAAGTTATGAATTGCATGCAATGAATATATTACATGAATGTACATGTGTAATTGTGATTTATTGTGGTTATCATTGTGTTGTGTGTTTATGATTAAGATCGGGTACCACAACGATACACTAACATCTGAAATAGATATCACATTGAAACGCTAACATCTAGAAGGGATACCACGTGGTACACTAAAATCTGAAATAGATGCTACGCCGATATAATAGAAGTGGGTACCACTTTGGTAGACTAACTATGGGAACGGGGACCACATCGGTAAATTAACAGTTTGTATATGTGAGTTGCATGAGAGAACTGCACTGCTTGTTACATTTTGATGATTCATGATGCTATGTATATCAATTCAGGGTAAGGACCGAGAATCCTACTATGTTGTACTTATGTTGTAATTACGTATTATGTGTTTATTGAGTTATGATTACATGTTTATATTTCATATACTAGAATTGACTTATGATCCTTTTGGTACACTGTGATTGTGTACTGATATTGCACTTGCTCTTACTTATTGAGTATTGAATATATTCAGGCGACTGCTTCGCGATCTCAACTGGGAGACATTTGTTATTCAAATCTAAGGTTGAGTAATTTCCTCTGAGTGCTATAGATTTCTCGTTATTTCTTAGTACATTTGTTCAGATTCGGATACTCTAGACTTATGTTTTCTTCTCTTATTTTGGGGTTTCATCCTGTAACACCCTAAAAGTTTCTAAACCCATATAAGACCTTGGAAATCAGAAAGAACTAAAATGTTGCAAAAATAAGGGTTTGCACGGACCCATTCAAGGACCATGAAAGGAACCACAGGCTGTGAAGGGCTTCGTAAATCGGAACTCATAAATTAGAAATTTTGGAGGTAAGTTTACGGGTGAATTCACAGACCGTGCACTGGTCCTAAAAACAAACCCTAGAACTCAAAAATATTGTCCTTCACAGGGACTTGTCCGGCCCGTGGAGTGTTTTACGACCTGCAGAGGATCCCGTGAAAATTGGCCCTCAGAATTCAGGAACTCTTCCCGTTCACGAGCACCTTCACAGACCGTAAAGGGTTGTACGGTCTGTGGAAGGCTTTCGTGAATGTGCTCCATCAATTTTAAGTCAGGGTTAAATTGGTATTTTTTTTCACTCTTTTAATTCCAATATTGTGTCGTTTTGACCTAGTCTAAGTGAGTTTTACTAATTCCTAAAGACTCTAGTCTCCCATTCTCCTAATTCTTCCAAATAAAAGTTTCTTCTCTCTCAAATCTTCTTCCTCAAGCAAGCTAGGGTTCCAAGATTTCAAGCTTCCATTGAAGAATCAAGCTAGGATTTCATTCAAGATATGTGAGAACTTCATCAATAGATCTCTTTTCACCTATCGAGTTCCAAAGAAATCTCAATATCTTTAACCTATGATTTCCCCAAAACTATGGTTTATATGATCTTATTGAGTTCTTATTGAATTTCGGTTTCTTCTTCAAGATTGATCTTAAATTGCATGAATTGATTATAATTTCATGTTTTCAATGATGTTTTCATGAACCCTAACATGCAAGTATTTTTCATGATCATAATTATGTTATTTTCATATTCATGTCTTAAATCATTAGATTTTCATGAATCATAATGCTTTCGAATAAAGTATATCTTAGTATACACAAATATCATAATTTAGATATTTTCAAATAAAGTAACTTTCATATTACATTCAGTTATCTTGATTTATGAGCTACTCAGTATGTTATCAGATTATCAAACAGTACAAATTATTACTTTTTCGGATTTAATACATATTTTTATTGGAACTATACTTAGCATCGAGTGGGCTTTTGCAATGATGGTTTTCGTGTAGTGTCTTTGGACCTTTAGTAGCAATCTCTAAGCCCTATAACTATGTGTCACAGTTAGGATATATCTATTTGACATTTGCTAGTGGATCCACCTTAGCTCAGATACCATGGTCCTTACCTTGGCAAGTTGGATACTCTTTTTTTAGTGTGAAAGCAGTTGATGGACTCAATGTAGTAACTCACATGGTTTATGTCGGTTTTAGTATGTCCCACGGTCAGATTTTCAAATATTGCATTGATCATGTATTTTAGATATATCAGTTCAATTTTACTTAGTTTTCATGATTATACACTTGATCATTGCATTAACATGTTTTACAGACTTATCATATACGAATATCATATTTTATACATTTCCTCATACTCGGTACACTTGTAGTACTAACCGCATACTTTCTACCTATATTATTTGATAATGTTGGTTCTGACGCTTATTATATAGCCCGCGGTAAGTACCAGCTCTGATCAACTAGCAACAGTGTTGGTGATTCCTCATCTCCACAAGGATATCACTTGTGATTTCCTTTCGGTCATTACTTTCAGTTTTCAGACATGTTAGAGTTAGTTAGGGGTTTGTCTTAACAACCCATGTTAGTAGAGGCTTCCAGACAAACAATTAGATTATTCCATGCTATGTTGTCCATCAAATTTTGTCTATATTGAGATTATAGGTTCTATCCAAATATTAATTTAGTTTTAGCTTCCGCATGTGTATTTTAGTTTTCGGTTGATTTTGTTAATCTCAGTGTCATGTCATGAGATTAGCTTAGAGTCACTTGTTGCTCTAAGCACCGTGACGCGTGTCTAGGGGCAGTCTTGGGTCATGACACATCCCCTATTCTAGGCTTGTTAAATGTTTTGGTACAACGACTTGCAGATTCTAGGGAGGTTAATTTCCGCAAATGTTTATTGACCGGACAAGTTTATGGGAACTGGATCTTCTAATTGTTTAAAATGATTTTCATAGTGTTTAATGTAATGAATTATTTCTTAAGAATAATTTAATTTTTAAGTTTGGGGTTCGTAGTTGGTTCTCCCACTGAAGGGTTATGTGTGGGTGCCACTCACGGCGGGTCTGACATACTGATTTGTTACCATTGTCAGAATTGTTAATTAGTATTAGAAGAAATATTATTCAAACTATAACTAACCCATCACTAGGAAATTAAGGGATCGGAACAAAACTAAACAACAATTTGAATATTTCTTCCTTTTTTTGAGGTATGACATGAATTTTTCCAGCACTAATATCTTAGAGAGAATCTCTACACTAACCGCACATATAAATTAAATCCCTATGTTAAAGTAGCTAATCATAGTGCTTAATTGTAGTAAAACTTTTTTTTTTTTTTAACGTAAATGCAATAGTACAAGAGTTTATATTACACGTAATGTTGCAATTATCTGCCTCAAAACTCAACCAACATTTATTTTCTTCATTGAAATCATATTCAAATAAAAATAAAAATATAAATGTGAAAGTTCACCCTAGTTTTTTAATAAAAGATTTTCCTCTTAAATTGGATAGGGCAAGGAGAATTGGAAACGGGGATTACAAGGTGAGAAATTGAACTTTCACAAGATAATAATTCAGATAGTCAACTAATTGACCTACTAAGATTCTCTTGGTTTTTGAATAAATAACTAAACGTTATAAAAATCTTTCAGTATATATATATATATATATATATATAATTCAAATCCTAAAAGAAATTAAACATAGCCTTGATTTAGCAGGGCATTGGCATGGTCTTGTATAACTTTCCAAGCTATGTCAACATGCCTATAATGTGTAAGAGAAGCACCAATTGCAAATCTAATAATATAAGTGCCTCCAACAACTCCATGAGTCAAATAGAGTTTGCCACATGAATTAATGGACTCCACCAACCTAGTGTTAAACATGTTCACTTCTTTCTCATCATCAAATTTGGTTGAAACTTGACGTAGTACTAATGGGGAGATCCTAAAACACACCATAGCAAACTTTCTAGGGACAAAGATTTCAAACCTTTTGTCCATAGCTATAAGTCCTTCAAAATGTTTAGCCATGTTCACATGACTTCTTATCAAGTTTCTAAGATTAATTACCCCATAACTTCTCAAAACTAACCATAACTTCAATGCTCTAAACCTCCTACTCAATGCAATTTGCCAATCCTTATAATCAATCACTTGATTTAACTCTGTAGCCTTGTTTCTCAAACATTCAGGATTAATTGATAACGCGTTTGTAAGTGCACTTGGATCCTTAACCCAAAGGCAACAACAATCCAAAGTGGAAAAGAACCATTTGTGCGCGTTGAGACTAAAAGAATTTGCATTTTCAACACCATCAAGAAAGACCTGAAATTCAGGGCAAATACAAGCACTTCCTGCATAAGCTGCATCAACATGTACCCAAATCCCAAATTCCTTAGCAATTTCACAGAGTGAACGCAATGGATCAACAGAAGTTGTTGAAGTTGTCCCAATTGTCGCGCACAAGAATAAAGGAACATTTCCTTCTTTAAGGTCATTCAAAATTGCTAATCGTAGCGATTTTGGACACAAGGTGTACTCACTAGCCTTAGTTGTTGGGATAACTCGGAAATTTCCAGGGTCTATCCCAGCAATGTGGGCAGCCTTCTTAAGTGAAAAATGTGTCTGATCAGATGCATATACCACCAATTTGCCAAAATTCTCTCTACTTATTTTTCGCAACATTTGATCTCTAGCCGCGACTATAGTACACAACATGGCTTCACAAGTTGTGCCTTGTAGTACACCTCCACCACCACTCGCGAACAAAAAACAATTGGGAAGATTTAACAATTTCCCAAACCAATCCATCACAATACTCTCAAGTTCAGTAGCAGCAGGGGATGATATCCAATTAAACCCTACAACATTAAATCCAACACTTAACATTTCACCTAGGAATCCAGCAGTACTTCCTGAAGATGGAAAATACGCGAAAAAATTAGGACTTTGCCAATGTGTTAGCCCTGGAATAATATCCCTTTCAACATCCTTAAGAATTTTTTCGAGTGACTCAGGGTTATTAGGTGCGGAATTTGGTACAATTTTTTGGAGATACCCTGGATTTACTTGACTACAAACAGGATATTGTTCAATGTTTTGATAGTAATCAGCTAAGAAATTCACAATTTTGTGACCTTGCCTTCTAAATTCTTCAGGGTCTAAAGGGTTAATGGCATTGAAAATTGGGTCATCAAGTTCATGGTTGATGTTGAGGGTACCCATTATTTCAATATGTGTGTATGTTGTCTTGAAAGAAAAATAAATGGTTAGCTTTTATAAGGTTAAAAAAGAACTAAATTATTGTGGCATAAATATAGTAGATGTATCTTGATTTATTTTTTTGTCGGCTATAGTTAGGACTATAGCAATAATTACACTTTGTTTGGATGGTTACTAGGTGTTGTTTTATAATGTGTTGTGTTGTATTGTATCGTACTGTATTATTTTAATGAATACAGTGTTTGGATAAGTTGTATCATTCTCCGTCGTTATATAATGTCACACATCCATGATTTCAATGATAAACCTACAAGAAAAGTAGGGTACGTGATAAAGATACTATGAAAATGTAGGGTAAAAGATGAAATACAATTATTAAATAATAAATAAAGATAAAATGAAAAAGAAAATATTTATAAAGTACGGTACGATCACACCACCAAATCAATCATTTCTTAAAATGAGTATTTTCATCGCTACTTAACAATGGATTTACACGATACGATACAATAATATTTAAGTAATTAACAATTAAAATAACTATTATATTTGAATTAATAATACAATACAATATAACAGATAACGATCATATATCCAAACAAGGTGTTAGACACTAGTTAGTACTCGTCCGAAAATTATAAACACTAGGCCACCTAAGTTGAAGAATTAATTTTTTTAAGTACGTGTCAATGGTGCTAGGAATTTGATGGTCACCTACTAACTACTTTAGTCACCTTAATTATGATGATGTTACATATTGTTTTTTTCAATATATAATATTGATGTTGATTAGAAGGAGAAATGGTAAAAAGAGATTATAGAAATTGAACTAAGTTAAGATTGTGGTAATGGTTATAACACGTTGGCTCCAATCACCTTAGCATTTATTGGATTTGCTCCTCCTCAACATCGCGATGTACTCTTATATTAAAGAAGAAAACAATTTAAAGTTCTCTCTTCATTCTATCCGTAATTTGGGGTGTCGACCACATATACAATTGAGGGGTGTCGGCCGACACCCCTTTGTCGGAAAATTATACTGCATAGCTAGATAAAAATATATTTTTTATGTATATATATTATATATTGACATTCTTCGACTTCTACACAACTTAACTTCTTTATATGTTGAAACTCCTTTGTTGAAATTTTGGCTCTGCCATTGCATTTCTTAGATTAATTAATAGTAAGAACAAACTTTTTTTTTTTTTAAAAAAGGCAAAAATAATATTTTTAAAATATGTTTGTGTACAAAATTACAAATATAAAAATTTACAAAGAAAAATTCAAATTTCAAATGTTAATGTTTAGGAGTATGATCCAATCCATTAGTTCTTTCTTTAAATTGTTCTAACACTTGCTTCATTGAACAAAAGTGTAACACCCCAAAAAAAATTTCGAACTAAGACTCGAACCGTTCTTCATAGTGAGTGAGATTTTACCAAGAAATTTAAAATTTCTTCAGTATTAAAGGTCAGGTCACTAGATGTAGCACCTTGAGTTTCAAAAAGAACAAAATTGGAAATAGCAAAATCTGAAATTTTGCAAGTTATGCTAAAGTTATGTGTTTTGGTTCAACTTCAAACGACCATAACTCTTAGTACAGGATGAGTATTAGGTGGGCTACGAGATAGCTAATGAAAGGCCTTTGAATTATCTTTCCAGCGCCACTGAGTTTGCTAAATTTCGAGCTCGTATGAGAGAGATATGCCTGTTTGAAGTCGGGCTGTCCAATTAAGGAAAGTTACCCGAAAATATGAAGGATATTTTGGTTTTTTCCTTACCCAATCGGATTTAAGCATTTTTAGTAAGGTTTAGGAGTCTAAATAGAATTAGTTTCATCCATCCCCAAAAGCGTTTAAGGTTTTAGAGAGAAGATTTAAGAGGAGAAAAAGTTCAAAGTTTCAAGTGTTCGTTCAAGAAATTCAAGATTTCGCCAAGAACCTAGTTCTTTGAAGTATGTAAGCTTCCATAGTGTTGGGTTCATTCACCCACACACCAATCATAGTTTCTTTTGCGAATATATCCATAAATATTGAGCAATTTAATTTCTTGATAAGTGTTCTTGAAGTTTCCTTATCGATTAAATTTTGATGTAAAATTCTACTTGGATCAACTTCAAACGACCATATCTCTTATATTATAAAGAGTTACATGAGCCATAACTTACGAAATTAAAGGTATTTGAATCTACTTTCCAACGCCACCAATTTTGCATCAATCCAACTTCTGAGTAAAAAGTTATGACTATTTTAGTAACCTATACAGTGTTGTTACGAATGGCCAATGGGAAAACATTAAAAAGTGTTGTTTTTGTTTTTTTACCTCCAAGAAAATCTTAAACGAATTTTTTGACTAATCAAAGGCTCAAAACAATCAAATTTTCATCTTTTAATTCATCATTTTCTTCTCTCTCAAACCCTATGGCAAAACCCTAAGGAAAAATCAAAGTGGAAGACTTTATTCAAGATTCTTTCAATCCTTTTCAAAATTCTTCTTCAAGGTAAGTCTTTCTCCAAGAATTCCATTTTTTTCAACTCAAAATCCTCCATACAGTTATGAATCACTAATGAAAATCATAATTCTTGGCCATAGAGATTTCAAGAAACTAATTCAAGAATCTCAAGAAAGGTTTTCTTGATTGTTTACCTTCAAGCTAGGGTTTTAAGGCTTCTAATCAAGTTCTTCTTCGAGATTCTTCAAGATTATTCAAGAACCTTGTTTTTTCTAGTATTTAAGGCTATCATAGTGTTGGACTAGTTCATCCTCACGCCCTATATCTACTTTCAAATTAGTAAAAGAAAATTCTAGGATTCTACCCCAAGATTTGAGTACTCTTGAGATAAGTTGATTTGAGCTCTTGAGTTCATGGTTCTTTTAAAAATTCTATTCCTAATTATTGAGTTATAAATCTTGAGAAGTTTTTCAATATCAACACTTGAGTTTTAAAATGAGTTTTGAGGAAGTAAGTATGAAAATGAGAAGAGTCGTATACATGAGTTCTATATTGTTATGTAGACCCTCGAGTCGAGTCGCTCATGCCCATTAATTATGCATGAACTCCATAATTTGAGTATCTTTGAGAGGAGTAGTATCTTCAAGTTCTAAGTCTTTGAGCATTGAGTTCTTAATCCTTTTGAGATTATATTCTTACTTAAGGGATTACTACATGTTATCCATGAAGCCCTTGAGTTGAGTTGTTCATGCCCATAATTTTGCCTGAACCCTATGAGTCGAGCAATCTAAAGATGAGTAGTATCATTGAGTCTTGAGTTCTGAGTACTGAGGTTCTTTATTGTTATTAAGATCCCTGCATTGAGTCATTCATGTTCATAATTTCACATGAACCCTATGATTTGAGTTATAAAATTTAAAAAGCTTTTTAAAGCCAACACTTGAGTTCTTAACCTGAGGTTTGAGAAAGTAAAGATGAGTTTTGAGAAAAGATTTTTCTGAAACATGATTAGTATGACAATCGAGTATGTCATCAATGTATGAGCAGTATGGTATCTAGATATACCATCAATGTTTATGCAGTATGATTTCCCGAGTCATCAATGATCATATTATAATATGATTTTTAAATGTTTTTGAGAAAGAGAAGAGTTGAGTTCATTTTCTGTAAAATGATATATGGGAACTAAGTATTCCAAGAGTAAATGTTTTCACATTTAAGATGAGAGCAGTTTGAGTACCATCGCTTTTAAGAGAAAGATTTTTTAGTAATAATCTCAAACCACAAAAAAAGTTATGTTTTTAAACATATGAGCTAGTACATTTATAGGAATAGTATTGAGCACTGATATGGGGGAGAGTTCAGATAACTCACAGCCCCCATAAACCATGTAGCCAACGTTGGTAGAAAGGGTCAAACTTTTTAGATGATTCCTTAATGCTTTTTAGCATAGACTAGTGGATCCACTTAGTGAGTAGGTCTTATACCCCGGAAAAGTATAGGACAGTTCTGACAGCGTACACGAGACGCTGTATCATCACATAACTTATAGTGATGGTTGTCGGTTAGAGAAACTCCCACATAGATATTTGTATTTTAATACACACAGAGTTTACTTGTATTTTCATATACAAACAGAGTTTATATTGTATCCTTGCATACAAATTGAGTATATTGTATTCTTAAATACATTGAGTTGCTTTTTACTGTTTTAAAATCTTTCCATATATTGCATCTCTTATTGTTGCTTTATATTGAGTTGACTATCCAGAGTTGAGTATCCAGAGTTTGAGTACCAAAATTCGAGTGTCTTATTATTGAGTTGAGTCTTATTTCACTGAGTTGAATATTTTATCTTTGAGTTGAGTATCTTATTCCTCAGTTGAGTTAGTTGAGTGAGTTGAGAAGAGGTAAGTATTTTTCCTTTATATCAAGTTCAAGCTTATGTTATGCTTTAGAATTCCTCTTACATGCTCGTGCATTCCACATACTGAGTCATTTGGCCTGCATTGTTTCATGATGCAGATTCATCAACAAACGCTTCATTGATACCACATGCAGTTCGAGTTAGCTATGGTGAGCCTCCTTGCTTCCGGAGGGTTCCACTTGTACTTTCAGTTATATCAGTTATTAGAAAGTAGAGTTTGAGAAGTCTGTTTCATTTATCTTATTAAATGTTTTAAAGACTTAAGTTGCCTATTGTTGGCTAGTTGAATATTCCATTTATATTCAGAGTAAATTATTTGAGTTAAAGCTTTGTATTTGAGTTTCATGAATTTTATTTTAGTTTTAAGCTTTTGTATGCTTGAGTTAGTCTTCCGCTTGTAGTTAGCCATGATGAGGGTTCGCTTGGGGACCAACAATGATTCTCGAGTGCCGGCCACGTCCAGGGTGTAGGCTTAGATCGTGATAAAAAGTGTCATAAAAACAATTTTTTAGTTGAAAGATTTAAAAAGTCATTCGCTTTTACATGAACACTTAAATATATGTATTTTATAAATTTCATTAAATTATTCCAAAATTATATTACTAAACAGTCTACAGACTATTAATGGATTAACATTTAATATAAATATTAGCATTATGAAGGATGCATTGTAATATAAAGTAGTATAGTAGATTAGAAACATGGTATTAGTTATTCCTTTTAAAAATTAGCACTTATGTTATTGTATTGTGATTTATTGTCGGCGTGTGTTTTGGCGCAAATAAATTGATATCATATCACAAATAACAAATGTATTATTTATTTATAATTGGTCATTAAGAAATTGGTGTGCCACCAAACTAAGAAAGTCTCATAAAAATTAGTGGAAATGGACATTAATACTTGCACCAGAATAGAGTATGTATATCACGCTTTTTGGGGTATTATCATTCCCCAGACTCTATTAACGCCGGATGTTTTGTACGCACTAAGTCTTGCAGCAAAACCGGTAATGGACCTACCGGATCAGCATCGATCGGAACCGGTGTCCGCTAGGCAGAAAAGGACCAGAACCGGATCGGACCGGACCAGAACCAATAGTTTCGGAAAATATATGTTGAACCGTCCCGGACCGGTACAGTATCGGGACCGGTGAATCGGGATAACGACTATTTTTTTAAAAAAATAATTTAATTATTAAAATTAAAAAATTAGAAAAATGAATCAATTATTAAATTTTTTCTACTTTTAAAGTTTGAAATTTAAACTTTTAAAAGGTTAAAAGTTTATATTCAAACTTTAAAAGTTTAAATTTCAAACTTTAAAAGTTTAAAAGTTTAAATATCAAACTTTAAAAGTTAAAAGTTTAAATTTCAAACTTCAAGAGTTAAAAGTTTAAATTTCAAACTTTAAAAGTTTAAAAGTTTCTATTTTATAACTTAAGTTTCAACTTTGTCGTTTGAAAATTGAAAATATAATAAAAAAAGAATTTGTATTAAAATTGAAGACAATAAAAAAAAAATTAAGGCGAATAGCATATAGTTTTATTAATAAAACTTAAATATTACAATTTGAGTTACAAAATATTAGTAGAGGATTAGAGGACTTAATCTACACAGCCACCTTCTAGGAAGGGTTCTGTTTGAATTAGACCTCGAATTATCATAATCGTACTAATAGTTGATGATACCAAGCCAATCTTTTCTTAAATCATATAACATTTTTCTAGTAACATGATTTGGAATTGGTTGATCAGCTAGTTCCTCCAATGCATCAATGTCGTCGTCACTAAAATCTTGCAACAATTCATCAATATCATTTTCAATTTTGGTAGGTAAAGTTGGACGCCCATAACTCCTTCTCTCGCCATTAATCCAATCTCTAAATAGTACTGATGTCTCCAAGCTATCTGCTGCTAATGAATATCTATGCTCTCCAATTTGAAATCTTGCTACACTAAAAGTGCCTTCCGAAGTTACTGAAAATGCTTGAATAGCTAAAACATCTCGAGCCACCGGTTGAAATTTTGGAAATCCCTTGCCGCAATTGCTCCACTAATCTAGAAGATCATGTAAACCTTGTGAATCCTCAATAGTTTCCATATTTTGATTAATATATGCATCAAAATCATTTTTATCATCATGAGAAAGTTCAAGATAACTATCTAGCATATCATCTTCATTATATTTACACCTAGAAGTTTCAGGTTCTTCATTACATACTACATTTCTTTTATGAGAATTATACAAGTCATACAATTTCCTAGCTTCAATTTTTATACTATTTTTAAATGCTTGATAGCTACGTGTTTCAAAATCTTGAATATCTAAATTGAAATATATTTTATCAACCATTCGTGCACCTACATCTTTGTAATATGGGTTTAACAAACAAGTAGTTAAATAAATTTGAGGAATAGAAAAAAATATTTTAAAATTTTTCAATCATCTTTTAACAGAATCTTCAAATCTTGGTTTCTTTTTTAATTTATAAAATTTACTAGAAATAGCACAAATATTTGGTAAAACGGAGCAAATAGTTGAATAATAAAGTCTAGAAATTTGTTTTGTAGCTAAATAAAAAACTTTTAAGAATTCTATAAGTTCTTTTACGTCATTCCAATCATTTTCATCAAGTCTATAGTTCATATTAGAATTATGAGCATTTCAAACCATTTGTAAAGGTTTCCTATATTCATAAGCGATTTGAAGTATTTAAATAAAGAATTTTATTTAGTACACACTGATTTTAGATTTTTTCTAGGTGGAAGATTAAATTCACGAAAACGATTTTCAAATTCTCTACGTTTAGACTTAACTTGACATTTAAAAATAAAATGACATGCAGTTTCACATTTTATGCAACCATCATTATATATTGGTATACCATCTCTAACAATCAAATTATATATGTGTGCATCACACCTAATATGAAAACTATCAATATAAATAGGGCAAAGAGTCGATTTTAGTATTTCAACAGTAGATGTATTATTAGAAGCATTATCTAAGGTGACACTAATTATTTTATCACAAATTCCATAGTTTTGTAAAACATCTACAATAGTTTGAGCTATGTAACTACCGGTTTTATGTATTTCACAACACTTATAACCTAAAATTCTTTTTTGCATAATCCAATTTTCATCGATCCAACGGGCAGTGAAAAATCATTACCATTTACACTACGACTCATATTAGAAGTAATAGCTATTTTACAAGTATTATAATAAAATAAACAACGAAGATATTGAAAATGTTAAGTTTGATAATCAAAGATAGCCTTTTTAATTGTGTTTTTTGAAAAACCTTTAAAATGTGGATTATACACAATTTGAATATAATGAATAAAATTGGGATTTTAAGCAAAACTAAAAGGCAAGCCAATAACAACAATCATTTTAGCTAATTCTTCAAGATCTTTTTCTCTACTATATGAGCATTGTGTACTAAGGCCAGAAACATTAGAAAGATTTAATTGCATTTGGACCATATTAGAGCCTCCTACTCCTACAGATGCACTAGAAATGGTGGTACCATTCTTTTTAGTTTTGGCTACAACTTTAGCATGCAAAAATTCATTTTTACAACATCCCATTAAATGATTACTCAAATGTCATGTCCCACCCTGTTTTCCCATAGTTTTATGATTCATTCGATGTTTATATTTATTACAAATAGCTTATTTTTTATCTTCACTTTGAGTCATAAATTGCCACCCAACCGAATTTTTAGCACGTTCTACCTTGGGCTTAGGATGTACGGGGTGAATGGGAGCAGGACAACGAAAGGGAGCAGGAGCGGGAGCGGGAGTGGGACTAATAGCCATAACTAGCTCTGTTTCATCATCATCATCATCATCATCAAAAGTATTAATATCATCATTAACATTATTATGTTCTACTTCTTCATTTAATTCTTCATCAAAATTACCAAACCTTGCTTGTAAAGATTCATGATAATGATCTAATTCAATATTACTATCAATATTAAAAATAGTTTCATCGACATGCGTAAAATCTTCCGTATTTATTCTTACTTGTGCTACTTGTCTAGTTTTAGATTTAGAAGACCTATCGGTTTTTTTATTTTTCTCAGAATTTGAGGTAAATAAATTAGTACTCGCATCAATAATAGTTGTTTTACCTTTGCCAACATTTTTTTTACCGGAATCCATATTAAAATATGAAAAGTGACTAAATTATATATAATACAAAAATTAAATGCAAACAAATAAATAACTACATAAGTAGAGTCTAGAGACTAATTACTAGCTCACTAAATAAATAAATAATTAAATGCAAACAAATAAATAACTAAATAAGTAAATTATATATAATACGAAAATTAAATGCAAAAAGATGTAAGTTGGAACAAATGTACCAAACGCCTACTTAAAAAAGAAGAAATGTATGACCGAAAGCCGAAAATTGATAGATGAAAGTTGAATTTTGAAGCTCCAAAGACCAAACTAGTAATCCACCAAATCTTTCAAACTAGTATAATTTGTAATTTAATAGAGAATTAGAGATTAGAGACTTGAGAGTTGAGAGAATAGAAGATGAAAGAATATTTGTGAGTAAAAATAATGAAAGATTGAAGGTATTTATAGTTAAAAAATACGACAAAAATGTAAATTTTAAAAGTTTGGGAGGGAGGGGGGTAGGGGTGTTTTGGTCGGTTAGTGGCTGAAATAGCCGTTGGGTGGGGCCCAATACCCGTCACCCAACGGCCTTCAACGGCTATAAATATTAATTTAATAAAAAAAATTTTGACCCTTGACGAACAGGACCGGACAGATTCAGACCGAAACCGGCACTTTCGGGTCCGGGACTAACTGATAAAACCCGATTTCCGTCCCATTATACCACTCGGTTCCCTTTCGTAATGGAACCAACCGGAGCCTGCCGGAATGGTACCGGCACCTCCCGGTTCCGCTGCCACACTTAGTACGCACAATTGCTCTTTTCTTTTAATTATATTTTTAAAAGTCCATAACATAAAGTTATTTTACATTATAAATATAATTTAATTCAACCTGTAAGTATTTCATAAAAGATAAAATATTAATTACTTTTAAATTTCTAAATATTAATTTTTTATATATATTTCAAATAAGGGGTAGTTAATTTTGATCCTTCACAATTTAATTAATGTTTGAACTTCTAAAATTTTAAATAATTTGAAATAAATATTTTACAAATTTCAAAATACTTTCAAAACCGTTTTGAAATGATAAGAGGAAAAGTGGGGAGGTTTTTAGTCGTGCACTAGGGTTATTAGAAGAGAACGGGACATTTTGAAGAGTTGAGAGGCGGTTTCGGATAAGGAAAGGACTAAACCACCTCTTAGAAAGCTATTCAAAAGTGCAGAAAAATCATGTCTGATGGTTCAGGCGACGGACCGTCAAATCCCTAACGAACCGTCACTGAATCGTTGTTAATGGACAAATTTTGGCCTCACTGATTAGGCCTGACAGTTCTGACCTGATGGGCCATCACAAGTATGACGGTCCGCACCCTAGCCATCATACTTTGACAGATAGACACCCTCTATAAACTAAGTATAACTTTATCCTTTATCATTATATTGTTGAATGGTCGGTGGCGTTAAAAATAAGATTCAAAGAGATTCAATATGATAGTTCATGGCCATTTAACTCTTCATATTTTGAGGGATATGTTCATTTGAAGTTGAACCAAGTAAACTCTTGAACGAAAACTCAATCGATAAAGAAACTTTCAACTTAACTTTCAGCTAGAAGTTTTTTTATGACCTTAATTAATATTCAAAACTCTTCCCACAATAAGGAATTGTTTCCAATAACTATGCAACATTAGAAATCATTGAGTTTGAGGTTTATACGCATTTAAAGAACGGCCAAATCATAATTTGAAAGTTTGTGGTGTTACAGAATTCTCTGTAGCAAAAGTGTATTTCCTACCGCGAACGACGCGATACATAATGCACATACGTTTTAAGTTAGTTTCTCCAAGTCTCTTCCCATAACTTAGAATATTCAGTAAAATAGGCATAACTTTTTACTACAAACTCCAATTGATGCAAATTTGATGGTGTTGGAAAAAAGACTCATAGACCTTTAATTTGATAAATTATGAGTTGTGTAATTATGCTAAGGAAGACTAATTTAGGGCTAGGCATTCGGTAGGTTCGGTTCGATTTGAAAAAAATATGAACTGAAACTGAACTGAAATTAATTCGATTTAGTTCGATTTTTTCAATTTCGATTTGGTTTATTTTGGTTAATTTTTTCGGTTCGAATATCATTAACACATACATGAAACACTGATTAGTAACACTACATATCAATACCCAGACTCAGTAGTCTACTACTATACTACCTACGCCTATCTTGCACACATACATAAATGCAAAAAAAAGTGCAAGTTGCACTTCTTAATGCTTACTGCCTGACGCTTGTGGATTCCCAAGCAAGAACAAGAAAAACATTTTACTCATGTCATCATGTAACGACATCCCATCGTTATAGATATGCCAATGGGGGGAAATTTGGGGTTGGAAAACTTTTTCGTTATATTTGGATTTTTCCAACCTTATCCAGATTTGGACGAAATTAGAGTTTTTGATGTGTAGGGAAATCTGATAACAATTGGGTGAATCAGTTATAATTTTGATTATATGAGTAGTTAGATAACTCGTTAAGGAATCCGTACAACTTTACGAAATTGAATTCGGGTGAGTAGAACTCTTGGAATTGATCTTGGCGTAAAGGGTATTTTCTGAGCGTCTTTGGTTAGAGGTGTGTTGTGAAATGGGAATTTTGAATTTCTTGAAATAGCTCTCTTTCTCGAGAATGCTGCTTTGGCGCTGGGTTTTGCCGCCTTGGCGGGGCCGCTACAGCGGGGTGATGGCCAATGTGGCGGGCTCGACGCGAATTAAAGTAGTTAATAAACTCCTAAACGACCTCATTATGCACTTTTCGACTTTTAGAGCTAAGGAACGAACCCCGAGCGACTCCTACTCATTTTTCACCATTCTTGAGGCTAAAGGTAAGCTTTTCACACCTTGAGTCTATTTTTCGATCCGTAGAACGTAATAGAATGGGTGAATATTGACGGGAGAGGGTTTTGTTATAGATTCTATGGTGGAAACAACCTTAAATTGGATAATTGGGATCATGTGTATGATCTAGGGTTCATAGAATTATTAGTAGTTCGAGTAATTAGTGATTATTTATTGATTTCCATATTATATTGATTGTATGTAGACCAAGAACAAGCGGAACAAATTCGAAAAGGGAAGAATCAAGTTTCTTAGGATTTCAAGCTTGTTTCGAGGTAGGTGATGGTTGTGATTTTATGATTGTGTGATGTATGTTTGTTCTTGCTTCATTATGATACTTGTATATGTATGAATATTGCAATGTTGATCATACTTGTTGTAAATAAGATAGTTGAATGATGATTGCCATTAAATCATGACTTAAATATATGATCTTGATGATATATTTGTGATTGTGATTGTGATTGTGGTGTGTTAAATGGATCGGTTGCCACATTCTGGCATAAAAATGGGATCGGTTGCTACATTCTGGCATAAATATAAGATCGGTTGCCACGTTCCGGCAAGCTAACTGTTTGGGTTTGGGTTCCATGAGAGGACCAATGATTTGATATAAAATGTGAAGTTGTTCGTTGTTCCTAATGTTGATAGTATTGTATATGTTGATATATATGCATTTGATTATAATGTTGTCTTGACTTGTTTATGTTGCACTTAGTGGGATAGCCGTATGATCATACCAGTACATTGTGGTTGTGTACTGATACCACTTGCTCTTATTTTTGTTGAGTACATAACATCTTCAAGCGACTACTGACAAACCTTGCTTAGGAGATCAGTGATCGTCACTTCGAATTCAAGGATGAGTCAATTCTTTCGGGTTGCCATGGAATTCTCTTTAGTCTATGTCCACCATTTCCGGACTTAAACATTTGTTTTAGTTAGTTCATTAGTATGGGTTTGTATCACTTCTTGTTTAGACTTAGTTCATTGTTAGATGTTTTGGTACATTGACTTTCAGGTTCTAGGTTATTTCTTTCACATTGTTTAGTTTTTGTTAGACTTTTGTTAGAGGTTATGGGAACTCTATTTATTTCCTTAGTATTTAACTTGCTTCCGTAATTTAATTGTAGTGATCACCAGAGAGTTAATATAGGTGCCACTCATGACGGTTTGAGTCGTAACACATCAACTGTAACAAGCACAAGAAGCAAATACAAATAACTTGTCTATCCACCTTGGAAATATGCAGTAATTGAATATCATTAACACATACATGAACAATGAAACACAAATCACTAATTTACTATTCAATTTTTTTTACAAAGTGACACTTCAAGTTTAAGATGAAACAAAAATCTAAGAAAACAAGAGAATTAAACATCAACAACAATACAAAACAAGAACCAGCAGTCCAGCAATACAAAATAATAATTAGTAGTCAAAACAAGAATCTACAACACAAAACAAGAATCTACAACACAAAACAAGAATCAACAGACAACACTGCAGTCCAACACTCCAACTCAACCAGAACTCAGAAGAAGTTATCATTCCAATTTTCAGTTTTCAGTTTCTACAATCGCAATTTGCAACGAATGATGGCTCTTAAGAGTTAAGACTAGTGAGAATCGCGGTCAAGAGACAATGGCTGCTCTTCACTCTTAAGAATCGCGGCCAAGAAAGTTTGGTGTGTTAGGGACGTAGGGTTTGAGATTTGACTTTAGGATTGGGACTTCGGCTTTGGGTGGATATTAGGATAATGTAATGGGCTTTATTGGGTTGGGCAGTTGGGCTTTTCAGTTAAGATATTTGCATATATATATATATATATATATATATATATGATAATATGTTATATGAAATTTTATTTTTTGGTTATCCCAAAAAAACACTTAAAAACAGAAAACCGAATCGAATTACTGATATTTTAAAACTGAAAACCGAAATCAACTGAATTAACTGAAAAAACGAAATCAAAATTAAAAAAAAATCAGTTCGATCGGTTTTTCGGTTTCGACCAAATTATGCCCAGCCCTAGATATTATCTGAACCTTGCATAAACTAATGTGAAAAACTTCGCCAGTAGAAAGACTTTGAACTTGACTTTGTGTTAGAGGTCCCTTATAACTCTAAATCACTTTTGATACCCTTTCTACACTTGGTAAAGAACCTAAAAACACATGATCAAGTAGTACATCACCCGGTTCAAGTTCATATACTTAAGACAAATGATTCAGTGTCGAAAAGTAAATTTTTGGGGTGTTACAGTCTCGCCCATACTACCAGAACTATCATATATCGTGCCATGGTATAAAACCTCTCAACTAAATGGATTCACTAAGCAACAAGGATTTATCTAAAAAGTATGATCCTTTACCCATGCTGGCAGACATGGTTTATGAGGATTTTGAGTTGTCTGAACTCATCCCCATATGAGTGCTCAATACTACTCCCAAAATATATACTCATGCTCAAATGTATAAAATATACTATTTCTCTGTTTTGAGGTAATTACTCAAAATATCCTCTTAAAAGAGGTAATTGCTCTAAAATATCTTTGAACTCATAACTCATTTAGAAATCAAACTTTCTCTTTTCTCAATCTAATAAAATGATACATTTGGAACTTCTTAGTTCCCTTGTACTCTTTCTCAAATCATTTTCCAAACTCTTTCTCGAGATTCCTCCTTGCTTTCTCAAAACACGGTTTAAAACAATTATGTTTTAAATCTCAATAAGAACACAATGAATACTCAGGAATAGGGTTCATGATGAAAAATAGACATAAACAATCAATTCAATCAATCTCAATGCACAATATACAACAATTCAATAATTAGGAATAAAAATTCAATAATCGGGAACTTAAGAACTAGTCCAACACTATGATAGCCTTACATATCTGATTATGAAGCTATTAGACAGAAAACTTTTGTGGAGACTTAATTTTCTCTTGACCTTGAGGCAGAACATTAGTTTTCTTGGAGGAAATCTTTGATCCGGGAATCTTGGTGCTTCCTCTCGATAAAGAAACTCTTTTATGAAGTTCTTAGAGTGGAAGAACACGGGAAAACCTTGGGCGAAAGGATTCTCTTAGTATCTTGAATTTTTGACTTGGAGGTTTTAGGGTTCTTGTTGGAGAAGAGGAACCCTAGGTAAGTTTTAAGAAAATTTCTAAATGCTCGAATGTTTAGATTGATGATTTTGAGAGGAAAACTAGTTAGTTGAATGATATACTCAGTTAAAACACTGAAAAAGGACTTATAATAGGATTAAAAAGCTGGGTAAATGACCAAAATTACCCTAGAACGTGTGCATGAAGTTGCTAAAAAGAAATTGCAGCAAGCCTTCACAGAAGGGTCTACCATTCATCGAAATTTCTACCGTCCGTAGGTCCAGTCGTAGAACATCGACTACCTGACACGGCTTCACTAAAACAAGCATAACTTTTTACTCCAAACTCGAAATGAGGCAATTGTGATGGTTTAGAAAGAGGACTGATATACCTTTAATTTGATAGGTTATGAGCCACCTACTTCATTATGAGCTGACATATATCGTCGTTTGAAATTGGCCTAAGTAGAATCTTATATTAAAACTTAGTCCATAAGGAAGCTTCAATTCAACTTTGTGCTAAGGGTTTCTTGTGACCTTAATTCATCTTCAATTTTATTTTCACACTAAAGAATTGAACTTAACACATAAGCATAATTTAATAATCACCCGACACAACCTTATACGTAAATAAAGAATAGTTCGGGTCTTAAATTAGAAATTTTTGGGGCGTAACGAGTTATACATGTATTAGTTATGCCGAATTTAGTTATACATGTATTAGTTACGTAGATATTAGTTATATAGAGATTACAATACATCAATGAGCTAATTTTTATTTCTTAATTCCAAAAATAATTAGTGAGCTAACATTTATTTTAATCATTAAAATAACAAACTATATAAATATAATAAATTAAAATTAAATAAATATCTATAGCTAAAAACAATAAAGCAAATAACAAATAACTAAATGTAATTAAGCAATTTGTATTCAATATGATTAAGCAATAAGTAATTTAAATTAAAATAAATAACAAATAACAAAAAGAATTAAAACTTATATTGGTAGTGCACCGTAGATAATTTAAGCAAAGAAATTAATTAGAATTAATAGTCAATGCCTTACAGCCAAAAAAAAAAAAAAACAATTAACAAGAATTTAAGCAAAGAAACTAAAATTAATTAAGCAATTAACAAGATAAAAAACTCAAAGAAGAAAATTGATAGTTATTTATTTCACATGTATTAATTATTTAATTCTTTATTAATACTCTACACATTTAAAAGTAAATTAATAGAAGTGAATGTGTAATTTTACCATTTTAATACATGTATAATTAATACCCACATAACTTATTCCACCTTTTATCCCACATATATTATACATGGATTTCCTCATAAGTTATGCAAATATTAATTATGTAGAATCATAAATGCTACCAAACACCATATAAATATAATATATGAATAACTTTTATACAACATTTGAAAACTTACTAACCAAACATTATATAAAATTAATACATAAATAATCAAATTATCCATATATTAGTTTTGAATTTATCCAGCTACCAGACAACTCCTTAAATTTAGGGCTGGACATAAATATCGAAAAATCAAAATATCAAATCGAATCAAATTTTTTTGATATTTCGATTTGATTTTTGATATATATTTTTGATTTTTCGGTATGTAATTTTTGTATATTATATGAATTATTAATATTTAAATATTATAGGCAAAATGCAAATTAGGTCAAGACTTTTCAAATTTTTCACTTTTCAGTTTTTCATCGCCGCATAGTGCATTGCACACGTCCCAGTCCCACTTTCCCACTTCTCGACGCCGACCAACGACGTCGAGGCTTCGATCGCCGCAATCAGAATCTGGAAGCAGTCAACCAGCATCAACTGACCGGCAAGGCGGTGACCATCAGGCTTATTTTTTGTTTTCAAGATTTCTTCTTCCGTTTTCTTCTTCTTTCTTTCTGATTTTCTCTTTTGTTTCTAGTTAGTCTGTGAATTGTGAAATTAATAAATCGAACCAAAATAACATAAATCGAACCAAAATAATAAAAATCGAACCGAATCGAATTATCTCAGTTCAGCGATCGGAGCACTTATTACACAAACCAAAAACTGAAAAAATAATTAAAAAAAAAAAAACCAAAACTGAACTGAATTAGTGAATGCCAAACCCTACTTAACTCTCTAGTAAGTACCCACTTGATAATTGACACGGACCACTAAAGATAATTTTAGGGCTCAGGATCAGACCCAAATTTACTGTCCACTGAGACTTATCAAACTTCACACCCAAAACTCGATCCAACACTAACACTCCCGCTTTATTGATTCTCTCTCTTGTAAAAAAAATGTCAGACTGCGTTGTAGTATACAATCGCCGTTGATTACACTACGGCGGTGGCTTCACATGGAAGATGCGCTCAATTTCTCTTCCTTATCTCTCTAGTGTGCGCTGTCCTTGTTGCTTATCGTGCTCCACTTGCGTCACCTCCTGATTCAGTCGCCGGAAATTTCATCAGTTTTAGTAAGATCAACAGCTCCAAACTGGAGATTGACGGTAAAGTTATGTCGAAAGCTCGAGTTTACACCGATGTCAATGTGCTTCGCCCTAGGGAATATTGGGATTATGAAGCCCTTACTGTACAATGGGGGTAATAATTTTCTGCTTCTTTTTTGGCTCTAATTGCTTAGTAATTGATGATTGAATTATGTAATTTATACTTTTGTATATTATGATATATCGGTTAATCCTTCTATTAGTATTATTGGTAAAAATCCTTTGGGTGGTTTGGTAGCTGGTTAGAGTTATGCATGTATTAGTAAGGTGGGGAGTAGATATGGGTGAATTTATGTATTATCTTATGCATGTATTAGTTATCTACGTATTAGTCGTACATCTACATTAGTTATTCCACCTTCTAATGAAATAATTTTGCAGGATTCTAAATTGTCAATCAGGATTCTAAATTGTCAACCAAACGTCGTATTAGTTTTATACATCAATAAGTTAGTTCCTATTTAGCTATTGAATGTCGTACAAGTTATAAGGAAATAATACATAGATAACTTGTTTCTTATTCAGTTACCAAACAACCTTTTATGTGTTAGATTGAGAACCTTAATTGTCTAGAACTTTTGTCTGGAAAGATAATTATGTAGTATCGAGAACCAAATTCATATAGCCAAATTGACTAGTATGGATTGAGACATAGTTGATTGAATAATTATTGAAGGGATTATGGTCGTTTGGTAGCTGATTAGAGTTACGCAAGTATTAGTAATGCAAGGATTAATTATGAGAGAATCTATGTATAAATTTATGCATGTATTAGTTTTGCATGATTTAGGTATACATGCATATTAGTTATCCATCTTCTACTTGCATAAAATAATACATGGATTCTGTCATAACTTATATATGTATTAGTTGTGCGGGTTCTTAAATTGCAAACTGAAGTGTATTAATTTTATACATGTATTAGTTATTCCATCTTCTACTTGCATAAAATAATACATGGATTTCGTCATAACTTATATATGTATTAGTTGTGCGGGTTTTTATTGCAAACCAAAGGTGTATGAATTTTATACATGAATAGCTTACCTCCTACCCAACTACCAAATATAGAATTAGTTATTCACCTCTTAATACACGAATAGCTTGCTTCATTACTAGCTATCAATGGGGGTAGTTTTTTATGCTTCTTTTTCATCTCTAATCACCTAGTAATTAATTAATGAAATTATGTAATTTCTACTTTTGTATATCATGATGTGTCATATTACCATCTCCGCTCCTCTGACCCCACAGTTAATGCTATCGTTTTATTGCAACAACCCCTTTTTAAGTGTTAGTTTGAGAGCCTTAATTTTTTAGAATTTTAAGAGTCAATTATTTAGCATAGAGAACTAATCTAGTCAGAATAATTGATATGAAGGATTCATATAGTTGATTGACTAGTATGGGCTAAGGCATAAGAAAGCCTTTTATTTTACATTTGGGGAACTCACCTCTGATGTGAAATGCATGTGAGGAGGGAACTCTCCAGTCTTCCACATACACTAGCTTTCATGATTATTTTTTAGCTAGATGGAAGCCTATGGCTTCAGGAATGGACTCCAAAACTTACTATGTTTCATTACTGACATTTGTAAGCATTTAGAATAAACTGGAAACTGATTTGCAAGAATTATTCACGCATGCACTAAACAAATATGCAATATTTCTTTTCATTTCTGGAGGCTGATGCCTTGCTATCGTCTGTTCGCACAAGTGCTTGTGCCATTTTTATTTGGAATCAAATCATTTTGCGTGCTCTATATTTAGACAAAAGATTTTGGAGATGGCTATTGAGATAATCTCTTGCTAAACTCGTAAGCATATTTCTTGTTTGAAAAATTGTGGTCAATGTTCTTTTATTCCTGATAATGTAGGATAAAAAATTATTACCAAGGTGGTACAACAGCTGCATCAGAACAAGACCTCAAATCTATCTCACAATCACATACAACTCCCTAGCTTATCTAGAAAGTCAAGATGTTGGTTCATATCCTCAATCAGGCCCTCCTGACACCCAAATTACAAATTGTGAATACATTTTGTCTTGACAAAGAAATTCGACTCTTTTTATCTTCAGTTTCTTTCCAGCCATAGGGTCCATAGAATGTTTAGTGGAATTGTTCTCCATATCTGTTTAGGCCTCTTGGTTGTTTTCTGATTCTTCCAGCAGTCCAATAAGCTCTTAGGCATTTCCTGGCATCACCCATGTTACACCACAAATACTCCAAAAGAAATTCCTGCACTACCTTGAGAAGTTGCAATGAATGATTAACAGTCTCCTGAGCTTCTTCACATGGAAAATACCTGCTCCCCGGTGCAAGTCCTCTCTTTTGGAGTTTGTCATGGGTACATCAAGCCCCAAAGAAGCAATCTATACAAAAGCAGGCAACCCTGGTGGGAAGCTTAGTCTTCCAAAGCATTTTTCATGGCCATGATACCTCCCATTGCCCCTCATGTTTCTGTAATGCTCTGTAACTGTTCTTTACAGAGAATTTCTTTTCACTACTCGCTAACCAGATCAAAGAAATTCTCACTGCTCGTCAACCAGATCAAAGAATCCACCGTATCCTCAACTATATCAGTAGTATTCTACTGCTATAAGAACTCGAAGAGTACTTCAAGTTCCCAGATTTTTAGCCTTCTCCTAGAATTTTCGCCACCCTGCACTTGAGTAGAATTTAGCCAGAAGTCCGTTCTTGTTAGTTGAACAATTACGCATTGTTGGGAATTTTGTTTTAAGGCACTAATATCCTACTGAAACATCTTTCCTGAATTTAATCTTGCAACTATTTCCCACCTCTACTCTTGTACTTCTGTTATTCTGCCCTCAGTTTGCAAGTTATTCTCCAAAATCCACATTATACCTCTATAACCTTTTAAACAATAAGCTCTGTTGTTTAGTGTCATATTTCAAACTCCCAGGCCTCCCTCTTTTGTCTTTTGTTACCCTTTTCCATCTAACCAAATGCATCTTCTGATTATTTGAGTTTCCTTCCCACGAGAATTGGTTTGTCATAGAATTCTGTTTCTTTTCCACACTAGAGGGGATTAGAGAAAGTGGTATCATGTATGTAGGATTCCATCCAAAACACAAGTTAAGGTCAATTTTCCTTCAAAAGATAAATATTTTCCTCCATGAAGTTATCTTGTATGTACTTATCTAAGTGGTTGTTTGGATATAAGAATTGTGAAATTTGAAAAAAAGTAGTACAAGTTAAAAATGGTATTTGGGTCTTTTGGAAGTAAGTAGTGGCACAGGGAATGGAGTTCATCTTTATGCCCTTCTTTCTTTTTCCTAGAATTACAACTTCCTTGGTCAATAACAACGTTGTGTTATCAGTTATATTGGGGTGATCTAAGAATGTTAAAAGTTATGTAGAAATAATTAATACAATAATTCATCAGAAAAGTCACAACCCTTTTGAAAAGTCACAACTCACCAGAAAAGCCACAATCCTTCTAAAAAGTCACAAAAGTCACAACCTTTCAAGAGAGCATATGCTATTCAAATAGAAATAGATGGGTGTTTTAAGTAGGGGTATTATTGTAATTTAACATTCAAGTTAGGAAGTTCATGCTTTTAAGGTAGTATAGATAGATAGATATAGAAAATAGATATAGATAGATAAATGTCATTGTACTCTAAGTTGTGTTTGGAACATGAATACAAATTGGAGTTGATTTTGAATTTTTGTGAGTGATTGGAGTGAAAATTTTGAAAACAGCTTTTGGAATTTTTTCGAATTCTGGAAAATTGCAATTCTATGTATTCCTGGAAAAAGTGAAAACTATCCATGGCCAAATGGGCACTAAGAATCCCTGCCATATATTCTGTTCATTATTCCTTGCCCCATGGAGGGCAAGGTACACTTAGGGAGAACTCTCTACTTTGCATCCCAAATGGTCAACCAATTCTTGAACATAATTGTCTGCATTAATATTGAATACACTGCTTTTATACAGGCTAGCCTGTAAGTTGTAACAGCTTCAAAACACAGTGAAATCCCTCTAATATACAAGAATTGCTCTTTCGTAGCTTCACACATAGGAAGAGTGTCATCAGCATAAAGTATGTGTGAAATAGCCAAACTCCCCCCTCCCTCCAATTTCTCTAAGCCACTCTAAATTCTCTGCCTTCCTAGCATTCTTCTTAAGACCTCCATCATCAACACAAAAGGTATAGGTATGGGGACAATGGATCACTGTGCCTCAACCATTTCAAGGATTTGAATTTTGAAGAGTCCTTGGGGACTCCCATCGATAAAGATTGAAAATCTGACAGTTGATATACAATACTGAATTCGCTATAGTCATTTACGTATTCATTTGTTCCATAAGATTTAATAAACATGACCAGTTTACATAAAAAAGTGTTCATCACTTCATTCCCAACCAAAGTTGCATCAGTAATCTGTCTACCTTTTATAAATGCACTCTAGTTTGCTGAAATCAATTTATCTATCACCATTTTGAGTCTTTCTGCTAACAATTCTGCTGCAATCTTTTGAACTCTTCCCAGAAGACTAATTGGTTTGAAATCTTTCACTTCCGCAGCCCCCTTTTTTTTGGGATCAAGGCAATAGAAATAGAATTGAAACTCTTTACAAATGTGCCTTCTTGAAAGAACAGTTCTACTGTCCACACATTCTCTTTAATTGTATTCCAGCACTTCTGAAAAAAATTCAATTGAAACCATCTGGGTGGTGCCTTCTCTCCTTAAAAATAACTTTATTACCTCTTCCATTTTCTCCACAGTGAATGTCTCTGCAACCACTCTTTTTCTTCCTGAACTTCTCTTTAGGTTATTTTGTACATGTTGGTCTCCGCAGCTCAGGTTTAGATAAAGATCTCCATAGAACTCCAAAATATGATCTTTGATTCTCTGCTCATTATCCACCAACTTCCCTTCAGTAACTAGTAAGTTATCAGTACAATTTACCTTTTGTGTGCATTTACCATCTGATGGAATTTTTTGTATTTTATTCCCTTGCTTGACCCAAAGGATCTAGATTTTTGTCTTCAGGACAATTATTCTTTTGCAATACCTTCAGGCTCCTTGTTAATTAAATTCCTTTCAGATACAGCCTGGTTCTGTTCCTGTTTCCCCTTCTCCCCTCTCCTGATGGTCCAATTCTTCTGATCTCTTTATAGCTTTATTCTTCCTTGCTTCCAAGCTTCCAAATACTTCCTTGTTCCATTTTTAATGTCATTTTTAGCAATATTAGCTTCTTCACAGTTAGCTGACAAAGCATCTGGTTTTCCTTCTACATTATAAGAATTCCACCATTTATCTAGCCATCTCAATGAACCCCTGCTTCTCAAACTACACTTCCTTGAACTTGTTATCCTTTCCCCTTTTCCCATTCTCCACAATTAAGAATAGTAGGATAGTGATCTGACGTTGTTCTGGCCAACATTCTTTAATTTGCATTACTCATTTCAAGTCTCTGAGACAAGAAATCTATCCAGCCTAGAAACTCTGTGATTATAAGTGCTTCTGAACCATGTAAAATGTGCCTCCATGAAGTGGAAGATCAATCAAAGAAAGGCCATTTGTAATTCTGGAGAACTTCCTTATTGATCTTGTATTTCTTGCGCTCCCCAGCTTCTCACCTTCGAATCTGTTTGTATTGAAATCTCCCCTTAATGCACATCTGATTAATAACAGCTAGTTCTTTCCACAGCTTCTTGCTCAATTTCATGTCGCCACTCGCAATGCCCATGTACTCTAGTAAATGCAACTTGGAGCGTGTGTTAATTTCTTTCATCATAACATTGGCTGAACATTGTCAAATAAGTTGTTTCTTTTTCTTTTTTCTGACTGTTAAAAAGGTATTGTATCAAATGTCCAGCAACCAGAAGGTGTTGTAGATATTTTACAATGGGTAGCTCCATTACGTGTTTTGTAATGAGCTCAAAAAATCTACCATGGCCACTATATCATTTGCAATGGCCATGTTACACCACACTTGGGATAGCCGTATGTACTTGGCACTAACTACAGATTCCGATTTTCTTTCAAAAATCCTTGCATTCCTTTTCTTCCAAATAATCCACCATCCTTGCATTGTCAATAATGCTATCATTGCACTTCCATCTCCTTTTGTCGCAAAGAATAATGATGCCTTCAGATCCTTTTTGAGTTACTTGCTATATGTACAGATTTTTATTACCATTTCATTTGGCCTCGAGTCATTGGCTATGCATTTACTTGCAGTAAAAGACAAGTTAAAAGAAACTATAAAAACCTTTTCTTGCAAAAGAGAGAAGAGTATGTAGGTTGTTAATATAAGTCCTGTGATGTTTTCCTTTTCAAGTTCCAAGTTTTCTGATGTCTTGGAATCACATCACCAGGGTTCCTTTGACAATTTAATCTTGCTTCAGCAAATGCTGTTAGGATGATGATACCAGTTATATAATTAGATTTTGTTTCCGTTCAGAATCCTCTCTTTGACCAGTTCAACTTAATTAAACTCGGAGATATTGTATTATTCTCATTGAACCATCCTTCTGTTTTATTATTCCAGTGATCAAGATGACTATGAGGTTGTTCGGAAAGTTGGAAGAGGAAAATATAGTGAAGTTTTTGAAGGTATAAATGTTAACAGCAACGAGAAGTGCATAATCAAAATCCTGAAACCTGTTAAGAAGAAAAAGGTATGAGTTCTGTTTTAAACCTTAGGTTACTGGCACTTTATGTAACAGGTGACTGTTGTTTTTCTATGAGCAATGTTGATTAGGCAAATGCCACACGTTCAAACCCTACGGACAATAGTCTGGTGTTTAAGTGGAGAGGGTTAAATGGGTGGGTACATTATCCACCGAATTTGGACAGTGCACCAACTGGGCTTCAAGGATTTGTGCAGAATCTTTTTTTTTCAGTTTCAAAAAATAAAAATAAAAAAGATTCTGCTTCACAAAGAAATTTTACTGTAAAGTTGGTTATTTACTGTATTGTATAAAGTTGCTATTGCCTTGTATACCACATAGTACTTTTTGCTAACCTAATATTTGATGAAAATCATCCATGTTAACAGCCTTTTAGAGAAAGTCGTATCTATCTTATGAATATGTAAACTATAAACCAATCTTTTATTGAGCTTATTTTAGCCAGTTTGGTATCATTATGTATCCGCTGGTGCAGCTTTTTTATATCTTCTCTCGTCTCTAATTTTGAACTTCTTCAACCAAATGATTTAATTGCAATTGTTTACATACTTTTGAACTGTTATTGATGGTATTTGTGTAGATCAAGAGAGAGATCAAAATCTTGCAGAACCTCTGTGGCGGACCAAATGTTGTCAAACTCCTTGACATTGTCAGAGACCAGCACTCAAAAACACCAAGCTTAATTTTTGAGTATGTGAACAGTACAGATTTCAAAGTACTGTACCCAACATTAACGGATTATGACATACGCTACTACATATATGAGCTTCTCAAGGTAAAGGGATATCCATATGATAGCAGTCAGTATTTCTCCCCTCTCATTGTCTGCCTTGTTTTACTTTCCTTCTATCGGCATATAACTGAAGATATTAGTTTTATGCATGTCTTATTGTCATCTAGCTGTAAGTTTGCCTATCCCATACTACTTTTTATGATGACCAGTATTTGGGAGTTCCCTTCATTTATTTTATGCAGTATCACTCTTTTTATTTGAGATACGGTTTTGGAAGCACTTCAACATTTTGTAGATATATTCTCATTTTCTTTTGATGGAGTCTACTAAGTAAATTCCTTAGCATTTATGTGCCTAGCACAGATTTAGAAGGCAGACTTTGTCACTTGTAATCATGTCCTTGCCCCAAATTTAAAAAGTCCTTGCCCCAAATTAAAAGTGAATTCTTATAATGGGAGCTTTATGGATTTCAACGACATACCCAGTGTAATTCCACAAGTGGGCTTTGCGGAGGGTGGTGTTCACACAAATCTTACCCCTACTTTGTGAAGGTAGCGAGAGTGATTCTGATAGAGTATAGACCATCGGCTTAAGTAATGCATTCCAAAGCAACAACAAATACAGTAATGAAGAAGACATGTTGAAAATAATAAAGAAAAGCAACAGCAAATAATACTCTAACCAAATTAAAGGAAACAACATACCCAGTGTAATCCAAGTGGGTCTAGGGAGGGTGGTGTGTATGCTGCCTTACCCCTACCTTGTGAAGGTAGAGAGGCTGCTTCAGAATATACCCTTGGCTCAAGGAAAATCAGTCCAGAAAAAGAACAAACAGGAGAGACAGCATAACAAAGCATCCAGAATACCAACTACAACCAAATAATATGATAATCAAAGTACAAGAAACAACAAAATGTAACAGAAATCGAAGTACAAAACTACAACGATACAACAAGTACTAATATAACATAAAGTGGGGATAGAGTTTGCAAGAAATGATTGCTGGAGGGTATACTGTATGCAACAATTCTAAGAGGAAGTGGGCTCCTCCAACCTGTGATGACCTCCGTTTTAGAAGTCTGTTTCAGTTATATATTGGTGCTCAACGGAAACCTTTTTTAGACTAGCAAGTTGATAAATAAAATAACTCATAGTTCTTACTCTGTCTTAAGGTTGCCCTACTTCTGACAATAAAGCTTCTTATAACAGTTGTTTAGTTAACCATTGGTCTATTCCTTGTGTATATTTTATGGAGGAAGTGGGAATTGAAACTTCTTTATGAACCTGCAGGCACTAGACTATTGTCATTCTCAGGGAATAATGCACAGAGATGTCAAGCCACATAATGTTATGATAGACCATGAGTTGCGGAAGCTTCGCTTGATAGACTGGGGTCTTGCTGAATTTTACCATCCAGGAAAGGAATATAATGTCCGTGTAGCTTCAAGGTAAGGCATATTTTGCTAAAACTAATTGGTGGAATAGGTGCAGTTGCTTTGCCAAATGTAGGTCTTATTTACGGTTTTTTAATAGTTAATGGCTCTTTCTATTTTTTCTTTACAAACTGTTCTCTGGGAATTTGAGCTTGTAGTTCAAAAACAAGATTATCCTGTAGGTCTTTGTTAAGTTAGCTATTTAGTTATGGACTACACTGCCTCAGAACATAAGATATTCATCATGTGGGTTGGCTTTTGGAGTTTGAATTTTTCAAATTTCTATCTCAAAATGTTTATGATGCTATTTCCCGACCATGAGGTCATGGGACACTCCTTAAGGAGCTTCATTCACTTTGCTATGCTAGCAGAAAAAGGCTCCTAGGCTTCACTATATCTACTCTTAGGATTTGCTTGGTATGATGTATAAGGAAAATAATCATGATATATTATTTAGTGAACTTTATCCAATGTTTGGTTGTAATTTAAATCATGGATAACTTAAGTCTTGTATAACATAATAAACCAATTGGTGTATTATTTTATACCACCACCAACATGGAACACTAATCCATGTATAAGTGTACCTAAAGGACAAACCTATCATCATCTTTTTCCTAGAAAACAATGAAGGATAAGCATCCATGGCTATAATTGTAAACGCATTACTTTTTAGTTTAAAAAATAAATAAATATTTTGAATGATATCTTATATATCCAATTTAAGTGCAATGAACCAAACACCTAACAAGAAATAGTATTTGTATTACTAATCCTTGCATAACTAATACCTATGTAACTAATACTTGCATTATAATCCCAGTATAATTATACATCATACCAAACGATCCCTTAAGAAGATTGCCAAGAGGCGCTCTTTGCTGTGTAACCATTTAATGGAATGTACACTTCCCCGCTTGTAAGTTTGCTGAACTTGACAAAAGAATCTACAAACTGCTCTCCATGAATCCATACATATGCTAGAGCAGTCAATTTTTGCTTGGAGAAAGTTAGAAGATGTTCAAGGTTAATTGAAAACCAGTGTAAAAGTTAAGTTGGCCACATAATGTTAACTTACGGTACATAATGTATCAAAATATTTAGTGGCCATTGATTTGATTTTATCCCTTCTTTTGGTCTATAAAAGGCAATCACAGCAAGTTTGAATATGTTTTTGCTTGTTTTTCAGATACTTCAAGGGCCCTGAACTTCTAGTTGACTTGCAAGATTATGACTATTCTTTGGACATGTGGGGCCTTGGATGTATGTTTGCAGGAATGGTAAGAAGCTTTAAGGTTTAAGCCAATCATGGTGCTTCATCCATTTTCCTAGATCTGAGGTTGTGGGCCTTTTGAAATTAGACCCACAAGTTTTTAGAGATTACTTGTCAAAAAAAGTTTATAGAGATTACATTGTGTATTAGTTTTTATCATCTTTTTAATTGTGCTTAATAGGCATATTGTTCTTTATGTAGATCTTCCGCAAGGAACCTTTCTTCTATGGCCATGATAACCAGGATCAGCTTGTCAAAATTGCTAAGGTAACCTGTTTGGCTACAGCTTTCTGCTCACGCAATCTCCTGCGTTGTGTCTTTTCTGGATCAGAATCTGGTTCAATGAGGTCTTTGTCCCAAATGTTACCCCTTTGCATGCCTCTAAACAAATTCTGCAACTAGGTCGATGGTCTATAATAGTCTTGATAGTTGGTTCGTCTAGTTACGTCTATCAGTAGAGTAGTCAGTTGTGTGAATGAGAGGAAACGTTATCAGGTGCAAGTATATCTTACCTATTCGATTGGAGTTGATGAAGAATTATCTTTTTAGGTACTTGGAACTGATGAGTTGAATGCATATTTGCACAAGTATCAACTGGAGCTTGATCCTCAGCTGGAGGCGATGGTTGGCAGGTATGTTTCAGGCCGTCATCTTTAACCTTGTTAATACTTCATCATCAATCATAAACCTATTGAAATGAATTGCTCTCTCAATTCCTTTTTAATATACATGGTTAGTCCTTATAAATAAATAAAAAAGATTCACATGGTTGACCTTTTTAGAACCTAGGATAAAGTTCAAATGATTTATTATATTCAAGTTTAGTGGACATATGTTATTGTGAGAGTTGGACAAGTTGAAAAAGATATAGAGATGTAGAGCAGTTAAATCACATTTGACACTCTGAACAGTATTGTAGTTGATATTAAGGAAATAAGTCTTTATTATTTATAAAATATGGAGTAATTACTAAAATATCATGCAACCCTGCAAAATGAAAACTGCCTCTCTACCCCTAAAAGGTTGGGAAGGGTAAGGTTTATGTACATCCTATCCTCCCCGGTCCCACTTGTGGGATTAGACTGGGTATGTCGTTGTTGTTATTTGTATACAAATTACTTAAATAGTTAGAAATTCAAAGAAAAGGGGTTGGAGGGAGGGAGTATAAAATCAACTGTGAGCTGCAACTAGATAGTGTTGCTGACTTACTGAGATGATCTCAGTAGCTAGCTATGATAGAAATGTGGAAGTAGCTGGTTGGTCAAGCAAAATGACCTGGAGGGGGGACAAGTACAACTAAATAAGGTTCTTATGGAAATAAGTTTCACCAGTTAGCTTTCATAGAATGGTGGCATATCTGATTGCAGTCAGAATGTATGCTATTGATAGTTAATATAGTCATTTCTCCTGCAGGCACAGTAGGAAGCCATGGTCCAAATTTATTAATGCAGATAATCAGCATTTGGTGTCGCCTGAGGTATGTGCCTTCCAATCTGTGGTAATTTATTTTAACCACTTTGGTTCGACTTGCTATAACAAATTGTCTTTGCTCAGAATTTGATACTTTGATTTTGAGGTGTAATTGCAGGCTATAGATTTTCTAGACAAGCTTCTCCGTTATGATCATCAGGATAGACTTACAGCAAAAGAAGCAATGGTAATTCCATATAATTTGAGACTGCTATTTGGGGTCATAAATTCTGTTTTGTCTATGCTTTGCCTGTATAACCAAATGAGTATTGCTGTTTTTCTAAGTAAAGTAGCCAGGGAGGGATTAGGTGACTTTTGAAAACCTACAGCATTAAGACCAGGATATGAATAGTTAACTACAATTAAACCTGATATCTAGTTTTCTCTCCCTGTTTTGTAGGCCCATCCTTATTTCTTGCAAGTGAGGGCTGCAGAGAATAGCAGGATGAGGACGCAATAGATGTTACTTAGGGAAAGAAGAAGCTTATGGTGTAATGTTAGCATATATTGTTATCTTCATCTATTTGGGATTATGGTATGGCAGAAGTTACTCATGAGCAATTGGTTTACCCCTCATGAGCAATATATTTCATGAGCAATCGGTTTACCCCTCATGGCCTTTTTCACTCTGGTGGTTATGAATTGTCTTGCATTAACCCTCATGTTTTTGTATCCAAAGTCGATTGTATAATGTTTGAGAATTGAAGTATACTGAGACGCTTTGCCTAGACACTAGCAATATATTGCAAGGTTGCATATGTTTTAACTCGAGATATAATGTTTAGTTTCCTTGTCTCTCTGGGTTGTTAGGATTTAGGAATGATTTGGCAAAAGATTACTTGGAGGCCGATGGTACTGTAAGACTTGAGTTTTATGGTATTCAAGTTTCGTTACTAGCTTAGTTCAGGGTTTAGCTTGCGTAAAGCCACAGGAGGTCTAAACTTGATAGATATCCATGTATAGGAAAGGAGGCGTAGTCTTGTTGGGATTTATGTCAGAAATAGGGCAAACTGTGGATTAGATGGTTACATGCCTTTCTACATAAAACGAATTGTGTTGTAGACTATGGGTGGACTGGAGGTTATGTGACGTGGGGTGGGTGTGTTGGAAGGTGGGGAGAAACAATTAATATGACATGCCATTTATGAAATTTCTAAGGAAAATATTTTCTAAAAATTGATTAGAAAATTTAGAAAACATATTATCTCCGCACCATACGCACTAGGGTGTGTTTGGTATAAATGAAAATATTTTTTATTGGAGGATTTTCTTATTTATTTTCTGATGTTTGATTAACAAGTAAAAATTATTGTTCCAAAAGTATTTGTATATAATTTATTTAAACACTATTTGAGGTAGGAGGCTAGGATGTGTGGGTGGTGGTGGGTTGGGGCTATGGAGGATGGGGTTTGTTAGAGAGTGGAAAGGAATAAATTAGTGTGAAATGCTATTCATAAAACTTGTTTATTTTTCTAATTGGTGTATTTAGTAGGAAGGAAAATGTTTTTCATGAAAAGTATTTTTAAAAAATATATTATTATTTTTTTACGAAAATTAGTGAATTATTTATTTTCTTTTGTTTGATAGATAAAAAAAATATTATGGGGTGTGTGGGTGGAATGGGGGTAAAAATTAGGTGTGCTGAAGGCGGAGAAGATTGACACAATCAATGTGTATTTGTCACTAGGGTGGAGAAGACAACCAATGTAACCCATCAAACATGAAAATATTAAAAACTATGTAAAAAAAAATCTCCACCAAACACACCCTAGCAGTCGTTTACTTATTTGAAACATTGAGGGGCCGTTTGATAGAATGTATTAACAAAAATAATGCATGCATTAGCTCTGTGTATTAGTAATACCTTGTTTGGTATTCTTTTTTATGCTATATATAACTAATGCAAACATTAGTTATACACTTTATTGTGTATATGTATGCATTACTAATACCATGGATGTTAAGGTATTAATAGTGCAAGGGGATTTAATGCATGTTGCATGCATGATTATTGATCTAATTACCCCTCAAAATCTTTTTTAAATCTATTCCACTATAATTATAGAGGATATCTTTGCAAATAAATACTCCCTCTGTCCCATTTTATTTGACACTTTTTGAATTTCAAGATTTAAACTAGTTTATCTTTGATCATAGATTTTTCATAGATCTTTTAAACATTTTAAATTATCAATTATTGTGACTTAAAATAAGTACTTTTTATGTAGTTTATATATATATATATATATATATTATTTCAAAAAAATTGAAGATTCCATGTGCAATTTTTTAGTCAAACTTAAGCTGATTGAATCTTGAAAAACGAAAAGTGTCACATAAATTGGGACAAAAAAAGTATGTTAATGCAATGCATGCTATTGTTAATACACCAAATCAAACAATGCATATGAAATCATCTATGTATAATTAATGCAAACATAACTAATATAAGCAATACCAATAATACACTATATTTAACATTATTTTGTATACTTTATCAAATGATTCTAAGATTAAAGTGTCAAATACTAACCTAAACTATCATTTTTTTTTTAATTTCATACCTAAAATATTAAAAGTGTGAGTTTTATATTTAAATTATCGTTCGGCCGCTACGTGCAAGCATTATCCATGCCACTTCTCATGTAGAAAACACTGGTGACAATCAAACGGTTAGAAAATCTTTTTGGGAGATGCAATAATCCCAACTTATTCAATAAAGTACCCCATGACGAATATGCTTTAGGTATGACTTTTATAATTGAAAAAATATATTATTTTATTTTATTTTATAAAAGAAAAACCAGAATACTGAGGGAACTTTTTGAATGCATATGACATATCCATTGAATGTTCCCAATTGCTATTCTTTTTGAATATGAAGATGAAATTTCACTTGCAAAATACCAAGATTTTGGGGTTATATTTTCGGGTGGGGGTTTTTTAATTAATCGGGTAGGGATTTTTTTTGGGTAGAAATTTAATAAAGATTGGATCAGTGAATATAATTAAAATATGTGTATGTCCGTTAGTATAAATAGTATATACGCTCCACAATTTTGACGGCAAAGACACTGATAACTCAAAAATATTATGAAGGGTATATGCATACCATTTACAACCAACTGTTCAATGATATATTTGTTCTTTTTCCCTAATGATTTTGAAAAAAATCTGAAATCTCATATTGTAAAATATAAGATTATCAATCTCATTTAAAAGATATTTGTTGATTTTAGATCTACTACACAAGTGTCTTTAGTTCAATGTACCTTTGTTAGTTTAATGTGTCATATGAAGAATATATGCATCCCTTTCAATTTAAAAGTTTTAACGTTAATCATGTTAACTCAATTATTGAATATAACATTTGAATGATTTGGATGTTTGTCATAGCGCTTAAAATAATTTTTACCACTATGTCAAGGATTATCAATACCTTTTTTGATATATTTAAAACACTAATAACTATCGGTGGTTAAAGAGTTTTTTGAGAGATGCAATTATCCCAACTTATTTAATAAAAGACTTATATTGTGCTTATGCTTTATAACTTTTGTATTCTCATGTGAGATAAACTTTTAGTTTCACAGAATATCTCTTTCTAATACTTGTTTATATTGGGAAAGATTCTTTAAGTTAACAAAATGTTAATCATTTGTTATAATAACTTACCTTGGTGATTGTTGTTGTAAGAAACTTTATTGATAGATATGAAAATTTAAGTAGTTTAATTGAAAGTTCTAAAACAATAGCTAAGATTCTAGTTTCAAAAACTTGAAAATTTTAATTAAAAATTTTTAAAACTTGGATTAGTTTTTTTTACTACATTTATAATGTCATGAGTCATGACCATAAAAGGAAATAATAGAACTATTTATATATTAATTATAAAGATATCATGTGAGCTATAACACGGATTCATTCATTCATAATTGTTATTGTGGATCCACTAGGTAGGTCATGTAAGACAATCCTATGGGGCACGTAGTTTGGGATAAGAGAATTGCTACTAAAGGCCAAACCTCTACTAGCTGTAGGGCCTCCATTTCAAAGTCTCTTGGTGCTAAGTAAATCCCGACGGAAAAGACACAATCATATTCACATAAAAATACTTAGAAAAACACAATTAAACTACAAATCCAATCACAAGTCTTCATAGATTAGCTCCTTTCAAATCATGATTTCATAAAACTTTCACATTAGACACTTACATTCATTAGCATCTAAATCAGGATTTCGTTATATGTGAGAAAACCTTTCACAAATCATTGATACTTTTTTCAAAGAATCCTTAATTCATAAATCATTCTTTCGATAAAACATGTATAACTTTCATAATTAATTTCATGATCAAAATTCATGCATTCATAAGCATTGTTCATAATTCAAGTGCATAAAATACGCATAGGCATCGGTCCATATAAAATCTATTAAAAATCGTGTAATTGAATCAAATCATACATAATAAAATTGAAAATATAAACAATTGAATCATAATAAATAGGACCATTGAGATTTGTATATATTGCTGCTGAAATTTGCGTGAAATCAATTTGGAGTTTGAGATTCTTTCGGGACCCAATGGATGAAAGGAATACTTTGGTGAATTTCATATACTTTAGGTAATCAAAGTCATAGCAATGGAGAGAAGGACTTGAAGCTTGTTGAAATTCTAACTTCAACCTTGAGAGTTCGAGAGAGAATTTGGAGAAGTAACCTTGAGAGATTTTTGTGAGTTTGAGTGAATGAGATGGAATAGGTTAAAGTTTTTTCAAAACTCACCTCAACTCCTACAAGTGTCTTTTATGACCCATAGAATCTTCAATGAACCATAGGTGGGCCTCATGAAACTGAAGTATTAGCCAAAATGAAATTTCTTCCCCTCCAATTCGACTACCAATTTTTGAGGTGTTATAAATTGTTAGGGAGATGCAATTATTCCAAACTTATTTAATTAAGGACTTATTTTGTGTGTGGTTTATAACTTTTGTATTCTTACGTGAGATAAACTTTTAGTTTCATATAAGATATTTCTAATACTTGTTTTTATTGGGATAGTCGGCAATCTTTTTGGCTTGACCAAGAAGTCTTATGTCCTCCGAGTCGCATATCCTAGTTTGACACCAAGCAATGAAGCTCTTTCTCTAAACAAATTTTTATAAATTTTTTTATAATAAGAGTTTGTCATTAACCAAATTTTTTATATACATAAGAGGAGCCTAATAAGGTCTTTCACTGGAAAGGAAAGCGCCAAGTTGATGTTGTAAGAAACTTTATTGATTGATACCAAAATTGGAAAAATTACTGAAATACACGTCTTATGTTTCCCTTATTTCCAATATCCCCTTCTATTTCTAAAAACCTCTAAAATCCTTTATTTCTTTAATGTATCCGAGCTACATATTAATGTATCCGAGCTACATATTATGTATCTGGTTTATTTTATAATGTATCTGAGTTAGTTTTTAATGTATCTGAGCTACATATTATGTATCCGGTTTATGTTATAATGTATCCCGAGATACTCTGTAATGTATTCGAGCAACATATTATGTATTCGGTTTGTGTTACTTTTTAAGGGATTAATGTAATTACAAACTAAAGAGGGATAGATTGTAATTTCATATTAAAACTATATGATTCCTAAAATTTATCCATAAAAATTTAAGTAGTTTAATTTAGATTTCTTAAACAATAGGTAAGGTTCTAGACTTCTAGTTTTCAAAAACTTAAAAAATTAAATTAAATTTTTTTAAAACTGGGATTAGTTTTTTTTTTTAACTACATTCCTAATGTCACCAGTCATGACCATAAAGGAAATAACGAAACTTTTTATATATAATTATAATAAATCTATTATGAACTTTGTCCTTGCATATGTAAGTCAAGGCAATTGTAGAATTTCTTGAGCAATTTACTCCCTTCTAAATTGATTTTGCACCTGCTCGTGTTCATTGGCTATTTTCTGTTAATTTGGTAGCCATCAATGATATTAAAAGGAAGACTCAATGGCGATAAAATAAATGTTCTACGAACAAAATTTTCAAAGGTCAGTAATGTACTTATGTATTTTTGTGATGAGCCATAAAATTTTGAAATTCAACTCATAATTTTCAAGAATTTGAAAAATAATAAAAAGATGTTTGCATTTTTGCACTCATAAAAAGTCAAAAATAAACTTCAATTTGTATTCATGGTCAAACACAACTAATTCAAATATCATTTTTCACTTTAAAAATAAAAACTACCTTTTCCAAGTTTCACAATGAAATATGATCAAACGCCCACTAAAATAAATGATCATGGATTTGAACAAGTCTTGAAATTTACTTAAGTGAGTTTTGACTAAATTAAATAATTATGTTGGGGGACTAATTCTTAGTACTGCACAATGTATCTTGCATTAATTACTATTTTACCCTATCGATATTGATTCCGGGTCTTTTTTTGTTGAGTTTTGAAAATTGGTTTTCAAATTGTGTAAAAAATTGAGAACTCGGTAAGTTTTGGTTTTTGAAAGGCAAAGATGCTTAAAAGTGGTTTTCGGAGTCTTTTTGGAGTTTTGAGTGTGGAATGTGGAATATGAGAGTTGTCGATTTCAGATTTAGAGTTTTTTTGAGGATTTGAGGTCTTAAGTTGGAAATTGTTGAGATTTAGTCTTTGGTTTGACTTTGGTCAATATTTGGGGTACGGATGCTCGGATCTAAATTTCAAGAATTTTGTTGGATTTCGGGGATGAATTTAGTCATAGCTGAGATCTTGATTGATTTTTGAGAGGTCCTGAACTTATTTTAGCCTTTTTAGACATTGTGTTAGTTTCGTGTGGTTCTATGGATGTCGGGTCAAGGAGACCTCAGATTTGTATTTCAACAGTTCTATTGAGTCTAGAATGTCGAGTATAATCGATTTACATATGTGGTTTGTGTTTATGGGGTTATGAATTAATTCTAAGGGTCCTTTGATGTTTGAGACTTGACTGTGTTTTTTGGTGCTACATGCCTCGCTTTTGCGAAGGTCGGAATCCGAGTTTTTAGCGGAATTCATTTTTGTGAACCCTTGATCGCTTTTGCTACATCAGAAGGGGGTTTTGACCTGCAAATTTTGAGATTTTAGCCCCATTAGCCATTTTTTAGTTAGGGAAGACATTGGAGGCAATTTGTGAGGCGATTTCTTGAGCTAAAACCTATGGCATAAGCTTTTTGATCCTAGAACTTCATTTCTCATTCATTATTAATGGATTCTCACATCAAAATTTGGGGTTCTGAATTACAAATGGCTTGGTCTTTCAAGAACTCAATTTCTAAGCTAAAACGAAGGTTTTGAACTGATTTTGATCCATTTTTTGAGATGGCTTTCATAATTGAGTTTCTAAAGTCTTGAACATCATTTTCAAGTATTGATTTTCGGGTTCAAACCTTCTTTTTGAAATTGAATTTTTAGTTGATTGACCCATTTTTCAAGTAATTGGTATGGGTGTTGTTGTTTTCGAAGATTTATTGTGAATACTTACTTATATAGATTGTGTGGCTTCGGAAGGGAAAAGCGTAAGTTTTGGGTTGATTAATTGATTGCATTAAGACAAGTGATCTCTTAAGCTTTGTAATCTAGTAGAATTGTCTACTTATCTTCATTGTATGTGTGTCGGGGAGTAATTTAGAATGAGGTGAATGGTGTTATTACTCCACTTGATTAATGTTAATAAACAAAGAAGGGATAAATTAAAAGGCTTCATGATGTTAATGACAACTTGTGAATTTCCTTGTTGTGACCCTATTTGATTGATTTGATGAAATGCCTTGATGACTTGAATGTTGGATTAAATTACATGACTTGTTGTTTCTTCATGGGTGTTGTTGCTTGTGTGCATTGATTGTTGAACACCGTGATGAGACATGTGATGATCATTAATGTCAAGGTCTTTTTAGGCAAGTGCTTATAATGTCGAGTTCATTTTCGGCAAATGCAATTGATATAAAGCCAATGGGAAATGGTTCTGGCTAATTATTTGATATAAATCCGATGGAAAATGATTTCAGTGATTTGATACAAAGCTGATGGAAAATGGTTCTAACTAGCTATATGACATAAAGTCGATGAGTAATGATTCCAGTGAGAGTTGATTCTTCTGTTTTAATGCATTTGGATGCTTATGGTTGACTTATTGATTAATTGTGATTGATGTATTTGATACTTGTGATTTGACTACGTGATACGTGTTGGTTGATGACTTATGACCTAGGATTGTGAATATTGAGCCTTGTGAACTGTTAGGTTGGACTGATTTTTCTGCAAGTTGTAGTTTGAGGAGGTTCGATTGGAATGGAAAGGAGTATCCAATTTCTAGTTAGGTTGCCTTGTTTATTAGGTTTCTTGTTGGGTACCGTGTTGTTGGTACTCACTCCTTGCTTCTATAGTTGTATAGATTTCGAGCCCGGATTCGTGTGATATCCTTCTTATTTTGATTCCAAAACTTGTCAAGGATTTAAAAGATAACTGCTTGTAATCTGGATAGATCCTCTTGTTCCTTTACTTTATGATTTGTTCTATTTGAGAAACAAAAACCATGAGACTTGTATTTATCTTTCGAATTCTGTTTTTATATTAGTGGCTTGTACATGTGACAATCATGTTTTGGAGTGTTTATAGAATGAATAAGTTTTCCGTCTTTGTCTTGTTCTTGCTTTATCTTTTTGTTTTTCTTTTGTTTTGTTGGGTTGAGGCTGACTTGTCTTGGTGGGAAAAGACAAGTATAATCAAGTCGATTTTTGGAGCGTGACATACATAGAGAACAATAACTTGTTTGCCTTATAGTTTAGCTAAGAAGTGATGAGAATTAGTGATAAATAAAATTTTTAGCTAAACAGTAAAATTCATCGTTAGTCTTATTTAGCAATGAATCATAATACATTTTTGTAAGCTACAAACAAATTAGAGAGTGATTAGTAACGAACTTCATAGCTAGTTCTCATTTTTTTGGTTGTGAATTATGTAAGATTTCGTGTTCTTTCTCTCCACTAAAGTGGCCGTGAAACAATCATGCCTATGCTTAATAATCAAAATAATCTATATTAGAGTGATCAAGAATTCTATTATATTGTTGTTTTGCAACAACTTTTAGAATGATGAAAAATAAAATATGATGAAACGGAGTTATTATTCATAAATTATTGTGAGGATAATTTTGTTTCTCTTCGATGTTTTTAAAAGATTAAGTATTAATGAAATAATACCACTATTTAGAGAAGACATAATATAAAATAATATTTTCCAGTTTTATTTAATTAATATTATTATTATTATATATAATACTAAAAGTGTGATCTTTTTTCACTTTTCTATATAGGGTTTACAAAAGTTTAGATATAATTTATAAATAAACAGATAGATAGATTGAATAACAATATAATTAGGTACAAATATACCTTACAATCTTAAAAATTGTACTTCTATCACAATTGAGTAATTACAATACTATTAATTAAGCTAATATTTTTTATAATGCCCTTAATATAGAGTGTTTCATTTTAAAATAAAATATAGGTGCTATGTCTACAGTTGAGTTGAATTATAGGAGTGTAGTGTAATTTAGCCTTCTTTTAAAAAAAAGGGAAAGTGGTCTAATATACCCTTCAGCTTTGTTATTTAAAGTTGATATATCCCTTGTTATAAAAATGACTTAAATATACCTCTATTGTTATACAAATGACTAGTTTCATAACGATATGCATATAACTATTCTATTTTTTAAAAAATAGAATAGTGATATAATTCAATTTGTGTGTGCCACATTTATTGTGACAGTTACATTATAGATGTCCTATAATTATTATGTTAAATTTTTTTAGAGAAATTAAAAGAAATTCAATTCTGACAGCTGAGTATACTCACCAATAATTGGCAAGGTCATTATTTATCGTGTACACAACTAGCACTAAGTTTCAAACTTTCTTTGACCTATATATGTACTTATAAAAACATTGCCAAATGGTCGGGGACCTAACATCCCATTATTTTAAGTTTTTAACCTATCAATCTTTCACGATCAATTTTGATTAAAAAATTTAAATTTAAATCTTATCGAATATAAAATTATCTTTATTAGAAAGTTTTACTTTTTATGATATCCTTATTGTTATAATGAAGTTGTTCGGATTTTATCGAATATAAAATTATCTTTATTAGAAAGTTTTACTTTTTATGACATCCTTATTGTTATGATGAAGTTGTTCGGATCTCTCTATAATTTTGTGGTTGTTACCTTCTATATGAAAGATTTTTTCAGGTTATATTTGGTGTACTTTTCGTAACATAATAACATTATTGAATTTTATTTTTTCTAAAAGAAAAATACAAATTCTTGATCATATTTAACTATTTTTTTCTTTTATAGAGAAATGTTTTAGATTCTATAAATTGAGGCTCATTGTTTAGACCTAAGGGCCTTGAAAGTCTTGCTTAGGACGAGGATTTGTGAGACACAACTCTTGTAAGAGTTGGTGTTTCAATTAATTTTGAAACAAATTCATTTGTTATAAGTTTTGAAATATACAAAATACATGAATGTAATTGTAATATTCACTTTTGTTTTAATTCTACATTATAGGATTTTTGGAAGACACTTTTTTGTTTTAATTTTACGTTATAAGTTTTTTGAAAGATAAGTTTTCTTTTCAATTCATGAATTTATTACAAATACAATTTAAGTATTTTCTTGCAAAACTTTTATCCTATAAATTGTGTTTCTTTTGTTTGAAAAGATAAGCACTCAAAAAACTATTTGTGAGACATTAGTCAAAAGGTGATATCACAAATTCAAAAATAGAAGAGCAACATTCTTGAATGCTACTTGTTTTGTGGCTTAGTTGAATCCCGAAGATAGAGTTGTTATTTATTCTTTCGTTTGCTTGTGAGAGAGACTCCAATTATCTTCAATAAACGTATTAACGTGCCTCTAAACCAAAAAAGTTTTATTTTGGATTCCTTGTACTTTTATCATTCCTATTCTAACAAGTCTTACACGATCAATTGTGTGAACCTCTTTCTATTGTGAGTGAATTTTGAGTAAATCTTATGAGGTTATTTCTTTCGATATTTTACACTCTCTTTTATATAGTGGATTGTTCATTTCTTTTTGTGGATCTAGATCGATTAATCAATTAGTTAAATTATTGTCTTTTTGGTATATTTTTTTATTTTCTTACATAGCGTTTTTTATATTTGTTTTGTTAGTTTCTGCATGATACATATTTAGTATACTTTAATAGGAATATCAAAAATGAATGAAATTTTTAAAATAAAATTGATAGTTATGAAGCACTCATGTCACTGTCAATCCATGTGCTACAAGAGCCATCAGTAATATCTCTTCTCAATCAATCTAAAATAGTAACAACTCTAGCAGATAACTATCAATGTATACCATCACTTTCTATATTGGTCATGGCCTCCCCATTGAGAAAACGTCAAGATTGAAATCACATGAAAGGTGAAACAAAATTGATGAGTAGTAAACAACTATAAGGGAAATAGATTTAACTTGTATACACGGATGACAGTTGTTTGGTTGGTGGGATAAATATTAATTATCCCAGGATTAACTATGAGGAAGTACGACAAAATATTCTAAAAAAAAAAAAGACAATAGTTATAATAAAATAGTGTGATAATCAAAGTACAAGATGCAATAGAAATCAAAAGACAAAAAAGTATAGGAGAAATACTACGACTATTAGTATAGAAGGTTTTCCACGAAGAGCTTCTCTCTCTCTAGGATTGAAGGCGACAATCCAGCTTCTATTGAAACAAAATGAAGGTTCATCCATAAGGCTAATTAGGCAGCGAGTGAGCCAAGGAGAGATCGAGTGAAATCAAAAGCAAGCCTTTCCGAAATAGGAATGCCTGATATTCTTGCCCTTGTTTAGTCTTCTTAGGATGAAGCAAAACACCACGCTACTACTTACTAACCTTCTACGCTAATTTGCGCCCTCCACAACCTCCTATCTAACCGTCTACCCTAATTTGTGCCCTCTAAAACTTCCTAACTCCCTTCTACTACTTCCCAACTCCTATCTAAGATCATATCCTCGATATGCTGCAACTTACCCTAATTTGTGCCTTCTACAACCTCCTAACTCCAATCTAAGATCATATCCTCAATATGCTGCAACTGCACCCTAATTTGTGCCTTCTACAACCTCCTAACTCCGATCTAAGATCATATCCTCAATATGCTGCAACTGCTATGTACTCCCAAAATCTAAACTCATAGGAAGTACTCCACAAAAATTTGAGATTATATTCAGTATCTTTAGCAACCAGTTACAACACAACAAATTCAAGTTACTGAGCAATATTGTTAAATGCAAGAAAAGAGAACTAGTTCTTGGAGAATCACTGTACAATGAGGCAAGAAATGGCTAGTCCCATCTTCCTGAATGCATACAGTTTTCCATGTCTTCCATCAAATATTTGAAATACAACTTCCAACTTTTTCATTACAACTTTAGCAGAAAACTATAGTTAATACAACTAAACAACAGAGCTACATTTGAAACTCGAACTATCAGCAACCTCTTCATGTCCAACTTATGGCCACTGGACTACTCACTACATGCTTTCCATCTGACCACTCAATTCGAGCATACACATTTTCAGTTGACGGCATTGAAGGAGCAGTGAAAGTCACGGTATATGATTTCTGCTCGTTCATATGAGTAAAAGCCAATGTTTCAGGCTCAACCACGACTTTCACTGAGTTGCTTGGTGAAATAACATTGACTTTGTATGTTCCGGCTGGTCCAACATTAGTAAGCGTTCGTGTGTGTTTGATTGAACTGGAACCACTTCCGCTGCTTGCAGTCATTTGTTCTGGAAATACAACAGCAAATGAAGGGTAATTCAAATCAGCGACACTAAACTTCTTACTTGTTTCGCAACTAAAGGGTCTTCTTGCAACACTATTGATCTGGATTGATGTGTAGTTCAAGGCACAGAGGAAATTCAGATAATCATCAGCCTTCAAGTCGTAAACAAGCCCGGGGTTTAGTGCTGCAACAGGATCTACATGTCCTGCACCATGATCAAATGGCGTGGATGGCTTTCCTGTCACAACATCTTGGAGCGCACCTCCTTTCTTGTACACTGTATAAGCTGTGGTCATAAGAGCTGAGCGGATAGCTGCTGGGCTCCAATCAGGGTGCGCTCCTTTAAGCAAAGCAGCCAAACCACTCACGTGAGGGCACGACATAGACGTGCCCGAAATAATATTAAACTCAACATGTCTGTCGTCCTCGGCCAGCCCTGTCGGACCAGCTGCACCTGTCCATCCTGCAAGAATGTTAACACCTGGTGCTATGATGTCTGGTTTCAGAATTTCCTGTGTGATCGAGTTTGGCCCTCTGGAGCTAAATGCAGCAACCACTGGTGATGGTTTGATCCCCACCTTAGTTCCCTCGAAAAGAATCGTGGCTGTCGGATTAGGATCCGAGGTTAAGTACTTCTTGATTGCTTCCCCTGTTGTCTGTCCCACTGACGTTGCTGGAATCAAATGAGCATCAGCAATTAGCTCATCCCCATTTGCAGCGGTATTAGCCAAGACCATACCAGCTCCGCCAGCTGCTTTTACCACAGAACCCTTTTGGACCCTGGGATTTATCCCACGGTCACATAGAACAATTTTTCCTTTAACTTCCTCAGGAATTAAGGTACCCGTCATGCAAAGATTACCATTTGTCATATTACTAGCATTACCAGCATACACAAAGGGAAGCATTTTGCTTAGTGATGAATCCCCTTTATAGAGTGAAACACCGGAGAAATTCTTACCATTGCCTAGACTTACATATGCAGGAAAATCACGGTCCAATGTTCCTGCACCCACAGTAGTGATCCATGGTGCTACATTGGACAAACTGTAAGGACTAGGACCAGCATTACCTGCAAAGCAACAATAACAATTACGCCTCAATCCAAATCAAGTTACAATAGGCTGTATGAATCCGACAAGTTAAAAAAGTAGTAGAAGTTCTCCATAACATCATTACCTGCAGAGCAAGATACTAAAATCCCTTTTTCCATAGCAGCAAAGGCACCAATCGCGATACTATCTCTATAGTAATCTGAATTGCCACCACCAAGTGATAAAGAAAGCACATTCACATTATCATCAATGGCTTTATCCAAACCTGCTAATATATCAGAGCTAAAACAACCACCAACCCAACAAACTTTATACACAGCAACTCTAGCATGAGTTGCCATTCCGCGAGCATTTCCAGAAGCATACCCAAGGAGACTAGCACCCTGAACAACTGAACCAGTGGCAGTAGTAGAAGTATGTGTTCCATGTCCATCATCATCCCTCGGAGATTTCGATTCTTTCGATACATCAATCGGACCCAAAGTAGATTCATAACCTTTAGCAAAGTACCTATTTGACACATAACAAAATTATGATTTCCCCAATTGTTCACACAATTCAATACATTATTCTAAGTTTCAACTTCAAAATCTACTCAAAACAGAAGCTAAGTAAGTAAAAACATACCTGGCACCAATCAGCTTCTTATTACAATTCTTGGAAGTGAAATTAGTTCCAGATTCACATTCCCCTTTCCATGAAGCTGGAATGGGTCCAAATCCATTATCATCAAAACTCTTACTCTCTGGCCAAACCCCAGTATCAAGCACACCAACAATCACATCACCCATGGCATTCGATTCCGGAAAATAATCAGCACTTACATCAAGACCCAAAAACGAAGGCGTCCTTGTCGTATGAAGTTCATACTTCATCTCCGGCAAAACCGACAAAATCCCAGGTTGATTCTGTAAAGACTCTGCTTCCTCAGCAGTAAGCCTCGCAGCAAAACCATGAACAGCATTGTTGTAAACATACAACATTTCAGCAGAACCAGAAACTGATCTCAACGACGAATCATACCAGTGAATATGATCTTCAAAACCCTCTGGCATTTGTGATTTCGCCATGTGAATGATGAAATTACTCTTCATCGTCATCCCTACTGAAAAATGACATAAACCCAGAAGAAAAAGAAGTGATAACACTACAAATCTTGACATTTTTCTGGGTTTTGCAGTACTCAGTTCCATTAACAGTTTTTTTTGTGTGGATATATAAGAAATGTAAAGGGTGTGAAAACAGGAAAAATAGAGAGTTGATGGGAGTAAAGATAGGGACGGTGGTTATTTGTTTGGTACTGTGAATGATTGCATTTTTTTTTCAAATACAAAAAAGTTTAAAGATCACAATTTACAGCCTTGCAAAAACAAGAAACAAACAAAGATTTCAGGTTTCAAACATTTTTTTTTTTTTACTTTGAAAATATAAGACCCAATTCAAAGATACGGCACACTTTATCAACAGCAGATCACTCGGTGCTAATTTGGTTGCGTATTATTTTTATTTATATCCCTTGTATTAAAGATGAAATAACTATCTCGAAATAATTTATTCTTCAATCAAATAAATTTTTAATAATATTGGATATGGTATATTAGAAGCATTGACATTAGTAATAATGATATTATTTAGGATAAAATTTATCCGCACTGAATGTATACACCAATTCAATATATGCATGCCATGAGTTTGAATTTAAAGTTCATTTTACTTAATATTAATTAATTAACATGTGTTTTACTTCATCAAATCACATAATAATGAAAATTGCATTAATTTAATGTGTACTCTCGATACGGGTAAATCTTTTCCAGTTAATTATATTTGCATTAGTTATTATAAAATTATTTTTATATAATATTTGATGCAGTGTATTAGTATATTTTGCATTATATCTATTTTTAAAAAGTTATTTATTTGCAAAATACTATCGGTGAAAAAAATGTGAAAAGTATTTTGAAGAAAAATTGTGTTTTAAACTTATACTAATATCATGTATTACTAATATCATGTTTTTTTTTTATGTATTAGTTATGTATATTGTAATTCCAAATAAAGTATTTAACTAATGAATACATAAAATTTATGCATATATTATTTTTTTTCTGGTACACTCTAGCAAACTATTCTTAAAAATAATTTTAGAATTTTATTAGTTAAATTGTTAAGTACAAAAATAGAATCAAATCGCCCAATAAACACCCCTAAATTGTTGAATATTCTTTAAAAGAATAATTAAATTGTGATATATTTTATTAATAAATGATTAATTTATTTACATAGTCATGTTAGAGAATACCCTCCAAATATTGTGCCAAAAAGAAAGAAACAAGAAATTAAAATTTTAAATCACACGGATATGTTTTTTCTTTAACACAATGAATGGATTAAGACAATACAAGGGACATACTCTAAAGACAAGTCACTCACTTAGTAATGCAAATTGCTTTTTATTATTCCTATGTCTCAATTTATATGACTTACTTTTCTTTTTAGTCAGTTTAAAAAAAAGGACACATTTTTATATTAAATAACAATTTAACTATAAAATATCTATTTGACAATGAAATGATTTACAGTCACACAAATTTCTATTATTTATTTTGAACCATAAATTTTAAAAGTCTTTATTTATTTCTTAAATTCTATGCCGAATCAAACTATCTCGCATAAAATAGAACGGAGGAACTATTATTTTCTTTTTATCTTTCACTTTACCTCTATGTGCAAGAAACCTAGAAAGAAACTCCACACTACCATCTACGTAACTATTTTCATTTGTTTATACCTTTTTTTAAAGACTTCGGTACCAGAAAGATTGGATTTATTCATTATGGTCAAGTGGTGGTCCAATTAGTAAAAGTTGTACACTAATTAGTAGCATAGTATCAAAGCGGAGCTATGCGGGGTTGACGAATTCAGAAGCTTTTTCGTAGATTTTATATTTATATTAAAAAATTAATTAAATATATATCTGTATTAATTGTGAAAATTTTATAATTAATATATATAGGACTAATAATTATAAATTATGACATTATTCTTTATCTTTCAAGTTATAACAATAAAAATTGCAGGTTATAATATTTTAGTAAAATAAAAAAATAATTTAAAATAACAGTAAAAAATAATTAGTGTGAAAAATAAATAAGGCAAAAACAGATATATTAGTTGTGAATAATTTGAATTCATTAATCATAATTAATATGTGACATAAAAATAGGAAATTCATTAAAAAAAGGAATATTTGTTTTCCTTGTTTAACTCAAAGCAGTTAAAATTCATTCAAAACAAATTTCTTTTGTTTTTCGAACGTTTCTCTCTCTTCTCAATTTTTTCTCTCTTTAGTCTTCACTCTCATCTAATTCCTATTTGTTTTTATTCAATAATCTCCATTTTCTTGTAATGAATGACTTATTATCAGTATTAATAAAGCATGGTGGTAGATGGAATCCTTCAAGTTAGTGTTCTTTGATATTGTTTATTTGTATTTGTATACTAACCAAACATAAAATAATAATAATAATAATAATAATAATAATAATAATAATAATAATAATAATAATAATAATAAGAAGAAGAAGAAGAAGAAGAAGAAGAAGAAGAAGAAGAAGAAGAAGAAGAAGAAGAAGAAGAAGAAGAAGAAGAAGAACAGTGATATTGGAAAAAAATATTCAAATTTTGTTTGTCTATAATATTTAATTGTGGCGTTTTTGGAATGAACATTTATTTTTTAAAAAATTACATAAAATTTGTTTGAAAATGGTATAGATTTTGGTATGAATATTTATTCTTTTGTTTTTGTATGTTTCTGGTTAATAAAATTACATAAAATTTATTTGAAATTGCTATACTTGTTATACTATGTTGGTACAATGTTGACATTATATTGGAATGATTTGTGTACTCATTATCTAATAAACGACACTTAATAGTTAGAATTAATATTAATTTGGTATTATATTGACATGATTATTCTGTGAAAAAATGACGACTTATGTGATGAAATAGTTATAATTTTAGCATGAAATGTGTATGAAAAGTGTGCATAAAAATTGTATGAAATTTGTATATTAATTTCATATTATTTGTTGTGTATAATAATTTTAATTATGACGTTTTTTTAAAATATATAATGTTATATTTTTGTATGAACATTGAATTTGTTCATTATTTGTCTGGACCATTTTTTATTTGACGTGTGACAATAAAAAAGGAACATGAATCAAGGTAAATTCCTAAAAATAGGTAAGAGATAGTTATGATTGATTCTTTATTTATATCACCTAATAATAAAAAATATAATTATAAAATTTTAATTATTTATTAAAGTGGAATTAAATTAATTTATAAATAAAAAGTGATCTATAATAATTGGCAATTAAAATATTATAAGTAATAATATTTTAAGAGTAGATTTAAAATCCGTAATATTGCCCCTTAAATATAAATGTGGGGTGATTTTTTATGTACCCCTAACAAAATTGATTAACGGTTATTAACGAAATTTAAAATCTCCAAACTCTTAATCCTGACTTTGCCTCTGAATTAGTACCAATATACATAGATCTTTGGAGTTATATCAAGAGTGATACGATTAGAAATGAAAATATCTAAAATAAGATAGAAGTGATTTTAATAGATTATAAAGATGAAAAAATGATTTACACATATAAGAAGGAGATACATAGATGTTCTCTGAGGTGTGAGAGAATAGATTTGATAGTTAGAAAAGGTAAAAATGTTAGCAGAAAAAATATTGATGCCTTGATAGAGTTACTTTCTTAGCTATTGTGATTTTGATTTTTGTTTAGAGTATCTATTGTTTTTTGTACTTGGAAGTTTTAGTTACTATGACTTTTTATTTTTCAGTTAACTTTTGTCTTTTTTCTTTTTAATTTTCCGAATCAACGAACCATCTAAAACAATTATTCTATCTCCTAAAACATGAATAAAGCTTGTATATATATATTTTTTCTAAATCTCACTTCAAAACTACAATAAATATATTATTATGAAATAAATTATTGTGTGCATTAATAAAAGTTAATTATTCTATAATTTTATTCTAATCAAATATGAAATAAATTAATTTTAAAAATTAATCTTAAAATTAATTATTCTTTATTTATCATACCTAACGAGTTATAAATATAATAACTAATAAGTTCAAATAAATCTTATATTGGAACATGTTGGTGGTGTTTCACGGGTCCATACATACAAATAATATATGTATGTAAGGGTGCTTTTTAGTTTTTAATTAGTGTGTGTGTGAGTTAATAAAAGTTGGATAGTAGGTGGGACGTGGAAGTTTCACTATCCAACCAACTCTTCATGTCTCCTCTACCTCAAAATTTTTTTTGACTCTCAAAATTTTAATTAATTTAAATTTCAGTCAAAAAATCATGTTTTTATATAAATGTTAGTATTTTTCTTTATATAAATAATAGTATTCAAGTTAGTTTTCATATTTGAGATATCTTGAATAATTTACAGGTCATTTATCATCTTGTATCATTGCAAATATCAGGTAGTTTTATTTATTAAAAGTTCAATAAATGAAAAATAAATAAAGATCTAACTATATTTTTTTGCCTATGCTAATAAATGCTATTTGTCTAAAGAAAGAATTCAAACTTAAAACTTTTTTATTAAATAAAGGGTATGCATAAACCAATTCAAAATTTTATTTATAAATTTTGAATTTTAGAAATGTAACTTATTAAGTTATGATTACACAATGAAAATTTCATATAAATATATAAAATTATTAAATTTTATCAAATTCGTAAATAAAATTATAGTTCCTCAGCAAAAATATGTATCGTCTCGCGACGTTTAATTATGAAGACAACTTGTTCTCGAGTGAAGAAGACAGACAATATTTAGGGTTGGGACCAGTATTAAATATTCCTACTGCTATTACAACATTATTATATTATTGATAAAAGGATATTTTTTCTATGTTTTTAATTGCAAGTTATTACATCAAATAAATTTTATTTGACGTTATATAAACTTTACTCCTCTAGTATATTGAATGTATTTGAGATATTAAATGGTGATAATTGATAAAGAATAGCTTAGTCAAAAGAATTATCCAACTAATTAATATTTATCGACGATGTAAATTTTTATTATATAAGTAAATTTTATTTATTTATTATAACAGATAACATATTTATTATTATAGACAGCTACAGTAACCCTCGGTGGGAATACCAATTGTCAATTCAATTCGAACTCAACTAAGCCATTAAAGGTAACAGTTAAAAACAATATTTTAGTAGATAAACTAAGATTTATAACAAACATCATTATCAAAAGACGTTTTTGAATTTAATCCCCATAAAATCTGAAAGTCATGTATGAAAACATCTATATAGTCTAGAATACGGAGATGCAATCCCAATATAATGGAATCTGAGTTAGAACAATGGACTAGTGGAACTAGATGAACCCATGGTAGCATGGAATAAGCATATCACCCTTAGATTTGGAAAGCGTGGACTCACAATTGAAGTCACATAGTAGTCACTGAAATATGTCTTATACTCAATCATCAGTACACAAAATCAACAGTATGCTGGTAGGATCATCAATCAACTACAAATACATGAAATATGAACAAATAACTGAAATTTAGTAAAAGTAAACAACATACATATATTATCCAAGTCAGAAAACATAAATGACTCCTAGTCATCACCCTGACTTAACAACCACAACAAACACGTCCAACATCATTACAATAAATAAACCTAATTCGTTCATAGAACCAACACACAGAAAACAATCAACAACATGTATGGTATCCAAGCCAATCGATATAGAACCTGTACCAATAAGGGTGTATATCAGTTGGTTCGATTCTGTTTTGAAGTTTATCTATTTGACTTATTGATTATCGGTTTGTAGAGATGCTAAACTGTTATAGAACCATTAAAATATTGGTTTATCGGTTATTGATCGTTATCGATTTAACCGTTAAAATTTGACATAAAAAAATCATTGAAAATCACTTATAAATAAGGTGACAAACCAAATGAACCATGCACATGAGTTCACAAAAGCAACCAATTTTACATTGTAGAATAATAAGAGTCTGAGACAGCCAAAAATAAAAGTAGGAACCTCAACTCTAAGTCAATGACTTTATATACAAAATGGTATATATATAATTATTTAATATACTATTGGGTGCGGCAAAGGTATTATTCAACATAAACTATAAAGAAAAAGGTATCTTAAGGCTATTCCCTTCGTTCAACATGTTTTCTTAAAGCTTGAAAGTGATATAATAGGGTTGTTAATGTTGGTGATCTTATAGATATAATTGTGAGTAGTTGGCTGATTGAGTGGTTATAAGCCCTCATTTTAGGAGCCCATAATCTGTTAGGAATGGCCTTAAGTTAGGAATGACTTGGAGACTATTCATATATATTGTTCATAACTAAATTGCTCGCCTTAAGCCTATTGAATTGTTTGTTATCGCCCTTAGGGCTATTGTGGTTAGTTGCTGAGATATGAACTGCCTATGGGGGATATGTTGTTGGCTAAAAGGACTATGTTATTGCCTAAGAGGGCTACGTGTTTCTTATGGGGCTATATTGATGCCAAATAGTGTTATGTGTTGCCTACGAGGCTATTTTGACGTCAAAGAGGACTATGTGTTGCCTACAGGGCTATGTTGATACAAAAGAGGGCTATGTGCAGCATATAAAGCTATGTTGTTGCCTAAGAGGGCTATGCACTGCCTACAGGGCTATATCGTTGCCTAAAAGGGCTATGTGACTTCTTACAAAGACAAGGGGCTATCGATAGGGGTATATAGATTGATTTGGCATCTTCTGGACTTATAGGGGCCTAGGTAGGTGGTATGTTGTCTGCACCTACCGAGATTATGGGGGCTTGGTTAGGTTGTTGTTTGATTATTTTGTATGTTTAGATTCAGTGGTGGGTTAGCATGCTTATCTAAATTTTGATTTCCTTACATGATTACTTTTGGTATATTATGATACTTTCTTATTTAGTTTATCACCTTTCATACTCGATACATTATTTCATACTGACGCCCCACTGCCTGGGGGGCATGACATTCATGCTTGCAGGTCCTGATAGACGACTCAATAGACCTCCCTAGCAGCACGGTTGAATTCCAGTAGGTTGGCTAGCCCCTTTCCTCCGAAGCTGCCAGAGTTTAAAGGTTTGTTGGATTTGATTGTATATAGTTTTTGGGTATGTCGGGGCTCTGTCCTGATCAAGCTGTACTACTCTTAGAGGCTTATAGACTAGTGTGTCGGGTTGTATAGCCACGTTATTATCCATGTTGGCCTTGTTTGTTGGTTGGCCAAAGTTTTGTGATGGTTTGTTTTATTGTCTTGATACATAGTATTTCTTCGTTTATGTATAGAGATAATGACAGCTTTGACAACCCATATAACATTTATATTTTCCTAGATATCATGGTGGCCTCGACGACTCAAACATGATTTATGTGCTAGCTGGTCTTTTTATATGAACCATGGGAGTAGTTATATTCTTTATAGGGTTGTTGACAGTGGCCTTTCCGGCCAAGGGCAAACTTTTAAGCCGAGATATACTTGTTTATTTTCTTAACTATGTGTGGCTTCTCCGTGCCATTATAAAATGGCTAAGCAGGGTTGGCTCAGATCCAAGTTTTAGCATTAGGTTCCAGTTGCTCCCCTTGAGTTTGGGGTGTGACAAACTTGGTATCAGAGCAACATTGTGTCCTAGGGAGTCTGCTAGCCGTGTCTAGTAGAAACTTGTTTATAAATATGTTGTGCACCACATTTTATAAGCAGGAAGCTATGGGGCATGTTATATTGGTTATCTTCTGCTCACCTCGTGCTATAGAGTTGTGTCTTAAAGGTTGAGTTTTTGAGCTTATCATTGATGTTTGTATACAAAGAGAGATGGTTAACACCAGACAAACCGCAACTAGAGAGGGCCTAGACACACCTGTAGGTGAGGGTACTAGCAAGATACTACCGGCGGACACAACCCATTGTGAGACCCAGAAGGAGGCATCTTTTCAGCCCGCTATAATTTCTCCACAAACTCAGGATCTATTGAGGGCTACAGGATCCACGACACCACTAGAAGTACCACCTCCAGCTCCTCATGTTTCCTCTGTTCATGATTTCAAGAGTATAGTGTGTATGTTAGCACAATTAGTAGCTGCACAGCGCCACCAGTTGTACTAGGAGTTGCCAGAACTTCCGAAGGTCTTGGAAGTTTGAGAGTTTCTAGATTTGAGTCCTCCAGATTTTATAGGGACATATCGTAGGGAGAACTCTCAGCATTTTGTTGATCAACTTCATAGGATCTTTAGGTTCATGCATACTTCCGTGACTAAGTCAATTGAATTAGCAGCATTTTGACTGCGTGGTATTACAGTATTGTGGTACAAGAGTTAGAAGAGATCTAGGGGGATGATGCACCTCCACCCTCTTGGGATAGCTTTACTGAAGCTTTTATACATCACTATCTTTCTCGAGAGATTCGGGATGCCCGGGTAGATCAATTCCTAAACCTTTGACAAGAAAGCATGTATGTCCGAGAGTATGGCCTGAGATTTAATTCAATGGCTAGGTATGCACTAGTTTTTGTTGATACAATGCATGACAGGGTGCGCAGATTTGTGGGAGGGCGTGATTCAAACTATACTATTGCTTGCACTACCGCTACCCTAAATGATAATACAGATATCTCGTGAATTCAGGCCTTTGCACAATGCATAGAAGAGCGTTAGTATCAACAATATATGAGAGAGAGGGTTGATAGAGAGCAGCAATAGAAGAATAAGCCTGCTAGTTCACAGGGAGAGTTTTACAGTGCTCCCAAACCTCGATATCCTAGTAGGCCACCCAGACCTCTATTACCGCAATTCCAAGGTAGTAGACTTGATCGTCACGAACAGTCAGGTCCAGGTGAGGGTTCACGAGCATCATTCCCTCAGCAGCAGATGAGTGCAAGCCAGGTCAGTTCAGGCCCGCCGCGTTGTGCTACATGTGGTAGGATGCATTTTGGGAGATGTGGGTAGGGCTCCACAAGTTTTTATTCTTGTGGGCAGGAGGGGCATGTGTGAAGGAATTACTCGACCATAGGTCAGGGTGGTATGGGTCAGTCGACTGGGTTAGTAGTGGTTCTTCCTCATCAACACATTTTGTGGGGCATGAACCTTAGACATCAGTAGGTAGAGGTAGAGGTAGAGGTAGAGGGGGAACATCGAGTTTAGGTAGTGTCTAGAACCATGTGTATGAACTAGTTGACCGACATGACTTAGAGTCATCACCTGACGCTGTGACAGATATATTAATTATTTGTTCTCATTGTGTTTATGATTTGATAGATCCAGGCTCTACCCTATCCTATGTTACTCTATTTATTACGGGGGAAGTTGTGTATAGAAGCAGAGCCATTAAATTGATCCTTCATTGTGTCTACACCAGTTGGTGAGTCTATTATTGCCAATAGAGTCTATCAAGGTTACAAAGTAGAAATTATCGACCGTCAAACCTTTGTAAACCTGGTAGAGTTAGAGATGGTCGATTTCGATGTCATTATGACTATGGACTGGCTAGTATCTTGTTATGCTAATATTGAGTGCTGGACAAATATTGTTAGGTTTTATTTTCCAGGAGAGGCAGTGTGAGAATGGAAAGGTAATAGAACAACACCGAAAGTTAGGATTATTTCCTATCTTAAGGCTAGAAGGATGGTTAATTTATCATCTTGCTCTAGTTCAGGATATGGATGTAGAACCATCGATTCTCCCATCTATTCTGGTGGTTAATGAGTTTTCGAATGTATTTCCAAATGATCTTCCTGGTATCTTGTAGGAATGGGAAATTGATTTTGCTATCGATATGCTACAATGTATATAACTCATATCTATCCCTCCTAATAGAATGAATCCTTTTAAGCTAAAGGAATTGAAGGATCAGCTGAAAGATTTGCTAGATAAAGGCTTTACTAGGCTCAGTGCTTCCCCATAGGGTGCACCAATATTATTTGTGAGAAAAAAGGATGGCTCATTGAGGATGTGTATTGATTATCGACAGCTGAACAAGGCTATTATAGAGAATAGGTATCCACTTCCGAGGATCGATGACTTGTTTGATAAACTTCAAGGTGCTAAGTACTTCTCGAAGATTGATTTGAGATTGAGGTATCATTAGGTATGAGTTCGGGAGAAAGATATTTTGAAGACAACTTTTAGAACTAGATATGTGCATTTTGAATTTTTAGTGATGTCTTTTGGATTGACCAATTCCCGACAGTGTTTATGGACCTAATGAATAGCATATTCAGAGCATATCTAGACATGTTTGTGATTGTATTTATTGATGATATTTTGGTGTATTCGCATTCAAAAGATGAGCATGCAAATCATTTGTGAGCAGTTCTTCAGGTTCTTCGAGAGTAGGAACTTTACGCAAAGTTCTCTTAGTGTGAGTTCTGGTTGAGCTCTATGGCTTCTTAGGCCATATTGTATCAGATGCGGGAATTATGGTTCATGCACAGAAGATTGAGGCAGTGAAGACTTGACCTAGACCCATAACTCCGACAGAGGTTCATAGTTTCTTAGGGTTTGCTGGGTACTATAGAAGGTTTGTAGAGGGATTGTCTTCACTTTCAGCACCACTTACAAAGCTGACTTAGAAAGCAGTTAAGTTTCAGTGGACTGAGGCTTGCGAGCATAGTTTCCAGGTGCTGAAGGGCAGGTTGACATCAACACCAGTCCTAGCCTTGCCAGACGGTTCAGAGGGCTATGTAGTGTACTACGACGCTTCTAGTATTGGGTTAGGATGTGTTCTAATGCAACATAGTAAGGTGATCACATATTCTTCAAGGTAGTTGAGGAAGCATGAGAAGAACTACCCAACTCACGATTTGGAGTTAGCTGCATTGTGCATGCACTGAATATCTGGAGACACTATATATATAGCATTCATGTGGACATTTTCACAGATCATACGAGCCTTCAGTATATCTTCAGACAGAAGAAATTGAATCTTCGACAACGTCGTTGTCTTGAGTTACTGAAAGACTATGACGTATATATTTTATTTCATCTGGGGAAGGCAAATGTTGTAGTTGATGCCCTCAGTCGTAGATCAATGGAAATTTTATCATATTTAGGTGTTGAGAGGGGTGAATTAGCTCAAGAACTTCATCAATTAGACAACTTGGGAGTTAGATTAGAAGAGGCAAGTGATAGTGGGGTTAGAGTTCAGAACACAATTGTATCATCTTTAATCGTGGAAGTGAAGGAACAACAGCATGAGGATCCCTACTTAGAGCATCTCAGAGGCAAAGTTCATGATAAGGAGTCGTTAGCCTTTGATATAGCAGGAGATGGAGTCCTCAGCTATAGAAGTCGATTGTGTGTTCCAAACGTGGTAAGGCTTCCACAACAAATTATGGCAGGGACACATCATTACCGATATTCTATTCACCCAGGATCGATGAAGATGTACCATGATATTAAAGAGAAATCTATTGGTGGCACGGGATGAAGAAGGATGTTGCTGAGTTTGATGCACATTGTCCTAACTTCCAAGAGGTGAATGTTGACACCCAATTTTGGCTCTCCACATTTAACTATAATAATAATTATAATAACAATAAAATATATATGTTATGAAATTTTTATAGGACTACAAAAATATTTTAATTATTTATTTTTACTTGATAAATTTATTTCATAAATGTTATTTCTTATAAAAAAAAATAAATATATTATATATATATATATATATTGCTACTTACTTTCTCATTTTAAAAAAAATAAATGTCGTTCTTAAGAATTGAATCTATTTTTCTTTTGTCGCAACAGTTGTTTTTCGTACATTTATTAAAATTAGAAAGCTTAATTAATTAACAAATTACTAATTTATATTAATTTAATTTTAAGAATGACTAATTTTATCAAATAAGCTAATCTTGCAAAATAATTATTTGTAATTTAATAAATTATGACTATTTAATAAAGAAAGTAGTTAAATGGTTTTAATTTGAGCAATTTTAGCAATCCAAGTCCCCTTAAACTGGTCAATCCGTGTGTGCCATGTAGGCGAGCACATGGATTGTGTTTCTTAACTTTTTATCCCAATCCTCTATTTTAATCCAAGGGGGGTTTTAATTAATCCATCTTTTACTATTATTATTAATATATATATAAATTATTATTATTATTATTATTATTATTATTATTATTTAAAAACCCTTTATTTTGTTAACCGTCCGATCAAACGATTGGATGACCCAAATTAAATCCCAAAGCTTTCATCCATCCCAAAAATAGTACAAGCCGTTTCAGGCTTTTCTTTTACCCAAGACGTCACCCCTTTCTCAGAACATCGTATCCCCAAACGCCTCCCCCGTACAACTTCTCCTAAAATTATAGTTATTTATGCCTGCTAATAGCTTAGGACCTCCAAATATTTTAAAACTAGTTTAAAGGATAGAATAATTACATTTAGAAAATTAATTAGGACCTCCAAATATTTTGAAACTAGTTTAAAGGCTAGACTAAATACATTTAGAAATTTGTTGAAGGCTAATATATTTATCTTTAGATATACATTTTACTAAGAAAATAAGTAGGGAAGTAGGCTTATATATTTAACAAAAAATAAATATAACTATAGAATAAGGCTCAATGGTTAGGCATATTTTTATACTCTTTACATCACCTCTTTATAAAAATATATTGACTATTCTTACTTTTTGAATCAAACATTGCTAAAAAATATTTTAATCTTTTAACATGCTATATCAAAATTTTAGATATGCCAATAGGTTCAAATACAAGGTACATACATATATATGTCGTACACATAAAGGCATAAATTCATTATACTCTACACATGACCTATTATTTTGTTATACTCCACTACCACTTTTACAAATGTTACTTATTTTTATAGAATTTATAAATTCCTACACTTGAATATACATATCATTTTACTACATCTAATCTATTGTCAACTTATCTCTACATGCAAATAAAATAATAGGCATTTACAGTTTTTTTTTTTTTAAAAAAACAACTTACATGTATATACTATACTTTATAATAAACATAATTTTAGATCACAAACTCTATATAATATTTTAACATTTAGTATCATTATTATTTTTTTATTTTAATTTTTTTTGGAAACTCTATTTTATGTATTTTCATCCAAATTACACATCACACACTACTACATATTTACACTCAACTACCATCTTATTTTTATTCCGCGTCTTAATAAGACGACAGATTTTCGTAAATTCAACATCTATATATTTTTAGGATAAGTTTATTATGATAAAAATATATTTTTTACATATGAATTTATCATACATTTAAGTACTTTTATTTATTTATTTTACAATACGATAAACATACAACTATTTCATAAGACACATATACGTCGTACCTTGTAGTGTACTCTTTTCTTAAACTAACTAATTCACTTATCATTTAATTTTTGAAACAAATAAATAAAAAAGTTTTCATAATCATATTTTCCTAAATTGAGTATAAGGACTATCTTCGGATGGACTCTGAGGGATGCTAACACCTTCCCATCGAGTAATCAAAACTCTTACTCAAGATCTCAGTGGTTTTGCAAATCTAAACAGAGTTTACATTTACACAAAAAATAATTTTCCTAATATTTTCTTAAAATTTAGGTGGCGACTCTAAAACAAAAACGAAACAACTTTTTCCCAAAAATCAAAGTGGTAGCCATATTATGTTGTGAACTGTTTTGGCCAGTTCGAAATATGGTGCGACTGTGAAGTGGAGGTAATTAATATGGATTTTATTACTGGGTTACCTCGATCGCAGCTTAAGTTTGACTTTATTTGGGTAATTGTTGATAGGTTAGAAAAATCAGTCCACTTCTCACTGGTCAAGACTACTTTCACAGCTGAAGACTATGTAGGGCTTTACATATGAGAGATTTTTAGGTTGCACGACGTCCCAATATCTATTATCTCGAATAGAGGAGCACAATTTACCGCTAACTTCTGGAAGTCTTTCCAGAAAGGATTAGGGATGCAATTTAATCTCAGTACAACCTTTCACCCTCAGACAGATGACCAAGCTAAACGCACCATTTTAACACTTGAGGACATTCTACGGGCATGCATGTTGGATTTCAATGGAAGTTGGGATGAAGAATTACCTCTTATTGAGTTTGCATTTAACAGTTGTTATCATTCTAGCATCAAGATGACACCTTATGAGGCTTTGTACGGTCGAAATTGCATATTCCCTATTGGCTGGTTTAACGTAGGTGAGTCAGGTTTGGTTAGACCTGACCTGGTACAATAGACAATGGAGCGGGTTAAGCTTATTCGAAAACATTTATTAACTGCTCAAAGTCGCCAAAAGTCATACTCAGATGTGCGGTGAAGAGATTTAGAGTTTTGTGTTGATGACTGGGTATTCTTAAAAGTCTCACCTGTGAAGGGTGTTATGAGAGTTGAAAAGAAGGACAAGCTTAGTCCAAGATTCATTGGGTCATATCGGATCCTTCGGAGGGTAGAACAAGTGGCTTATGAGTTAGAATTGTCATCGGGGCTAGAATCGATTCATCCGGTCTTCTATATATCGATGCTACGAAAATGCATAGGATACCCTTCTTGAGTTGTCCCTGTTGAGGATATTTAGATCACAAAGGAGTTGTCCTATAAGGAAACTCCAGTTGCAATATTAGACCAATAGGTCTGAAGATTGAGGACCAAAGAAGTGGCTTTTTGTTAAAGTATTATGGAGAAACAGAAATAGGGAAGAGGTGACATGGGAAGACGAGGATGGCATGAGATCCAACTATCCAAAGTTGTTTTAGATCTCACCGTGGTAAAAATATCTATTTTGATTAGCACAGTGAGGTAGGATACCTATTTAGTCTTTTTATTGTTGCTTATTATTATTGTTGTATTTTGCTCATACTATTATTGCAGAGCTATGGTGCTTAGCTATTTGTATCATCCTGTGAGGTGCTTAGGTTGGAATATTTTGCATTTCATGTTCCTGGATATTCATGATAATAGAGGGCACTTTGCCAAAATTTTGGCAACTACTAAGGAAACCCCGACTTTTTGAAACTTTAACTTAACTAGTATCATATTGGCAAGACGAAGAGTGATTAATATAAAAGTAATGATGTGGGTCCTATTTTAAGTTCTCAAGAGTCACATCTTAATTATTGAATTTAAGAGAGTTTTATAATAAAAGTTGGTGAAAGTTATCGCAAGTTCCTTTTTAAAGACATCTCTTAAATTTAGTGCAAATGTCTCGAAGGTATTCTCCTAATATAAGAAGAGTTAGAGGGCCTAAAATATATCAAATCGAAGGTCTACGAGTCTAGTTTCTAACAAATCAAATTGTTCATTCATACGACATCGAAATAAAGAAATATTCACCTTTCTGTATCAACTACGTATTAGAGGCGGCTAGTGGGTCCCGTAGGTCGGGGGAACCTTATAAAATACATCTTTTTCATTATTTTTTCATTCCAACTCGTAAGAAACCCAGAAAAATCAGAGAATTGCTCCTCAAATCATCTTTGTGTGTTCATTAGCTCTTCTTGGCTCTTTATCAAAAATTGCCCTACATTGCGAGCTCCTCATTTTGGTATAGTTTCATGGTAAATTGTGCAGTGTAGCTCCGTGGAAGTTATTGCAGCAATGGTTTTTCAATGGTTTGAGATTATTCAGTCATTCTGGGTGTGTAAAGAAAGGTAGGAACCATCTTTTATCAGTTAATGGATACCTTAGGTCTCAGATAGTAATTTACGATAGGAATCTGTATCGATTGTCGAATTGTCGTAGTAATTCTTGTCCTTAATTATTGATTGAGTTTACCTTTTTTTTAGTGTTGTAGTGGTGCGTACAGAGATATTATTCAGTATAAACTATAAAAAAAAAGGTATGTTAAGGTTATTCCCTTCGTTCGACATGTTTCTTTAAAGCTTGGGAGTGATATAATAGGGTTGTTAATGTTGGTGATCATGTAGATATAATTATGAGTGGTTGGCTGATTAAGTGGTTATAAACCCTCATTTTAAGGGCTCATAATATGTTAGGAACGACTTGGAAACTATTTATATATATTTTTTATAGCTAAATTGCTTGCCTTTAGCCATTGAATTGTTTGTTATCGCCCTTGAGGCTATTGTGGTTAGCTACTGAGTTATGAAATGCCTATAGGGGCTATGATGTTGGCTAAGAGTACTATGTTATTGCCTAAGAGGTCTATGTATTACCTATTGGGCTATATTGATTCCAAAGAGTGTAATGTGTTGCCTACGGGACCATTTTGACGTCAAAGAGGGATATGTGTTGCCTACAGGGCTATGGTGATGCAAAAGAAAGCTATGCGCAGCCTACAGAGCTATGTAGTTTCCTAAGAGGGATATGAGCTACTACGGGGCTATATCATTGCCTAAAAGGGCTATGTGTCTTCTTACAAAGACAAGGGGTTACCGATAGGGGTATGTAGATGGATTTGACACCTTCTGGGCTTATAGAGGCCTAGGTAGGTGGTATGTTGTTTGTACCTGCCGAGATTATGGGGGCTTGGTTAGGTTGCTGTTTGATTATTTTGTATTTTTAGATTTAGTAGTGGGTTAGCATGCTTATCTAAATTTTGATTTTCTTACCTGATTACTTTTGGTATATTATGATACTTGATCATTTGGTATATTGCCTTTCATACTAGATACATTATTTTCTACTGATGCCCCATTGTCTGGGGGGCGTTGCATTCATGCTTGCAGGTCCCGATAGACGACTTGATAGACCTCCCTAGCAACACGGTTGAATTACAGTAGGTTGGCTAGACCCTTTCCTCCGTAGCTGCCAGGGCCCTGTCCCGATCAAGCTTTATTACTCTTAGAGGCTTGCATACTAGTGTGTCGGGTTGTATAGCCATGTTATTATCCATATTGGCCTTGTTTATTGGTGGACCAATGTTTTGTGATGGCTTGTTTTATTGTGTTGATGCATAGTATTTTTTCGTTTCTATATAAAGATAATGTCGGCTTTGACAACCCATATAGCGTTTACATTTTCCTAGATATCATGGTGGCCTCAACGGCCTAAACATGATTTATGTGCTAGCTGGTCTTTTTATATGAACTGTGGGAGTAGTAATGATCTCTATAGGGTTGTTGACAAGGGCCTTGCTGACCAAAGACATACTTTTAATGCGAGATATATTTGTTTGTTTTCTTAACTATGTGTGGCTTCTCGGTGCCATTACAAAATGGCTAAGTTGGATTGGTTCAGGCCCAAGTTTTGGCATTAGGTGCAGTTGCGCCCGTTTAGTTTGGGGCGTTACATATTGGTTAACCCATTAAGAAAAAATTTCTAATCATCAAGAATCGATAACCCGATAACAATCAAAACTGTTATCAAAATTGCTAATTCAATAACCTATTACTGATAAACCAATACCTCTTTTTTTGACTAGGGTTATCGATTTCGATTTGATTTTGAACAACCCTATGTACTAGGTTTGATACACTAGTCAACTAATAGATATTCCACACCAAGCATGACACTTGAGTCATCCTATAATATGTATCAGGTGTGGTACTCGAATTTACCGATAATCTATACCAAACGTATGTAACGATCGAGTTCCGTCGTTATAGAAAAGTCAATGGGGAAAATTTTTGGGCAGGAAAACTTTTTTGTAGTATATTAGAATTTCTAACCTAGTCCAGATTTAGACAAAATCAGAGACATTGAAGTTTTGGGAAATATGGTAGCAATTGGGTGATCTAATTATGATTTTGATTACCTCAGTAGATAGATAAGTTGTTAAGGAACCCGTACAACTTTACATAATTGAATTCGGGAAAGTAGAACTCCCATAATCGATCTTAGCGTGAAGGGTATTTTCTGAGCGTCTTGGGTTAGAGGTGTGTTGTGAACTGGGGATTTTGGAATTCTTTAAAATAGTTCCATGTTTCGTGCAACCCGCTTTAGCGGGGATTTTAGTCACTTTGGCGGGGTCACTATAGTAGGGTGGTGGCTGCTGTAGTGGGCTCGACGCGACTTAAGGTCGTTAATAAACCCTTAAATGACCTTATTTGGAACTTTTTGATTTTTAGAGCTAAGGAACGAATCCCAGGTGACTCCTAATCATTTTTCACCATTCTTGAGGCTTAAGGTAAACTTTTCACTCCTGAATTCGCTTTTCGGTCCGTAGAACGTAATAGAATGGTTGAATATTGATGGGATAGGGTTTTGTTATAGATTTTATGGTGGAAACAACCCTAATTTGGATAATTGGGATCATGGGTTTGATCTAGGGTTTGTAGAATTGATAGTAATTCGGGTAATTAGTGATTGTCTATTGATTCCCGTATTATATTGATTGTTTGTAGACTAAGAACAAGTGGAACAAATTCGGAAAGGGAAGGATCAAGTTTCTTAGGGTTTCGAGCTTGTTTCGAGGTTGGTAATGGTTGTGATTCTATGATTGTGTGATGTATGTTTGTTCTTGCTTCATTATGATACATGTATATATATAAATATTGTATTATTGATCACACTTGTTGTAAATGAGATAGATGAATGATGGTTACCATGGAATCATAACTTAATTGTATGATTTTGAGGATATACTTGTTATTGTTATTGTGGTGTGTTGAATGGATCGGTTGCCACGTTTCGGCATAACTAACTTGGATCGGTTGCCACGTTCCAACATAATTATGGGATCGATTGCCATGTTCCGACATAATCATTGGATCGGGTACTACGTTCCGGTATGCTAACCGTTTGGGTTTGGGTTCCATGAGAGGACCAATAATTTAACATAATTGTGTATCTTTAGAAATGTGAAGTTGTTCGTTGTTATTAAATATTGATATTATTATATATGTTCGTTATATGCATGCGATTTGTATTGTTGTGATGACTTGTGTATGTTACACTTTGTGGGATAGCCGCGTGATCCTACCAGTACATTGTGGTTGTGTGCTGATTTTACACTTGCTTTTTATTGAGTACAAGGCATCTTCAAGCGGATACTGACAGACCTTGCTTAGGATATCAGTGATCGTCGTTCAAATTCAAGGGTGAGCCAATTTCTTCGGGTTGCCATGAGTTCTCCTTTCGTATATATTCACATTTCAATCTTTGATAGTTCTATTTGTTATTAGTATAGTAGTTGGGGTTGTATCTCTTCTTGTTTAGACTTGGTTCATTGTTAGATGTTTTGGCACATAAACTTTTGGGTTCTAAGTGTCTTTTCCGCATTGTTAGTTATTAGATCTTTTGAAAGTTTATGGAAACTTCAGTCTTTAGCTATTTAACTTGCTTTCGTAACTTAAATGCTTTAGTTTTTGGTTTAGTTGTTTGGTTTGGGTTGTAGTAATGGTTATCCTATCGGAGGGTTAGTGTGGTGACAATCATGATGGTTTGAGTCATGAAAAAATTGGTATCAGACCTAGATTTATTGATCTCGATGTACCAAAACGAGTCTAGAACAGTCTTGCGAAACGGTACGGGGACACCATTACTTTTCTTCGAGAGGTTATAGGACTTTAGGAAATCTCTCTATTTTCTCGTCTCCTTTCATGCTATAATTTGGTTTTAATTGGTATCTGTCGATTCAAATTGGTATCTAACCTCCTTCACTCTTTTGTTTGCAGATGGTTACTATTAGATTCAACGGCGTCAGGCCCGTAGCTCCTGTTAGTACTCCAGCTGTGGAATCTGTAGCGAGAAGTCGCAATCGAGGCAGGGGTAGAGGCCGTGGAAGAGTAAAGCCGGCTGGAAATGATGCTCCTGTTAAGAATGCTCCTATGAATGAGAACCCTTCTACGCATCATGAAGAGATTGAAGATGAGAATGTTGATATTGAGATTGTTGAGGATGTGGGACAAGAGAAAGAGGTGCAGGCTGAGACTACCGATGTTCCCCCCATAGACCCAGTGTTAGCTCGACATATCATGTTATTCTTGAAAGGGTTGGTTGGTCCTAGAGTGCTTCCTTCTGTTCAAGCAACTCAAGCTCCTACTAATCCTCCTGTCCCTAGCACTGTGCCCAAAGTGGGTGGAATGAGAAGTAACAATGCTTTCTTTCGTCCTATGTTGGGTTCTGTTATGACTGGTAATGAGCATGAAATATTGACTAAATTTCTGAAGCTAAAGTCTCCTGAGTTTCTTGGTTCTGAGAATGAGAATGCTTATGAGTTTATCTTAGATTGCTATGAGAGGCTTCATAAGTTGGAAATTGTCCATTAGCATGGGGTTGATTTTGTGTCCTTTCAACTTTAAGGTGAGTCTAAGTAGTGGTGAAGAGCTTATATGGAATGTAGATGTTCAACTTTACCTCCACTTACTTGGACCCAATTTCATGCTCTGTTTCTAGAGAAGTATGTTCTTAGGACTTTGAGGGATCACAAGAAGGATGAGTTCATAGCTTTTGAGCAATATGGTATGACTGTGGCTGATTATGAGGCCAAGTTCCATGCTTTGTCTAGATATGCTACTCAATTGGTGACTACTGAGGAAGAAAGAATCCAGTTACTTATAAAGGGATTAAATTCTGAGTTGCAAGTATTATCTGTTCATATGACTTCTGTAGGGAGGAGCTTTAATGAGGTGACAGACTATTTTAAGAAAGTAGAGGAGGTGAGGCGAGACTATCAAGCTAAGGCATAGGCAAAAAAGGGCCAAGAACTCGGGTAACTTTAAAGGTTCTTATTCCAAAGGGTCCAGAAGGTCAATGCTTAAAGCCAAGCCAATTAAATCCACTATGCTCGCCTCTACAGGTAATTACTCGGGAACTTCATCTCATAATTTAATTCAAGATAGCCAGGGAGTCGCACTTTCAGCGAGCAACAGACCATCTTTTGATCGTACATGTTACAACTGTGGTGAACCTAGGCATATGAGGAGAGATAGTCCCCACCCACGTGTGCTTGAGTCCGTGCAGCAACAGACTAGAGCAGTGGTACCTGTGAGAAATGGTAATAATGGTCAAGGGCGTCTACAAGGTGGGCGAGGAGGTAATCAGTGAGGCCGTGGAGGTAGAGAAAATGGTAATGCAGGCCTAGGTAACATGCAACCAGGCAGGAAAGTGGGCCGTCAAGATGAAAGAGCTCAGTGTTATGCCTTTTTGGGCAAGAATAAGGCAGAGGTGTTTGACGCAGTGATCACATGTACTATTCTTGTCTGTGACCGAATAGGTAATGTATTATTTGATCTGGGTTCTACCTATTCTTATGTATCTGTGTGATTTGCCTCAGAGTTTAATATGATTTGTGACGTACTTGATGCCCCTATCCATGTTTCTACCCTAGTTGGAGAGTCAGTCATAGTTACCCATGTCTATCGTGCTTGTCCTATTTTGTTTATGACATTATATTAGGCATGACTTGGTTGTCCCCTTATTATGTTGTGCGTAATTGTAATACTAAATCCATAACTCTAGAAATTTCGAGAAGGGAAAAATTAGAGTGGAAAGGGGTGTATAAGCTTAAGCGAACTAAGATCATATCCTCCATTCGGGCTAAGTAATTGATAGGGCAGGATTGTTTGGCTTATTTGGCTCATATTAGGGATGTTGTAGTTGAGACTCCATCTATTAAGTCTATTCATGCAGTGTCGGAATTTATAGAAGTGTTTCCTAATGATTTGCCTAGTATGCCTCTGGATAGAGATATAGATTTTTGCATTGATTTAGAGCCTGGTACGCGTCCCATTTCTATCTCTCTATATCGCATGGCTCCGACAGAATTAAGAGATCTTAAGGCTCAAATGCAAGAGCTTCTTGATAAGGGATTTATCTGTCCTAGTGCTTCCCCATGGAGTGCTCCAGTTTTGTTTGTTAAGAAAAAGGATGGTAGTATAAGAATGTGTATAGATTATCTGCAATTGAATAGGGTCACAATTTGAAATAAGTATTCCTTGCCTCGAATAGATGATCTTTTTAACTAATTGCAAGGTGTATCAGTTTTCTCTAAGATTGATCTAAGATCTGGTCATCATCAATTGAAAATTAGGCCTGAAGATGTGCCCAAGACAGTGTTTAGAACTCGTTATGGGCATTATGAGTTTTTGTTATGTCATTTGGTTTGACCAATGCGACTTGCAAATTTCATGTGTTTGATGAATTGGGTGTTCAAACCGTTCTTTGATTTGTTTGTTATAGTGTTTATTGATGATATTTTGGTCTATTTGAAAAGTGAGAAAGAGCACGTCGACCATTTTCGTAGTGTTTTGGGTGTTCTTGGGAAGTAAAAGTTATATGTTAAATTTTCTAAGTGTGAATTTTTGTTGAAATCGGTTGTATTTTTGGGGTATATAGTTTCAAAAGAAGGGATAATGGTAGATCCCCAAAAGATTGATGTGGTTAAGAATTGGGTTAGGCTTAGCTCTGTGAAGGAAGTTAGCAATTTTGTGGGGCTCGCTAGCTACTATAGTCGATTTGTGAAAAATTGTTTTGCCATTGCCGCCCACTTGACTAACTTGACCAAAACGGAGGTTCCATTTGAATGGACTGAAAACTGTGAGGAGAGCTTTCGAAAGCTCAAGACTCTCTTGACCACCGCACCTATTTTAGCATTACCGATAGAAGGTAAGGATTTTATAGTTTATTGTGATGCTTTTCATTTTGGGTTGGGCGCTGTGTTAATGCAGGATAAGAATGTTATAGCTTACGTATCGCGTCAATTAAAGGTTTATGAGAGGGATTATCCAACACATGATTTAGAGTTGATAGCGGTAGTGTTTGATCCTAAGATCTAACGGCATTACCTCTATGGTGTTAAGTGTGAAATGTTTACCGATCATCGTAGTTTGCAGCATGTGTTTACTCAAAAGGATCTGAATTTGAGACAATGAAGGTGGATATAGTTACTTAAAGATTATGATGTGACCATTCAATATCATCTGGGCAAATATAATGTGGTGGCAGACGGTTTGAGTTGAAAAATGGTGAATATGTATGGGTTAGTTTGTTCGAGTGCATCCAAGCGACCTTTGGCAAAGGAAATTCAGACCTTAGAATCTATGTTCATACAGTTGGGCATCTCAGAAAGAGGTGGGGTGTTAGCTAGCATTGAAATGAGGGCCACATTCATTGATGAGATCAAGGCCAAACAATTTGAAGATGAAAATTTGGAGGATTTTAGAAAGAAGACTACGATTGGTAAGGCATAAGAGACCACTCTTGATGCAGAAGGTGTACTTAGTTTTAAAGAAAGAATTTGTGTTCCTCGAGTTGATGAGTTGATTCAGAAATTGTTGGCAGAGTCTCACGGTTCGCGATATTCTATTAATCCCGGTGTGACCAAGATGTATAGAGATCTGAAGCGAATTTATTGGCGGCCGGGCATGAAGAAAGACATAGCGGAGTTTGTGGCGAAGTGGCAAAATTGTCAAAAAGTGAAGTATGAACATCAAAGGCCTGCAGGTTTACTTCAAAGAATGTCAATTCCGGAATGGAAGTGGGAAATAATAGCCATGGATTTCGTGGCTGGTCTTCCCAAGACTTTGGGGAAGTTTGACTCTATTTGGGTAGTGGTTGATCGATTGACTAAGTCAGCCTATTTTATTTCGGTAAAAATAGATTATAATACTGAACAATTGGCTAAGATTTATGTGAAAGAGATAGTGAGGTTGCATGGGGTGCCCCTTTCTATCATCTCAGACTGTGGTATCCAATTCACATCCAAGTTTTGGAGGAAATTACATGATGAATTGGTCATATAACTCCCTTTTAGTATAACCTTTCATCCACAGACGGATGGACAGTCAGAAAGGACTATTCAAGAATTGGAAGACATGTTGAGGGCATGTGTGATTTATTTTGGAGGGCATTGGGATAAGTTTTTACCTTTGTATGAATTTTCTTATAATAATAGTTATCACTCCATCATAGATATGGCACCGTTTGAGGCACTCTATGGGAGGGGATGTAGATCACCTATAGAGTGGTTTTAGGATGGAGATGTGAAACCTTTGGGGGTTGATTTAGTAATGGATGCTCAAGATAAGGTGAGGAGTATTCAAGCTAAGCTTTTAGTAGCCCCGAGTAGACAGAAAAAGTATGCAGACCATAAGGTAAGAGTTATAGCATTTCAGACTGGTGAGAATGTTCTTCTTAAGGTATCACCCATGAAATGGGCGATAAGATTTGGCAAACAGGGCAAGCTAAGTCCGCGATACATTGGTCCCTTTGAAGTTCTTGAATGTGTAGGCCAGTGGCTTATAGCATGGCTTTACTTCCTAATCTATCGGGTGTTCATCCGGTATTTCATGTGTCCATGTTGAAGATATTTCATGGTGACGGAGATTACATTATTAAATGAGACTCAATTGTGTTAGACAAAGACCTTTAATATGAGGAGGAACCAGTTGCAATTCTTTATCATGATGTGTGTAAGTTGAGGACCAAGGAGATTAACTCCATGAAAGTTCAATGGAAGCATCGTCCAATTGAGCAAGCTACTTGGGAAACCGAGATAGACATGCGAGACAAGTATCCCCAATTGTTCGTCGATTCAGGTACTATGCCATTCTTTCTTTTGCCTGTTTTTCCTAAGATTGTCACTCGGGTACGAGTGATGGGTAAATTGGTATCTATTGTAACGACCGGATTCCATCGTTAAAGAAAAGTCAATGGAGAAAAGTTTTAGGCCGGAAAACTTTTTCGTAGTATCTTAGAATTTCCCAGCCTAGTCCAGCTTTGGACGAAATTGAAGTCTAGGGAAATGTGGTAGGAATTAGGTGATCTAATTATGATTTTGATTACATGAGTAGATAGATAAGTCGTTAAGGAACCCGTACGACTTTATGGAATTGAATTCGGGCGAGTAGAACTCCCGAAATCGATCTTAGCGTGAAGGGTATTTTCTAAGCATCATGGGTTAGAGGTGTGTTGTGAAATGGTGATTTTAAAATTCTTTAAAATAGCTCCCTGTTTTGTGCAACCCGATTTGGCAGGGATTTTGGCCACTTTGGCGGGACCACTGTAGCGGGGTGGTGGCTGTTGTAGCGAACTCGACGCGACTTAAGGTCGTTAATAAACCCTTAAACGACATTATTTGGTAATTTTTGATTTTTAGAGCTAAGGAACGAACCCCAGGCGACTCTTACTCGTTTTTCACCATTCTTGAGGCTAAAAGTAAGATTTTCACTCCCCAAATATATTTTTCAATCCGTCAAACGTAATAGAATGAGTGAATATTGATTGGGGGGGGGGGTTTGTTATAGATTCTATGGTGGAAACAACCCTAATTTAAATAATTGGGATCATGGGTTTGATCTAGGGTTCATAGAATTTTTAGTAATTCGGGCAATTAATGATTGTTTATTGATTCCCATATTATATTGATTGTTTATAAACCAAGAACAAGCGGAACGAATGCGGAAAGGGAAGGATCAAATTTCTTAGGGTTTCAAGCTTGTTTCGAGGTATGTGATGGTTGTGATTCTATGATTGTGTTATGTATGTTTGTTCTTGCTTCATTATGAGTATATGAATGTTGCATTATTGATCACACTTATTGTAAATGAGATAGATGAATAATGCTTACCATGAAATCATGACTTAATTGTATGATCTTGAGGATATACTTGTGATTTTGATTGTTGTGTGTTGAATGGATCGGTTGCCACGTTTCGACATAACTAACTTGGATCGGTTGTCACGTTCCGGCATAATTATGAGATCGGTTGTCATGTTCCGACATAATCATTGGATCGGGTGCCACGTTCTAGTATGCTAACTGCTTGAGTTTGGATTCCCTGAGAGGACCAATAATTTGACATAATTGTGTATCTTAAGAAATGTGAAGTTGTTCGTTATTATTAAATGTTGATAATATTGTATATGTTCATTATATACATGTGATTGTATTGTTGTGAAGACTTATATATATTGCACTTAGTGGGATAGCCGCGTGATCGTACCAATACACTGTGGTTGTATACTGATACTGCACTTGCTCTTATTTTTGTTGAGTACAGGGCATCTTCAAGTGGCAACTGACAGACCTCGCTTAGGAGATCACTGCTTGTCATTCGAATTCAAGGGTGAGCCAATTCTTTCGGGCTGCAATGAGTTCTCCTTTCGTCTATGTCCACATTTCGGACTTAGACAGTTCTATTAGTTATTAGTACATTAGTTGGGGTTGTATCCCTTCTTGTTTAGACTTGGTTTATTGTTAGATGTTTTGGTACATTGACTTTCAGGTTCTAGGTGTATTTTCCGCATTGTTAGTTGTTAGATCTTTTGAAAGTTTATGGGAACTTCAGTCTTTAGCTATTTAACTTGCTTCCGTAACTTAAATGATTTAGTTTTTGGTTAAGTTCCTTGGTTTGGGTTGTAATAGTGGTTCTCCCACTAGAGGGTTAGTGTGGGTGCCAATCACGATGGTCTGGGTCGTGACAACATGGTACTTGAGTCAACCGATAGTCACAACATCACACAATCACAACCACACTTGTAAGACCATAAGTAATTAAGGCAGGTTCATTTCATGAGATTTAACAACAAGATAACATTTCACATTCGTCCTTTTTTACTCCTTAATAGTGTATTGTACAAGCAATACTAATGAAACAATTATCATGCACATATAATGTAAATTGGAAAATAACTCTACCATCACCTACCTTGAATCAAGCTTGAATGCCCTATTGAACCTGAACCTTCTCTGTGTTATAAAACTTAGCTTGTTCTTAGCCTATAAATAATAATACAACACAAAATCAATCCAAAATGGCCTAATATATCTTAATTATATCCTAATCTCAGACTCTAGGACAGTCTCATGAACATTCCACCTAGCCCAGTGTTTTACACTATTACTTTTCCTAGAACTATTAATTTTATGATTCACAATAGAAAATAATGGTAATATAATATCAAATAAGCTACTTTTAATTAAACTTAAGGTTCTACATACCACAATTCTTGCCACGGTAGATTTTCCCATCTTAGGTTTAGTCCAAACTCTTCCCTAGAGTCACAACTATCGATTCTAAGGCCTAAGAATCACATTATCAGGTTAGGGGAGAAATCCACTTACCTTTATGAATGATCTTGATGGAAAATTGAATAAATTTTCCCTAGGTCATTTATGTACTTTCCCAAAACGTCTTTGAGTGAAAATGAGCAATTTTGGTAAATCTTCTACAATTACATTGACTTACCCCGCCACAACAATTCAATCCCGCTATAGCAGCGTTGCCGTAACATAACTACCCGTTATAGTGGCAAATAATTTGATCGTTGTAATGGCTGACACGTGACAGATACTCTAAAATCTTCCCAAACTTGCTCATTTCACTACACACTTTCAAACTTTGACTTTCCAGACTAACCCCTTCACGCCAAGTTTGATATTAAGAGTTTTACTCACACGAATTTCTTTTTGAATAGTCCTAAGGACTCCTTAAGGTCTTAGATAAAAGGTAAACCAAATCTAATTAGACGTTTTACCAATCCTTTCCTCAGATTGTCCTAGACTTCATCTCGCTCAGATTTCACCCAAGACTAGCCTAACCTGATATTTTCAATTCACTAATCCAATAGTTTTCTCACCTGATTGCTTTTTATGATAAACTCACCCTTAACGATAGGAAGTTTCATTACATATACCACTCAACTTTGCGATTTAGAACAGATATACTTCTCGTTACAACATGATTTACGTGTATACATCTTTCATCTAATAAATAATGCATAATTATCTTTTTCGTTAATAGTTTATAATCACTTAATTAGAAAAATCTCAAACTAGTTCGACAAATGTCACGTGACTTTAAAAAATTACTTCACCCATTTTTTAAGAGAAACTACCTAATTTCACAAACATTTCTATCATATTTACTAAAATCCCTATAGTTTGAAATAATTATATTTTATATCACTAATTAATAATTGCATACCAGATTTCTAGTTCTAGATACATGTGTTTACACCTAGATATATGTTGTTTACTACCAAAGAAGGAGAAAAGTCAATGAGAGCGGGAGGGATGTGAGTGAAATTTGTTTATGTATCACAGATAAATGTAAATCACACTAGATACATGAATTTGGTGTGACACACATGTATTTGAGATACCATATACATAGGAGAGTGGCGAGCGAGATGGAGAGAAAGCAAGGGAGATGAGCAAGATTTGTCTATGAATCCAGATACATGCGAATCCATTTGATTAGAGTATATCTACAGCAGATTACACCTAATTTTGAACCGAATGTATCACGAGATACATGCATCTGGATGCACAAAAATTTGATCAAATTCATAATATTATAAATTAGTCTGTATCTAAGTAATTAGCTCTTAAACTAGTAGATTTCTATAAATTACCTTATTTTAACCCTCCAAACCCGATCCAAATAAAAATGTAACCCTTCTTCTACTCCGTCATAAAATAAATTTGGGTCAAGCCTGAGTAAAAGAATATTTGAGTTTTTTAATGGGTCGAATCTAGAGGAATTTTGTAACCACGTGAATTTTTTTAATTAAAAATCACTTTTAGATTATTTTTTTTTCTTTTAAAAAATTAGTTTGTTGATAAAAGGGCAAATACAATATTTTGTTAGATGAGAAAATTATCTATATAATACATTATTTATTAGATAATACAGGGTAAATACAATATTTTGTTAGATGAGAAAATTATCTATATAATACATTATTTATTAGATAATATGGGTATATATATATTTATTTTTTATTTTTATTTTTTATTTTTTATATTTTTTAATTTTGTAAATGAAAAATATATATGCTATAAATCACAAAATCTAAAGATATATTTGACCCTTTTCACTTTACCTAATAAGAATCTTTTTGTTTTCTACCTTTTTATTCTTTCGGGTAAATAAAGAGACAAGGGAAGCACGTGAAACCGCATTTAGCCAAGATTAGTATTTTTCTATTAAAATAAAGTAAATAGTATCAATATCTACTTTGTCTTTATGATGACAACACATGTTAATATGTCAGTCTGTGCTTGTAATTATATCTATACTATACTATAGATTCTGAAATTAAATGGTAAAAGGCATTGGATTATAGACTTAGCAAGTCTAGTTTTGCTAAAGATTCTCCAATTTTTTAGATAGTCTTTGACCTATTAGATATATAATGAGTGAATAACTATACGACAAATCTTGAGTATGCAAGCTAAACATTTAATTTGAACATAAGATTAACTTATAGTACATGTTTATGTGTGTATTTGTATGTGCAAGCAGGGACGAATCTACGTAGTAACGTAGGGGTGCCATGGCACCTAGTGATTTCGGTCAAAACTCTATGCATATAGGTATGTATGTATCAGAATTGGTATAAATATAGTACATGCTATAAGATTAAATACTTTAGGATTTTGAACACGATAATCTTACATAGAGATCGTTAGGAGGCACATACCTGATGAGGAAGACATCATCAAAGAGAGAAGCGGAAGTGTTAGTCGTAAATTGGTTTCTACCTCCTTGCCCTAACTTTATGTTACCACAATCTTCAGTGATGGAATTATTGTAGAGAATATGCGGTAACCCTAATGGGTGGAGGGAGGACCAATTTATAGAGGTTATGACTTAATCTGGTACGTCCATCAAGTAACTAATGTACGGACGAGATCTATTCCTTATTAAATATTATTTATGGTATTACTTGGTTTCCAAGTAGACTTGGGTCATAAGTAAGAATTAATTAATAATAATTAATAATAATTCCTACATTCTCCCACTTGGCCCAATGACCATATATAACATTAATATTTTATAAACATTAGTTGCGCATACAATAAATCTCTTCTATAATGTCCATCATACATACCACAATATAACAAACTACTAATGCAAGTTATGACGGTTGTATATAAATTTTAAGCTACATACTTCCTTCCATATATTACTACATTAGCAATTTATCATACCAGGTTCATAAGCTATAAAAACATATAACATTACGGTCCACAATAATGTCTCATAGAGACTTATCTGGTAATATCTCAAAACAATAATGTGTACACCATTATGAGAAACAAGAAATTCATTAATGTATATCAGAAACACATAATTTGAGCTCAGAGTGTTAAAAACATCATAAATGCATCAATCATAAGTACAACCAAGACCCATTCTTTGAACATGTTCTTTAAATGTCTTTGGCTGTATGACTTTTGTTAACGGATCTGCAATCATGAGATCAGTTCTAATATTCTCAAGTAACACTCTTTGTTTCTGAACTTCTTCCTTGATGGTAAAGTACTTTAATTCCATATGTTTGGCACCTTTGGAGTACTTATCGTTCTTGGAGAAGAATACTGCTGCAGTATTATCACAATAAATTTTCAGTAGCTTGGTAATGGTGTCGACAACCCCAAGTCCTGAAATGAAGTTTCGCAGCCATAATGCATGAATTGTGGCTTCATAACATGCCACAAATTCTGCTTCCATTGTGGATGTAGCAATGACAGATTGCTTAGCACTCTTCCACGATATTGCTCCTTCAGCTAATAGGAACAAGTAACCAAATGTGGACTTTCTAGTGTCAACGCATCTAGCAAAATCTGAATTCGAGTATCCAATAACTTCTAAGTGATTGGATCTCCTATACATGAGCATGCAGTCCTTCGTTCTTTTCAGGTACCTTAAGACTTTCTTTGCAGCTTTCCAGTGATCAATTCCAGGGTTACTTTGATATCTTCCTAGCATTCCGACCGCAAAACTAATATCCGGTCTTGTGCAAGTTTGAACATGCATCAAACTTCCAACAATAGAAGAGTAAGGAATTGTTTCCATTTCTTTCCGTTCTACATCATTCTTTGGGCATTGCATGAGATTAAATTTGTCCCCTTTTTGAATAGGAACTATTCCTGCTGAACAATTGTTCGTGTTAAATCTCTCTAGAACTCTTTCGATATAACCTTTTTGAGACAGTCCCAATAATCCTTGTGATCTATCACGGAATATTTCTATCCCTATCACATGAGATGCCTCACCCATATCTTTCATTTCAAAGTTCATAGAGAGAAAGTTTTTTGTCTCACGCAATATGCCTAAATCATTAGCAGCAAGTAAAATGTCATCAACATACAGGACTAAAAATATAAACTTACTCCCATTAATCTTTTGGTATATGCACCGATCAACGGTAATTTCCTTAAAACCAAAAGATGTTATGGTATCATTAAACTTTATATACCATTGTCGTGAGACTTGCTTGAGTCCATATATTGACTTCTTTAGTTTACACACCATCTGATCTTTTCCTTTAATTTCAAAACCCTCTAGTTGGTCCATATAAACATCCTCCTCGAGGTCTCCATTAAGAAAGGCAGTTTTCACATCCATTTGATGTAACTCTAAATCATAATGAGCTATCAAAGCCAAAACAATTCTTAATGAGTCTTTCTTTGAGACTGGTGAAAAGGTCTCTTTATAATCAATGCCTCCTTTTTGAGTGTATCCCTTGGCAACAAGTCTGGCTTTATATCGTTCAATATTACCATTAGAATTGCGTTTGGTCTTGAAGACCCATCTACATCCGATTCTTTTAGAACTTTTTGGTAATTGAACAAGATCCCAGACTTTGTTGTGTTCCATGGATTTTAACTCTTCATTCATGGCATTAATCCATTTATCAGACTCAGTGCTTTCTATGGCCTGTGAAAATGAAACCGAATCTTTATTAATTCCAATGTCAAAATCTGACTCTTGCAAATAAATCATATAATCATCAGAAAAGGCCGATTTTCTTTCTCTTTGAGATTTTCTTAATGGCACTGTTTGTGGTTCATTTGCATCAGATATTTGTGAGTTAGTTCCTTCTTGAAGTGTTTCACCCAAATATTGTTCAACATTGTTAAAGTGTTCTTCAACAACAAGAACAACATTTGTTATTGGTGTGGAAGTAGGTACATCATTTGTTATTGGTGTGGAAGTAGGTACATTTATGGGCAATGAAATATTTACCCTTACCTCATTAATTTTAAGACTTTGTTGTTAAACACTCCCACTAACTTCACCATTCTCAATGAATTTTGCATTACCGATTTCAATAATTCTCGAACTATGATTTGGACAGTAAAACCTATACCCTTTAGATTTCTCTGGATAACCAATAAAGTAACCACTTACCGTTCAAGAATCTAATTTCTTTTCATGTGGATTATAAACTCTAGCTTCTGCTTGACAACCCCAAACATGCAGGTGTCTTAAACTAGGCTTCCTTCCCGTCCACAGTTCAAAAGGGGTCTTTGGAACTGCCTTACTAGGAATCCTGCTTAATAAATATATAGCAGTTTTAAGAGCATACATCCACAATGATTTGGGTAATGAGGAATTACTCATCATACTCCTAACCATATTCATAAGTATTCGATTACGCCTTTCTGCAACACCATTTTGTTGAGGTGTTCCTGGCATAGTATACTTGCACATATGCCTTGTTCTTCAAGGAATTTTGCAAATGGACCTGGACATTGTCCTGATTCGTTATACTTTCCATAATATTCACCACCTCTATCTGACCTAATGATTTTCACTTCTCTATCTAATTGTCTTTCAACCTTATTAACGTACACTTTGAGAGCGTCCGCTGCTTGAGATTTTTCTTTCAACAAATAGATAAATCCATAACGTGAAAAATCATCGATAAAGGTGATAAAATATTTTTCACCACCAAAAGATGGAACATCAAAGGGTCCGCAAATATCAGTGTGTATAATTTCAAGAAGCTGAGTGCTCCTTGTGGCACCTTTCTTGGTATGTTTGGTTTGCTTTCCTTTAATGCAATCCAAACATATATCAAGATCAGCAAAATTCAAATTCGAAAGAATTTCATTATTTACTAATCTTTTTAATCGTTCTTTGGATACATGACCCAAACGTTTATGCCACAAATAAGCAGAACTTTCATTTAGTAAACTACGTTTAATTCCAATATTTTGATGAATAGTAAGCAGGGATTCAGAAAAATTATTATCGAGTTTCAATCTATATAAACCATCAATAAGAACACCAGAACCATAAAAAATAGTATTCTTATATAAATTGAAACATCCATGTCCAAACTTAAAATCAAATCCAGAAACATCAAGTCTTGAAAGGGAAATCAAATTCCTAGAAACTGAAGGAACATAAAGAGTCTGTAATAGATCAAGGTGATGTCCAGTATCCAAAATCAATCGATAATTCCCTATGCCTTCAATTTGAGCCTTCATGCGATTTCCCATGAACACGAAATCCTTATTTGGATTTGTAGTTTGGATCGTAGTGAATCCCTACAACATAATGGATACATGAGTAGTTGCACCAGAATCAAGCCACCAAGTATTATTAGGAACTTCTACTAAATTTGATTCGAAACATACAAAAGCACTAAATGTACCTTTCTTTTCAAACCAAGCTTTACGTTTCAGGCAATCTTTCTGATAGTGTCCTTCCTTTCTACAGAAACGACACACATCAACCTTGAGTTCCTTATGAGCATCCTGTGGAACTTTAGCAGGTGCTTTCTTTTTCTTAAACTTGTTGGCCTTCACTTTAAGTCCTTTACCAGCTCCTTGACCTATGAGGTTAATGGAATGACCTCCTTGTTTCTTAAGTCTTGACTCTTCTTGAGTAAGCATACTGGACAATTCACTGACATCCCACTTATCCTTAATAGTGTTATAGTTAATTTGGAATGGTCCATACCCAAGAGGCAATGAGTTCAGAATGAACTGAACTAAGAAGGTGTCATTCACTTTCATCCCCAAGGTCCTAAGTCTTGCTGTAATGTTAGTCATCTCGATGATATGATTTTGCATACTACGCGACCCATCAAACTTCATGGTCGTGAGTTCAGCCATTAGTGTACCAGCGAGAGACTTATCAACAGAACAAAAACGTTCTTCCACAAACTTTAGGTATTCCCTAGCACTTTCTATTTGTGGAATAGTACTCTTAATGTTGTTAGCAACAGTCATTCGCATGAACATAAGGCTTAATCTGTTAGAGCGTTCCCATGATTTATGAAAAGACTTCTTATCCTCACTGCTCTTATGAGTAATGGCAGTAGGTTTGTCATTCAACAGAGCCAAGTCAAGGTCCATTACACCTAAGTGGAACTGTACTTGTTCATGTCATTCAGAGAAGTTCAATCCATTGAATACAGTAACAGACGAAGCATGCGAATGAAGAGGAATAACTGCAAAAGATATACATGCTCACAAATTAAAAATAATGTGAATTCAGTAAAATGATAAAAGTACATCGTAATTCTCCTTTGGGTAGATACTACGACACAGTATCATAATTTAAATGCCATTTTTTTTAAAAAAAAAATCTTTAATAGGCAATTAAATATATTTAACCAAACATATACGACATCTTTGGATATACAATATATGTTTGACTGAAAATATTAATTTACCTCATAATGTTCACTATTCGTAGAATGATTAATTCACCTTTGGGTAAATTCTTAAGTTCTAGCAATAGTGAAAGTCAATTTATCTATTTATTTTCAATATATAGACATTTAATTAACTTTCATAGATAAATGACAATGTTATGAATGCATATTTTTCTTAACCATTCTAGTTTGGCCACTTTGGTGACTAACAAACTATACAAATACAAATGCACACATAATATCATAAAATTTTGTGCATGTGAATAATTTCATGCATTTTAGTTTGACCACTTTGGTGACTAACAAACTATAAAACATAATACATGCATCAAGTGATCATAAATATTATATGTGTAGACGTTAATTTCTCTAGTTTGGCCACTTTGGTGACTAACAAACTATATAAACATAATACATACATCAAGTGATCATAAATATGATATGTGTAGACGTTAATTTATCTAGTTTGGCCACTTTGGTGACTAACAAACTATTTTGCACTAAATACACATATATTATTTATTGCTTAGTATAACAATCACTTTAATTTATTGCACAATCTAAAACAATACATAATTTTTACATTATGGGAAGATTAAGATTTTTCAGAATTTGTCGAAATTAAACTCTGCTAACAACACTTTATTAACATAAGAATTCAAACACCTTAAATAGTCAAGCACAAAATTACGCTACTACAAAAGGATTCAACAATAAGTTTGAATATAATTTGATTGGACAAAATTAGACTTACAAGAAATTTTCTCATTAAAAGTGTTGCTAATCACAAATTATTAAAATAACAAATAATAAGTTGCATGTAATATTGAAATTCTTATTAACTAATTAGATTATTTATACACGTGTATTAGATTCCTAGCTTTTAATGTCAATAATGACTTGAAACAACTCAAGGTCATATATAATTTTATATGGAATCAACAGAACCATTATGCATAAGGTTAAACGGAATCTGACAAAATAAATAAATAAAAATTGACTTATTTCAATTAATTGCAAAAGATATATGAAGATTATCCATTGAAACAATCCAGGCTCTGATGCCACAGGTAAGATTAAATACTTTAGGATCTTGAACACGATAATCTTACATAGAGATCGTTAGGAGGCACATACCTGATGAGGAAGACATCATCAAAGAGAGAAGCGGAAGCGTTAGTCGTAAATTGGTTTCTACCTCCTTGCTCTAACTTTATGTTACCACAACCGTCAGCGATGGAATTATTGTAGAGAATATGTGGTAACCCTAATGGGTGGAGAGAGGACCAATTTATAGAGGTTATGACTTAATCTGGTACGTCCATCAAGTAACCAATGTACGGACGAGATCTATTTCTTATTAAATATTATTTATGGTATTACTTGGTTTCCAAGTAGACTTGGGTCATAAGTAAGAATTAATTAATAATAATTAATAATAATTCCTACACATGCCACCTCCACTTACAAATGATCATGTAGTCCAAATGGCATGCTGTCAAAGTTAAAGTCCCTAAGGTTAGTGGTTCAAATCTTGACTCATATATTTTTTCTTACAAATATAATTAACACACCTTTTTGTTATTTGACAAAAGAATTTAAGGTTGACTAGATTCGAACCCATGACATCCTTTAATATTAAAACAAACCAGCATGCTAAGAGTGTTAATTTTAATGATAAAAACAATTTATACTTTGTTTGAACAAGCTTTTAAAATGAAATTATTTTGAAATTTCTTTCTTTTCTTTTTCTTTTCCTAAAATGTTTTTTAAAAATACATATTTTTGATAAGTATCAGGTTCTGTTTGATCAATTAATTTTAAAAACACTTATGAATCGCAATTAGTATTTGGCCAATTTTTTTTAAAAAAATATTTCTCAATTTGTATTGATAATGGTTATTAATTTTTATCAACTAGATAAAAAAGTCTATTATTAAAAAAAAACACTTTTTCAAGAAAAATCTATTTCTTTTAGATTTTGAAAAACAGTCTTTGCTACTTGTCAAAAACACTCATTTTCTCCTAAAAAATTTGATCAAATATCTTCTTTTTTTAAAAAAAAAAAAAAAAAGCACTTTGGGGGCCAAACGACCTATTAGAGTTCTCCTATGTAAATTTTGAAATTGCACTATTATTCATAAAATATGGCACCCAGCACCTCAAAATTCTGGATCCGCCACTGTATGCATGTGTGAATTAATGAAAGTTTAATTTTATTGTTGTGTATATATAAGTGCAAAAGTGTATGATGATGAGAATATATATTAAACTTATCATATTTAATTATGAATTCACTTCAACGAAAAGATGTAAGAGAATGGTTACTCACCTTAACAATTAAATAATTTTGCTTTAATTCCGGTGGGAATAAAAGAATCTATAAATTAAGCAAAATTAATATTTAGCCTCTTAGAATTTCCGTAAGTTTAAAAAAAAAAAAAAATAATTATAAAATTAAGCTTAAAGGAATATAAGTATAAAGAGAAGAAGACAAGAAATATAAATGAACGAGAGAGCTTTTCTTCTATTCAAGTGTATCTTCCAAATGGTGAATGATGTCTCTATTTATAGTATTTAGATATCACTCTCAAAGGTCACCAAACTAGTAGATACATAGTTATCCAAAAAGATTCTTATCACCTTGGAAACATACATACATGAATTTAATTAATTCTTGAATAAATCTAATGGACAATCCACACAACTCAATGGATTTATAACACCCTCCCTTGAATGTCCATAGATAATGTGCCTTGTTAAAACCATAATAGGAAAAACCTAGTGAAAAAAAAGAGTACACACATCTCATAGTACGCTTTACATGTTACCTCATTAAAAACCTTACCAGAAAAATCCAACTTGGGACAAAACCATGGTTAAGGAAAAGAGTATAGCGTGTATTTCACTCCCCCTGATGAAATTTTCACTTTATATCTCGGAGACGACACATTTCAATCTTATATCTCAACTTCTCAAACGTCGATGTTGACAATGCCTTAGTGAATAAATCAACAAGATTATCACTTGAACGAATCTACTGAATTTCTATCTCACCATTTTGTTGAAGATCACGTGTGAAAAAGAACTTTGGTGAAATGTGTTTTGTCTGGTCACTTTTGATGTATCCTCCTTTCAATTGAGCTATACATGCCACATATTATCTTCGTACATTGTGGTTGGTATATCCTTTTTCAAAGAAAAGCCACACATTTCTTGAATATAGTGGGTCATTGATCTCAACCAGACGCACTCTCGACTTGCTTCATGGATGGTTATTTGCATGATTTGAAGAAGTGTCACCAATGTTTGCTTCATTGACTGCTAAGATCTTATTGTGCCTCCACACGTAAAAAATAGTCTGTTTGAGACCGAGCTTTATGCAGATCAGATAAATATCCTGCATTTACGTAACTAATTAGTTTTGACTTGGATTCTTCGGAATAGAATAAACACATGTCCATGATCCCCTGAAGATATCTAAGTATATGTTTAACACCATTTCAATGTATATTTGTTGGGGAGGAGCTGAATTTTGCCAGTAAACTCACTGCGAAATAGATATCTGGTTGAATATTATTAGCAAGGTACTTTAGTATTCCGACTGCACTAAGATATGGAGTTTCATCACCAACAAGCTCTTCATCCTTCTCTTAAGGTCGAAATAGATCTGTATTGATGTCAAGCAATCTTACTACCATTGGGGGTACTCAATGAATGTGATTTATCTATGTAAAATTGCTTTAAATATTTTTTGTGTATGTTGATTGATGGAAAATTATTCCATTTGGCAAATTCTCAATTTGTAGGCTAAAAAAAAATTCTTGCCGAGATCTTTCATTTCAAATTCCATTTTCAGACACTCAACGACTTCTAAAAGCTTTTTATGAGTGCCAATGATGTGAAAGTCATCAACATACACAACTATTATAACAAATTGAGATTTCGATCATTTTATGAAAATGCAAGGACAAATCGGGTCATTTTTGTATCCTTCCTTTAGCAAATATTCACTAAGACGATTGTACCACATCCTCTCTGACTGTTTCAATCCATATAGAGATTTTTTAAACTGTATTGAACGAGTTTCTCTTGAAGCTTGGTATGCTTCAGGCACCTTGAATGCTTCAAGAATTTTCATAAAAATGTTATGGTCCAATGAGCCATATAGATAGACCGTGACAACGTCCATCAGGCATATTTCAAACCTTTCATGAACTGCCAGATTTATTAGATACCTAAATGTGATTGCATCCATCATAGGAGAATATGTTTCCATGTAATCAATGTCAGGTCTTTTTCGCACAAAACCTCATTTGTACCCCACTGCTTGATACTTTTAGGTCTTCGGATTATTGATCCGAAAACATCACGTTTTCCTAGTAAAATCAGTTCTGCTTGACTTGCGTCCTTCCATTTAAGCCAATCATTTATCTATCTATATAGTCTACATATTTTGGCTTAAAATCTTCTCTTGTTACATTATTTCAACAACATTATAGGCAAAGATGTTGTCAATCATAACGTTATTTCGATTTCACCTCTTTCTCGTTGAAACATAATTTATTGAAATTTCTTTATCCTCATTATTTTCATAAATTTGAACCTTCTATGAGGTTTCATCATTTGTTATGACTCGAGTCTCTTCTTCAGAAATTTCCTTCACATCATGATCATTTTGGTGATTTGTTCCTTTTATCTTTTGAGGATTTTTATCCTTGAAACCAATTGGTCTACCATGCTTCATGTGGTCTAGACTCATTTGCCTTAATAATTTTCCCATCGGAACATCAACACAAACTGGAGCAGTAGTAGCTGAAATATGCCATCTACTAATTCTTGGAAGATTAGTAAAAGCATTTGGCAGTTGATTCACAATATTCTGTAAATAAATTATTTTCTCTAACTTCTTGGTCACATTAATTTGTTCGAGGATCCAAATGAGATAGTGATGATATATTCCAATCTATCTCTTTTTCCAATGGCTTATGTTCTCCCCCTAATATTGTATACTGATTCATCAAAATGACAATCAACAAATCTTGTCTTAAATAAATCTCTAGTCATAGGCTTCAAATATTTTATGATTGAAGAAGATTCATACCCAACATATATCCCCAATCTTATTTGGGGGCCATCTTTGTGCGTTGTGGTGGAGAAATTGAAATATAAACCGCACATTCAAAAATTCTAAGATGAGAAATATTTGACCCTTGACCAAAAGTCAATTGTAATGGAGAGAATTCATGATAATTGGTCGGCCTTATGCACACAAGTGTTGTTGCATGAAAAATAGTTTGCCCCCACATAGACACATATAACTTTGTTCTCATTAGCAATGAACTAGCTATCAATTGCAGATGTTTAATCAATGATTCTACTAGACCATTCTGAGTATGAACATGAGCAACTGGATGTTCAACCATTATTCCAGTAGACATACAATAATCATTAAATGCGTGAGATGTAAACATGTGATCATCTTGTAGAAGCATCTATCAAGATCATAGAATATTTAAATGGTCCGCATGCAGGGTGAATTGGTCCACATATGTCACCCTGTATACGTTCTAGAAATGCATGAATTCAATTCCAACCTTGATTGTTGATGGTTTAATGATCAACTTTCCTTGAGAACAAGCAGTACAAGAGAATAATTGGGCTCTTTAAGGTGTGCCCATGTGAATTCTCACTTATTTTGCACATCATATTAAAACTGAGATGGCCCAACCGGACATGCCAAATGATAAAATCAGTAAAATAAGTAAATCTTTTTTTTACTACGGCATGTGATTCAACTGTACTTATACTTGTATAATACAACCCAAATAAATGTGTAGGTAATTTTTCATGCACAATTTTCTTCTCTGTATGAATTGTAGTAATGTAAAGGTACTCAACCTTTCCTTCATTGACAGTCCTTGATAGCCATTTTGAAGAATAAATTTAAATTTAATAAGTTTCTTTGAGACTTACTTAAATATAATGCATTATATGGACAATGTTGTCCCCCAGGTAGTATTAAGGTCGCTCTTTCAGAAGCGCCAATTAATTTTGTACTATGTGATATTGTGTTAACATATGCCATTTTCATAACCAAATTAGGAAAGTATTTCTTTTCAGTTAATATAGTATGTGTTGTAGCACTATCAAGTAGGCAAATATATTCATTACTCATCTTGAATCCAATTGAAAACTGGGGATTTCTATTAATTTTCATAAAGATAAAAATACATCAATAGAATTACAAAACGAAACTAACAACGAAAATTTAAATACTTCAACATAAAGAAGAACATGATAACTAAAAAAACACATAAATAAAAATAACAGCAAAATGCATTCCCTAGTTAAAAGATCAAACTTCAGTTTTGATCTCCAAAGAAGTCATCAGCTTCCATATGAGTAATATCACCAAAGTCATCAAAAACATCATCCTTTAAAACCAAATTTGCTTCAACATCCTTGTCATATTTCTAAGATGTTCTAGACTTATCATCATCTTTAAGAGTCACATGTGACTCTGCTCTAGCGTTGAGAAAAAGGAGGCACCACATTTCTTTTCCTTTTCTTTTGAAGGAATTTTGTTAGAGTCTGACAAAATGCTCAGGTGTCCGACATTCACTCTTTCAATGGCATTTCATGCCACAATGATGACAATTACTTTTTGAGGGGTTATTTTGATAACTCATATGGTTCTCCCTTTTATTATGACTACCACCTCGACAATTGTTGTATCGTCTCTTGTCATTTTTATCGTCCCCGCGCATTATTATAGCCCCGATGATCATCTTCTTTTACTTCATATTGATCACGTGCTTCTACCAAATTTTCTTCGATAACGGAGCAATTTCAGTAAAATGAGCTGTATGATTTTTCATTAAAAAAGCATTATGTTGCTCAGCCACTAGAAGACATGGGATTAGTTCAGAGTATTTCTGAAAATCCTTTTCACGATATTGCTGCTACAATATCAGAGGACCAAGCCACTCGAACAAAGTGAGATTAGCGGAATGCAACTTCTTGACCGACGAGCTTCAATATGAGCTTCGATTGAGACATGGAAAGTAGTAAGTGTCTTTTTCAACATATCCTCATCTTTTATAGTCTCCCCACTAATTTCAATTAGGAGGTTATCCCGAATACATTTGAGTTATATTCAATTACGGTTTTAAAATCTTGAAATCGTAAGTGCATCCACTCATACGAGCTCTTGAAAATACCGTAGCCTTTAGATGGTCATACCCCCCCCCCCCCTTTTAATCAATCCACAATTCAAGTGGATCTTTTACTATTAGATATTCAATCTTCAGTCTCTCATAAAGATGATGACGAGGGAAAATCATAGCATTCGCCTTATTTTGATTTGGTGCTTCATTTTGTGAGTAATGGCGCCATCAATCCCTTTAGCAGCTAAGTGCATCTCAACATCGAGTATCCATGATAGGTAATTATTTTTAGAAATATCCAATGCCACAAACTCAAGTTTGGGTAAATTCAACATGATTAGATTAATTATAAGAAGAATAGGTGGATTAAATAAGAATATTTATATAATATCTTTGCAAGTAGAAACTTCGTGGTGATAACGTATTAAGAAATTAAGCTTAAAGCAATATAAGTATAAAGAGAAAAAGACAAGAAATATAGATGAAGGAGAGAACTTTTCTTCTATTCAAGTGTGTCTTTCAAATGGTGAATGATATATATCTCTATTTATAGTGTTGAGATATCACTCCCAAAGGTCACCAAACTAATGGTGAATGATATATATCTCTATTTACAGTGTTGAGATATCACTCCCAAAGGTCACCAAACTAGTAGATACATAGTTATCGAAAATTATTCTTATCAACTTGGAAGCATGTATACATACATGAATTGAATTAATTCTTGAATAAATTTAATGTCAATCCACACAATTCAATGGATTTATAATAAAAAATGATTTTTTTTGCAGAGAACTTTTAATTCTTATTGGTTTTATTAGCTCACTTTTGTATTGAAGCGGAATGGATGAAATGTAGGCTCACAATTGGTGTCACTTATGATAAGAATATATCATTAAGACTTAGAAGGTTAAATTTTATAAAGTTATTGTCAAACCAGTTATTTTGTATGTAGCGGAGTGTTGACCGATCAAAAACTCACACGTCTAAAAAATGAAAGTAACAAAAATGACGATATTGAGATATGTGTTGGGCATATTAAAAGATAAGATTAAGAAGAAGATATCCTAGACAAATCGGTGAGAGAAGCTCCCATGTGTTAGACAAGATAAGAGAGGTAATATCTATTGAAATGGTTCATACATGTGAACAGGAGTATACAAATGTAGTCTCAGTGAAGTGAGGAAGTGCGAGATATTGACTATGGTGGATATGAGAGTGGTAAATGTTGGGGAGAGACGATTAGACAAGATACATATGACATACTTTCAGCTTATCTAGGAATTGTCTCTTGATAGGAGGATATATGTGTGTGTGTGTCGAAGATTAAGTAGAAGATTATTAAATAGTTGAACATTGTCTAATTTTTCTTATCAATATCATTATTACACACATACTATCTTGTTCTTTGATTATATATTATTACTTAATATCGTTTTTACTTTGATTATAGTATTATGTGTTGTTGTTACTGCTTTCTTCTCCATCAGGCTCTCTTTAATCTCTCTCTAATCCAATAACCCTTTTCCCAAATATGTAAATTAGATAGTCAGTAGAACTTAATTATTGTGCTTATAATCAAGCAGTTAAATGCATGATTAATTGTTATATTTATAATGAAGCTATTGAGTATTTTGGGGGGATTTATATTTATCCAACATTTCCTAACTATGTTGTCTACAAACCATATCTAGGGGTATACAAAATCGAACATAATATCAAATCAAATCTAATCGCAAATCGAGTTAAATCGGAAAAAAATTCGACTAATGGTTTGGTTTGACTTGGTTTGGTATTGAAAAAAAAAGCTCGACTATATCTGGGTTAATTTGGTTTTGACTAAAAAAAGTTAATCCTTTTTAAATTCTATTCTATACATAAACGTATTTACATTGATGTAATTTCTAAATATTACTTATACGTTTTCAAAAAAATTATCTTTGAACATATTTTTTCATGTTTTTGAGACATAGAATTTGAATGGTCCAATAAAAGTTATAGTCCATAAATCTTAGCAACTCTAATAAAGCTCAGTTTAAAAATCAAATCAATACTAATGCTAACAACAAAAAGTAATTCAACACTAAGAATGACAATAATGTTAAATATTTGTTCTTTAGTTTTACACCGATTTAGACATTTAAAATACATAACCTAATTTTAATTTTTCTTTAATGTGAAATTTTGTAATCAATACTTATTAGACTTATTTTAGCATGATTTAGTATTTCTAAATTATGATCATTTTCATGATGATTTATCAATTTGCAATATTTATTCTATATGATAATATTATTATTATTATTTATTAAATATTTTTGTTGCATCACTCACAAAGGCATATGGACATGGAGGTGAGTGGGTTCACATGCACCAATCTTCCCCTTCCTAACCCCTATGTAGTGTTGCTATATTGTCTTCTTAAATTTGTATAGGTGAACCCAAGATTAAAAAGAGTACTTTAGATTATTGTTAAGTATATACAAATAGGGGGTGCATGACCTGTAGATTCGTATAGGTGAACCCAAGATTAAAAAGAGTACTTTAGATTATTGTTAAGTATATACAAATAGGGGGTGACTGACCTGCAGATTTGTGGTTCAAATTCCTTTATCCACATTTATATTTTTAATTAATATAACTAATAAGTGTCACTTTTAATAACTCTTTTTAATAATTTATAAATAAAAAGAGGTTCAAATACCCATATTTTGAGGTTGTGTCAGCTATCTCTAGACCCTAAGCTAGTGTCAATAAACTCAATTTATACATTTTACTTTCTTTTTCTCCTTTCATGACGTTTTTTCTTATTTTTCTTAAAATTTTTCATTCTACTTTTCAAAGCCCTAAACTAAGGTGAAAAGGAATAAATACATCATATTGTTCTTGTTTTGGCTCCACTCCTCTTTGTTGTTCATGGTGAAGTAGAAGTGAAATTTGAGAACAAGTAACAAGGTATGCTATCTAAAAAAAATTCAATTTTCTTTATTAATGTACTTCAATTGTTTTATATGTTTTTCTTGATTTATGAAGTCATGTCATTATTTGATTGCTTGAATATTTTAAATTTATAAGAACTTTTTGATTTCTAAATAGTTATCTAATAATTGCGATTCTTTTATTAGTTAAACTTGTTACTTGTGCTAAATTTTTTTTAAAATTATTTTATTTTGATAAGATTGAATAGAAGTGTTAATATTTAATTTTATAGGTAAAATAATTCTCACATTCAAATAATCAAATCACAAATGGATAAATTTCTCATCAAGTTACCAAAGTCAAAAGATTGTCAACCAAGCTCAAGCTCTAGTCAACCATTTATGAGTTCTGAGTTCACAAATAGCTCCGGAAGTTCAAAGACATGCAAATTCTTTTTCACTTTCAAATATGGATAGTATGCTTGATTTGAAATCTCTGAAGCAGATTCCAAAGACCATATACCTATTTCAACTTATGGTCCTAATATTAGAGATGCGGTGAGGAGGTATTACATTAAAAAAATCATGTCAACCTATTGATTATATCTTCCCTAAAACTAAGTTTGGAGATAAAATGCGTCAATTTCGACCAACTTGATTTAAGAGAAGATCTTAATGGTTGGAATATAGCATTAAAGCAGACACAACATTTTGATTGTGTTGTTATTTGTTTATGATTGAACTTGAAAGTCGTGAAAATGCTGGAGATTCATTTACAAGAGATGGTTTTAGGTGTTTGAACACAACTTTAGAAAGATTCAAAAAACATGTTAGTAAGGTAAATAACATCTATCATAAATGTTTCAATAGGATGCAATATTTGATAGACCAACGTCAATCGATCCAATCTTCTTTTGACAAGCAAAGTGAAAAGGCAAGAAGTGATTATCGGATATGTTTAAATGCTTCATTTGAAATAGCAAGATTTCTCTTGACATCAGAATTTTCATTTAGTGGACGTGATGAAAGTGAAAGTTCCAAATATAAAGGATCTTCTCTTGAACTTTTGAAATGGTATGGGGATAGAAATTTTGATATGGTAAGAGTAATATTAGGTAATGCTCCACAAAATTATATGATGGTTTGTCCGATAATTCAAAAAGATATTGTGGAGGCTTGTGCTAAAGAAACAACTAAGGCTATCACTGAAGACTTGAATGGTGATTATTTTGGAATATTAGTTGATGAATCAAAGGACGTCTCTCATAAGGAGCAAATGGCTCTAATTTTGAGATATGTCAACAAAAGTGGAATGGTGATAGAGCGATTCTTCGATATTGTCCACGTAAATGATACATTTTTTCAATCATTAAAAAATGCAATTTATTCTTTGCTTTTGGATCACTCATTATGTACATCCCAAATATATGGTCAAGGTTATGATGAGGCTAGTAATATGCAAGGGGAAATAAATGGTCTCAAGTCTTTAATTTTACAAGATACATCATCTGCATATTCTATTAACTGTTTTGCTCACCAATTGCAATTGGCATTCGTAGGTCTTTCCAAAAAGAATTCGGACGTGGATAACTTTTTATGTTCTCACTAATATTTTGAATACTATTGGAGCTTTATTTAAACGTATAGATTCACTTCGACAACATCCAGAAGATAAGTTGAAAGAGTTGCTTAAATTTGGAGAAGTTCATACAGGGCAAGGTTTGAATCAAGAACGTGGCCTCCAACGACCAGGTGATATTCGTTGGGGGTCTCATTTTAAAACCTTAAACAATTTACTGATTCTTTTTTCTTCAATTGTTAATGTGCTTAAGGATATGAAGCGTAATTGTCCAAATCATCTTGATAGATTTGCAGCGAAAAATCTTTTAAGCGCGATTCATGAATTTTAATTTGTCTTTATGTTGCACTTGATGTTTAAGGAGTTGTATTGACAAATGAGTTGAATAAAGTTTTACAGAAGAAAGATCAAGATATTGTTAATGCTATGGGATTGCTTGACATTTTAAATAAAAGATTGCAAATGATGAGAGAGGATGAATGAGACTCTATGCAGGATGAGGTTAGCTTATTTTGTGGTAAACATGGTATTTTAATTTCCAAAATGGATGAAGACTACTCTAATGGAAATTCAAAGCGTAAGAGCTCTAATATTTCATATTTGCATCATTTTTGTGTGGAAGTATTTTATGTCATCATTGATTTGGCACTTTAAGAGCTTAATAATCGTTTTGATGTTGTGACTAGTGAGTTACTCCTCGGTATGACTAGTTTGAGTCCGGTTGATTCAATTGTTAATTTTCATAGGAATAGAACAATGAAACTAGTCGAGTACTATCCAAATGAGTTTGGTGAAAAAGAGCTTTGTAAATTCTATTTTCAACTTGATGATTTTATTGTCTATGGCTCTTAACTCAAGAAGCAAGGGTAAAGGACCTAAATAAATGCTTGCGAAGGATTTTCGACTTAAAGCATCTGTAACCATATTGTCTTTACCTGGATGATAATCAATCGTGCAATCATAATCCTTGATGAGTTCAAGCCATCTACGTTGTCGACGTTTTAGCTCCTTCTGAGTACCCAAGTACTTTAAGCTCTTGTGATCAGTGAATATATGACATTTCTCTCCAGACAAATAATGCCGCCATATTTTTAAAGCAAACACTACAGCATTAAGTTTAAGATCATGGGTAGGATAATTCAATTCATACGGTTTTAATTTTCGAGAGGCATAAGAAATAACCTTCCCTTCTTGTATCAAAACACATCCGAGACTATTGAGAGAAGCATTGTTGTATACTATATACTTTTTCCCTTCAATTAGTAGAGTAAGTATAGGTGCTGAGTCAACAAGGATTTGAGAGTTTCGAAGCTCTCTTGGCATTTGTCATTCCAATTAAACTTCACTTCCTTCTGCAAGAGTTTAGTCAATGGAGAGGCGATAATGGAAAAGCCATTCAAAAATCTTCTGTAGTATCCTGCTAAGCCTAAGAAACTTCTTACCTCGATTTGACTTTTGGGAGGTTTCCATTCAACAACTGATTGTATCTTATTAGGATCCACCTTCACGCCTTCGGCTGACACAACATGTCCCAGAAACGTCACTTCATCAAGCCAAAATTCATACTTGGAAAGTTTAGCATAAAGTTCCTTCTCCTTCAAAATTTACAAAATAATCCAGATGTGTTTATCATGATCTTCACTATACTTATGGAAAATATTAAAATATCATCTATAAAAACAACCACAAACTGGTCAAGATAAGGCTTGAATACTCGATTCGTTAGATCCATGAATACGACAGGAGCATTTGTCAATCCGAATGGCATCACCAAAAATTCATAATGACCATACCGAGTTCTAAAACAGTTTTAGGAATATCTTTCTCTCTAGCACGCAGTTGGTGATATCCAGGCCTTAAATCAATCTTTGAGAATATTTTAGCACCCTTCAGTTGGTCAAATAAATCATCGATCCTGGGTAGTGGATATCTATTCTTGACTGTTATTCTGTTCAATTGTCTATAGTCAATACAAAGCCTAAGAGTGCCATCCTTCTTCTTTACGAATAAAATAGGGGCTCCCCAAGGAGAAACACTAGGTCGAATAAAACCTTTCTCAAGAAGTTCTTGCAATTGAGATTTCAATTCTCTTAATTCTGCCAAAGCCATTCTATAAGGAGTGATAGAAATAGGGGTAGATCCAGGAATAAGCTCGATTGGAAATTCAACCTCTCTTTTCGGGAGCAATCCAGGAAGGTTTTCTGAGAAGACTTCTAGGAAATCACATACAGCAGGTATGTCCTTGATACAAGGACTCTCCAACTGTGTATCAACTATGTGAGCAAGGTATGCCCCATAACCTTGACGCATCAACTTTCTTGCCAAGGCCGCAAAAATAATACTAGATGCCAATGATCATTCACCTTGTACAATGATGTGTGAAAACGTCGGATCTTTAAAAGTCACATGCTTAGACCTACAATCTACCACTGCGTGATATTTATAAAGCCAATCCATCCCGCTAATAACATTAAAATCCTTGAAGGGCATTTCAATCAAATCAGCAAGGAAGACTAGGTTTTGAATCACGAAGGGACAATCTTGGTAAACTCGATTACACGCAACTTGATAACCTAAAGGACTTTCAACCAACACATCAAAATTAAGTCTCACAGATTTCACGTTTTCAGGAAGAACAAGTGATGAACAAAATAGGAATGTGTAGAACCAGGATCAAACAATGTAAAAACACATAAGCCAAATAAGTGAAATTTACCGACAACCACGTCTTTTCCATATTGATCATCCCTCTGTCTCATAGCATAAGCGTGTGCAGTAGCCCTTGGTCCACTAGCTTTATTCGCTCCACTTGCCCTTGCTGCTTAGGTGTCGTTAGGTCTTGCACCTTCATTAGTTTGAGGAGGATTAATAGAAGGCTTATGAACTGAGCCTTCAGTTCTCAAGGAAAGAGCATTATTAGTATTAGGACAATCATTCACTTTATGATCAAAGCTCCCACAATTGAAACATGCACTAGAAGCTCTCCTGCAAGTACCATAATGATTCTTTCGACATTGTAGACAAGTGGGAGCGCGAGGCTTGCCTTGGCCATAATTTAAAGTGCTAGCTGTAGAAAATTCTAATCTGTTTTACCTTTGTTAGGGTGGCCTATTAACACTACCAGCCTTAGAATCATCAAGCCTTCCCCTTTTGGATGGACCTCCAAAATCTGGTCTAGGCTTTCGAAATATGTTTTCATTTCGACTAGCTTCTTCTTTATCAAGGCATTCCCAAGTAAAAGCAGCATACATTATCTTACAAAAGTTCTCATGTTGCAGGATCACCACATTCTTCCTAATGGAATCATTTAAATCATCTTCAAATATTCTGCACTTGTCTTTTTCCTCTTTAATAATACCTCCAGCATAACGAGAGAGCCTTAGAAACTTCTGTTGGTACTCAGCAATAGACATGCCTCGTTGCCTTATATTTAAAAACTCCTTTCTCTTTACATCACAATAAGCAGGTGGGACATACTTCATACAACATTCCCTAAGAAATCATCCCAAGTAAGAACATGAGGTTTTACCTTGGCATTTGGAACACTTACCCACCAATTGTAAGCATCCTTTTGGAAATAGCATACTTAAATTTGGCAACATCTGAATACTCTAACTGCTCAAATACCCTCTCCATGTGCTCCAACCATTGTTCAACATCCGTGAGATCAATAGTGCCTTCAAACTCCACTCCACCTATTTTTCTCATTTTCTCAAAGCTAATCCCGTTGGGATCATGCATCGCTTCAGCCAAGTGGTGGAAGAATTCAGCTATTTGTTGAAAAGGAGGATTCATGGCTTGAGTACCATGACTCATGTGAGAATGTGAACCAGCTCTTACACCCTGATGGTTTCCCACTTCAGACCCACTAGTGTGGGGAACATATTGATCTAAGAAAGATTCTCCAACCTCTTCTAGTGCATGAGGTTGGGAAACAGAGGTATCCGAACCTTCACGAGCAACTTCCATAGGTTGGTCAGAAGAAGATGTCATAACTTTATTCCTTCAAAAGGGAAGATCACATTGAATTAGGGACATGTACATGATGCATCTGCACTCTACATGCGATAAAAATATTATAAATCATGTAAGTGAACAAATAATCCAAATAAAACCTTTTTCGAAAACGAACAAGTATACAAGTAATTCACAGCAAAAGTCCTAGAACCACAAACCTAGGCTCTTAAGTGATTTTTTTTATTTGCCTAATTTGGATCGAAGGAAATTATTATCTTAAATAAATTATTAATTAATTAAGTATTAATTTAGTAGGTTTTACGGTAGTTTTAAGCCAATGATTGCCTCACAATTACTACTACAAACCAAAAAAAAAAAAGGTCTTCCTCCAAGTCAACATGCAGTCATCTTCATCCTTTTTCTACTACTATTACTTCACTACATTCTGCCAAAAACATTCTCCATCACCATGACTATTCTCTTCTCATTTCTCACTTTTTCTCTTCTCTTCCTTCCATTTTCCATTTCCTCATCACCTAATTACATCTTCCCTGAAAACCACTTCATCAATTGTGGTTCTGATTCTCCCATCGTACTCAACCGCGGCGGCGGCAGCACCACTTTTTCCGGCGACTTGAACTTCGACACCCACCACAGTGAATCCGTTGAAGACCTCACCACTACTACAGGGTTAGCTAGAATTTATCATACCGCCAGAAAGTTCACTAAATCTGGGTCATACAATCTTCCAATTGATGATAATGGGGTTTACATGGTACGGCTTCATTTCTTTCCTTTCGCTTCTCTATTCGATGCGAAATTCAGTGTTTCCGCTTCTGGGTTTTTGCTATTGTCCAATTTCAGTATACCCAGAAACTTAATAAATTCCCCTGTTATCAAAGAGTTTCTGGTTCCTGTACTAAAAAGTCGTAATTTGGAAATCATTTTCATACCTGATTCTTCTTTTGCATTTGTTAATGCAATAGAAGCATTTGTTACTCCTCAAGGTTTCATTCCTAACTCTAATGACACCACCGATGTCACTAGCAGCAAAAATGATTTGTCCTCGAGTGTTTTGAATGTTATTCATAGGATTAATGTTGGGGGTTCTAATATTACCGACGAAACGGATACCATGAGGAGAAAATGGGTAGCTGATGATGATTACTTACTTATCAAAGGATCAGCTATGAACCATTCAATATATAGTGATGAGCCTAAATATGATCAACCAGGAGGGGCTACTCAGTTTGATGCTCCTGATTTGGTTTATAAAACTGCCAAAGAAATCAATAGTAGTCATGTTGAGACTCAAAGTAACATAACTTGGCGTTTTGATGTGAAAAGGAATGCTACATTTTTCGTACGTCTACACTTTTGTGACATTGTTAGTGATCAGCGGAATGGTACAGTTTTCAATGCCTATATATATGGTATGTTTGGTAAGCCAATTAGTCCGTATGATAGATTTGAACAATTTGCAGTTCCTTTTTATGTTGATTTTGTGGTGGATTCAAATGGTTCTGGTTTTATGAATATCTCAGTTGGTCCTCGGAATGATTCAAAGTCTATAAATGCTTTTTTGAATGGGGTGGAAATAATGGAGTTGATTAATGATCGGGTTGAGTGGAGTGGAGAAAAGAAGAACATTGTTTGGATAATTGTTGGTTCTGTTGTTGCTGGTGTGGTTCTCATTTCTGTTTCTATCGTAGTGATCTTGTGTTGTTTGAAACAAAGAAATGCACAACCGGTTGAGAACTCAAGTTGGTGGCCGAGGATGAGTGTTAATGCTGGAAGTACAGAGGATAGGACTCCTGTAAGAACTCCAATTGGTAGCACTACTCCTGATATGAACCTTGGGTTAAAGATATCTTTCGTGGAGATTTTGCATGCTACTAATAAGTTTGATCCCAAATTTATGATTGGTGAGGGTGGTTTTGGGAAAGTTTACCAAGGAACTTTACACAATGGTGTTAAAGTGGCTGTGAAAAGAAGCGAAGCTGGACATGGCCAGGGTCTTATGGAATTCCAAACTGAGATAATGCTCTTGTCCAAAATCCGCCATCAACATCTTGTTTCATTGATTGGTTATTGTGATGAACGATATGAGATGATACTTGTTTATGAATTCATGGCGAAGGGAACTTTGAGAGAACATTTGTACAGTTCAAATGAAGATCTTGGTAAATCATCTTCACGGTCAGAATTATCGTGGGATCAAAGGCTTCAAATTTGTATAGGTGCAGCTAATGGTCTACAGTACCTTCATGCCGGCTTACCTGAGCCAACTATTCACAGGGATATTAAGTCAACAAACATACTTCTTGATGAAGATTATGTTGCCAAAGTTGCTGATTTCGGTCTCTCCAAATCAGGCCAACCTGAAGAAACACACATTGTTACTGATGTTAAAGGTAGCTTCGGTTATCTTGATCCCGAGTACCTGAAATCAATGCAACTAACTCAAAAGTCTGATGTCTATTCTTTTGGAGTTGTACTTCTTGAAGTACTTTGTGCTAGACCAGCTGTTGATAACCTGCTTCCAAGAAATCAAATGAACTTAGCTGAATGGGGACTTTCTTGGCTAAAAGAAAACCAGATCGAAAAGATAATCGATCCATTTCTTGTAGGTAAAATCAACCCAAACTCTCTGAGGAAATTCGGAGAAACAGCAGAGAAGTGTCTGCAAGAGAATGGCACTGATAGGCCTAATATGATGGATGTGTTGTGGGACTTGAATTACGCTCGACAGCTTCAACACCCTACAATGCCCCAACAATCTCATGAGGATACCAACTCCGATGTTTCGTGGCAAATGGCATTGCCTGGTATCAATCGCTTACCTTCTATAAATGTAGGCACAAGCTGTGTCAGTGTCACTGATAGCGAGGCTTTTTCAGAATTGAGGATCGATGAAACCAGATGATTTGTGGCCTTGTTGTTGTTAGCATTCATCGTCTGTCTAATGTAATTGTGTATCAAAACAGTGTGTAACAGTCAGTGTTCAGTTTTAATTTTTGCATTGGATAATAGGCAAATGCCTCTTGACAATGCATCTGTATTAAGGGGTCATTTGGTTTGAATATAAGTTATGATGGGATAAGTTATATTGGGATTAGTTATGATAGGATAAGTTGTCCTGGAATTATTTTTTATTGAGTGTTTGGTTTGTTATATTCAAATAAATATATCTTGATAAATTTTAAGAACAAGTTGTTTGTTTACAAAATTACCTTTCACTTTATTTAAACTTTTTAAATTCTTCTTTGTGAGCTTTAGTTATTCATTTTTTAAAATAAAATTTTATTTTATTTAACTTAAATATTTTTGTTTATGTATTCCCATGATAAGTATCATGTGTATTTAAAAATATAACTTTTTTCTTATTTAGCTTAAAAATAGAACTTTCCTCTTAAGTTTATTAAAGAGAAGAAAATTTATGAGAAATCAAAATAAAATAAACATAAGAATTAGTCAATTAAATTCATAAATAAAAATTATATTTATAAAGTATAATTTTTTAATAGAAAAATATTGTATAATTATCATAAAAGTAAGGAGTAGTAAATATTGTTATACATGATATTTAAAAAAATGTGAATATACATAAATGTGAAAAATGATGTATAAAAAGAATTTAAAGGGACATATTTGTCATTTACCTATTTTATCTAGGGATAAGTTATCACGGGATTACTATACCACCCATGGGGAGCGATAACTTATCCGGATACTAATTATTAATCCCGGGATAAGTTATCCCGGACTTGCCAACCAAACAACATAATTTTTTTTTATCCCATCACTATTTTTTTATCCCATCACTATTATTTCTAATCCCTCACACCAAACGAGCCCTAATAGTATATAATATTGATAATAAAGTCTCATGTTTATTCTCCCATAGTGTCTAGTTTTAGTTTTTGTTTGTTGAAATTATAACATATCATCATCTCTAAAATTCTCTATCATCTCAAAGAAATTTACAAAAAAACTCCTCTCGGATACATTTCTATCTCCTCTCAGATACATCTTTATCCCCTTTCAGAAATATACCTCCACTCTCGAATACATCCCTCTTATTAAGTAATGTATCATTTGCAATATATCGAACAATTAAAGAATGTATCAGGGAATAATGCAAAATCCAAAATTTTTATTATTAGGAAAACTCATGGGATAGGATGTAGTTAGTTGTATGAATTTCTGTACTCTATATAAATTATACTAAAACAATTTCTGTACTTTATTTGCTTTCGCTCTAGAGTCTTTCATGATACTTTTATTGTAACTTTTAATTATTACCCAAAAGTTCCATTGAAATATCCGTTTATTTATTTGTTATCAAACTCTTACTTATATTTTTTTTTAAAATATAATTATAGATATATTTTTTCATTTTTTTCAAACACTCAAATGTATTTTTCATAAATGATTTCTGTGATACCAAATATTTTTTAATGTTAAATTGATTTTATAAATAATATTTAATTTAGAATAACGTACTGAAATTGATAATAACCTGTCGAAATGTTTAGTGAAAAGAAATGATAAAGAATTTTATTAGAATAAATATATCCTTAATTTTTATTTATAAGAAATAATAAATTAAAAGTATATGTATGGGAGAATAACGAACGACAAAAATAGAATGAAGAGGCAGTTATGAGTTCTATTTTACGAAGAGTATTTTGAGACTTTAAAAACATATGAGGTACCAAATAGTTAAGTATTTGGTCAAAAAGAAAGTGTTTTTGCATTGAAATACAATCAATAGTGAAGTATTTTTTTAAATAAAAAATTTCAGGCATTTTATTAGAAAAGCTGAAATAAACACAAAACATCACTAATTTGGGTCTACTACACAAATCTAATAACATTATTAAATAGAGAAAGGGTTGCCCAACTCGGACCAAACCCTTTCCTAATATATTCAGAAAAAAAAAAAAACTAACCATCAAATGTTCTTAAGAGGAAGATCATAAGAACATCGATTACCAACAACATGAGGAGACTGAAGTCCCTGTTTGATCATAGAATAAATATTTTTAGAAGAAAAGGTTTCTTGGAGAGATGAAGAGGAAGCAACGGCGGATTAATAAACCTAATCTTATAGAAGGTGTCCTAGATGGTTAGGTTTTCTTGTTTATACAGGGAATTATGACTCTTCATTAATTTTTTTTAACTTAATAAGCGCTTTTGAGTATTTACTAGACACATAGATAAGCTTGTTTAAAAAATAAAAAATAAAAAATTATGAGCCAGTTTGATATGATGGAGAAAGCTACATAAAATTTGTCTTTATTGGGTTATTATTATAAAGTTAGTCTTTTGTTCGGTTATTGTCATAAATTCGTCTTTATCATAAATATGTGTATTTTTCTCCTTAAAAACATTTTAAGTAAAGAAGGATGAAGGAGAATTTTAATTATCCTCAAGTTTTGAAGGATATAGTTGTTCTTAAGGTTAACGCTTCACAAAAAATAATAATTCAATCATATAAAGATTAAGTATTTTCTCTGTCCCAAATTTGGTGATATGTTTTATTTTTGAAATTCAAATTATGTGAACTTTAAAAGACATTTTAAAATATATATTTTCATTAAACTGATATGAAAAAAATTGCATAATGTAATATTTTTGTAGCGAAAATGCATAAGGCACCCCCCAACCTATGCCCGAAATCTCAGAGACATACTTATACTATACTAAGGTCTTGTTACCCCCCCCCCCCCCCCGAACTTATTTTATAAATAATTTTCTACCCTTTTTCGGCCTACGTGACACTATCTTGTGGGCCCAGAGCGTATTGACAATTTTTTCAAGTTATCTAGTTGATAGTGCCACGTAGGTCAAAAAAGGGTAGAAAATTATTTATAAAATAAGTTCGGAGGGTAATAGGACCTTAGTATAGTATAAGTGTGTATTTGAGATTTCGGGCATAGGTTGGGGGTACTTATGCATTTTCCCTATTTTGTATAATATTTGAACATTTATAGTTTAAATGTAACTATTAAATTGATTTAATTCAATTTTGCTTCAAAAATTAATCAAATTAACTCTCGAAAAGCGAAATATGACAATTAATTTAGAAGGAGTAATATTTTGGTTGAGTCATCAGCTGTGGTTTAATCACAATTAGATCAAGTTTTTATTAACTATTTGAGAAAATGATCAAAAGCCCCCCCCCCCCCCCCCCCCCAAACCTGTAGTTGGATTCCCAACTACACACTCATACTTTATGAGAGTTCTATTACACCCCTAGACTATTTTAAAATGGAGTTATTTGCTCCCTAAATGCTAATGTAGCAAAGAAGGTGTAGTTCACTCTCTTTGGGAGAGTGAGAGATAAAAAGATAGTTAAAATATTAACTTTATAAATATTTAATTTATTTTATATTAATATTCTATTTTTTTTAACAAAAAATATATGTTTCCTTTCATTTATTTTTTACCTTCTTTATCTCTTCCCTTCAATCTTCATCATCAGATCCATACTATCGGCAATGGCTCACCTCGACCACCAGGTCACCACCCTCATCAGGTTTTCATCACTAAGTCAATTTTCATCACCAAATCACATACTTTTCATCTTATCTCCACTTTTCATCACTTTGAAAATTTGTTGGTAGCTCAAAATCAAAATTGAAAGTTAGAAGAATCCAACTTTAGACTAGTCATTAATGGGGGAGTTCACTAAGTAATAGATTCAATTAATGGAGAAGAACTCATCATTGGATAACAGACCCTTTAATGAAGAAGACCTATTTATTAAAGTTGTTGTAAACATCAATCGAATTTCTTATATCAACATTGTTAAATCTAAACCAATACTAGTCCCTCCGCAAGTTTGGTATGTTTATCCCGGCAAGCAAGTATCGTTTACTTGTGATTCTTTGAAGAATCGACCTTTGAGAAATATTATAATAGCAGAAGAAGAAGCAATATTTAGTGATAGAGTTTTTCGTTTGTTTCTAGCTTTTGAAAAGGAGATTTCCTGGTGTGCGGTGAAGGTCAAAGTATCGATAGTCATGGCGTCCTCTTGTCAAATCTGCAGAAGGTTCAAAGAAAAAGAAATGGAGGAATGGAAAAGAAAGAGAAAAGGAGAAGATGAAAATATAAAATATAAAAAGTAAAATATAAAAGAACAATTAATTTTTTTTATATGAAAAAAGGGTAATATTACGTGGCAGCGCGTGTTGAATACCGCCTAATACAAATTCTGGGCTTGATTTTGTGTTGGGGGGGTTGGGTGGGGTTAGATATTTAACTTTTAAAAGGTTCAAGGGGGTGATAGGACTCTTGTGAAGAATAAGTGTGTAGTTGGAAATTCGGTAATAGCTTGGGTGCGGGGGGTGGGGGGATGGGGGGGCGGCTTTTGGCCATTTAGAATGCCTTAAACAAAGACTTAATACCTCCAAACTAAACATTGTTTTAAAAAATGAAAAAATTATCTATATACATATCCTTATTTACCATATTTTCAATTATTCCATACCATTTCAAAATATTACAAAAATTCCTCTTATTCATCCAAAACCAAACTCAACCGAATACACTACCGATCAACTCCCAAAGCCACGCACCGCTCTTCCTATTTTCACTCCTTCAATCTCTCCCTATTTTCACTCCCACAATCTTATCAATTTCTTCCTTCATTACAGTTTGAATTTCAAAATTTTTCTCTCTCCAGTCAATCGAATTCAACTTCATGAATATGTAGTTTTTTGTCTTCTCCAACTTATGGTTCATCCTTGTTTTCTTTTTTTTCATAATCAAAGTCCTGCTTTATAAGGAAGATGCTCCTTCTTTTCGATTTCATGAAAAAATGCACAAAAAGAAAGAAAAAGGTCAAGTTATTGGTGGCTCTTATAAGGACTTTAGGTCGAGATCCATGGGTGATGTCATTGTTGAAAATAAAAAAAAAGTTATGGGAGTGTATAATTAGAAAAAGAGAAAGTGTAGAAGGATTTCTTCACAATTGTTTTTTATTTCAGCATATCAGATTGTTGATTTTTTATTTTTTTTTTGATATTTTGTTGTTCAACTTTTTTTTCATACAAAAAAAAAAGGGAGTAGATCATGTTGTTAAACACACTTCTCTACCCAAGGTTCAAATTTTTAATGTATGCAGTTGATTTTGATTTATAAATTTATGTATAATGCCTTCGTTTCAACTTTATGATACATTAAATTAGCCTTTGTCAGTGTTATCACTGATATGATACATCATTGCTACAACAGTTTTCGTTATTAAGCAATGTATCATGTTCATATTTACAGTTTTGAAACATAACCCTAATGTTGTTGAATCTTCAATTATTATTTATCATGTTTATATAAATGAACTTGATACATAAACACTACTGAGGTTTTTTCAGAATTGAGGATAGATGAAACCAGATGATTTGTGGCCTTATTGTTGTTAGCATTCATTGATATGTAATTTCGTCTTTTTCTACTTTATTTTGTCTAATGTAATTGTGTATCAAAACAGTATTTAATAGTCAGTGTTCAGTTTTAATTTCTACATTGGATAATAGGCAAATGCCTCTCGCCAATATTGCATCTATATTAATAGTAGATAATGTTGATAATAAAGTTTCATGTCTATTCTCCCATAGTGTCTAGTTTTAGATTTTAGTTAATTCATAATTGTTTGTTCAAGTTTTTAGGATATCATAATCTCTAAAATTCACTATCTTCTAAAAGAAATTACAAAAGAACCTCTCTCAGATATATTTCTATCACACCCCGAGCCTAGACCCTGGGCGCGATCGGACACTTGAGAACTATTTCTGGCCCTAAGAGAACCCTTGACCTGGCTTAACTTTTAGCAGAAGACTTACTCATAAATAAGATGAATTTAAAAGTTAAGCTTTAACTCAAAATAACTAACTCAAAATATTTAAAGAAACATTCAACTCAAAATATTTAAAGAAACATTCACTGGTCAAAGCGACAACTCAAGTCTAGAACATAACAACTAAAATGAACAAAACTCATGAACTAATACTATCTAACTATCTATGAAACATGTACTAACTGAGATGGACGTCGGGACAAGACCCACGACATCCTAATAACCAAATGAAATGACTAAAGTAAACAAGGGATCCTCCGAAAGCAAGAAGGCTCACCAACAACTCTGAAGCTCAGCTGGATGAACGAAGCACTGGATGCTAATCCTAGTTACCTGTAGCTGCATCATAAAATGATTCAGGCCAAATGACGTTAGTACATAGAATGTACGAGCATGTGAGGGGCATTCTAAAACTTAACATAAGCTTGAACTGGAACTGAAGAAAACTCAACTCAACTCATTTCAATATAAAGTAGTAATAAAAGTACATTATAAAGAAAAACTTTTAAATTAGTAGACAATAACTCAATGTATTAGAAAATACAACGTAACTCAGTTTGCATATAAAAATATAAGTAAATTTGTGGGAGATTCTCTAACCGACAACCATCATTATGAGATATGTGATGATACAACGTCTAGCCCACATTGCCAGAACTATCCAATACTTTGTCAGGGTATTGGACCTATTACTAAGTGGATCCACTAGTGTATGCTAAAAGCATTAAGGAACCGTCTAAAAAGTATGACCCCTTCTACCCACGTTGGCTACATGGTTTATGAAGACTTTGAGTTATTTGAACTCGTCCCTATGTCGGTGCTCAATACTATTCCAAAAATGTAGCTAGCTCATGTGTGTAAAAACATAACTTTTTCTGTGATTTGAGATTATTACTCAAAAATCTTTCTCTTAAAAGAGATGGTACTAAAACTGCTCATGAAAACTCTTGTGGAAATCGGTGTTTCCTCTCATCTTAAATATGAAAACATTTATTTTTATGATTACTTAGTTCCTATATATCAGTTTAAAGAAAATGAACTCAACTCTACTCTTTCTCAAACTCAAGTGTTCAAGTCTTAAAACAAGTTTAAAACGATTGCAAAAGACTTAATTAAATGACTTGGATGAACTCTCAAGACTTGACTCTTAGCTCTACCTTGAATTTGAACTATGAATTCAAGGTTATGATTCATATTATGAATGATTTCTAGATTTTTAGAAGTAGTTTAGAGTGTTTAGAATCAATAGGGAGTAAAGGTAGCCTTGGAAAGAACTCAGACAGACTAAACGAAGGAAAAAATGTTCAAGAAACCATCTCTTCTCCTATCGCTCAAAGTTTGGGGCATATAATTGGATGAAGAAGCTAGAAAATGTTGCCTTAAGTTATAGGTATTGCCTTTACTAATCAGCACTCAACATGAGACTACCACCACATTTTGCGTCTCCCCGAAACTAGTATGTTACAAACTCAACACTAAGCCTCTCCACTATAATCATTTTATGAAGCAGGTCAAAACAATCAATAATGAAAGCATAAGCATCTTCATAATCAATGCCCATAAAGAATGACGGTTTCAACTTTATAAACTTAATAAAAAAATCATGTTGATCACTAGTCATTACTGGCCCTATAGTCAATCGAGAAAATATACTTATTTCCAAGGAAACAGTTTTTTTCTTCTTCCTGGTGCTGTTATTTCAACTTCTAATACTCTTGTACTAACCATATGTGAAATAGAGTGAAGAAGTTCAAATACCAATTTGTATCACCTAGATACTAATTGGATTCAAGTACTATCACGAAATAAATAAGGAATGAAGTTTTCCTAAAGTCCTATAACCTCTCGAAGAAAAGTAAAGGCGCCCCCATACCGTTCCGCAAGACACTACTAGACTTGTCCTTATGTGATGAGATCATCGAACCTAACGCTCTGATACCAAGTTTTTCACGACCCAACATGAGTTGTGAGTAACACTTACACTTAACCTCCGAAATGGGCGAACCAAGGAATCCAAACCCCAACATAAACCAATAATTCAACTACGAATAACAATAATAATGCTGAAGCTCAAAACTTATTAAAGTAACTAATCAAATAAACATCTAAAGTCTAACACTTATTACCCCCAAAATCTTAAAGTCATCACATCAAGGACATCTAATCTTCAAATACTAAGTCTAAGAGTATTAAAGACACCAAAATAAATGAATAAAATAGTTTATGTCCGAAAACTAAGGACATCATACCATGACCAAGAGAATCCAACACGAACTGGAATTAATAGCTCACCCTGAAACTTGATGTGCTGGAGACTGGCTAGAGCTGAGGTCGAATCGAAGTCACTGATACACTCGCTGCACTCCACAAAAGAAAACAAAGAAAATACAAGTAGGGCTCAGTATAGGGCAACTTATACTAAGTAGATATTATCGACCAACCCAAAATATAAACTAATATGTAATGAATAATAGTATAAAATCAACTATGACAATTAGCAGGTGGCGAACAACAAGCACATGAACCAGTGTTAACCACACGAAAGTAAGTATGTAATCAATCAACAATATCAAGATCATACATGAGGACTCATCCCTCTAAACCAAACTAATTTGGGAATTGAGTTCTTGAGATTGAGTACATTAAGTTAATTAAATATCTTTTTCCTTTAATGTTACTGTGTCGGAACGTGACTTTTTGATCCAGTTATACCATGTCGGAACGTGACACTCCGATCCAATAACACTGAGTCGAAACGTGACACTCTTATCCAATTATACCATGTTGGAACGTGACACTCCGATCTAATAATATCGTGTCGAAACGTGACACTCTGATCCAATAATATCATTAATTTATCATTTATTATTACCACTTTTCAATTTATTAATAATATTTCATCAAGCCTTCTTTATTCAAGGCATCACTTCGATAGAGAGGGTTCAAGATTATAAATTTCACGGTATCAGGATTTCAGATCAATCACAAACCACACAACCAAGCTACACAATCACACAATTAAGTACATAGAGAATTTCACAATATCATGCAATCCATATCAATCACTATTAAGAGTCTATCTATCAAATAGAATAAACCACAACCTACCTCCACCGAAGAACCGAAGTCAAACAAGCTACTTCTCAAATGTTTTTCCCTTCGTCAATGCCTCCGAGCGTTTCCAATCTATCACATATGCATAATTTATAAGTTAATGAGTATATAGACATTTATATTACTCTATGTCTATCCTAGACTCAAAACTCACCCAATCTATAATCAATCTCCTAAAGTTCAAGCCTAAGAGTAAGTCTCCATCCCTCCAATTAACACAACTTTATTCAACTAATACAATACACCTAATATTTAACTACCTATCTTCATATAACAAAACTTAGTTTATAACGAGATACTAAAATTATGTACATCATCCAGAACCTTCACTTTTGTGCAACTCTATTCATGTTTCGACACAGTCTTATTGGATCGGAGTGTCACGTTCCAACACGGTATAATTGAATCGGAGTGTCACGTTCCGACACAGTATTATTGGATCAGAGTGTCACATTCTGACACGGTATAATTGGATCGGAGTGTCATGTTCCGACACGATAACATTAAAGGAAAAAGATATTTAATTAACTTAATCTCAAAGAACTCAATTCCCAAATTAGTTTGGTTTGGAGGCATGAGCCCTCACGTGTGATCTTGATATTGTTGACTGATTACGTACTTACTTTAGTGTGGTTGACACCAGTTCATGTATTTGTTGTTTTCCACCTGCTAAGTGTCATAGTTGATTTTATACCATTATTCATTACATATTAGTTTCTATTTTGGGTTGACCGATGATATCTACTCAGTACATGTTGCCCTGTACTGAGCCCTACTTGTATTTTTCTTTGTTTTCTTTTGTGGAGTGCAGCGAGTGTATCAGTGACTTCGACTCGCCCTCAGCTCTAGCCAGTCTCCAGCACATCAAGTTCCAGGGTGAGCTATTCATTTCAGCTCGGGTTGGATTCTCTTGGTCATGGCATGATGTCCTTAGTTTTCGGACATAAACTATTTTATTCATTTATTTTGGTGTCTTTAATACTCTTAGACTTAGTATTTGAAGATTAGATGTCCTTGATGTGATAACTTTAAGATTTTGGGGATAATAAGTGTTAGACTTTAGATGTTTATTTGATTAGTTACTTTAATAAGTTTTGAGCTTCTGCATTATTGTTGTTATTCATAGTTGAATTATTGGTTTATGTTGGGGTTTGAACTCCTTGGTTCGCCCACTTAGGAGGTTAAGTGTGGGTTCCACTCACAACTCATGTTGGGTCCTGAAAAACTTGATATCAGAGCGTTAGGTTCGGTGATCTCTATTCAATCTATCTAATATAAATATATAATTGTAATAACTCAGTTCACTGCCAATCATTAATTGGCCACTAAGAGGTCATACAATAATGCCAAAACTCAACGCACGTGAATGCCTAACAAGTTTTCAACCCAATTCTTTAATAACATCAATAATAACAAAACCAACCAAACCTATATTAGATAATCACAGAGCAACCCGTGTAACCTCCATTCTTCTCAAATCAACAGATAATAATTTAATATATCCAAGTGATAACCCATGTTGTACAGAAACATATTTCCCAATTCAAAACTCTTATTCAACCCACCACTAATTTGCTAATTGTTATCTACTCACCTAACTTTAATTATATAGCCACCAACAGATAATTATATGTAAACCAAATTGAAAGCGTAAATTAGGTTACCTGCATCGACTTTCTCCATTACCGTTGTGTCCAACCAGCAAACCCTCTTTTCTTTTAATTAACCGGTCAAAATTAGTAAACCCTAATTATTATAAGACTAATAATAAAAGTGGCAAAAGTCCCCCACTACTAATTCTAATGTTATTTTCTTTAACCACAAATTAAATAAATTATTAATATCCCATTAATTTTATAATTATATTTATGAATAGTCCAAAATTCTCATTTAAAATCTATTGAAAGGGTCTTTTATGCAATAAAAAGTTCTAGTACTCAAAACGACCACAAGGGTCGTTACAAAGATTGAATGTATATGGTGATAAAACTGAAAAATCAAAAGAAATCATTGTCATATACAAATACAAACCGTTGTATACAAATACAAATTAAACTAAGAATTGTTAGTTGAGAATTATACAAATGTGAAGAAGTATACAAACGTGACTAATTATACAAACTCAAAGTTAGCCCACGTAACTAATGATTAATATAGTCGCGAGTGGTAATTATAGAAACTATAGCTATGATGACTAATCAAGTAGTATAAGTATAACATCTCGCACTTCAAAAGAACTAACTAGAGGTCCGTACAAGTTAAACTTCAGTTTGTAGTTTTGGGTCAACTCAAGTGACCATATTTTTTAGCACAGAAAGAATTAGAGAGCCCTTGATCTATTAAATTGAAGGTCTCTGAGTCCTCTTTCCAATGCCTTCAAGTTTGTTAAATTCCAAGCTCGGAGTAAAAGGTTATGCCAGTTTGAGTAAAGCCTCTTTAGTTAAGGCTTTTCATCCGTTTGAGAAAGGGGTATTTTGGTCTTTTCTTAATCCCACACGACTTAACCACGTTTTCATTACTCAAGTTAAGGGACTAATCAAATTCTAAGTTATTTTTCACATTCCTAAACACTTAGAATTTTAGGGTGAAGTTTCAAAAAGACGAAAAGAGGGTTTTCAAGCGGTCATTCAAGGGTTGAGGAATTTCGCCAAGTAAAATCGTTCTTTCCAGGTATGTGAGGTTTCCCATAGTGATGGATTTGTTCGTCCTCACGCCAAACATGTAATTCTTTCATTAATTCATCCATGAAATCGTTTATCTAAAGATTCTTGAAGAGTTCTTGAGTTTACCCTTGGGTTTGTGAATCAAAGAGATTTTGGAGCAAACCAATCAATTCCAGATGAGTTAGGACCCGAAATTGAGCAAGAAAATTCATCGGATTTCAAGGTTCGGGGTGGGGCAATGCGCCACCAAGGCACCAGATGTCATGACCCAACCTACTGGGCAGTGCGGGCACCTACTCTAACACCTAAGTAGAAGAACCCTCAATTCTAAAATGGTTTTAATACATGCAAAAGATTAAGAAAAACTGAGATTAATAGAATTTTCAAGAGATTTTACATAACACAAGTTTAAAACGATTCAAAGTTAACTTGTAAAGTAGTTAACTTTCCCATGGATCTAGTATAAACAAGTACAAGAGCTTCTAAAATTACAAGGTATAATACTAACAATTGACGCAACTTCCACCACATGGAAGGAAAAATATAAGTTGTGTGAGATTATCTTCGTCTTCACCTATGAAACATCACCGACCCTGCATCCAGACTATGTCAAAAGACATAGCAAGAGTAGTATCAGTATAAACCACACATACTGGTAGGCATCATCGGTCAACCCGATAGCCACCACATAATATAAGAAATCAACTAGCAGTAAACATGCAATAAGACTATTCATTCCTCCACCTTTATATCTATCACGCCTCGAGCCTACACCCTGGACGTGGCCGGCACTCGAGAATCATTATCGACCCCAAGCGAACCCTTGGCCTGACTTTCTTACTCAACGGAAGATTTTACTCAAGATAAATACTTTTAAAATAGTACACTGAACTGCTCAATAAATAACTGAGAATGTAATAAATAACATTCACTGCCAAAGTGGCAACTCAAGTCTTAACTTAACTGGAAAGGAAAAGTAAAGACTCATGAACTAACATCAACTAAATTTGTTTATGAAGCCTTTAAATTCTGAGGGATGTCGGGACAAGACCCCCAATCATCCTAACAACTGAAATAAGCAAGCAATAAAATAAAGCATAATCAAAGGGATCCTCCAAAAAGAAAGGAGGCTCACCAACTGACTCTGAGTGTTCAACTGGATCAACGATGCGTTGGATGCTGATCCTAGTTACATGTGTCTGCATCATAATAAAATGCAAGACAAATGGCATCAGTACATTGAATATACGAGTATGCAAGGGGAATTCTAAAACAAGACATAAGCTTGAAAGGAACTGAAGAACTTACTTGGCTCAACTTAACTCAACTCAACTCAACTGAGCTGCTTTTAATATAAAGCAGTGTATAAATGCAGTATAAAAAAACTTTAAAATATGATTTTCAACTCTGTGTATTTAGAAATACAATAATAACTTTGTATGTATGCAAAGATACAATATGAACTTTGTCTGTATATGAAAATACAAATATTTCTAATGTATATAAAAATACAAAGTACTGATGTGGGAGTTTCTCTAACCGACAACCATCACTTAAGAGCTATCGTGATGATACAATGTTTTGCCTGACGCTGCCACGATCGTCCTATACCTTGCCGGGGTATATAACCTGAACTGCTAAGTGGATCTACTAGTCTATGCTAAAAAGCACTAAAGGAATCATCTAAAAAGTATGACCCTTTTTTACCTATGATGGCTACATGGTTTATGGCGGCTCGGAGTTCTCTGAACTCTCTCCTATATCGGTGCTCAATACTACTCCAAATATGCTAGCTCTTTTTGTTTTAAAAACATAACTTCTTTATGTGGCTTGAGATAATTGCTCAAAACTTAGCTCAAAAGGCTATCTTGAAAATCTCAGTTTTCTTTCTTGCTTAATTGTGAAAACATTTACTTTTTACTGAAAACTAGCTCAAAGGCTCTTTTGGAAATCAAAGTTTCCTTACTTGTTTAAATGTGAAAACATTTTAAACTCTTTGGGAATACATAGTCCCCATATACTTTTGAAGAAATGAACTTCAACTTTACTCTTTACTGAACTCAAAACTCAAGTCTTAAAACAAAGTTGAATCATTTGTAAAAGACTTATGGAAGACTCTATGAACTTCTCTTGACTTGTCTCTTAACTTCTCTTGACTTGATTCTTAACTTCTCTTGACTTAACTCTTAACTGATCCTAGAATTGAATTATAGATTCAAGGATTGAGATTTGTGATATTAAAGATCTTATGATGTTTAGGAGTGTTTTTAGATAGCTGAATATGACGTCCCGCCACCGTGCAAGCCAATTTCCGCGTCCAAAGAGGAGCGGGTGATTCTAGAGTTATAGAGAGGCTTGCGGAAAACTCTAAAATCCTTTAGAATTCTCAAAAAGGCTTTGGAGACTTCAAGATCATGTAGAGAATTCTAGAATAGGAACTAATGTGTAAATATTTTAGGGACTTAGCATGTAAATATTATTTACACTTAGGTCCTTGGGTGCAAGTATAAATAGAGGTGCCAACCATTGGCCAAGGCACCAAGCAAGCAACCAAGAAAAGTTGTAAATCTTTCCACAATCAATAAAAAAGCCTTCTTCTTAAAAAGCTCTCTTGTTCTTCTAAGTCTTTCTTCATATTCTCTTAGCAATCTTCCTTCCAAAAGGCTTACTTGAGCTTACAAGATCTTGAAAGAATAGTGAGTAAGTTGTCAAGTGCCGTATGGATCTTTAGCCATCACTCTAAGTCCGTGACAACATGAGAAAAGATCAAGAATTCATCGCCTGAAAGCTGGTCTGCGACGCGGAGGTGTATTTAAATTTTGATCGCAAAAATAACTTTTGAGGCAGAACGCTCCGTGACCACTCCACGACGCAAAAGGATTTTTCCCAAATCTAGGGAGAAGGTCCGCGACGCGGAGCCAGTGCCCAGATTTGTCTGACTAATTTTCTTCTCCATTTTCTAGCCCCAATTTGCCTAATTTTGATTCTTTTTCTCCATATCTCTTTAGATTCAAGTACACACAACATATACACAAGAATATAACTCAAAGCAACTCTAATAATCAATCTTAAACTCGCAAGAACTCCTCAATCTCATCACAAATTCAAGAACAAAAGCAATTCAAGAATACAACTCAAGAACATCAAATTCTCAATATTTTTAGGACGAAATTACATTGAATCAAACATGTTTGGCGCGTGAGTGAACGAACCCAACGTTGTGTGAACTCACATACCTTGTAGGGATCACCACTTGAGTAAATCTACAAGCGATTCTTGAAGAACTTGACGATTCTTGCTCCCTCTCTTCCTTTCTGTTCTTCTTTTCTCTTTTCTAAACCTTAACTCAATATTGTAAAACCATAAGCTGAGTCCTATCACTTTAGACCCCAATTAATTACCAAAAACAAAATTAAGTCATGGGGTATGGAAAAGACCATAATGCCCTTCTAAAATCCGGATTGGACATTTCCTTATTCAAATAGCCCAACCTCCAATGGGCATATCTCACTCATACGAACTCGAAATCGCGCAAACTCATCTGCGTTGAAAATATCATTCCAAGATCTTTACTACGATATCTGGGAACACACCTGAGTCATCCTGAGCTAGAAGTTATGGTCGTTTGAAGTTGACCAATAACTCAACTTTAACACACTTGAAAATTTCCAGATTTTCTTTATACTTTCCAAAAATGACTATTTCCTCTTTTAAATTCCTTTTTAGTTCTTTGTAGTTACGGGGTGTTACAATATCTCCCCTTTGGGAACATTCATCCTTGAATGAGCTTACTTTTAGTAGGCTAAAGGTGTAACATCTAACATTCAGTTCAAACACCCAACAAGCAATACAAATACAACAATGCAATCTCAACATGCTATCCTTGATCCCAATATCTTCAATTGGTACGATCAATAAAGGATCACCCATGCACTTCTTCAACATAGAGATGTGAAAGATCGGATGAACCACGTCTAACTCTTATAGTAGCTCCAACTCATAAGCTACATTATCTACCCTTTTTGATATTCTGTAAGGGCCAATATACCGGGGACTAAGCTTCCCTTTCTTACCAAACCTCATAACACCTTTCATGAGTAAAACTTTAAGATATACCCAATCATCTACCTCAAACTTTAACTCCCTTCTCCTAACATCAGTGTAGGATTTCTGACGACTCTGAGCCGTCTTCAACCTCTCTTGAATCACTTTCACCTTCTCCATAGTTTGATGAACTAAATCGGGTCTTATCAACCTGTTTCACTAACTTCGAACCAACCAATAAGAGATCTGCATCTTCTCCAATAAAGAACTTCATAAAGAGCCATTTGGATTTTGGAGTGGTAACTATTGTTGCAAGCAAATTCAATAAGAGGTAGGTGATCATCCCAATTACCTTTGAAATCAATCACGCAAGCCCTCAACATATCCTCTAAGGTCTGAATAGTGTGTTCTGCTTGCCCATCTATCTAAGGGTGAAAGACAGTACTTAAGTTCACCTTTGAACGCAACCTTTTTTGGAATGACTTCCAAAACTGTGCAGTAAATTGTGCACTTCTATCTGATATAATCAAAACATGGACTCCATGAAGTCATACTACCTACTGAATATATAACCTGGCATAATCCTCTACTGAATGGGTAGTTTTTACCAGTAAAAAATGGGCTGATTTTGTCATTCTGTCAACAATCACCCAAATCGAATCATGCTATCTGTGAGACCTTGGTAAACCTGTGATGAAATCCATATTAATCATCTCCCACTTACATTTCAGAAGTTTTATATTCTGAGCCATACCACCGGGTTTTTGGTGCTCTACTTTAACTTGTTGGTAATTTGGATACTTAGCAACAAACTCTGCAATGCCTTTTTTCATACTACTCTACCAATAAACCTCTCTCAAATCGCGATATATCTTTGTGGAACCCAGATAAATGGAATATCTGGAGCTATGAGCTTCCTCCATGATCCTCTCTTGGAGTTCATCCACCATTGGTACATACAATCTACCTTGATATCTTAATACGCCATCTCCCTCTTTTCCAAAAGCTAATACTTTTTTCTTATGAACATCTGCCTTTAATTCAAGAAAAATAGGATCTTGGTCTTGCTTTTCTTTCACTTCTGACATAATGATGATTCAGCCACATTCATCACCACCACTCCTCCTTTTGTGGAATCCATTAGTCGGACCCCCAATCGTGTAAGTTTATGCACATCTTTTGCTAGCTCTCTCTTTTCTTCCTCAACATGGGTGGTACTACCCATATCTCTTTAGATTCAGGTACCTACAACATATACACAAGAATCTAACTAAAAGCAACTTTAATAATCAATCTTAAACTCTCAAGAACTCCTTAATCTCATCTCAAATTCAAGAACGAAAGCAATTCAAGAATACAACTCAAGGACATCAAATTCTCAATCTTTTTAGGACGAAATTACATTGAATAAAACATTTTTGGCGTGTGGGTGAAAGAACCCAATGTTTTGTGAACTCACATACCTAGTAGGGATCATCTTTTGATGAAATCGACACGCGATTCTTGAAGAACTTGACGATTCTTGCTCCTTCTCCTCCTATCTCTTCTTTTTTTCTCTTTTCTAAAACCCTAACTCAATATCGTAAAAGCGTAAACTGAATCCCATCATTTTGGACCCCAATTAATTACCAAAACTGAAATTAATTCATGGGGTATGGAAAAGACCATAATGTCCTTTTAAAATCCGGATTTGACATTTTCTTATTCGAACAGCCCAACTTCCAATGGGCATATCTCACTCATACAAACTCAGAATCGCGCAAACTCAGCGGTGTTGGAAAGATCATTCCAAGATCTTTACTACGACATCTGGAAACACACCTAACTCATCTTGAGCTAGAAGTTATGGTCATTTGAAGTTGACCAAAAACTCAACTTTAACACACTTAAAAATTTCAAGATTTTCTTCATACTTTCCAAAAATGACTATTTCCTCTTTTAAATTCCTTTTTAGTGCTTTCTAGTTATAGGGTGTTACAATATCTTCCTACCTTTACTATTCCTAGGTATTTTAACATATACTAGTACACTCGACTCTAACCCTCATCCCCATCACCCCCTACTCACTCATATCTTGATCATAGCTTAACCATTCTAGCTCATGGAAGGTTTTCTCAAATGCAACCACTACCACTCTGAATAACCACTAACGACATACCCTTGCTTCTTCTTTGTCACGACTCAGCCCTTGACCCCATGACAATATTCTACCAAAGCTCGCTAACCGTTTCAATACGAATACCTTTCCAAGGTAAGACTTACCTATTTATTTACATCACGAATACTACCCCACTTCTCATTATTTAGGAACACGGACATCCCCTCTACATAACCAACATCAACGCTCAGGCCTTCAGTCCCCACTCACTAGACTTCCTTTCAATTGGGTCTAACCTTTCACAGCGATTTCCAGTAAATGAGACATAGTCAATTAGTTACAACACAATAAACACACATGTACTGGGTGCATAATTCAATTATCACTTTAAGAGTAACATACAACTCGCAATATATATATATATAGACAGTTATGAATGTATTAATCACAAGTGGTCCTCTTATGGAACCCAGACCTAAACTATTAGTGTATCAGAACGCGACACCCAATTCAAGATATGTGTCAATACGTGACACCCAATCCAATATATGTATCGGTACGTGACACCCGATTCAATATATGTGTTGATATGTGACACCCAATCCAATGTATGTATCGAAACGTGATACATGATCCAATGTATGTGTCAGAACGTGACATCCGATCCAATCAGCACAACCACAATCACGATCACACCCATAATAATATTACTCATAATCATGCAATCAAGTAATAGGTTCATGACATGTAACAGTTCATACATAACCAATTCATTAGATTCAATTTGCAACAGGTTCATGGCATATAATTATACATATTTAGTCGTTTCACTGAGTTGATTCATAATCCTTTATTCACATAGCGTGTGCACACAATGGAACTATTATTTGGCATGTATCACATAAACAGGGAATCAAACCATCACCTACCCCTAGTTCACAGGACGAGGCTTCCCCATACGGTACACATCCCAGGTAACCACTAGGAACATAGGTACAACCATCCCTTATTTAGTACACGAATGCATATGCATAAATTCTACCATCAATGATCAATATACTACGCAATGAGCATGGATTTACAACTATTCAATCAAATAAACTTAGCCTACATGGGTGCTAAACAGTCGCAGAGGGATTGTAGTTTCAATCCTAGATTTCGGATAACGAGACAGTGGATTTTGACCAGAAATTCGCATGTTATCACCAACCTTACGCCAGACATCTCTTTCTCCTTCCTTATCAATCCTAGAGCAGCCTTTTAAAGGTTTCTGGGGTGATCCTCGCCTTTTTTTGGTATGTTGGGAAAAAGGAGAAAATAAGACTTCGCGTTATTTAAGTTCTGTCCCGACCATCCCGCTCTGGCGCTATTTGTCCCGCTGGAGCGCCACTACCCTAGTGGCATCATCCTGCTCTGGCGGGATGGTGGTCCCAGTTCTTCCGACGTTTTGTCTTTTCTAAATAACGACGGTTCGGGTCGTTACACTAGGAGGGCTAGCGCCCTATGCCTACAGTGCGCCCCAGAAACACCCAACTACTTTGAGGCTTGGCACCAAGCGAAGTAATGCGCTAGGGTCATTAGGTCCATTTCTTCTTCGTTCTTTTGTCCTCTGTGTGTTCTTTTAAATAGTGTCTTCACTTTCTGCTTGATATTAACTCTTAAAGTCTTCATCAATCTTTGAGAGATCTTACATATCCTAATCACATCTCGTAATTAGCATTTTAAATTAAAGTAAGTTAAGAGGGAAAAAAAGAGAGGCCCTTTTGCATCAAATTTAAGGATTTTTTCACAATTACCTATAGGTATGAACTAAATCTTGAGTAAATGAGTATGAGAATGAGAGGATTTGTATTTCATGTTTCGCAATGAGTATAAGGGAACTATGTATTTCCAAGTGTAACACTTTTGCATTTTAATGAAAGAAACATTGCTTTCTAAATGATTTATGAGTTCAGAGGTGTTTTCAGAGTACTGTCTCTTTTAAGAGGATATTTTGAGTAATTATTTCAAATTGAGAAAGAGTTATGTTTTGTACATTTGAGCATGAGCTTATATTATTGGGAGTAGTATTGAGCACCAATATGGGGATAAGTTCAGACAAATCACATTCCTAATAAATCATGTAGACAACATGAGTAAATGATCATACTTTTTAGACGACTCCTTGTTGCTTTTAAGCATAGCTTAATGGATCTACTTTGTTGAGGTGTTCTAAACTCCGGCAAGGTATAGGACAGTTCTGGCAACTTGGGCGAGACGTTGTATCATCACATAGCTCATAGTGGTGATTGTCAGTTAGAGAATCTCTCAAATAAGAGTAAAGAGTATGTTATTGTATTTTTATACATTTGAATTGTTATCTAGTGTTTTAAAAGCTCTATTTCTTATTATTGCTTTCATATTGGAGCTGAGTTGAGGTAAATATTGTCTTCCCATGTTACCAGTTCAGTTATCTATCTTTCAGTTTTCCCCTTACATGCTCGTATATTCAATGTACTGACGTCATTTAACATGCATCATTTTATGATGCAGATACAAGTGTTCAGGGGTATCAACAGGCGCTTCGTTGATACCATTTGCATCCCAAATAGCTTTGGTGAGCCTCCTTGCTTTCTAAAGGGTTCCACATTTATATTTCAACTTTGTTAAGATGTCGTGAGTCTTGTCCCAACATCTATCGTAATATTTAGAGGATTTATAGACAGTAGTAGTTGAAGAGTCTTTCATTGTTTTCCTTATGATGTTTTGGACTTTGAGTTGTTTTCTTACGTTTATTTAAGTACTTTCAAACATTCATTGAGTTCAGTTGTTTTGAGATATTATGAGTAAAAGTTTTGTAATTGGAGTCCCCATTTTACATAAGTAAGTCTTCCGCTAAGTAGCCAGCCAGACCAAGGGTTCGCTTGGGACTAGCGATGGTTCTCAAGTGCCGGCCATGTCCAGGGTGTAGGCTCGGGGTGTGACAATAAGTTTGTTTAACTGCATAATTTTTCCTTTGATTTATTAGGTTAACATGTTTTAAATGGTCTTATAAAAAAGATCAGATTATCAGTTTGATTTTTGATTTTTTTTAATAATGGATTATTTTAATAACTCATTAAGACTATAATAATCTATAACTTTGTCTCTACATAGCTATTAATATCAGTATTTTACTGGTTATTGTTTTTGCCCTTTAGCCTTCAATTCACATTATTATCCTAGTTTCTTTTATTTATGTTGCATCTGTATAGTTCTTTTCATTTAGGGAAAAAAGTTTGAATATATCCGAATTTTGATCGAAATTGTTGTAATAATTCCAAACTTTGGGCAAGACCTATTACCCCTGCACTATTTAATAGTTTATTTTAAAGATATATAGGTATTCACGTAGACTACATAAATATTACATCATTATAAATAGTAACGTGTCCAGCTGAACACTTATATATCTTTAAAATACACAATTAAATAGTGTAAGGGAGTAATAGGTCATGCTCAAAGTTTGGGATTATTGCCGCAATTTCTGTCAAAGTTCATATATATTTCAGACATTTTTACCTTTCTTTTAATTAGTACTACTTTTTCTATTTTATGAGTATTATATATTGAAAATCAAACTGATAAGGATCAAAATCCAGAAATCAAAAATTAATAAAATATTTTATTAATTTAATGTATTTAAAAAATAAAAAATTAATAAATCAATCCAAATTATCAATAATACGTAAAACAAATCAGACCAATGGATGTACATCTCAGACAAGACATTCTACGTAAGCTATTAGTAACCGTCAACATGTCAAAGATATAGGGCTGCTGTACACTTTTCAAACTTTCAAAGCCATGGATTAAAACATGGCTTTAATATCTTTTTTAATTTATTTTTTGTTTGCCGATTTGGATGGTGACTTTGACCCAATTTTTGTAAAAAAAAGACCGGGGAGGGGAGAGAGGGGGCGAGGGGGGGAGGGGTCTTTTTACGATTGAAGATTTTTTATTAATGATAAAAACATCAGTATAAGAGTTCTCTTATTTTCAATTTATCTCTAACATAAACTATCTCATTATTATTTAATAGTTTAAACTTTATATATTAGTATTTGGAAAAATAATAATACTCAAACTAAGGGGTAATTTGATTATTGGCTAGAAAGTAAATTATTATGAATTAGTGCAACTAGTATTATGGTTGATAGTATTTTAATTATTATAAAATTTAGTGCACTAAATATGATATTTGACTATCTTCTTCTTCTTTTTTTTAATTTTTGTTATATATTAGCTTATAATCTCGCATAAATAATATATGTATAAAGTTATGTGAGTTTGTACCAACAACACAAGCTGGATTCAAATCCTAGTTTTAAGGATGATTCCCTGGCTTGTACCAAGAGCACTCATATGCTCATGATGGATACACTGTTAATTATATCATAGTTTTTTTATCAGTTTCTCAAGATAAATATATATATATGCACATGATTTATTCTCAAGTTGATGGGTGCACGTACACCCCACTTTTGTGTAGGTCTGCTTCTGTAATATATATATATATATATATTAGTTTTTGTAATATTATAAAGTGACAATCAAACACCGTAACTAAATTTTATATAAATTAACTAAAAAAATCACCAAACACAATATATTAATTATGCTAATTTTAATTCGTAATAACCCTCTTCCTAAACAAACAACCAAACTACTCTTAATAGTGTAAAAAGTTCTTAAAACTATCAATGTCTACGAACAAAGGTGCAGTTAGAATTAAGAGTTTAGGAATTCTAAATTTTCTTTAGAACCATCAATCAATTTTGTTAGGAGTTCACAATTAATATGCATATATTTAATTAATTTTCTAGTACAAATACAAAATTTACGAAAAAGCTACTAAAATTGTCCGAACCCATGAACCTCCACATACCTCCGCCTCTGTCTATAAATTAAATCAAATCTTAAAGCTGCCATGACCAAGGTGGTTGTGGCGTTATTTGGTAGTTAGTAGTTACACATGGAAACAATTGACTAAAACATGAATCTCCAAAATTAATTGATTGACTAATTAGTCTTATTAGTCTTAGTAAAGGAATATTTTTTTCTTTAACTAGAGCAAACATAGAAAATATTGAAATTCTAAAAAATAAAATAAAATTGGTGCTGCCCTAATTGGACTCTCCAGTCCACAATCTACAACATTTCTAAGCTGATTACAAATTGTTTTTTTTTTCTTTTCCAAAATCAAGAAAGTACCTAACAGGTTCCTACATTTGATAAATCAAACATCATGTTGAATTTGAATAAACAATTAGCCACCTTCATTAGTCAAAAAACTAGCCCACTCCTTAACTAGTATAAATAAATTTGTCATATGAAGAGAATAACCACACAACTCAACTAGCAACACAATATAATTTAGTTTCCTCTAAGGAATCACCTTTATATTATATCGTTGGTTTTCAGTCAGAAGAGTTTATTGCATTAAAACATCACTTCAGTGTGGTTGTAATTTCGAATAATGGCAAGATTTCTTAACTTTTTCGTTTTGATTCTTCTTTTGGTTACTTCGACTAATATTTTAACTTTTGAAGCACGTCCTCTCAATATTTTAAAGATCGATGGCACTAGAAATAAGGGTACTTTTGATTGGTTAACATTGGGTGGTATTAAAGATGGACCTAGTCCTGGTGTTGGCCATAAGTTTACAAACAGTCAAATTTTTGGAGGAATTAAAGAAGGTCCAAGCCCTGGAGAAGGACACAAAATTGTCACTGGCAATCATCAATAGTGACATTAATAATTAATTTTATAGCATATAGTAATATTTATTTTCCATTCTTTACCTACATTGTTTTATTTTGTGTTAGTTGCATGTACTAGAAGTGCCACTTAATAGTTTTTTTTTTTTTTTTTTTAAGTTATAAGATTCCTTAGAATTGGTTTATTTTATGAATATATATAATATTGCTGCCACAATTGATATATCATTTATATCTACTTTACATTTGGTCTTTTAGTGCCTTAACTTTCAGTTCATAAAAGAAAATCAAATTAATTAGTAAAAGTAAACAGTTTAATTATCATAATAAAAAAAATATGCAAACAAATTGACAAACAAAGTCGAGGGATTTTATCATTTTTTAAAAAAAGAAAATTGATGTATTTTTTGTTAGTTATCTTTTATGCAAAAATGTACAGAAACTATATTTTTTTTAAAAAAAAAAAAGAAGAAACTAAATGTCCATTGATTAGTTTCGCGCAAAAATTATGATTTATTTTTTAATTTTTGTTTTACAAAAATTAACGAATCCAGCTAGTTTTTTCTAAGTACAAAACTGTAGTTGAAAAGTATAAGTGAGAATAATGAAAGCATTTGATCAAAGAACATGAATAGTCTAGAGGTAGAATTGTTTCAATGACATGGTATATATATATATATATATATATATATATATATATATATTTATTTATTTTTTGAAGAATCGTGGGACTCCATTGATTTTGTTAAAACTTACGAAGTTTCTCTTCTTATTTTATTTTTTCTTTCATTTTATACCTATTTTTCAACATAAATTAATATTTCTATATTTATTTTAAATAACCAACAAACATTTCTCAATTTTAATCAAGACATGAGTCCATTGATTTTCTTAAATGGACCAATTATTTTTGACGTAGTTTAGTCCATCAATTTTAGGTCATAATCACCAACCCTAAACATCCGTCAATTTTCACATTTTTTAATAGTAGCAAATACGACCAGAGCATCAAAAATTAATATGCATCGTAAAATTTTATATTGAAAAAATAGAAACTTTGTATAGTCGATTGATTTGGTTTTTTCAATTAGTTTTTCTTAAAATCATACTAAAATTTAAAATCGAGAATCAAATCAAAGAAGTATCAAATTTTTTTTTATCAATTTGATATGATTAAGTTTTTTTTTTTTATGAATACCCTAACAACAAACTACGTTAATTATCATGATTGAGTAATAAATTTATTTTATTTTTTTGATTATGGGATCGAGTGATAATAATTAGATAAAAGTACATGATAATATGACTTAAGAATTGGACTTTCGCCGCATAATCAAACAGTTAGGAAAACGTGCTGATATTAACAATAATAAATAAAGTTGATAGTTTATATTATCGCCCCGTTCACTTCTTATTTGTCCAGTATTAAAAAATTTAATTTTAATTTAATTGTTATTTTTAACATATCAAAAAATATAATTATTTTATTTTTATTTTATTTTCAATATTAATTACTTATTTGCTAAATTATTTTACAAAACCTAAGTATACCTCAATTAATATGAATATTATAATAAAATATTTATATCAAACATTATTTCTTAAAAGAGGTGTAAAGTCCAAAATAAATAAGAAAATAGATTGCTTTTATTTTAATTATAATAACATATAATAAGTGAAACTTCTTGGGATGATTACTAACTCCACCTTACAATTCCAATGATAGCTAATCTGATTTATTTCTTGAGGAAGCAAACACAAAACAAATTACTATTGATGCTAATTACATGTTGAAACAACATATTCTTTAATTACATTTTTTGTTAGACAAATATTGTTTAGGATCTATGTATTTGACGGGATGTATCTCAGATATATATATATGAGTCAATTTTAGGTGTCATTTGTTTTAGATAAGTGCGATTTCATGTATTTGAGATACCACGATTCTCTCGCTTGTCTTATATATGTATATCTTAGAATGTATTTGAGTTTCACAAATTAAATATATATATATATATATATGTATATCTAATATTAATTTCATGTATCTGTGTATTTAAAATCAATTTCATTCAGTGTATCTAATATCAATTCATTTTGTGCATATATATGATATTAATTTCATCAATGTATTTTGTCACGAAACGAGCCTACACCCTGGATGGGGCCGGCACTCAAGAAATATTATTGGTCCCCAAGCGAACCCTCATCTTGGCTCTGACTACAAGCGGAAAACTAACTTGAGCATACATAAGCATTAAATTGAAAGAAACATTTCGAAACACTATAATAAATCTCAAAACTATCTAAATATACTGAGTATGAAACATTAGTTTTACATAAAACATCTGAAACTGAAAGACTCTCCAAAATTGTTTATCTATGAAGCCTATACTATACAAAGATGAGTGTTGGGACAAGACCAACGACTCCTCAAAAGAACTACTACTAGCAACTCATAAAATTGGAGTCCTCACAAAGCAAGGAGACCTCACTCGAAAGTTGACGAGCGGATGAAGTGATTTCAACAGACTCTTGTTGAGGTACCTAAGAACATGTATCTGCATCATTAAATGATGCAGATCGAATGACATCAGTGCATTGAATGTACAAGTGTGTAATATAGCTGAATAACAAATAACTGAAAGAAAGGATTGGAATAGATAACAATGTACTCAAGCTAAATGTAAAGAAATAAAGGAGTTAAATCATTTAAAGATTTACAAAATAATTTATCATCTCTGAACTCAACATAATAAGTGATATATAAAAATACACTTTAACTCTATTGGGAGATTCTTTGACCGACAACTATCATTATGAGCTACGTGATGATACAATGTCTCGCTCACGCTGCCAGAACAGTCCTATACCTTGACGGGGTATAAACACCTCAACTAAGTGGATCCACTAAGCTCTGTCCGAAGGCACTAGGATTCATCTAAATAGCATGATCTTGTACCCATGTTGGCATACATTGTTTATGAGGAATGTGAGTTGTATGAACTCATCCTCATATCGATGCTCAATACTACTCCCAATAATATATACTCATGCTCAATGTTTAAAAACATACTTTTCCTCTGGTTTGAGATAATTGCTCAAACTATCCTCTTAAAAAAGGTAACTGCTCTAAAATATCTCTAAACTCATTAACTCATTTAGAAATCAAAGTTTCTCTTTTCTCAATGTAAAACTTGATACCTTTGGGAATACTTAGTTCCTTTATACCCTTATTCAATTCATATTTGAAAACTCTTTTTCAAAAATATATTAAAATCATATTGTGATATGATCATTGATGACTCAGGAAGCCATACTGCATAACACTGATCGCATATCTAGAAATCATATTGCTCAAACATTGATGGCATACTCGATTGTCATACTAATCGTGTTTTAGAAACTCTTCAATACTCATCTTTACTTTTTCAAAAACTTAGTTTAAAACTCAAATGTTGGCTTTAAAAAGCTTATTAAGATTTACAACTCAATTCATAGGGTTATGAACATGAACGACTCAACTTGGGGATCTTAATAGGAATATGGAAACTCAGTAATCAAAGCTCAAGAACTCAGAACTCGACGATACTACTCATCTCAAAAATACTCAATTCATAGGGTTCACGCTGAAATGTAGACATGAACGAATCAACTCAAGAATCTTAATGCATAACATATATCTATTCAATAATTAGAAATGGAATTTCAAAAAGAATAGGAACTCAAGAACTCATCTCAAGAATACTCAAATCTAGGGATAGAATCCTAGACTACTCTTTTACTAATTTGAAAGTAGATGTAGGGCATGAGAACGAACTAGTCCAACACTATGATAGCCTTACAAACCTGGAAGAACAAGGTTCTTAAAGAAGAACTTGATTAGATGCCTTGAAACCCTAGCTGGAAGGAGAAAAATCAAGAAAACCTTTCTTGAGATTTCTTGAATTAGTTTCTTGAAACTCTATGGCCAAGAATTATGATTTTCATTAGTGATTCATAATTGTATGGATGAATTTGAGTTGGAAAGAATAAAATTCATGAAGAAAGACTTGCATTGAAGAAGAATCTTGAAAAAATTGAAAGAATATTGAATGGGACCTTCTACTTTGATTTTTCCTTAGGGTTTTGCCTTAAGGCTTGAGAGAGAAGAGAATGATGAATTAAGAGATGAAAATCTAATTGTTTTTGGTCTTTAATTAGTCAAGAAATTTGTTTAGGGTTTTTTTAGAGGTAAAAAGACAAAAACGACCCTTTTTAATGTTTTTCCGTCGACTAATTCGGCACTATATCAAGTTACTAAAATGGTCATAATTTTTTACTCAAACTTCGGATTGTTGCGAAATTGGTGGCGTTGGAAAGAAGATTCAAATACCTTTAATTTGATAGGTTATGGGCCACGTAACTCCTTATATTCTAAGATATATGATCGTTTGAAGTTGACCCAAGTAGAATCTTACATCAAAACTTAATCGGTATGGAAGCTTTCAACTCAACATTGTGCAGGGGATTCTAGTGACCTTAATTGATATCCAAAATCATTCCCACACTAAAGAATTTACCTTTACAAATATGAGAAATTTAAGAATCACCCGATACGACCTTACAAGTAAATGAAGAATAGTTCGGGTCTTAACTTAGAAACTTTTGGGGTTTTACATATTTAGTATCAAATATTTAACATGCATTTCATAGATTATATGTACATATGTCTATATATTTGTATACAAATACATATATCTGATATCAAAATATGCATTATACATTTATCAATTACCTATAAATACTATCACCGTTGAGTAGAAAGAGGGGAGAGAAAGAAAAAAGGAGGGAGGGGGAGAGCAAGGGAAAGAACAGATAGAGGAGACTTGGAGAGCGAGAGAGAGAGAGACAGAGGGATGGATCGAGAGAAATTAAAGAGGGAGAAGGGGAGCTAAAAGAGGGGGGGGAGGGAGAGAAAGAGGGAGAGGGCGAACGAAAGAAAGGAAAAGAGAGAAAGATTATGTAATTATTTTAAGGAAATATTATGCAGAATAGCAAATATTTAGTCTATATTAGGTACTATAGCTACATTTTAAGAAAATTGTAATTCACGGCTACAGTTTTCCCAATTCTTGCTATTCGCATTGTTTGTATAAATCCAGAATTTGTATAATTCGATTCCTTATTGTATAAATCCAAAACTTTGTATACGCATATAACCCTAACTATTTGTTTATGATTTATGAAAAAAATCATAATAAATTACCTTATTTGTATATTGACAATCAAAATATATAAACAGAGTTCTGAAAAATTCCTAAATGTAAAAATACAGAATTTGTATATACTTATCCTATTTGTATTTTTGCAAGTGAAATATACATACGGAAAGAAATATACAAATCGCAGTCTTCATAGCAGAGGAAACTATAGTTATAAACCACAATTATCGAAATTATAACTATAAAACTTTATTATTTTTGCTATTTCTAAAATTTTCTCTTATTTTATAGTATAGAGAGATTTAATAAATACGAGGAAAATACTTGTCTGATTAAATAGTTTTTCCTTATTTCTTTCTTTATGTCCTTTTCTCCTCTCAATGGGCCATTACTAGCACTGAGTGAGGACTCGTTTGGTAGGCGGTATTAAATAGAATAGTCCCTGGATTAAAATTTAATCCATCTAATACATTGTTTGGTTACATTATTTTGTTTAATCCATGGATTGCTAATACATTTTGGACTCGTTTGGTAGGCGGTATTAAATAGAATAGTCCTTGGATTAAAATTTAATCCATCTAATACATTGTTTGGTTACATTATTTTGTTTAATCCATGGATTGCTAATACATTTTATATGGTCTTATTTAATCCCTAGTAAATGGAGGGATAACTAATCCAAGGTTTGTTAAACCTTGGATAAGACCCCTAAATGACAAAATTATCCCTTTATTCATTTTCCTAAATTTCTTTTGTAATTTAATTTTCTTTTTATTTATATTGAAATAATTATAAATGTTCTTTTCAATTCTCCAAATTCGTTTAGTGTAATTTAATGATTTCATTAATATTTTTTTCTCCTTTTTTTTATTCAATGTAGTTCATCGATTAACCACTTGAACTATTTTTTTAAATAAGCTTTAGCTATTGAACAATATAAGTAGTCTTAAATCTATGTTAAGTTTAAGATATACTTGACCAACAAAAAAAGTGGTGCATCATACCTCAAATTTTATTTTATTTTATATATATATATATATATATATATATATAACTTAACTAGAAAATCCGAAAAAAAACAATATTGTCCCACAACAACTTTGATTAATTATTATTCGGGTAAGGAACTTTGGTATAAAATTGTATAAGTATATTTTTAGATCTTCATTTTTGATAAGTTTAAACTCTTTTGTCAACATCCGGTTTCCATATACAATAATTATACAGGTTAAAATTTATAAAAATAAATAAATAAAGATTTAGCATTTTTTTTACTATGAATTTTATTCAACTGTTGCGTAGTATTAAATTCTTGAATTAATTATGCACAAAGAAGAAAACAAATTGTTTCAATTTATATAAAACTCTTTTTCTTTGCTATTATTTTCTAAAAAAAATTACCGTAGTGTTATGGTTCGGTTATCTACCTTGACTCAATTACGTGAAATAAACAATCTCATAATAACACAAGGGTATAATAGGAAATAAATTTTTTGTAGAGTTTTAAATCAAACACAAGATTAAGTGGAAAGAATGAACCAAACACTTGACAAAAAATAATCCCTGCATTACTAATCCCTGCATTACTAATTCCTGCGTTACTAATTCCTGCATTATCAATGTTTGTACCAAACGACCCCTGAATGAGCTAGCTGAGTTACAAAGTCATGACAATGACAAGTACTAAAAAAGGAAAAGACATAAATCATAACATATCAATATGTTTATTTAGTTTGATTTAAACTGATATTTATATTTTTTAATTATATATGTATAAAAAAATATACTTAAACTTGCATTAAATAAGTACTCACACAACTTGCAAAATAATTTACATAAAACATACTCGAACAAATTTATATTATACCACGAAAACAATTGACGAATACAATTGACTACGTGGCGTTATTTTGTAGTTACACATGGAAACAATTGACTAAAATCATCTCTAAAACTAATTAAGTAATCAGTCTTATTAGTCAGAATACAGGAATTTTTTTTTTCTATAACTAGAGCAAACATAGAAAATATTGAAATTCTAAAAAACTAAAAATAAAAAAATTGGTGTTGTCCAAATTAGACTCTCCAGTCCACATTCTACAACATGTCTAAGCTTATTGCAAATATACTACATCTGTTCCAAAATCAAGAAAGTACCTAACAAGTTCCTACATTTGATAAATCAAACATCATGTTGAATGTGAATAAACAATTAGCCGCCTTCATTGGTCAAAAAACTAGCCCACTCCTTAACAAGTGGTATAAATAAATTTGGCATATGAAGAGAATAACAACACAACTCAACTAGCAACACAATATAATTTAGTTTCCTTTGAGGTTCGCCGTAGTTCATTAGTTTTCTTAAAATTACGTACGACAAAATCTCCTATATATCGTTACTAGTTTTCAATTGGAGGGGTCAATTCATTGCACACAATTTTTTTTGAATAATGGTGAGTTTATTTGACTTCATTTTGATTCTTCTTTTGGTTACTTCGAATAATTTTTGGGCTTCAGAAGCACGTCCTCTCAATATCTTGAAGATTCATGGCCCCGACAATATGGCAACTTTTGATTGGTTAATGTTGGGTGGTATTAAGGATGGACCTAGTCCTGGTGTTGGACATAAGTTTACAAACAGCCAAACTCTTGGAGGAATTAAGGCAGGTCCAAGTCCTGGTGAAGGACATAAAGTTGTCAATGGCCATCATCAATAGTGACATGAACCACTAGGCATTAAGATTTTTATTCATATTAAAAGTTTCCCATTCTTTGCATTTATTGTTTTATTATTCTATGTTAGCTACCTATTAGTACTTCCAACTATAACAAATCATTTTAGTAAGTTAAAGGATTCATTAGCATCATTGTACACTAAAATTGTATAATGCAACAATAGATGATATATCAATAATATCTACTTCACACATTTGGTCTTTCAGAACTTGTTTGGATGGTTGTTACCAACCTTTTCATAAGTGTATTTATATCGTTTTGATGGGTATAAAGTTTGATTAAATTATATCATTTTTTGTCATTATATAATGCCTCACATCAATAATATGAAGAATAAACTTAAAATATTATTTAGTAAAACCTATGGAACAATGTAGAGTTATTATAAAAAAGATAGCTTTAAATGAAAAAAAAAAAAAATAAGCAAAAATAAAATGATAAAAAAGAAAAAGGTAAGATAACAATATAATCACACTAATTGATCGATACATAAATTAAAGTGGAACTTTTTGCTATTACATTAATAATGAAATTAACAATTTAAGTAATAATTAAAACAAATATTATATTTAAAGTATCAAAACCCTATAATACTATAGGTTGTATCTTAATTTTCAATTTGTGAATCATGTATTTACAAATGAAAAGAATTAGATAGCATAGTCTATTCAGTTTTGTATCATCACTGAAATAATCTCACTTGACTCTCTCCTCTTCTCTATACCTCGTCTCCCCCCTCTCCCCTTCTCTCTTACTCGGTACCTCTATTCTTTTTTAGCTTTTTATTTTATTTTATTTTTTTTATTTTATTGTTTGTATCAATTGTATATTTGTATTTTCATTTCTCTCCCTCTCTTGTTGTATCTCTTCTTTCTAGCCTTTTTTTTCTATTTTGCTTTGTGTGTTTGTATTAATTGTATATTTTCTCTCGCTCCCTTCCTGTATTGCCTTTTTTTTTTTGTATTTTACTTCGCATCTTTGTATCAATAGAGCGCGCGCTCTCTCTCCCTCCTTCCTCTCTCCCTATAGCCTTTTTTCTTATATTTTATTTCGTGTGTTCGTATCAGTTGTTATTATTTTAATTTTAATTTTTAGGCTTTTCTCTTTTTTCTTTTTTCAATGCACATTTCCACGTTTGATATATTTTTCTTTGAAAAATTTGAGTGGAAAACTTTGAAGAGATACATATGTATATTCATGTATCAATGTATGTGTATTTGTGTATTGTTGTATTTGAGTGGACAAACGACTGTAGACTTTAAGGAGATACATATGTGTATTTGTGTATTGTTGGCAGACGAGAGCAGTTTTGAGGAGATGCATATGTGTATATGCGTATCTAGGGGTGTCAAATGGGCGGGTTACGTTGAAATTGGAGATATTAAAATAGATTGAAATAAAAATTGGGTTAGGTCCTAACCTGCTCAAGTTTACTTTGGGCTCAAATGGGTTGGGCTCCAATGGGCTTAAAAATGGATTGGGTCTTGATCCACTTAATCTTAATAATTTTAATATATTGTTATTTAAGTTTTACAACCACAATTTGAATTTCAACTAAAGAAAATTTAAAAAAATGAAGTTACAAATGGATAGATAAATCCTAAAAGATAGAAAATAGACAGTAATTCATAACTTTAATATAAGAACACACATTACATCAATACAAATAAAGAGTCTTAAAACGGGTTCAAATGAAGATTAAATTGGCCTCAATTGAGGATTCTCTTAAAATAGGTTAGGACCTTGAATGAGTTGAGATTGAACCAAATTCAAATTATCTTGAGCTCAACCCCTCAAATTATGGGCGGATTGGACGAATTACCTACAATTGGGCTCAATTTTGACACCTTTATGTATATCTATGACAAACAAGTGAATAACTTTGAGGAGATACATATGAGTATTTATTTATATATCTAGATATGTGCATCTATTGCAGAAGAGTGGGAAACTTTAAGGAGACGCATATGTGTATCTCTGTGTATCTAGCATGTATCAAACAAGTGAGCATATTTGAATACAAGTGATATAAGAGCGAATGAGTATACGTGATACAAGAGAGAATGAAGACATATGATAAATAGTAAACAAATACAAGTGATAAATAGGGAATGAATTAATATAAGTGATACACGAGCGAACAAATACAAGTGATACAAGAGCGTACGGATACAAGAGCTTTGAATACAAGCGATATAAAAGAGAATGAATAAAGTGATACAAGAGCTTTGATGTCATGATCCTGACTCGCCGTGAGCGACACCTACACTAACTTCCAGTGGGATAAGCAACTACCAACCCTGAACCTAACCATTAAATCATAAAAAAAATAAAGTTATGATATTAAACACTAATAAAAACCATTTAAAATAATTAAAAGACCGAGTTCCCATGAACTCTACAACTCAACCAAAAACAGCATAATAAATTCCCTAGAACTTAGAAGTCATTGTACTAAAAGATCTAACAGTCTAGAGTAAGGGACTGCAACCCCAACAAGAAAACATGATCTAAACATCTGAAGTGTATGTGCCCGGAAAGATGGGCAACAAGATATGTAAGAATACATGGCAGCCTGAAAGAAGTAGTTCACCCGTAGATTCAAATTCTGCGCATCTCACAACTGAGGTCTCGAAGCAGCCGCCTAAATATACCCCATGCTCAATAAAGAAAGAACAAATGCAGTATCGATACAAAACCACAATATTTTGATAGGATCATCAGCTAAATCTAGTGTATGAAATATGAACAAACAACCACAAATCAGTAAGCACATAATACACAACTATAACACAAGCAAAAGATAGTAAGGACTTCATTCCTTACCCTAAATTGGTAAACAAAACATCATGAATCATCACAACATAACTAGCTAGTTCTCTCAGGTAACCTACATATACAAACGGTTAGTGTATCGGTGCAATATTTGTTTCCATAATTAGTGTACCAATGTGGTAACCATTTCTATTGTTAGTGTACCATCGTGGTACCATAGTGTACCGACATGGTACCTGATCTCGATCAACAACAAGCAACATAATCATGTTTCTTAGTGTTTTTTTAGTCTATGTTCAAAATTTCAAATGATTTGAAGTTGTGGAGAAAATTCTTCCATTAAAGAATGTTGAAGTTTTGAAATTTTGAAGAAATTTCAAGTGAATTTGGTTGAGTTAGGTTAAATTTGAGCTTAAAAAATATTGAGTTTTGGTATCTATCTTGGAGGGAAGCTACTCTTGAAGTTTGATGTAATTTCGTGAAGAATTGAAAAAGTTTGAAATTTGAGAGTTGTTTTTTTTGTGTTTTTTTTTTAACTAAACTGCTTTTCATTGCTACCGGAAGAAAATTACAATTGAGGAGGAGGGCAAGCCTATCCTTCCTAAGAGATTGGTTACACTAGTAAACCAAACATATGAGTGAGCAAAAAATATTTAGCTACTAAACATCCAACAACTCTAAAGGGGAGAGGGTCATGGGGGATTATAGATCAGAAAACTCGGTTTACATTAATTTCTTGGCTCTAAACGAAGAAAATTCCCATATGTCCATGTTAAGAAGACCTTTAACTATTCCTGGAATGGCATTGAATTGAGAATATATTTGTGCATTGGTAAGATTATGGCTTAGGGAGGCTAGTTTGTCCGCAACTTTATTAGCTTCCCTCAAGTAATGCTGAGTAGAGATTCTATGCATGCCAATTAAATCCTTGATCTCTTTGACACCATCTTCAATCCTCCAAGGAGTCGCCCAAATATCATTTATGGAGTTCTGAAGGAGCAATGAATCTACCTCAACCACGATAGAGTAAAAGCCATTGTTGGTGTGCTCAAATCTTCTGTGCGTATGAACCATTATAGAAGAGGTGCCCAACGGTCTCCAATGTTGGTGTCGTACCTGTACCCAAACAACAACTGCAATTAGTATTAATGTAAATACCAAATCTCCTAACTTTATCATCTGTGGAGAGTCTATTATGTATGAAGAAGTAAAAAGAGTATATTCGATCCAAAAACCTCAAGAAAAATGTTAGAAGTTGTTTGGAGTGTAAAAAGTGGGTTTTGTAAAATCGGAGTTAAAAAATAATGGCATAGATGAATCATTTTCTTAAGCGACAATGACATAGATGAACCAAACTTTTAACAGATGATATAAATGAGTTTTTTCTAAAAGTTCGATGTCATATTGATCCTTTTTCCTTTTCTTAAACTCTGTGTCAAATCTAATTCATTCGACTCCTAAAAAGAGCTCGAGATTTAGGCATTCTAATAGCAATTTTAACAGCACCATTGTATTATCGAGACAAAATTTTGAATTGAGTGCATTCACTCCATCTCTCGTAAGATCAGCATACAAATAAAAAATAAGATTTTACACTAATAACCCATTCAATATAAATACATTTCTTTTGCAAAATATTTTATTTACAATACCAAAGTTTAATTTTGATTTTTATAGAGGTAACGTCATCGATTTATCTGTAATTACTACAACACAAAACCCTAAGACAATCAAACTCAAAACACAAATTAAAATTCACAAAATAAATCCTTAAAATTAATTTTCTAACAAGCTTTTAAATTCGAATAGGTTTTTCAGCATAATTACATGTTATGTCCCTTCACCAGCGTGTTGAATTAAAATTGAGATATTGTTAATTTCTATCATAAAATTGATTTCAGATGACGAATTAGCCTTGAACAGATTAAGAGTTTCAATTGTAAATAGTTTAAATGATATTGTGGTTATGAGAAATGAGTGTATTACAGATCGAGAGAATTGTGAAAGTTGAAAAATTGAATAGGAGAAAATTAAAAATAATATCTAATTTACTTCTTTATATATTTGAGTTATTTTGTTTCTTTGGAAAAGAGTCATATTTGCTCTTGAACTCTTAGAAAAGGATCATATTTACCCTTCGTCATATTTTTTTTTATATATTTGCCCTTACCATCAAACTTTAGGCATATATTTGCCCTTCTACAATTAAGTATTGTGTCACCATTTTTATTAGTCTACGTGACGCCTACATGGATCCATGTGTATATATTTTTATTATAATTAAAATTTTATTTTCTATTTAGTATTCTATCCGACCCATTTAATAAAATTCGGGCCAACTAAAATAAAGACCCATTAACCCGATTCCAATACCCATCCATTCACATTAATTTAGCCATCAAAATATGATAATACAGAGACAACCGCCTTCAACTTTCTCTCCGTGGCTTTACTAAATCTAAGCACTTTTTTATCCTACAGAAAAGCTTGTGGAGAAGCAAAGTTTTACCAAAGCGGCCACAAGCACACATACTTGAAAGGTCGTTTTGACAAGATCTTGTAGGGAAGAAGGAATAAATGGCGGCTTATGCTCAACCATTGTTCTCATGGTAACTTTTAAAATGAGATAATTTCAAATCTATTTGTTCTTTTGTGAATTTTTAATTATCAGTAACTAATACTAGTCACTTGGATTCAAACATTAGAACATGCTGATGTATTGCATATGCTATCAGTACTCCATAGCATAACACATTTGCTCCTCTGTTTGGGCTTCTGCATAATTGTATTAAACAGTGTTTGTATGGAAATAAGCATGTCAATTAGTGCGCGATAAAAAATAACAGAGACAACTTAGATTGAAGGCTTCGATATAGAGAGAAGAGTCATTCATGTCTTGATTCTGCTAATCGATCAAGTTTCTTGTCTGTCGCTTTAATTTTACTTCTATAGTTACCGAGTAAGCGTGAATGAGAAGTTTGAATTTTGATGCTCTTCTTAATATCATTATTTAAGTTTTAAGCGACACGCACAGCCGCTTAGGCTTCCATAAAATAGCAATTGCATTAAGCCAAAAACAATCAGAAATTCAGAACTCTTTATAGTACTCTGCAAGTTCACACAGGCACTTTGAAATCAGCTAGCTGCTGTCATGTTGTATAAGATGCAACGAGCTAAAGGACTATCATTCTTGAGAGTTATCAATATCATACACCTGGAAATGGTACCCTTGGGAGTTTTACCGCAAAAGGTATCCAAATTTGCGTTCTTGAAGATTCGTGCAAAAGGATGCATCAGGATACTAAGGTGCAGGGGCGGCTCTAAGGCTTGGCCAGTGAGGCCATTGCCTTAGGCTCCGAAATTTGAAGGCCCCAATTTGTTTAAATTATTATTATTCATTTTATTATATATGAATATAATTAAAATAAATAAAATTGTTATTGTAGATTTTTTATTATTATTTTTTTGAGAGTAATTTTTACTAATAAATTGATAAATTTTCATAATCTTTTCACTCATTATTTGATATATTTGTTTTAACTTCCAATTTTAAATTTTATCCTTTTTATATAGAAACTAAGTTATATATATTGATAATATTATGATTTTTTTTCAACTTTTTCTTAAACTATGTGAACACAAAAATATTCATGCACAAATTTTCTTTTCATTTTAATTTAATATATTATATGAAAAATTTATAATTTGTTTTAGATATTCACCAATGAATACTACTTAATGGAATGAATTATATCATTTAAAAAGAATTATATCATTTGAATTGATTAGAAATTTGGATATTTTTGTTACTATTCATGCTCAAAACTTCAACTATTAAGTTATGTATGTTCTTTTCTTTTTTTTATTTGTGATGATAGCCAAATTAAAATTTCAAATTGAGTTTTGAAGCTTAATATCCATGATCCATCACTTTTATTTTTTGTTCTCATCTTCCTTTCTTTTTTGTTTTTGTGTGAAATTTCATATTTTTTTTGTCTTAAATGATTAATCTATTGTGTAGAAAATAGATTTTCTTGTTAGTGAATAAATTTTATAAAATAAATTTAAGGGCCTCTTAATATGATTTTGTCTTAGGCCACGAGATATGTTGAACCGCCCCTGCTAAGGTGCCAGAATATATTTCTTATAAAAAGATTGGCAACTGCTTCAATCCTTGCTCCTACAACAAAGTTTAGTGAGAGCTCAAAATGAAGAAGCTAGGGTTGGATTTTTTATTTACTAATCTGAATATATGAGATAACAGCTAGTACATTATAGTCAATTAGAATTCAAACAAAAGGACTGAACAACTTACAACTAGGGGTGTACAAGTCAAATCGAGCCGACGAATCAAATCAAACCAAAAAAAAAAATCGATTTGTGATTTGGTTTGGTGTTTGAAAAAAAAACCAACCACTTTTGATTTGATTTGGTGTTAAAAGAAAAAAAGTCAAACCAAACCCAAACCAAATCCACACACACACACATATACATATAGTTTATAGTTTTCAATGTTTGTATATTTTATGTCACATTTGAGCTTGTAAAATTTGTAAATATTTTATTTTGTATTAAGATCAAAAGTTACAATTATATTGTTATAGTTTTTCAAATTCAAAGTTAATAATTTACTTTGTAAATATTTTATTTTGTATTCAATTTGCCTCTAGTATTTAATCTTATAAATTTAACATAGTGAACGTTGATATTTCAAAAATAAATAAACTGTACTCATGTGAATTTTACAGTCTTTTCAAAAATTTCTATTCATTTAACATTTTTAAATTTAGCTTATCACACAGGTAAGTGAAAATATATTTGATCTCTTTTTCAAATACTGTATAGTTGTAAAAAATCGAAAAAACCAAAAAAAATCGAAAGAACCGACTAAAATCGAAACCGAAAAAACTGACTTTACGTGATTTGATTTAGTTTTTAGATTTAATAAATCAACATAATTTGTTGAACCCGTTCTCAAGATGGCTTATCTTTAAAGCAATGGTGCACCCGTTTTCTTGAAATTCTGGATTCGCCTCTGATTGCAATCGATCTTAAATAAGAACAACAATACCAGCTACCAACCAGATTTGTATGGTATATTCAGTGAGTACCATTGTCATACAACAGCCTCACTTTTGAAAATTGCATCTAGGACAAAAATGAATGCAGTTCTCTATATGTATCAGGATAAAGTAGCTCAGTAATAATCTTCTCAAAAAAGTCCTGTCCTTTTCAAAGCTATTTCCAATCACCGAGAAACAGTAATAAGATGTAAATAGTAACGAAGATAAAGGACTCACGTGCACTTCCTTTGACATCTGAATGCAAACTTCCAGTATCGTTATTGAAGAACATTGTTGCTGCTAAACTACTGAAATAATATGAGATTCTTCTACTCGACTACATTCATATTTAATCTTGCAAGAAGTTTCAGATGTTAAGTTGGAGAATTCTATGCTCATATAAATGTATTATCATTGATATTTCATCATCTAAGAAGGGATATATTGTTATCAACTTCTACTTGACCCTTAGTGTAGTCGAGGATAGTTGGTATATGCCACCCAATTGCTACATGTGATGCTTCAAGCGGATCAAAACTTCTTGACGGAAACTAAAAATGGAGAACAAATTATCGGGTTAATTAATGGGTCTTCATTTTGGTTGGATCGGATTTTACTAAATGGGTCGGATAGAATACTAAATAGAAAGTAAAATTTTAATTATAATAAAAATATATACACTTGGAGCCACGGTAGGCGTCATGCAGGCGTCACATAGATTAATAAAAATGGTAACACAATACTTAATTGCAAAAGGATAAATATGTGCTTAAAGTTGGATGGTAAAAGCAAATATATCAAAAAAATATGACGAAGGGTAAATATAATCTTTTTCTAAGAGTTTAAGGGTAAATATGACCTTTTTCTCTAAATTAAATTAAATCTTAAACCTGCCAGGTCAAAGGTGGCTGTGGCGTTATTTTATAGTTACATATGGAATCAATTGACTAAGACGTAACAATCTCCAAAATTAATTAATTAATTAATCAGTCTAATTTGTCGCAGTTGAGGAAAATGTCCCCCCCCCCGAGTAAACATAGAAAAATATAAAATAAAAAAAAAAGCAAAGTCAAAAATTTAATTAAAAATATTTCAGATAATATTATATACATATAAATGATAATTTTTAATTTATATACTTTATATAATTTTTCAACAAAAATTATTGATCTGACCATCTATTACTAAATATGGCTACGCTACTGTGTGCTGCCCAAATTAGACTCTTCAGTCCACATTCTACGACAGTTCTAGCCAACATCATTGTACTCTCACGTTGAATTTGAATAAACAATTAGCCATCTTCATTGGTCAAAAGCTACCCCACAAGTTAACTACTATAAATTGGCAAATGAAGAGAATAACAATACAACTCAAACTAGCAACATAATATAATTTAGTTTTCTTTGAGGATTTGTCGTGGTTCATTAGTTTTCTAAAAACTACATGCGACAAAATTGCTTATATATCATCACTACTTTACAATCCGAGGGGGTTAATTTATTGCATACAAAAGCATCATTTTCGTGCTTGAAATTTAAAATAATGATGAGATTTGTGAACTTTATTTTACTTTCAACTATTTTAGTTGCTTCGATTAATCTTTTGATTTCTGAAGCACGTCCTCTTAATATTTTGAAGATTCATGATCTTGGTTTTAACTTTGGCTCTGACCCTGATGAAAAGAGAACGTTTGATTGGTTAAGTTTGGGTGGTATTAAGGATGGACCTAGTCCTGGAGTTGGCCATAAATTTGCAAACAGTCAAACTCTTGGAGGGATTAAAGGCAGGCCCTAGCCCTGGAGTAGGACACAAAATTGTCACTGGCAATCATCAATAGTGACATTAACTTCTGGGCTACCACAATTTTTTATTACAAATATTTATTTGTTCCATTCTTTGCATGCTCTCTGTTAGCTAGGGGGTTTGGAATATTAGTTAAATTTTTCAATAAATTTATAGATTTTGATTAAAGTTATAGTACTTTGCGAAATTCATACTTTTCATGCTAGCTACACCTCAAGCTACTTGTATCGGCAATGCTAATTATAGGAAATGAAAAAATTCCTTAGTGTAGTTTTATGCTATGATTGTATAATGCTGCCACATCTGATATATCAATATATCTGCGTACTTTAATTTACATTTGGTCTCTAATTTCTTGCCTTAATTTTCAATTCGTGAAACATGAATTTACTAATGAAAGTGAAAACCTAAGTTTATGATTTGAGTGATAATTAAGACAAAAGTGAATACAATAGCATTCTAAGGAATTGGTATTGTCAATAATAAATAAAACATGCTAAGTTTAAAGAATTTGGTTATTTAAGCTTGCTCTTTTAGTCTCAATTATTCTCTTATACTTTTTGCCGTACAATTAGTTATAATATTACTCTTATAGTCAGAGGTGGAGTCGAAAATTATTCTTTTATACTATAGCCATACTATTAGTTATAATATTACTCTTATAGTTAGAGGCGGAGCCAAAGTTAGAAATTTGAAGGTTCTAATTTTATTTTGCAAAAAAAACTAAATTTTTTGTTGACAGTATAGTTTAAACCCATAACTCTGAAGTGGAACGTATTTCTACAACCACTTCTTTACCACTGAGCCGTCAATTAATTTTTTTATAGATTCACAAGTTAATATAAATATATATTTACTTAATTTTTAATTACAAATACAAAATCTATGAAAAAACTACTAAGTTCATATGAACGCATGAACTCCCACCTAACTTATAGTTATTTGTTTTTTTGAGTTCAGTTTTTATTTTTGATTTTTTTACACTTTGATTATTATTCGACAGGAATCATCTATAATATTTAGTCATGACTAGCTTCATGAAAATTATTTAATTCGATATATATAGCTTTAAATTGTTTCTTTTTTAAAATGATGATCTATCGAAAATAATTTTACGATATTCCAAATTTAAACCCACGTAAGCTATCTTCCTTCCTCCTTTTTTTTTTCTTTTCCGATACCCTAAGTCTGGCAGGTACTGAAGCACAGAACACGTGTCATCTTTTGAGTTTCCAAGTCCCTTAATTCAAAATTAAAGAAATGTTGTTAACCCCTGTACTTCCATTTCCATTCATTTCAGTCCCCGGAAACTTCCCACACCTAGAATCCCCGTCATTCTTCCTAATACGTTCCTCATCGTCGCCGTCAATGGACACCAATCCACAACCGAAAAAGGTAGCAGTCTGCGGCGGTGGAGTAATCGGAGTTTGCACCGCCTACTTCCTATCCAAAAACGGCGCATCCGTAACTCTAATCGAACAATCCTCCGTCGCCTGCGCCGCCTCCGGTAAAGCCGGTGGTTTCCTCGGTCTAGATTGGTGCGACGGCGGTCCCATAGCGTCTCTCGCACGCGCCAGCTTCAATCTACACCGCTCACTCGCTCAAGAGCTTAATGGATCAGAATCATACGGTTATCGTCCACTCACTACTCTAAGTGTCTCCGTCACCGAATCATCATCATCATCATCATATTCGTCATCGTCGAATCGAACTGGGCCGATTCCGTCTTGGGTTGATGGCCCAGCTAAAAGCCCACGAACAATTGGATCAACTGACAGTACGGCCCAAGTCCATCCAGAGATGTTTACAAAAACGCTACTGTCGAAAGCTATGGAGGATTATGGAGTTGAGCTTGTGATTGGTAAAGCAGAGAGAGTGGAAATGGCGGAGGGGAAAACCATAGGAGTGGTACTGGAAGATGGGAGGGAGATTGGTGCTGAAGCAGTTGTGTTGGCACTTGGGCCTTGGAGTAAGAGATTTTCTGTTTTGGGCTCGCTTTTCAGGGTTTATGGAATTAAAGCCCATAGTATTGTACTGGAACCGAAAGAAGCCAATAGGATCACGCCACATGCACTCTTTCTCACTTATTATCCGGCCCAAGGTGGAAAGCCCATGGACCCGGAAGTATATCCTCGTCCAACAGGTACAATCATATCCATTTTTACACACTAGTCAATATTTTCCAAAAGTAGTGCCTAATTACTTATTTATTCTTAAATTGACACATTTATTAAGAAAATAATTATTAATATAGTGAATTTATGTTTTACCTCTATTAATTATGAATTGGATGAATTAAAAATTTAAGATTTTAAAAAAGTTATATCTTTAATTGAAAGTATAATAAGTAAAATAAATTGTCTTTCTGAACAAATAATTAGGAATAACTACAAAAGAAAAAATGGACAAGTAATTAGAATCTTTTAAGTTAAAATTGTGGGATCCGCCTCTGGCAATTTACATTCAAAGAATGATCTCTCAATTATATTTGCCACAACAAAGTAGTGTATTAGCTTAATATATATAGAGTGACTTAAGTTTGACAATTTGTTTTAAAATATATAGTAATGTGGTTTAAACTTGTCATTCATATATAGTAAGTAGGAAAAGGTATTTTAACTTCACTATTAGAGACAATGGTGAACTAGTTCCTTCATATGTGTGTATAATAGTGCAATCATTTATCAGGCTATCATCGTAATCGTGTGCTATTAGTTGGTTGCCTCTGTTGCCACATATATTTCATTATCTTCAATTAGTCACTTTAAAATTAGAATCCAGTTATTAGCATTTAAAATCGCCGTTCTTAATTGAGAACTCATAAAATTGGATCTTGGCTCCATCTCTAATTATAAACATCTCTACTTTTAGGAAGGGCCACTAAGAAGTTTTAATTTATGGGTTGGTTTTATTTGTTTGTTGTATGGTTTTCAGAAAACAATGTTTTGTTTCATGTTCATTTTATTCTTCTCTAATCCTCTGAAGGTTAAGCCTACATGTATGCTATTGTTTGATGTGATAATTCACGATGTACACGAGTGATGCATCCATTTTTTGAGTTCGTATCCATGAATACAATGGGTAAAAATTCTTCACCATGTTGAAAGATGGAGAATGTTCCCTGCCAGATATTGAAATGAGAGTGTGTTTTTATTTCCAACATGAACAAAACATATGTCTTGTTTTTCGTATACAAAACGAGGATTTGATTGAGTTAGAATGTTATGCTTTCTTCAGGGGAAGTTTATATATGTGGAATGTCGGCTCAGGCAGAGGTTCCAGACGATCCAGAGCAGATAACTCCAGTTCCTGAATCAATAAACGCTCTTAAGAGAGTGGCTGCTTCTGTGTCAAGCCATTTAGTGGAAGGGGAAGCGGCTGTGAAGGCTGAACAAGCGTGCATCTTACCTTGCAGCGAAGATGATGTGCCAATTATCGGAGAAGTTCCTGGTATAAAAGGCTGTTATGTGGCAACTGGACATAGCTGTTGGGGAATTCTCAATGGTCCTGCCACTGGTGCAGCTATGGCCGAACTCGTTTTGGATGGACATGCTAGCATAGTTGATCTTCGTCGATTTGACCCCAGAAGATTTGCCAGCGCTCTGAAGAAGTAAGATGTCTATACACAAATCATCTAAAAGAGGATAGATGGCTTCATAAACTTGGCACGGCAAGAAGCAAAGAGGTAATTTGTTGAATGAAGAACTTGTAGTTGTTTTCAAGTGTTCTGAAACTATTGCTTCGATGTTGAGAGAAAATTACATTTCATTGTCGCCACAGTAAATATCGAGTCTGTCCAAGAAAATAAGGTCTTTATGTAGAGACGGACTCAAAGTTTGAAGTTTATGTATTTGTAATTCTAATTCTTTTAAGTTATGGGGTTCTAAATCAATAATTTGTAACATATTTAATGAATTTTCGACCGAACCCGTAACTAAAACACTGGCTCAGCCCATGTCTAGACACAAAGCATGTTCATCCACTGTTTGTGTCCGGGACTAACTTAAGCAGAATGTTACAATACACACTTCTATATCTGAAGTTATTTAATTTTAAGGTTCTCATTTTATTTTTATGGGATGCTTTTATGTCATAGAAATATCATTACAATCACAACTTTTAAGGGTATTCCTATGTGCTGTAAGTCTTTCTTCTTTGGATTTGACTCTCCTTTATTACTCTTTTTTTCCATTTCGTCGAGTACACATTTAGAATAAGAGATATGTTTGATTAATATAATATTATATTGATCTTTAAAAATTAAATAAGACACATGTCCCTCATTTAAATATATACTTGACGAAATGAATGGAAGGGAGCTAAATCCCTAATGAACATTGCCATATAAAATGTTTTAGTCGTAGGCAACAGAAAGTAGCCTCTCTATTGCGATACGTATTCTCTTCATGACATAAGTTAGTATTATCTTCTTCTCAAGTTTAGATCTGATTGTGATAAGACATATAATAAATGTTGTTTCCGAAATTTATTGCATTAGCGTTTAGAAGGAATTCGATCAATTCTATCATAAAAAAAAAGTGATCAATGTATAATTTTTGTTGCACTTTTATTCTTTCTATTATTTTTAATTTATGAGCATCATGTTATATGAGCATTTACTTATTGGTTAAATTGAAAATCGAATGATTAAGAATTAAAAATGAGGAATCGAAAATCAATAATAAATATCTTATTGATTTGATTATCGATCTAGCATGTTCATAAATTTGAAAATTGATAAATCTATGTTCTTAAATAATGTCAAATTGAGTAGTATACCCTTTGTGTGTTAATAGTTTTGTTTACCATTTAATAATTGATTTAAATATATCTTTGATTTAACTAGAGTTCAATTAACCTAATTAATTCGCAAAACTAACGATCAAAAATATCTATGAACTAACAAAAATAAAGTACTTTTACCCTCCATTATCTTTGGTATCAAAATTCATCGCGTTGAAAAATCCGCTACAGAAAAATAAGAAATTAACGACGAATAAAAATGTATAGTTAAATAGCGAAAATCTCATGTTGCCATTTAACTATGAAATACGTGAAAATTCAATTAACTTGTGTTATTTAGTGATGAATCAATTAGATATTACTAAGAAATTTCTAATTTCATTTTTTTTAAAGTAATGATTGGACCCTCCTTGCTAATAAACCTCAAGTTCAATTTAACACCAAAGTTAATTTTTAAAATTTTTTTGGCTAACATGAAACTTAATTCCAAAATTTGCGAACTTCTGGGAGGATACGTCCATACCTTTTCATTCGTTCATTTTATTACATATACAACGTGATAACCACGTCGTTTTTCTTAAATATTATAAAGATATAATAATTGATGATATAACTTTATCATATTAGTTTAATAAAATATATGGGTCATAACAAAAATGACATCAATAAAGGGCTTTCAGCATGATTGTCTTCTAGTAATATTTACAAATAATTATCAATCATACACAAGAATAATTAGTGGAGCCATCAAAATATAAAATTGTGTAAGGATACCCCCTCAATAAATATTATTGGCCATCTTGTGAACGTCTACAATTATCCAATCTATATGTCTTTTATAATTTATTTATTTTTTAAAATAATTTTTATACCTCAAAAATAAGTTTAACAAATATACTTGTTCAATTATTTGGTAATTTTCGTGCTTCTAATTTAATAGGAGAATAACTTGTTGAATTAGGAGGAATACATTTACATTAGATGAAATATTCTTATGATTATTTAAAATCTTACATAAATAAAATAAAACAATAGATTAATTACTTTGTGCTGACAATTTACTTACCACCCACAGTTCTACTTGAAGGGAAAATGCAGTTCATACTCTCAGTATCTGGCCATAGGCAAGAGCGCAAAGATTTTGGAAAATATCATAATTTATAGGGCTTTGTCGGAGCCAGAATTTTTAATAAAAATATTTTAAAAATAACATGCTTGCAGTTAGGGTGTTTGTAGTTCGGTTTGGATCGGTTATTAGTTAAAAATAAAACCAAAACAATCTAGTCGGTTTTTTAAATTTCTAAAATCAAATCAAACCAAACCAAACGAAAAAAAATAACCGTCGGTTTGGTTATTGACGGTTTGGTTCAGTTTTTCTGATTTTTTCAGTTTGAAAGTAATAAATTTTTGAGGACATACGTATCTTGATAGACATAAACATCTAGTACATGAACAATCCACTGTAAAGCTATTGTTGGTTCAATTAAGCAGTTAAACAATACTAAGTTATTATTACACGAACAAAGTGATTCAATTAAGAGAAGGTGTAACTATCTTATGAGAGAGGTATGGTAAGTAAAGACTAAAGTAATGAATTTTGATGGACTTGGACTTATGATTGTAATAGATGGGCAAAATTTACGTGTTGGGCTTGAGAAAATTGTAAAGTTGAAGACTTAAGTTACTTAAAATTTAACAAAATATTTATATATTTTTTATGAATAAATATATAAATAATTATAAAATTTATATATCTAATTTATCGGTTCGATTTGGTTATTTTTGCAGTTATTTTTTAGTAAAACCAAAACCAAACCAAATAGTATCGATTTTTCAAAATGTAAAACCTAACCTAACCAAATCAAACTAATATCGATTTTTTTGATCGATTTAGTTCGAATTGCGATTCGATTTGATTTTTTAATAACCATGAACAATCCTACTTGCAGTTGCAGTTTATGGGTAGGTTACTTTTGAAGAAAGAAAAAAAAAAAACGAAAGAAAACAAACAGATTTAGAATTCTCCAAGTATTAAAAAATTGATTTAAATTTTTCCGTTTGATAAGACAATATTAGTTTTGATTGAACCATTTTTATTTATCATCTAAAATAATTTAGTGATTTAAAAGAAATTATATTTAAGATAATAAATGAAAATGGTTCAATCAAAACTACTAGTTTTCTTACACGTTTCCTAATTAACCTCTAAAAAATAATTTTTAAGTCATTATCTATTAAATTAGTACAACATAATAAGAAAATGAATTTATTGTTATGAATTTTATTTTTAGTATCAAACTTAATTTAAAAAAAGAATAATAATAAAAAATTTATGTGGGGCGAGTTCATGCGGGATGGGTAGAGGGTTGAAAATGAAAAAAGTTATTATACGGGGTGGGTTAAGCTTAACCCGACCCGCTCCATCGCCATCTCTATATATTATCTTCAAAATTTATATATATTCTTTTTTTTTTATCCTAATAATGATTATAGTCAATATTTTTTGATTTAAAATTAATTTAAATTTATTAGTATATCTGTATATGTAAAGAGAAGACAAGAAATAGTTATTCAGATTATAAGCATCTCTCAGTTCTTTATATATGAACATAATAATATACCATACTTATTCATAACAAATTAATAATCACAAAAAAAGATTATGATAAAGTAAAAGGGGAATCAATATCTTATATCTGCTTAGGTAGATGGCGATACTTGTCGTCTGTTGCATCTCACATTTTGATTAATCTCATGATGTTATTTTATAAGTATATGATTTTGACATGAATTAACACACCACATTAATTGGTTTGAAAGTATTAAATTACATAACTCAAATAAAAACTAATCAATAAACGATGTTAAGTTGATTTCTTATTAAGGGTGTCAATGGGATGGTTCAATGGCAATTTTTAAAAAATTATATCATTCCAATTTTTCGGGTATTTTAGAATGTATAACAAAAATTAGATTTTTAAAAACCATTTCAATCATGTCGGTTTCTCTTCGGTATCGATACGGTTCGATTAATTTTTTATTTTTTTCACTTTTAAAATATTACTTCAAAATATATTATAACTAAAATACTCCTTTCGCATATATGTTCTTGAAGAAGCACTTCAATTCTTCACCAAGAAGTCAAGAATGTAAAACTTTGTTGTTATATTATTTGATCTTAAACATTTGATAGGAGTGCTTGCATAGATTTTGCCATATTGTTTGATACAATATCTATTATAGTATCCTTTAATTTGATTTTAAACTTGATTAATTAAAGACTAATTAAAGAGCAAATCTCAAAGTCGTCTAGTCATCAGAGGCTTAGGACTTAGATTATATTTATATTTGAAAATATTATAAAATATATTTATATATAAAAATTAACATATTGTTAATATATAAAACATATTTATATACACGTAAGGTTATTCGGTTCGGTTCGAAAATTTTTTGGTTATTTCCATAAATTAAAAGGACCATCCCAATTGTTCGGAACGGCTATATACTTCGATAAAAGTCCACGCTTTATTGAAAAAATAACGTAAATCGATTAGGTTCGATCGATTCGATCAATTTTTCATATTTTTTTGACACCCCTATTTCTTATATAAAGACTTCTAAACTAAACAGAAGTCCTATTTAGAATTTCCTTGTGCTAATTTTCTTTTTTTTTTACAAATTTATTATGTAATTCAAGTAAGAAATATATTTAATATAACATACAAAAATTAATCGATTTTAAATTTCTAAATTAGTAAATTTTAAAAAGTAGAATTTTAGTTGATTTTAATAAACAAAAAGATTATAGTCAACCTTTAGGTAATCTCTCCATCGAGCTATATTTCGCTTTATGGGCTATAAGGCTTAGTAATAATTAAGGCTTATTAGTTTCACTTAAATTTCTAGATTAATAAAATTTAAAAAGTAGAATTTTAGTTGATTCCAATAAACAAAAAGATTATAGCTAACCCTACGTAATTTCTCAATTCGAGCTATATTTCACTTTATGGGCTACAAGGCCTATAACCTTTATTATTTTCACTTATATTTCTAAATTAGTAAAATTTAAAAAGCAGAATTTTAATTGATTTCAATAGACAAAATTAATTATAGTCAACCCTAGATAATCTCTCAATCCAAGCTATATTTTACTTTATGGGCAATGTGGCCTAATAATATATAAGTTTATTAATTTCACTTATATTGAAACTCAAATATATACAAAAATATTTTAGTATAAAAGTAAGAGTACTTATAGTTACAAATTACAATTTGCTTCTAATAAGAAAAGATTTAAGAAGCAAAATTTTAGTTTATTTTAAAGTACTAAATATTAGGAGTTCTTGTATTTTCCAAATAAATAAATTTAATAGCTATAACTTTAATTAATATTAAGGTCCTAAATATTATGATAATAATTAAATAACAATTATTTACGAAAAATAGTAAATGACAATTTTGTCTATTGTAGAGTGTTTTAATGATGGGCAAACAATTCAATCAACATTTGTAAGGAGCTTCATGCTTTTAATATAGCACTAGGTTAGTGTACGTTCTTTGCACGCATGTCTCACGTCAATCAATTAAAAAAATAGAAAAAGTAAAATTATTTTTTAAAAAGTTACCCTTAAAATAATATATATATATATATATATATATATATATATAAATTTACTTTAAAACATGAAACTCTTTCTTTAATATTTTTATTTTTAATTTTTTTAAAAAAAATTAATTGAGTAAGATTTATATAAGGAAAGTTATCGATTTAAAAGTCTTAAATATTAGAACTTTTAATATAGTTCTAAAAAAAGAAAAGATTTAACAAGCAAAATTTAATTCAATTTTAAAGTACTAAATATTAGAGTTCTTACATATTACAAATAAGTTCTATTTAATAGTTATAACTTTAGATAATTTCAAAGTCCTAAATATTATAGTAGGTTTAATAGCTAATTTTGTCACGACCCACTTCATTGGGCCATGTGGTCACCTACTCTAACACCTAGATAGAAAAATCCTTACTATCCAAATTGAAACATGAAATGGAAAAGTGAATAAAATACAAAGAAATACTTCCAAAACTAATTAAAACTAAGCACTTTTGAGAAATACAATTGATCTCTCCCCAGGAACTAGTCTAACAGGTACAAGAGCTTTCTAAGAGGGTACAATTTACTAAACATAAGGAAAGACGAGTAGAAACTATCGGAGATCATCTTCACCTTCATTAAAAACATCACTGAACCTGCAACCAGACTATGTCAAGTAGCATAGCAAAAGTAGTATCACTACAAACGACACGTACTGATAGGCATCATCAGTCAACTCAAATCCACCACATAATATCATGCATATAATAAAAAAAACATGCAACTTGAAGATATAATTTAGGCTCTCGATCCTTCAATTACCACCCTTACCACCTAGTGTTACTACCCAGAACCCATACACTCTTATCTCAAGTCACCCCACCTTCTTTTGTTGCCAACTCCCCCACAAAGATCCATTTCCCTTCCCACTTGATCATTGATCATCGCTCATCGCCTAAACCTTTCTACCACATAATGACTTTTCAAAAACCTCTTAGTCTGCTAGCACCATAGTCTTTCCTACTAAATTCATTCCGACTCCCAAGTCCACCAACTAACTCCACTGACCAGTAAGACTCTTTACATATCCCCCCATTAACTCAATTCACACATCTCTAGTAAATAGGACCACTTAAGGATCCTGAAACATCATCTACAATATCTTAATATGCACCCTGGTCTACACAAGCTCCACTTCATCATCTAAATACACCAATCTATCCACTTAGGCACCAACATGATAAATATAACACAATAAATAAATTTGGTCCATTCTTGAAATCAACAAACAGAGGTCAATCAAAAATGTACCAAATGTGGTACTTGATCCAATCGTTAGTAATTTATATAGGTGTGGTACCCAAGAAACCATATAGATATTTCATATCAAGCATGGTGTCTGAGCCAACCGAATATGTACCAAGCGTGGTACTCAATCCAATCAAGAGATACCATATACCATACGTGATACTTGAGTCAATCAAGAGATATCATGTACCAGATATGGTACCCAAGTGAACTGTTAGTATGTACCATGCATGATATTTGAGCAATCACAATCACAATCACAATGAATAAATATCTCATTTTTTAATCAATTACCAGCATAGGGTATGTTGTATTAGCTAAAAAAAGAGTAGAGGGGGGCTAGAACTGACCTCAATACAACACTGATCAGTCACAAAAACTAGAAGGCTTACAAAATCTACTATAGAGTCTTCTGGAAATTTATGAAGAAGAAAATAACTAGCTTACAAAGAAATTTGTTCTGAATACTAGGCAATTGCCATTTGTCGAGTAGAAAGAGACCTTTAGCTTGTCTAAGGAGATTAGAATAGAGTTGACTGATGAGTATCTGGTGAGAAGAATAAGTCAGTTTTGGAAACAATCTGCAACTTGGTTTCCTTCTCTGAAACAATATTTAATTTGCATTTGCACTTTTTTTTTATGACGTTGATGGAGTCAATGACTTGTTTCAGCTTCATATTTCTAACTATATCGTTGGCGAGCATATTGACTATATTCATGGAGTCATGTTCTAGATAAAATTAGTATGCCCATGTCGATCACACCATTTGCACCAAACTCAACTGCCATGTCCTCAGCCATGTTGCTATTTTTGCACTCAACAGGGAAAGACAATGCCATGATCAGGTCTCCATAACTATTTCTTATGATTCTCCCATATCCAAGTAAACATATTTATAGCATGTGATTGACATCAAGCTAATCATTTAAGTTTATACTACTTCTAACTCCCTAATCATACGTTATGCTGGTAGTATTAATGAAGCAATTAGCAAGCACATAAAACATAAACGAGAATTAAACAAATATCACCTACTTATTCCTTATAGATAGTTCCAGCCCATAGTGCAATTACCCACAAATCACTTTTTCCTCGAATAACACCCATCAATCACCATAAGGTCAACATTAGCTAATCAAATCATTTACCATCCCAAACAACAAATAATTGTCTCTGTGCAAGCCGCTATTGTGACAAACATTTGACCATCTAGACTCCTTGTCCAAAGGTCTATGCATGAAATTTTCCGACAATTTACAATATATTATGCAATTAGAGATAGGTCTTGCTACTCAGCTAAGCCTAGACAACTGGACGCTAATCAATTGATGAAAAATTCTAAACACGAGCTTCAAATGTTATGGGGAAAATGCTAATGGACGTAGGCCAAAAATTCATGATTTTTGGCTTCCCTGGTGCTGAAAATTCCTTCTCTATGCTATCCATGAGCTTGGAGCAACATAAGAGGAATTTTTAGAGTAACCCTAGTCTATTTTACCATTGAAGAAGAGGAGGAAAATTAAAAGAATTTGTGTTTCTATCTTGTTTGACCCACTATAGCGACTGCCATACCACCATAGTGTCGCCGTATATGATGACCCTTTCCAGTCGTTATGGGTAAACCAATGGTGAAAGAATTAGTTCAGAACACTTTTTGGGTAGTGACTCAAAAATTCTAGGCTACGTTTATCTGAGATGAAATTTGAGAAAAGTGAGATCTTGGAGAACCTGAGAATGAATGGGGTGGATATCTAAACTTAGATAATTATTTCTAGTAGTTAAGATATTAAAGAATTCATAAGACCTTTCCGAATCGAATTTGGGTGAGTAAAACTTTTGGTATTGAACTTGGCATGAATGGGTTAGTATACGACGTTAAAGTTCAAATGTGTGTTGCAAAATGGGGGATTTGGGGAGGATTTATGATCTCTATATCTGTGTAAGTTATTATAGCGGGTGGTCCGCTACAGAGACAGTTCTATAGCGGGATTTGTTGGAGTTTTGTGTAGAAACGTCTCAAAAACCTCTTATTTTCTACAACTTCATTATTGGATCTTGGAAGGGCAATTTAGGACAGTTTTCTTCAGGTTTTCCACAAATCTCTTAGGTAAAGGTAAGATAATTACTTCATCAACTTGTATTTTGATTCTTAAGTCTTAGAATCTAGGATGTTGCTCTTTGGGGGAAGGATTTTAACTTGAATTAAAGGTGGAAAATACCCTTGTTAGGTGAGATGTGTTGAAGATAAAAGAAACTGAAGATATGGAACAAATTAAACAACCTGATTCAATCAACGTGTACAACAGAGTTAAAATCACTCTTAGGTCACTTACATTGACTAGATTGCTAATTCGTGTTCTAGTTGAAGTCGACTATGATTAGATTACGAGTAGGATTAAATTATTTATAGTGGAAGTATTATTATAGTAGTAATAGTTATTGTAGTAGGACTCTAAGTACATATATCTTCGGACTCTACAAATCTCTCCCTCGATAAGGAGCATGTACTCCACAATTTCAATCATCAATACAATCCTTAATTTCTCTAATCCTAGACGTGAGAATTCTACATGGTATCAGAGAACATAAGCTCTTTCGCTCTCTGATTATTGATAATGTTCAACTCTAATATCCTCGTCTACCAACACTATGTTGACCTCTTTACTTCACCAACTCATTGTCGCTTATTAAACTTAAGCTAACAGTTACCTTATATGGAGGACACAAATATCCCAATTGATTTCATGTGATGAGGCTAATCTATCTCATCAGAGAATGAACTAACTAAAAGTAGTTTTTCACTAGACATATTGTTGGGAAAGCTGTAGGAGTTGAGTAGGATGCAGAAGATAGTAGCATCATTGATAATCGGGAGAAGAATGATGTGTTTCGAAGGAGTTGGATCTCAGGAACCTTGACAGAAAAAAACATGTACCTATTGGTAGGTTGCTCAACCGCCAAGGAGATATAAAAATGCTTGGAAAAAACTTATCTTCAAGCAACAAAATATAAGGAGTTTCAGCTCAAACAACAACTACAAAGTGTTAGACTAAGAGCCAAAAATATTGATGAATACATTAAGGAATTCAAAGGAATAGGTGATGGCCTTGCGGACATTCACAACTATATGGATGAAGATAGCAAAGTAATCAGTTTTGCTAGTGGTTTAGATCTCAAGTACAAGACCTTCGGTACTGTCATGTTAGATAAGACACCATATCCCTTCCTTAATCAATTTGTTAATGCACTAAGGGGTTTTGATATAAGTGAAGATGAAGAAGAGGTGCCACAACATGACTATAACTCACGCATGCTCAGGGTTGTGACACCGTCATAGTGAAAATATTCCCACTATAGAGGGATGAAGTTAGCCCGGGTTAATTCCAAATTATGAAATTTTCGTCATATCATCCCAATTTTAAATTGACGGTGTATTTCAAAAATTCTTGAGATTTCACACGAGGTGCCTTTTGAATAATCACGAGATAGGTCGTTACAAATTTAGTATACGTTTATTGCATGTGTATAAATCACAAACTTATTGAAATAACTGGCGAGATAAACTCATAAATTTGAATTTAATGTTATTGTTGTCACGACCCAGGGGTACACCCTAGACGTAACATGACGTACTTCACCCCGAAGGGGTATCATACAAGCCCTTAGCATATCATAACATAAGATAATAGAAAAGTATAGAAAATTTAAAACTTTATCCATACAATCGAAATCTTTATAAGAGCAAGCGGAAGTCTAATTACTCTTTGTCTCAAACCATCTATTACAACTTTGAATAACTCTTGGAACATAGCCCATACAATAGTCTCAAAAGATAAAGAAAGACATAAAAGAAAATGGTGACTTTATGCTCGATGCTATGAGGACTCACCAAGTCTTCAACTCCTTGCTCCTTAGAAACCTATCCTCACGAATGGAACTCAAATCCCTGAACCCTACATTTGATGAGAATGTAGGCAAGAGTATGAGTTAGTACAAAAGTACTAAATATGATAGCTAGCATAACATCATAAGAGCATAACATAAGGGTTAGTCAACATAATACATAATCCATAAGCATAAGAGATACTAACATAATCATAATCTCCAACATAGACATAATGTAAGCATTAGTCATCATAAAACATAATCCATGTACATAGTCAAGTCTTAGACTTTCATCTCATAAGAGAACCATTTCATAAGTAGCTTCAAGTTATACTTATGCAATACATGGATAAGACTCCATAATCCCATTCATGCTAAGTATCCACTTTGGCCATCATAATCATATTTACCATCTTATGGTCTCATCCTTAGCTTAATTCTCATGGGCAAGAGAATCTCTCAACTTTAGTCAATCATAACAAGGAAGGCAACTATAGCACAATCATATCTAAACATACATCATATAAGAGAACACTTCTTAGGTAACCTTAAGTCAAACTTATGCAATGCATGAATAAGACCCCATAATCCTATCAATGCTAAGTACCATTTTTAGGTCCTTATACTCATACTTTTTGATTTGGAGACTAGTCCCCTTTTTTAAGACATTGGAACCCGAGGAGATACTTCGTTAAGCACATCTTAGTCCCTCTTGTTTACGTTTGAACACTATGAAATACTTACTTAAGCATATCTAAGTTCATTAGATTTGAACACTTGGAGATGCTTCTTTAAGCATGTCTTAGTTCATTATTAATTTGAAACACGTTGAGATACTTCTTCAAATATGTATTAGTTCCATAATAATCTTGTACTAATTAGGGAAATTGCCTTAACCGACATGGGACCACATGAGATTTCATATGATCCCCTTCGATATTACTTACACTGAGAAGGGTTGGTCTACTTGCCTAGGGTAGAGCCGGTTTGTTAGCTTAGTTCGACCCACTAGCTAACTTTCCTACGAGGCACGTAGTTATGAGATACAGAGATTCTACTAGGAAACCCGGACTCCACTTGTGAGGGACTCTATCTCATGAGATATAATTTGGGAAACTCAGACTCTACTTGTGAGAGTTCCCATCTTGGAAGCCAGACTCAACTAGGTAAAAACTTCCATATCATTACAATATCCACTCGTTGCTAGGCATACATCCCACAAGATAGCTTATTAAGTCTTACTTGATTCATGACTCATAGAGAGATGTCCTTGACAACCAATCCATATTTCAAGTGTTACTATCACTTTTTGCATTTAAACCTTCTTAATTCAACATATTATCTTTACTCTCAAAGCCCTAACAATCATCACTCATGATTATAAGCCTTACTCTCAAAGCTTTACTTCTCACTATCATCATTCATAGCTAGATTTCAAGGCATTCTAATCGCATTCTTCATTATCTAGTGATTTTAGTCAAAAATCATCATAAAGGTTCAAATTCAAGCTTTGCTAGTCAAGATCCATCATATATACTATAATCTAATTCAATTCATGTTTACAAGCTTTCATTCATGAACAATTATTAAACAAGTCATCAATTCTAGAAGATTATCTATGAATCCTCAATTTCACATTTCATGGCATAAACCCACATTACTAAAATTTCATCAATTACACGAGGGTTAGCCATGTAAAAAATATAATATCTTCATAATAACATAATTCAATGCTAAATCAATCATAAACAAGTACTATCCACTCAATTGGAATCATGCTCAACACTACCCACAATATAAGAAGAAGCCCTAGCTAGAATTGGGGGTTCATCTTCACAATTGGGGAAAATCTAGGGGGCTCCATGGATGGAAGAATCCATGTATTAATAAGCTATCATACCTTTATTATAAAGCCCTAACTATGCTTTCAACAATGGAGGATTTTGACCTAGAGTGCTTTTCTTTTTCTTCTTCTTCTTTGCTTCCTAGAGAGAGAATTTCTTGGAGAGAATTGGGTTCTTTGGTGAATTGAAAATAATGATTTAGAATCATCTAATTAAGGGTCTAATAGCTTTACATAGGTGGCCTAATTACTAATAAAATAACTCCACTTTATAACTAATTAATTCTAGAAACTTCCCTAACCCAAAACTTAAACCGACTTAAAAAGAACATTGCCCAATCCACGAGACCCCAACCCACGGGCTATGCTGGTCCTCCGTGGGTGGTGGTTTGCATCCTACTTTGGGGGGTCTTGACCCATAACCCCTTCCCACGGGGCGTGGGTCCACCTACTGGGAGTCAGTCCCATCCGTAGGTGGCCTATTTTTGGACAGTTTATAAGGGTTGTTTTAAGCCCCTCTCAAGGACCCTTGGTTGGTCGTACCCTGATGCCCTAGCCCTAAAACCTTCATTCTAAGTACGGAAAGTCATATTTATGGTTCTAACCCTCAGGTCAAACTTTAGAACCCTCACGTCAAGCTCTAATTTAGCTTACTAGTTTTCGGGTGTTATAATTGTTGATTACGAACACATTAAATCACACTAATAAATACATTATACCAAAAAAAATAATGATCATTTATAATTATAAGAATGAGGATATGAAAATTTTAACTCAAGCTAATAAAAATTATTAGGTAACCTAAATGAATATGTCACGCTACAAGCCTACACCCTAGATGTGGCCGGCACTAGAGAACCATTGCTGGCCCCAAGCGAATCCTTGGCCTAGTTCAATGCTCAGTGGAAGACTTACTCAACAAAAGATAAACTCATAATTAAAGATTTAACTCAAATGTATCAAATACTTAAATCAGAATATTTAGAAATAAACATTTAACTGGAAAAAGAGGCAACTCAAGTCTTACACATTTAACAATGGAAACGAAAAGACTCTTCAACTACTATTGTCCATCTATGAAGCCTCTAATAACTATGATGAAAGTCAGGACAAGACCCACGACATCCTAACAAAATTGAAAGCTATAAATGGAATCCTCTAGAAGCAAGGAGGCTCACTAAATCTAACTCGAACTGCAAGTGGTATCAACGAAGCGCTTGTTGATGACCCTGGTTACCTGTATCTGTATCATGAAAGATGTAGGCCAAATGTCGTCAATTCATGGAATGTACGAGCGTGCAAGGGGAACTTTAAAGCACAGAAATAAGCTTGAACTTGATAAAAAAGAAGAACATACTCACCTCATCTCTACTCAACTCAACTCAACTCAAGGATACTCAAAGATAATAAACACAGAAATACTCAACTCAGTTCAATATAAAAGCAACAATAAAGATGCATTATAAAGAAAGCTTTTAAAATAGTAGATAATAACTCAATGTATTAAAAATACAATAATAACTTTTTACTCTTATTTGGGAGATTCTCTAACCGACCACCATCACTATGAGCTATGTGATGATACATCGTCTCGTCCACGCTGTCTGAACTATCCTATACCTTTCAAAGTATAGGATATCCTCAACTAAGTGGATTCACTAAGTTATGCTTAAACGCAATAAGGAAACATCTACAAAGTATAACCCTTTACCCATGTTGGCATACATGGTTTAAGAGGACTTTGAGTTGTCTGAACTCGTCCCTATATCGGTGCTCAATACTACTCCCAATTATATAAATCATACTCCTATGTTTAAAATTCCCCATCCTCCTACTTTGAGATTATTTCTCAAAAGGGTCTCTTAAAAGAGATAGTCCTCAAAAACTTCTCATGAACTCATTTGGAAATCAAAGTTTCCTCTCATTTTAAATGTAAGACATTTACTCTTGGGACTTAGTTCCCATGTATTTATTTTGAAAGATGAAACTCAACTCTCCTCAACCTCATAATCAAGTCTTAAAACAAGTTTTAAAAGTTTGCAAGAAGACTTATCTAATGACTCACAAGAACTTCCTCGAATTTTACTGTTAACTCTATCTTGAATTTGAATTATGAATTCAAGAGTAATGAGTTGGATATGTGTGATATCTCAAGTATTAATAAAGATTTTAAGTGTGGATATCAAGTAGAGAACATAGGTATGATTTGAGGGAACACATGCGAAAAGAAGGATGGCAGAGTAGGGGAACTAGCGACCCTGGCGCACTGAGTGGTGCGGGACGCCAACCCCTAAACTTCAGAACCCCTTTCTTGGCACCCCACGCCAGCGCCCTTGGCGCATCTGGGTCGCACCGCCCCACCCTTTCCCTAGATCATTCCGACTAATTTTCTCTTTAATTTTCCAACCCAACCTCATCTAGATTCGAATGATTTCCTCCAAATTCATAGGTACGATTTGAATGATTTCCTCCAAATTCATCTAGATTCACCCAAAAGCCAATCATGTGATTTTTATCCATAATTTCGTTCTGGAGGTTGAATGATTTGAGTTCTTGAGGTTTTAGCTTCATTCATTGTTAATGAAGTCTTGTTGAGTTCTTGAGGTGAAGATCTCGCGAATGAGTGATTGTTTTGGTAGGTTTTGATCTAAGTGTGTTTAGTATATGAATCTAAGAGGATTTGGAGGAAATCATTTGAATCTATATGAGGTAGGGCTGGAAAATTGAAGAGAAAATTCCTCGTAATTGTCGCGCCCCGTTTTTCTTAAAACGGGTTTTGGTGCACGACCTAACAACTCTTTTGGGTTTCGGGTAGATAAAGAGTCGCCACCTAACGAATTAAGGTGTGTTAGGGCACCTATCTAACTTAACTAAGTCTAGTTAAGGTCAACGAACCAGAGATCGGGTAAGGGTTCAAGTTACCTCTAGGGGAAGGTGTTAAGCATCCCTCGAGGTCCACAAAGGTGGGTCCCGACCGTATCTCATGCAATATGTAGGGTTACAGATAGCAATTATGGTCACTTTATTTTTATTTATTTAATTAACATGCGAACTAGGTGATAACAATAAATAAACGTTTAAAATTATTTTAGTTAATTAATTACCTATGCATGCAAGACTAGGTGGAAATAAAATAAGTGTTAAACAAATAATAAGGAGATAAGCGAGAAGAAAGACAATTACACAAATAGATATACGAATAATTTTTTTTTTATTTAAGATACCCAAATATAACATAAAACACATAAAAAGGGGTAAAATGGGAAAGGAGACTCTAAAGGACTTTACGGATCAGCACCCGACTTTTTTTTTTTTTTTTCGATAGGCTTCCGTATAGGGATAGACAAAACCGAAGTTTGTCACTTTATGCCCGAGTCGGTGTCATCATATCCATAGGACCTAAACTGCCCCTACCCCACCATCGCATGCTTTCGTCTCTAAAAGGTGCCTAGCACTACCGCTTAATGTCCAAGAGGCATTGGACTGTTATTGGACTGGATTTAGACAAAATAAATTCTAATAGGCCCACCTAGACACCAAGTTAAAACAAATAGGACAACACTTAGCAGATAAGGTCTCATATCGGCCTCTTAAATTAGGTTATTAGCATGCTAACAAACACACATAATGGTGAAAGAATTTCATGCTAAGTGTGTGAGCATATAATCACATTAACAAGTATCAAAACAAATTAATTAAGGAGGGCAGAAAAACATTAATGCAGGACAATATTAACTAATTTTGAAGAGTGACATAACAGTAATCAGACTGCAGGCACAGTTTTAAAGCGATAGCAGATTTTATTAATTATTAGCACAGATTGGTTGAGAACTAGGGCAGAACTTATTTCAAACAGGGGGCAGATTTAATTTTAAACATGCTAAACATTATTTAATTGAAATTAGCGGTAGCCATTAAATCATGACATGAAGGGATTTTAGATTTCGAAAGGGGCGGAAAAAATAATTTCGAAGCAGAGTAATTATTTAGTTTCTTTAAGGAACATGAACAGAATTCGCAATTCAGAAGAAAAAAAATATTTGAGACAGTTTTAATCAAGACAGGTTATTTAAACAGTGGTATGCTGGAGCATATCAGATTATTCACAACTTATTTTAACCAGTTACAACATGCTAAAAAAAAAGATTATTTGAATAATGCAGAAATATCAACGGTGCGCAGGAAATACTCCTAGCAGGTTGTTTCAATTAATTAACATGCTGAAAGTATGATTTTAACATGCTGTTTATTATGTTAATTAAGGCCTAAAGACGTGATATCTAGGTAAACATGTGGCAATTAACATCCAAAACTATAGACATATTTAAAGATATAAGAATATTCAAAACCTATAGGCATGATTTTCTAAACCTCAAATAACGTACCAAGTCAAAATAAACAATATGATCATGATTTCTAAGTACAACATGCTGAAAAATTATTATTTGATCTAGTATGCATGATTCCAAGTATAAAATTTGTTTAAAACCTATAGGCATGATTTCTAAGCTATTTCTAGCATGAAACAGATTATTGAGCAATATATATATATATATATATATATATTCTTTTACCATTTTTATATATTTCACATAAATAAGGCAACTGGACAAGCACGTTAAAGTTAAAACACTTAGAATTATTAATATTATGCTAAGAGTGATATAAAGTCTTAAGATTTATTTAACGTTAAATATGCACCAATGTAGAATATGCTAACAACATTTAAGCAGTAAAGTATCAATCAAATCATATATATTTTTTTCTTCTAGTTAGACTTAGAGCGAGGAAAGAACAAACAATTAAATCACAATCCTATAGGCATGCTTTCTAACAAAATAGGTTAAGATAATCTAACAAGTAGCATGTAAATTCCCTCCCCCCTTAGACGATCCCCGAATATATATATGTAGAGTTAGAGTTTTTACAAATTATTACAAACCGAAACATAATTAAATATACAAAGCTTTGCTAAACAAATCCCACCCATGGCAACTCTTCAAAACTTCCCAAACTTTCTTGCAGGCCCTGCTAGATGATCAAAAGAAATACCATACAATATCGATACAATAAAGATATAACACATAGGCAAAGTTACACACATAAAACTCAACAATTATATAAAAACAGTAAACATAATATCACATATCCAAGAGGAGAAAAGACTAGCATCTATGCTTCCTTTATTCATTTTGATCATACAACAAACATACAATATTCATGATAGATGATGCAAGACGATTTTAAGCTAATGAAGGAAAACTAACCGACTATGAAGAATAGTTATCAGCAATGCAGACGAACTTAATTCAAATAGACCCGTACGCAGCAAAACAAAGTGGATAAGTACTCCTTAGAATTCACCGAAAAGTATTTCTAGAGAGTAGAGAGTATTTTTTCTTTTACTATTGTTAAATGTTTTTCCTCAGCCTCCGTCCGAATGCCATCAACTAGGGAAGGAGTCTCCTATTTATGGTTACTAAGTACGGGCAAATAAGGAAAAGAATAAAAGAGGATCAATTAAATATTTTCCTTAATTTATCCAAGCCAAAAAGGGAATTATTTTAATTGATTCTTACCAAATAAGGATAACCAAAACCAAGCAAAGAATTAAAAGATACAAAAGCAAAGATCGGTCAACATGTATAAGGAAAGCAAATATTTTACTATTACATTACTATAAACAGCCACATAAGTAACCATATTAATGCAAATATGCAATATCAATTAATAAAAAAAAAACTAACAAATAAAATTTGCAAAGGGTATATTACCTGCTTTAATTAATTCAACTTACTATAGACAGAGAGGTCCAGCAGCTTACACAGACTGAATTACAGGCACAACAAATAAAATTAATAATGTAGGAATTCCAAATCACGATGAAAAGGGCAATTTAACTAGATTGACAGATTTAAGGGATCTTTAACAGGAACAAATATCAAATCAATAATTACATGGATTGAGGCGTCATTTATGCTAAAATCGAACTCACAATATTTTCCAACTAATCCGCAATCAACTAAGACTAAAATCATGATTTTACCATATAGAAATTAGCAAACGGAAATCATGCCCTAATAAAGTATTATCAACATGCAAGGAATGTGCATACAATTTGCTAGAGCAACCTTCTTTACAGCAAGTGTACTAAGATACTATTCACAAAAAAAAATAATTAGAACTTAGCATATCATAATAGAAGTGATGAGCACGAATTTGAACAGAAAGTTGCAACCTAAACATGCTTTCTAAGAATCACCCTCATAACAATCATACAAACCAAACAGCCAACAAACAAAGTAGTATGATACTGACATTTCAATAAAAGCAAACCAAATAATTAATAAACGGGCTCTAAAGAAAATCGAAAAACTTAATCGGATGGATTTGTTGATCTATCTTTTTTAGACCACTCGAAATCTGCAACCGGAGCAACATCATTTGTTGTCGTCGTCCATAGCTGTTTGCTGGACTAGGAGAGGGACGGATCTGTTGAGATTCGTTTTCAATAGACCCCTCAACTCCTTGAGCTTTATCGGAAACTGTTGCTGCTAGCTGGAGGAGAGAGAAGGCCGAGGAGCTGCTGCATGTGGCCTTTGCTGCTGATGGCATTGTTAGCCGGAGCTATCGCCGGCGACTGTTGGTCTCCTGGGCTCTCGCCGGTCTGCTGTTGCTGTCGGTTGGAGCTGTTGTTGCTTCCAGCTGGAGCTGCTGCCGCTTTCGCTAGCTGCTGCTGGCTGGCTTGTCATCGGCTGGAGCTGCTGCTCGTCGTGACTGCTTGTTGGCGGTCGGCTGGCTGTTGTTGCTCCAATGCTTGCCAAGGCTCGCCATCCAGACCTTTCCGGGCACTTGCTTTGGGAGAGAGTATAAAAGAGCATGAGAGAGTTTTTGAAAAACTTTTGAAAATATTAATTTTGTAAAATTAATGTCAAAACTTTGACTGTGGTACAATTTGAGACTTTACAACATCTGACTCAACTGCGTTCCAAATTTCAATTCCAGTAGCACTTCTGTCATTCTGATTTTTGTCGTAGATTGTAGCTTGATTGATGTGAATTTTTGAGAGAATCTACCCTAGTCTTGATTTGCACGGAAATGCCTATTGAAGAATTTTTGAGACCCCTAAAAAATTCTGCCCCAGTATCATTTTGTAGGAATTTTTGAGTCCTTCTCAAAAATTCTGCCCAGTGTCACAATCAAAAATGGGAAAATGAAATTTTATTTATGGTAAGACCGAACTCCATAGGAGCGCCTGCGTATCCCCTCTTAAACGGGAATCAGGTCTGACGTAGTTCCAAATTACAAAGTAAGAGTGCATGAAACAAACTTAGATGTAATATCTCTTCACAACATCTGAATTGATAGGTTTGGGCCAAACTTCTCCATCCATTTCTGCAAGTATGAGAGCACCTCCTGTCAATACCCAAGAGACTAGGTATGGACCTTGCTAGTTCGGTGAGAATTTACCCTTTGCTTCATCCTGATTTGGAAAAATCCATTTTAAAACCAGTTGTCCAGGTGAGAAATGTCTGGGTCTAACCTTCTTGTTGAAAGCTCTGGCTATTCTATTTTGATAGAGCTGACCATGACAAACGGCGTTAATCCTCCTTCCATCTATTAATACCAGATTCTCCAACCGAGATTGAATCCATTTAGCATCACTCAGTTCTGCTTCTTAAATAATCCTTAAAGATGGTATCTCTACTTCAGCAGGTATCACAGCTTCATTACCATACACCAAAATATAAAGTGTAGCCCCAGTAGAAGTTTTAATAGTGGTACGATATCCTAACAATGCAAAAGGTAGCTTCTCATGCTAATGTTTGTGGTTATCGATCATTTTTCGCAATATCCTCTTGATGTTCTTATTTGCAGCTTCGACCGCTCCATTCATCTGTGGTCTGTATGCTGTAGAATTTTGATGGTTGATCTTGAACTTCTCACACAATGACCTCATCAAATCACTATTTAGGTTGGTTCCGTTATCAGTGATGATTGACTCAGGAATCCTGAACCTACAGATGATATTATTTTTGACAAAATCATCCACAACCTTCTTTGTCACTGATTTATGAGATATGGCTTCGACCCATTTGGTGAAGTAATCGATTGCAACCAGAATGAATCTATGTCCATTGGATGCTGTTAGCTCGATTGGACCAATGACGTCCATGCCCCAAGCTGCGAAGGGCCAAGGTGAACTGGTAACATGGAGTTCGTTGGGAGGAACTCGAATCATATCCGCATGAGTTTGACATCGGTGACATTTCTGAACATAGTGAATACAGTCCGTCTCCATGGTTAACCAAAAATATCCCGACCTCAAAATCTTCTCCGCCAACGTAAAATCGTTTATATGAGGACCACATGTTCCCACATGAATCTCTTCAATCAATTTGCTAGCTTCTCTAGCTTTGACGCACCTTAGCAACCTCAAGTCGGGAGTCCTCCTATAAAGGATTTCTCCACTTAGAAATAACTGATTTGCTAACCTCCGAATTGTACGCTTTTGTACACTTGTTGCATATTTTGTATACTTACCATTCTTCAAATACTCTCGTATGTCATTGTACCAAGGCTTTCCATCATGCTTCTCTTCAACATGAAAGCAATATGCTGGTTGATCATATATGTGGATACGAATAGGATCAATATAATTATGATCAGGATGTTGAATCATGGAAGACAAAGTGGCTAATGCATCTGCAAATTCATTCTGGATCCTTGGCACATGCATGAATTCTGTCTTGATGAACCTCTTGCATAACCTATGCACACACTCTAAGTATGGTAACAACTTCCGATTCTTGGTAGCCCATTCACCTCGAACCTGATGAATCAATATGTCTGAATCTCCTATTATTAGCATTTCTCGGACATCCAAATCGATAGCACGTCGAAGCCCTAATATGCAAGCTTCGTACTCGGCCATATTATTTGAACAAAAGAACCTGAGCTTTGCTGATACCGGATAGTGTTGTCCAGTTGGTGAAATCAAAACGGCTCCAATGCCAGATCCACTCAAATTCTTAGCTCCATCGAAGAACATCCTCCAACTATCATATTCTTTAGAAATATCCTCCCCTACAAAAGCTACTTCTTCATTTGGAAAGTAAGTCTTCAATGGTCTATAATCATCATCTACGGGGTTTTTCGCCATATGATCCGCTAATGCTTGGGCCTTCACTGCTTTTTGGGTAACATATACTATGTCAAATTCGCTCAATAGTATCTGCCACTTAGCTAATTTTCCTGTAGGCATGGGCTTCTGAAAATATACTTCAAAGGATCCATCCTCGATATCAGATAAGTAGTGTGCGAAGACATGTAGTGCCGCAACTTCTGGGTGACCCAAGTCAAAGCGCAACAGGTACGCTCCAATAGAGAGTATTGAGCTTCATATGATGTGAACTTCTTGCTCATGTAATATATCGCCTGCTCCTTCTTTCTTGTTTCATCATGCTACCCCAAAATGCAGCTAAAAGCGTTATCCAACACCGATATATACAACAATAAGGGTCTACCATATTCCGGTGGAACCAATACAGGAGGGTTGGATAAATAATCTTTGATCTTGTTAAATGCCTGTTGATATTCGTCTGTCCATTTTACCACAACATCCTTCTTCAACAGCTTGAAAATAGGCTCACAAATAACAGTGGATTGGGCTATGAAACGACTGATGTAATTTAGTCGTCCCAGAAAACTCATTACCTCCTTCTTACTCTTCGGCGGAGGTAGATCACAAATGGCCTTGATTTTCAATGGATCCAATTCAATACCTCAGCGGCTGACAATAAAACCCAAAAGCTTTCCAGCAGGAACCCCAAAGATGCACTTTGCAGGAATCAACTTCAGGTTATACTTGTGTAATCTGGCAAAGAACTTTCGCAGATCATTTAGATGATTTGAATCCTTCTTTGATTTGATGATGACGTCATCCACATAAACTTCAATTTCCTTGTGGATCATGTCATGAAATAGGGTTGTCATTGCCCTCATGTATGTAGCCCCAGCATTCTTCAACCCAAAAGGCATTACCATGTAGTGGTAGACACCCCATGGTGTGATGAAAGCAGTCTTCTCAGCATCATCCTTGTGCATCTCGATTTGATGATAACCGGAGAAGCAATCCACAAATGATTGTGCTTCATGCTTAGCACAGTTGTCAATCAAGATGTGTATGCTGGGCAATGGAAAATTATCCTTAGGACTAGCTTTGTTGAGATCCCGATAATCTACACAAACTCTAACTTTCCCATCTTTTTTGGGAACTGGAACGACATTTGCAAGCCAGGTTGGATACTTCGTCACTTGAAGGATTCCAGCATCAAATTGCTTTGATATTTCTTCTTTGATTTTCAAACTTAACTCGAGCTTGCATTTTCGGAGCTTCTGCTTCATAGGAGGGCAAGCTGGATCAGTAGGCAATCGGTGAGCAACTATTGAGGTACTTAGCCCTGTCATATCTACGTAGGACCAAGCGAAAATATCATTATTCTCTATGAGGCACCTGATGTACTCTTTCTTGTCATCTTTCGTCATATGGATGCTAACTCGGTCTCTTGTACTACCTCTGAATTTCCCAGATTTACTACCTCTGTTTCTGCTAAATTTGGATTAGGTTTCTCCTCGAAATTTTCAACATTTCTGATTAACTCTTCGAGGACCTCATTTTCCTCAACTTCTTCTAAGTCATTAATGTTACATTGTGCAGTCTCATTACATGCCATAGTCTCAGATTCAACATTTTTATAATAGGTTTTGTTGGAAAATGAATAAAGCACAAAATAAATATAGGATATTAGATAGATGGAACAAAAAACTTTATTGATTAAAACTTCAAGAGTTTCAGAATACTAGCATTTGAAAACAATAATAATGAACTTGGAAATTAAAAACTGTTTATTGAAAATTTATTCAGAAATTTCCTAGAAAATCTTCCAAGGCTACCTAGATGCTCGACGAGGTCTGGATGGAGTCAAGGTCCAAATGTTGGTGCTGATCTTCGCTTCCTTGCTTTCTCTTGGGTTTCCTTTCTCCTCCTCGACGTTGCAGCCTTCTCCTTCCTCTTTGGTCAGAGACAAACCCTTCAAATCTTCCTGAAGTCCATCAGTTATACCGCCCATGAAACCTGCTGATCTGAATGACTGGTGCAACGGTGGTATCGATTTCTTCAATGGGTAATAGTACCCATCTCTAGGTGGTTGCCAATCAAGCCACTCCTCCGTGGTATATTTGTATCCCAGGCCAAAGGTGGTTGAGTGACGAACATGCTGTATAGGTTCAACTATACCTTGTAGATTAGTTCCTAAACCTTTTCCGAGCTTGAAACCAAACCAGGCCATCATGTCTATGATCTTCTGGCTGAACCAAGGTTGTACTTTGATGTTGCCAACAAGCTCAACAGTATGATACATTTCCCCATCCAGATGACCCCTTCCTTCTATTGTATATACCGGATGTCCCTTTTTCCCGTGGTCTACGACCTCTTCATGATCCCATTCAAACTTCAAACATTGATGAAGAGTGGAGGGAACCACTCCAGCCATGTGAATCCAAGGACGACCCAACAATAGGTTATACGAGGATGGAATGCCCAAGACCTGAAAGGTTATCGAAAAAGTCGCAGGACCAATAAGCATGTCGAGGGTTATTTCCCCAATGGTACCCCTTTGAGAGCCATGAAATTCTCTCACATTCATCTGCCAAGTTTGGATATTTGCACTATCCACGCCCAGTCTTGTTAACGTGCCCAGAGGGCAAATATTCAAAACAACACCTGAATCCACCAAAGCTTTGGTGATAACCTTGTCCTGATATTGAATTGAACTGTACAAAGCCCGATTGTGGGCTGTTCCTTCAACTGGCAACTCATCTTCGTGAAAGGATATTCTGTATGCATCAAAGACCTGCTCGACCATTTGGGCTACTTCTCCATGAGTGATGCTAGATGGGACATATGCTTTACCCAGGACCTTCAAAAGAGCGTTCCGATGAGTTTCGAAAGACTGCAACAAAGACAGGATTGATATTTGAGATGGAGTTTTACTCAATCGCTCAACAATGGAGTACTCTTTAGCTTGCACCTTCTTCCAAATACCTTGGTCTTCAAGCTCAACAATTGGCGTCTTGGATTTGCTGGAACTACCCTGTACCAAATTTTCAGAAGTGTAAATCCTTCCTGATCTGGTCACTTCTACTGTAGTGTCTGCTTCTTCCACCTTTGCTTTTTCTTTTCTGTAGTTCTATGGGACGGCGTGGGTATCATATTGTACCGGAGAAGGTGCTGTACAAATGGTGAATGGAGGCTTGGGCTTGGCAACTTCAACCTCAAAAGGAGCGCGCCTCTGCACTACAATTGGCGTTTGGGCGACAACAGTTATTGTTTCTTCTGGATCGCGGGCCCAAATGGATTGCTCCCAATCTGAAGTATCATCGACTTCTACCATGTTGACTTGATGGTTAGGAAAAGGGTTATTTGCAACATTTGGCATCAGGTCTTTGAGCTGGATGGCCTTTGTATCAATCAACATCTGCACCTTATCTTTTAAGGCTCTGCAAACTGCAGTAGTATGACCTTTCATCCCGGAATGGTAGGCACAAACCTTGTTGGGGTCATACCATTTTGCGCGAACATCCACAGGTAACGCAGGAACTAGGGTCACAGAGCGCGCTTCTTTCAGTCTTTCATAAAGTTGGGCTATTGGCTCAGCCAGAGGAGTGTAGTTTTTTGCTGGTCTTTTTTCATATGGAGGTCTGTTTCGGTAGTTTGGAGTTTGAGTAGGCGGTGGCGTTTGGAAGTAAGTTGGCTGGGCATTATAGACGAGATAAGAAACTGGTTGATATTAGGGAGGAGCATTTTGATAATATGTAGGTGTGGGATGGGGAGATGTAGGTGGTGGAGCTGAAGGGTATGGAGTTTGATAATACGGGGATGGAGATGGGGTTGTTGCTTGGTACTTATACAGGGTTTTGGTTCCCTGAGCCATCATGACCATTCCTGTTTTCTTCCAATTTTCTGACATTCCACCGGACTGCAGAGCTTTATTAGTGGCTTGTAAGGCCTCTAAGTTGATGATAATTCCATTTCTTATGCCCTTTTCAATCCTTTCGCCTAGTTTGATAATTTCGGCAAAACTCTTCTCAGCCACCAGCATCATCCTATCATAATACTGTGGTTCTTGGGCACGGATGAAATAGTCTTTCATCTGAGATTCCTCCATAGGAGGTCTGGCTCTAGCTGCCTTAGACCTCCATCTTATGGCATACTCCCTGAAGGATTCGCTGGGCTTCTTCTTCAGGTTTTGGATGTAAAACCAATCAAGTGCATTTTCTATGTTAAATCCAAACCTATTCATGAAGTCAGTCGCCATATCCACCCACTCAACCCATTTCCGAGGATCTTGTTCAATGTACCATGATAGAGCCTCCCCTGTGAGACTCCTCATAAACAGCTTTATGAGTATCATCTCATCTCTTCCTATCGCTACAAGTTTGTCATAGTACATCCGCAAATTAGCTTTAGGATCTCCCATGCCATTAAACATTTCAAACTTTGGAAGCTTGTATCCTTCCGATAATTTTACGTCAGGATGCATGCACAAATCCTCGTAATTCAAACCTCCTAACCTCTTACTTCCTTCCACATGCTGCACTCTATTGGCCAAGCTATCTAGTTTCTTGGTCAAGTTTTTAATCAGAATGTCCTTTTGGAAGGACTCTGATTTATGGTAGTTATGCGCCACGGGAGCAGTTTCCACGTATATGGGATTGATATTATTGTTTCCCGGAGCATACAAAGGATTTGTATTTGGAATTGGTTCTGGGATGGTTGGTTTGGTTTGTTGGTGGTAATGGTAAAAAGGAATTTGAGTATTTTGGGTATGAGGTGGTATATTTGGATGAGTTGGTTCGGGTCGGGACATGTAGATCGAAGGGTTGTTTGGTAAAGTTGTTTGGTTAAAGTGGGGAGGATTGTCTAAATTTTCCCCAAAATAGGTTCCAAGAGAAATAGACAACTTGGCCAAATCGGGCATATTTGCCACTTCTTCTTCTAATTCCAAAATCTTGCGCTCCAGTCTAAAAACCAGATTATTCTGAAGTTGATCTCCCTCAGAATTTTCTCCCCTTTCATTGCTGCTGTTGTTGTCAACCATTTTGCCTTTGTCTATATAGCTAGTTCTCTGAGAAGGAGGAGAAGGGGGGGGGTCCCTTTTGATCTTGTATGTGCCAGGGTGAAGAACAAATCAACCTTAGGAATGGGAAAAACAATACAATCAACAGAAAACAGTGTTAGGAGGTTAGAGTAAATAAGAATAATAACACATTGTTTGAAATAAACACCCTAATGCAAAGGACCTCGTTGAGCCAGAGGTATGCCTAAGACGACATATAAGTGATGCATAATGATTAATTTAAGCCTTATTTGCCAATTGGAGTTTAGAGTTAGAGAAAAAAAAAACTTCATATATTGAATAATCTCAATTTCATTACATCAGACTAAAAATAAACTAGATGGCTAGGGATAACATGGAAAATAGAAATCCTAAAATCAATGCTAGTCTTCAATGTTGGGCACGATCTGCTGCTTCATTTCAGGAGTGATCTCGTAGTTGTTGCTGAGAAGGTTGCGAGCCCATCTTTTCTCTCTCTCATCACCAAAGCCCGGAATGCCATCCTTGCTCAAATCTGCATGCTCTGCATCCTCAAAAAGCCATACATAATATTCAGGCGTGCAGAAAGGTCGATACACTTGAACATCAATAGTCACTATTCTCTCCCACCTTCGCAGTATGGTGCCTACTCGTGGTATTTCTGGCCCAAAGTCATACCCATAGTGGCTCATATGGGATCATAGAGGTATCATCTGTATTTGTCTAAATTGTCGGAGGACTCGGAGTGGTGCATATGGTTGTACACCATTTAAACCAATAAGCCCAATGAAGTAAAGTTCATTACCCCTTATAATGGCACGACGAGGCTTTAACCAGTAATACTTCCATTGAATTTGGCTGGCTGAACGTTCTCTCAAGTATGCAAACCAGTCCTCCGTTCCTACAGGGGCAACAAAATATTTCATCCTTGAAGTATGATTGATGATTTTATTCCCCATACTCCCTCTAATAATGTCTACCATATTAGCCCTTTGATAAAAGTGCTCCACAGCCCAGAGTTGCAGTAAGAAGTTACACCCCTCGAAATATCTTTTGCCTATAGTACACTTAGTCAGTGCCCTTATGATTTCTGCCAGTATCATAGGAACTATGGTCTTTTTGCCTCGAGCCAACATTCGGACCACATAACTTAGGCTAGTGTAGATTTTTCCCTTTTCCATAGGGAGAACTAATGAGCCTAAGATTGCGACGGCGAATGCATTAAGACGGTATCTTTCCTATTTTGCCGAAGAACAAGCGAATTCTCTAGTAACGTTTTCATAGCCCTCTTCGTCTCCAAAGCGTGCATATAAGAATTCTAAAGAAATCCATCCCTCTTCCAGACATAGCAGACTCGGATTATGACACATGCCCATTTGTTTCAAAAAAGATCTTGGTGTTGGCTTGTGTGGAACAATCATTTTCCGCTCTTTTTAAGGGAGACCGAGAAACCCACCAATCTCTTCAATAGTCAGGGTTAGTTCAAAATCCTTAAATTTGAAGACCAATCTCTCGAAATCCCAAAATTTCAACAGTGCTTTGATCAAATGACGATCTGACTCGACAGAGATTAAAGCAATAAGGCCACCTAGTAGTTCGTTTGTTTCTAACTCTCGATTCTTCTTAATATCCCTCCACCAGACCTTCAGGGTAGGATTCACTTTGACCACCATTTGTGTGTTGGGGAAATGAGGATAGGCCATGCCTCTGCAAAACAAATAGACAAATTCTAAATTCCATTTTGGCAAATTTGGCTTAACTTAATTATTATGACCACATTGACACATAAATATGCAATTTGTCTAAAAGGTGTTAGGGCCCTTTAGACGATATGGTAGCTACTAAATATACGGATTGACACCAAGGGTCAAACCACCTAGGGCTTCTGCAGCATGTATGACCTCAATAAGGTTTTCTAAGAGTGGGCTTGACACGGACTAGAGAGGAATTCTATGCGAGAAGGCTCGTGGTTTTTCGGTAGTAAAACTATTCGTTTCGTCCACGCATGTACTGACTCTCTATAATTAGGTGTTTGAAAAAATTGGAGTAGTTGTGAGAAGTGCAAAGGCACGACATCACAATAACAAAATAAAATAAAAAAAAAAGATGGTCCCAATTTGGGGAAGTATGAACAGAATGACAGTTTTATCAAAGCGGTAAATATTTAGCAAGTAGTTGAAAAAGCGGTAACACATAAACAGTTTTAAGGAAAGCGATAAATAAATAAATACATAAATACAGACAAACAAAAATCAAACAAATAAGGGAAAGGAATAAGGGTGAAACATGGAAATAAACAACTAAGGAATGGGGAAAGGGACTAAACAAAAATAGATCTATATAAGAAAAGCAAATAAACATGGAAACCAAATAGCAACTAACATGGTAAAAATCAAATAAACAATGAAACAATCTAAGAAAAATCCACATAAAGCACAAAACACATAATGGTTTGAACCTAAAATCCCCAGCGGAGTCGCCATTCTGTTGCGCCCCGTTTTTCTCAAAACAGGTTTTGGTGCACGATTTAACAACTCTTTTGGATTTCGGGTAGATGAAGAGTCGCCACCTAACAAATTAAGGTGCGTTAGGGCACCTATCTGACTTAACTAAGTCTAGCTAAGGTCAACGAACCAGAGATCGGGTAAGGGTTCAAGTTACCTCGAGGGGAAGGTGTTAACCATCCCTCGAGGTCCACAAAGATGGGTCTCGACCGTATCTCATGTAATATGTGGGGTTACAGATAGCAATTATGGTCACTCCATTTTTATTTATTTAATTAACATGCAAATTAGGTGATAACGATAAATAAACGTTTAAAATTATTTTAGTTAATTAATTACCTATGCATGCAAGACTAGGTGGAAATAAAATAGATGTTAAACAAATAATGAGGAGATAAGCGAGATGAAAGAAAATTACACAAATAGATATACGAATAATTTTTTTTTTATTTAAGCTACCCAAATATAATATAAAACACATAAAAATGGGTAAAATGGGAAAAGAGACTCTAAAGGACTTTACGAATCAGCACTCGACTTTTATTTATTTATTTTTTCGATAGGCTTCCGTATAGGGACAAACAAAACCGAAGTTTGTCACTTTATGCCCAAGTCGGTGTCATCATATCCATATGACCTAAATTACCCCTACCCCTCTAAAAGGTGTCTAGTGCTCCCGCTTAATGTCCAAAAGACATTGGACTGTTATTGGACTGGTTTTAGACAAAATAAATCCTAATAGGCCCACCTAGACACCAAGTTAAAACAAATAGGACAACACTTAGCAGATAAGGTCTCATATTGGCCTCTTAAATTAGGTTATTAGCATGCTAACAAACACACATAATGGTGAAAGGATTTCATGCTAAGTGTGTGAGCATATAATTACATTAACAAGTATTAAAATAAATTAATTAAGGAGGACAGAAAAACATTAATGCAGGACAATATTAACTAATTTTGAAGAGTGACATAACAGTAATCAGACTGCAGGCACAGTTTTAAAGCGATAGCAGATTTTATTAATTATTAGCACAGATTGGTTGAGAACTAGGGCAGAACTTATTTCAAACAGGGGGCAGATTTAATTTTAAACATGCTAAACATTATTTAACTGAAATTAGCGGTAGCCATTAAATCATGACATGAAGGGATTTTAGATTTCGAAAGGGGCGGAAAAAATAATTTCGAAGCAGAGTAATTATTTAGTTTCTTTAAGGAACATGAACAGAATTCGCAATTCAGAAAAAAAAAAATATTTGAGACAGTTTTAATCAAGACAGGTTATTTAAACAGTGGTATGCTGGAGCATATCAGATTATTCACAACTTATTTTAACCAGTTACAACATGCTAAAAAAAAAGATTATTTGAATAATGCAGAAATATCAACGGTGCGCAGGAAATACTCCTAGCAGGTTGTTTCAATTAATTAACATGCTGAAAGTATGATTTTAACATGCTGTTTATTATGTTAATTAAGGCCTAAAGACGTGATATCTAGGTAAACATGTGGCAATTAACATCCAAAACTATAGACATATTTAAAGATATAAGAATATTCAAAACCTATAGGCATGATTTTCTAAACCTCAAATAATGTACCAAGTCAAAATAAACAATATGATCATGATTTCTAAGTACAACATGCTGAAAAATTATTATTTGATCTAGTATGCATGATTCCAAGTATAAAATTTGTTTAAAACCTATAGGCATGATTTCTAAGCTATTTCTAGCATGAAACAGATTATTGAGCAATATATATATATATATATATATATATTCTTTTACCATTTTTATATATTTCACATAAATAAGACAACTAGACAAGCACGTTAAAGTCAAAACACTTAGAATTATTAATATTATGCTAAGAGTGATATAAAGTCTTAAGATTTATTTAACGTTAAATATGCACCAATGTAGAATATGCTAACAACATTTAAGCAGTAAAGTATCAACCAAATCATATATTTTTTTTTCTTCTAATTAGACTTAGAGCGAGGAAAGAACAAACAATTAAATCACAATCCTATAGGCATGCTTTCTAACAAAGTAGGTTAAGATAATCTAACAAGTAGCATGTAAATTCCCTCCCCCCTTAGACGATCCCCTAATATATATATGTAGAGTTAGAGATTTTTACAAATTATTACAAACCGAAACATAATTAAATATACAAAGCTTTGCTAAACAAATCCCACCCATGGCAACTCTTCAAAACTTCCCAAACTTTCTTGCAGGCCCTGCTAGATGATCAAAAGAAATACCATACAATATCGATACAATAAAGATATAACATATAGGCAGAGTTACACACATAAAACTCAACAATTATATAAAAACAGTAAACATAATATCACATATCCAAGAGGAGAAAAGACTAACCTGTATGCTTCCTTTATTCATTTTGATCATACAACAAACATACAATATTCATGATAGATGATGCAAGACGATTTTAAATTAATGAAGGAAAACTAATCGATTATGCAGAATAGTTATCAGCAATGCAGACGAACTTAATTCAAATAGACCCGTACGCAGCAAAACAAAATGGATAAGTACTCCTTAGAATTCACCGAAAAGTATTTCTAGAGAGTAGAGAGTATTTTTTCTTTTACTATTGTTAAATGTTTTTCCTCAGCCTCCGTCCGAATGCCAACAACTAGGGAAGGAGTCTCCTATTTATGGTTACTAAGTACGGGCAAATAAGGAAAAGAATAAAAGAGGATCAATTAAATATTTTCCTTAATTTATCCGAGCCAAAAAGGGAATTATTTTAATTGATTCTTACCAAATAAGGATAACCAAAACCAAGCAAAGAATTAAAAGATACAAAAGCAAAGATCGGTCAACATGTATAAGGAAAGCAAATATTTTACTATTACATTACTATAAAAAACCACATAAGTAACCATGTTAATGCAAATATGCAATATCAATTGATAAAAAAAAACTAACAAATAAAATTTGCAAAGGGTATATTACCTGCTTTAATTAATTCAACTTACTATAGACAGAGAGGTCCAACAGCTTACACAGACTGAATTACAGGCACAACAAATAAAATTAATAATGTAGGAATTCCAAATCACGGTGAAAAGGGCAATTTAACTAGATTGACAGATTTAAGGGATCTTTAACAGGAACAAATATCAAATCAATAATTACATGGATTGAGGCGTCATTTATGCTAAAATCGAACTCACAATATTTTCCAACTAATCCGCAATCAACTAAGACTAAAATCATGATTTTACCATATAGAAATTAGCAAACGGAAATCATGCCCTAATAAAGTATTATCAACATGCAAAGAATGTGCATACAATCTGCTAGAGCAACCTTCTTTACATCAAGCGTACTAAGATACTATTCACAAAAAAAAAATTAGAACTTAGCATACCATAATAGAAGTGATGAGCATGAATTTGAACAGAAAGTTGCAACCTAAACATGCTTTCTAAGAATCACCCGCATAACAATCATACAAACTAAATAGCCAACAAACAAAGTAGTGTGATACTGACATTTCAATAAAAGCAAACCAAATAATTAATATACGGGTTCTAAAGAAAATTGAAAAACTTACTCGGATGGATCTGTTGATCCATCTTTTTTAAACCACTTGAAATCTGCAACCGGAGCAACATCATTTGTTGTCGTCGTCCATAGCTGCTTTCCAGACTAGGAGAGGGACGGATCTGTTGAGATTCATTTTCAATCGACCCTTCAACTCCTTGAGCTTTGCCGGAAACTGCTGCTGCTAGCTGGAGGAGAGAGAAGGCTGAAGAGCTGCTGCATGTGGCCTTCGCTGCTGATGGCATTGTTGGCCAGAGCTATCGCCAGCGGCTGCTGGTCTCTTGGGCTCTCACCGGTCTGTTGTTGCTGTCGGTTGGAGCTGTTGTTGCTTTCGGCTAGAGCTGCTGCCGCTTTCGCCAGCGGCTGCTGGCTGGCTTGTCATCGGCTGGAGCTGCTACTCGCCGTGACTGCTTGTTAGCGGTCGGCTGGCTGTTGTTGATCCGGTGCTTGCCGAGGTTCGCTGCTGGCCGGAGCAAGGATGAGAGAAAGAGAAAGCGGCAAAGGGAGAAGAGAGGAGAAGGGAGGACGGCGCCGGGGCTACTGCTGGCCGGAGTAGCTGTTGCTACTGGTTGCCGCCGCTGGTTGAGAGAGAGAGGAGCGGAAAAAGAATGAAGTGTTTTAGGGTTTAGATCTTTTAGACTTAAAATAGGAAAAGGGAGAATTCAATCTCGGCCGCCAAAATAATCCAAGATGGGCGGTCGGGATTGCATAGAATGAGATTAACGGTTAGGATTAGAGATAGAGTTTAAGAATTGAATTGGAATGGCCAAAATTGAAATAAAATTTGGCCAGAATTGAAATAAAAGTAGCTATAATTGAAATAAGAATTTGAATTGAATAGGCTAGAATTAAAAGGAATTTGAATAGAGTAAGCTAAAATTTAAATGATTTAAGGGAAGAAGAATAAAATGCTATTCAATTAATAAAATACTACATATATCATAATATTTTCATATAAATTATATACGTTTAAATCTTAAAACATTTGAGGAAAGTAATTACTCCGAGCTTAACTATTGATAAAAATATAATAATAAAATAATTATAATAATTTTTGAAATCATGCGTACTAAAATATATAATTTTAAGATGAAATTGATTAAAATTTTAAACTAGAAATATATTTTAAAAAATACATATTTAATCGAATAGCATTCCAAAAATGGTTAAAGGTCAGTCAAAATTGGGTGTCAACAGTAATGATCTGGGGACAAGGTGGCGCGACGCGCCCAGATGCGCCAAGGGGGCCAGCGTGGGGTTCCTGCAGTGTGCCAGGGAAAGGGTTATGAAGTTCAGGGACTGGAGCCCCGCGCCACTCAGTGCGCCAGGGTCGCCAGGTCCCCTACTCCTCTGCCCTTCTTTCCGTTTGAGTTCTATTAAATCATGTCATCAACCACTTCTTGATTTTTACTATCCAAAATACATCTAATAAATTCTATATATCATAATCATGATACTTGAATTCATAATTCAAATTCGAGGTAGAGTTGAGAGTAAAGTTTGAGAAAGTCCATTTGAGTCTTTTCGAGGAATCTTCTAGAATTACTTATAATTGTTTCAAGATTCGAGTAAGTGAGTATGAGAATGATGAGAGTGTATTCATGAGCCTACATTATTATTGTGATTCTTGAGTCGAATCATTCATGCCCATAAATTCCGCATGAACTCCATAAATTGAGTATCCTTGAGAGGAGTAGTATCTTCGAGTTCTAAGTTCTTGAGTATTGAGTTCCTAATCCTTTTTGAAAATATATTTCATAATTATGGATTACCATATGCTTTACATGGAGGTCCTTGAGTTGAGTCAGTCATGCCCATAATTCCGCATGAACCCTATGAGTCAAGCATTCTTGAGATGAATAGTATCATTGAGTCCTTGAGTTCTGGAGTTATTGAGTTTCTAGTATTGAGTTCTATATATGGTTATTGAAACTCTTGAATTGAGTCGTTTACGTCCATAATTCGACATGAACCCTACTTTGAGAAGTCTTTTAAAATTATTTATAATTTGTTCAAAGAGTTGAGTAAATTAGTATGAGGATAAGGAGAGTCGAGTTTCATTTTTTAAAAATGAATATAAGGGAACTAAGTAGGCGTTTGTTCATGCGATACCATATCACGATAAAATCATGAGATGGAATCAACGTTTGGACATGCGATTTTACGTTGATTTCATCTCATGATTTCATATCATGAGATGTTATTCCATATTCTCCAAAAACCTGAGAATTTCATATCATGATTTAAGATATTTTTAATACAAAAATTGATCCACAAGTTTATATTTTGTTAAAACAACCCCACATTTATATCTACTGCATTTATTTTATATGTAAATAAAATTTATAATGACATCATTAATTTTTAAAATTTATTATTCTCACAGATATATAGTAACTTTAACTCACACCAACCGATTGCTGAGTAATATTAAAGACTAGTACACTACAATTTATGTTCAATTTTTTTTTATTGAATTAAATTTTGATGAATTAAAGTTAGATGAAACAATTACTTAAGTGGAGAACAAATAGTTTTGTAATAATTTAATATGCGATTTTATATTTTTTTGTTTATTTGGTAAGATTGAACAAACAATTGGGGCTATTTTAATAGTTTTACAACTTATGGGATTCTTATGTTTATGAGAAAATACACAACACAAAAAATCCAAATTGCATGTCCAAACAAAACTTCAATTTCATCTCATAATTCCATATTATGATATCATATCATGATACCATATCGCATGGCCAAACAGACCCTAAGTATTTCCAAGAGTAAATGGTTTGCATTTAAGATGAGAGGAAACTTTGATTTCTAAATGAGCTCATGAGGAGTTTTGAGCACTATCTCTCTTAAGAGAAGCTTTTGAATAATCTCAAAGTTTGAGGATGAGGAAATGTTTTTAAACATATGAGTATGAGTTATATTATTGGGAGTAGTATTGAGCGCTGATATGGGGACGAGTTCAGACAACTCAAAGTCCTCATAAATCATGTATGTCAACAAGGGTAAAGGGTCATACTTTTTAAATAATTGCTTATTGCTTTTTAAGCATAGCTTAGTGGATCCACTTAGTTGAGGATGTCTTATACTCCGCAAAGTATAAGACAGTTCTGGCAGCATGGGCAAGGCGTTGTATAATTACATAGCTCATAGTGATGTTCTCAGTTAGAGAATCTCCCAAATAAGAGTTATTATTGTATTTTTACATACAATTGAGTTATTATCCAATGTTTTAAAAGCTTTCCATATAGTGCATCTTTTATTGTTACTTTATCCATGAGTATCTTGAGTTGAGTACCTTTGAGTTGAGTATCTTCGAATTGAGTATCTTATCTTTGAGTTGAGTATCTTATCCTTGAGTTGAGTATCCTATCGTTGAGTGGAGTTGAGTTAAGTTGACTTGAGTGAGTTTGAGAAGAGGTAAGTATGTTTCTTTTCTATTTGTTCAAGCTTTGTTTATGTTTTAGAATTTCTCTTACATGCCCGTACATTTCATGTACTGACGTCATTAGGCCTACATCTTTTATGATGCAGATACATGTATTTAGGGTCATCAACAGACGCTTTGTTGATAGCACTTGCAGTTCCAGTTAGCTATGGTGAGCCTCCTTGCTTCCGGAAGGTTTCACTTTTACTTTCAATTTGTTAGAATGTCGTGGGTCTTGTCCCGATAATCCTCCTATAATAGTAGAGGCTTCATAGATAATTTAAAGGTCGAGGAGTCTATCATTATTTCCTTTGTTGTTGTAATGTTTTGAGTCCATGAGGCATTTAACTAATACTTGTTAAATTATTTTCAGACGATTATTGGAGTTGAGTTTAAATTAAGTTTTCTAAAGTTATATTTTTGCATCATGAGTTTTCATTTTTCTTGAGTAAGTCTTCCACTGAGTAATGCGCCAGACCAAGGGATCGCTTTTCGAGTGTCAGTTACGTCTAGGGTGTAGGCTTGAGGCGTGACATATATATTTTAAGCTCCTTAATTTCTAAAATATATTTTGTTCATTCCATATGTTTTAGAACTCCTTAATTTGAAATGTTTTAAAGATAATGAAATAATAATTTGAGAAAAATAGTAATTGACAATTTTGTCTATTGTAAAGTGTTGCAAAAAGTTTAATCAGCATTTCTAAGAATATTCATGTTTTAAATACATACATAAACATTTCTTTTTACACCTTTGTGCCCAGTATAATTTTTCAATTAAAGAAATTTGAATTAGGGACAAGACAAGTTTTGACCAGTTAAGATTTTGATCCGTCCTGTTTTGCCATTTTTTAAAAAATAAAAATAAATCCTATTCTCTTTTTTATTTTTTTCCTTATTTTTTCATTTTGTATCATTCTGTTCAATTTTTAGCCCGTCTTACTAAGAGCCTATTTGACAGTGTTGTTGGAGGCCATAAATGCTTTTTTTTTTTTTTTTTTTTTGCAAAAAACACACTTTTTTTGAAAAATTATGTGTTTGGCAAATCCTTAAAACTGTTTTTAAATGAAAGCATAAACAGTTTTTTTGTTATTGGGAAGAATTAAAAAAATTTCCTTTTAAAAAAAAGCAAAAACTGAAAATTACTATTTTTAAGACTAAAATATCCCTTACATATACACATATTTATCAATATATCCCTTATTAATTAATTAACATAGCTCATAAGTTTGGTTAATTTTTTATTCAAGAATTTTATTTTTAATTTTTATATAATAGTTTAAATTTTAGTTATGTTTTTATATTATTATTTATATTTTGTATTGTATATGTCATTTTATGTATTATTTTATTGTAACGATCGGTTTCTGTCGTTATAGAAAAATCAATGGGGAAAGAATTTGAGCCAGAAAACTTTTGAGTATTGACCTGAAAAATTGTAGCCTAGTCCAGATTAAGACGAAATCTGAGTCAGGTGAGGTCTAGGGAAATCTGGTAATGAATAGGGAATGTAATTATAAATTTGATCACATGAGTAGATAACTAAGACATTAAGGAACCCATACGAATTTACGGTATCGAATTCGGGCGAGTACAACTCCTGAAAGTAATCTTAGCATGTAAAGGTAGTTTTTGAACGTCATGGGTCGAAGGTGTGCTGTGAAATGGGGGTTTGGAACTTAAATTTTGAGGTTCTGTCTCCGTGTAAGCCGCTGAGACGGGATTCTTTCCACCAGGGTGGGGCCGCTATGGCGAGATGGGATCCGCCGCAGCGGCTCAGTGGCAAATTAAGTCGGGGAAAAACTCCAATTTCGTTATTTTTCTGCAAACTTCATTCTTAAGAGTTAAGAAACGACCAAGGGAAAGTTCTTGACAGTTTCCACCTCTTCTAGTGCTAAAGGTAAGCCTTTTACTCCCCTAATCCGTTTTTCGATCCGTAGAACTTAGATTCTTGGGTGATTATCAGTGGGGGAGGGTTTTAAAGTGAAACTAGTGGTGGAAAAATCCCTAAGTTGGGTATTGGGATCTTGGGTTTGGCGTAGGGTTGATAATTTCAATTGTAATCCGGGTAATTAGGCCTCGTTTATTGATCATTGCTTTAATTTGTTGTTTTTAGACCACAAACAAGCGGAAAGAATTCAAAAAGGGAAGATTCAAGTGCCTTAAGGGGATTCAAGTTTGATTTCGAGGTAGGTGATGGTTTGATTTCATGTTTGTGTGATGTATGTTGGTAATTGCTTTATTGTAATGCATGTATGTATGTGAATGAAACACTATTGATCAAATCAAATGAATTGAGTATGAATGAACAAATGTATGCCATGATTTAACACTTGATTGTATGATTATGAGTATGTACATTACGAGTGTGAATGTGATTGTGGTTGTGTTGATTGAATCGGATGCCACGTTCCGACACATACATTGGATCGGATGCCACGTTCCGACACATATATTGGATCGGATGTCACGTTCAGACATACTAATTGGGATCGGATGGCACATTCTGGCACACTAACAGTTTGGGTATGGATTCCATGAGAGGACCATTGAATTGTCATATCTACTTGTTATTGAGAATCTGGGATTGTACATTGCTCCTGAAATGATAACTGATGTGTGTGTGTGTGTATATATATATATATATATTTATTTTGTACATGTCATGTTTACTATGTTGTGACTGCTTATATATGTTTTGCTTACTGAAATAGCCGCGTGATCCTACCAGTACACTGTGATTGTGTGATATTGCACTTGTTCATTCTTTGTTGAGTACATGACATATTCAGGCCACTACTGATAGACCTTAGCTAGAAGATCAATGATCGAGATCGGATTTCAATGGCGAGCCAGTTCTTTTAGGCTATCATGGAGTCCTTCATTTTGTTTAGTCCATTCTCTTTGGACTCAGACTATTATTTAGATACTTCTTATGTTTGGTTGGGGTTGTACCCCTTCTTCTTAGACTTGTTGCACTTTAAATGTTTTGGTACAATGACTTTCAGTTTCTAGGGGTTGCTTTCCGCAAATGTTTAGTAATGGTTTGTTAAACTTTCGCACTTTATGGGAACTCCATATTTTCTTAGACATTTAAATCTGCTTCCGTATCTTTAAATCTTCTAGTTTTTGTTAAGTTGTTTAGTTGGGGTGTAGTAATGGTTCTCCCACCGAAGGGTTAGTGTGGGTGCCACTCACAATGGTCTGGACGTGACATTTACAGAATTAGAAATAAAAGTAACAACAATATTTTTTTAGGATTAAAAAAAGAGAGAAAAAGTAACAAAAAATTTAGACCCTCCCAAAAAGTTACAAATAACAAATTTTATTTTCTTAATTTATGTATTATTTTATTTTAATTAGATTTTTTTAAAAAAAAAAACTTTAGAGTATTATAAAAAAAGAAAAGAAAAAGATACTAGCTAAGATTGAATCCAAGAGAATAGGTAACAAATAACAATAAGATTCTTCTATTTAATATTTTTCAACAATATTTATTTATGTGTAATATTGATTTTGAAAATTTGAATATGTGTATTTTAATTAATAAAATTAAAATTGTAATTAAAGTTTTTGTATTAGATGTTTAAAATAGTTTCTCTCTATAAAATAATCTTAATATTAAAAACACATTGATACTTGCCTTTTTTCGTAATTTGACTCATAAAAGCACTTTTTTTAAAAAGTTAGTCAAATACAAATTGCTTATCAAAAGCACTTTTCAAATGAATTTTTCAAACACAAATTGTTTTTTTTTTGGAAAACACTTTTCTAAAAAGTTATTTAAAAAAAACATTTTTTAAAATAGGTAATTTTTAGCAGCAATGTCAAAACAAGCTCTAAATCCAAAAAGCATTAATTAAAACTTTCCTATATTGCCCTTGCTATTAATTCTTTTTGAAAGTTTTCACATTTATTTGTAAAATTTTCCAAAAATATTTTAAAGATTGAATTAATAAAATTATCTTTTTATTTATGATTTCTTAAGCACGATATAAAATGAAAAGTGATAAAATAACATGTTCAAAGTTATATAAATACCAATGATGGAAGAAAAAGTTATTTACTAGTAAGGATGAACACAAAATAAGTTTTTATGAAAATGATGTATTTGTAATTTGTAATTTGATAGAAATGGTAACTTACCTACTTGCCATTATTTTGTCACATGTTTTGTTCTTCAGCTGTTTGGATGATTAGTAAACTTCTGATATATATTATGACATGTGTTTTAGCTCTGTTAGTATTATTATAATACAATCTAAAGAAAAAGAGGGTAACTTTACAACCATATATTTTTCATCCTACATCATTCTAGTATTGTAAAGGTATTTAATCTTTTCATTGTCTGTAACTTTTCAATTTAGAGATATTTCTCAATAATGAAATCAAATTGCTCTATACTTGAATATTGATTGAATTTAATATGATAGTTGGAAAATGGTTTTTTTCTTCTTATTTTTGGCCCTATTTGTTTGACATTGAACTCTAGATATGGGAGATATCTACTTGGCAAGTGAATTTATTGGCAATGTTCTATTAAAATCAATATAGTGTTCCATTAATACCCAAGAACTTAACTTTGCCGGAATAAGTATATTTGCATTAAATTATAGTACCAATTAATTTATTATTTGGATGGCAAATTCAAGATAATTTATTTTGGGATTAATAATTAATATCGAGATAAGTTATTCCTCTCTTTGGGTGGTATAGTAATTTCGAGATAAGTTATCCCGGATAAAATAAGTAAATGACAAAAATGTCTTTTTAAACCCTTTTTATGCATCACTTTTTTACATTCATGAGGGACATTTTTGTAAATAAATAAAATATTCTTAAAATTTATTATTTTGAATACAACAACCCAAACACTCAATAAAAAATAATCTTATTAGAATTTATCCCATCATTATTTATCCTATCATAACTAATCTTATCATAGCTTGAATTCAAACCAAACGAGTCCTTATAGTCTTATACTGTTAGCATGTTATATAATATAGTAAGAATGTAATTAACTAGAGTTTAACCAACATGGGTTGGGTGCCTGGTGGGAGTACTTCATCGTCCTTAATCAGGGTTTTGGGTTCGAGCCGTGGATATAGAAAAAATTATGTTGCGTCAACTCCAAGTGGGCCCTGCAATGCGCGATTTAGAGTTAATCGGAGCTCTAATGTGAGCTTCGAGCACTAGGTGGGAAACCAAAATAAAATAAAATTAGAGTTTATAATAATAGGAGAAAACAAAATGCTAGGAGGAAAATGTTTCCTTTGTTTGACAATTCAACCCTACCTTCCTCTCCCATAGCTATTATTGCGTTGGTAGTGCTAATTAGAGGTGTTTAAAGTTTGTGTACAGATCTATTCAAATCGATAAAATAAATTATTTTTTATTTGGTTTTATATTTTTAAATTAATATTTTATTTGATTTTGATTTTATTCAAACTATTAAAAATATAATCAAATTGAATCGATTATTATATACATATTTTTTTATAATTATATATACATAATATATTATACTAAATCAAATCGATATTGTAACAATCAAAACGATTAGTATATATTTTTAATTTTATTTTATTAATTTAAAAATCATTTTTAATCACAAAAATATTTATAACTTATTTACACCATAAATTTTGATTTTTTTTTTTTTTAAAAAAGTTCCATCTTAAAATCATGTTTGGCATTGCTGTTGGGAGGTCAAAAGTGTTTTTCTATTTGACAAATCCTTAAAACTGTTTTTAAATGAAAATAAAAACAATTTTTCTGTTGTTGGGAAGAAACTAAAATTTCTACTTCTTAAAAAAAGCAGAAGTAGAAGCAGAAAATTATTATTTTGAAGACAAAAATATCTCTTTCATATATACATATTTACGAATATATTCATTATTAATTGATTAACAAATCTCATAAGTTTGGTTAAGTTTCATTCAACAATTGTATTTTTTTTGTATAATAATTTTTTTTTATTTTATGTTTATATATTATTATTTATATTTTATCTTTAATATATCATTTTATGTTTTATTTTATAGAATTATAAATAAAGGTAACAACAATATTTTTGTAGGATTAGAAATATAAAGAACTTTATTAGTTATTATGGTGAATTTTTCTTATATAGTGGTTTAATTTGGGATTGGGTAATAAATTCATTTTTGATATTTTTAATTATATTTAATTCACCATGTTAATATTATATTCATATTTTATATTTTATATATTTTTTACATTTTATTTTACAGAATTAGAAAATAAAGGTAATAACAATATTTTTGTAGGATTAAAAATATAAAGAACTTTATTTATTTTTGTGGTGAATTTTTCGTATATAGTGGTTTAATTTGTGGAATAATTCTTAAATTTATTTTTCTTGATATTTTTAATTATTAAATCATCATGTTAATATTTAGTTTATTTATTTATGTATAATATTGATTGAAAATTTAAATAATTACATTTTAATTTAATTAAAATCAATAGATATTTATTATAGTTTCTTTCTATAAAATAACTTTAATATTAAAAGCACATTGATACTTATCATTTTTAGTAATTTGACTGTCAAAAGCACTTTTTATAAAAGTCCAGTCAAACACAAAATGCTTATCAAAAGCACTTTTCAAATGAATTAGCTAAACAATTATTTTTTTTTCAAAAAACATTTTTAAAAAGTCATTTTAAAAAATACTTCTAAAAATAAGCATTTTTAGGAGCAATACCCAACATGCTCTAAATCATATAATATTATGTAAATTGAAAATTAAAAAGTATTTAAAGAGGGTCCTATCAATTAATTTCCAGCGAAACATTTCTTTCTCTCTCCTCCAACTTGAAGCAAAGTCCCTGATTAAGCAAAGTTCAGGTAATAATTATATCTAATTTGTTTGAGTTTTGTTAATTTCTTGGCCTTTTTTTTTTCTTCTACAAGTTTTATTATATTATTGATGAATTTTCGGTTCTTGCTTTTGAGTGTATATATATATATATATATATATATATATATATATATATATTGAAGAATTTGTGTACAGCAATTGAACTTGTTAATGCTTCATCTAAAGTAAAGTTATTCGCATATTACCTCAACCCGACCTTATGCTTACAGTAAATTTACAGGAGAGATTAACTTAACCATGGAATCAAGCAACCCAAAGGTCATCACATGCAAAGGTGAGTAATAATCATGGAGATTGAGAGCTAGTTTTTTCTTTAATTTCAACATTATGAGAAGATTTATGCATTATGTGTGCGTGCGTGCAGCTGCAGTAGTATGGAAGGAAGGGGAGATGATAAAGATCGAAGAGATACAAGTGGATCCACCTAAATCAAATGAAGTACGAATTAAGATGCTCTTTGCTAGTTTGTGCCACAGTGACATTCTCGCTTCCAATGGCTATCCCTATGTATGTTACTCTGTTTCCATTTCATTCTTCTCATCTTTCCTGACTAATTTGGATCCATCGTTTTGTTTATGTTGTTTTTCTTCTGTCCTCTCCAGCCTTTATTTCCTCGAGTTCTTGGACATGAAGGAGTTGGGTAGGAAAATCTTCTCTCTCTGTTTTCATTCTATGCAAAATTACATGTACGGGTCCAGGAGAAGGGCCAGACCACAAGGGTCTACTGCATGCAACCTTACTCTGCATTTCTGCTAGAGACTGTTTACATGGCTCTAACCTGTAATGGCAACAACTTTACTAGTTATGCCATGACTCCCCTTAATTCTCCAATGCGAAACATGATCTAGTTCATTATTGCAAATTGATTTATTTAGCCAATCTCGACTTATTTGAATTTGCAGCATGATAGAAAGTGTGGGAGAAAATGTGACAAATCTAAAAGAAGGAGATATAGTGATGCCACTTTACTTGGGAGAATGCAAAGAATGCCTAAATTGCAAGTCAGGGAAGTCCAATTTATGTCACAAATATCACTTGACCCTTTCTGGTCTAATGTTGGATGACACATCAAGAATGTCAATTCATGGAGGACAGATATTATACCAAATTTTTACTTGTGCCACCTGGTCGGAATATACAGTTGTTAATGCCAACTACGTAATAAAGGTTGATCCTCAGAAGATTCCGCTTCAACATGCTAGCTTGCTTTGTTGTGGATTTACAACAGGTTATGGAGCGACATGGAGAGAAGTTCATGTTGAAAAGGGCTCAACTGTTGCTGTACTAGGTCTTGGTGCTGTTGGACTTGGAGTGAGTACTACATTTTGACTTAGCTCGAAGTTTAAATGTAACAGGATATATAATAAAATAAATTCATGATGTATGAAAAATATTGCAGGCGATTGAGGGAGCTCGAAGTCAAGGGGCATCAAAAATAATTGGTGTTGATATAAATGAATTGAAACGGGGAAAAGGAGAAGTGTTTGGAATGACGGACTTCATTAACCCTAAAGAATCTGGGGCATCAGTTTCCGAGATGATAAAAGATGTTACTGAAGGTTTAGGTGTTGATTATGTTTTTGAATGTACTGGGATTCCATCCATGCTTAATGAAGCCATTGAAGCCTCAAAATTGGTAAAAAAAATTCTATATTTTGTTGATAAAACAGATAAACAAACATATACAGAAACTTATTAACATTATATTCTTCTTGTTGATCCAATTACTATTAGGGAATTGGGACAATTGTTCTAATTGGTGCAGGGGATGGACTTACTAGGGAATTCAACTTAGTTTCCTTATTATGTGGTCGAACATTGAAAGGTTCAGTCTATGGTGGAATAAGACTTCACTCAGATCTTCCTGCTCTACTTCATAGATGCGCAAATAAGGTACAGTTTTCGTTACCTCTTTCAGTGACACAGCCAAGATTTTCATTAAAAAAGTTTTAAAATATAAAAAAAACAAGCACAAGAAAAAATTGAACGGACTTCAACATCTACCATATATACATAAAAAATATTTTTAACTATAGAAAACAATGTAATTTTCCGTTGAAAGATGAACCTTTGGGCCCTTACTAGCTCCGTCCATGACCTTGTTAGATTAGTAAGATAAGGCCCAACTCCCTTGTACTCTTTTCTTTGAAGTTCTCCTTTTATATTTATTAATAAAACTAGTCTTGGACATCCTGTCTACTTTTTTAATATAAAATATGATATATACTTTTGGAGACAAACAAAAGAGGAAAACATGACACATCAATTGGCACAAGGAGTGAGTCAAATGAGTGGGTTTAGTCAAATATGAGTTGGTAAAAAACGTGTTAAATAAGAATAGATAAAATATTTGATTTGATTCATATTTTAAATGGGTAAAATTGAGTTAGTCAATATATACATATGGATACAATGCCCAATAGGAATCATGTTAAAGCTTTAAAAGTGAAATCTTTTACCCCTCCTCACCCAATCCCCACAAAAAAAAACATTATAATATTTATATATGTATGTATTATAATGAATGTATTTTCTTAATGGAAAAGGGTCAAATATACACCTATACTATTGAAAATCGTTTATATATATCCTTCATTATGTTTTTGGGTCATATATATATACCCCTTCAGTTATACTTTGGTACATATATACTCCTAATTTTAACAGAATGAAACATGTCAGCTTAAAAATCAAATAACCCATCCCCCATTATAATTACTCAATTCATTTGAAACCCACCCATTTCCTCCTGACCCACCTTCAAGGAATCCCATTTTCTTTAAGTCATCTTCTTTATCTAAAATTTCCATTAAAATCATGTCTCAACCACCGTGAAAACTCACTGTGAAACTCAAGGAAGAAGTGAAAAGCCAATACCATCTAGATTGAATCCTCAGCTTCCGGCAACCAACACCAGCAAGAGCATCCCACAATATAAAATGGAAAACTGTTCTTAACACAAATGATGCAAATACCTTTTAAGGGAATTGATATTGAAGCTTAATTTGGGGGGTTGCGGAATTAGAGAGCTAAGTGAGGGAAAATGGGAGATGAGGGATGATCATCCCCTTCTCCTTCATTACATATTTATACAAAATTTACATGGGTACTATTTATGAACAGTAGTTGACTTCTACTATTCATGAATAGTGACTGACCCTTACTATTTACACAGTACTTGACCTCTACTATTTACACAGTAACCGACTCTTACTATTCACATAATTGACACTTTACTATTTATGAATAGTATTTTTTGTCTTTTACTATTCATCCACAGTATCATGTCTGGTGACTCTACATAAAAACAAATAACTTTACAAAAGAAAATAAAACTTTACAAAAAGTAAGATAAGATGCTTATCCTACTTTTGACTCTTTACATATGTCTTCATCATATTTTGTTTTGTCGGCTGTCTTCATCAGGCTGCCGGCTATCTCTTTGTCTTTGTCTTTGATAGTTTATTCTAGCTGTACGGTTGGAACTTCGTTATCTTCTCCGTGACATTTGGAACATATATGTTCTGAATATTTACTGCTAATAGTTGTACAATATCTTGTCAATAATGTTGGTGAAATGAAATTTTTCTTGATAGCTCGTGTAGTTGGTGTATTTTCTGGTTTTAGGAGGCTTAGTATCCATTGACGTATTTCCTCCATATCTCCTTCTCTTGTTTCTCGACAGTTTGAATATATCATTGTATTATCTCGACTATAGTAACTCCATATTGTATTATTATTTAGGTAATTATTTGCTAACTCCGTTAATATTGTAGCTATTCCGATAACTCTTTTATTGGCGTAGAAATCAGGAATATCTACAATAGGTATCTCATCTTGTTTTTCTATCTTTTCCGGAATTAACATATCTCTGGTCAAACCAATTTTTATGACCTGTATAACTGGTTTTATCTCGTCATATAGTATTTCTGCTGTGGCTGAATAGAACTTTATAAAAAATAGAGTTCCTTTAGTTATTCGTTTATAGGTTAAAAAGGCTTTGTATAGTTCAAGTATTTTTGATATTTCGTCTCCTGTAGCTGTGTACACTGTACTAAGTAGTCCGTAGTTGTAACAAGTTGTTACCAAATTTGTATTTGTACCTGGTAGGGCAATTAACTTGTTGTATCCTTGTAGATGTTGAGTAATGTAATCGGTATTTGGTTCCTTTGGATTTATAGCTCTGGGGTTTTTATTTAAGTACGTTTGGACTTTATAAATATTTTCTGTATATGTACGGGTAATATGGGTATATGTATTTTTCTATTGGGCTAGGCTGTTTTTATAAGTAGTTGTTTGTGGAGTAGGCACGGATTTTTGTATCTTTGGAGCTGTATATGGTTTATCAAAAAGTTTATTCATGTTTGTATTTGTATAACTTTTTTCTTCTGTAGTTTTCTTTGTAGCTCCAGATGTACCTGCATCTGCATTTAAACAAACATTATGGGTTTTAGGGAGTTTCCCAACGTCTCCTTCTAGCTTTGGAATTTTAACGTCTTCCGATCGACGTAGCTCCGCATTTTTAAAGTCATGCTGCTGACTACTAGCTTGCTCCTTTAGCTTTTTTATTTCACCGTCCATACTATCCACTTTTTTACAAAGTGTAGTTAGGAGGTTGAGTATCTGGTCCATTGTATTTGTCTGTTCAATATTTTTCTCTTGAGAGGTGATCTGCAATCACATTTTTGTCAGTTTTTATGACTTCAATTGTAAATGAAAAATTCAATATATTGACTACTAGTCTTCTTATTTCCTTTGTTGTAACTGAATCTTGTACCTTTTTAGTTATCCACCATTTTACCTGTGTATTATCTGTTCTGACAATAAATTTGTTATATACAATATATGGTTCAAAGGCTAATAAACATTTATACAAGGCAAATAGTTCTTTTCTATTTATTTCCCATTTTATTTGTGGGTCTGTATATGATTCGGAATAATATCTGCAGTGATGTTCTATTTTTTCATTTATGTATTTATATTTAATACTCCTCCGTAACTATGATTACTAGAGTCTGTTTCTACTATATAAGTAAATTGTTTATTTTCATCTGGAAAATATAATTTTGGTAAATCTTTACACATTAGTTTTATTTTTCTGATATATTTTTTATCTTGTTCATCAAAATGATATTCTATATCTTTCTTTAATTTTTTCTGTAATGGTTTTAGATTTTCTGCTAATTTTGGTATATATTCTCTTACTTGATTAACTAATCCTAAAAAGGATTGTAATTTTTTCTTAGTATCTAATAATTCTTCAGAATTAGATATTTTTTGCACAATATGTGTTTGCATTTTTACTCCATTTTTATCTATTTGAATTCCTAAGAATTCTATTTGATTTTTCATAATCTCAGCTTTCTTTTTAGATAAGCTAATTCCTGATATTTCTATGATGTGTATAAATTTTTCTAATAATTTTAGATGTTCTTCTTTTGTTTTTGAATATAATAGTATGTCATCTATATATACTATACAATTTTCTAGTTGGTTAAAATATGTATCCATAAAATGTTGATATCTACCTGGTGCGTTTTTATATCCAAATGGTAGAACATTCCATTCGTAGAATCCTTGGGGTACAGTAAATGCTGTTAAATGTTTAGATTCTTCTTCTAGTTTTAGGTGGTAAAATCCTGATTTACAGTCAAATTTACTAAAGTAATTATATCCTTGTATCTGTCGTACTTTTAGTATTTTATTAGGTATGGGGTAATTATAAGTTTTAGTTTTTGTGTTTAAATTTCTATAATCAATGACCATTCTACTTTTACCTCTTTTTTGTTCACTATGTTTATTTACTATGAATGCTGGGCTGTTATGTTTACTATTGCTTTCTTGTATGTATTTATTTTCTAATAATTCATTTATATGCATTTTAAATTCTGATTGGTCTTCAAAATTATATCTTAATGGTTTCTGTGTTATTATACTATTTTCATCTACTAGTTCAATTTTTACTTTTGTTTTATGTTTATCCCATCCTTGTAATGGGTTTTCATTATATAATGAATTTAATTTGTCATTTATTGCTTGTATTTTATCTATTGTGAATATTATAATTTCTATCTTATGATCATTAGGCGTTATATTTTCTAATTTCTGGGTAATTTTTTCACTTCCTTTTATCCAAGGTGTATTTTTTCTGATTTTATTATTAACTCTTTTTGCTCCTATCTTATGTTTACATATGGTAGTGAACCACCAATGTGTCTTTGTTATAGTGTGTGGATATAGTTTTTCTAAAAAGGGCATTCCTAATAATATATCTTTATTTGTAAATTCATAACTATAGATTTCTTCTATTATTAATATTTTATCCCATATTTGTGTTTTTATATTTTTAGCTTTATGTGTTATCATGCTTCCTTCATTATTAAATCCTGTTACTATTAATGGTGTTTTTAGTTTTTCCCATTTACTATCTGGTAAGCAATTATGTTTACACATATTTGCTTCTGCTCCTGTATCTATCATAGGTGTGTAATATCTATTATAGTATCCTTCTACAATTATTTTTGCTAAAATATATATTTTTGTCATTATTTTAGGATGTTAAAATATTATTTTATCATATAATTGTTCTTTTAATAGTTACTTTCTTGTTTTCATAAGTTATTGTTAGTTGTTTATCATCTATATTATACGGTTTAACTGTTTCTAGCCATTTTATTCCTAAAGTAATATTATTATTTCCTTGATGTATTTTAAATTTAATTTTTATTGGTATTCCTCCAATAATTAGTTCTTGTTCCGTAGTTTCTTCTATAGTTACCAAAGCTCTAGGTAATTCTGTGTTTATATTTTCTCCTGTAATTATTTCATGTTCTTTTACTAGTTCTCTTATAATTTGGTTTTCTATTTGTCCTGTATTTATAGTTATTAAGTATTTTCTTTGGTCTAATATACCTGTGATATAATATTGGTATGGTTGTATTTCATTTTCTAATAACTTAGGTATTAGGTCAAAATCTAGTCTTCTAGATGTACTATTTCTTGATGATGATGGTGTATCGTAGCTTAATCTTTTAGATGTACTTAGTCTTTCTTTTACTATCTCTAAATCTTCTTCAATATCTATTTCTTTATAACTGTAATCATTATTATCTATTACTGTGATTATCTTATCAAATGGATTTTCTATTTTTATTTTTTGAATCTTATTTTTTGCTATTATTTTATGCTTTGTAGTTAGTATGTATAAATTTTTACATCTTGCTGTAAATATTTTACTTCCTGGTGCTAGTTCTATGCCTGACATTTTCCAGTATAGTACTAGTGATTTATCTATATTTTTGTCTTCTATTGCTACTGAATAGTTTGCACTTATAATAAATTTAAATTTTTGATATATTAAATTTCCTCTAACTGCACTTATTATACTTTTTTCTATAGGTTGAATTATTCTATCGTCTGCTAAATATAGTTCTATAGGTGTATCTATTCCTTCTCTAAAACATGCTTTTATTAATATCTCTGTGGCTCCTAAATGTACATATTTTATTGGATTTTTTGATTTTAAATCTTGGATTTCTTTGTTAATTATTTTTTTATTTATGATGGGTATTTTAGCTTTTCCTTTAATATATTTGCAATCTATTACGTGTTCTTTTTGGCTTACTACATAATATTCATCATGTTGTAATTTGAATAGATTTTTTAATCTTGGTACTTCTAATATCTTATCTATGCTTAAGTCTAATTCTTTTCCTTTTATTTGTTCAAACATATTATTGTCAAATATTATTTTTTGTTCTGTATATTCGTTATCTTGATATTCTTCTTTACTTATTATCTTTATGTCGCTTTCAGTCATAATCTGAAAATGACTATATTTCATTTTCTAATTCATTATCTGTTATTTCGTATATACTATCTTCATCTTCTAAATCATAATCTAAATAATCTATCTGTTTATATGTGTCGTTTTCTATTAGTATTTCTGTTATTTGTTTTTTCTTTAAATCTTTTGGTAATTTACAATCTCTAGCTAAATGTCCTAGTTTTCCACAATTATAACATTTACATTCTGTTATATTTTTCTTAACTCTATGTGGTCTTTTTTGTTTATAATTTTTTATATAATATCTTTTTCTTGGAATTTTATCCTTATATTTTGTTTTGAAGTGTTTATATTTCCTTTTTCTTTTCTTATATTTATATGGATTTTTACATCCAAATTGCGGTGCTAACTTGCTTGTACAATATGCTAAGTTTTTTACTAATATTTTTTCTAATTTTAGATCTTCTTTATGTTTTTCACATAGTTTCATAAACCATTGTTGTAAGAATTTTATTCTAGCTCCTAGTGTATCTACTGTATTAGATTCTTCCCAATCTTTTATTATTTTGGAACTAAATGGTTCTGGTAATTTTGTATAATATAATTTTCTTATTTCTCTACTTTCATCATTTGTATATATTCCTTTGTAGTAATATTCTCTAAATGCACATGTATATTCATCTATGTAACTCATTTTACATATTGCTAATTTATTCATTAAATTTCTGTTTATTATTTTATCTTTCTGTTGTTCTTCTATTTCTGTTGTCATACTTCCAAATTCATTTCTAATTGATATTTCATATTTGTTTAATATATCTATTGCTGATGTTGCTATTTCATTATTAGGTCTATTATGATTTCTTAGTGTTGCTAAGCTTGTTGGTGTTAAGTTTTGTAACCATATTTTTACTGTTCCTATAAGTGTTCTTTCTATATACCCTGGGGCATCTGTTATTGCTATTTTGTTATCTATTAATTGTTTTGATATATAGCCTATCCATAATTGAATTGTTTTATTTGTATCTGCTACACAGTTTAAGTCTAAGAAATTATTTTGATCTGTAGTTTGTCTAGGTGTCCAATTTTTATTTAGTCTTTTATCCCATAAAACTTTATCTCTATTTTCTTTTTCATAAGTATAGTATGTTGGGGTTGTATCTGTTCGTGTTTTAGTATTTGAAGTACTGGGTTTTTCATCTAAATTTCCTACATTTATTTCTATATTTTTATCTTTTTCTATAAGTTCAGTATATGTTTCTGAATACGATTCAGAATTATTTTCTGAAATATTATCATTTTCTTCTTCATTTATTTCATTTATTTCTAATTCGTCTATTTTTAATTCAGGTAATTCTTCTGTTTCTTCTAACATTGTTTTCATTTTTTCTATTTCTTGATTTAATTTTAATTCTTCAGCTCTTTTCTTATTTTCTTCTTTTATTCTTAATTTTTCTTCATATAATTGTTTAAGTCTTTCCAATTCTTTTTGTAATTCTTGAATTCTAGTATCTTTTACTTCTTCTATTTGTTTAATTTCTTTTTTAGCTTGTTCTCTAATTTTTTCAATTTCTTTTCTCCTATCTATTTCTTCATTTTCTTTATTTAATCGTACCATAGTTGTTAGACTATCTTCTAATTTTGCTGATTCTTTATCTGGCATTAAGTATAGTTGGTTTCCTATTTTTTTATATCTTCGTTCTAGGTTTGAATGTACTATTTTTATTTCTAGTCCATCTTGACTTTTATATATTTTTTCTTCTACAGCATATTCTTCTTTATTCATTATAAATCGTGTTGATATTTATATTCTAAGTGTTGTAATTGTAGATCTAATAAGAATATCGTTTTTCTTTGTGCTTTTATAGATTTGTGGCATACTCCTGCACATATATTATATTCTAATCTGTTTTGTCTAAATTCTATTTCGTGTTTTATTTCATTAATTTTTTCTAATAATTGGTCTCTATAATTATTATCCATTTTAATTTTATGGTAAAAATATCTTTTCATAATATTTTTGTTTATTTATCATAAGATTTCGTATTTCTTTTGTATTTTCTAAAATATATTCCAAGTATTCTATATCTTGGGTTCTTAGATATGTTATAATATTACCTAGTAAAATTTTATTTAGTAGATCTAAATCTTCCATAGTTTGTCGCCAATATGTTAAATAGTCGTAGTTTATCATTAATCTGAATATGAGTCATATAGTTCATATATACTTTGTATAGTTAGTTCATGCCAATTTTGTGTTATTAATTCGAATATCTGATTTATTTCTGACATTTCTTCAGTAATTAAAAGGTCATAGATTTTTCTTTTTATGTCGATATTAAGTGTTCTAAGGATATATAAAATAAGTATTTTATAGTTATAATCTTCATCTAGCAAGTATGTATTCATCATTTCATGATTTCTAAACAATTTATTCCTTCTAACCTCTTTATTTATTATTATCAATTATCAAATTATATTAAAGTTATTCTGAACAAATTCTTTTGGTCATTACTATGATTTTCAGCTTCAATCAGTTACCCTAACAGCGCCTTCAACAAGTTCGTACTTCCCCTACAACGGCTTTCCTCACGCCTAACTGGGTTTCCGATTTCGGATGGCATAGTCTGGGCTTACCTATTCTCAGCCTACCTTCGTTCATAGCAAACTACTTCGAATTCGTTCAATATAACAATACTATAACATGATAATAATCAAATAATAATCAAGAGATTATCAGGAATATGAAAGTTTAGCTATTCATATTGAAATATGAACATACCTTTGTTTGTAGATTTTCTGGAATTGACTCCTTCGTAGATTCCTGGTTGTGGTTAGATTTCTCCATAAGTATTTTTTCTTATCTAGCTCTGATACCAATTTGGGGGGTTGCGGAATTAGAGAGCTAAGTGAGGGAAAATGGGAGATGAGGGATGATCATCCCCTTCTCCTTCATTACATATTTATACAAAATTTACATGGGTACTATTTATGAACAGTAGTTGACTTCTACTATTCATGAATAGTGACTGACCCTTACTATTTACACAGTAACCGACTCTTACTATATAGTGGGAAATTACAGTTGAAGGAGATGGTGTGGAGATTTAGCATCTGGTGTGTTGAACTTCTATTTTTTTTTTACTTATGCAGTACTCCCTTGGTACTGCTATTATTAATAAAATTACTTTATCCTAGTTAAAAAATAAAAATGGAAGCAATGCTTCTCACTTCCTCCTCTAGTTTCACAGTGAGCTAGCTTTGTGGCTGATTTTAATAGAGGTTCCAATTCCTCCTTTAGTTTCACAGTGAACTTTTGTGGCTGATTTTAATGGAGGTTTTAGATAAAGGAGATGATTTATGAAATTGGATTTGGTTGAAGGTGGGTCACCCGAAAAAATGGATGGGTTTCAAAGAAATTGAGTATCTAAAATTAGGGATGAGTTATTTGATTCTTAAGCTAACATGTGTTCCTCTGTTAAAATTAGGGGTATATATATATATATGTCAAAGTATAATGGAAAGACTATATATGAACCGAAAATATAACGAAAAATATATATAAACTATTTTCAATAGTACAGAGATATATTTGACCTTTTTTTGTTTTTTTAATTATAATTTATATATGTAGTTCATGTAGTTCCATTTTATTTTTATCAAACTTAAAATATTTATTTATAATTTAAATCTTAGCGTTTATCAAAGAATGTCATTTTTTTTCTATTTTGTTAATGTAATAATTAACTTCTATTTATTTGAATTAATATTTATTGTGTTTACATAGTAATAAATTAATTTTTTTTTATATATATTCAAATGTTTAAAAACAAACACCATTACCCATTCAATTTTAGTTCTATAGACAATATCTTAATCATTCAGATATGCATTTAGATTCGGACGTCTTAATCTTAATGAAAACAAATGAAACCTTATTCATATTTTATCTATTTTAAATGAGTTGGATACCCAATCCATTTAAGACGTACAAATTTAAATAAGTAGGTAAATTACCTATCCTGACACCTCTAGTTGACACGAAAAAATGTAGTTTTGATCGGTTAGTCGATTATAAAGTGTAACCTCTTGAAAATTCTTTAGATAGTATAGATTGATTTTGTACTTAGATTTTTTTTTCTTTTGGCATTTGAATTTTTTTCGGATTGATATTGATATTTTTTTTCTTTAGGAGATTCAACTAGATGAGCTTATAACTCATCAAGTTTCGTTGACTGAAATCAACCAATCATTTGAGTTATTGAAAGATCCACATTGTGTCAAGATTATTCTCAAGTTCTAAGAAATTAAACCAATTTTATCACAGATTGAAGACTTTTATATCAAAAATAACAATGCAGAGTTAAATTATTTACTCAATTCTGAAATTGGTTTAATTCATGCACCATATGTTGTATGTGTATGATAAGCAAATAAACATTGTATTGTTTTGTTTTGTTTTGTTATAAATAAATGTGTATGGCGATGTGGCTCATACACTGTTGCAAAATTGATATTCAAGTATTAGAATTGTAGCAAAACTTGTCCACAAGTTTTAATTTTAAGGCTTATAAATAGCCATTTTTCTAAATAATATAAATATAAAAGATATCAAAAAGGGTGAAAAGAAAAGTATAGTGTAAGAGTGCACATGCTAGTTTCTCCTATTTATTTCTCTCCACTTCTTTCCTTGTTAATTTAGTTTAATTTTTCACTTTTATTTTATAACATGTATAATATGCTGAGACTCATATTTATCTTTTATAATTTAAATATTTTTTATAAAATTTTTAACTACGCTACTAAATACACAATATTTCCTTTCCCTAAATTGTCCTCTCGTGTCTAAGGCTCAATTAGAGTCATTGGATCAAGTATTTTATTAGGAAAAATTACTTGGTAAGAGTCATACATAAAATGTAATTGAAAATCTGCAACATGCTATTGCAAGAAAATTTTCATATGGTTGGTCAGATCTGTAGGAGCTGCGTACCGCAACATCAAAGGTGATTGTAAGATTGAATATTTCAGAAATAGGCATTTATTGATTGTCCCCTAAAGAAGATTTTATTAATCTTATATCAAAGGTTGCTTTCTACATCAAATTGAAAGATGGTGTCTCTTAGCTATCAAATGCGACCATTAATATATATAACTCTAAGTTCACTGTGGAAGAGGAAACTACAATGGCTATGGCGTGGATATCGTTTCTCAACTTGTTGCCAACCTTTTTTGTCAAGGAGTCTTTATTCTCTTTAGCATTTGCGGTAGGAGCCCCTATTCATCTAGATACGACCACAATTAATAAAACTAGGCCTAGCTATGTCACAATCAAGGTTCTAGTTGATTTAATGCCTGATCATGTAAGAATGGATATTGAAAATAAAGATACGGGGGCTATAAGGACTGCCAAAGTAAATATTCAGTATGATTATTTGCTCAAATATTGCAAAGAGTGTAATGGTAAAATTGATTATTGGTCACACAACCAGTATGCAACTTTAGAGTCGATTAACACTGAAGATGGGGGGGGGGGGGGGTAAGGAATGGAGATGAAAGAAGTAACATCTTAACTAATTCAACAACTACTCAAGAGGGAACAAGGGTGACAACCAATCTAGACAAAGCAAATAAAGATAACATACAACCTGGAGAAGTTAAACAGAAAGTGGTGGAGGCAAGTAATGTAATTCCAGATTGTACGGACCACATAACTGAAGTAGAAAAAGATAGCACATAGCTTGGAGAAGAAGTATTGAAATTAAGAATTGTAGTTATTGATCTTAAGATGTTCCTTATTGGTAATATTCTGGCTAAGGGTAATGACACAAGGATTGGGTGGAAAAAACATTTCCTGATGCAACAAACATTAAGAACTCTAGTCAGGAACAAAAGATAGAGCATATAAATAATGTAGGCAAAGTTACAAAATCAAATTCTAGTAAGTATGTGACTGAGATTGGTATTAATGAAGTTATTCACGAAGATCTTGATTCACTAGAAACGTTCATAAAAATAAATATATTCATGAAGAACTTGTGTCACCAGATCAAGTTGAGGATGAAAATCATGATGGAATGACAATAAGTGATACATTGGAGCTACATGAGGACAACAATCAACAACTAGTAGTACAACAATAAGATCAACCTTTGGCTATAGTGACCAATGCACAACCAATTAGATCCTATAACATGTCATATCCAAACAAGGTCTTGCATGACATAGTTCCACATCAAATTCAAGATAAAAATCTTGAAAAAGTTGAAGAACATAATGAAAAGCTCATTGAATATAAAGAAGAAGGTTATAGTAATTAATATTGTTGTGGATAAGGCTTCGAAAAATGCAGATGTGTCCCCTAAAATCTCAAGTCAAAAGCAAAAAGGGTAAAAGTAAAGGAAGTGAAAATTTGTGACCATCTAGGTCTCCATCAAAAAGGGGTTTGAAACCTAACTCTATATGTTTAAAACGCTTGTTTGAAACATCAGGTATGTCAGAACTCAACAAGCCTTTCATAGAGTACAGATGCTACATAGACACCACAAATTCTCTCTTATTGCATTATCGAAGCCATTTAAACAAGTAAGACATATTCAAAATTACAAAAGGAGATATAGTACGAATTATGCTAATTACAATTGAAATGGGAAAATTTGGGTTTTTATTCAAGATTGAATTAATTTGGAGGTGTTATTGGATTCAAACCAACAAATATCCTTGAAGTTAGATTTTTTGGACAATGATAAATCTTTGATTGTCACATTGGTCTATGCCAAATGTGTTTCTTTGGAGAGAGTGGAGTTATGAGATGACATATACAATTTGGCCAGTAATATGAGGCATCCATGGCCAGTAGGAAGTGATTTCAATGTTGTTCTAAAAAAAGAAGAGAAAATTGGTGGACTCCCTATCCACACTACAAAATATGGAGATTTTGCATTTTATCTCAACTCTCGTGAGTTTTTTGACATCTATTTCAAGGGAAGCCCGTTTACTTGGTGTAATGGTCGGGCATATGAATTAATAATGTATTTTTGAGAGACTTGACAGAATGGTTGGAATCAAAGAGTTTCAAGATAGTTTTGGTATTTCAGAAGTTGAACATTTTTCTAGAACTGATTCTGATAACGCACCCCTTCTTCTCTCTTGTGGGGTAAAATCTCCCCAGATATCTAAGACCTTTCAAATTTCTCAAGCTATGGACTGAAAAAGAAGATTTCATGGAAGTGGTCAGAAAAAATTGGATAGCTAGCAGTGATGCTGACATATTTATTCAATTTAAACAGAAGATGAAAAAGACTGAGGTTGCCTTATCTAAATGAAATAGAGCATGTTTTGGTGATATATTTAAGCAACTAATTATCATGGAGGATATTGTGAGAATTAAGGAGAAACTATTTGAAGAATATCCTACTTCTTCAAATAGGGTTGTTCTCCGAAAAGCACATGCATAAATGAAGCAATATTTGCATTATGAAGAGGAAAATTGGAGAAAAAAATGGGGAATTAAATGGTTTACAGAAGGTGATAGAAATACAAGATTCTTTCACAATCTTGTAAATGGCAGGAGAAAGAGGTTGGCAATTAATAGAATTCAAAAGACTGATGGTGAATAGGTTGAAGGTAATGAATGGGTGCCAAAGGAGGCTATTTCAATTTTTAAGAATCAATTCTCAAGGTCTGTGGATGTATCTGATATGGATCTTCTTTTGATGATACCCGAGATTATTACCAATGAAGATAATAGTAAGCTAAATTCTTGTCCATCCATGGAGGAAGTGAAGAAAGAAGTTTTTGAATGAAATAGTGATAGTGTTAGTGGTTCGGATGAACTTAGTGGCCTCTTTTTCAAAAGTGTTGGGACATAGTTGTTGCTGATGTGTTTGAGATTGTGAGAGCTTTCTTCTTGAGTCATACTTTACCTAAATTCATCACTTACACTAAGTTGGTTTTATTGCCTAAGAAGGAGGGAGTAACTTCTTTCACATACATAAAACCTATTAGTTTGAGTAACTTCCTGAATAAGGCGATTTCTAGAATTATCATGATAGGCTTGAGGTTTTCCTTCCTTTAATCATTTCTCAAAACCACTCTGGTTTTGTGAAAGGAAGGAGCATTTCTGTGAATGTTCTACTAGCTTAGGAGATAATCACTGATATAAGGAAAAGAGGCAAGTCTTCCAATGTAGTTGTTAAGCTTGACATGGCTAAATCTTATGACAAACTTTCTTAGCAATTCTTGATAAAATTTATTCAGAAGATGGGTTTTAATAAATGTTCTGCAGATACGATTTGGAGGTTTTTGGCCGATAATTGGTATTTAGTGTTGATCAATGGACAAGCTTCATGGTTTTTTCATTCTAGTAGAGGTTTAAAACAGGGGGATCCTCTTTCTCCAGTTTTGTTCATTATTACTTTAGAGGTACTCTCTAGAGGTTTGAATTTTGTATTTCTTAATAATAATTTCAAAGGTTATGGCCTGCCAAAGTGGAGTTCTCTTAATCATCTAGTTTTTGTTGATGATAACATCATTTTCTCCTTTACTGATAAGTTGTCTTTGCATATGATTATTAGTATGTTGGCGCAGTATGAAAACAATCTAGTCAAAAAATTAACAAGGAAACGAGTTTTTTCTATGTATCTCACAAGATTGATGGCACAATCACCCAACAAATTGAAGTGAGCACTAGTTTTAACGAAGGAAAATTTTCTTTTACCTATTTAGGATGCCCTATTGGGCATGCAAGGAAGAGGAAGTCTCACTTCTCATATCTCATTAGCAAGGTAAAGAGTAATTTTCAAGCCTAGAAAGGAAAGATTATATCATATGGTGGTAAGGCGATACTAATTAATAATGTGCTATAAAGTCTTCTTATTTTTTTACTCTCAGCTAGTAGTCCTACTAAATGTGTTTTTCATGATCTTCACAAGTTGTTTGCAAGATATTTTTGGGATAACAATGAAGGGTGTAGGCATAAGCATTGGGTCTCGTGGATCAAGATGCGCTTTCTGAAGGAAGAAGGTGGATTTGGCTTTAGATCACTGATGGATGTATCTAAAGTATTATTTTCCATGTTATGATGGAATTTCAGGACTACTAAATCTATGTAGACCAATTTTATGTGGAATAAATGCTGCAAGAGGTTTAGACCTCAAGTAATAGAATGGAAATGGTGTTCAACACTGTGGAAATACATGCTTGAAGCTTGGGAAGAGATTGATAAGATGATATGGTGGGAACTCAAATGTAGTCACTCAAGTGTGTTGTATGATAATTGGACAAAAATGGGTGCACTGCACTATGTCATTCCCCCATCTAGTAATTTGAATGACTCTATGGAAGAGATTAATGAACTCATAGATGATGGCAATTGGAATTCTTGAAAGCTGCAACAATTATTTCCTCAAGAGATTACAGATCAGATTCTCAAAAATATATTTGGAGATTATTGAAGAATGGGATAAGCCTTGGTGGATATGCTCTAGCTCTGGAAAATTTACTATCAGTACTACGTGGGAGGAGGTGAGACAAACAGAGTGTTAAGTTATTATCATACATATGAATTAAAGGACTGCCTTTCAGAAAGCTTTCTTTCTCGGGAGATTATTGAATAAAAGAGCGCCAATTGGGGAAATAATTGTCAAAATGAAGGTGGTGGAGGAAACATTATGCTATTGTTGTGCTAGTCCTCAACTGGAAACCATTGACCATATTTTTCTATCATTACCTTTCGCTAAAAAGGTTTGACAGACATGTGCAAATGCAGTGGGGTTTCAAGTATCAGACATTCAATTAAAGATAGTTATTCATAGATGGTGGAACATAGATGCCTATCCAAAGTTGAAGCTAATTTGCAGGCTATGCCTGCTTTCATTATATGGCAGTTGTGGAAAAGAAGAAATGCACATAAACATGGAGCGAAGATGTCTTTTTACAAGACTAAAAAGGATATTAATAGACATATATGTTTCTTGACTAGATGTAGGTACCCATGGATGTCTATGATCCCTTTATATATGCCTGATGTAGTAAAGTTCTTAGAAAACTATACTCCAGTTGTTGTTACTACAATTGTGCATTGGAAAAAGCCTATGGTTGGTTCTTACAAGTGTAATACTGATGGAGTAGCAAAAGGTAATCCTGAGCCCATTTCTACTGGTTTCTGTGTAAGGGATTCGACAGGAAATTTCATTTATGCAGAAACTACCAAGTTACAGATGGTTATAATTTTGTGGGTGAGGCACAAGCTTTGTAGTGATAACACTCAACTACACTTCATCTGATTTTAAGTGTAGGCGGTTGCTAACAAGTGTAAATCCAACTAGGAGTTGGGGTCGATCCCTCAGGAAGTGACATCGTAAAGAATTCGATCACAAAGTAAAATGGTGTTCTAATCGTTGTAGAAGTAGACATTTTCGCAAAAAATAAAATAAATAACAAGGGGTTGACATTTAATGTCAAACGGGGGGATTTGGGTGAACAATTAACAAGTACAAATAACTGGGAGTAATCAAGTATATGAGATTTCTAAGGAGTGTGATAAATTGGATGCCAATTCTGCTAAATGGGTGATTACTATTTACAAAAAGTCTTTGAACTTCACTAGGTAGGCTAGGCCTTAGGTGCAATAAATATTTCTCAATCAACTATCATGAATCAAACAAGTTCCCTTGAACCTCGACAAGCACAAAACATGAAACCAACTCAATACCTCAATCAATCTATTTTTTCAAGCTAGATTGGTAGGATTGAATTTAGACCTACTTTCTCAAGCTAAGTCCACATTATCCCAATCACTACAATCATCAACCAATTATTTTAACTCTAATACTTCTTTCTCAAGCAAGCTTAGAATGCTATACTAGAATTGTATTTGTAACTACAATTCATCAATTAAAACTCAATTATCAATTGAACCCACTTCAAATCAACAATGAAATCAATAAATACTAACACCCATAAGCTAATTTAAACATTCAATTACATAATCACACCCCTAAGAATGGACGTTTTAGCCAAACATCATAAAAAGCAAGAAATTGTTACCAACTATGTTTTCCATAAGCTTGGGTAACAATCCGCAAGTCTTCAAATTCTCCAATTAAAACTAGAAATCAAACCAACCCTAAATCTCTACTCAAAAAGTGTAAGAACAATGTTTAGAATGTTGAAGATCAAATCCCCAGGACTGGATTATGTGAGAACTCATTTTCTTCTTTTGAAAATTCCATTTATACATTCCCTGAATTTCAGCTTCAGAGTCATTGGGCGAAATAAGTTGGGCTTCACCGACCTGGTCGGCGATGCGCTGAATGCTCCTTTCCATCGCTATCTTGGTTTGACTTTCTATCCTTTATTTTCTGTAACTTTAGGTGATCGAGTTCGGGCTCACCGACCTATTAGGTGATGCACCAAGTGCTCCTCTTCTCGCCTTTTTGGCTTGCCTTTTCACTAATTACTTTGTAACTTTTAGAGGGCTAAATTGGCATTGCCAACTACTTTTGAGACTTGCCAAAATACCCATCTAATCGCTGAATTGGTCTTGTGCATGGGCTTGCCTGCTAGAACTTTAGGAGAGCTGAAATTCCACTTGATGACTCGCTAAGCAGCTTTGGCGAGTAACAACCTTGCTTTTCTTTAGCTTTTTCCACTACAAGAAAAAGCCTTAATAAAGACCACCATTTAGCGACAGGTTAGAAATCTGGTCCCTTAAAGTATACTAATAGGGACGAGATATTTTGCTCGTCTATTGTTCTCGATTTTTTATGTTTAATTAACGAAGAAATAAGATCTAGTTTCTAAAATAATTAAAATCTGGTCTCTATTCTTATTTATAAGGGGGAAATAGCCACCAATTTATTTTCTTCCTCAAAATAAAAGTTAAAAACACCTAAAATAAAATAAAAAAATATTTAACCGTGTACGATTCTTTATTTTTCCACCTTCTCTCAAAAGAACTAAGCCGTTATCAAATCTCTACAATGAATCCATCTTCTTACTTTTCTCTAGGTTACCTAGCAAATTAAGACCACCAAAATAGGGATAAAGTTGTACATATTTGTAAAGAATTAATCTTCTAAAAAGCCCTAATCCCATATCTTATACATCATAGTTATCTCCAAAATCAATTTGCGATTCTAGGATGATTTTGGTTGGTATATTGCTTCAGCTGCAAAAATTCTTTGTCAAGGTGGTCGGTGGTCGATGTACTACTTCCGTTGATGCTATCGGAGTTCCTAGGTAACTTCTCTTTTAACAAATATACTTTTATTTTGTCATAAATTCAGATCTGGAAGTGGGTTCCTTCAATCTCTCAATGTTGATTATGTAGAAATGGAATAAAAACTAGGAGGCATTAGAGATATTTTCATGTAAAGAGATGATGGAGCAACCAAAACTAACAGAGCTCCAAGAAATTAAACTTTTTAAAAATCTGAAATTCCTATGTATTTTTCTAACATGATGTTTTCCTTGAGATTTAGAACATATTCTCTCAAAATGAAAAGCTTTCAAGCAATGAAGTGGGTTTTTAGTCTAGACAAAAGTTAACTTATCTTTTGATTCATAATAAAATCTGTATTTCATAGTGTTCAAAACTTTGGATTTTGCAGTACTATGAGGTTGTTTAAGAAAATTTCCTTCTGTTCATTGCTAGATTGTGGATTATATCACAAATGAGGACTTGATATAATTGATTTTGACACTTTTCAGATAAAGTGGCCCTCTATTTAATTAAATTTGAAGTTACTATAGGACATTTGAATGTTGTATACATAGTCGTTTCTTTGTATTTCATAAAATAAAAAAGGAGAAAAATTATCAAGCTTGTACAAATTAATCTCTCTAGGAAATAATCAATTATTTTTCTTACACTTTCCTCCCTCTTCCTATAGTCCGAGCTTCTTATTTAGTCCTCTCACTTTGTTTGAGCTGAATTATATTCTCCCTCTCACCGAAAGTGGTCGAGAGAGATGAAATGCACCACAGTACTTGTATTGAATTCCCTAACTAGAATGGAATTTCAGAAATAGCCTTATATATTCATTATTTAGCTATAATTAAAGTATGTGCTTTGTATCTAAGGTTGTTTTCATCTTATTTGTGGCATTACATAATGCTTCAGTTTTTGCACATTCATTCCATTTTCCTTCACTCAAACACAACTTCGATAAAGGGTATTTGGGATGTGTGCAGTTGTTGGTTAACTTTTTCATTTTTACAATCTTTTATGGCAAGAGGATAACATGTAGTGCAAATTCTATTACCGGAGTGTTGACTTAATATTATTATTTTGTTGTGTTCATGGCCTTGGCAGAGCATCTCTTGATAATGTTTCTGATTAGGTAGGCCTCTTTCCAAGCTTATTCTTTGTTTGTTTCACTATTTTCGCAGCACAAAATATCTACCAAATTTGGTGGGCTATACTTTCATTAGGAGTACATAACTATCATTGGTGGCAGTTGATTTGTTTTTTCAAAACAACTATTCACAGAGACAACTTTGTCTCAGATTAACTATCAACTATATGTGTCATGATGCATCCTACAATGACAGTTGTAGCGAATTTTCCTATCCAAATGTATTAAAAAGAAATGTGATGCCAACGGACATATTGTGTCATTGTGACAACTCGTATGTACAAATTGATTATTAACAAGATAAAAGTTGCAAGATTTTGCTTTGTGTTTTAAGTCGTTGCTTATATATCCTCCTTGATTGTGTTGTCACAGTTTCTCTATTTTTTCATCTTTGAGAGAATATTTTGACTTCTCTTTTTATTTGTGAAGGGATAGTTATATTTGCTATATCCTCTGGCCTACTAATTTTTATGCTGGATGATTAAGGTGTACTAGTCATTACTAAAGTTTGTTTCCTATTGAAATTCTTGTAATATTGACATAATATGAATGGAAAGTCATTGTTTATCAAGAGAAAACAGTGCCCATAATCACTTTTCATATTCTATTGTGTCTCATCTTCTTCAATGATAAAACTCCATTGTAAGTTCTTAAGCCAGTTGAAGCCCTACTAATATGATTGCTAAACTTTATTGCATCTTCTTAAGGTTTAATAACCCTTGTAATAGTACATGATTTGTGTTTGTTCCTATATTCTAGGTTAACTAATAAGATTAATTAGTTGAAATTTACAGCTTTCATTGAATCACAAACATCAACATCTCGTAGTCTTCTTGATTCTTTTTTAAGTGTTTATACCTTTTATGTTCTTTCTTTTTAGAGAGGGATTAATTAGTGAAGCACATGTAGAGTGTATGTACGAACACCCGTGAACCAGATGAACTAAATTTTGGCAGGAGGTTTCTTAAGAATACCATGGGAAATTAAACAGTGATGTTCTTGAAGTACAAGTGGCTATTATTTCTGAGATCTCTAAAATATTTGTTCGTTTCATTGATATTGGACAAACACCTCTACATTCATTGGTTAGTTTTCTCTTTCAAATAGGATTTTTTATGTAATCAACATGTGGATGTTCACACTTGATTATACTTGGACATGTGGTGTTGTTTAGTTGTCTTCATTGATCAAATGAGAGGATGATTGTGCTTATAGTTTAAAAGAAAAGCTTACAATCTAAGATATACATTCATTTTGTTGCAATGAAGTTAAAAATTAATTTAGCCAATGAACATTTATACTGCTGTGCATACACTTTCTTATGAGGTAATTTTGTGTAAAAATTAATCAATTGTATCAATACAACGTAACTGCACCAAAGGAGGATTGTTGGAATATGAGTATTAAGAGCATTGCTAAATTTATTTACAAAGTTAACTTTGTAAGTCTTGGATGCAAGTTTGCTAATTTAGCTATAAATATGGCCTAGAATTTTGAAGTTTTTCAGATAGAAATATGGCGTAGAATTTTGAAGTTTTTCAGATAGAAATATGCCTTGTAAGGGGTTTTTGTTTAAGTGAAGATCTATGCTAACTTGTTCTTTTCATTCTAAGTTATTATTTGTTTTCATTTGGATCTTATCTTTTTTCCATTAGAGCAAATTGATGGCATAGTTGTTGAAACTCTATAAAGAGAAATTGGTTATGTTTTATTAGGACATTTAGGACAAACATAATGACTCTTTATTTAAAAAAATTGCTTATTTAAAATGAGTCTGCATTTGAAAATTATGATGGAACAAACTATACTGGAGAATTATATGTTATTGAAAGAGAGGGACAACATGTACAATATTTAGGTTCTCTCCAGTAATGTTATCATCTTCAAACTTTATGTGTTATCATCTTCAAGCTTTATGTGTGCAATTATTTTTGTTTTCATCAGATGCTATTTGATATTTATTAGTATTTGATACTTTCTTAAAGGCGTCCTTCTTATACTTTTGGCAGGACTAGAAGATTAGAAGTTACAAAGTCAAGCTGCGGGTTTTGAAGACTTGATACAAGATGAAAAATTGGTTTTGTTTTACTAGGAAGTCATTTAGGGAAATCATAACATTTTTTGCCAAGTGACTGTATAAATTATTTATGATATACATGAACTATCAGTGGGATGTTATAACACTTTTTGTATGCCTTTATAATATGCAAGCATGAAATTAGTGATAATTTTGTTTATGTTGGGATTATATATAAATTCAAAAATTTGTAGGAAATGTTCATACACTATTTAGTGACCTGCATTTTATGGTCTATAAATATCTTTTAAGGACCAGATTTCTGGTCCTAAATAGTTTTTTAGGACTATTCAAAACTATTTAATATCTATGGTTAGGGACCGGTAAAGTGGTCTCAGAAAGGGATTTTGGGACCAGTATTTTTCCAGTCGCCAAACCCTCTAAGGACCAGTATTAGAACCCCGTCCCTATTGACCTTTAGCGAAGGAGCCTATAGGGACGAGTGGCGACCCTTTTTTCTGGTCGCGATTAACTTTTAGGTACCAAATTTAGACTTTTAGGGACCACTTTCCCCGTCCTTAGTAGCTGTTTTTCTTGTAGTGTTCAGCTTTTTTGCTCCTTTTTGCCTAGTAATGCCTTTGCCTTGCTCTTTTGCCTTCGTTGTTGTAAATTAATATTTTAACATCAGTTTAGAGCATAAAATAAGCATTGAGGACACAAAAACTTCGAATATTAAGCCCTAAATGAGTCAAAATCTCCGACTCATCAACACCTCTAACTTAAACTTTTGCTTGTCCTCAAGTAAAATACACAATCAATCAGTTCAACAGAGATGTCTACAAATAGTGCTACTCAAGACTCAACATGAATGCATACGAGGTTCAATCTATCCATGCAATGTTTAATTGTGCACTACAGGTTTCAAACTGTGACTAGCCATTATCAAATAGAAATCAAGCTCACAATGCTTTCTTCAAATGCGAATTCAAGCTCAACAAAAGTATTTGAGTGCCCTCACATCAAGAATGATTCCATGCCCACACAAAGCTCATCAAAATTTAAGAATTAAGGAATTAAAATCAACTCTTACACTCCCAAAGATAAACACGTGCATGATTCTACCCGTAGGTTTGCCCGTATTTTCCAATCAACATGACAATAAGCTTAATCAAGATCACAAAGGTCTTTCAAGGCTTGTAACGGAGCTGAGGGTAAAGGTATGATCATTTTGGCTTAGTGACTTCTACCTTCATAAAGCATGACACCTTTTCTCCTTTCCTTTCACTCTTTTTGAATTTCACAATCCACCCTAAGTTCTTTTAATCCTGATTCATTGGACACCCATTTTATTTTATCCATTGCACAAGATTCATCGCAACATTCTTTTTCAATCTTTTTCTTCTTTTGCTTTTCTTCTATTTTTTTTATATGGAAGGGTTTTATATATTTTACCACAATCCATAAGGGCAAGCTTTTCACAAACTTCTTGACTTCCCTCAATTTTCACCACACCCCCAACTTAGACTTTTGGCCTAAGTTGGCTATTCAAACAGATCAATGCTTCATGAAGGTTTTAGGTGATGGGGAAAGAGGTCAAATGTGTTCATGTTTCATCCAAAGAAAAGGTTAGGCTCAAATGGTGTCAAGTTAGGTTCACACTCTCACAAGGTGGTTACAAAGAGGCATAATAGCAGCTTGTTACGCTCTCCAAAACTTGTGCCTAAGATCATCTCTATCATTCGCCTATATTAGTCAATTGAACCAACGGGGCAAGTTCTAGGTACCATCAAGCACACATTTCATGACAATCTCACCACATATGGCATTCAACACAATCATCAATCAAGATTCTACAAATTTAGCTAGCGTGCAACGATCATCACAAGATTCACTTCAACAACCGATCAGTCATAATGAGATGCTAAGAGTTCATACATGACTTATGCAACTCAAATTTTGCCTCCTTGAAATTGCACAAATATATCGTCCAATCAAGAGCATTATCCAAGTCATCGGTATTGATCACAACCGATACTCATATATGCAAGAGAACAACCATATTCACAAAAATCAAGAGGCACAAAAATAGGCTAAAACACGATCATCACAAAGATAACCACCCCGCCAAACAAAACCTAACAATATCCTCAATGCAAGTATAACGAATATAGCTAATAAGACAAGCAAGTAAGGATTGTTGAATGAAAATATTAGAGTAGGAAGACTCTTCACTTCATGCCCAATCGACGAGTAGGTGCCAGGTACGCCGAACCATTCGGCAAATCCCCAAGCTATAATGAGCTCACCAAACTTTTCCAGAGAGATTGTTTGCCAAATTGAGCAAAAAGGCAAGATTAGTCAGGTTCGCCAATTGGTACCGCGATGCGTTGAAATGTCATGTATCTCGCCGATGTTTCCATAACAAGTCTCAAAGTTGGCCTCAAAATGGACGATCAGGAGGCCTAATTGGCGATGCAGAAAGGTTTAGGCCATCGCCGATTTGTCGTTAGGTCAGTAATGGGGATTTGAACCTACACATTCAACAACCGTTATTCAAAAACACCTAAAACTTAGGTTGCCTCCCAAAAAGAGCCTTGTTTAACGTCATGTCACGACGTGGAAATGCCTCAAGCCTTCCAAAAACATCACTTCAATTACCGAGACATCAAGACATTCTCAAAAATAGAGCTTCAGGCGTTGTCCATTCACTTTAAATGCTGACCTTTCTTTGCTTTCAACCTCAATTTCCCTATTTGTGAACACTCGAGTGACTTTAAACGGGCCTGACCAATTTGATTTGAGTTTACCCGAAAAGAGTCTCAGTTAAAAAGCAAAACAAGATTGCCAACTTTAAACTCTTATTGGAGGATTTTTGCATCATGCCATTTCTTTATTTTCTCTTCATAAAAGGCTGAACTTTCATATGCCCTCCACCGAAACTCATCCAATTCATGGAGTTGATTGACTCTTCCTTTCGAAGCATCCCCCAATCAAAGTTTAATGCCTTCAATGCCCATAGTGCCTTGTGTTCAAGCTTGATTGGCAGGTAACAAGACTTTCCAAGTACCAATTGGTATGGTGACATGCCAATTGGAGTCTTGAAAGTGGTGCGATACACCCAAAAAGCTTCATCCAACTTTCGAGACCAGTTAGTCCAATTTGCATTGACTGTTTTTGCCAGAATACTCTTGATTTCTCAATTTGATACTTCAACTTGGCCACTTATTTGCGGATGATAGGGGGTTGTGACTTTGTGCTTGACTCCGTATTTGCTCAATAACGAAACAAACAACCGGTTACAAAAATGAGACCCTCTATCATTGATAATAGCACACGGGGTACCAAAACTTGCAAAATATATCGCTTCAAGAATCGCACAACACTTTTTCCTTCATTGTTAGGCAAGGCTACAACTTCTACCCATTTTAAGACATAATCAACCGCCAACAAGATATACTTGTTTTCGAAAGAGCTCACAAATGGTCCCATGAAGTCGATTCCCTAACCGTCAAACAATTCGACCTCTGACTCATGCTTTCTTGATACAACTCTATGATTTTGACATTGAATGCATTGTTTAACAAGAACATGAGTATCTTGGTATAGTGATGGTCAATAGTAGCCACTTTGAAGCACTTTGGTGACTGTGCGCACTCCGCTATGATGTCCACCAACCGGTGAAGCATGGCAAGCATCAAGAATCACACACTTGTGATACGCACCTTCTAAGTATGTGATCTGCGCATTCTCTAAATAGGTATGGTTCATCTCAAAAGTACTTCTTTCGTTGGTGACAATGCAGGCTCTCAGGCATAATCCCACACACTACATAGTTAGCGAAGTTAGCATACCAAGGTGAGTTGCCATGTGTTATATTGATCATTGTTTCATTGGGAAATTCTGCCACAATACCCCTCTCACCGGGATCAACATTATTGGTTTCTAGCCGAGACAAGTGATCCGCTACTTGATTCTCACACCCCTTTCGATCTCTGACCTTAAAATCAAACTCTTGCAACAACAACACCCACCGAATCAATCTTTATTTTGCATCTTTCTTAGCCATCAAATATCTAATTGTTGCATGATCCGTGTGCACCACCACTTTAGTTCCCAACAAATATGCTCTAAATTTCTCAAACGCATACATCACTGCTAGTAATTCTTGCTCCGTGACGGATAACTCTTTTGAGACACATTCAAGGTCTTACTTGCATAATAAACTAGGTGAAGTAGTTTGCCTTTTCGTTGCCCCAGAACAGCACCCAAAGTAACACCACTAGCATTACACATGAGTTCAAATGGAATACTCCAATCAGGGGCAATAATGATCGATGCTGACACTAGTTTTTCTTTCAAGCACAAAAATGCTTTTAGGCTAGCGTCATCAAAGTTGAAGGTAGATTCCTTCTCTAGCAACTTACAAAGAGGGTAAGCTACTTTTGAAAAATCCTTTATAAATTGCCTGTAAAAACCCGCATGGCCTAGAAAACTCTGGACATCTTTTACCAAAATAGGAGAACGTAGTTTGGTAATGACTTCAACTTTAGCTTGATCCACTTGCATTACGTCACATAAAATTTTATGCCCCAAAACAATGCCCTTTTTCACCATAAAACGACACTTCTCACAATTTAGAACAAGATTGGTTTCCACACACCTTTTCAGAACCTACCCAAGGTGTTCAAGACATGCTTCAAATGAATCACCAACAACTGAAAAATCATCCATAAAGACCTCCATTGAGTCTTTAACCATATATGCGAAAGTGGAAAGCATACATCGTTGGAATGTTGCCAGAGCATTGCACAACCCAAAAGACATTCTCTTGAAAGCAAAAGTTCCATAGGGACATGTAAAAGTGTTTTTCTCTTGATCTTTTGGTGCAATGGAAAGTTGATTGTATTCGAAATAACCATCTATGAAGTAATACCATCCACGCCCCGCAAGCCTTTAAGCAATTGGTCTATAAATGGCATAGGAAAGTGGTCTTTCTTAGTCCATGCATTTAATTTTCGATAGTCCATGCATACACGCCACTCGGTGACTGGTCTCATAGGCACAAGTTCCCCTTTTTCATTTGGAACTACCGTAATTCCTTCTTTCTTTAGCACACATTGAACGAGGCTCACCCATTTGCTATCTGTAATGGGGTATACCACACCCACATCGAGCCACTTGATTATTTCTTTCTTCACCACTTCTTGCATCAGTGAGTTTAGCCTCCTTTGATACTCAACGCTTGATTTACATTCACAATCCAATTGGATTTTATGAGTGCAAATTCCGGGGAAATCCCCACAATATAAATAATTGTCCATCCAATAACTTTAATGCATCGTTTTAACACATCAAAAAGTAATTTTACTTGCCACTCAAGTAAGTCTGCAATAATGATGACTGTCAAGGTGTTATTTAGCCCCAAAAATACATACCGAAGATGGGATGGGAGCGCTTTCAACTCAAGCTTTAGCGGGGGGACTTTTTCAATTTTTAAGATCAATGTCGAGCTTCAATGGGTTCTTAGAGTAAGAATCTAAACCTGATACAGCAGCCACAACTTCATCATAACCTTGAACTTCCTCATCATCATAATTTGAAAGGACGGCGGTTAGAGGTTCCCCCACACAAAACAATCTCACTTACACTCGCCACTGCCTCATCAATCACATCAATGGTTGAAAGTACATGAATGTCACTCGATTGCTTCATCAATTTGCATACATTGAAAGTAACCTCCTCATTATTTACTCGAAATTTCAATTCACCAATTTCAACATCCATAAGGGCTCTTTAGGTAGCCAAAAATGGCTTGCCTAATATAATAGGTACCTTAGTGTCAATCTCACAATCCAAAATAACAAAGTCGGCTGGAAAAATGAACCAATCCACTTCCACCAAAATATCATGAAGTATGCCAATGGGATGCTTAATAGATCGATCAACCATGAGCAGACGCATTGTTGTGGATTTAGGTTCGCCCAACCCAAGTTGTTTGAAAATAGCATACAACATCAAGTTAATACTTGACCCCATGTCATACAAAGCTTTGGTAAACTCAAGCATCCCAATAGTGCAAGAAATAGTAAATGCCTTCGGATCAGCTCTTGAGAACAATATTGCTTGTCATGATGGCACTACAACTATGAAATATCTCAATCGTTTCAAAATCCATACTCCTCTCCTTGGTGACTAATTCTTTCATGAACTTTGCATAGCCCGACATTTCCAACAACGCTTCCACTAAAGGAAGATTGATAGATAGAGTCTTGAACACAAATAGAAATTTTTGGAACTTTGCATCTTTATCCCTCTTTTTGACTTTAGGCAACGGTTTTACAGGCTTTGAAGAAGAAACAGTTCCCTCCTTCGATGTTTGTAATTCCTCGATGATGAGTTGTCTTGGAATTTCCTCAACCTCTTTGGATGTGCCATTCTCCGGTGCTTGGTTGGATCCCTCTACACCATGACATCATCTCCTTCATTACTAGTGTTTGCCTTACCATTCACATTCACTTTCACATCACCACCTACTACTTTTCCACTCGAGTCAACACCACCAAACATTTATCATGATTAACCTTTGAATTCACCATCATATCATCTAAAAACCTCTCTAGTGGCTTAGACTCTAACTGGACTGAAAGTTGACTCATTTGTCATTCAAGATGCTTGATAGAATCCGAGTGAGAGTTTACTTTATTATTTAAGGATGAGAAGTCAACCTTTATTTCTTTAAGAATTTCATCGGATCCTTACACCTTATTTAGAATGCGGGACAACAAATCATCTACCCGAAAGCTTTCAAAATTGTCCCTAGATCTTGGGTTGTCATCTATGTGCATATCGATTGTAACTTCTCCGTCCATCCTCAATAAATGTGTTCCAACCTTGATTCCCACCCGACTTTAAAGAGTTCGAGCAAGCACCCTCCTCTAGTCTTGACACTTTTTGTGTCTCTTTGTTTTCATAACTACCCCCCCCCCCCCCTCCCCCTCCCCCTCCTACATGACTTATTTTTTCAACGATTCCATTTGGGACATTATCTTGACCATGTTTTCATCTCGCTCTTGGTTCTTCTCCACTTGTTCCTTCGTTATTCCAAAGTTCAAAGGCGACACTTGATCTTCTCTAGTGTACCAGGCACGATTGATTTTTATAATATCATCAAGAAGAGTAGATGTTATATCTTTGTGGCATGATTCCTCCTTGAATGAGTTGATCTGCAACACCCGTATTTACTAAGTCGAGGCTCCTATAGAAGTATTGTAACAACACATTGTTCGGGAGTCCATGAGTTGGATATTTGAGTAGCAACTTCTGAAACTTCAACCATGTCTCATTAATTGGTTCACCATCCACTCGCTTAAAGATTTGAATATTTTTCCTCAACTTCACCATCTTCGAGGGAGGGAAAAACCTTATATAAAATGCATACGTGAGCTCCTCCCAAGAAATGATTGATTCCTTGGTAAATAAGACAACCACTTTGTTGCCTCCCCTATTAGAGAAAAGGGAAACAAACGAAGTTGAACTAACTCATGAGTGATGTTCTTAAAAGAAAACGCCTCACATACATCCACTAAGTTTCGAATGTGGTCATGAGGATCCTCAGTAGCAAGACCTCCAAAGAGACCCTTCATTTGCAACAGTTGTAACATAGTGCTGGACCCATGAAACATCGCATTGCCTATAGTCGGAGGCAATCTAATAGCATGCACTCGCACTTCCTAACTGATCTTCATTGACATTGTGCAAATTATTGATGTCGTCATTGTGTCCAAGTTGGCTAGCATTGATCTCGTTAACACTCATCTCTTCACTAGTTTAAGATTAGTCAACAATGAATAGAAATAAGTTGATTAAACTACAACAAGATTAGTTCGCGACAAAACTTCACTAAAAGAATTCTAGACACCACTCTCTGGCAGCGGTGTCATTTTTGATAACGCTAAACTACACTTCATCCGATTCTAAGTGTAGGCGGTCGCTAATAAGTATAAATCCAACTAGGAGTTGGGGTCGATCCCACAGGGAGTGATACGATAAAGAATTCGATCACAAAGTAAAATGGTTTTCTAATCATTTGTAGAAGTAGACATTTTCGTAACAAATAAAATAAATGACAAGGGGTTGACAATTAATGTCAAATGGGGGATTTGGGTGAATAATTAACAAATACAAATAACCGAGAGTAATAAAGTATAGGAGATTTCTTGGGAATGTGATAAATTTAATGCCAATTTTGTTAAATGGGTAATTACTATTTACTAAAAGTCGTTGAACTTCAGTGGGTAGGCTTGACCTTAGGTGCAATAGCTATTTCTCAATCAACTATCACGAATTAAGCAAGTTATCTCGAACCTCAACAAGCACAACATATGAAACCAACCCAATACCTCAATCAATCTACTTTTTCAAGCTAGATTGGTAGGATTGAATTTAGACCCACTTTCTCAAGCTAAGTCCACAATAACCCAATCACTACAATCATCAACCAATAGTTTTAACTCTAATATTTCCTTCTCAAGCAAGCTTAGAATACCAGACTAGAATTGTATTTGCAACTACAATTCATCAATTAAAACTCAACTATCAATTGAACCCACTTCAAATCAATAATGAAATAAGTAAATACTTAACACTCATAAGCTAATTGAAACATTCAATCACATAATCACACCCCCAAGAATGGAAGTTTTAGCCAAACATCATAAAAAAGCAAGAAATTGTTACCAACTATGTTTTCCATCAGCTTGGGTAACAATCCACAAGTCTTCAAATGCTCCAATTAAAACTAGAAATCAAACCAACCCTAAAACTCTACTCAAAAAGTGTAAGAACAATGTTTAGAATGCTGAAGATCAAACACCCAGGATTGGGTTATGTGGGAACTTTTTTTCTTCTTTTAAAAATTCCATTTATACCTTCTCAGAATTTCAGCTTCGGAGTCATTCGATGTAATAAGTCGGGCTTTGCCAACTTGGCAGCAATGCGCCGAGTGTTCCTCTTCTCACCTTTTTGGCTTGCCTTTTCACCAATTACTCTGTAACTTTTGGCGGGCTAAATTGGCATTGCCGACCACTTCGGCGACTCACCAAAATACCCATATGATCGCCGAGTTGGTCTTGTCCATGGGTTAGCCTGTTGGAACTTTAGGCAAGCTGAAGGTCTGGTAAGTACCAGTCTTGCTTTTCTTCAGCTTTTTCATTCCTTTTTTCCCAGTAATGCCCTTGCCTTGCTCTTTTGCCTTCATTGCTATAAATTAGCATTTTAACATCAATTTAGAGAATAAAATAGACATTGAGGGCACTAAAAATTTGAATATTAAGCCCTAAATGAGTCGAAATCCCCGACTCATAGCAGGATTAGAATGTTACGTTAAAAAGCAATTGACTCCAGTGATGATTGAAACTAACTCTTTGATTTTGAAGAATGTGTTAGATAACATTTGGGAGATTTCTTGGGAAAATTCTAGGGAAGTGAACAGATTTAATCAATTATGGAGCAATGGTGGAGTGGTGGTGGAGCATGTATATAGAGAGGGAAATCAACTGGCTGACTATTTTGCTAACCTGGGTATTCATTTTGTAGGTACAAAAAGTTTCAATAATTTCCAAGAGGTACCATCAGAGGGCAGAAGAATTATAAACATGGAACAAATGCAGATTCCTACTCTTAAAATTAGAAGATGTCAAAATAGAGGGTATACAAGCAGGAACATAGTGACACACTCTTTGGACATGGTCTGTAACAACACAAACTAATAATACGAGAGAATATACAATATCATATCAAAAAAAATAATTAGTACGTATCCAGCTTCAGATCGAGATTAGCTACAAGGATGAATACGTTTCAAGATTAAAGCAAATTTTAAACATACCAACTTATGATTTGACGGTAGTCTTTGAGGAATAATGATTGAGCTATGAATTTTTCTTCTAACAGTGGTATTAGCATCATATGAAGCTCAATCTGTTGAAGAAGACCAATAATTGAAAAATCTAAACTCGACGATACGATACTTCTTTGGAGATCCAACAAAGTACCTATCTTTTTAGGATGGTTTCGAGTGGGAACCAAACCGAGAACTGAAGAAGTCTTCCATTGATCGGATTTCATGGCACCAGTGAGACTTGATGGTGTCTTTTGTGAAATCAATGAAAGCTCTTTGCTACAATTTCCATGGCAGATCTATAACTAGGGGTTAGTATCCTTCTGGGTGTCACCGGAATATGACGTTGAAGATGGACATCAACTTGGCTCGATTTGCCGGCGAACTGAAAGGGCATTCTGGTTGTCCCTTGATATTTCTCCATGAGCTTTGTTCTTCCAATTTCTAGATTTTTTCTGGTTTTTGTTATTTCTTGTTTCCTTTTTTATTTGGATTTTTATTTTTAATTTTTTAATTCGTTTTTTTTTTTTTACTTCACAGGATCTTTTTGCCTGGTAAGTCATTTGTGTAAAACTTAATTTTGTTTTATGACAATAGTTTGTGTGAAAAAGAAAAAAAAAAAAAACGATCGCAAGAGGCTTTTTTATTAAAAAAAAATAAAAATAAATAATAATACCTTTTCAATATTACAAAAATAAAAGATTTCTTAATACATATATAATTTTTATAAGAATTAGAAGAGATAATTGTTATCCTTAATTTAATGCTATAACAAATTATAATTTTACCTTAAATTAAGAGGTCCTTTTTTATTCGTAAACAAAAACTAAAAAAAGAATATCAAATCCTTCTCTCTCTATGTATTCAAAATACTCAAATCAATATTTTATATCTACACAGTTAGTGTGGGTGTATATATTGTCACGATCCAAAACTGGGCATAATAATACTCATTTATTTTCACCAAGAAAAGTCAGTCTTAATCCAATGAAACTAAAGAAATTCAAAAAGTAAAGAAAGAATAATATGAGAGCGGAAAACTTATTCATTCTATTATAACCCCCAAAATCTGATGGTCATGTGTATAAGCCATTATTGCACAACGTGCAGAAATGAAAGATAATTACAAGTATCAATGTCCTTACATTTCTCAAATAGAACAAAGAATAAACATAAACATAAAACATAAAGGAAAAAAGGATTTGCCGAGATGACAAGCAACTATCTCTCAAAGTCCTTCGATAAGCCTCGGGTATAGAAGAAGAAGAGCAATCACATGGAACTGGACTCGAAACCTACACAAGTGTAGAAACTAGGAGTGAGTACCAAATAACATGGTACTCAGCAAACAATGAAATAAACAAGGCAAAACTAGCTAGAAAATGAGTACTCCTTTCATCACAACCGAACCTCCTCAAACTACAATCTGTAGAGAAATCAACCCAACCTAACAGTTTCACAATACACAACTCACAAGGCTTAATTGTCACAGTTCAACAAACCAACATGTATCAAGTATGACAATCACTAGTGTAACTAGCTCAAACACAACTATCATATTCATCAAAACACATTAATCAAGTACACTGCACACAACATTCCAAGATTTGTCATGCACAATATCAATCGAAATTAATGGAAACCACCCACAGTTCATGAACTCGTTGGTAATGACCTCAGCATCAATATCACTTGTTGGTAATGACCTCAGCATCCTAACACTCACCGAAAATGACCTCAGCATTAATAACATTTGCCAAAAATGACCTAGGCATTAATAACACTTGTCGAAAATGACCTTGTCATCGATAACCATCACATGTCTCATCACGGTGCTCAGAAATCAATGCAAATAAGCAATTTCACACCACAAGGAAGAGACAATAGCTCAAATAAATCAAGTATGTAATTATGTCATCGAAGCATTTCATCAATCATCGCATTATGGTTCACAAAAAGGCAAATTCATAAGTATTATGATCAACACAGTGCCTTTTCATTAATCCCCTTTTTATTTATTAATATCAATCAAATGGAATAATTGAACCCACCACCTCATTCTCATCTTGCCTCAATTTCAATCAAATGTCAACCAAGAGTTGAGCGTTCCCCTTCCAAACAACGTCCAAGGCCACACAATCTAATACAATTAAGTAATTACAATAAAATTTTGGAAATAACACCACCCAATTCATATATTTGCAAAATGGGTCAAATCAATTCAAAATCCAATTTCAAAAATGAGGTTCGAATCTGAAAATCTTTACTAAAAAACATTATCCAAGGCATTTGGAACTCATTGGTGAGAACCATTTCGCAAAAGGATTTAAAATCAGTTCATAATTATTATTTTACTAAGTTCTTGGGTTCTTGAAGATAAAACTCAATTTTTCATTCAAAACCTTGATTTGAACACTTAAATTCATAAATAATTATGGGTAAATGCATATTTAAAGTTGAGAATCATTAGTCAAATATTTCTTCTCAAAAATCGTGTTCAAATCGCCACACCAAAGCTCCCAAAACTAAAAACTGGTGGAATGGAGTTGAAATCCCGAATTTTGGAAAAAATTCTATCTAAAGGTCCTTCGCGAACGCGGACGAACAACTCATAAAAGAGCCCACGAACACGACCCTCACTCCACAAACACTCAATGCTTTGACCTCCCGCGAACGTGGTCACCCTTCTGCGAACGCGGAGGGTTGGCCTCAACAATACATAACAAAAAATCAGCTGAGTCAAAATTATCGAATAGAGTCTAGGGATTCATCCGTAACCCCGTCCACACAAATTATATATGTAAATTGAACATACTCAATATTTTTGACTCAATGAAACCATCAAAATACGAATTTGAGGTCTCCTTGACCCGAGTTTTGTGTTAGTCATAAGAAGTTAATCATAACGCCTAAAAATGTCAAATCAAGTTTGGAACCTCTAAAAATTCAACCAAGACCTCACCTAGGTCTTATTATGATATTATCCCTGAATCCAATGGAACTCTCGGAATCCTGATCCAAATATATATAGCATTCCTAGTTTTTCATATAAAATCAGTATTAAATATATCATTATTTCGTTAATGTACGTATCAAGTCTTCTTACAAGATTTGTTTCTTCTTTTACCTAACTTCCTTAGGTGATCTCTATGACAACTTAGCAGCAACGATGTATGTACACATCTTTCCTCACTCTTTGTCTGTGGAAGAGCCACATCCCAACCATAATCAACAAATTATCCTATGCTACTGAATTAAGTAAAAATCAAGTTGTCCAGAATTTGACAAAAATTCAATCGAAATAGATTTAACATGTACATGGAGAGCCTATGATTCAACTCACGTAGGGAGAACGACGGGTTTTCACATAGTAAGAAGGATTACATCAAGATGTATTCATGAAGTTCTTCTTTGATGCACTTAAAGTGAAGGATTTGCGAGCAGTTTTACCTAAACACGTGGGCATCAAAGGAAATTGTTTAGTTGGTTTACTTGCTCGTAGACATGTTCTTCTAAGGATTGATCAATATGAAGATTATGTGGTTGCTCTATCAAAATCGGTAAGTTTTTTGCCTTCCCATGGAGAGAAACATCTTTATAGGGCATTCCCTTGGACAATAGATTTCAATCCAAGAGAAGAAATTTCAATGGTTGCGGTGTGAATTTTGTTGCCTCAATTATCACTAGATTTATTTTCCATGATTCTTGTTGTTGATGACATCCACAGTTTGAAGGCCAATAACTATCGACAAGGCAACACAAGAAAAGACAAGGCCTAGCACTGCTAGGGTGAAGGTGATATTCGATTTTATGGATAATTTGTCTAAGAGGATGTGTCTCCCGTATTTAGACGAGCATACATGTGAGATTCAAGAGATTTTTCAAGACTTTGTTTATGATAGTTTACCTCTATATTGTAAACCATCAAGGTCACAATGAAAGCAATTATTAATTGATTTTGAGAAAAAATAAAGATAACAATCACAAAGATGATGGAGTTGTTAGAGAGAAACAACTGAACTGTTCCTCCATTAATTAAAAGTCTTGGGTTTAAGCCTTGAGCAATGAAAAATTCTTAATAGGAAGCGTTTCTCTCCTAATGGAGGTCCTACACGGTGCGAATCCAAATTATTTGGACCTCAATAAAGTTACCAAGCATCATATGGAAAACAAAATATATATATATATATATATATATATATATATATATATATATATATATATATATATGCAATGTGGGTGCTAGATGTAAAAGATATAAAGGGAAGACAGTTTTTTTTTAAAAATAATCATAATATCAAACTTTTAACAATACAAATATAAATTAATGGGATCAGTGTATAGTTGGATAACAATGGTTTCATAAAAAAAAAGCCTTAAACCTTAATATTATGTCATAGGCAGGGGTGGATGTAGGTCAAAGATAACGAGTTCATTTAAATTCTATATTTTGACGCAGATTATAATGTTATGTGTAAATAATTATCAAAACAAATGAATAAATAATGGGTATAAATAGGGGTGGAAAACGAGCGAATTGAGTAGATATGAGTCGGTTTATAACGAGTCAGGTAAAAATGGATAAAATACTCCATTCGAACTCATATTTAATATGAATAAAAATGGGTAAATTCATTGCATAAATATGGATATCTATGTTACCACATATTAACCATTACTTCTTATTATGTATTGAAATACGTACTTCCGTAGTTCCATTACAAGATTTTTTTTTCTTATTCCTTTTCTCCTTTTGTGTGTTTGATATGAAGGGAAATATTTTTCTGCTTTTGTTTTTTTTTTTTTTTTTTTGAAAGTGAGGTCCTGGATCGAAATCAAGAGGTTAGAATTTGGGCATCGGTCAAGGTTGAGAATCGGGGTCGGAAGTTGGATCTCATGTCTGGACTCATTTAGATGGTGAGATTTAAGGAAAGTCTCGACAAAAGACAGTTTTGATTCCAAACCACCCCCCTCCCTGGTCTTTCTGTATTTAAGTATGAAAGTCCCCTTTACTTAAATTGGAGGTAAATAAGTATATTTGAACAAATATTTATTAAAATATTTAAGTCAGTCAAATCTGGAAAAATTGGAAAATATTTATTAAAATATTTTTTCTTCATACTAAATACACAGTTATTAAGTTTACTTTTTAGAGATTTCCACAGTACACTTACATATATTAAGCAGAGTGCAATTGGTCAATTCCATGAGTTGCCCATATATATTTTATGATAATTAATATGAATTGATCCATATTTGACCAACTTTTAGATAATTGAATAACCAACACATTTTAAAATGAGTTAATCAAGCGGATACACATAAATTTGACCTATTATGCCACCCATAGGTATGAACCAATAATGTAAGAATGTGATAGTTTAATACTACTCTCTAAGGTTGAATCCATAAAGCAAAAAAAATGGATACGCACATGATCATAGGACAAACAATTTACTTTACTTATTGTTGCTCACTTAACGTGATCGTATAAGATTATAATTCTCCCAACATGAGTATTCAAGGTGAACCAAAATTGTGGGTCAGATGTGAACCAAATTCCTACCAATGACTAAGATGTTCAGTAGCCCCCCTCATCTTTGTGGGGTTCCATTTTTTCATTTCTCTTTTCACTCGTCCAACTTGAAGCAAAGTCCCTTATTTGAAATTCTAAAGCAAATTTCGATCGTTAAGTTCAGGTAATATTAGGGATGTACATTGATCAATTCAGTTCGATTTTATGTATTATCGATAAGATATTTTTTCTTGATTTTTGGTATACCAATTTTTGGTTTATCGATTTTGGTCCTTAACAGTTTGATTTTCGGTTTAACCAATAAGAAAATACTTATAATAAAACAAATATATGACTTCTCCAATAATTTGATGCGACAATATAACAATGTAACTTTATAGAACACGCATAAATAGAAAAAATAATAACTAACATGAAAAGTACTATACAAAGAGAAATTAAGAGGAGTAAAGTTCTTACTTTGTACTAGGTGAAGTGTGAATTGACGGCTAATGAGCAAAGACAGTAACCAGTAAGATACGGAGATTAATATTTAATATTTATGTAGGGATAATTAGTAAATTATAACCGTCTTATTGGGTTATCAGTTTACCAATAAGCCAATAATTTTTTATTTTTTTTTGCAAAACCATTAAAAACCTATTAATCCAATAATTTAATAACAATAAATTAATAGCATTTTTTTATTCAATTTATTTTTCGGTTCGATTTTTGCAGACCCCTAAATAATATATATCTTTGACCAAACTGTTTGAGTTTTGTTAATAATAATCAATTTCTTGGGCATTTTTGTTTTTATTTTTTCTCAAATTATTGCTGGCTGTGGGAGAAATTGATGAATTTTTGGTTCTTGCTTTTGATTATATAAATTCAACAATTTGGAGTATCTATTGTCTGGTCACAACTCTTCATGTACAACTAGTGAACTTGTTTGGTTCCATATTTGTGTGTGATATGGAGAATTTGGACTCACTATATGGTTTAGGATGATCTTCCCCCTCCAATGAGGTTGAGTTAGATTCAATATTTATTTTCTCAACATGGTATATTAGAGTCAGGCTCGACCTTTCCACCAAGTAGTCGTAAGGTCTGCATACATTATATCTTCTTTAGACTCTACCTATATAATTACACTAGTATGTTATTGTTGTTGTTGGTTTAGAGTCAGGCTCATTCTAATTTAATCTCTCCGTTTCAATTTGTTTGGTTTACTTTCTTTTTTAAATTATTATGAAAAAATGGCCTTTTCCTTGTTAACAACATTTAATTTCAACTTTTCATGTAACATGTTTAAAACCACAAAATTTAAAATGTTTGATGACCGATCCTGGATGCGACCCCCCATTGACCAATTTGAGATCCGATCGCAATCCTCGACCTGAAACTTGATCCCGACTACCGCTCAAGACCTGGCATGCAAACTAGGACCCGACCCCAACATCCAACTCGACCCCGACTCCGACTCCGACATCTATATTTGACTTGGGACCTAACCCCGACTTTCGACCCGAGATCTAATATTCAAACGGGGACCCGGTCTCGACCTTAATCTTGACACTTAAATCGGGATACGATCCCAATGATCGATCCAAAATTCAACTCTGTGTCCTTACTCAAGATCTGACCTCGACTCCTGAACTTGAACAAGGACTCGACCCCAACACCCATTGCGGCACCCAACCCGACTTCTGATTGAAGATTCAACTTTCAAATCAGGACTCGACCTCAACCTTCTGAATCGAGATCTGACCATACCCGACTCGGGACCTAATTTTTAAATTGGGATTTTGAAGTATTTTTTTAAAATAACTTGTAATTTTTCTTTGTGTGTATTGGGGGGGGGGGGGAGGGGGGAGGGGGGAGGTCTGGGGTAGAGGTGGGGCAAAAAAAAACTTTTAAAATTTGAAATAATTTTCAAAGACAAACTTATCGAGAAAGTCATTCAATTTTCTTTATACTTCAAAGTAGCTACGAATATTTTATCTACAAAGTAAAAATCATCCATAATTGAGTGACTTTATGAAAAAAAGTTTCATAGTTGAGTGACTTTTTATAAATTATAAAAAAAAGTTAAGTAACCATCAAAGATATTAACTATTCACACATTTGTACTTGGAAGAATTCACGGATCTCAGGAAGTTTATATACTCAGGCATGTCTTTTGGTATGTACTGAAAGATTGTCTTTCTTTCTAAGCTACTTTCATCGGTTGACGAGTCCAGTAAACTTACCATGGAATCAAGCAACTGTAAGGTCATCACATGCAAAGGTGAGTAATAATCATGGAGATCAAGAGCTAATTTTTCTTTAATTAATTTTAACGTTATGAGAAGATGTATGCATTATGCATTATGCGTGTGTGCGTGCAGCTGCAGTAGTATGGAAGGAAGGGGAGAGGTTAAAGATCGAAGAGATACAAGTTAATCCACCAAAATCAAACGAAGTTCGGATCATTCCGATCCTACTCATATAATTTATCTTTTTCAATAGGGTTGTGCCATCAATCTAACCCTACCTATATAATTTCTATTTTCCAATTGGGTCGTCGTGCCTTCATTCCGACCCTACCTATATAATTGTCTTTCTCTGTAGGGTCGTGCTATCATTTCGACCCTACCCATATGAATCTATAAGAATGAAAAGGAAACTAACATTTTTTCTTGGCAATAACTTTATTGAAGTACTTGGTCTTCTAAAGCTTGGAGATTGCTTTCGCTATGTGTTTTGTTTCTCAGATGGAGAGACAGAGAAAAAAACGTGTCTGTTGATTTAGGGACCAAATGCTTTTAAGGTTTCTGAAGTACCTTTTCATGAAATGTATCCTTTCAATAAGTCTTCATTAGACATAAGGAAATGAATAACGAGTCTATATTAATATATAAGTCCATAAAATACAAAAAAAAAAATCTTTTTGTAGACTAATATTTTTTTATATCATTTTTGCAGGAGATTCAACTAAATGAGCTTATAACTCACCAAATTTCGTTGACTGAAATCAACCAATAATTTGAGTTATTGACAGACCCCCATTGCGTCAAGATTATTATCCAGTTCTAATAAATTAAACCAATTATTAGAACATATTAATGCATAGTGAAATTATTTACTCAATTATGAAATTTGGTTTAATTTATGCACCATACATTGTATGCATATGATAAGTAAATAAACATTGTATTGCTATATATAAATGTGTATGACATGTGGCTCATACACTATTGCAGGATTGATATTCAAAGTATCAGAATTATAGCAAAATTTGTCCTCAAGTTTTAATTTCAAGGCTTATAAATAGCTATCTTTCTCTATAATATGAAAAATATCAAAAAGAGAGAAGGAAATTAAAGTACTATAAGAGTGCACTTGCTCCTATTTATCTCTCTCCCTTTCTTTCCTTGTTAATTTTGTTTAGTTCTTCACTTTTGTTTTATAACATGTTTATCAATATATGTGAGTCTGCGACTTGTATTTGCCTTTTATACTTTTAATATCTTTAACAAAATTTTTGACTGCGCTACTGAGTATACAATATTTCATTCTCTTTAATTTTCCTCTCCTGTGTAAGGGACGTGAGTCAATGGATCAAGCACCTATTGGGAATACTCTGGCAAAACAGTTCTAAGAAATAGTATTTTTTCAATACTACAAAAATGAAAGTTTTTTTTTACGTATATAGTGATTTTTAAGAATCACAAGAGATGATTATTATCCCTAATTTAATGGTATAACATATTATCAATTTATCTTAAATGAAGATATTTTTTTTCATCCTTAAAAAAAAATACAACAAAAAAAAAACCAAATCATTCTCTTTATATGTATTCAAAATATTCTAAAGAGAAAATACTTCAAATCCACACTAAACTTGGTAGCAAAACTTATTTTATCTCTTTAATTAGACGACATTTACACGCCCCCTTAATAATTTTAAAGTGAATTAAACGCCACCATGAGATTAGCCTGTTAACTGGGTCGGGCCGAGTCAGCCTAGCCCATTAACTTTGTGTGTAACTGCTTTACCGGATCAGACTTGGTTCGCTAGTAATGTGTCGGGTCGGATCGGGTTCCCTACTAATGTGTTGGGACAGTACCAGTCTAAAAAGTATTTTGTGAGAAAAATAATCGGACCGTAACCCGTGAGCCTATACTTTCGGGCCTGATGGGTCGGTTCCGTGTTTTTTAAAATCACCATTTATCAATTCGAAAGTTTGAGTCAATTGACAATATAATGTATTGCTATCTATTTAATTTTAAAATAATTATAACTAGTTATGACAATTGATTGATTAAAGTGATAGCAATTTTATATCATGTGGAAGTTTTCAACTTTTAAGTGTTAAAATTGAGAGAAAATTAGAAAATTTTTCGTAGAAAAATAATGAAACATAGGAAACATTCATAGAAAAAAAATGGAGTGTATTATTTTTTGTTAGAAAAAAATATGCATTTTGGCCACTTTTTCAGAAAGTGGCAATTGACCCAACGACCACTTCCTGAAAAAGTGGCCCAACGGATCAATTCCAGAAAAATTTTAAAAAAATATTATTAGGCCGGTACACCATCTGACAGTCTCTTATCGGGCTGACCTTACCGAGCTATGGCCTAAAAATAATCGGACCGACCTAGTACACTTGGCAGTGGGTCAGGTGCTGGTTACGACCTTATCGATTTTGGGCCCTTAACTGGCTGGTGTCACTCAGTTGAAACCGATCTGATCGGCCCAGTCGACAGCCTTAACCTGTAACATACATCAAAGCCATGTAAGCACCACATCATAGTCATGTCAGCCCCACGTCATTAATTTTATTTATTTCTTTTGTTTATTCACCATTTTTTCTTTTAACACTTTTTAAAATTAATTAACACTAATTAATAAATTAAAAATGTATTTTCTAAAATCAAAGATTTAAATCTGGACCTATTTATCCCCCCCCCCCCCCCTTCCATCTTTTTCTTCCTTACCATTTCCAACCCTTCACTGCTCATTGTTTTCCTCTTTACCATTCAATTTTAATGTAATACCTCGGCCTTAGAAAGAGATAAAGTAAGAAAGATCTAATTTGGAAAGAGAAAATTTGAGATTTGTTCAAGTTAAGCTTAAATTGTGAGTTTTGGGTCAAATTCAAATGACTATAACTTTCAGTACAGAATGAGTTAGGTGGCCCATAATATATCAAATGAAAGATCTTTGAATCCTCTTTCCAACTCCACCAAGTTTGCTAAGTTTCGAATTCAGATGAGGGAGATATGTCCGTTTGAAGTTAGCCTGTCCAATTAAGGAAAGTTACCCAAATTAATGAGGGGTATTTCGGTCTTTTCCTTACCCCATCAACTTACGTTTTTTAGTAGTATTTGGGGTGAAATATGATTTGGATTAGTTTTAAAATCCTAAATTATGCTTAGGGTTGTAGAAGAGAGTTCAAGAAGAAAAGAGGGGAAAAAGGAAGAATGATCAAGATTTCTTGTGAATCAAGGAATTATTTCGCCAAAATGCGGTACGCAAGTTTTCATAGTGTTGGGTTCGTTCACCCACACGCCAATCATGATTTACATATTCAAATTTCATCTATAAGATTTGGAATGTTGAGTTCTTGATGAGTGTTCTTGAAATGTTGCTTTCGTTCTTGAAATTATGATTGTTTAGTTGAGTTCTTGAGGAGAGGACCCTGTTAATGTGCTTTGTTCTTAAAGGTTGTTGAGTATATTTTCATGCAAATAAGTTCAGTAAATGAATCTAAGAGGATTGAGAAGAAACCATTCGATTCTAGGCGAATTAGGATCAGAAAATAAGAGAAAAAAATTCGTTGGGTTTTCTAGGTAGGGGCTAGCGCACCCGCACCAGCAGTGCACCGGAAGAGACCCTCTGAAATTTGAGGGCTGGCGCCCCGCTCCACTCAATGCACCAGGGTCACCTGCCCCGTCCTGGTTTTAGTCGTTTGCTCTGTTTGAGTTCCTTTAAGGTGTACCTTTACTCCTTTCTGATTCTAACCACTCTAAACTACATCTAAACATCGAGAGATCATTCATAACATGAATCATAACCCTTGAATTCATAATTCAAATTTAAGGTAGAGTTAAGAGTAAAGCCTTGAGAGTTCTTTTGAGTCATTTTGAAAGTCATTTACAATCTTTTAAAACTTGTTTTACGACTTGAGTACTTGAGTTTGAGGATGAGGAGAACTGAGTTTCATTTTTCAAAATGAATATATGGAACCAAGTATTCCTAAGAGTAAGTGTTCTTACATTTAAAATGAGGGGAAACACAGATTTCTAAAGGAGTTCATGAGGAGTTTTGAGTACTATCTTGTTTAACAGAATCTTTTGAGTAATAATCTCAAAGATGAGGATGAGGAAATGTTTTTAAACATATGAGCTAAGTTATATTTTGGAGTATTATTGAGCACCGATATGGGGACATGTTCAGATAACTCAAAGTCCTCATAAACCATGTAGCCAACGTGAGGGTCATACTTTTTATATGATCCTTTATTGCTTTTTAATCATAGCTTAGTAGATCCACTTAGTTGAGGAGTTGGGTACCCCGAAAAGGTATTGATAGTTCTGGCAGATTAAGCGAGACATTGTATCATCATATAACTCATAGTGATGGTTGTCGGTTAGATGATCTCCCAAATAGAGTTATTTTGTATCTTTACATAAAAATTGAGTTATTGTTGTATTTTTAAATACATTTTGTAGTCTAGTTTTATATGCTTTATATAAACTGCATTTTTATTTTTGTATTATACAACATTGAGTTGAGTATCCATGAGTTTGAGGTTGAGTAGAGTCGAGGTGAGTAAGTTTCCTTCTTTCCAAGTGCAAGCTTTTATGTTATGTTCAATATTTCCCTTACATGCTTGTACATTATATGTATTGACGCCACTTGAGGCCTGCATCTTTCATGATGCAGATAAAGGTAACCAGAATCATCAACTAGTGTTTCGTTGAGCCAGTCGAGTTCCAAATTTGCTTGGTGAGCCTTCTTGCTTTCGGAGGATTCCTATTTACTTTTTCAGTTTCGTTAGGATGTCATGGGTTTTGTCCCGACTTTCATCCTAGTTGTTAGTGGCTTCATAGATAGATAGACAGTAGTAGTTCATGAGTCTTTTTCATTTCAGTTGTTAATGTTCTAGACTTGAGTTTCCCTTGAGGATAGTTTGAATGTTTCTTTAAACTATTCTGAGTTTACCTATTTGAGATATTGAGTTAAATTTTTTCATTGAGGTTTATTTGTTTTTGAGTAAGTCTTTTGCTGAGAGTTGAGCTAGACCAAGGGTTCGCTTTGGGCCAACAATGTTTCTCGAGTGCCGGACACGTCTAGGGTGTAGGCTCGGGGTGTGACATCTAAAAAAGAAAGAAGTGATTTTACGATCATGGCTGTATTTCACATGCATTAGTGATTTTACGGTCATGGCGCAGTTCCTAACCTTTTTCGATCTCTTTGCAGATCCAAGTTTCTATAATGATCCGATTGGTCATTTTTGAAAATTTTCATAAAATCACCGTTTTACCCTTCCTTATATCAATCTCGAGTAATTTCTGAATGAGTTTTGAAATTGGTTTCATGCTTTTGAGTAAAAAGTTGGGAATTATGTAAGTTTTGAATTTGAAAGGCTAAAGTTTTCAAAAGTGCTTTTTGGTGTCTTTTGGAGTTTTCAGTGTCGAAATGGAACTACATCAATTCTATTAGTTTCGAAATGTAAAAATTACTCTAGGAGAGTTGTCAATTTTTTATTCAGAGTCTTTTTGAGGATTTGAGGCCCTAAGTAGCAAAATTTTAAGATTTCAATCTTTGGGTTGACTTTGATCAACATTCGGGGTTCAGATGATCAGATAGAAATTTTGAGAGTTTCCTTGAATTCAGGGGATGATTTTAGGCATAGGTGAGGAGTTGGTTGAATTTTTAAAGGTTCCGAGATTGACTTAGCCTTTTTAAGCGTTATGATTAGTTTCTTGTGACTTACACAAAACTTGGGTCAAGGAGACCTAAAATTCTCATTTTGATGACTCCATTGTGTCCAGAACATCGAGTATAGCTAATTTACATACATGGTTTATATGTACGAGGTTCTGAATGAATTCTGAGGGTCCTTTCGATGATTTATTTTTGTTGTGCTTTGCTAGTGTCTATAGGTTTGGCTTTTGCAAAGACCAGTCGCTTAAGCGACCTTCAAAAAAGCGAATGAGGCTTCACTTTAGAGCGAGGCCTCTCTTAGGCAGGGTTCACTTAAGCGAACCTATGGCCACTTTTGCGATGCTCTCTTAAGAGAACATGTATTCATGTAAGTGACATCTAAGAGGATATTTGGTCTGAATTTTTGCGGTTTAACCCCCATTTGCCATTTTTGAGCTTGTTAAATGTCACAATCCAAAGTATAGCCTAGGCGTAACATGGTGTATAAGTCCCTGATAGGCCCTACACAAGCCATTTGACATACATACAACTCAATATAATAGAAAATATGAGAAACTAAGCAATATGTCTCATATCATAAAAGAGTGTGGCATAAAAGTGGAAGTCTACTCATAGTCTTGACAAACCAATTTAATACATCAAAAAATGATTGAGACGTAATCCATACACCACGTACAACATCTAAAAACTAAAGACATTAGAAAACATAGTAAGGGTAACATCGTCCTCAGAATGTGAGGACCCACCAAGTCTACACCGATCAAGCAATCAATTATCCACAAGTGGAAAGAGAAGAAACATCAAACCCTACATTATGAGACAATGTAGGAACAAGTATGCATTAGTACATTGAATGTACTAATTATGAGGGATATGCATAAGAACATGAAACATGATCATAAATGGACATAAAAGAAACCATGATATGCATGACCAAGCTAAAACATAGTAAAAGCCTTTAAGAAGAATCATAAAACATGAACATGGTCAATGCATCTTAAAACATAATGAAAACTTCATTAAACCATTGAAAGTAACTTTAGTTTATTTATGGGATATTTGTTGATAACCTACATAGACCATGTGAGCTATAACACAGAATCTGGTGTCTTGCCTCCATTAATGAGAGCGCCTCCATCTCTATATCCTCATGATGCTAATAAAAAATCCCAACAGAATAGTAATATTCATATTCATATCATCATGCTTGGAAAAGCACAATTAAGTTACTAATCCAATCTTAAGTCAACATAGAGTTGCTTCTTAAATCATGATCCATACATGTGTGAGAAAACCTTTCACCAATCATGAATTCTTAACATGTGAGAAAACCTTTCATAATTCCATTGATGCTTATCTTAAAGAAACCTTAGTTCATAAAACATTTTTTTTTCATAAATCATGCATAACTTTCATATATCATCATTGATAAGTTCATAACTTTCTTCATAAACTCATATCTTCATAAATTCATAGTCAAAATAATGAATAATGCATGGGTCCATATGGAATCAATTGGAAAACAAGTAATTGAATCAAATAATTAATAGTAAGATTGAAATCAAACAATTGAATCATAACAAATAGGATCCATGTAGAATTGAGATCAAACCCTAATCAAGATGATGAAATTGAATCGGAAACTTGGAGATATTTTGGGACCCAATAGATGAGTAGAATCCATTGGTTAATTCCCACATACCTTGATGATAAAAGCCTAGAAAGCAAGATAAAAGTGGAGACTTGAAGCTTGTAACCCTAGCTTTCTTCCTTGATCTTGAGAGAGAATTGGAGAGGATGAACTTGGATGACATTTGGGGACTTTAGAGAATGAGAGGGTTTGGGTAGATTTAGGAATAGAAAACTAGTTATAGGACTTAAAATTAGTTTCAAAGCGATATAATATAGGTGTAAAATACCTAGGAAAAGCCCCAGATACATGTAATAAATAATTGTCGAATAGTCTTACGGGTAGGACCTACGGTCCTTACAACTTTCTCTGGCCCATACTGGTCAACCGTAAAACCAACTTTGGAAATCAAAAAATTCTTCCAAGTTCTCTGATACCTTTCTGCATCATCTAGTCAATGGTCCATAAGCCCTTCTGTAGAACCCCACTTTGAGTCCAAAGTTTTACTAAATCTTGATTCCTTATCCGAGACTCCTTATACGACCCGTAGAACAAACATCAACCCATCAAATCCTTCCATAGGCTTGAGTTCTTGAATTCAATCTTTGAATCCTTTATGTGAAAGCCATCTTCTGCTTGTCAAACTCTTTACGGCTCGTCCTATCAAGTTGTAAGTCAAACTTTAGAAACATGAAATTTCCAAAACTCAACTCAATTTCTATTATTGCCTTTCTACGACCCGTAGGACTTTCTATTATTGTAGATTGGACTCGTAGCTCACTGCTTTAGTAAAATTTTCTATATTTTTCCTTTTCAACTTGACTTTCTAATTTTTGAGGTGTTACAACATCTCCCATTTGGGAACATTCACCCTCGAATGGGACTCAACCTAGCATAAATAGAGTAAGAGAGAAACTAACAAACAAACATAAATAATAATCTCATCATAATGAACATAAACATGGAGAATCACCCCAAGCTAAATCATAACATCAAAAATCAAGTTTTTCATGAGCACGTATGCATGTGGAAATATGAGAATGACTAAAATGCAGGTATCCGAAAGAATGAACCATAAAGAGCTAATATCTCAATTTTGAGTAGGAGCAGAGGCAAAAAGATAAGGATAACAGAACATCATATCTGTAAAACCCCGCTACCAGAAAGACTTAGAATTAGATACAAACCGTTTTTGGAAATAATCAAATTTGGAAAGTTTGACAAAGTTAAGCTTAGTATGAGTTTTGGGTCAACTTCAAACGCCCATAAATCCTAGCTCAAGATGAGTTAGGTGTGATACAAGATACCGTAGGAATGATCTTTGAATTATATTTCTAACGCCGCCAAGTTTGCTCAATTTTGAGTTCGTATGAGGGATATATGCCCATTTGAACTTGGGTTGTCTAGATAAGGAAAGTCAAAATCAGATTTTAAAAGGGCATTATGTCTTTTCATTACCCAATTAATTTAATTCTTTTTTGGTAATTAAATTCAGGTCTAAGTTGATTGGATTCAGTTTACGCTTATTCAAAATAAGTTAGGATTTTGAGAGAAGAGAAAAGAAGAGTAGAAGAAGCAAGGAATTGTCAAGTTAGCGTTGGTTTAGTTCACCCACATGCTAAACATGATTTAATTCAGCGAAATTATATTCTTGAAAGTATAAAAATTGAGTTCTTGATGGATTTGTTCGAAGTTTCTATTGGGTTCTTGATTGTTGAAGTTGTTGAGAAGTTCTTGATCTAAATTCATGAAATTAGATGTCGTTTTGAGTAAATTATTGCATATTTTGGTTATGTAGTCGAATCTAAGTATTTGGGGAAAGAACCAATTCAATCTAAAGGGTTTAGAGTTGAAAAACGAGCAAGAAAATTTAGGGATTTTTTGGGCAGGGGTCTGGGGTGCGACGCAAGCTAGAACGCCCCACTTGGGGTTTTGTAGTTTGGGCTCTGGGGCACCGCGCCAGCCAGTGGGCCCCAACCCAGGTTCTAAAGTTTAAGTTCTGGCGCCCCGCGCCACTCAGAACGCAAGGGACGCCAAGTTCTCCACCCTTTCCCACTTCTTTCCGTTTGAGTTCCCTTGCAACATACTTATGTTTTCTAGTTGATTTATACAGTGTAAGGTACGTCTAAACATCATAAAATCATCCATAAGTATGAGATCCTGAACCTTGAATCTATAATTCAATTCAAGGAAAGTTAAGAGTCAAGTCAAGAGAAGTTCATAGAGTTTTCCAAAAGTCTTTTACAAATGTTTTAACTTTATTTTAAGACTTGAGTTTTGAGTTGAGTAAAGACTAAAGATTGAAGTTCATTTCTTCAAAAGAGTATATGGGGAATATGTATTCCCAAAGAGTAAAATAGTTTCACATTTAAACAAGAAAGGAAACTTTGACTTACAAAAGAGCCTTTGAGCTAGTTTTTCAGTAAAGAGTAAATGCTTTCACAATTAAGCAATAGAGGAAACTTGGTTTTCCAAGATAGCCTTTGAGATAAGTTTTGAGCCATTATCTCAAACCACATAAAGTAGTTATGTTTTTAATCATAAGAGCTAGTAATATATTTTGGGAGTAGTATTGAGCACCGATATGGGAGAGAGTTCAGACAACTCCAACCCTTGTAAACTATGTAGCCATCATTTGTAGAAAAGGGTCATACTTTTTAGATGATTTCTTAGTTCTTTTAAGCATAGCCATCATTTATCCGGTTCTATACCCTCGGCAAGGTATAAGACGACCTTGACAGCGTAAGGCAAAACGTTGTTTCATCACAATAGCTCTTAAGTAATAGTTGTTGGTTAAAGAAACTTCCACACAAGTATATTGTATTATTATATACACAGAGTTCCTTGTAATTTTATATACATCTAGAGTTTATTTTGTATACTTGCATACATACATAATTACTATTGTATTTCTAAAGAAACAGAGTTGATATCCATGTTTTAAATCTTTTCTTAATAATGCACTTTTTTATACTGCTTTACATTAAAATGAGTTCAGTTCAGTTGAGACCAGGTTTGTTCTTTTAGTTCCTTTCATGCGTATGTCTTATTTTAGTATTTCTTTCGCATGTCGTACATTCAATGTACTAATTCCATTTGGCCTGCATCATTGTTATGATGCATGTACAGGTAACTAGGATCAACATCCAGTGTTTCGTTGATCCAGTTGAGCATTCAGAGTCTTGTGGTGAGCCTCCTTGTTTTTTGGAGGATCCTTATTTACATTGCTTTAGTAGTTTTCAGTTGTTAGGATGATCGTGGGTCTTGTCCCGACATCCTTCTTAATTTTAGAGGCTTCATAGACAGTCAGTTAGTTCATTTGTCTTTACCTTGTTATTAGTTTATGTTTTGAGACTTGAGTTTCCATCTTGGCTAGTTGAATGTTTCTTTAAAGACATTCTAAGTTTATTTCATGAGTTCATCTTTTGAGACTATCTTTTTGTTATTTAAGTCTTCCGCTGAGTAGTAAGAAAGGCCAAGGGTTTGCTTAGGGCCAACAATGGTTCTCGAGTGCCAGTCCTGCCCAAGGTGTAGTCTTGGGGCATGTCAAACTTGGTATCAAAGTACAAAGTTCAAGAGTTCTAAGAAGTCTATGAAATCGTGTCGATAGAGTCCTAGTTATCGGTGTGAAGTGCGCCACATCTATAATTAGTTGGTTGGGAGTTTAAGGAATGTTCTCACCTCTTTCATACTTATTTCTTGCGATAGATTTAATCTCTATAAAGTTTCTTCTAAATTATGCTTGCGCATGTCTTTCAGATCATGCCTCCACGAAAAGTTGTTAGAGGTCGTCCCGCTAGGAGGAATGTTGATCTACAGGAACAAGGGGTACCCAATGCACCAGAAGTGCAACCTCAAGGAGAGGTCACCAATGCTGAATTTCGTGAAGCTATCCATATGCTAAGTTAAGTTGTGACCAATCAAATTAGACAGAGAGAGAATCGATAGGAAGTAGATGACACTTCAAGGATCCGTGAGTTCTTAAGGATGAATCCACCAATCTTCACAGGTTTAAGTGTTACTGAGGATTCGAAAAATTATATTGAAGAGCTTCAGAAGGTTTTTGAGATCATGCATGTTACTGATACTGAGAGGGTGGAACTAGCAGCAAACTAAATGAAGGGTGTCGCTAGAATCTGGTTTGATCAATGGAAGAAGAACCAAGTTGAGGGTGCACCATATGTAAGTTGGCTTGTTTTGGAGAGGCCTTTTTGGGGCGTTTCTTCCCATGAGAATTAAGAAAAGCAAAGGTACGAGAGTTCCTCACTCTTAAGCACGATTCTTAGAGCATTCATGAGTACAATCTAAAGCTCACACAAATTTCCCACTATGCTCCAGAGATGGTTGCTGACATGAGGAGCAGAATGAGTTGAGTCGTTGCTGGGTTGTCTTACCTTTCAAGCAAAGAAGGTAATGAAGCTATGCTGATAGGGGATATGGACATAGCAAGGCAAATGATTCATGTGCAACAAGTTGAGGAGGACAAACTGAGGGATAGAGAAGAGTTTAAGAATAAGAGGGCTAAGACAACAGGGAATGAGTTCAGGCAGCAGAAGAGTAATGCCAACTGGTCATCCTTCCAACAGAAACAAAAGGGATCTGCTCCATCATCTGCTAGTGCACCTGTACCAAAGAACAAAGGTGAGTACAATAGTTAGAATTTCATAGCTAAACCTGCCTATTCTCAAGGTAGTATGGCACAAGAGGGTAGTAAGCCTTCTGCATGTGCTAAGTGTCGTAGGAACCACTCAGGGATGTGTCATGATGGCTCCACTGGTTGTTTCAAGTGTGGCCAGAATTGTTATTTTATGTGAGAGTGTCCAAAGAACAAGCAGGGAAACGGTAATGGAGGCAATAGAGCCTAGTCTTCTTCAGTTGCTCCACCAGACAGAGCTGCATCTAGAGGAGCTAGTTCAGGGGCAGGCGAAGGAGGACATTGTCTTTATTATATTACTAGTCTCCAAGAGCAAGAGGATTCACCAGATGTTGTCACTGGTATGATCCAAGTCTTTAACTTTGATGTTTATGCTTTGCTAGATCCAGGAGAGAGTTTATCCTTCCCAACTCCTTATATTGTGATGAATGTTGACGTTCTTCCTAAGAAACTTAGTGAGACCTTCAGTGTTTCTACACATGTTGGTGAGTCTATCTAGCAGAGCAGAGAGAGTCTATCGTGATTGTACCATTTCTGTTAATCACAAGAGCACCATGGCTGATTTAGTTGAGTTAGACATGGTAGATTTTAATGTCATTCTAGGTATGGACTGGCTTCATGCTTGTTATGCCTCAGTTAATTATAGAACTCGAGTAGTCAAGTTCCAATTTCCTAATGAGCCAATTATAGTGTGGAAGAATAGTTTAACAGTGCCTAAGAGTTTTTTTATTTCGTACTTTAAGGCAAGAAAGTTAGTCTTCAAGGAGTGTGTCTATTACTTAGTCCAAGTTAGTGACTCTAGTGTTAAGATACCTCCTATTCAGTCAGTTCTAGTAGTAAAAGAGTTTCCAGATGATCTTTTCGGAGTCCCTCCTGAGAGAGAGATAGACTTCGATATAGATATCCTTCCCGATACTCGTCCTATATCTATTTCTCCATATAGGATGGCACAAACAGAGTTAAAAGAGTTAAAAGAGCAGTTGAAAGATCTCTTAGAGAAAGGTTTTATTCGACCAAGTGTCTCACCTTGGGGCGCTCCGATCTTATTTGTGAGGAAGATAGATGATTCTCTTAGAATATGTATAGATTACTGTCAGTTAAACATGGTTACTATCAAGAATAAGTATCCTTTTTCGAGAATTGATGATCTCTTCGATCAAGTTCAGGTTGCCACTTGTTTCTCTTAGATAGACCTCAGATCTGACTACCATTAGTTAAGAGTAAGGAAATTTGATATTCCAAAGACAACTTTCAAGACCCGTTATGGTCATTATGAGTTTCTGGTCATGTTGCTCGATTTAACTAATGCACCTGAAGCGTTCATGGACCTTATGATTAGAGTATTCAAGCCTTATTTAGATATGTTTGTTATCATATTCATTAATGACATACTAATCTATTCGAGGAATGAGGAAGATCATGCTAGTCATCTCAGCATAGTTCTCCAAACTCTGAAGGATAGAGAGTTATATGCCAAGTTCTCTAAGTGTGAGTTTTGGCTTGAGTCTATGGTATTCTTAGGCCACATTATTTCCGGTGATGGATTTAAAGTTGATACCCAGAAGATAGATGCAGTGCAAAATCAGCCTAGACCTACAACTCTAACTGATACTAGGAGTTTCTTGGGGTTGGCTGGATATTATAAAAGGTTCGTGGAGGGGTTCTCATCTATTTCGTCCCCTTTGACCAAGCTGACTTAGAAAACAATAAAGTTTTAATGGTTTGAGGCTTATGAGAAAAGTTTATAAGAATTGGTAAAGAGGTTGACTACTGCCTAATATTGACCTTACCAGAAGGTATGCCAGGATTTTTTGTATATTGTGATGCGTATAGAGTTAGTTTGGGTTTTGTGTTAATGCAGAATGACAAAGTTATAGCTTATTCCTCTAAACAGTTGAAAGTTCATGAGAAGAATTACGTAACCCATGACTTAGAGTTGGCTGCTATAGTATTTGCTTAGAAAATATGGCGTCATTATTGATATGGTGTTCATGTAGATATATTCACTGATCACAAGAGTCTCTAGTCTTTGTTTAGTTAGAAAGAGCTTAATCTCAGACAGTGAAGGTGATTAGAGTTACTCAAGAATTATGACATGAGTATTCTTTATCACCTAACTAAGGCTAATATTGTTGTTGATGCCTTGAGTAGATTATCTATGAGTAGTACTGCTCATGTTGAGGAAGAGAAGAAAGAACTAATAAAAGATGTGCATAGGCTTGCACGATTGGGAGTTCGCCTAATGTATTCAATAGAAGGATGGGTAGTGGTGATTAATGGGGCATAATCATCATTAGTGTTATAAGTGATAGAAAAGCAAGACCAAGATCCTATTTTTCTTGAATTGAAGGCAAATGTTCATAAGCAAAAAGTAATGCCTTTTGAACAAGGAGGAGATGGTGTATTGAGGTATCAAGGTAGGTTGTGTGTACCAAGGGTGGATGAACTCTAAGAGAGGATCATGGAGGAAACTTATAGTTCCAGATATTGTATCCATCCTAGTTCCACAACGATGTATCGTGACTTGAGGGAAGTGTATTGGTGGAATAGTATGAAGAAAAGTATTATTGAGTTGTTAAATGCCCGAATTGTCAATAAGTTAAAATAGAAAACCAAAGGCCTGATGGTATGGCTCAGAATATAGAACTTCCAAAATGGAAGTGGGAGATAATCAATATGGATTTCATCATAGGTTTACCAAGGTTTCACATGCATCATGATTCTATTTGGGTGATTGTTGATAGGATGGCTAAATCAGCCCACTTTTTTGCTTGTAAAAACTACCCATTCAGGAGAGGTCTATGCCAAGTTGTATCTTCAAGAGGTAGTTAGACATCTTGGTGTGCCAGTTTCGATTATTTCAGATAGAGGTGCACAATTTATTGCACAATTCTAGAAATCTTTTCAGAAAGGCTTGGGTTCAAAGGTGAACTTGAGTACTTCTTTTCATCCTCAAATCGATGGTCAAGTAGAGCGCACTATTCAGACTTTAGAAGATATGTTGACAGCCTGTATGATTGATTTCACCTACTTACAACAAAGGATGATTTTAGTCTTATCTAAAAAATTATCTGGGGTTTTACATAGGATGTCGTGGGTCTTGTCCCGATTTCCATCATAGTATGTTAGAGGCTTCATAGACAGTGGTGTTTGAGGATTCTTTTCCATTTCCATTGTTAATGTTTCAGACTTGAGTTGCCTTTTCGTTCAGTTGAATACTTCACATATTCTAAGTTATTTATCTTAGTAATTTTGAGTTAATCTTTGCAAATTGAGGTTATGTATTGTTGAGTAAGTCTTCCGCTGAGTAATGAGCTAGACCAAAGGTTCGCTTGGGGACTAGAAATGGTTCTCGAGTGCTGACCACGTCCAAGGTGTAAGCTTGGAGAGTGACATCTTGTACTATACTTCTGGACTTTTGGGACTACACACGAGATGCCCTTTAGTAATAATTGAATGTGTCATTAAAGCATTACACTATACTAATAACAATAAGAAAGAAAACATATATACATTAGACAATATAAACTATCTGTATAACAATGGCCCCACATGAAATCCCATTATGAATACATATTTGTTCACCTTATTACCACAAGTCCTAGAATTGGTTATTACCAAACAATTTCATCATACTCAACCTTATAATAACCACCAGCCCACCATAACAAGAGAACTCAAGGTGACTAACCAAGAACTAGAGAACTACCCATAGTTATTATCCTATCTCCCACTTTAACAGTAATAAACAACCTATAACCTTCCAGACTCCGTGCCTTAATTCCAATGCAAACAATCTCTTAACATCTAAAAGATATACTGTTGTAAAATGGATCCAACTACTTAGTTTAAGGAAATCTATCGTACCTGGGGCCAAGCGTAAATTGACGAGCCTTGTTTAGGAGCTTCTGACTGTGTGAGAGTAAACCATGACAAATGAGCATCAAAATTCCTTAGGTTTCCACCTCTCTTACTCTATAATATTTCCTCCTCATTTCTCCCTTGCCCCAAGTTCCTCTGGAGTGTTTTTGGAGTAGACCTCATCTATTTTCTCTTTTCAAAACTGGGAGGAAAATAAAAAAAGATGCATTAATATGGTTGCAGATTTTTTTCAGTCCGCTATAGAGGTCATGTAAGTGCTATAGCAATGCCGGCATAGTGGAAAGTCTCCCACTATGGCGGGCTGACTTTAGCCAAACCCGAAATCAAAATGGCCCAAAATCATCGTATGCTCAAATTTTAAAATGTTATCCTAAGTTTCTAGAATTTTGGGGTTCTATATAAGATTCTGTTTAGTAACAATGGATCAGTCGTTACAATATATATCTATTTATCCATTATTCATCCCCGAATGACTTCTTGGGTAGAAAGAAGAAAGCCCTATTATAGAGGTTTGCCACATGATTTTGACAAGTCAAGACTGCACTCATTCTAGGCCAGTGATACAAGGCTTCCAGACCCCCTACTTCCCAAGAATACCGAGATAAGAAATTTCAACGCCTGAAGCCACAACAAAATTTTTTACCCCATCTATTGAACATAATGCATCTATGGTGAGATATAATCGCTAAAGCAGTGCCACTATAGCGGTTGACCAACTGCTATAGAAACTGATCGGGAACCAAAAATGGTACAAAATGGAGGTAAATGGGGTTCAGGTCTATTTCTCTCCCTTTCAGTGCCAAAATTCTCTCAACTCTCTGATCATTCGCTCAACAAGCGTCAAACCAAGGTAAAAAACATTCCTACTTCCCTTTTTACTTCATTTTATGCTTAAAAACAATTGCATGCTACAAATTTAATAGGGAAGAATAGGGTTCAAGTTAATATTTTAATTTTGAAATAACTATTTTGATTTCTAAAATTCTCGATGCATGAGGCTTCCCCTTACATTAACAGCACTACTAAAACTTTTTGGGCATACAGATCACAAGGGATTGGGCTAGAAATGGGTCCAAAATGGTGGGGAAGTTGAAGGGTTGTTCTTAATGAAAACTTAGATATGGACATGATTTGGAACTTTAAATGACTGTATATTTGCATATTTAGGTTGGGAAGCACTTTACGAACACTGATCTATAGAAAATTTTATCAAAACGTGTACCCCTTAGACGTGACATGATGACTAACATCCCAAGAAACCCTAAACAAGATACTTGACATATGCATATACTAAGATTTGAAAGAAAGCAATATATAAGTATCAATCAATTTCATTGATTCTAAAAAACAGAGTATAACTTATAAATGGAAATATCTAATATCTGACATGAGCCTCTAATATCATAGTATGTGACTATGACAAACCCCTGGCTCATGGAAAAGTTTGAAAACCAAAAGACATGAAAGTAAAGAAACATATGTGGCAAGGCCCTCTAAATATGAGGAATCACAGATCTTCAAGGCTGAATCAATCCACTTGCTACAAGCCTGTGGAGGACTATCTGATCTAATATTATGAAACAATATAGGCATACAAAAATAATATGTGTCAATAGATGACCGAGTATGAGAGAATGCATAAAAACGTACATAAACATACTAAGTATGGAAAATATGGTAATGCATGACCAAGTATCAGGTACCAAAACATGATAAGGAAAATCACAAGACATAAGACAAGGTCAATTTAATTCTTTTTAAAACCCTTTTATTAAGTTGAAACATCGGCTTTGAGAAAAACATAATCATTTGTGGGAGATTTACTGATAACCGACATAGACCATGTGTGTAATAACATGTAACACTCTAAACTAGAGCTTAACATAAGGGTTAAAGTCATAAACATACCTCCTCGTACATAAAATATAGGGTTTCGTGTTAGAACATCAAGGTACAACCCCCAAGGACCAACCATGGGATCTTGAAGAGGACCCAAAAATGTTCCCTTGACAGTGACCCACAAAGGGGACCTATGCCCCGTAGGTCTTTCCATGCCACATGGGTCAGTTTTGTAGGTGGGCACAATGGAGGCCACCTGAGGCAGTGACCCATGAGACCAGGACCTACGACCCGTGGGTAGGTCCACGGTCTGTAGGTCAGGAGGTGTGGATAATCGAAACTCTATGACCAGGCCAACGGATGGATAGAATGCCATATGACTCCACCCACGGACTATGGTTGTGGAGTTGTGGGTGAGGCATAAATTAAAGAGAATTCAGTCAAGTCATTCCTAGGTTCTTCTAAGCTTTGGTTCAACTTAAAATGACCATAACCTTTAGTAGAGGATTTGTTAGGAGACCCACAATATATCAAATGAATGATCTCTGAGTCCTCTTTCCAACGCCACCAAGATTGCTAATTTTTGAGCTCATATGAGGGAGATATGTCTTTTTGAATTCAGGCTATCCATTTAAGAAAAGTTACTCGTAAATAGAAGGGGTATTTTAGTCTTTTCCTTACCATCCACCCCTTCCCCACTTATTCTAAACGTGAATTACACATAATTAAATGTCTAAACATAATCAGTTTCATTCATCCCTAAAAGTGTTTAGAGTTTTAGAGAGAAGATTTAAGAGGAGAAAATGTTCCAAGTTTCAAGCGTTCATTCAAGAAATTCAAGATTTCGCTTTGAGGTATGTAAGCTTCCATAGTGTTGGTTTTGTTGACCCACACGCCAATTTTGAGTTTCTTTTGCAAATCTATCCATAAATATTGAGCAAATTAATTTCTTGATGAGTTCTTGAAGTTTCCTTATCGATTAAGTTTTAGTGTAAGATTCTACTTGAGTCAACTCAAACGACCATATCTCTTAGAATATAAAGATTTAGTGGGTCGTAACCTATCAAATTAAAGGTATTTGAATCTACTTTCCTAAATCGCCAATTTCACGTCAATCCAATTTCTGAGTAAAAAGTTATGACTATTTTGGTAACCTGATACAGTGTTGTTACGAATTAGCTGACATGAAAACATTAGAAAGAGTCTTTTTTTTTTTTTTTTTTTTTACCTCCAAGAAATTTCTTGACTAATAAAAGGATCAAAACAATCAAATTTTTATCTTTTAATCTATCATTCTCTTCTCTCTCAAACCCTAGGGCATTACCCTAAGGAAAAATCAAAGTAGAAGACTCCATTCAAAATTCTTTCAAACTTTTTCAAGATTCTTCTTCAAGGTAAGTTTTTCTCCAAGATTTTCATTATTTCCAACTCATGTTCCTCTATACAATTATGAATCACTTATGAAAATAATAAATTTTGGCCATAGAGATTTCAAGAAACTAATTCAAGAATCTCAAGAAAGGTTTTCTTGATTGGTTACCTTCAAGCTAGGGTTTCAAGGCTTCTAATCAAGTTCTTCTTCAAGATTCTTCAAGAACCTTGTTCTTTCAGGTATGTAAGGCTATAATAGTATTGGACTAGTTCGTCCTTACGCCCTACATCTTCTTTCAAATTAGTAAAAGAGAAATCTTGGATTCTACCCTAGATTTAAGTATTGTTGAGCTAAATTGATTTTGAGTTCTTGAATTGCTGATTTTTTTGAAATTCTATTCATAAGTATTGGGTTTCTATATTTTTACTAAGATCATTGAATTGATTTGTTCATGTCTATAATTCAACATGAACCCTATTTTGAATTATCAATCTTGAGAAGTTTTTCAAAGCCAACACTTGAGTTTTAAACTGAGTTTTTTTGAGGAAGTAAAGATGAGTTTTGAGAAAGAGTTGTACTCATGAGTTTATATATGGTCATTGAGGTCCTCAAGATGAGTCGTTCATTCCCATAATTCTGCATGAACCCTACGAATTGAATTATAAGTCTTGAAAGTCTTTGAAAGTCAATCATTGTGTTTCAAACTGAGTTTTGAGAAAAAGTTTAAAGGCTTTATTTCATAAAGACTTAAGAGTTTCTAATGTCATTTTATTCATATATAAACATATACATATGTACCTATGTTAATTATTGTAGTTGAAAGATAAGTTCATAAATACATGTTTTCAAGAAGGTAAATAGGTCTCATATATTGAAAAGTATTTAAAGTAATGTAAGAAGCCCATTCTTTGTAATGGGTGAATTGAGAAAAAAGTTATATTAATTATTTTGGGAGTAGAATCGAGCACTGAGTTGGGTTAGAGTCTTTTCTAATTCGGAAGTCCCATGGAACTATGTAGCCAGTGTAGGATAAGATAGCATTGATTCTTCATGCGACTCGTCACTGCCTCTGAGAAGGCCAATTAGATGGATACATAGTCACAATATCATCCTATACCCCGGCAAAGTATAGGATGACCTTGGCAACGTGAGGCGAAACATTGTATCATTGCTAGGCTCATGGCAATGGTTGTCAGTTAGAGAAACTCCCCACAAGTAAAGTATATTATTTTCATATTGCTTTTATTGTATATTTTATTGTAAAGCTTAAATGGTTTTCACTTCATGTTCATGTATTGATTTAGTTGAGTTGCTATCTACTGTTTCAAAAGTTTTTCATATATTGCATCTTTTTTTGGTTTCTTTATCCTTGAGTATCTTGAGTTGAGAAACTTTGAGTTTAGTATCATATCTTTGAGTTGAGTATCTTATTCTTAAGTTGAGTTGAGTTGCGTGACTTGAAAGGATGTAAGTATGTTTCTTTTTTATCAAGTTCAAGCATGTGTTTATGCTTTAGAATTACCCTTACATGCTCGTACATTCCACGTACGAGCCATTTGGCCTACAGCATTTCATGATGCAAATACAGGTATTCAAGATCATCAACAAGTATTTCGTTGAGGTCATGTGATATTTCAATCAGCTTTGGTGAGCCTTCTTATATTCCAGAGGACTTCATATTTATCTTATAGTTAGTAGTTTTGAGATGTTGTGGGTCTTGCCCTGATATCCTTCTGTAATAGTAGTTCATAGATAGACAGAGTTGAAGAGTTTTTTGTATTTACTTTCTTTTAAGTGTTGTTCAGACTTTCTTAAAGTTCACTATTGGAGTTCAATGAATTTAATTCAGTTTGATGCTTATGTATGCTCAAGTTAATCTTCCGCTTATAGTCAGCCAAGATGAGGGTTCACTTGGGCACCAGTAATGGTTCTTGAGTGCTGGTCACGTCCGGGGTGTAGGCTCGGATTGTGACATTGGGCCAGCCTGGTTAGTCATATTTAAGACACTTTGAACCATATTAGACCTCTGACTCTTGTAGAATTTCTAGTTATGGATATTCCCTTTTTATTAGCCCTTTCGATATCATCTAGGCGAGCAAATTCTTTATTACACTCTTTAAAATGCATTAAGTTGTCCCGTCCCCCATACGCTCTCATTGTCAAGTATTTCATGGTTGTTTTACATTTCATGTAAGTAGCAGTAGTATTTTTCCCATATTGTATAAAAAAATTCCAAATTAAAAATATTTTAACACATACAACGGCATTTGAAAATGTAGGTAAAGAAGGGATATCATTTTGTTTCGATAAATCGGTAGCCGAACTAGTTGGGGTAGGGGCCTAATCATCATCTTCCTCATTTATTTCTACTTCTTCATCTAATTCTGCCTCAAAATTAATAAAACGTCTATTTAATGTCTCATGATTTATTCCATTTTCAAAATTAAATTGAATAATATTTTGTCGTGAAATAAAAGAAGTTTCATCAACATGAGTATAATCATTAGTATTAATTCTAAATCCTGATGAAAAATGTTTAGAATTATAACTACTAGTTCCTCCTTGATTATTTTTTTCGGACATTGGACTTTTACCACTATTTCTTTGTGAATTCACGTTTAAGTTTAAAATAATTAAATATTAATAAAAACAAGCAAGATAAATATAACAAAAAAATAAAGTAACTTAATAAATAAAGAAATAAAGAAATTAAAATTGGAACTAATGTACATAACGTCTACATAAAAGTAGACGCATAACCAAAAGCCGAAATTGAGATATGCCAATTGAAGCTTCCAATTTACTTCAAAAAAACCTCCGAAATCTGAACTCCAAGTCAATAACACAAAATAAAAATTATGAGAGATTAAGAATTGAGAGATTTTGTAAGATGTTAATAGAATAGTTTATGAATTTGTGAGTTAAATAAGCGAAAATAGGGTATATTTGTAGTGTTAAGGGGTTAGAGAGGGGTATGAGGTATTAGTAGAGGGTGGGGGATGATTTTCAGCCGTTATTAGGCCCCACCCCAATGGCCAAAAGAGGCCCAAATGGCTAATAGGTGTTACAAATTAAAAAATAAAAAATAAAAAAACTAACCGTTTGAACCGGATTGGAACTGGATCAACCAAGTAAAAACTCAGGTTTTATTTCAATACCTGTACTGGTACCCTATCTGATTGGTTCCTTACAGGTACCAGATATTTTAGAACGGGAACCAAGCCAGGCAAGAACCGATCCATTTTCCAGCCTTAAGGTAGACATGGATTCCTTAATTCTAGAGAATTTTTTTTCAGTCAAGGTTCTTCCAATTCTCCAACCTATAAGTTCAACAGGGATAGGGTGTCTAACCCAAAGCCTCTAAGTGGTGGCTGTAATGGATTTTCTATTCTCATTTGCCAAAGGTGTGGTAAGAGTTACTCGGGAAAATATTTAACAGGTACGGATGGTTTCTATGGTTATGGAAAGAGTTGGCACAAAGTGAGGGAATGTCCATTACCAGCTAGCAAAGGTACGGATTGTAGGCAAGATCAACCTAGTGGTTCTGGTTTGGGTGCTCCCTATCAGAATAAATTATATGCTCTTCAGACCCAACAAGATTATGAGGGTTCTCTGATGTGGTGACTGATACGTTGAAAGTCCATCACCTTAATGATTATGTTTTACTTGATCGAGGTTCTATATTATTATTTATTTCTCCTTATGTGGCCATGAAATTTGATATTGGTCCCGAGATCCTTTCTAATCCCTTTCATGTCTCTACTTCTGTTGGTGATTCTATTGCTGCTAAAAGAGTTTATAGAAATTGTCCTATTTCTGTGTCTAGAGTCACTCATGTTGATCTTGTAAAGCTTGATATTTTACATTTTGATGTTATTCTTTGGGTGGATTGACTTCATTTATTTTATGCTTCCATAGATTGGTCACATTCAAGGTTCCAAACGAACATATCAAGTCATGGGACAAGGAAAATTATGTCCTTAAGAATCAGTTCATCTTGCCTAAAGACTGAGAAGATGATTTCTAAGGTTTGCATTTATGATCTTGTTCGATTTGGGGATACAACTATGAAACCTTATTCTTGAGTAAGTTCCAATTGTAAATGAGTTTTAGGAAGTTCTTCCCGATGATCTTCTCGATATTCCTCCCAAAAGGGAAATAGACTACAGTATTGACTTTCTCTCAAATATGCAACTCATTTCTAATCATTCCTACTGTATGGCCGCGACATAAATTAAGGAGTTAAATGGTCAATTGAATGATTTTTTTATAAGGTTTTAATTAGACCAAGTATCTCTCCATGAGGTGCTATGATATTGTTTGTTTGTAAGAAAGATGGATCTCTCAGAATGTGCATTGACTATCGGTAATTAAATAAGTTTACCATAAAAAAATAAGTATCATATTCCAAGGATAAATGATTTGTTTGATCAACTCCAAGGAGAGAGTTACTCCTCTAATATTGACCTTCGGTTGGGATATCACCAATTGAGGATGAAGGAGAGTGACATTTTGAAGACTATTTTTTAACCTTAATATGGTCACTATGCATTTTTTATGTTGCCTTTTGGTTTGACTAATGCCCCTCCGGCATACATGGATTTGATTAATACGATCTTCAAGCAATATCTTGACATATTTGTGATTCTGCTTATTGATGATGTTTTGATTTACTCACGAAGTGAGGAAAAACATGTTGATCATTTGAGAATAGTGTTGCAAATTCTCAAGTATCGTGAATTATATGCTAAGTTTAGAAAGTGTGAGTTTTGGTTAAAGTCTCTCAGTTTGTTGGTCATATTTTCTCATTGACGGTATTCAAATTGATCCTAAGAAAACAGAGGTGGTTAAAAATTGTCCTAGAGCTTTTCCACTTCTTATATGTAAAGTTTCTTAGGTTTGGCTGATTATTATAGAAGGTTTTTTTGAAGGATGTTTCTATATTGCTTCTCCTATGACGAAATTGACTCGAAAGAAGGTGAAATTCATATGGTCGAAAGCTTGTGAGAAGAGTTCCCAAGATTTGAAGTATTGAATTATTTCAACCCTTATTTAACATTATCGAAAGGATCAGATGTTTTTATGGTTTACTGTGATGCTTCTCGGGTTGGTCTTGGTTGTGTTTTAATGCAACATGAAAAACGCATTGCTTATGCTTCAAGCCAACTAAAGGTGTCAGAAAAGAATTATCCAACTCCTGATTTGAAGTTAGCAGCGACAGTGTTTGCCCTAAAAATTTGGAGGCATTACTTATATGGTGTTAATGTAGATATGTTTACCAACCACAACATTTTGAAGTATGTATTCACTATAAGGATTTAAATCTTTACCAAGGAAGGTGGCTTGAGTTATTGAAAGATTACAACATGAGTGTCCTCTATCATCTGGGTATGGCGATGTGGTTGTGGATGCTCTTAGTCAATTATCAATGGGAAGTGTTGCTTATGTTGAGTGTGATAAGAAAGAGTTAGCTTGTGATATTCATAGATTGGCCCAATTGGGAGTTCACTTCATCGATTCTAATGAAGATAGTGTTATTGTTCATAATGGTTCAGAATTGTCTTTTGTATCGAATGTTAAGGCTAAGCAAGAGGTATTGGGTGATTTGAAGAAGTCAGTTTCTAAAAAAAGCCATTAAAGACTCTCTCGAGGGAAAGATGGTGTCCTTCGATATCAAGGTCGGTTATATGTTCTAAATGTTAATGAGTTGAGAAATCATATTTTGGCAAAAGCTCACATTTCTAGTATTCTATTCACCTAGGAGACACCAAGATATACCGTGATATGTGGGAAGTCTATGGGTGGAATGGAATAAAGAAAGATATTGTAGAATTTGTGGCTAAATGTTTGAATTGTCAACAAGTGAAAGTTGAGCATAAAAAATTGGGTGGTTTGGCTCAAACATTAGTATTCCTACATGGAAGTGGGAAGATCTGAATACAGATTTCATTATTGTTTTTCCTCATAATCATTATTAGTTTGATTTCATTATGGAACTAATAACAAAATCATCTCACTTTCTTCCCGTTAAGACTTCATTCGTAGCGGAAGTGTACGCCAAGCTTTATATTCAGGAAATGGTAAGGTTGCATGGAGTGCCCTTGTCTATTATCTCTGATCGTGGCACTCAATGAACATCTCATTTTTAGAGGTCATTTCAGAAAGGTCTTGGTACCTAAGTGAAACTTAGCATGGCTTTCCACCCTCAAAAGATGGACAAGTCGAGCATACCATTCAGACTTATGAAGATATGTTAAAAGCTTGTGTGATTGATTATTTGCCTTTGATTAAGTTTACTTATAATAATAGTTATCATTCTAGCATTGGAATGGCACGATTTGAGGCTCTCTATGGTAGGAGGTGTAGGTCACCTATTGGTTGGTCTGAAGTTGGTGAGGACATTTTCATTGGGCCCGAGTTGGAGCATGGGGATATAGAAAAATATTAGACTTATTCATGAAGGTTGAAAGCGGCTCAAAGTCGACAAAAGTCCTATGTCAATGTTACAAGAAGAGAACTTGAGTTTGATGTTGATGATTAAGCTTATTTGAAGATTTCATTCATGAAGGGTATAATGACATTTGGAAGGAAAAGGAAGCTTAATCCCCGTTATGTGAGCCCATATCAAATTTGGAGGTGTTTCGGCAAGGTTTCTTATGAACTTGAGTTGCCTAATGATTTACATTGGTGCACCCCAGTATTACATGTCACTTTATTGAAAAAGTGTGTTGGAGATCCGACATCTATAGTGTCTTTGAAAACTTTGGGTGTAAAAGAAAATCTTTCTTATGAAGAGATCCCGGTTGAGATTTTAGACCGGCAAGTCTAGAAGTAGAGTAATTGTAACAACCCGGAAAAATTTTGAGCTAAGACTCGAACCATCCTTCATTGTGAGTAAGATTTTACCAAGGAATTTAAAATTTCTTGAATGTTAAGGTCGCTAGATGTAGCTCCTGGAGTTTCAAAAAGAACTAAAGAGAGTTCATTCAAGTCATTCCTAAGTTCTTCTAAGATTTGGATCAACTCCAAACGACTATAACTCTCAATACAAGAAAAGTTATGTGTGCCATAAGATGGAAAATGAAAGGTACTTGAATTATTTTTCCAACGCCACTGAGTTTGCTAAGTTTCGAGGTTGTATGAGTGAGATATTCCCTTTTGAAGTCAAGCTTCCAGTTGAGGAAAGTTACCCGATAGTAAGGGGTATTTTTGTCTTTTCCTTACCCAATTAGATTTAATTCATTTTTAGTAAGGTTTTAAGGGTCTAATTCGATTAGGTTCAGTTTTATAATCCCAATATACTCCTAGGGTTTTATTTGAGAGAAAAGAAGAGAAAATAAGAGAAAATAAGAGAAAAGAGGAAAGAATCAAGGCGTTCATCAAGGTTCTTGTGTTTTGTTGCCGATTTTCGACATGGGTTTGATCCCTATGAGGTATTTAAGTTTCCATAATGTTGGGTTCATTCACCCACATGTTAAACATGATTTTCATATTTGAATTCGACCATAAAGATTGAAAGATTTAAGTTCTTGGTAAGTGTTCTTGAAGTTTCATTCTAAATGTTGTTTTGTTGGGGTTTGATGATTTCTTGAGATGAAAGTGAGCGTTTTGAGGGTTGTATTGGGTAGAGTAGTGTGTACTTATGTTTAGAAATCAAATCTAAGCAATTAGGGAAGAAATCATTCGTATTTAGGTGCACTACAGTGAGAAAACAAGCAAAAAAGGTCGTCGGGGTTTTCTGGGTTGGGGCCTGGTGCCCTACGCCAGCCAGTGTGCCCATGCCACTTAGTGTGCCAGGGTCGCCTGCCCCACCCATTTTCTGTCGTTTCGTCCGTTTCAGTTATTTCGAAGAGTACCTTTACCCCCTTTTGATTCTAAACACTCTAAACTACTTCTAAACACCTAGAAATCATTCATAACCTTGAATTCATAATTCAAATTTAAGGTAGAGTTAAGAGTTAAGACTTGAGAGTTCTTTCGAACATTTTGAGAAAGTTTCTTTTAGTCTTTTGAGGAGTCTTCTACAAATTCAAATAACTTGTTTCAAGACTCGAGCAAGTGAGCATAAGAATGAGGAGAATGTATTCATGAGTCTAATTTATCATCAGGAGATCCTTCATATCATGAACCATAACTCTTGGATTCGTAATACAAATTCAAGAGAGAGTTAAGAGTAGAGTCCAAGAAAGTCTATGAGTTCAATTGTGAATCCTTTGAGGCCGACTATCGATTTTAGCTAAGTTTTGAGGAAGGAAGTACAAGAATGAGAAGAGTCATAAACTCGAGTTCCATATGTTATGTAGTCCCTTGAGTTAAGTCGTTCATGCCCATAAATTCTGCATGGACTCTATAAATTGAGCATCTTTGAGAGTAGTATCTTCATGTTCTAACTCTCGAGTATTGAGTTCTAGTTATGGTTATTGAAAACCTTGAATTGAGTCGTTCACGTCTATAATTCAGCATGAACTTTATTCAGAGAAGTCTTTTACAAAGTTTTCTAAAATTGCTTTAAGACTTGAGCACTTGAGTTGAGAAAGAGTAGAGTTGAGTTCATTTAATTTAAAATGATATATCAAAACTAAGTATTCCCAAGAGTAAATGTTTTCACATTTAAAAGAGAAGAAAGCACCGATTTCCAAGAGAGCTTTTGAGCTAGTTTTATTGAGTTATAATCTCAAACCACATAAAGAGTTATGTTTTTAAACATACGAGCTACTTACATTTTGGGAGTAGTATTGAGCATTGATTTGGGGACGAGTTTGAGTTCATATAATTGAAAGTAAACCGTGTGGCCAACATGGGTAGAAAAAGGTCATACTTTTTAGATGATTCCCTAATGCTTTTAGAATAGACTAGTGGATTCACTTAGTGAGTAGGTTCTATACCTCGACAAAGTATAGAATGGCCCTGGCAGCGTGCGGCAGGACGTTGTATCATCACATAGCTCATAGTGATGATTTTCGTTTAGAGAAACTCTCACAGAGATATTTTGTATTCTTATAAATACACATAGTTTACATTGTATTTTCATATACAAGCAGAGTTTATCAGGTATCCTTGCATACAAGCTGAGTTACTTTCTACTGTTTTAAAAGCTTTACATATATTACATATGTATTGTTGCTTTAGATTGAGTTGAGTATCCAGAGTTGAGTATCTAGAGTCAAGTATGTTATTATTGAGTTGAGCCTTATTTCACTGAGTTGAATATCTTATCATTGAGTTGAGCCTTATTTCACTGATTTAAATAACTTATCACTAGTTGAACTATATTTCGTTGAGTTGAGTTGAGTGAGTTGAGAAGACATAAGTATGTTTCTTTTTCACCAGTTCAAGCTTATGTTTATGCTTTAGAATTCCTGTTCGTACATTCCACGTAATGAGCCATTTGGCCCGTATCATTTCATGGTACAGATATAGGTATTTAGGGTTATCAACATGAGCTTTGTTGATACCACATGGAGTTCGAGTTAGCTATGGTGAGCCTCTTTGCTTCCGAAGGATTTCATTTACTTTTCAATTTTGTCAGGATGTCGTGGGTCTTGTCCCGACTTCTATCTTTGTCATTTAAAAGCTTCATAGATAGACAGTAGCGTATGAGAAGTTTTTCTTATTTATCTTATTAATTGTTTTAAAGACTTGAGTTTCCTATTGTTGGGTAGTTGAATATTCTATTTATATTCAAAATAAATCATTTAATTTAAAGCTTTGTATTTGAGTTTCAATGAATTTTATTTTGTTTTAAGCTTTGTATACTTGAGTTAGTCTTCCGCTTGTAGTCAGCTAGGATAAGGATTCTCTTGGAGACCAGCAATAGTTCTAAAGTGTCGGTCACATTCAGGGTGTAGGCTCGGATTGTGACAAATTTGGTATCATATCACAGAGTTCAAGTGTCTTAGGGTGTCTATGAAGACATGTCAGTTGTGTCTTTTTTATGTTTGGGAGGGCCCCACTTCTATAAATGAGGGACTATAGACATTTAGGAAAAGTTTTCCTTCTTTCATACTTTGAATCGTGCGTTTGAGCTAAAAGTGAGTTGTACACTCTTCCTAAACCTTATTTAGCCGAGACCTTTAAGAGGATGGTATGTTTAGAGCTTGGGTAATATCTTCACTCAAAAAGGTAGCATTAGCTACGAGATTCTGAGCAGTAATAGTGAAAGAGCCCAGAGTTAGAGGAAAGTATGCAGAGGTTCAGTAATTTAAGGAAAGGGAGATAGTGATGGGACAGATTATTTATTATAAGCAGGCACTGAGTAAGTTATTGATAAAGAGTTTTCCCTTGTGGGTAGACTAAGAACCGATGAGGTTGAGTAAGAGTTTCTAGTCAAGATGAGATCGAGTATATATATTTTTAACCAGAATAGAGTTGATGCCGATGTGTCACCGTGTAAGAGGAGTCCAAAATATATGTGTTGAATAGAAGAGCGGAGTATTCATGAAGTGATAGATTTAAACTAGGCTTATGATATGTTGAGAGGGTCATGATGTTCAGAAGGTTATATAACTGATTAAGAAATGAGGTATATTATAGTAGGCGAGCAATAGTATTGATATTCGGGTTTAGTTATGAACATTAAGCTTGAATTTGAGATGAGTGTCATGATCAAAATAATGGAAACATGAGGGTGATGATGCTAGTCTTGGGATTTGATTTGGTAGACTTGACATAGAGTAGGTGAGGAATTGAGATGTTAGCTACAATAAATATGAGTAGTACAAGTGAGAGATCCTAAACTTTAGATAAGGGCAGTGAAGTGTGGATAAGTCACAAGAAAAACAAGAGCATTAAGAGGTGTACCGAGAGGGTATGTAATTAGAAGAGGCTAATAAAAACACCTTAGAAAGAGGTCTTAGTACCTACTTATGGAGAGTTCATTAGTCATGAGATAAGCTTCTCCCGAGTGTTAGAGTCAAAGAGAATGTAGACTGGTTAATGATAATGGAATAGGTCCATAGCTTTCAAGTGTCAGCTTTAGACCTAAGGTGGAGATGACGAGATAAGAAATCAAGTAAGTGTTTGAGAATAAGATAGTAATGAGTCCCAAAGAGTATGGGAGATATATTTTCATAGGTTTTTTAGTAGTAAAGTGATTTTAAAAGGAGAAGGTTAATGATCTTATCGTGATGATGATGGTGTGATAATTCCGCCTAAGGTTATAAAAGAGGAGGATAAGGTTTTACTATGAGAAATAGTTAAATGAGGGCCCTTAGTTGGCACTGAAGAAGTTGGTTAGTAGGAGCCCATGGAGCTGTTAGAGTACTAAGCTTGAATGTGGTGGTAAGGAGTAATAGTCTTGGGATGAGATTCCCTTTAGAGAAAGGTATAGAACCCGAACCTAAGGATTTGGATTAAGCTTGAATATAGTGAGAGCGTACCATTAGAATCAGACCTTAGTAAGAGTAACCCCACTCCATTCCCAATCCAATCGTTATTCGAGGACGAATGATCCCAAGGAGGAGATAATGTAATACCCCAAAAAATTATTGAGCTAAGACTCGAACCATCCTTCATTGCGAGTAGAATTTTACCAAGGAATATAACATTTCTTGAGTGTTAAGGTCACTAGAACTAGCACCTGGAGTTCCAAAAAGAATTGAAGAGAGTTTATTCAAGTCATTCCTAAGTTCTTCTAAGACTTGGGTCAACTTAAAACAACCATAACTCTCAGTACAGGATGAGTTAGCTGTGTTGAAAGATGGAAAATGAAAGGTATTTGAATTATCTTTCAAAATCCACCGAGTTTGCTAAGTTTTGAGGTCGGATGAGTGAGATATGCCCTTTTGAAGTCAACTTGTCCGGTTAAGGAAAGTTACCCAAAAATAGTAGGGCGTATTTTGGTATTTTCCTTATCCAATCAAATTTAATTCATTTTTAGTAAGGTTTTAAGGGTATAATTCCATAAGATTAAGTTTTATAATCCTAATGTATGCCTAGGGTTTTAGTTGAGTGTTCAAGAAGAGAAAAGAAGAGAAAAAAAGAAAGGATCAAGGCGTTCGTCGAGGTTCTTGAGTTTTGTTGCAGATTTTCACCATCGGTTTTATCTCTATGAGGTATTTAAGTTTCATAGTGTTGGGTTCATTCACCCACATTCCAAACATGATTTTCATATTCAAATTCGTCCATAAAGATTGAAAGATTTATGTTCTTGATAAGTGTTCTTGAAGTTTCATTCTAAATTTTGTTTTATTGGGGTTAAATAAATTCTTGAGATGAAAGTGAGTGTTTTTAGAGCTGTATTAAGTATATTAGTGTGTAATTGTATTAATAAATTGAATCCAAGTGATTCAGGAAGAAACCGTTCGAATCTAGGCGAACTAGGGTGAGAAAACGAGCAAAGAAAGTCGTCGGGGTTTCTGGGTTGGGGCCTGGAGCCCTACGCCGTCCAGTGCACCCCAATCACACCTCTGTAGGTAGAGGTCTAGCGCCCCGCACCACTTAGTGCACCAGGGTCGCCTGCCCCCACCCGTTCTTCGTCATTTTGTCTGTTTGAGTTCTTTCGAAAGGTACATTTACTCCCCTTTGATTCTAAACACTCTAAACTAATTCTAAACACCTAGAAATAATTCATAACCTTGAATTTATAATTTAAATTCAGGTTAGCGTAAAGATTTAAGCCTCGAGAGTTCTTCTGAACATTTTGAAAATGTTCCTTTGAGTGTTTTGAGGAGTCTTCTACAAATTCAAATAACTTGTTTCAAGACTCGAGCAAGTGAGCATAAGAATGAGGAGAATGTATTCATGAGTCTACTTTATCATCAAGAGATCCTTCATATCATGAACCACAACTCTTGAATTCATAATTTAAATTCAATAGAGAGTTAAAAGTAGAGTCCAAGAAAGTCTATGAGTTCAATTGTGAATCCTTTTAGATCGACAATCGATTTGAGCTAAGTTTTGAGGAAGTAAGTATGATAATGAGAAGACTTGTATATTCGAGTTCCATATTGTTATGTAGACCCTTGAGTCGAGTTGTTCATCCCTTTAAATTCTACGTAGACTCCATAGATTGAGTATCATTGAGAGAAGTAGTATCTTCAAGTTCTAAGTCTCGAGTATTGAGTTCTAGTTATGGTTATTGAAAGCCTTGAATTGAGTCGAACATGTCTATAATTCGGCATTAAAAGAAAGAGTAGAGTTGAGTTCATTTTCTTTAAAATGAAATATGGAAACTAAGAATTCCAAGAGTAAATGCTTTCACATTTAAAAGAGAAGGAAACACCGATTCCCAAGAGAGCTTTTGAGCTAGTTTTTTTAGTAATAATCTCAAACCACAGAAAGAGTTATGTTTTTAAACATATAAGCTCCTTACATTTTGGGAGTAGTATTGACCATCGATTTGGGGATGAGTTTAAGTATAGATAATTCAATGTCTCTATAAACCGTGTAGCCAACATGGGTAGAAAAGGGTCAGACTGTTTAGATGATTCCTTATGCTTTTAGCATAGACTAGTGGATCTACTTAGTGAATAGGCTCTATACCCCGACAAAGTATAGGACGGCCCTGGTAGCGTGCGTCAAGACGTTGTATCATCACATAGCTCATAGTGATGGTTGTCAGTTAGAGAAACTCCCACAGAAATATTTTGTATTCTTATATACACATAGTTAACTTTGTCATATACAAGCAGAGTTTATCTGGTATCGTTGCATACAAACTGAGTTATTTTCTACTGTTTAAAATTTTTTTCATATATTGCATATGCATTGTTGCTTTATATTGAGTTGAGTATCCAGAGTTGAGTATCTAGAGTTGAGTATCCAGAGTCGAGTATCTTATTATTGAGTTGATCCTTATTTCACTAAGTTGAATATCTTATCATTGAGTTGAACTATGTTTCTATTAGTTGAGTTGAGTTGAGTTAGTTGACAAGAGGTAAGTATGTTTCTTTTCCATCAATTCAAGCTTATTTTTATGCTTTAGAATTTCCGTTACATGATCGTACATTCCACGTACTGAGCCATTTTCCCCGCATCATTTCATGATGTAGATATAGGTATTCAGGGTCATCAACAAGAGCTTCATTGATACTACATGGAGTTCGAGTTAGTATGGTGAGCCTTCTTACTTTCGGAGGATTTCATTTACCTTTCAGTTTTGTCAGGATGTCGTGGGTTTTGTCCTGACTTTCATTTTTGTTATTTAGACGCTTCATAGATAGACAATAGAGTTTGAGAAGTCTATCTCATTTATCTTATTAATTTTTTTAAAGACTTGAGTTTCCTATTGTTGGCTAGTTGAATATTCTATTTATATTCAGAGTAAATCATTTTAGTTAAAGCTTTATATTTGAGTTTGAATGAATTTTATTCGTTTTTAAGCTTTGTATGCTTGAGTTAGTTTTTCGCTTGTAGTCAGCTAGGATGAGGGTTTGCTTGGGGACCAACAATGGTTTTTGAGTGCCAGCTACGTCCAGGGTGTAGGCTTGGGTTGTGACAGAAATAAAGAAACTGCTTCTGTGTAATTTCTTTCCATGCATCAATTAGTTGAGGGTTCTACTTGGGAGGCCAAAGCAGATATGATGACCCGGTATCCTTATCTTTTTCCCTCTGTTCCTACTCTAGCTTGATGTATTAGTTATTCATGGTTCAATCTTTCAAATTGTGCATTTTATTCATTCTCATGTTTCCATATGTATTCATGTTCATGAAAAACTTAATTTTTTATGTTATGATTTAGCTTGAGGTAGTTCTCCTTGTTTATGTGCATGTCGAAAAAATTGGCATTCATGTTGGGCTGTTAGTTTCTCTCATACTATATTCATGCTAGATTGAGTCCCATTGGAGGATGAATGTTCCCAAGCGGGAGATATTCTAACACATTAGAAATAAGAAACTCAATTTGGAAAGGAAAAGTTGGAGAATTTTCACAGAGGCAGTGAACGAAGAGTCCTATCTACGAACCATAGGAAGTCCTACAGCCCATAGAAAGGCAATCATAGAAGTTGAGTTGAATTTCTGGAATTTAGTTTTCTAGAGTTTGACCTACAACTTGACAGGATGAACTGTAGGAACTTATACGAGTCGCATATGTTTTTCGTATAAAGGATTCGGAGATTTGATTTATGACCTCATACCTACAGAAGGATTTGACGGGTCATTATTTATTCTATGGGTCGTAAAAGGGTTCTGGTAGAAAGGATCCAGCCATAGTAAAATATTGGACTCAAAGTAGGGTTCTACGAACTGTAGAAAGGTCTCGTGGAAGTTGGAAGGATTTTTGGGTTTCTAAATTTGGTTCTACGATTGATCAGTACGGGTCGTAGGTCTGACACGAACTAGAGAGGGATTCTATGCGAGAAGGCTCGTGGTTTCCCGGTAGTAAAACTATCCATTCCGTCCACGCATGTGCCGACTCTCTATAATTAGGTGTTTGAAAAAGATTGGAGTAGTTGTGAGAAGTGCAAAGGCACGACATCACAGTAACAAAAATAAAAAAAGGAAGAGGGTCCCAATTGAGGGAAGTATGAACGGAATGCCAATTTATCAAAGCGGTAAACATTTAGCACGTAGTTTAAAAACAGTAACACATAAACAGTTTTAAGGAAAACGATAAATAAATAAATAAATATAAACAAAAATCACACAAATAAGGGAAAGGGATAAGGGTGAAACATGAAAATAAACAAATAAGGAATGGGGAAAGGGATTAAACAAAAATAGATCTATATAAGGAAAGCAAATAAACATGGAAATCAGATAGCGACTAACATGGTAAAAATCAAATAAACAATGAAATAATCTCAGAAAAACCCACATAAAGCACAAAACACGTAATGGTTAGAACCTAAAATCCCCAGCAGAGTCGCCATTCTGTCGCGCCCCGTTTTTTCTCAAAACGGATTTTGGTGCACGACCTAACAACTCTTTTGGTTTCGAGAAATTGAAGAGTCGCCACCTAATGAGTTTAGGTGCGTTAGGGCACCTATCTAACCTAACTAAATCTAGCTAAGGTCAACGAACTAGAAATCAGGTAAGGGTTCAAGTTACCTCGAAGGGAAGGTGTTAGGCATCCCTCTCTTTGAGCTAAATCTCGAACCACATAACTCAAGCATGTGTCGATTCTTCCCCTTATTTTAGGAAAAACCAGATATCCTAATAGGGCAATGGCAAAGGCATTTAGACGATATGTTTCCCATTCCTCGACAGAGCACTCAAACTCATCACTAAAAGAGTAATAATTATCTTCTTGTCCAAAACGTGAATATAGAAAGTTGAAATGAATCCACCCAAGGTCTAAAGAAGGCAATGTTAGATTTGACTTCATTCCTAGACTTTTTAGAAACTCCCTCGTTGATGGCTTATATGGTACCAACATTTCACACTCGTCGTATGGCAAGTCGATAAAACCACTTATTTCTTCAATTGTTGGCGCCAAGTCAAAATCCATAAATTTGAAAACCATCCTCACAGGGTCCCAAAATTCCAACAAGGCCCTAATCAAATGAGGGTTTGGAATGACAAAAATGAGATAGGTGAGCCCACTCAACAACTGACGAACCTCTCTTTCGCGATCTCTCTTAATATCAATCCACCAGTTCCTTAGTTTGTAGTTTACATCTACGACCATTTGCGGGTTCGGGGAGTTGAGACCATCCATGACTCTGCAAACAAAACAATAGACAAATTCTAAACTCCATTTTGGCAAAGTTTGGCTTAATTTAATTATTATGACCACGTTGACACCTAGGGCTTATGCAACATGTATGACTTTGAATGCTATGAACAGTCATGATTAGATCCTTAGTTTGGTCAAGATGTAGGACGGACAGGATTAAAAGAGTGGATCTTGAAAGTTGAATTGGAATGGCCAAAATTGAAATAAAAATTGGCTAGAATTGAAATTAAGTAGCTATAATTGCAATGAGAATTTGAATTTGAATGGCTAGAATTAGAACATAATAGGCTAAAATTTAAATAATTTAGAAGGGAATTTAAGGAAATGTTATCCAATTAATAAAATATTAAATATTTTCATATAATTAAATACATCTAAATAATTAAGTAAAAAATAATTATTTCGATTTTAACTATTGATAAAAATAATTTCATAATAATTACAATAGTCCCCTTTTTTTTTTTTTTTATTATTATTAAATCATGCATACTAAAATATATAATTTTAAGACAAAATTGATTAAAATTTTAAACTAGAAATATATTTTAAAAAATATGTATTTAATCGAATAGCATTTCAAAAAGATTAAAGGTCGGTCAAAATTGGGTGTCAACAGGTCCAACCCATAGGACTTTTTGACAGTTATTTATTAAGGGTATTCCAATCTTTTCCTATGAATTTAGTACCTATACTATGTCATTTTTGACCCTAACTCTAAGTTCTATAACTATCGTTCTATTCCTAAATCTACCCAAACCTTCTCATTCTCTCAAATTCCCAAATCCCATCCAAGTTCATCCTCTTCAATTCTCTCTCACATTCAAGGAAGAAATCTAGGGTTCAAGCTTCAAGTTTTTTTTTTCCTCCATTGCTTTTGGGATTCGATCATCAAGGTATATGGGAATTCACCAATGGATTCCATTTATCTATTGATTCCCAAAAGATCTCTAAGTTTCTAATTCAATTTCATCAAATTTGATTACGGTTTCATCAAATTTTTCGTGGGTCCTACTTCTTATGATTCAATTATTTGATTTTAATCTAATTATGAATGATTTAATTCAATTACATGGTTTCTAATTAATTCATATGGACCCACTCACTATCCATGATTTTTATTGTAAAATTTATGAAGATATGAATTTATGAAATTATGAATGATGATTTATGAAATCTATGCACGTTTAATGAAAAGAATGTTTTATGAACTAAGGATGCTTTTGAGATAAGTATCAATGAATATTGAAAGGTTTTCTCACATATTATGAAATCATGGATTGGCATTATGATTAATGTCTTTCCTAATATTAATATTTGATAATTAACTTTATCAATTCCATTGGGATTTAACTTAGTATCGAGAGAACTTTGAGGTGGAGGCTTTAATAAGGTAGTTTCTAGTAGTACCCTCTTGTTTCAAACTACATGCCCCCATCAAATTGTCTTAAATGGTCTAGCTAATGGATCCACAAATAGCATATGAATGAATGTTATGGAGTTCTACCTTGTCAAGTAGACTCTCCCTTCTCGGTGTGGGACTTATATCGGATTCCATGTTATAGCTCGCATGATCTACTATCTGTTAAAGATAATATCCCACAAAATGAACTAAGGTTGCTTCAATGGTTTTATGAAGTCGATACATTGACCATGCTCATGATTTATGATTCTTCTTTGAATGATTTTCAATATGTTTTAGCCTGTTCATGCATATCATATTTTTCTCTATCTCTCTTGATGGCCATGTTTCACGTTTTTATGCATATTTATCATACTTAGTACATTACATGTACTAATTCATACTTGTGCTTACAATGTCTCATAATTTAGGGTTCGATGCTTCTTCTCCTCCCGCTCGTAGCTAGTTGATTGGTTGATCGGTGAAGACTTTGTGAGTCCTCATATTCTGAGGATTGTGTTATCCTTACTACTCTTTGTTATGTCTTAAGTTTTCAGACATTGTACATTGTGTATGGTTACGTCCCAACCACTCATTTAATGTGTTAGATTGGTTAGTCAAGATTATGATTAGACTTCCGTTTTATGCCAAACTTTTTTATGACATTAGACATATTGCTTAATATCACATATTTCCTATTTCATTTTGTTGTATGTGTGTCAAGTGGCTGATGTAGTGCCTCTCCCAATCTTATATATCATGTCACGCCTAGGGTGTACTTTCGATCGTGACAAGGGGCACCTTTGACGCTTCTCTCTCCTTGAAGTTCTTGAAGATGAAGGTCGTTATGGCAACTTTGCATCTCTCTTTAAAGGGTGCTGCTATAGTGGGCAACAACCCGTTATTGCGTCATTTGCTATAGCTCACTGCACATACGCCATACCATCTCCTCCTAGCACCCTAACCACTATAGCTGAAAGGTGTAAGTATTGCAGACTCCAGGCTGCCCAAAACCTAGATTTCTCTTATTGCATGCACTCTTAAGATGATTTTATGGTTTCCTAACCCCCTACTTCTGAAATGTAGGTTAACAATGGAAAACAATGAGGTCTCCAACTATCCCTACAAAATACTTCTCAATGATGTGAGTCATGAGTTGTACTTGGTGATTCAACGGATAGGATTTTGTCCTGATATGGATTTTAAGATGAAGGGAGTGGCTGAATAGGTTCCCCCTTTTTACAACCGTATTCAAGAATTCAATTGTTGTCCTTTGGGGATGTTGGAGTTTTATGTTTTTCTTCCTATGATTCCATGGGATTCCCTCAACCCCACCATCTGCATTCGGGAGTGAAAGTCCCCGTGGATACAAAGTTTGTGAATCTAGCACTGGAGTGTTGAAGGTTGCTCATAAGCCCTACATGGCCAAGCTGAGGGAGATGGATAAGATCTGGCTGCAAAATATACTGGTGGAAGATAAATATTGGGAAGAGGTAAGATGGTTCACTAAAAAGGGCTTTACCAGCCACTCCTATTCGCCCGACTCCCAGAGGTGGTTGACACTTGTTGGCCACGGATTCATCCATCGGGTAACTTCACTTATGAGGAAATAAACTTCTAGAATTTCTAAGAAGAGAAAGATGGATTAAGCGAGAAGTAATTGAGTTGCACTAGGTCTAGAGGAGGATGAGAACATTAATGAGGATCCTCCAGCCTCTGAGTCCAAGCCCCCACTATCTAGCAGTTGCCTGGAGGCTGACATGGTTGCAGTTAGGAAGTTTGTGGAGACTAATTCTATTGGACCTTCAGCCCCACCTTCTTTTTTCCAAGACTTAGTTTCGCTTCCTAGGGAGATTTATTTTGAGAGGAGGAGAGGGCGCTTTTGGGATTGTCTATTGGCCCGTATCTGAAAGACCATGAAGCTCATGTTCATCTGAATTACCCAAGAGTAGGAGCTTCCCTTGCTGGAGCCTGAGGACTTCAAGGAGTTCCTCTTTATGCGCAAGCCCGCCGAGGCATGAAACCCCGCCCCATGATGATGATGTTGAGCACACAGTAGGATTCCCCCCTTTGGATACATTGGTACTATTTTTCGTTTACTATTTTTTGTTAGCCTTGTTTAGGCATTAGACTTCTTTTATGCTTTCTTCTTTTTGGCAGCACATGGATGCTCTTTTTTGGGATGCAATAATCCCTGGATGTTTGGGATGAATTCCTGTTGATTTTTTATTTATTTAATTTTTGGATGGATATGAATTGAACAAGTGATAGAATATGGATTGGGTGGAAGTAAAACACAGGGAAAACAAAGTTTAGTCTCTCATTCGCCCCGATATGGCAGTCGGCAGTCACTTTTCAGACAGCTACTATAGCGCCTGAGCGTCACATGTTAACAATACAAAAAATAATAATTTTTTAATTGTAAAATTTTAATATTTTAAATAATTTAAATTTTTATTTTGTTAGTTATTTTCAATTCAAATTTAAAATGTTAAAAATTCTAAAAAACTTTAAACGTATTCTTTTCTAAAATTTAGAAATAATAGTTTTCTAATTCTTTTATTTTATAAATAATTAACTGACTATACATGTGACTAATGTCTATATTTTTTTGGATTCTTATTTTTATCCTAATCAGAATACTTATCTTTATTATTGGCATCTATTTAATTATTTTAAAATTTTGTATTTATTTCAAAACAAATAATCAGTTAATTTCAAACAGAACAATTTTTGATAGCCACTTAAATTTTTGCAGTTTCAAAAATCTGGATCATTATGTAAAACTTTCAAACAGTTAATTTCAATTTAAAAGTCAATATATAAGGCAGTTTAAGTTTTTTTTTTGTTTGCTTTGATAGTCAATTAAAAAAAATATAACCATACCAGTTTGTTTTACAAAATAACTCCCCACGTTTTGTTTTAAAAAAAATATAATGACTGTTTAATACCTATTTGTAGCTTTCATGTGAAGGTACATTTTTATTTTTATTTTTATTTTTTTGATTGGTGATTTTGATATACATGGTAATTATGATATATTTTTTTTTGTTAAAAAATACCAACTTTGATAATAATCCATCATTTCTTGAAGTTTTTGTCAATTTACTTAGTTATGTCAAACTGTTAAATAGAGAAATGATAAAAAAAGTATCACAATATAAGTTGTTGAAATCATTTCCTCCATTCAAATAACTTTTAAGTACAGGTATTTGCACTTAGGTTATTATTATTTTTTTCACAAATAATTACCTTTTTTTATCTTAATTTATGTGGAAGAATTTGAATTTCAATAATCGAATAATTTAATTTTGACCACAACTTTTGACATGAATTTAAATAGTCAAATAAATTTATATATTCGAAAGCTGCGTAACTAGTTGGTCAAACATAGCTATCGGTTCAAAAAAAATTGAAAATTAAAGTTAATTTAATTGTTAATAGTTACTTGCCATGAAATGATTAACTATTTTTTATTATTATTATGTAAAGATTTCCTAAATGTTATCTACAAATATTTTATTATAAAAGGGTACACATTTTAAAGCATATGGGTATACTTTAAAATTTGTGATATAAAATAAGTCATATGTGTTTGTGTAACTATAAAATATAAATCATTTATTGGGAGTGAAATTGATATTTTAATATTTAGATTTTACTAAATATATAAATATTTCATTTTTGGGAGACTTACTAAAACAAAAGGCGTGTAATATAATTATAACAATAGAAATACAAAATTATTGACCAAAATTAAACTAAAATAAGGAAAGTGAAGCAACAAGTATAAATATTACTTTCCCTAAGTATTCCGTAATAGTAAATTACAAGCTCTTTAAATACATTTTTTATTTAAAAAATAAATTAAAATATGAATCCAAAGTAGTTATAAATTTAAGAGACATTGCACGAAGTGGTAAACACTCACTTTCCATGGTTTAGCTATTTGTATCGTTATTAATGAACTTCGTTTCTCTTAAAATAAATTTAATGATTCAATTTTTAGGATGTATTAATAAATCTAAGGGCTATGACATTTATATATATGGATAATATTGACTTAACTAAAAGTACTTATCAAAATACAAGATTTGTAGATATGTTGTAAAATGGATGTCTACATATATAAATATTTTGTGGTACCATATATGTCTACATATATAAATATTTTGTGTAACATGGATATACACACAACTATATGTAATTATCCATATATTATACTTGGTGGCCAATTATTTGCATGGCAAATAGATATTCATGTATTATACTAGGTGACCAAGTATATATATGTATATATATAACTCTTCTTGTAACATAATATAAGGCAAGATTAAGTGAAAAGAAAAACATTCAATAATAAAGAAAAGCTATTACAATCTGGGGCGGACCCACATGAAAACAGGGGATTCACCCGAACCCCTCACTGGAAAAATTATAGTGTATGTATAGGATAAAGTTTATGATTTATGTATACATATATGTAATGTTGAACCCCCTCAACATAAGATTAGTACATTGTGCAGCGGTTAAGAGGGATAAGGTCTACCCATTTGAGCTGAGATTGAATCTCAGTGAAGGTGTTCTCATTGTGATTTTCTTTCTCTTTTGTTAAGATTTTGTCAAACTTTTTCAAATAGGTTTATATTGTAAATTTATGGGTTTCTTTAAAGTATAGTAATATTTCAATAAAAAATTGAGTTCCAAGTAAATATTACTATATACTTAATAAACTTTTTAACAAAGATATTTACTTTAGGTAAAAAAAAAATATTGAATTTAAGTTCATTCATATATGATTTAACCTATTGCTATCTAAATCGACTAGCATGCTTACTTTTTTCTGAATCCTCTGAACCAAAATTTTGGGTCCGCCACTGACTATTACTACTACTTTGCCTCTTTCTCTTTCTCCATTTTTCTTCTTTCATTTTATTTTACTACACATGCTTCATTTTATAACACATTATCGGCACGAGTCTCTTCATCTACGAGCTTCTCAGACTGTGCATTAGCCCAAACATAAATAGCATAGAGCATATTCTATTTTGCTATATAAGTCTTGTTATACTTGATAGTCTTAATTTGATGTGTCTAATGTAATTATCGTTAATGTCATCATGGATCTTTGAAGCTAACTATTGGAAGGATAATTAGTAAATACTTAATTGATAACCTTGTTGGAAGAATTGAACACACTGAAATCGCTAGAAGACTAAAAATGCATAACATAAACTTTTGATTTGATTGATACTTTGTTGTGGTTATCACCTAGTAATACATAATTGTTTTTAAATGAGATATAAATAATTTAAGGAATGCATATCAAAATTTTAAAAAAGCAAAAGAATAAGAGGTATTAAAATTTCTAGTGTTGACCTACATTAACTTTGATCAACATCATTGATTATTTTTACACTTGTTTATCTTTCACTAGCTAATCATTTACTTCTTGATTTATTATATGTTATATGTACTAACATAACTTGTTTTAGTTGCTTTAAAAAGGTAAGCAAACTAATATTTGAGAAGTATTTTATTTTCTTTTAGAATCATCAAAAGGATTTTTCTGTCATGAAGAATTCTTTGAAGAGGCAATAGTATGTCATATAGGTTGGCAATTAATAAATTTGTCAACGGTAAGCTATGGTATAGTTTTTGCTTTATGGTAAGCTTCCTTCATAATACTAATTCCATGAATTTTGATTTGTATATATATCTATAAAAAGAGTATGCTAATTTTTTAAATCCATAAATATGCTTGTCACGACCCAAGACGAGTCATGAGTGGCACCAACACTTAACCTCCTAGGTGGGCGAACCAAAGAATTCAAACCCCAACATATATTAATTGTTAAACTTACGAAATACAAACCATAATGCGGAAGCTCAATCTTATTGAGGTAATAAACACAAATCCACTAAAGTATATTATATGTCATTCCCAAAACTTGAAAGTCATCACATCAAGGACATCTAATCTCCAAATACTAAGTCTAAGAGTATCAAATACACCAAAATAAAAGAATAAAGTAGTGTGTCCGAAAACTTAGGACATCATGCTGTGACCGAGAGAATCCAACACGAGCTAGAATGAATAGCTCACCCTGGAACCTGAGGAGCTGGAGACTAACTAAAGCTGAGGGCAAGTCGAAGTCATCAATACACTCGCTGCACTCCACAAAAGGAAAACAAAGAAAAACACAAGTAGGGTTCAGTACAGGGCAACATGTACTGAGTAGATATCGTCGGCCAACCCAAAATAGTAACTCATATGCATAAAGTAATAGTATAAAATCAACTATAGCACTTTGCAGGTGATAAGCAACAAACAACATGAACAAGTGACAACGAAATCAAGTACGGAATCAAGTACGTAATCAATCATAATATCAAGCACACACACGAGGACTCATGCCTCCACATCACGCTCATTTGGGAAATGGGTTCTTGGAGATTGAGTACATTCGGCTAATTAAATATGTTTTCCATTAATATTACTGTGTCAGAACGTGACACCCGATCTTATAATGCCGTGTCGAAACGTGATACCTTGATCCAATAATACCGTGTCGGAACATGACACCCCGATCCAATAATACCGTGTCGGAATGTGACACCCCGATCCAATAATACTGTGTCGGAACGTGACACCCCAATCCAATAATACCGTGTTGGAACGTGACAACCCGATCCATTAATATTGTTAATTTATCATTTATTATCACCACTTTTCACTGCATTAACAATATTTCATCAAGCCTTGAGAGGGTTTCAGATTATAAATTTCACGATCTCATGATTTCAGACCAATCACAAACCACACAGCCAAGCCACACAACCACACAATCAAGTACATAGAGAACTTCACAATATCACTCAATGCATATCAATCACTATTAAGAGTCTATCTATCAAATAGAATAAACCATAACCTACCTCCACCGAAGAACCAAGGTCAAGCAAGCTACTTCTCCAATACTTTTTTCTTTCCTCAATGCCTCCGAACCTTTTCAATCTATGCAGTAGGCATAATTTGTAAGTTAACGATTCTATAGACACTCATATTACTCTATATATAGCCTTGACCCAACAATCATCAAACACAAATCTATATTCAAATTCCTTATCTTGAGGTCAATTAATATGCAAAGCCTCCTATTTCTTATATTTAAGCCTAAGGTTAACTCGTTATTTCTTTGAATATCATAACCTTAATGGGATTCAAATAATATATTGCACTTAATATTTAATTACCTATCTTAATATATCGAAATTTGGATCATAATAAGATAACTATAGGAAGAAGAACAAAAGTAACTAAAACCCAACTGGTCACGAAAGTGGTACGACATTAAATTGCAGAGATAGTGATATATTATGTACATTATTCCTAATGATTGGATTATTATACGGTAATCATTGTCAATCTTACCTCTTGATAGACATGAAAAACTTTGGCACCTAGGTTAAAAAAATAATACGGCCACAGAAGCAATTGCAAATTGAATTTGCACTTCTGATTTCCTATTCCCTCAACTTTGCAATACAATATAATTAATAATAATAAAATAATGATAATATGACATCTATGTATATAAACAAATACATTGATTGAGGCATAATTAATGCTTACATGATGGATGTTCGTCGCTCTTCTGATGTGCCGAGGTTATGTCGTCCTCCTTTGGAGATTTCTTTTTAAAAATAAAAATAAAAGAATGATCTAAAATAATATAGGGTATTAATTTAAATTATATTATATATGAGCTTGGCCCATTAACCACCATGTAAAACTACCCGACTATCTTTATAATTGTAATTGTGAATAGTCCAAAATACCATTTTGAAATCTATCGAAAGAATCTTTTATGAAATAAAAAATTCTAGTACTCAAAACGACCAAATGAGTCGTTACATTAGATACCAATTTACCCATCGCTTGTCCTTGAACGATCAAAAGAAGGCGAGAGTAAGAAAGGGTACATGTCTCAACGATTCTTCAAAATATTAGTACACAAACTCTCATCTCAAAAGCATCAAACCAACCAATTAGAGATCAATACCTCCTCCCATAAAGTGCATCAAATGGGGTCATTTCAATACTCGAATGATAACTATTGTTGTATGTGAACTTAACTAACAACAAAACTATTCTCAATAACCACATGGTTAATTGTACACATGTCTGCAACATGTTTTCAAAGACTTTGACACAATTATCAGGAGAAATCTTTTATCACAGTACCATGATAAAATCCTATATCAATACTGGCGAAAAGATAGATTAGTAGTTTTGATTGTAGATAACCCTCAAGAACGGTAGGACTAGACCCAATGATCCCACATACAACCACACATAATCGGAACATGACCTCGATGACTAGATGAATATTAAGACTGTCAGACAACTGTCAAATACCAATGGTAGCCTTCCTATACATTCTAATAAGCAAAGTGGTACATGTAGAACCACTCAAATATTTCAACAACTCAAAGACAACACCAAATATGTCATTTGAGATAACCAAGTTTGCCCAAACATCCAACCCAACAAAGAGGACATTGTTGGATCGATACACTCGATCCACCAATAGGGATTCACCCACAAAAGTGACAACACGTGTGGACATAACTAGGGAATCATATTCCAAACCATGTAGAGAACGAAAATAGGTGGTCACATAAGAATGTAAGGAACCAAGGTTGAATAACACTAAATGCTTCTTGATCTAAAGAGCCCATATAAAATATTTACATTCAGTTGACTCCATTTCTTTTATCTTTAGCTACCTACATTCTACAGGTCTAGTTTATGAGACTCCACATACTCTTCACATCATTCCACTAAAGCCCACACTCTCAATACAAAACAAAGACATCATAACCACTTTGACTATTTACCTTACACCCAAAGCGTCACTAGTATCCACGTCTTCATAGCAAACACATTGTCGCCTCTAAAATTTCTTAATCATGACTCTCTCTCTCTCTCTCTCTCTCTCTCTCTCTCTCTCTCTCTCTCTCTATAAGCATTTCATGACTGATATAGATTTCACACAAGATTGATAACACTAATTTCAAATATGATAGTATTTTTCCATCGAAATAAAGCTATTATATCTCACCCTAGATCGACTCCAAACAAACTTTAACATATCATATTTCAACTACTATTCCAGATTGTTGCATAACTCATACTAAAACTAAGAAAAACCCTTGGTTACTCCAATAATTTGGTATATTATAAAATAGACTACCATTTCCAAAGCTCTGTTGAATTACAGTACAAAAGTTTAGCATCAACTGTGTCTGAACTCACTTGGTTATTGGGAATGCTAACTGAGTTAGAAGTCAAGGTTAAGCTACTAGTGATATATTTAGTGATAGCAAATCAACACTACAAATTGTTGTTAATCCTGTTTATCACGAAAGAACAAAACATATTGAAATCAACTGTCACTTTATTAGGGAAAAAATTCAGCAAGGCAAAGTTAAGACACAATATATTTCCGCTAAGGAACAACCTGCAGATCTACTCACAAAGGGTCTAACTAAGGCTCAACATCAATATCTTAGTTCCACGTTAGGTGTTCCTAACATATTTAGAGCACATAACTTGAGGGGGAGTATTGAAAAAAGGATATGTTAAGTCTATAAATCAGTTAGTTAAGAGTTGTTATAAGTTAGTTAGCTAAAGTTGTTAGGAAGCTAACTAACTTATCTACTATATATAAATACATCTAATGTGTATTGAAGCATCATATGATTGAATACAATCTAAACTCACATGAGTAGTTAATTCTCTCTTCTCTCTAATTCTTTTTCTGCTTCTTCGTTTCTTCTTCTTCTTTAAAACAGTTACATAGTTCATCCATGGTGAAGTGATCAAGTTCCTGGTATCAGAGTTATATAAGTATCTAACAACAGACTAGTTTCTTCTAGCTTTTTTATCTCATATTCTGAGATTTCTTCTCGGTGATAACTTCCGCAAAAATTCAAGATCACAAACTCCAACTATGGTGTCTGAAAATGTACAAACAACTACCAGCAGTGGAATTCAGGTGTTTGATCATCCCCTCCATTTACATACAGATGATTTGAGTGGCATTTCTTTGATTTCTCTTCAATTGACTGGAACAAAGAATTACTCTGTTTGGAGTAGATCTATGTTCATAGGTTTGTTAGAAAGAAACAAGCTAGGGCTCATAGATGGTACGTGTAACAAAGAGAAATTTAGAGAAGAATTGTGGGCTCAATGGGAGAGGGTTAATGTTGTAGTGTTATCATGGTTGATGAATGTTGTGTATAATAGTCTGTTAAGTGGTATTGTTTACTCATCTGCATATGTTTATTCACTCTTCACAAGGAAATTACATCTTTAACTCAGGGAACTTCATCTATGTAGATCTACTTTACCGAGCTTAAAAGGTAATAGAATGAGCTTGAATCTCTTGTCCCTACTCCTGGGTGTAAGTGTGAAAAATCTAGGGATTTTTTAGGTTATCTGCAAAGACATAAATTGTATCAGTTCCTAATGGGACTGAATGATACTTATCATCAGGAAAGAAGCCAGATACTCTTGATGACACATTTACCTTCTGAAAATCAAGCATATGCATAATTCTAAATGATTAGGGGCAGAAGGCAATCACTAGTTCCTCTTTGGATTACTTGAAACTGGACCAACACAGTATGAAGCTTTAGCATTGTAATCAAAAACAGGTTCAGGATATCAAAGAATTAAGAAGGATTATAATGTGCAATGTGATTACTGTAAGCTGAAGGGGCATGCTAAGGAAAACTGCTATAAGTTAATGGGGTATCCATCAAATTTCAAGAAGAAAAAGGGAAATAGTGATGGTGGAAAAAGATGAGCATATCATGTTCAAGATGAGCAATCTTCTATAGTCAATCAAGGACAAGAAAGTCAGGTTATAGCTAATGTGACTAGCCTCTATCAGAAACAAGAGTATGATTCAAGGTGCCAGATGGCTGGAGGAATGCAAGTGCAGCCTGGAGCATGTGTGTTTTCTAAAGAACAATATGAACAAATACTCCAGATGCTGGACAAAAACAACTATGCTTCAACAAGTGCCAATATGGTAGGGTCTCCAAGCAATACAGGTAAAACTAGTGAGACAGGTATAAAGAGTGTGTGTCTAGTTTCTTATAGTAATAAGAACTGAATTATAGACATTGGTGCAACAAATCATATGGTATTTCACATGTTAGATAAGACCTCAGTTACTGCTACTGTCAATCCTAAAAAGGTTTACCTGCCTAGTGGAGATGTCTCACTTGTGACACATACAGGACTTAGTTCAATTTCAATTAGAAGTACACTTAAAGTTGTGTTCTTATTGCCACAATTCAAATATAACTTAATGTCTGTATCTAAGGCCACCAGAGAATTAAATTATGGTGTTTTCTTCTATCCTGATATTTGTATTTTCCAGGATCTCTCAGGTGGGAAGGTGAAGGAGATTGGTATACTGGAGGATGGGCTTTATCTACTTAATCGAAAACCTAGACACCCTACTCATGAAGTCAAGTTAGTTGTTAACAATACTCAGTCAATTGATAGTGAATCAGCTATAAATTTGTGGCATAGGAGGTTTGGGCATGTGTATACTTCTGTGCTCAATAAACTACTGTCTAGCAAGTTACAAACTATAGCTAGAGTACTACATAAGTGTTATGTATGTCCTAGTGAAAAACAAGCTAGATTTCCTTTTCCAGCTAGTAGTATAAAATCTGTAAGTAGTTTTGATATGATTCATATGGATATTTGGGTCCTTATAAAATTCCCACTATTGATGGAAAACAAATGTTTTTTGACTATTATTGATGACTACTTAAGAATGACTTGGATCTATCTACTTAAGTTGAAATATGATGTTTGCATAACAATACATCAGTTTCTTGTGTATGTGAAAACTCAATTTAATAAAACTATGAAGATCTGTAAAACTGATAATGACACTAGATTTATAAATGAAGCATGCACTACCATGTTTTAAAATCTTGGGATAACTCATCAAAGAACATGTGCATATTCCCCTCAACAAAATAGCAAAATGGTGTAGCTGAGAAGAAGCACAAACATATTTTGGAGGTCACAAGAGCTCTTAGATTACAAGCAAACATACCAATAAGATTTTGGGGGCACTATGTTCTTACTGTTGTGTATCTTATTAATAGACTACCATCTTTTGTGATAGGAATGTCCCCCTATGAAAGGTTATATAACCACAAGCCTTCACTGTTACATATGAAAGTGTTAGGATGTTTGTGTTATGTAAAAATAGTAAATCAAACTGATAAGTTGGAGTCCAAAACTAGAATTGCAGTATTTATGGGCTATTCAGAAGTCCAAAAAAGGCTACATATTGTATTACTTACACACTAAATCTTTCTTTGTTAACAGGGTTGTGGTATTTAAAGAAAATAAATTTCCTTTTATGATTAAAATAGTAGACCCACCACTATTTCAGTAGTTGGATCATGTATCTCAAAGCTTGGTTAATTTTGATTCTCTTGATAATCCTGTGTGCATTAATTCTGATATATGTCTTGATAGTGTTAATTCTCATCTTGAATTTGATCATACTGATGAAAGTGCAGATAGTAATGATCATTCACAAACCATGACTCAGGAGTGTCAACAACTTGCAGTCCAGCCTAGTGTTCCTACAAGAAGATCAAATAAAGACAAACAACCACCTATATGGCTGAAGGATTTCACATCATTAACTTAATATCATCATGACAATATGTATCTTATTTCTAATTACTTGTCATATGACAAAGTAGCACCTAAATATCAGGCTTACTTATCTGTTTTCTCTACTGTTACAGAACCATCAACTTATTCAGAAGTTGTTAAACATCCCAAGTAGGTTGAAGCTATAAAGGCTGAGATATCTACATTACAAGACAATCACGCTTGGGACATAGTCAGCTTACCAGAAGGAAAGAAGCCAATAGGATGTAAGTGGGTATACAAAATAAAGTATAAAGCATCTGGTGAAATAGAAATGTTTAAAGCCAGGTTAGTTGCAAGAGGGTACAGTCAACAAGAGGGCATTGACTATCAGGAAACATTCTCTCTTGTAGTCAAAATGGTGATTGTAAGGACAGTACTAGTTATTGCAACATCTAAACATTAGCATATTTATCAAATGGATGTTTATAATGCTTTTTTACAAGGTGACCTTTATGATGAGATATATATGGAATTGCCTCAAGGATTTTTGAATCAAGGGAGAAGAAATAAGTGTGTAGACTCATCAAATCATTGTATGGATTGAAACAGACACCAAGGAAGTGGAATGTCAAGTTAACAGAAGCTTTGGTGAACCTCAGATTCAAAAAAAAGTCAGTATGATCAGTCACTCTTCATACAAAAATCTGAACATGGGACTGTAATAGTGTTGGTCTGTGTTGATGACATGTTGGTAATTGGGGATAGCCTGGAATTGATTGAGGAAACAAAACAAAATCTACAACAAGTATTCAAGATGAAGGACTTAGGAGACCTAAAATGTTTTCTTGGAATAGAATTTGCTAGTTCTGATCAAGGGTTATTGATGCATCAAAGAAAGTACTCACTGGAGTTAATATGGGAGCTTGGTCTTGTAGGCTCAAATTTATTTTCTACTCCTATAGATACAAATGTTAAACTGACAACAAAAGAGTATGATGATTATACATCCAATAACAAGAAAGAAGACCCTGTGTTATCGAATGTTGGTCCATATCAAAGATTAATAGGCAAATCGTTATATCTTACAGTTACAAGGCCTGATAAAGCTTATGGTGTTCAAACTTTAAGTCAATATCTTAAACAACCAAAGAAATCACATATGAAAGCAACACTGAGGATTGTTAGATACATCAAATCACAACCTGGTCAAGGTATACTCATGTCAAGTAATCATATACAAGGGGTAATTGCCTTTTGTGAAACGGATTGGGCAACTTGTTCACATACAAGGAGATCTGTTATAGGTTTCTTAATCAAACTGGGAGATTCATTGGTATCTTAAAATCAAAAAACAGACTACCATTTCCAAAAGCTCTGCTGAATCAGAGTACAGAAGCTTAGCTCAACTATGTCTGAACTCACTTGGTTATTGGGATTGCTAACTGAGTTAGAAGTCAGGGTTAAGCTACCAGTGGATATATTCAGTGATAGCAAATCAGCACTACAAATTACTGCTAATCCTGTCTATCACGAAAGAACAAAACATATTGAAATCGACTATCAGTTTATTAGGAAAAAAATTCAGCAAGGCAAAGTCAAGGCACAATATATTTCCACTAAGGAACAACCTGCAGATGTACTAACAAAGGGTCTAACTAAGGCTCAACATCAATATCTTAGTTCCAAGTTAGGTGTCCTTAACATATTTAGAGCACCTAACTTGAGGGGAGTGCTGAAGAAAGGATATATTAAGTCTATAAATCAGTTAGTTAAGAGTTGTTATAAGTTAGTTAGCTAAAGTTGTTAGGAAGCTAACTAACTCATCTACGGTATATAAATACATCTAATGTGTATTGAAGCATCATATGATTGAATACAATCTAAACTCATATGAGTAGTTAATTCTCTCTTCTCTCTAAATCTCTATCTCTTCTTCCTTTCTTCTTCTTCTTTAAAGCAGTTACATAGTTCATCCATGGTGAACTGATCAAGTTCAGGTTTAAGGATGAATTTTATTTTGTATCATATATAATGTCATTAATTGATGTAAGACGGTGTATTCAAATATCACCACACCAAAAAAATAAGACATCGATTATCTTTCATGTTTCCTGAAATATACCCTTCAACACCGATTATCTTAAGTGAAATCAAGTCCCTATAACCAAACGTTGAAGTTGACAACCCAAAAGAATATTACTAAATTAATTATTTAATTTGAATGTGTATGTTTGACATGATATTAAAATAAGCACAGGAGCATGTAATATATTACTGTTAATTAAGACAACTTAGATAAATTATAAATTATTGATTGATTTTATAAAAATAAAAAAGATATTTTATTATAGAGTATGATTTCTATTTTAGTAATGATTACCTTTTTTTATTTTTGAAAAATTAATTAAATATCTAAAATGTATTTAAAACTATAATATTACGTCATCCATACAATAATCACATATACAATATCATATATATATCACTTGTACAATTAGCTAGAAAACCATATTTTTTTTTCCGAATGCTTTAAGAGAAGACCAATAATCCAGATCCACTAGACTATCATTAGTGGATGGGATATGATAGATAGGATCAATGGATCAGAGACTTAAAATCTTATCGCGATAAAAGTAATATACTAATAGAAAGTATTAATTTCAAAGAATTTTATGTGATGCAAACTAAATTACTTTGGAAAGTGAATATTAGTGTCGCAATAGTAATTCAAATTGATAGGAAAGGAATTGTTAATTCACATTATTAATTATCACGATTGGATAGTAGCGTAAAGCTATCGTGTGCTGAATTATGATTGCAGAGTAGCGTGAACGCCTCCAACTCAGAATTTGAACTAGAAGCAACGATGTGGCTGGCTTCCACTTGCCAACCCACAGTAGGGACCTTTTGACCCAAGGGTAAGTATTGTTGGCTAAGTCATCATGACGTACAAAAGGGTCGCACTGACCACCTTGATGTACAATTTGCACATCGAGCAGCAAATATAATTTTAGCAAATGACTTAAATATGTAATGGGATATTGTATGTGGCAAAGTGAACTTGCTATCACGATCCGCTAAAATCAGTCATTTTTCGCTCGATTCATTAAAGGAAAAGAAGGCAAGTGAATAACGAAAATCAAATTGTTATTGATTAAAGAGGAAAGACATAAAGTCATCAATGAAGTGTCCCGAATGTTCAAAAAAATACCTTAATTTTGTGGGCGTCCTATTACCCCACAAATGTATTGAGTATCTTTATAAAAAAGGACTATTATGCCATTTTCTCAGACTCGGGTGAACATATCACCTTGTATTGAATATCTTTCTTTTGTTTTCCATTTCTCGGTTATTTTCATGTCTTTCCGATTTCTTGGTCAAGGGATAATGGAGTGGAGATAATCTCCTTCATTTTTGACAATTCTTGGTCAAAATTCTTGGAGGAAGAGCAGAGTAAGCAGGGAATAGAAGGTTAACAAGCTAGGGTTTGCTTACATTATTTGAAAAAGACCACATTTTAATAAGAAATGAAACCTTAGACAATTTCAAATTAAGTTTTTCGACTGGAAATTAAAAATGAACAGTTTTTGTGGAAGATGATGAATTCACCAGAGAAAGTTCCAACAACTCTTTTGAGCTTGTTTTGGGGAAGATAATGAATTTAAATAAAGTAAATAATTAATAAAAAAAAACACTAAAACGTGACACCTTTTAATTGGTTTTTAGCAAAAACAGACCTTCACGTGTGTGTTGTGTGTCTTCACAAATCAGGTGAGAAAATGGGTCAAAATGGTCCTTTTACAAAGATATTCAATACTTTTGTGGAGTAATAGAACAACAGCAAAATTAATGTATCTTTTTAAAAATCCGAAATATAATTTCTATGTCTTTTCTCTTGATAAAACAATTGTACTAGATCAAGCCTCATTAAAAAAAGACTGACGGCCCTGAATCCTATAAATCTAAGCTACTTCCCTAGAACAACAAGTAATTAATTATTTAGAAATGGTTACATAAAATTATTTTCCTAAACCTTCCACTTGATGTATATATGGACATATGGAGATAGGCTAGTGCACATGAAAGAGGCCTAATTAGAATTTCTTTAACAAAAATTTCTCAAACCCCAAACTTTTACAACTAGTGCCTAGTGGTCAAGAAATTATACAAAGTGTTTGGCAGTATCAATAATTGGGCCAAGATAATGTAATAAAATATGAACCATATCAATTATTTCATCTTTATAAGGCAAAAAATGGTTCTACTTCCCTTACTTGTCAAGCCCACTTTACTAGTCTCCAAGCCCTTTTTGTTAATTTTTCCCTTGCACTTTCAACTATGTCTATAATTGTAATAACAACTTTTCTCCTCATCTTCTTTGCGTACTTAACGAATGCAAATGACATGTTTCATAACAATAAAAACAACAATAATAATACCGATGAGGAGGTAAAAGGTATATATGAAATATGGTTGGCGGAGCATGGGAAAATATATAATGGGCTAGGAGAAAAGGGGAAAAGATTTGAGATTTTTAAAGATAATTTGAGGTTCATCGAGGAACACAACAACTCGAAAAATCAGACGTATGTGCTAGGATTGAACCGATTTGCTGATCTCACGAACGAGGAATACAGGACCATGTTTTTGGGCACGAAGAGTGATGCTAGGCGCCGCGTTGTTAAGTCTAAGAACGCTAGCCATCGTTATGGTTTACGGGCTAGCGATCATGCACCGGAATCAGTTGATTGGAGGAAGAAAGGTGCAGTTGCTCCTATTAAGGACCAAGGGAGTTGTGGTAACTATAATTTTTTTATTTTTCGAGTCAATATTCTTGTACTTGGAATAAGTGTAGGATGTAACCTTTTTTCAAAAATATTTTTAAGTAACTAAATTATATTTTTTTTAGTAGCTTAAACTTTTAGATCATCTTATCTGAAATGATATTAGGAGAAACAGGAGGCCTGGATTCGAGTCACACTGCCATCCATTATAAAAAAAAAGGGATCTCCACAAACTTTGCTTATCAAAAATAATCATGCTCGCATCACTACTAGAAACAAAAGGTTTTTCCACCAGGAATTAGTGAGAAATTTGTGTTATAATACATGAATTTTCCACTCATATCTCATCGAACCAACTCACTGGGAAAATACATGATGGGAAATAGATATTTTTTATCGATAAAAATAATCTATGGAAATAGTTACTGAACAATTTTTAGTGGAAAAATAGTGATTCTTTTTAATAGTGCACATAAAAAAAGCGCGTTGAAAACACAAAAAAATTACTCATATATATATATATATATATATATAAAAGTGTGATTTCTCTAATAACTTAGCATTGTTATCAATGTGTGCCTTTGATAGAGGCGTTTTGATCATTTTGATTTACAGGGAGCTGTTGGGCCTTCTCAACAGTAGCTGCAGTAGAAGGCATAAACCAAATAGCAACAGGAGAAATGATCACCTTGTCTGAGCAAGAATTAGTAGATTGTGACAAAATGTATAATGATGGTTGCAATGGTGGCCTAATGGATTATGCTTTTCAATTTATCATTTCCAATGGTGGTATCGACACTGAATCTCACTATCCTTACAAGGGAATCGACCACAAATGTGATCTTGTTCGGGTAGTACATCAGTAAATTTCATTTAGCTATTCAAATAATAGTCTGTTCAAATTGAGTATCTGACCACGTCTTAGGTGAAACAAACCAATAGTTCGAATGTCTAGATAAATTTTACTTGACAAATTTAATTTGAAATGTGACAGAAGAATGCAAAGGTTGTGAGCATAGACGATTACGAAGACGTGGCAGCAAATGAAAAAGCACTTGAGAAGGCTGTAGCACATCAACCTATTAGCGTAGCCATTGAAGCTTCCGGCAGGGCTTTTCAGCTTTACTCCTCCGTAAATATTCATAAACTTTTTATTATCTTAAATTTTTCTAACTGTTATAGTGAATAAAGTTCATCGATTATACGAGGAACTAACTTTGTTAATCTCGTACGCATGGAAACAAAAAGAACATATACAAAAAGAAGCATTAAAAGAGTTTTGAGAAAATGTATATCTAGGTCAAAATATCATGAATTACAGTTGAAAAATAAAATAAAAATAACTATTCAAGTTAAAGGAATAGATATTTTGTTCTCTACGTCCTCTACGGTAGAATATACACCTATTCAATAATATAATATCTTTTCTAGAAAATACAGTCTGACAACATTGTATACTTAATAAATTTTGAATAAAATATTGATTCTGAAGCTCCATAAAAAAAACACATTCGTTCAATAAAAAGTGTCATAATTATCACATGAGTTATAAAGAATAATGACACTATATATTATCTTCACTGTTATGCCCACTAGTATATTGCACTCCAGTATTTTGATATTAAAATGACTCTACCACCAACAATATATTTAATTATGCTTCAACCGTTATTTTCTTTTTTGAAATTGCTTGGTGATACTTGAGTCAAGAGTTTATTCAAACCAACCTCGATACTCTATGAGGTAGTGATAAATTTTTGTATATTTTATCATCTTGAAATTTTATTCTTGAAATCATAGTGAATATGTTACTCCATATTCTGCATTTGCTGACTTAAAATCTTGAATACGTCTCTCTATGTCATTAGGGCGTATTTACTGGAAAATGCGGAACGCATTTGGACCACGGTGTGGTGGTGGTTGGCTATGGCACAGAAAACGGAGTGGACTATTGGATCGTCAGGAACTCATGGGGCACTAATTGGGGCGAAGATGGCTACATCAAAATGGAGAGGAATATAAAAGACACAAATTCTGGAAAATGTGGAATTGCAATGGAGGGGTCTTATCCAATTAAGAATGCCATAAACAAAATTACTATGGGAGAAGAGGGGATTATAAGAAGTACCTAAAGAAATAGAACTGCCACAAAGTGGATTACTTGGCATGGATTATGTCTATTTTGTGATTTTTAAGTTTATTAATTAATGACTAGTGTAGGTAATTTCTCATCTCATGGGCGTTGTTACTCCATAAGCATTATGTGGGCATTCCTTTTAATGGATTTATCGTAATATATGAATGTTTTCAAAGCCTTTATTTTATATGTTGACAAAGCTAAACAGAGAAATAAGTGATATCATACATATTTTTACTAGAATAAGAAGTACTATACTTACCAACCAATGCTTTTGCATGACCTTCTTTCTTTTTTTTCTTTTTTTTTTCCTTTTTTAAAAGATAGAATCCGTCCACTCAGGGAGGATCAAAGTCCAGCATAAATGTTTCTTCACCCTTCTCTAAAAGTTGATCAGTTGCAGCTTGTTCATGCATAATATGCCCCTTGCCTCCAAAGAGAGTCCATTTTCATCAAGAAAGATTTTTCATTTTTGTGCGGTGGTAGGAAGGATCAAATTCCTCACATTATGAATTCACATAATAAATAATACATACATTATAACTCTTTGTACAACTAGTAGGTTAGTCAAAAATATGGAGACCTTTTTTGATATTCATCATCCTATGGCATATTCTGATAAATCTTTTTAGGTTTATCTACTAGAGGGTAGGTGTTATCATGACCCTAGTTTTTGGATCGTGGCAAGTTGGTATCATAGTCCTAGGTCACCAATGCAGATAGTACAAATCTAATGTCTAGTAGTGTCCTGTGGATCGGTGCGGAGACGTTTGTATTCGTTTGTATTCTATCTTCGGGAGGCTATAGGTCATCTTTAAGAAGATTCTAATTTCATTTGATTCTATACCATGTGTCTTAGTCCTGTGTGTTTCTAAAATTCTCATTCGTTTCATTCTTTCAAAGATGTAGCACAAGAGAGGTGCTGCAGTTAGGACGATTCTCCTGGTCCAACAAATAGAGCCCAATTAGGGGGTAGAGTTAGAGGTCGACCCTGAGGTTGTGCACGAGCGGCAACACCCCCTTGAAATTAGGGTAGATATGTGAGCCCCTGATCTGGTTATTGAGCCCTAACAGACGCCTATTCCTCCAAAACTAGTAGGCTCAAGGCCAGCCCAACCAGCACCTAGGCCTGCAGTTGCATCGGGATACATATGGTCATTGCTCAGCTTCTAGCGGTGTTAGGGTGTATGCAACAGACCCTAGCAGGTGCAAGAGCACAAGATGTCGTTGTGGCACTCTAGGTAGAGGTACCATCAACATCTCTGGTGGATCAGTCGATAGTAGTCGAAGACGCCATGTCAGTTGAGGAGGATAAAATGCTAGGCCAATTTTTGAGAATGTCTCCTTCAAGGTTTTCATGGACTACAACTGAGGATGCTCAGAAGTTCTTGACCAATTTCCATGATTGATTTTACACACTAGTCCTTGTTGTGTCCAGAGGGCAGACTACATGTCCTATCAGCTAGACTGACCCGCCAAGTAGTGGTGGTGTTTGTATATATGGAGTGTAGACCAGCTGGATAACCTCTCCTAACTTGGGTACATTTTTTTTAGGCCTTTTTGGCCAAGTTTATTCCTTGCAGCATCAAGGAAAGATTTAGGGATCAGTTCTCTAGGCTGGGGTAACACCATGTTAGTGTCAGAGTATGAGACACATTTTCGTGATCTCTCTGGACATGCCACTATGATTCTTCCCATAAAGGAGGAAAGAGTTTCATGTTTTCTTTAAGGTTTGAGACTCTTGCTTTGGATTGCTATAGAGTTCTTGACATTAGTAGGTAGGTCCTTTTTAGATGTAGTTAAGCATGCTCAGGCTATGTTGGAGCTCTATCATGAGGCGTGTGGGAGCAACGATAAGAGGGCTCACTTTCAGGGTAGCTACAATGGGTCCCAATCTTGTAATAAGGGCTTTTCAGGCAAAGGTTAGCATGCTTATCAGCCCCTGGGGTATTGTAGCCGAACTAGCCTCACTCTAGACTTTGGGTCGTAAAGGCTTGGGTGGGTCGTGGATCAGATAGTCTTCCTTATAGACCTTGGGGAAATTGAGGTTGTCCACTATTGGGTTTAGGATCTTTTTTTCCCTTCCTATGTGGAAGCCTAATATTATGTGGCATATATAAGGCTTATTTAGGTCTTATTTTTAGAAACACAACAGATATCCATTTTAGAGATTGAGTGAAAGAAAGAAAAATCCCCTTTTTGCTTCAGAAAATTTTCTTCTCAGGCAGTCCGCTTCAAACAAAGTTTGCCACTTCGTTAACCGTTGGATCGTTCTAAAATTTTACCTGCGAGATTTCAGCATCCGATTCTGGCAATTAAACGGTGGAGATCAGATTTAAAGGTCTGTAGCTTCTGATTTTGGGGCGTGAACAGTAGCTCGTTTTTGGGTGAAATCTCTTCTTTAATTCTCTAGTATTGGTGCAATCTTGTTTTGTGTTTCTTGTTGTTTGACACTTGTTTTGTGGCCAATTTCGGAGAACAATTTTGTTACTCTTGGTGTTTATAGTGGAGCTTTTGGTTCTTGTGGTTTTTTACTCTTCACATCGAAGGATTTTCCACGTAAATCTATGTGTTTTGTGTGATCGGTTTATTCTTGTCTTATTATTTTAGTTTGGTTGATATACTTGATGTCCATTCTTCGTATTGCTTGATTTAGTTTGTCTTCTCTTGGTTCAAATTGAAAGGGAAAGTTTAGACTTGGGTTTTATTCCGTTGTTATCCTATTGGGCATTCTTGTTAGTGCCTTGCCTTTTCCAACAGCCACTACGTTAGAGATTGCCCTAGGTGTAGGGTTGTGGTTCCTGCAAGTAAAGGCGCTGCTCAAGGTCGTTAGGGTTGTCCCCTAGGTGCTCGAAGAGGTACTTAGATAGGTACATTAGGTGAGAGATTTAAAGTCAATTTGATAGTGGACATGGGCATTTTTATGTGGTTCCTGGTAGGTCGGAGGTTCAGGCTGAGGCTTAAAATTTATGGAATGTAGGTACGATCTCAATTTGTTGTCTGTCGACCTTTGCTTCTTTTTCTTTTTTATCTAGGCTTTACTTATTTGTATGTATCTATTTATTTTAGTCCTCGGTTGGAGTTGCATTCTAAGGCCTTATTAGTTCCGTTGGAAGAATTGACTCTCATTGATCGGTGATTTTTTAGTAGTGGAAAAGGTTTGTAGAGCCTGTGTGATGACAGTTTAGGAGTGTGAAACATGGGTTGACCTTATATTTCCTGAAATGGTTGACTTTGATATTATTTTAGGCATGTACTTCTTATCTCCTTACCTATAGCCATGCCTAGTATTCCCCTAATTGTGTGGAATGGTTCTGGTAGCCGCACATCGACTAGGATCATGTCTTATGTCAGGGGCCAGAGGTTAGTATCAGTGGGTTCTTGGCCAATTTTACATTTGTTTGTGATGTAAGTAGAGAGAGCCCTAAAGTCGATTTGGTTCCCGTTGTAAGAGAGTTCACAGATGTGTTTCCTACGAACCTTTTTGGCCTTCTTTCTAAGCGTGATCTTGACTTTGCTATTGACTTTGAGTACGACACTTGTCCCATTTCTAATAAATCCTACTGTATGGCACTAATTAAGCTTGAAAAGCTCAATATTCAACTTTAGGATCTTTTGGGTAAGGGTTTTATTATAGTGAGCGTCTCACCTTCGGGTGCTCATGTCCTATTTATAAAGAAAAGGATGGGTCTGTATGGATGTGTAATGATTACATGCAGGTGAATAGGATAACAATGAAGAATAATACCCAATGTCTCGTATTGATGACTTTTTTACAAGCTTCAGGGTGCCGCTATGTTTTCTAAGATTGATGTGAGATTCGATTACTATCAGCTGAGGATTAGGGTGGAGGACATAACACAACTTGTAAGACTTGTTACAGTAATAAAAAGTTCATGGTGATGTATTTTGTGTTGACCAATGCCTCAACGACGTTCTTGGACTTGATAACGCATGTGTTCAGGCCTATTATAGACTCCTTTGTTATTATGTTCAACGATGACATTATTATATACTCCCACAATAGGGTGAAGCACAAACAACATTTGAGGATTATGATCCAAAGTTTCAGATTTCAACGACTTTATGTCAAGTCTCAAAGTGCAAGTTTTGTTTTGAGTCTGTGGCATTCTTGGGGCACGTGGTGTCCGAGGAAGGGATTATGGTGGACCCAACAATGATTGAGTTAGTTGAGATTGGGCTAGGCCCATCTTTGAATAGATATTATGAGTTTTGTTGGGTTGACAGGCTACAACAAATGGTTCATTGGTGACTTTCCTTTCATCACAGAGGAGTTGACTAGGCCAACTACTTTGGATTTCCCCTTCGAATGGTGCGATGAATATATGGTGAGCTTTCTAAATCTCAAGGAGTTTCTAACCACCGCTCTTATTCTGACTTTTCAAGTTAAGGATGATGAGTTTAAAGTATATTGTAATGTATCCAGAGTTGGTTTGGATTATATTTTGATGAAGTAGGGTCGTGTTATTGCATATATGTCAAGGCGGCATAAGGTGCACGAGCACAACTACCTTACTCATGATTTGGAGTTGGTAGATGTAATTTTCACGCATAAGATTTAGACGTACTACTTGTACAGAGTTCATTGTGAGATCTTCATGGATCACATGAGTTTTTGTTATATTTTGAGCAAGAAAGACCTTAATTTGAGGCAGTGTAGATGGATTGAGCTCTTGAATGACTATGACCTCTCCATTTTGTATTATCTAGACGAATGTAATGATGGAAGTTTTGAGCAAGAAAGTGGTGAACATGGGTAGTCTAGCCTTCTTTTCTGTTTTGAAAATAGACCTTTGGCCCTAAACATCGAGTCCTTAGCCAGTAGGTTGGTTTGTCTTGATATCTTTGATCCTAGTAGAATTCTAGCTTTTGTCGAGGCTCGCTCCACTCTATTGGAGTAGATTCATGCCTGATAGTTTAAGGATATGGGTTCTGTGGTGATTCATGATCAAGCTTTGAGCGCCAATGCTGGTGGTGAGGCAACTTTAGAATTTGAGGGTATTTTGAGATTCGAAGACCATATTTCTGTTCCTAGAGTTGGTATTTTATTCAGAGAGTATTTCAAGAGGCTTTCAACTCCAGATATTCTATACCAAACACACCTGAGTTGTATAGATATCTAAGGCAACATAATTGGTAGAGCGAAAAAAAGAGGGATATATCGGACCATGTAGCTTATTACCTTGTTTTTTGCAGGCGAAGGCCGATAATTTGAGGAATGGTATGAGTTTTAGATATTACCCATTCTTGAGTGGAAGTGGGAGCAGATCAATATGGACTTCATTTTGGGGTTGCCATAGACTTCTCGATGTGTTGATAGTATTTAGGTCATCATAGATGATTGACCAAGTCGGCTTATTTCTTGCATGTTCAATTATCCTTCAATGTCTAGAGGTTAGAATGTATCTATGTTCAATATGTGGTTCGTCTTCATAGGGTGACGATGTCTATTATATTTGATAAAGGATCTCAGTGTAATTATAGCATCTAGAGAGCATTTCAATATTATGCTTCGAGCTTGTGTGTCAGATTTCAGAGGGTAGTTGGATCAATTTTTGGCTTTGTTGAAGTTTTATTATAACAACTACCATTTGAAAATCTGGATGGCCCCATTTGAGACATTGTATGGTAGGCGTTTTTGATCTTTTATTGGGTGCTTTGAGGCTTTGTAGCCAAGGTCGTGTGTTACAAACTTACTTCAGGATGCTTTGGCATAAGTTTTTGTGATCCAAGATAGGCTACAAGAGGCTCAAAGCAGGCATAAAAGTGATGTTGACCAAAAGTTTCTTCCTTTGAGGTTTGGTATAGGTGATCTTAACTTTCTTTGAGTATCACCCTTGAAAGGTGTTATGAGGTTTGGGAGGCAGGACAAGCTTTGCCCCAAGTATATTTGCCCTTTGGAGATCTTTTGAGTTGTCGGTGATATTGCTTATAAGTTGGCCTTATCACCTTCTTATTCAGCTATCCTATATGTCGTTGTTTCACCAATATGTTCCTGAAGAATCCCATGTGCTTTGATGACTCAGTCTAGTTGGATGACCGTTTGACCTTCATGGAGGAGCTAGTTGCTATTTTAGCTAGATATTCCATACGATTGCATTTGAGGGAGATTCATGTGGTTATAGTGTAATGAAGGCATTAACCGGTTGAGGAGTCTACCTGGGAGACCAAGCATGACTTCCAGACCCAATATCCCTACACGTTCGATACTTCGGGTACTTCTTCCCTCTCTACTTTTGAGTACAAAATTCATTTTAGTAGTGGATGTTGTAATGACCCTCTAGGTCATTTTCTATATTTTGCAATATTTTTAGCGTTTAGAGTTTTCCTATAGTGACCTCAAGTCATTTTTGACTTGCTGGAATTGATAATTCGATCACGTAGTCGTTCATCTAGTTTTTGTGTTTTAGAAATTTTAAAACTTGAACATTTGAATTGAGCCAAAACTTCAAATAAATAGTCTAAGAATACAACTCTAGTGGTTCCATTAACTATGGAACGTCAAGTTTGATTTAGTAGGACCCTTGGTTCGTGTTCTGAGGCTTCCAAACTTATTTCGAGCAACCTTGTGGAATTTGGTGTAAATGATGCCTTAGATGTGAGACATAATTGTTATCAAAACGACCTCTGTTTAATATTTTGACCTCTCCGTTGAGTCTAAAATGCCGAACTTGGTGGGCTAGCATAGTTCATTTATATGCACGAGATTCTGAATAAATCCCTAGTCTCCATTTGTACATTTTCCCAACTCCTTGTTTGAGCAAGTGCATTCCTTGCTGGTGCTCCTCTATTTGTTCTTCATGCCCATGTGCCTTGAGCCACCTTTCAGAAAATCCAATGAAATTTGCCTTCGCGGGCTAGTATTCACGTTCGTGTAGGACTTTGTTCTTGGTTTTGGCAGTTGTGAGTGTTAACCCATGCGATCACAACGAAGGACTAGTGGTCCCATCTAATAATTGACCATTGGGACCACGACCCATAGGTCCCGCGATCAAGATGAGTAACGTGATGGATGTTATATTTAGTTTCTATATTTTTCAGCAGCTCAATTCTACTAGTTCCTCCATAAGTACATCTTTTAGAGCTTGATTAAGAGTATGAATTGTTGATTATTTCTTTGAATTTTTTGGGCAGTGTTTCGGGATGTTGGTTGGATTTTCTTTGGCGTATTAAATTCGTAAGTTCCCCTCGAATCCTTTTTGTTTTGATTTTTTTAATTATCAAAAGTTTTAATGCATGATATGTTTCAGGGCATTTCGAAGCTCAGATTCTACCTGTTTTCCTAGAACAAGCTCCTTCAACTAGTAAGAATCCATTGATGGAACCAAACTTTGGATCCCTCACGTTGGTCCCACAAAGTCATTTTTGGCTTGTTTTAGTTTTGTTTTTAGTTATTGCAAATTAGGTGTCAGAATGACCGTATTGACTCCGGGATCATTAATATGATAGCACTCCATCATCCATAGGCTTCTCATAAGGGAGATGCTTCCATTTAGATATTTTGGAGTGTGTGTGATCGGCGTTGAGGTAGGCTACGACTTACTATCCATATATCGTTTTGTAATTATGCTAGCATGCTAATTAGCTAGTGTGGGGTTGATTTCAAGCATGTTTTGGGGTTTACTAATTTCACGTATCAAGACACTTCATCCAATACTTAGTGCCAACGATCGTGACTAGTAATATAACCCAAGTAAGTGAATTGGGGTCGAGTCCCAAGGGAGTGGTTCGTAATCGAGAATCAATAGGCAAGTAAGACTATGCTCTAGTCAATCATAGCTAAAGATATTTATGAATAAAAGCATGGTTTAAATTGTAGGTGACGCAAATGTCAAATATCAAAAGGGTTTGTTTGTATTATCAACTAAAACAACAACTAGTACGAAAATACGAATATGGAGACAGGATTCTTGGGATGTGATTGGATTATGGGCTAAGGTAAACAACCGGGTAATTGCAACTAATAGTAAACTGTTGCAAATCGGTGAATAAGCTAGACTTTAGTGTGGGTAAACTTTCTCTCGAACAATTTACCCTGAATCAAATTGATTTCTCTCGAACACCAATAAGAAGCAATGAAGCACAGCCTTTACTTTAGTCCACTCATTCTCTCGAGTTGAATGTGTGGAAAAGGGTTTAGGGTTCACTTTCTCGAGATGAACCCATGACAACCCAATACCCACAGACCATCGATTCAGTAATTTTGGTTTTAAATCCTCTCTCTCGAGCAAGTCAATAACACGAAGTTAAGATTGTCTTTGCAACTACAACCCATTAAATTCAACCACAATTACTGAATAAAATCACTTTAAAATAGCAAATAAACTATCAATTAAAAATACCCAATAGTTAAATCAACCCATAATCACATAATCACACTCCAAAAATTGAGGTTTTAGCTAGACATGGTAAAAAGGTAAAAATTGTTACCACGTTGTGTTTCCATCAACTAGGTACGATTGATATTGTATTTACAAAGGTCTGAGATAAAGAATACTCAACACCCACTTCAAATTTCTTAGAAATGGAAATCTTCAAATCTTCAAAGCTAAGGAACTATTGTCTCTCTATTCAGTTTTAAGCTCTCGAACTTCAAAAACTAAAAAATATTATGTTTTAACATAAGAATCGCTCACACAAGATCCTCTCCTTAAGCTAAAAATTTAAACAAGTATTTATAGTTGTCAAAAAGTGTGTTGCGGAGGTTCAGTAGGCGCAGTTTGTTGAGATCGTTGACCCAATCGACGATCCGCCCTTTGGTCATTTTCATCGCCATTTTGCTTTTGCCTTCAGCATTTTTAGGTTCTGTAACTTTGGGCGATATGGCCCGGCATCGTGGAACAGTTTAGCGACTCGCCGACTAGATTTTCTTCTTCAGGACTTAGCACTCTAGAACATTAGGTGAGACCCTAGCCGTTCGGCGACTCACCCAATGGGTTAGGCGATCCTCATGCCTTTTTTCCTTCGTTCTTTCAGCTGCTTTGTTTGTTTTTGCTCAATAGTGTCCATGCTTTGTTCCTCAATCGAAAGACCTAAAATTCAAGGATTTACATCTGTTATTGGTACAAAATATGCATTTGAGGACACTAAATCTATTCAAATAAAGCCCTAAATGAGTCCAAATCCTGGACTCATCATTTATATCATAATTGGGTTACCTTAGCCATATTTTGGTTATTTTTTTGTAATGATTAAGATATTCATGTTTTATTGATATTTGTTTGTGCACGTGAGTTGAGCTTAAACTAGAATGACCTTAGTGTTAGTTTTGAGAAGCCTTCTCCTAGGTTTGGGCTAGAGTTTCTTTGGAGGTTGATTTCGAAGACACGGGGATAATTTTTGGTTTTGATGTTGGGTTAGATATGACCTTCCAAGTTAGGGTGTCATTTTAGTATCTATGGTTGGTCAGTTTTGGTGAGTGGTTAGCTAGACTCATTCAGAACCCTCCCCCCTTTTTCCTCTTTTCATTATAAGTGATCCGAGGTGAGATTCCTAGATGGGCTTGCTAGTGTTGTGGTTATTCCAAAGTACGAATTTGAGATAGGCTTAGGTTCTGTACAACTAATCCAATGTCAGATTCTGGAGCTGCTAGGTGCTTGTGTGGCCATTATAATATAAGATTTGGGTAAGATTTCGGGAACTACTGGTTCTTATAATGCTTTCCAGTGTAAGATTTTTGGACAGACTAGTTGTTCTAAAATAAGACTCCAAGATATTAGTTATGCCTTTACTTTCTCCCTATTACATACCTAGTTTTACTCACTAGTTATCTTGTCATTACAATCGCAATCTCAGTCGGCCTATGATGCCTTCTAAGTACCTCTTATTTTGGTATTCTGCATCTTTTTTGTTGATGTAGATCGTTTGAGCAGTTGTTGCCCGCGACGATTCTTGTGTTGTTGTTGTTGACATCCCGGAGATAGAGTGTGAGCTTATTGGTGATTAGAGTTGACTCATTTCGATAGAGTGTGAGCTTATTGGTGATCAGAGTTGACTCATTTCCTTCTGTATATAATTTTTGGCTTGTCTTTTATATTCCAAGACAGCTTGTGTATTTTTCCGTTTATGTCTAGTATGCATTCTCTTTTTGCAGAAGCTTTGCACCGGCACCCACCAGGTTTTGGGTGGGATCTTATATTTTGTCCTCATTTGAGAGTTTATATATGTATATTTTTGACTTATTTCTAGTCTTTCTTCTTGAAATGCTTTATTTTATTTCTCTCTATCTCTTTAATTCCCTAGGACTGTTATTTTCTATTCTGGACTAAGGGTTAAGCTTACCTACTAGCGGATTTTTCTAGGTGCCATCATGGCCCGATTTTTGGGATGTAGCATTCTCTTTTAAAAATAAACTAAAAAGGAATGTAAAATGAATAAACTAATACATATGGAGTAAATTGTTACAATCACTTGTATTAGTATATATTCAACACTCAGCCCCTTTGACTGTTCGTTTTCATTGCATAGCAACAATTTTCTCTGTTTTGCTTTCTTGTGAAAATGGTGAGTATTAATTTTCTTTTTCTTTTTTGTGTTTGTGTTGGTATGGGAATAAGTGTTTGAGATTGAAGATGCACACATTAATTGTATGTAATTAATTAATTTTTAAATGAGAGTTTTAGACTAGAGATCTAAAATTCAATTTTTGAAAATGAGAAGTTTTGAATTGTATGTAATCTCAATTGGTTCTAATTTTGTTTTCAATTCAAGATTTTTGTTGGTTCTTATAATACTTATTAGCATCAACTTCTTAATTTTTATTTACCTTGTTTTTTTCATCTCTTTTAGCACAAGAATGGACTGCATTTGGGGAAAGTGATGAAGTATCAATGACATTAGAATTTTTTTACTTTTTCTTTTTTTGTCTAAATGTTTGTCCCATATAGAATTTTGTTTTCATAAATAGAAGAATTTTGGCTTTCTTTCACTTTTTATAGCGTTAATGTCCATGCCAGCTTACTTGCATCTCAACTATTTATATGTTTGGCATTATCATGTGTCTGAAAAACTTTTCTTCTATGAAGGGATTGATAGAGTTCTTGATTCACATATTCAATTATTTGAACCACTTCTTTTTTTAAAAAAAAGAAACCATGTGTATTATATGCTCGTGTCATTTTCTCTTTCAAAATGTATTCTCAGAAAAAATATTGTGATATTTAGTCAAGTACAACTCGATTTGTTCATTATGTTTTGTGTACTTTCTTGTTTGACTATAGATTTTCAAGTTGAGATCACATGTTGATTTAATTACTATTAGAGACATAAGTATTGTTTCATGCTTCTAAGTTCATACATTTATTTTTTTATTTATAAAATTGTTCTGTTAGTAAACAATTTGGATTCTTTAAGATGTTAAAATATCACACAATTAATTATATATGATTTTTCCCTATTATATGTTGTGATGCTTTAATGAGAATACATATACTTTTAGCATAAGCCCCTTTTAGTACATCCTTCCATTTTATTGGGTTGATTTGTATCTACACTTCAGTTTCTAGAATGTAAAAGAAAATATCGATTGTATTGGGAACCACTATTTTTTTTCATAGGCATTAATTATATTTTAGTTATTAGTGATCACTATAATTTTTCTAGAATTGTACTTTGTAGCTTGGTCTATGGTGTGTTCATTGTGTTACTGCAAAGAAGTAGGTCTATGTTCATAAGAACTGTGTTGACTAATCTACCAAAAATCAATATCAATGTGTTGTAGATTGGATTTGAATATTAATATTTCTCTTATTATCATTGGCATTTTCCTTAATATTATTTACATCATCAATTGATTTTGACATGTAGGCTGGCAATCATAAAGATGATCCCATTGTAATAGAGGTTAGTAATTTGCATACTTTATCTTTAACACCCCGTATCCGAAAACAGACCTCAATGCAGATTTCCAGAAGTTCCAGGTGCCACCTACTTACCATAGGGTGACCCACGACTCGTGTTGGTGGTACGTTGTTCACATCTGCAACCCTCCTCAATCTCAGCCCCAGAAAAATATTCCAAGTGTTGACCCACAAACCGTAGGTCAGGTCACGGACCATGGTCTATTTCCGTGGATCAGACCCCCTATTTCAGCTCCTAGTCACGATTGATGGGTGACCAGCACGGACCGTCGGTCAATCGGCGGTCCGTCAGTGACCCTGAAAGCTTTTAAGTCAGGGGCCATTTTGCCTTTTCCGTATGTGTTGGACCCCTAAACTACGTAGTTTTGATCAGTTTTAGCCTATAAACATAATTAGAACTTATCTAAGTCAAATCATTCATCAAAACTTAGAAAATTATAGCATAATAGGAGAAAAGGGTCAAGAACCCTAGTTCAAAAACGCAGCAAGGTTCCATCAGTTCCAGCCCCGCAATCAAAAGATTTCTCCGTGGAATTCGTTACCAGGTATGTGGAATTTCACTAGTGGTTTCTTTCACCCATTAGCTCCCTAGAATTCAATCAAATTCTTGATTCACTTCATATTATCTAGACCTAGGGTTTTTAGAATTTCAGCAGATTATTATGAATTAGTTACTTTAATGTTCCTAATCAGATTATCATGATTTTAATATCGTTTTGCCCATATTCATGCATAAACTCAGAACCCTAGCTATGTAGTTCTTTTAATATATGAATTACACATGCTGGGTCAGTTAATTCAGTTATATATATAAACATGCCTCAGTTTTTGAATGCATTATCATCAGTATTTTAATGTTGCATTCTCAGTTTTCAGGTTAGTTGTTTGAGCTATCCAATATTACAGCATTTCAATCATAAAGTGTTAATTACTTAATTAATTGGGAGAAGCTTAATACCAAGTGGACTAGGGTTAGTCACCCTTAAGTCCCAAAATTACGTGCCTCATAGGATAATTCCCCTTTATTGAGCATTACATTTTTAGATCATGCCACCATGTCTCTATACCTCTGGCAGGTTATATTGGGTCCTCTTAATGAGGCGTATACATCATACTCCACAATTATTTCAACCATAAAGTGTTAATTACTCAATCAATTGGGAGAAGCTTAATACCGAGTAGACTAGGGTCAGTCACCCTCAAGTCCCAAAACTATGTGCCTCATAAGATAAGTCCCCTTTGTTGGGCATTACATTTTTAGTGATCACGCCAGCATGCATATGGACCTCTGGCAGGGTATATTGGGTCTTCTCAATGGGGCGTATACATCGAACTCTACATTTAGTTCATGTGGTTTTATGTCAGTTATTAGTAGCTCCCTTACATATCAATCAAATTCTATTGCATTGACCATGATATCAGTATAGTTCAGTATTCAGTCTCATCATGTTATAAACTTGGTCATTGTATTCAGTTTTGTCATGTTCAGTATTTCCAGTATCATTATCATGTTCAGATTATATCATTGTTTTATTGCTTGTTTAGTTATGTTATTATTCAGCTTTATTCTATCCTACATGCTCAGTACCTTTCAATTACTGACGCATACTCTGCGATACATTTTCTCGTGATATAGGTTTAAGTCCTCAGCAGTCAGATCACGCATAGATCGATTCCTGATCTTCAGCTCAACAACATCAGTAGTGAGTCCTCATTCTTTGAGGATTAGTGACATGATTATCTTTCTTGCTTTTAGTTTTAGTTTCAGTTTTGCTAGATCTAGCTGGGGCATGTCCCAGTATTTCTAGTCAATAAAGGCTTCATTTCAGACATAGTTAATTTCAGCTTTAGTGTTAGAGTTAGACTTTTCATTTGTATTCAAACTCTCAGTTTTCATATATTGAGACTTGGTATATGGGTACTCCCCATCCTTTGGATTATTTATATGATTTAGCTTCCGTACAGTGTTTATTGATTCAGTTTGTTGTAGTATGCTTATGATATACCAGTAGGGTTAGCTTGGGGTCACTCGTGATCCTAGGTCTCGTGTCCGCGTCCAGGGGGTAGCCTCAGGCGTGACAAACTTGGTATTAGAGCAATAGGTTTAAGTGTCCTAGGATGTCTAAAAAGTCATACTAAGTAGAGTCATTTTTATGGGTGTGAAGTGCACCATATCTAATGAGAAGAAGGCTACAAAGTGTTTTAGGAAAACTTCAATTTCTTGTTACTCCTATCGTACGTAAGGTGTAATCTAATTCCTCATTCTAACTCGATGTTTTGCGCTTTCAGATCATGCCTCCTCGTAGAGCTATCCCCATGAATGCTAATGTAGCTCCTCCAATCCCAGATTAGGAAGTTTTGAATGCTAAATTTTGGAATGCTATCTAGTTGTTGTCTCAGAGTGTAACCAACCAGAACAATCAGCAGGTTCCAGTTTCGATAAATGCTAATGTTGGGTCAGCTGCAGCTAGAGGTCATGATTCTTGGCAGGAGTTCTTAGGATCACAGACTGGTGAGGATCCCTAAAACTTTATTGATGAGGTCAAGAAGATCTTTGGAGTGATGTAGGTAACTGGGAATGATCGGGTTGAGTTGGCATCTTACCAGCTTAAGGATGTAGCTCAAATCTGTTATACTCAGTGGAAGGAGAGCAGGGGTACAGATGCAGCTCCTATTACTTGGGGATGCTTCAGTGAGACCTTTTTGGACAAGTTCTTCCAAGAGAGTTAAGGGAGGCAAAAGCTCAGGAGTTTATGAATTTGAGACAGGGTTCTATGACAGTCCTAGAGTATGAACTCAAGTTTACCCAACTCTCCAGGTAATCTCCTCACATGGTGGCCGATTCTAGGGCTCAAATGAACAAGTTCATGTATGGGGTATCCGATTTTGTGAAAACAAAGTGTGGAAATACTATGTTGCTAGAAGATATGAACATCTCTATGCTCATGACTCATGCTGAGCAGGTTGAGAGCGATAAGCTTAGGGAACATGACAAAGGAGAATAAGAAGGCTAGGACTGACAACTTTGACTATTCTCAACAAAAATTGGGTGGTGGTAATTGCTCGCAGTTTCAGTTGAAGTCTTTAACTCCAGGACCTTTATCAGCTAGCGTTCCATCCTCCGAGTTCTAAAATAATCAAAAAGGTAGGGCATCAGGATCCAAGTGTCAAGGTAGTATTTCAGGCACCAGAACCTACCCAACTTGTACAAAGTGTGGTAAGAACCATCCGGGCGAGTGTCTTGCAGGAAAGGAAGGATGTTTTGGGTGTGGTCAGTCTGGTCACAGGTTGAAAGATTGTTCTTTTAATCACGGTCAAGAAGGTAACAATGGTAGAGCCCAATCCATAACTTCATCAGCACCAGCAAGTCACCCAACTCAGCAAGGTAACTCATCTGGTACATGTGGCAATCAACGCCAAAATAGGTTGTATGTTCTTCAGGCTCGCCAGGATAAGGAAAATTCTCTTGATGTAGTCACTGGTACATTACGAGTTTTTAACTTAGATGTTTATGCATTGTTAAACCCAAGGGCTACTCTTTTCTTTGTAACTCCTTATATAGCAGTCAACTTCAATGTCAATCCAGAAACTCTTTCAGAACCCTTCTTAGTCTTGATGAACCAATTATAGCTAGATGGGTATACAGATATTGCCTTGTCACAGTCTTCCAGAAATTCACCTCAGCAAATCTTGTAGAGTTAGAAATAGTAGACTTCGATGTCATTCTAGGCATAGATTGGTTACATTCCTGTTATGCCTCAATCGATTGTAGAACTAGGATTGTTCTTTTCCAATTTCGAAGTTATCAATCTTATAATGAAAGGGTAGTAGTCTAGCGCCTATGGGTCGATTCATTTCTTACTATAAGGCCAAAAAGATAATCTCTAAGGGTTATCTCTATCATCTAGTTCGGGTTAACAATTCAAGCTCCAAAACCCCAACTCTTGAGTCAGTCCCAATAGTGAATGAGTTCCCAAAAGTGTTCCCAGAAGATCTTTCCAATGTTCCTCCTGAAAGGAAAATCGACTTTTGAATTTATCTCCTTCCAGATACCTAGCCTATCTCTATTTCTCCTAATAGAATGGCTCCAGCAAAGCTTAAGGAATTGAAAGACCAGCTGAAAGACCTTCTAGATAAGGGCTTCATCAGACTCAGTATTTCTCCATGAGGTACACTAGTATTGTTCGTGAAGAAGAAAGATGGTTCTCTCAGGATGTGCATTGACTATAGACAGTTGAACAAGGTCACAATCAAGAATAAGTATCCCATCCCCAGGATTGATGACTTGTTTGACCAACTTCAGAGTGCTACTCATTTCTCAAAGATAGACCTCAGATCGGGTTATGATCAGCTCAAAGTCAGAGATAGTGACATTTCGAAGACAACCTTCACAACTCGGTATAGTCGTTATGAATTTGTAGTTATGTCGTTTGGACTAACCAATGCTCCTGCAGCTTTAATGGATTTAATGAACAGAGTGTTCAAGCAGTATTTAGACTTGTTCATTATCGTCTTTATTGATGATATCCTCATTTACTCTAGGAATGAGGAAGAACATGCGAATCATTTAAAGGTTGTCTTGCAAACTCTCAAAGATCACCAATTATTCTCTAAGTTTAGCAAATGTGAGTTTTGGTTGAAATACGTTGTTTTCCTTGGGTATATTGTGTCTAGCGAAGGGATCCGAGTGAATTCTCAGAAAATAAAAACACTAAAACAGTGGCCCAAACCTACCTCTCCTATCGATATAAAAAGTTTATTGGGTCTAGTGGGTTATTACAGAAAGTTCGTGCAAGGATTTTCATCCATAGCCTCTCCAATGACTAAGTTAACACAGAAGAAGGTCAAGTTTCAGTAGTCAGATGTTTGTGATAAAAGCTTCGCATAACTGAAAATTAGGTTGACTACAGCTCCTGTTTTGACTCTACCAGTAGGGTCAAAAGGTTATGTTATATATTGTGATGCATCCAGAGTCGGCTTAGGTTGTGTGTTGATGCAGCGAGGGAAGGTTATAACATATGCTTCTAAACAACTTATGGTGCATGAGAAAAACTATCCAACTTATGACCTCGAGCTTACAGCAGTGGTGTTTTCACTTAAGATTTGGAGACATTACTTGTATGGTGTTCACAAACCATAAGAGCCTCTAGTTGGTGTTCACCCAGAAAGAGTTAAATCTTCACCAGAGGAGATGGCATGAGTTCCTTAAAGACTATGATATGAGTGTGCATTACCATTCTGATAAGGCCAATGTAGTAGAAGATGCTCTTAGCAGACTATCTATGGGTAGTATAGCACATGTTGAGAAAGAAAGGAAAGAACTAGTAATGGATGTTCACAGACTTGCTCGCTTAGGATTTCGTCTTATGAGCATATCATATGGCGGTGTAACAGTTCAGAATGGGTCAAAATCTTCATTAGTAGTGGGGGTTAAGAAAAAGCAAGATAGTGATCCGATACTACTTCAACTAAAGGGTATAGTCCATCAGTAGAGATTTGAGGTTATCTCCTAAGGGGGAGATGGTGTACTTCTCTATCAGGGTCGATTATGTGTTTCTAATGTGAGTGAGTAGAGACAGCAGATTCTTGCAGAAGCCCATAACTCTAGATATTCTATTCATCCAGGCGCCACTAAGATGTACCGTGATCTGCGGGAAGTCTTTTGGTGGAATGGTATAAAAAGGGATATAGCGGATTTTATGGCTAAGTGCCCCAATGGTCAGCAAGTCAAGGTAAAACATCAGAAACCAAGAGGTATGACTTAAGAGATCGACATTCCTACTTGGAAGCAGGAAGTGATCAACATGGACTTCATCATAGGTTTACCTCATACTCGTAGACAACATGACTCCATTTTGGTGATAGTTGATAGAGTCACTAAGTTTGTGCGCTTTTTAGCTGTTAAGACTACAGACTTGGCGGAGGACTATGCCAAGCTTTACATTAATGAGATAGCAGGTTGCATGGGGTTTCTTTGTCTATCATCTCAGATAGAGGTCCTGAGTTTACCTTTTATTTCTGGAAGTCGTTTCAGAAAGGTCTTGGTACTCAGGTTAATCTTAGCACAGCATTGCATCCACAGACGGAAAGTCAGGCAGAGCGTACCATTCATACCTTAGAGGACATATTGAGAGCTTGTGTGATAGACTTCAAGGGTAGTTGGGATGATCACCTACCTCTTATAGAGTTCGCCTACAATAGTAGTTACCACTCCAGCATTCAGATGGCCTCTTATGAGGCATTGTATAGGCATAGATTTAGATCTACAGTTGGTTGGTTTGAAGTAGGTGAAGCAGCCTTGATAGGACCAGATTCAGTTCATGATGCTATGGAGAAGGTGCAACTCATTAGAGATAGACTTAAGACAGACCAGAGGCGCTAGAAGTCCTATGTAGATGTAAGGAGAATAGAGTTAGAATTCCAAGTTGATGATTGGGTTTTCTTGAAAGTGTTGCCCATGAAAAAGGTGATGAGATTTGGCAAGAAAGAAAAGCTCAGTCCTAGATGTGTAGGCCCTTAAGAGATCTTGAAGAGGGTTGGTAAAGTGGCTTATGAGCTAGAGTTGCCAACAGAACAAGTAGTAGTGCATCCGATTTTTCACATTTCGTTGCTGAAGAATTGTGTGGGTGATCCAGCATCTATAGTACTTTTAGAAAGTGTGGCTGTGAAGGATAGTCTCACTTATGAAGAGGTACCAGTTGAAATCCTTGATTGTCAGGTTCGAAAGCCAACAGAACAATTGGGAGAAGCTTAATACCGAGTCAGAAAGTGTTAATTACTTAATCAATTGGGAGAAGCTTAATACCGAGTAGAGTAGGGTCAGTCACCCTCAAGTCCCAAAACTATGTGCCTCATAAGATAAGTCCCCTCTGTTGGGCATTACATTTTTAGTGATCATGCCAGCATGCATATGGACCTCTGGCAGGGTATATTGGGTCCTCTCGATGGGGCGTATACATCGAACTCCACATTTATCTCATGTGGTTTTATGTCGGTTATTAGTAGCTCCCTTACAGATTAGTCAGATTCTATTACATTGACCATGTTATCAGTATAGTTCAGTATTCAGTCTCAGCATGTTATAAACTTGGTCATTGTATTCAGTTTAGCCATGTTCAGTATTTTCAGTATCCTTATCATGTTCAGATTATATCATTGCTTTATTATTTGTTTAGTTATGTTATTATTCAGCTTTATTCTATCCTACATGCTCAGTACCTTTCAATTACTAACGCATACTCTGCGATACATTTTCTCATGATATAGGTTCAGGTCCTCAGCAGTCAGATCACGCATAGATCGATTTTTGATCTTCAGCTCAACAATATCAGTAGTGAGTCCTCATTCTTCGAGGACTATTGACATGATTATCTTTCTTGCTTTTAGCTTTAGTTTCAGTTTTGCTAGATATAGATGGGGCATGTCCCAGCATTACTAGGCAGTAGAGGCTTTATTTCAGACATAGTTAGTTTCAGCTTTAGTGTTAGAGTTAGACTTTTCATTTGTATTCAAACTCTTAGTTTTCATATATTCAGACTTAGTATATGGGTATTCCCCATCCTTTTAGATTTATGTGATTTAGCTTCCACACAGTATTTATTGATTCAGTTTGCTTTAGTATGCTTATGATATGCCAATAGGGTTTGCTTGGGGTCACTTGTGATTCTAAGTCCCGTGTCCGCGTCCAGGGGTAGCCTTGGGGCGTGACATTATCTAGTATGATTTCACTTGCCAGTGCGACCTCTTCTCATTTAAACAGTATTAAACTTCTTTAATAGTAAGATTTTATGAAGTAAGAAGTGGATATCACTTATAAAGTTAAGATAAGAAAGCATCGTCTACAATAAGGAAATGTATTTTTTTGTTAAAGATAATTGGTCATAGACAGAGTCCTTATCTCTCATAAGAGAAGGAGGGCCACTTTTGTTTTATGGTATATTAATGAGTAGGACTGATGTTTCAAGCGCTCCTAACTCAGAAATCAAAATTCATACGCATACAAATACATGGAGGCCCATAAAATCCATAAATAATAGACTAGTAAATATATGTGACATACACTTTCTATGTGAAGTTTTCATCTTAATGAATCAAAATTGTTTGTAAAATGCTATTTTTCTTTCTACAAGAAGTTAGAGTACTTTCTGTTATCATATAACCTTATGAATGAATGAAAAAATAATAGATTCCTAAATTAATCCCCGTCTTCTGCTTTTTCAAAGATAGAGAGAGGTACATATCACAAAAAGAAAAACTCCAAATAGAAAGAGAATGAAGTAAGTAAAGAAATAGGAAATAATGCTAGATGACTACCCGATTACAAGTAAATACACTTTTAGTTTCCTTTGGCATGACAAAATAAGATAGTACTACTAGAGAAGGTGGTTCAATAATCTTCTCCAACAGTGCGTCCAAAGTGCGTTAGAGTTGTGAAACTAGGTTTTGAGTAAAAATAGAGCGAGTAGGAAATGAAAAGGCAATGACATTAAAATCCGCTTCAATATAATTCATACTCTAGTGAATTGAAGAATTTTAGAACACGAATAATAGAGTACTCCAATGGAAGTGGAGCACAATTGAGATAATTTTGACGATAAGAAAAGAAGAAAATTAATATTTATTGAGCTTGAGATAGTTGCGTGGTGAGAGGAAAAGACATCGAGTACAACCCTTTTTTGGTTCCACCCCATATAACGCTTACACCTATGAGTTGACCAAATAATATTGTCTATTAATAAAAGAGTTGAGTTGGAAAAATAATAAAAATTTAATGTTAACTAAGTGTTTAGTTACTACCCCATGCCTTTCTTGGTTGGATAAACAATTCCAACTAGCAATTTTCAACAAGTCTCTTTTTTGGGGGAGGGGAGAGGGGGAAGTGGATAAGGAAATATATTTTCTCATTAATATACGTCTCTCTCTCCTTACCATCATGTTCCGTTCATTCTATGATTCTCCTATCTATCCTTATTTTTACTACTTATCTCTTGTCACATTTGATTGGCTTTGATCATATCTTATTATGGAGAGGGTCAAAGGTTCTTTTTTACTCCATGCCTTACATGCTTCTTTTAGGTTCTTTAATTTAGAAATGCTTGTTTGCCTTCTTCTTTCACTCATCGCTTTGGTAGGAGGTTGTAGCAACTTGCACCGGGATGATAATTTCACTGGAAGTCATACTAGATTTGAGCCACCCACCAATCTTCCTCCCAGCCATGCCTAGCCAACCATCTTCCAAGACTACTCTAGGGAACTGAATAAGCTCTTTCGAGTTGAGCGTAAGCCAACCTTCTTTGATCCTAGAGCTCCAAACTATGATTTTAGATGAAGATTCCCATCGAAAGGACCTTATGAGTAGGTTAGAATCATTTTATAGGGGAAATGTATAGAGAAAACATTATAGACTCCATTGTTGATATGCAAGTGCAGATTGAAAATATATTCTAGTTGCACTTATGGAACAGGACTATTCAGTTGAGTCTCTTCTCGTAAGAGGCACCAGATCATGGGGATTAATGTTCTAACCAACGGGAAAAGCGCTTAGTGAGGACTTTCTCTTTATAATTGAAAAAGATTCTCCGGTTGGGTATAGTGCAAAGCCTTCCATTTCGACAAGTTAAAAGCACCATAAAGGATTATATTCTCTTTCTTGAAAGAGTGTAAGTTATTCCCTTTTTCCTAATTTTCCACACTTTATTAAGACAAAATCTCAACACACTACACTAGACTTAGACACAACATAAGGGAAATGGCATTGATTCTTTGGGATAGGAGTTGATTGTCTTCTTTAAGAGAATTTCAATCTAATACTACTCATTATGGATCAACTTATATTTTCACTCTATTTTCAATATGTAGATTTATCACGTCATGATCCATTTTTCAAATCCAAACATATCAATGTTACAAAGTTCCTAGATCAAGTAAAATAATAATAGTACCAAAGACAACACCTTCTATCAAAAATAATAAATTGACTGTGTAGATTTTGTGCTATCAGAATTTAATACAAAGGTCTTCAATAGAAAAGTCATTTTGATCCAATCTATTTTTGGGGTCAAATAAAGACAAGAATATATATATATATATATATATATATATATATATATATATATATATATATATATATATTAGTGACATAACAAAGGACTCCCCGAGACATGAAAGAACATATGATCTCTAATTGTTACTAAGATGATTTCTCCAATCCATATTATGTGCAGGAGTAGCTCAAATTGCTTTGTCTAACTAAGTCAAAATATATCTATTTTCTTAACTATTATTTATTTCAATTGGCAATGCAAAAACACTAAAGCTTGGCATTTGGAAAATAAGGTTTTTAAAAGTAATCTTCATATGTTTGGTAAGCTATTTCTTCAATGTAACACAGTGAAATGTAGAATCTCCTTGTCATACATACCTTTCTTAAAATTTGTCATTAAGATGGTAAAAGAAATGATTCTATTATTACTGAGAGTTCAAAGTTACAGGATGATGAAGAGGATATACCTCACAATATTAATTCATTGTTGGAGTGTATGCCTTATGAGGTAATGCATCGAAACATATTACATAAACATGAAATATCATTAGAGTTACTAATCTAATATTTTCTTGAATTGCGAATGGTTTGTGTCTTAGATACTTTTGGCGGTTGAACACATTTTGAACAAGAAAATTTCTGTACTTGTAATGAAGCGCAAGTATCAATTAACAGATATAAATGATGAAAATGAATCATGCTGCATATTCTTGGTAAGGAGCATGGAACTTAGTAGCTACCATTCACTTTTAAACTTGTTTGCAAGCTGACTCAATTCTATTGTTTCATGTTTTGATGCATATAGGATGCTTACGAACGCGGAAATAAACTTGAAAAACTTAAATGTGTTCATGAATTTTATTATCATTGCATCCAGAAGTGGTTGGAAATCAGTATTCTTTATCCTTTATGCAAAGGAGTGGTTAATTTTATTATCATTGCATCCAGAAGTGGTTGGAAATCAGTATTCCTTATCCTTTATGCAAAGGAGTGGTTTGACACCATGAGATAATTAGTTCTCATTTTGGCCAATCTAGTACACATAGTTTCTTATGTCTTGTTTTTAGTTTATTGGCGGACACCTTCATCCTTCTGAGTTTAGTTGATTGTTCATAAAACCTTTTTTTAGACTTTGCTCATCTGTGTTTGTGGGGTCACGTATATGCTTCTGGTTATATTTTTTGTTGATGAGTTCTTGTGCTGCGAAAATATTTGGAGAGAATGATTGAAATTGTATCTCTTATGTCTCCTGATAAAAGAATTTTAGTTTCTGTGGAAGAGTTTGCAAAATTCTCACAATATCAAAAATTATAAAAAAAAAAAAAATCTATTTCACTTACAACTCTTGTTGAGTCAGGAAAAGCATGTCTTATAACATGTTCAAATAAATAGGTGATCGATTCATAGTTCATATGTTCATATGTTCATCATAGATTCATAGTTGATATGTTCATCATAGATTCATAGTTGAAAATCATAAATTAGGCATGGGTCATAACAATTTCAATCAAATATCATGTATTAATATTGAATTATGCATTAGAACTAATCAACAATAATAAATCATAATTGAATGAAACCCATAGAGATTGAATTGAAACACTAACTTGATCAATTGAAATTGAATTGAGAAATTGGAAACCTTAGGGACCCCATGGAGGAATGGACTCCATGGGTGAATACCTACATACCTTGCTACTCAAAGACTAAGATGAATGGTGAATTGGAGACTTGAATTGAATCCTAGCTTTTTTTTCTTCCTTAGGTTGAGAGGAATTTGGGGAGTTAACTTGGTTAGGTTTAGGTAATTAGGAAAATGGGATTGAAATGGGTAGTTTTAGGACTTAAAAGTGTTATACAACTCTTAGGGTAGAAGAAAAAATGACATATATAGTATTATTTTAAAATAATTAGGAAAAGACCCAAAAGCCCTTGACAAGTAACTGTAAAAGCCCTTCTACGGTTTGGACCTACGTTCTGTAGAACTTTATACAGACCGTCCTGATCAACTGTAGAAAAGTTTAGAAACCCTTTACTTGAACCAACTTTTGACAGAACTTATCTACGGCTCGTAAGTCTTCCTATGGTCCATAGACACCAAATGTAGAAACTAACTTGACCCTAAAATTTCACCAAGTCAGGAACCCACCTACGAAACCTATCTAAGACTAGTACAAAGATTGAAGGGCCGTTCTGGTGAACCGTAAAAGAGGTAAGGGGACTAGATTTTGAAAAATTATTTTCTCCCTTTCTTCAAGACTGGTCTCGTAGACCTGAACCTAGTGTTGTAGTTTAATGTAGTCCTTTCCTTTTTAAAATCCAAGGTGTTACAAAACTGACCCTTAAGAATGTAATTTCCCCTTTCCCATGACATGATATGTTCAATTTGAACCTTGAATGTGACCACTCGGGTCCTACAATCTATGGAAGCATAACATGTATGAAGTCAATCCATCCCAAGAATGACATCAAAATCTAACAAATCAAGATCAACATGAGTGACTCTATATGAAACGAAAATAGGACAATTTCTATGAACTCTCTTAGCAACAACAGAATCATAGACGGAAGTAGAGATATGAAAGGGATTAGAAAGAATTTCGGGACCAACATCAAATCTCATGGCCACATAAGGAGTAACAAACGATAAGGTAGCACTCAGATCAAGTAAAACATAAACATTAAGGTGAAAGACTTTAAACATACTAGTCACCACATTAGGAGACTCTTCATGATCATGTCAAGTCTGAAGAGCATAGAATCTATTTTTCTTCGGAGAACCTACACTAGAACAACTAGGTTGAGCTTGCCTACCATCCTTACCCTTTCTAGCTTTGCAACGGACAATCTTTCACTTTGTGACCACTCTTTCCACAACCAAAGCAACCATCTGTACCGGCCAAGCATTTGCCATCACGATTCTTGCCACACGTAGTGCAAGTAGATATAGAAGATCGATTACCACAACCTCCTTAAGGCTTAGGTTTAGGAACCCTATCTTTGCTGATTTTAGGAGCTAGAACATTAAAAGAACCTTAATCAAAAAACTTTTTACGGAATTGAGGACACCCATGTCCGTCGAACCTAGAATGAGAAAAGTCACCATCACTAATCCTTACCCTCTTGGGCTCTCTTGCCCTTTCCTTGAGCTTTTCCTCTTCACTTTATTGGACATGTAACATCAAATGAGAGATATTCATCTCCTTAATTAACATGGTGGTATGGAACTTCTTGACCACCATTTAGGACAAACCCGACACGAACTTATTCATTCTTGCCCTAGAGTTGGAAACCATAGTTGAAGCATACTTACCCAATTGAGTAAACTACAAAGCATCCTCTTTTACACTCATATAAACTTGATGGAGATTAGTGAACTCAAGAACCTTTGTCTCTCATCTCAAAAGGGAAGAAACGATCAAGAAAATCTCCTTTGAATTTATCCCAATCAAGAGGACCCATATCAACCGCCTCTCTTCTTTCCATTGGTTGAATCAAACTTAAGAAACACCCTTGAGTTGGTAAGCGGCTAATTTCGCCTTCTCAACTGTAGACAATCCTATAATTGTCACTATCTTATACATCTCATCAATGAACTCTTGAGGATCCTCATCCACCTTGGAACCATGGAACTCCAGAGGATGCATGCTAGTGAAGTCCCTTATCATTGTCGTCATCGTACCCATATTTGGGATCACGAGAGCAATGATCTCTCTATTTGCTTGGGTTGTCATAGCTTGAGACAACTCAACATGATTCACTTGCTCGATCAAAGCGTCAATCAGAACTTGAGGAACCTCAGGTTCCACATTGTCACATAAGTTCTTTGCGGGGCCATATCCTAAAAAATTGAACACGATTCAGGAGAAGGATCTTTATAGAGATAGACTCTATAGCACGACTTTAGAGTAATGAAAGAATTGAAGTTTCATAAATGCTTTGTAGCCTCATATTCATAAATGTGGTGCGCTTTATACTTATGAACAAGACTCTACTCAACACGGCTTGTCAAACGTCTTAGGACCTTTTCTAAAACCCTGTTCTCTGAATACCAAATTTTTCATAACCCAAAGTACACCCTAGATGTGACATGGCGTATAAGACCGCGAGAGGCTCTAAACAAGCCACTTGATATACATACAACACAACATAGTAGAAAATATGGGAATTTAAGAAAATGTCTCATATTATAAAAGAGTTTTGACATAAAGTGGAAGTCTAATCATAGTCTCGACAAGTCATTTTAATATCTCAAAGAAGTAGTTGGGACGTAACCCATACACCACGTACAATATCCGAAAACTAAAGACATATGAAAGCAAAGTAAATGTGACATGGTCCTCAAAACATGAAGACTCACCAAGTCTTGAATTTCAAATGGTCAAGCCACTAGCCACGAGCAGGAAGAGGAAGATCATCAGACCCTAGATTAGTTAAACAATTGTGCCAAGTATGCATAGTACATGGAATGTACTAAGTGTGAGAGATATGCTATAAAACATGAAACATGATCATAAGAGGATATAATCAATAACATGGTATGCATGACCAAACTAAACATAGTAAAATCTTTTAAAGAAGTCTTCCACTAAGTAGTCAGTCAGGCCAAGGGTTCACTTGGGGACCAGAAATGGTTCTCGAGTGCCGGTCACGTCTAGGGCATAGGTGAGGGACGTGACAATATTGATTTTTCTAATCAATTTGATTTTATCTTTTAATCATAACCATAAACGACCCTAATTATAGAATAAGGAATATGCATACAGTAGCCTAGTATCCAATGACCGACCATCTGAGTTCCTAAAAACTCCCTCATATGCCTCCACTATCCGATGTGTGTGTAAAGGCCCTATCGGTATTGAGTTTATAATAATTTGGTTTAGGGGGTATCCATTTAAGTTGTAATTGGGTTCTAAGCACCTTAGAAGTAGACACCCTAGCCAAATATTGATATCACGTGGCTTGCTGAGTAGTCTTTTATCATTAAAGAGATCATCATTCCTCCCTGAACCATAACAGAGTAATCAAAGCCTAGTATGAGTGTTTCTTTGCCCTTCTCCAAATGACATATTCTGATAAATCTTTCAAGCAAAGCCATATCTTTGTCAAATGCATGATGGGATTTAGGGCAGAAGTAACAAAGGTTCCAATAAACAAAGTTTGCTTTGCTATACAGTAACATTGTTGGACCATTCAATCTCCAGAGCATCGGATTCTTTACCTTTTCTCAAATAAAATATAAATCAATTGCAAAGACAACAAGGTAACAACATAATGAATACCCAGGCTACAAAAGGAGAAATCTTGAGGACTTGTTCTCTTTCTTCTTTTTTGTTTCATTTCTTTAAGTTGCAGAATACAACTTTTAGGAGAGGGGAATCTTGGAGATCGATCTTTTCTCGGAAAAATAAAAAAGAGGGAAGGTCTACGAGTCGAAGTAATATGTGCATTCCTGGTAATATAGACAGGTGCTTCGACATGTATTACTCCATTCTTGAAGCAAAATGACAATGAACATGCATAATGATCACTGTCCTTGATGACATTTAGTCGATGGAACAATATCTATTTGATTCACATACCAGAAGCAACAGTATACATGGTTCAAGACAGCACTCTATAATGCAATTGTCAATAGAGCAGGGATAGCTTTCATCATCCAAGAAGTGACTTCTAAGATTCTAAATGCATCTATGGTTACATATCAAAATTTCAAAAAGCAAATATCAAACACACAAACGAAGGAGAGATAAGTCGCACATCCACACTTTTCTATTGATTCAATTAAAAAATAAAGTTGAACAGAGTGTTTTCTCTGTTCTAACTTGTGTTCACAATTTTCATAAGTTCTCATTGGCGTTACCATTTGACCACCTACGGAAAGTGCAAGCAACGAAGCCCCTTCCTCCAAGAAAGCCAATCCTTGAATTAGATGCTGATGATCGACCAAAATTACTGGTCGATGGGGTATCAATATCAACGACACCGCCAGCACCAAGGATGGGAACAGTTCTTGCAATCGCTGGAAACTCTATGACTTCTTCTAATGCTCCACCATCACTTGCGCTACCATCCACAACCTCCACATCAACTTCCCCAACATCAAGATTCACCACAAGAGATCCCCTTCTTGATCTCAACACATCTGCAACTTCACCAGTTACGTTCTTGCACTTCTTAACCTTAATTTTCACCAAATTAGGACATCCCCATGTGAAAGACACAATCCCTTCATCTGTTACCTCACATCCCTTAATACAAAGCTTCTTCAAAGCCATACATTTTGTAGCAATACAAGTTACTTCAGCATCCCCGATACTCTCACTACCACAAAGTGCTAATCTTTCTAACTTTTGACAATTAGAAGCAATGGCCAATAAACTAGTCACCGTAGGATTCAAACCCATTATTACCAATTCCTTGAGGTTTACACTATTCTCACCGATAGCACCCAATCCGACATCACCTATTCGATTCGTCCTCCATCCATCAATGTGAACTTTCCTCAACAACTTACAACGTCTAGCTACATCAACAACTCCAGCATCTGTACATTCAGGAGCTTTCACCAAATGAAGAATCTCCAAGTCTGAAAACTTCGATATCGCCCCGAGTCCAATGTCACTCACTTGAACCCTCTCTAAATGAATCTCAACTAAATGATTCTCCCTACTTGCAATCGTCTCCAAGACTCTATCCCAATCACCCAAACATCGCAACAATTTCAACGTCTTCAAATTCTTCGATCCCATGATCAAAGGTCCAAAATATTGTCCATTATAAAGCTCTTTCAAACATATAGATTTAAGCGAACAAGCAGCATTAGATCCAATGCTAATTGGTTCAACAGATACAGTATGATTCATACACCGTAAACGTTTAACAGAGAGTTCTTCAAGGGAAATACTGTTAATAAGCAAAGCATTCATACCTTCAGCTCCAAACATACAAGACCCACAAGAGAGTTTCTTCAATTTCTCACAATTCTTTGCCAAACAAGCCATTCCCAAATCGGTAATATCTCGGCAACCACGAAGCTTTAGGCGCGTTAGGTTAACGCACCGGTGGGAGATGAGGATCAAAGCTTCATCGTTGATGCTTACCGATCTTCGGTCACATCGGAGAGCGAGTTTGGTGACGGAATCGAAACGAGAGAAGATGGTGGGTATATCCGGAATAATTTCAGCTTTTGCGTTGAGAGAAAGCCGGTTACGGCTAATCCCTTCAACCAGAAGCCATCTCCGGCAGACAAGGGAAGATCTTTTCCGATCACCGGAGCTTAAGGACTGGAAAATTAGGGCTAAACATTCGTCAGGAAGACCATCAGTGTAATCTTGGTTTTCACAGGGTTGTGAAATGGGGAAATCATCTTCTTCGGAATGTGTGGGGTAGAAAAATTCCGATTGGGAATGATCAGTGCCGGAACAACGGTGGTGCGAATAATTTGAATCGGTGGGGGAGAATCCGTGAGCTGAGGAAGATTGGCCCATTTGGGATGAAGGAACCTAGTAAACGTCGTCGTAATGGTCTGCCGGAATTGTAGACACCGCCGTAAAAAATAGGGATGTTAGGGCAGCGCTGCTAGCTGATTCTAATGGAGCTTTGAGAGAGATAAATGGGGACGATTTAAATATGTAGGAGGAAGAAGTAAAGAAAGAACTAGTCATCGCCGTGGCCAATTATAGGTATATTGTTTATACCAATATATAAGGTTAATCCATTGGTGACCCACTAAATTTAGCATCAACTTTCACATTTTAATTAGGCTTTGTTAATTTTAGACACATCATATGATATCTCGGTGTGTCATTTTGACACTTTTTGCTGACATGACATAGCGAGTGTGATACACTCCTTGCTAGTGCGTGGAGAGCTTATATTTAACCTATTTTTATTTTTATTTTTATTTTTTTCTTCTTCTTTCCTATTTTAGCCACCATTTTCAAAACTTAAACTCCTAAACTCCTTCCATGAAGAAATAGATCTAATAGTGCTACAACACCAAGAGATTTCAAGCTTAAACAACTTTTCTTATTTTGTTGCCATTCTTCCTCCTTGAAATGTTTTGAAAAATATCGAAATATATTTTTTTAAAAGAAAATTTAGGACGAATAAGTTTTGAAAAGAAAATTTAGGACGATCTAATAGGGAACTCTTTGTTTAGATTTGAATAATTTGGTTTTATTTGAAGTTATAAGTAAGACGAATCAGGGGTTGGGGAGGGGGGAGGGATAGGGGTTGTGGACTGGGGAGAAGACAATCTGGTGGGGGAGGAGTTGAGTATCAGGGGGTGGGGATGGGGGAGAAGACAACATAGGATAGGCTTGTAAGTGATTAATTTTTTTTAAAATATTATTTGGATAAAAATTGTCATTGGTTTTTTTAAAAAAACTCAAAATTCATTATTTAAAAATTATTTTCAATATATATGCCACATGTCTTTGTTTAATTCGTCATTTTGGCACGTCATCGGCGAGTGTGTTACACACGTTTTACCTATTTGGCTGATTATAAAAAAAAATGTCAAAATGACACAGCGGGATATCACATGAGGTGTCTAAAATGAACAAAGCCTAGTTGAAGTATCTAAGTGAAACTTGGTGCCAAGTTTAGGAGGCCACCGATGGGTTAGCCCAATATATAACCCATCGGTGGCCCCCTAAACTTGGCACCAATTTTCACTTAGACGCCTTAACTAAGGTTTGTTCATTTTAGACACCTCAAGTAGGGGTCCATTGTGTCATTTTGACACTTTTTACTGACATGACATAATGAGTGTAATACACTCAATACCAGCGTGTGAAAGGCTCATTTAATTTTATTTTTTTTCATTTTCTTCCTCATTTTTCAGCCATCATCTCTCAAAACTTGAACTCCTTCCATGGAGAAATAGTTTTGATAATGCTACAAACAAATAAAACGAATTTCAATACGAAAGGATTTCACAAAAAAATAAATTTCAACACATTAGAAGGGCTACAATTCATGTTGTCGCAAAGAATAAAGGCAACGAAAAATCTTAAAAAAGACGATGGGTGGGGTGGAGAGGGGTGGAGAAGACGACTGGGGAAGGGGTTGGGGTTAGGGTGGACAGAGGTGGAGAAGACGTTGGGTGGGTAGGGAGGAGTTGGGGTGGGTGTGGCGGAGAAGATGACTTGGTGGGGTTGGGTTATTTTTTAAAAAAAATTGTGTAAAAAATTCCACATATTATTTAGTTTTTGGCTACTTCTTCATTCTACTAAAATATCATTATTTAAAAATTATTTTTTAATATATATGCCAAGTGTTTTTATTTAATTTGTCACTTTGACACGTCATCAGCGAGTGTGTTACACACACCTTATATATTTGGCTGATTGTTAAAAAAATGCTAAAATGACACAATGCAGTATGACATGAGGTGTCTAAATGAACAAAGCTTAGTTAAGGTGTCTAAGTGATAATTGATGTCAAGTTTAGGGGGCCACCGATGGGCTCCCCCTATAATATCCATCAATATTTTGAATGTCCGCAACAACATGGTTGATTGGTTGGGGGTGAGTCTTCCATAAAGAAGGCTAAGAAGCGGCTCAATGCAATCGGATGCCTAAAATGAAATCTTAATTAGGGGCATAAAATCTAAATAAATTTCACATGCATTTATTCAAAATTTATTTTTATTACATTTTAAAATGCAAAGTATTACTTAATATATATTTTTTATAAATGATTTATTCGATTTCATTTTTAATTATTAGTATTAGATAATATTTTATCAATTCAACGTTTAAAAAAATCATTTTACTTGGGCAATCATTATATGACTTGTTAGCATAGTTCTATAACTAATAAGTTGACAAATTTCAAATAAATATAAGAGTTAGAACCATAGATTTGATTCAAGAAGTTGATAATTAGGTATACCCCACATTTTACTGTGCTTGTTGTAATGCTTAAAAATCTAAGAAGAAATGAAAAAAGAATTTACAATTTACGTTGTTGAACACTTTTCGACTATTGATTGATATTTTTGACAGAATATTACTCTAAGTTATCAAAAATTTAATGAAGAGAGTGTAAAAGTAGTTTAAAAGAATAATATAATGTGAGCATTAGTGGGAGAGAGTGTAAGAAAATAAATCAATAGTTTCTTGATTTCTTCTATTTGAATGGGGTTAAAGAGAATAAAATAATAATTTTAAATATATATTTTTTATTATAAATAATCAATGTTTTTTCTATTAAAAAAAATTAACACATAATTTATTCTTAATAAAAAGTTGAGGCACCTAAAATTGGGTGCCTAAGGCCAATGCTTTATTAAAGTATGCATACAGCCAGCCCTGCTGAGATCTAATCCAACCCCGATTTGCTATTTAGTCATAAACTCGTCACATGTGATTGTCATATACGATTAACATCTTATGTATAAGTGATCAATTTACATTTCATGCTACCACAAAGTAATTATTATAGAAGATAGCTTTATCTGAAGGGTAGAGGTTTATGACAGAAGTTGTGGATATCCAGAATTTCAAAAAATAAATAATAAAACTTTTAAACTTAAACAATATGATATATTTAATTAACAATAAAAATAAACATAATATTTTAATATTGTATAAATAACAACACTCCGAACAAAATGTGAAAGTATACTTATCCCTTCAAAAACAGTGTGAAAGTATATACATTAATAACCAATCGTGATGATTTTTATTTTTTGAATTAGAAAGTATATTTAAAATACTTATTTTCAAATATTATTCACATTAAATGATTTTCTTATATAATGCTTAAAAATGTCAGATAAAATGTTAAAATTAAAAATAGCATGTAATATATATATATATATATATATATATATATATAGGTATTTCAATATTAATAGCTTTATGATTGTTGTACAAAATGAATAATGTTAGAGTACCTTTACTCTGTTGGACCAAAAAATCAGCTAACATTTTCTTAATTCTTTCTGTATCCCTGAAAAATATGTATACACTTTGTGACTTGTGGGTCATTTACAGTTTTTTAATGCTGCTACATCTTCCTGACCTTTTCTATTTATTTCTAAACTTGAATCTATGATCCAATGAATTTTTTTTTATTGTTTCTTTTGTTATAATCCATATTATAAAAAAAATGGAATTTTTTTACAAAGCAATAAAAGGACATTGTAATTCACTAACATTTACATTTTTTTTAGTGATGACAAAATCAAAAATCATTTCTTAATTTTAGATTGAACAAAAGAGGCTTTTAAAAGTGATCAAAATTATCATGCATAAAGTGAGATGCAATGTTAATTTTTTTTTGTTTTAAATTGAAAACGAATAATATGTTTTTACACTTCTTTAATCTTTAGGTACATTGAAAAACATTTCACCCAAAATGGGCTATTCAATTTCTTACCTAATTTCTTAAAATGTTAATTAATCCATGACGCTATTTTATCTACAAAACATATTAGTGGTGAAATAAAAAAAAAAAAAATCAAAAATACCAACGTTTTAAAAATGAAATATACATGTTATACTATTAAAAAGAGTTAAATTGATTTATATTATTTGAAAATTATGTAAAAAAAATATAATATCGTATAAATCACACTAATTAATAATTTAAAATAAATATAAAAATAATATAATCTTGGTATATTCTCTAAATTTCAATCATGTCATATAAATTGAAACAAAAAATGTAAAATGTATTGGACTCGTACAGTTGTGCTTGCACGAGTTTCTGTATACATATAAAATTGAAACGAATGGAGTGATTCTGAATTTAATTGCTACCAAAAGTTAGGTCCACTTCTAATACTCTTCTTGTATATGTGGTACATATTTTTCTGATTTATTAAAAACAAATATAAATATAATTTAAAATTTAAAAAAATTACACACTGAAACTTCTAAATATATTTAAAATTTAAAATTTACAAAATCAGCTCAAAAATATGGTCACTTTGTAACATTTTAGGATTTTTTTTTCTTTTAAATATTAATTACGAAAAAATTTATATATGAGAGTGGATAGATGAGTGGTTTGAGATATTGCAATTTAAATTTGTGACACGTAGAAATCTAAAATTCTTAGGTCCCCTAGCAATTATTGTTATTTAGACCTTCATAAGTGATATAAACATATTCGGAGACTTCTTCAAATTTGGTACCATCATTTATTATATATATATATATATATAACTATTTTCTTAGTCCTACTTGTAAAATTCAAAGTGCTAGTTTCTTGATGCGTAATGACTTATTTGTAAAGACTTGCAATAATGAATATAACAACATATGGTAAAACAATAAATAAAAGGAAAAAGAGCAAAGGTACAAGTTCCTTTACCTATTAGGATAAAAAATTAGATAAAAAAATTGTGGGTTGTATTTTCATTGATTGTGCTACAAACAACAACAATTGTCGGTTTTGATTAAATTTGACAATTCTAAAATTCATGATAACATGGTAATATGATGTTACTTGCCAGTATTACGATGCCAATGCACTACTCAACGAGAGCAAAATACATTAGAGTTTGGTTTCATTTCTTCAAATCATGCCGATAATAGTCATTCATGAAGTAAGTCAAGAATGTGTTTGGTTAAAATTAGTAACTCAATACATTCAAGAAACATGTGGCATTTCTTTGAAAGGAGATGTTCCAACAATATTGTATGAAGACAATGTTGTTGCATGTATAGCTCAACTAAAGGGAGGGTACATTAAGAGATCTACATTTTACCAAAATTATTTTTCACTCATTATCTTCAAAAGAAGGGTGATATAGATGTTTCAACAAGTTCGCTCAAGTGATAATTTAGTAGATATTTTTACTAAGACATTACCAACTTCAACTTTTGAGATATTGAGATACAAAATTGAAATGTTTCGTGTTCTAGATATTAAATGATGTTTTCACTAAGGAGAGTAAATACATGTTGTACTCTTTTTTTCTTAACCAAGATTTTTGTCCCATAAGATTTTTCTTGATATGGTTTTTAATGAGGCAACAAATAATGTGTATTAAGAAGAACAATGTACATTCTCTTCTCTTCTTCTAGAATTTCTTTGTACATAAACATCCAAATGAGAGTGTTGTAAATAATGAAGCGTGAATGTCATGTAACAAATTCACACTTCATGACTTTTAGGATTTAGACATGACTTAGAAGATTTCATTCATGACTTTGAAAAATACATTTTTTTTTCTAATAGCTTTATTTTATAACAAAAATTTCAATTTGACCTGTTCCACATTTTTAAAAAAAAAAACTTCAATTTGACTGGTTCCCGATCTTGGATGGAAATGAAATTATAATTGTCAAGTCCAACGGGTGTCTAGACTAGACATATTAACAAACGCACACTACACATGCATTATGTTCTTTCCATGTGCTTGTAACCTACTATTTTTTTTTTAATGGCGTGGGTCAAATATGTGCTTAAATAAAATTGACAATATATCTTTAACGGATAGTGTGGTTGGCAACAAAATTTTTTTGGAATTAATTATCACGTAATAAGGTGATTCTTTCATCATGTATATGAGATAACTTATTTCATCACTGAGGTATAAACAGTGAGATAAATAATCCAAGAATTACTAATACCTTCAACCGAACACAGAATAAAATAATCTTGCATTTTATTTTGAACTATTATATCTTATACCTCACACCAAATGATTCCTAATTAAATTGAAGCCCAATTAACCTAATTAGCTTATTAATAAATAAAACTAAAGGCCAAAAATACCCTTGACCTTTACCCTCCCTTCATTACTAAGAAAACTCAAGTTCAAAATTTAACCTAGTTAAAAGATTTAACTTTTTGGCTAAACATGAAACCTCCTTCCTTACCTTTTTATTTGTTTTATTTTATTACATATACAACGTGATAATCACGTCGTTTTTCTTAAATACAAAGAGATAATAATTGATGATATAACTTTATTATAAGTTCAAATAAATAGATTATTACAAAAATGACATCAACAAGGGCCGGGGTCATTGGTTTGTAGCTTTCAGCATTGAAATTTTCTAATATTATTCTTCTAAACTAACGTATATGGGAGCATTTACTAATAATTATTAATCATACACAATTATAATCAGTGGACCCATAATTAAAAAAAAGAAAAAAAAAAAAAAACTTGTAAGAATGGATAAGTAGTACAGTTAGTGGACTTACTTAAAACAAGAAAAAGATATCTTAACCACTCTAGTATATAAATACTAGAGCCACCAATATACGCTTGGTCCACTAATTTGAAATACCAATCACAAAAATCAGTTGAAATTTGAAATTTCGATGATGGAGTTCAAACCACAAATAGAATCATGTTAATATAAAAATTATTAACAACTCGAAAGGAAAACAAAGCTTCACAAGTGACACCAGGCTCGTGCCATAATTCAACTAGACTAACTAAAACTCCAGTTCATCCTCAGAGGAACGCGATGGCAAGATGACTTGTTCGCGTTGAGCATTAGCAATCCTCTTAAGCCTTTTCTCATCAATTCTAAATGCAGCTGCAAATTCTGGCCCTCTCAAACTCTGCATCAATGAGTTTTTACCTACCAAGAACTGTTGATGGTTTCTCTTTGCTGATGTAGTGAAGCCAAAGAACTCCAACGGGCTATTCGTTGATGCAATTTGGCAAAAAGGAAAGTACCTTGGCACCCAAAAAACGTCTCCTTGTCGTACTTTAGCATTCATTGCTAAAGTACCATTCGGATACACAATTTGGATCCTGCCAGTCCCTCTCAACACAATTCCATACTCGATTGCTGATGGATTGATATGAGGCGCCATAAGGGATCCCTACATTTACATAGTAGATAAAACATGTAAACACGAAAAAAAAAACATGTTTATCCACATTATATACATGAATCATTCAATTACCGGAGATAGATTGACAAGATACACGCCATTTCCTGATTGCTCTAGAGGAGAATAATCAGACGAATCCACCTTCTTGCTCCATCCGTAGTCATTCTTGAAATTGGGCTTCTTGTTGTAGAGATTGTATATCAATGGAGCTTTATGATTCACTCTCTCGATAACATATTCACCGTTTAACAAAGTAAACAAAATTTTTCTAAATGACCATGTTGATTTCTCCTCTTTGGGGCTAGCTTCTTTATCAAAATTCACAATTCTCTTCAAATGAGATAGTCTTTGATGGGGTTCTAGGTCCAAGAAGTTGGACCAAATGTTAGTGTCATGAGAACCAGATAAATGTACGATTGGCCCAGAAGATTGTCCGGACAAGAGCGTGTGTACTTCTTCTGTTAGAAACCTGTCATAACACATATACAAACACTCGAACTTGAAGTTAGTAAAAACTCCAACTTTGATTATGCACGTCTAGACACCTACACTGAAAGATGTAGTAAGAAATGGTGAATTCATTTGAACACTTGCATTAAGAGCAGTTGATAATGTAGTATGATCGAATCCAGCAAGAACGGATGAGGGATTACTTCCACCACCAATGAAGAAAGACTGCAAAACAATACGAGTTACAAAGTTTTCGAAAAAAAACAGAGTGCATATGACTAAAGGCAAGATAAGAAAAGGAGATTAGAACAATTTTGTGAGAAACTAGCTTAGGGTCAGTTGCATAGCCAAATGTCGTAACATGTGGTCAGTTGAACACCCTTCGTCGAAAAATTAATACTATTTATATAGAAAATCATACGAAATTTATAGATCATCAAAAAATATTTTTCATATGTATATATTAAACATTAAATCCACTTAACAAAATTTCTAGCTTCGTCACTGCAGTTAAGGTACCTGGAAAGCATGCCATCCCATGGATTCAGAGGTAATAGCAATGCTGCAAATAATTTGAAGTCTTTTGCTTTCATCTCTATTCTCCAAATAAAAAGCTGATTCAGCAGGAATTGTGTACACATCTCCTGGCTTCAAACTCCTTTCTTCTAGTTGATCCTTGTAGATATGTCCAACTCTTGCTTCCCCTATATTCAATCCAATAAAAAAAAATGATAATCCTAGCTTAAAATTTAAATTTTTCACTTTCCGTGTATTTTAACATGTTGCGTTTTTTAAGTTACCACCCCCACCTTTTTATAAAATCCTATCATTTATATGAGTATTAGAAATAGTCTTTCTACCTCCCAAGGTAGGGTTAAAGTTTGTGACGTTCATTGAATATGTTACTATTGTTGTCATTGTAGTGTATAAAAGAAGTTATAATCTTAAAAGAGATATTGCGAACGATCAGAAATAGTCTCTCTACCTCCCAAGGTAGGAGTAAGGTTTGTGACATACACTGAATATGTTACTGTTGTTGTAGTGTATAAAAGAAGTTATAATCTTTAAAGAGATATTGCGAATGATCAGAAATAGTCTCTCTACCTCCCAAGGTAGGAGTAAGGTTTGTGACGTACACTGAATATGTTACTGTTGTTGTAGTGTACGTATAAAAGAAGTTATAATCTTAAAAAGAGATATTGCGAACAATCTAGAAAGAAGATAGAACTGAAATTACCATGATGAACAAAGATGACAAGATTTGAATCAAAGATATTGAGGGATGAAAAGGGTATTTGGTTCCATGGAGATGAAACCAATATGCATTGGACTATGTAAAAATGAACCCCTACGATAGCCACCTTTCACAAATCTCATAGACTCGGCATCCGTTTTCACAACATTATGTAAGTGACGCAACAAGAACCATTATTCTCCTTGTGTATTTTGTTCGTTTTCTTCGTCTACGTGAAATCCATCAACAAACGCAACTAGTGCTGAGAAAAGTACCAACACGAGAAGTAACAATATCCTTATCTTTCCCATCCCAACTCAGAACATAAAAAAACAACTAATAATAGTTTGATTTTCTAAGACGATTTCTTTAATAGTACCACTTCAAAGGCCTACTCTAACGCAATAAAAGAGTGGATTTAAATTGTATATACTATTTCTTACACTTGTATTACCTTTAAATTTTACCCAACATGTATATTTTAATTTGTTTGTTAAATTGTTAATTTTTTTCAAATGCAATTCACAACTTTGTATACCCTTGATATTCAAATGTACGTGAGGCTAATCATAGAAAAAGCTTGGAGAGAAGAGTTTAAAGAGTCCAAACTCTATTTCTACATTTGGACTTGCCTAACATTCTAACTCCTCTTTGGGGGTAAATCACATTTCGACAAATGACAAAATGGGACCCCTTTGTGGGGTGGGGGGAGTCTACTGGACATCTCAACCATTGACGGTAGGTTTGCATCCATTTGATCTACACTTGTTGTTCACCTTGAATAACCGTGTTGGATGAATTATAACCTCATACGATCGTGTTGAGTGATCAACAACCACTAAAGTAAATTGTTCCTCCTATATAAAGAGTTTTAAAAGAGAATAATTCTGAACTTGCTTATTGCTCAAAGATTACAATGATATAAATACATAAAGAGTACTAGCTAATTATGGTGACTAAGCAATCAAATTCCTACAAATAAGCCAAACTATCATATATTCAATATTGCACAACTGTAATGATTCTGTAACAATAATGTTAAGCTATCCTTTTGATTTTGAATTTGATTGGATAGGATTATCCTTAACACTCCCCCGCAAGATGGAGGATCTATTCAGGAGATCAATCTTGGACCTGCTGAACTAAAACTAATTCTTGGACAAAGGCTTTGTAAGAAGGTCAGCAACCTAATCCTTTGAAGAGATATGAGATATTCAAAGAACGTCTTTTTTTTAACCAAATCTCTAACAAAATGGATGTCAATTTCCAGAGGCTCCATTTTGGAGTGAAGAATTGGATTTTGACATGTGTATATGGTAGAGATATTATCATAGTATATTGTGGGGGGTGGAACTAAATAACTAAGTTCCCGAAGAAGGGAGTTAACCTATCGAACCTCGATAGCTATTGCATCAATGACCCTATATTTAGCTTCAGTGGATGACTTAGCAAATGTCATATGCTTTTTGGAACTCCACCTAATTGGAATATGACCAAAATATAAAAAGAACCCAGTGATGTTCTATCTGATAGATCACCAGCCCAATCGATATCAAATAAAGCATGAAACTTAAAGGAAATTGTGGAGTAATATGGAGACCAAAGGTAATAGTAGATTTCAGATATCGTTGAAGACGTCTAAGATCCAACCAATAACGATGATTAGGAAAATGCATGAATTCTAAGAGTTTGTTGACAGTAAAAGGCAATATCAAGTCTCGTAAGACTTAGTTATTGCAAACTTCCAACCAGCTAGCGATAACAAGTGTGTTCAAGAGCTTCATTAATGCACTATGACTTGAGTAAAAAATGTACAGTGGCAATTGGAGTAGACACTTCTTTAGCACCATCCATGTTTGCGTGCTGAAAAATCTTTCTAACATAATGATGTTGAGAAAGGAAAATGTCTTTTGATGTTTTATGAACATCAACACTAAGAAAAAGAGACAATTCATGGGGATCCTTTAATAAGAACTTGACTCCAAGGGCTTTAATAAACCGTTTGAATGAAGGATGAGTTGTTACTATGTAACAATGAGATCATCTACATAAACTGAGAAATAACAACATGTGGTACCTTTACGATCTATGAAAAGAGAGTGATCACTTTGGGATTGCCTAAAGCCAAACTTCAAGGTAATTGATCATAGCACTCGGTACCAGGTCCTTGGGTTTTCTTGAGTCTATAAAGAGCCTTGACTAATTTACAGACATGGTGTTGTTTGGATGGATCAGTGAATCCTAGTGAACGTTTCATGAACACCTGCTTCTAATGGACCATCTAAGAAGGCTTTATTCACATCCAATTGAATTAGAGGTCAAGAATGTGTAACAACTAAAGTAAGAACCACACATATTTTTACCGACTTAACCACTAGGCTGAATGTCTCACCAAAATCAATTCCGAGTCGTTGGTTGTATCCCTTTGCAACCAATATAGCGTTGTATTCTTAAAGTGAACCATATGCATTCCTTTTGACCCTAAAAATCCACTTACAATCGATTAATTTGTTTTGAGAATCTAGAGGGACAAGAATTCAAGTAATATTTTTAATCAGCGCATTGAGTTCATCAATTATAGCAGAGTGCCTCTCAAGATGGGCTAGAGCTTATCCAAATGTTGTTGGATCTAGTACTTTCAATAAATGATGTTTGGTGGCATGATGAACATATTTAGGTCTGTAAATGTTATTTTTGGAACGAGTGACCGTGAGATGAGTGTTTGAAAGTGAAGAGGAAGGAATGTTACTTTGTGTTGGAGGAGAAGGATCAGTATTCGCAGTTGAAGGATGAGGAGAAGGAGGAGGGTCAGTGTTCTCCATTGAAAGAGAATGATCGCAAGGTAATGAATATTATTCAACGGAATGATCGGAAGATGTGGATGACGTAGGAAAGGAATTTGATTGGAATGGGATTATAGTGTGAGAAGATTCAGTAGAAGGCATACCAATTTGAATTGGATTGAGAATATGAAGGATGAGTTTGATATGGACAAATATTTTCAAGAAAGACAACATGACGTGAGGTAATGTACCTCTTAGAATTAAGATCATAGAAAAGATATGCACTTTGATGCAAAGCATAACCAAGAAAGATGCAAGAGACAAACTTGAGATCAAATTTGGACTTAATATAAGGTTGAAGGCAAGGATAACAGGGGCAACCAAAGACACATAAAAAATTGATAATTTGGAGAACGGTTAAAGAGCTTTCAATAGGGAGAAAAAAATGGAAAAACTGGTGTGGGAAGATGATTAATGAGGTATGTGGTTGTTTTGAATGCAAAAGACCAAAAGGAAGAGTGCAGAGAGGTTGTGTGTTATTAACGTAAGGCCAGTTTCAACTAAGTGACGACGACGACGACGATGTCGTTCTGCAGCCCCATTGTGTTGTGGGGTGTGAGGTGGTGTTTGCAGATGATTTATTTCACAAGACTGAAAATGTTTTTTGAGTGCAATATATTCTCCACCGTTATCGGTGTGAATTGATTTTATCTTGCTATTAAAGTTATTTTTGACAAGTTTTTGAAATGGTGGAAAAATAGTATACACGTTTGATTTAGCCTTGAAAAAGAAAGAACCAATATGTTTTGTGTAATGGTCCACTAAGATGATATAGTAATGAAATCCATCAATTGATTGCACAAGGGAAGGACACCATAAATCATAGTATAATAGCTTAAGAGCTTTACTGCTTGTTAGAGAAGAAACACTAAAGGATTGATGATGACTTTTATTGCATTGGCAAGGATTACAAAAGGATGCTTTAATAGAAGATGTTGGTAGCTGAAACTTGGACAAAATAAAATTAAAGATCCTCGCCTTGGGATGACCAAGAAGTTGATGCCAGAACTCTCATGAAAATCGAATGGTGAAACAGACATAAACTTGTTTAAGATTTATCAAGTGGACCTTTGAATTGAATCTCCCCCGTGAATTGATCCTTCATAATAAAATAATCAGAAAAGAACCCAATTGACACTTGATTTGAAGTACAAAATATAAATATGAGATTGATTTTAGTAGAGGGAACACATAAAACATTAGAAAGATGGAACCTTTTTGCATGGAGAGAAATAGTACCAGAACGAACATGTGAGATAGACAAACCTAAGCCATCAATTTGGTGCAGTTCGTCACTACCATCATACGATGAATAAAGATATATGTTGCTCAAGTCACTAGTGATGTGATAAGATGCACCAACGTGTAACAACCATTGTTGATCAAATCTTGAATTTACATTAGGTGTTCTTGAGGATTCCATGAAAGCAAGTCCCTGAAATAGTCACGTGCTCAATAACACTATTTGAAATGATGCCCAAACTTGTCACAAATTGGCATTGAACTTTGGTTTGAGATCTAGTGCCTCGAGAATGTTGTCCTGGTGCAGAATATTGAGACTTATATGATGAGAAGTTTGCTGGAACACCAACATTAGTTTTTTTCTCATTGAAAATAGCGATTTGTCTTCTGTGAATTACCTTGTTTTTGCTGATATGGAGATCTAATATTTGTACATTTTTGAACATGATTTATTGTGATTGCAGTGGTGTCAAATGTGGGATCTTCTTGCTTCAAATATAATTCGTGAGTCAACTTATCTTGAAGTTCATAAAATGACATAATTGTATCTCTAATATGAATAGCTACAACTATATCTCAAAATTTAGGGTCAACACCACTAAAAACATGAACCACAAGATCTACATCAGTAACATAGCTTCCACACAAAGAGGGTTCCTTATATTTGATCAATTGAAGATATTCTAAAACTTGGTGTGAATCTCTCGTTGCTCTAGACATCTTGTCACGCAAGAATAAAATTCATGTAGTTGATTTGCTTGCAAACACCATGTGCAACTTAGTCTATGCCTCCATTGAGGTTTTGGAATCTATGATGGTATTCATTACAGAAATGGATATAGAAGCAATAATGGCTGTCAAAATTAACTGATTCTAATCATCCCAAAATTCATAATCAGGATTAGAGACTTATTGACTATCTTTTTCAATGGTGTTTGGAGGTGACGTGTTTGCACCAATGACATGACCCATAAGTTTGTGACCACAAAATAAAGGAGTAATTTGGGCTCTCCAAGTGGGGTAGTTTTGAGAATTAAGTTTCAAAAGAAGTAGAGAGTTATTGATGGAAATCAGGGTTTTTTCAAAAAAGTGAGGAAGATTATTTGTGATTGGGGATGCAATGAAAAAAAAAAGAATGATTATTGAGAAACAATTCATATCATTGCTCCGATACCATAAAGAGTTTTAGAAAAGAATAATTATGAACTTGTTTATTTTTCAAAGATTACAATGATATAAATACATGAAGAATACTAACTAATCATGGTGACCAAACAATCAAACCCCTACAAATTAGCTAGACTACCATAGATACAATATTGCACAACTGTAATGATTCTGTAACAATAATGTTAAGATCTCCTTTTAATTTTGAATTTGATTGGCTAGGATTATCCATAATACTTCAATCATATGCGGATCCATAGTTTTGCTTTATGTTTAAATTTAGAGATTTTTAGTATTAAACTTAAATATTATATTTTTATGGATTAAGGCATAAGTACCCCTCTAAACTATGTCCAAAATTTTAGCAGCACACCTTCAGGGGCGGACCCACGTGGGTTCCAGGGGGTTCACCCGAACCCCCTCGGCAAAAAATTACATGGTATATATAAGGTATTTTTTTGTATTTCTGTAGATATATATATATATATATTGAACCCCTTCAATAACAAAGAGAAATTGATGGCATAGTGACAAGTCCCCCTGAAATTATACTCTACATCAATGGTTCAAATCTTTGTGAAAGCATTTGATCTTTTTCTTTTTTTAGTTTCAATTTTTTTTAGTTTTTTTTTTTAATTTTCAGTTCTGTTTTTCAACTTAACTGTGATCTTATATATTACCCCCAAACTCATTTTTTCTATATTTTTGTGCACCTTTTGTGCCGATGTGTCACCTTCAATTAGGTAAGTTGACTGCATTGTATAACACGTGTCACCACGTGTGTAAAAAAATTGATTCTTTTTTTAATACAAAAACTCTTCTTATTTTCTTTGTCTTGTATTTAAACTAAGGTAATACACATAAAAAAAAATTTGCGTTGTATTTAACCATTTTTTCTTTCTTTTAACCTTCATTCATTGTTTTTTCTCTCTTTTTTCTTTTAATTGTTTTTTCCTTTTGATTTGATTTGATTTCAAATTTAATTTCAAATGTCTTGTATTTCAAATAAGTTAACTTCGTACATAGATCAAAATAAGTAAAGAAAATTAAATAGTACATAAACAATTAAAACTTTAAAATTAAAGGGTAATTTTTTTTAAAAAATATTATTATTTTATAAAAAATAATTAAACTGAAAAGATAAGAAATTGATGAAAGATAAAAAATAAAATAAAAAAATTAAAGTGAAGAGAGAAATAAATATTTTACAAAGAAAGAAATGAAAATAATAGTTGTCTTGAGGAAGGTGAAAAAATGAGATTCAATGTTTTAATGATAAGTGGCCAATTTTTATTGTTCAATGATGCCTCAAAATAGTTTTCACATGCCTCAATAAGGTTCAGTCAAGCCAGGTGCCATGCCAGCACATAAGTGTGCACAAAAATATAGCAAAATGAGTTTGGAAGGAAAGGGGTAATATTGTAACACCCCGAAAATTTTTAAGCTAAGGCTTGAACTATTCTTTATTTGCACATAAGGTCTTATCGGGTTTTTCTTAAATTACTCATATTTGTAAAGGTAAATTCTTTAGTATGAGAATGATTTTGGATATCAATGAAGGTCACTAAAAACTCCTAGCACAAAGTTGAGTTGAACGTTTCATTACCGATTAAGTTTTGATGTAAGAGTTTACTTGGGCCAACTTCAGACGACCATATCTCCTAAAATATAAAGAGTTATGTGATCATAGCTTATCAAATTAAATTTATTTGAATCATCTTTCCAATGCCACCAAATTCTCGTCATTCCAATTTCTGAGTAAAAAGTTATGACCATTTTAGTAACCTGATACAGTGCTGTGATGAATTAGCCAACAGAAAAACATTAAAAAAGGTCATTTTTGTCTTTTTTAACTTTAAGAAAACCCTAAAAGAATTTCTTGACTAATTAAAGACCCAAAACAATCAAATTTTCATCTCTTAATCCATCATTCTCTTCTCTCTCAAACCCTAAGGCAAAACTCTAAGGAAAATATCAAAGTAGAGACTCCATTCAAGATTATTTCAATCGTTTTCAAGATTCTTCTTCAAGGTAAGTCTTTATCCAAGAATTTCATTCTTTCCAACTCAAATTCTTTCATACAATTATGAATCACTAATGAAAATCATAATTTTTGGCCATAGAGACTTCAAGAAACTAATTGAAGAATCTCAAGAAAGGTTTTCTTGATTGTTCTCCTTCAAGCTAGGGTTTCAAGGCTTCTAATCAAATTCTTCTTCAAGAAGTTTGTTCTTCTAGGTATGTAAGGCTATCAAGTGTTGGAATAGTTCGTCCTCACGCCCTACATCTACTTTCAAATCAGTAAAAGAGTAATCTAGGATTCAGTCTCTAGATTTGAGTATTCTTGAGATGAGTTAATTTTTAGTTCTTTAGTTCCTGACTCTTTTTTAAATTTTATTCCTAATTATTGAATTTTTATATGTTATGCATTGAGATTCTTGAGTTGATTCGTTCATGTTTATATTTCAGCATGAACCCTATGAATTGAGTATTCTTGAGATGATTAGTATTGTTGAGTTCTGAGTTCTTGAATTCTAAGTGTTGAGTTTTCTATATTGTTATTGAGATCCTTGAGTTGAGTTGTTCATGTCTATATTTCAGCATGAACTCTATTTTGAGAATCTTTTAAAGACAACATTTGTGTTTCAAACTGAGTTTATGAGAAAGTAAAGAGGAGTTTGAGAAAGAGTTTTAACCAAGATTTGAGCAAGAGTATAAGGGAACTAAGTATTTCCTAAATGTTTCATTTTTACATTGAGAAGAGAACTATGATTCATGATTAGTATGACAGTCGAGTATGCCATCAATGTGTAAGCAGTATGACATCTAGATATGCCATCATTGTTTATGCAGTATGACTTTCTAAGTCATCAATGATCAGATCACAATAAACATTTATTTTAAACTATTTTTTTACCAAGTAAATCAGAGTTGAGTAGAGTTTGAAAAGAATTTTTGACTAAAGTTTAAGGGAACTAATTATTCCCAAATGTATAACTTTTATATTGAGAAAGAAGAACTTTGATTTCTAAATGAGTTTATGAGTTCAGAGATATTTCAGAATATTACCTCTTTTAAGAAGTTATTTTGAGTAATTACCTAAAAACAAAGAAAGAGTATGCTTTCTATATTCGACATGAGTATATTATTGGGAGTAGTATTGAGCACCGATATGAGGATAAGTTGAGACAACTCAAAATCCTCATAAACCATGTATGCCAACATGGGTAGATGATCATACTTTTTAGATGAATCCCTAGTGCCTTTGGACAGAGTTTAGTGGATCTACTTTATTGAGGCGTTCTATACCCTAGCAAGGTATAGAACAGTTTTGGCAGCGTAGGCGAGACGTTGTATCATCACGTAGCTCATAATGATGGTTGTTGATTAGAGAAACTTCCAATAGAGTTAAAGTGTATTTTTATATATCACTTATTATGTTGAGTTCAGAGATGAGAGACTATTTTGTAAAGTTTTAAATGATTTAACTTCTTTATTTCTTTGCATTCAATTGAGTATATATCTATATCTGTTGCATTCCTTTCATTCAGTTTTTTGTTATTCAGCTATATTACTTACTCGCACATTTAATTTACTGATGTCATTTGACCTACATCTTTTAATGATGCACATATAAGTTATTAGGCTTCTTAACAAGAGTCTGTTGAGATCACTTCATCCGCTTGTCTGCTTATGTGTGATACCTCCTTACTTTCGGAGTACTCCAGTTTTATAAGTTGTTAGTAGTAGTTCTTTTAAGAAGTCGTGGGTGTTGTCCCGAAACTCATCATTGTATAGTAGAGGCTTCATAGATAGACACTTTTGGAGAGTCTTTCAGTTTCATATATTTTATTTAAAACTTATGTTTCATACTCAGTATATTCAGTAAAGTTTTGAGATTCAGTAAACTATTTTTAAACGTTTCTTTCAATTTGATGCTTATGTATGCTTGAGTTAGTCTTCCACTTATAGTCAGTTAGGATGAGGGTTCGCTTGGGTACCAACAATGATTCTCGAGTGCCGACCACGTCCAGGGCGTAGGCTCGGATCGTGACAAATATGACCTTAATTAAGTTAAGGTGGGCATAATCCGGGTCATTTAAATGAATTTGTTATCTCAGTCTCCTCTCCTACCTAAGACATAATATTAAGGTTTGAAATTTTTTTATGTAACCATTCGTTATCTAAATATACATTGATTCAATTCATTTAAATTTGTATTATAAAAAGTTCACTACTATGAATTTTTTAAACTATGTCTTTTCTTTATACTTGATGGGCAAAGGTCCGTGCTAAGCACGAGCCCAACATATTTAAATTTAATATATTTTTTTCTCGTTGGTTTGAGATAGTTTACATAATAAAAATAATACTAATAACAATAGTAAATTTAAAGCAGTTGATACTTTGACCGAATGTCACAATAAACATGAGTGAAATATGATATTAGCATGTACATGTCTGAAATAGATCAGTTCTTAGATACTTTTAATTAATACACTAATATCAATATTGAGCTTTGTGATTTTTCTATTGTACAATAAAATCAAGCAGGCACTGATTCATATTAAAGGATATAACAGATAATAGTGATCAATAGTATACGTGCATAATTGAGTATTTTAATTACAATGAACGCATATGAAGTTTGATGAATAAAACATTATAGATATATGAACTACTTATCATAGTACTCCAACCCCATCCTTCAACCAGAATATTGTGCAGGGTACAAAAGAGCAAAATCATACCATGGTGGTCATTGGTCACACATCAATAGCCAGAACACATTTGCCATTTCAAATTTGTTGAAGTAATCAAAAGATAAATCACTTTGAATACTATTATTTAATTCATGATAATTACCATATATAATTTGCGTCATAAGTATACAAAAGTAGAGAAAAGTTGAGTTTGCCCTAAGACTTTTGCTAACTCAAATAGGTTAGTCTTCTTTCCATAGTTCAGGCCTTTGTACAAAGATACACACTTCTTCTTGTGTACACATGTACAACATAATTTTCTTAAAATAAAAACATTGTATATGCACTTGTATATTTGTGTAGATACAATATAAGTAAAGGCACTTGCATATGTGTATTGATAAAGTCAATTGTAATATCCTAACCTTGTATGATAATAAAAGAAGATTCTCATGTCACGAAGATTCTCCCTAGGGCTACATTGTTGTGTCAATTGGCCTAAAAATTTGAAATTTTCAGAAAGATCATATTTCTTCATACATACAACATTCTCTTTTTTTTTTTTTTTTTTTATTATTATTATTATTTTTTTTTTTATGGGATGTTTTTTTCCTTCCCTAAGAATGCCTTTGTCTTTGTGATTTTCTAATAGCTAATATCTCAACTTGAAATATAAAGAACCATCACAAATTTACAGGACGATCAAACACCACTAAAAATAGAAGTTCTCCCTCAATAGAGTTGGAGAAACATAAAACCCCAACTAAAAAGTATGAACAACTCTTTTAGAAAAAAAAAAAAAACTATCATAGCTAACACATCCATAATGGATGTTTCCTCAAGATCCCACATTAGTGGTAGTAAGAAGAACGTGTCCAATCAAAATAAACAAAATATAGAGTTAAGGATTCTAATAACTTTGCATAGATAATTTCAGAGAAATTATTTCAAACACCAAGACCTTGTAAAGTAAAGAAAAGTATCTCAAATGATTAATTTCAAGTATTGTTCCAATTCTTATAAGTTCAATCATAATGTGGAATGTAGATTAACATGAACTTTTGGACAAAATGGTGCAACTTGTTCTTCCGTATGGATTGAAAAATTAGCCTAGAAGAAGAAAAACTAAAGCAAATGAATCACTTGCTTTTGGATAGAGAACATATGAAAAATTTTATCTCTTACAATAGACCACGTTAAATAAGAAAGAAGCAGTTTTTTTTATTGATACATGGTGTATGCTAATGATCAATGCATATTTTAAGAAAAAGATCAGTTCAAGCACTATTCAAACAACTTGGGTGCATTGTATGATTCTTGTAAGCATTAGCTATAGTCATCAACTGAATATCAACTTTGTGTCATTCTAAAAATCACAGCATATATAGGAAGAAGTTTTGGACCACCTCCATAAAACAAAACAAGTAAACACCAATCGTTAAAGAAATTGAGAGTGAAAGGATGTTGGAAAATAGATATTAGTAAGTCATAATAAGGTCCATCTAGAACATCTCAATTGGTTGGTCTATATGTGATTCAACTAATGTAAAGCACCATTATTTGATATGTTTGGGTCCATAAATAACGTTTGCATTTAATAATTGATAAGAAAAGCTAAAGATTAGTAAAATATAAACGTGGAACTCAGCCAATGAGAAATTTAGGGTTACAATCTCTACCTAACCCGGACATTTTTAGTCTGTAAATCGAAAACTAAATCAAATGGATAAAATTGATAGATTTTTTAGTGTTACAATCTCTACTTAAATCAGACACAAGGATATTTTCTTGGTCGGTGTACTTGCGATATAACGATATGACAGTTTCTTCGAAATATTGGTAGAGTTTTTAATATGAAATTTGCTATGCTCCATCCTGCATATTTGTAATTCTCCTTTTCTGCTTGAAGTAATTAAATGCAAGGTTCTGCATATGAGAAATTATTAAATTAAAAAAAGTGAAAACACAAAATTTCAATAATAATAGAGTTTTAAGAAAAAAAATAAAATTGATATACAGACTCGTAAATAGGTAAGTCGGAGAGGAGAAGGAGAAGAAGAAGAAGGAACAACGCGACATATGAACTCTAAATTTAGTGCATGCAATGGTATAACAACCAAAATATCAAATCAATTGGCAAGATTGAAAGAAAAATTAAGCCAATTGAATGAAAAATTGGCCTAAAATCAAAACAAAAATAAAATAAATAATCGAAGAAATCGGTGTCTGCTAAATTCTCCATTGGAATTCTCGCAAGAAAACGTACCATAAGAGTTGGAGAAAGTTTAAACATGAAATCAATTTTATTAATAAATAGACCGTGTAGGTGTTTGTTAATGTTCCAGTGAGGAAGACGAACAGAGATAGTAGCACGCGTGTTTCTTAAAACATAAAAAGCAATATACGTGTTAATAATATAGGTCAAATATTTATCACAGATGGACCCAGTATAATGTATCATTTATACTACTTTTGGTACAATATGTAATTGCCGTGTTCGTACACTCAAGTCCCACTTCTAATAAGGAGTAATCTCTTACATCGTATATCATTTATATTAAAATTGAATAAACGTACCCTTACACAAGAAAGGAAGATCATGAAGAATAGAATATTATGTATACTCGGTAGGTAGCATAATTAGAATTTTCGTTATGAATATTCACATTATAAAAGGTAAATGTAAATCGCAGTATGTATATTATTATATATGTTATAAAATAAAAATGGATAACTAAACTAAATTAACAAAGATATCACCCTTCTTGATATCTTTCGTATTACAAAGAAAATGGCTATTTATAAGCATTGAAAACTTGGGGACAAATTTTATCACAGTACTAATACTTTTGATATTAATTTTACAACAATTTATGAGCCACGTAGCCATTCACATTATTTACAACAATAAAATGTTTATTTTCTTAGAATACTCATACAATGTATATTGTATGGTGCATAGATTAAACCAACTTTAGAATTGAGTAAATAATTTCACTTTGCATTAGTTTATATTAATAATTCGTTTATAATTTCTTAGAACTTGATAATAACTTTGATACAATGGGGTTCTCTCAATAATTCAAAGGATTGATTGATTTCGGTCAACGAAACTTGGTGAGTTATAAGTCCATCTAGTCGAATCTCCTGGAAAAAAAAAAAATCAATCAATAGAAAGGAAAAAATTCTAATGCCAAAAGAAATGGAAATTTTTTTAATTACAAAATCATTTTATATCGTCTAAAGATGTTTTCAAGAAGTTACACTTTATAATCAAGCAAAATTGAATTTTTTTTACTAATTTATGTGTCATATTTTCCTAGCCAAACACATACTATAGCCTTTTAGTTTATCTTTAAATTTCATTTTAGCCCTCGAACTTCACTTCTAATGTACCATTTAAACAACAAATGTTGATTGGATGGATTAGTAAAATTATTCACCTTTTAAAAAACATGAGAGATTCCTTTTAATGTATATCATTAACAACCCTTCCTCCTATTTATTTTCTCTATATTTTCTTCAACCCTATTTTTATCCTTGTCTACTTTACTTATCCATTTCTTTTCGTCATATACCTCCCTTTCTATTTAACTCGTTCAATGCTAAAAATAATTTTTTAAAAAATTTTATATAGTTCATTTTGTCTATATAAAATTTGAAAAATCAATGTTATTCTACGTTGTAATAAATGACTAAATAAAATGTTAAAATAATAAGTACATAGATAGTTAATCAATATATATTCTTATATTGCTTAAAGATGATAAATCGATACAATTAATATAAATGCAAAGTAAATTCGGATGACTAAAAAAAAAATAAAACACACAACGTTATTTAATTGAGTTTTTTTTTTTTTTTACCCTTTTAATGTTTATCTAACACGTGTTGACTACTTATATTGGGTAAAACTTTTTGTGTTTAATTAAATGGTATATAAAAAATTGAATTGTAGGGGTAAAATTGAATTAGACTAAGTTAAGTGTCAAAATAAAATTTTGAGGCAAGTTAAAAAAGTTTTATATGTGTTTGGCCTATTTTCATCTTTAGTATATCCCAAAAAAAGTCGTACTTTTTTTTCAAAAACAAATCTTCTAGGCCAGATATCTTGGACTAGTTTTTTCTATTACTAATACATAAAAAAAAGTGGAACCTCAAATATATTTTTTTATAAACAGAGTTAGGCCTTATCTTATCGTAATGAGGTAAAGAAGATTGTACCTTATTTGCACATTTATGAAGTAGAGTAGGAAGATCTGAATGAAGTCTTATTCCACCAAAGCTTGAACCTTTCATTGTTCGACCACATAATAAGGGAATCAAGTTGATGTCCCTACTAAGCCCATTTCCTACACCAATTAGAACAATTGTCCCAATTCCCTAGAAACAATATAATATAATGTTAATTAGTGTTTATATATAGTCCCTCCGTTTTAAAAAGAATATCCTAGTTTGACTTGGAATGACGTCTAGAAAAAGAAATAAAACTTTTTAATCTTGTGGTTCTAAATTAATTTATGTCAAATGTACCAAAATGTACTTTAATCTTGTGGTCATAAACATATTATGTGAAAAGTTGAAATTAAAATATTACAAAAAAAGGACATAGGTCATTTTTTTTGAAACAGACTAAAAAGGAAATAAGAACACTCTTTTTGAAATTGAGGGAGTACTTGTTTTATCATGAAGACAGCCTTTATCAACAAAATATAGAAAAACTTGCCAATTTTGAGGCTTCAATGGCTTCATTAAGCATGGATGGAATCCCAGTACATTCGAAAACATAATCAACACCTAAACCTTCAGTAACATCTTTTATCATCTCGGAAACTGATGTCCTGGATTCTTTAGGGTTAATGAAGTCCGTCATTCCAAAGGCTTCTCCTTTTCCCCGTTTCAATTCATTAATATCAACACCAATAATTTTCGATGCTCCTTGACTTCGTGCTCCCTCAGCCACCTGCAATATTTTTTTGTACATCATGAATTTATTTAAACATCGATCTAAGTCAAAATGTAGTACTCACTCCAAGTCCAACAACACCAAGACCTAGTACAGCAACAGTTGAGCCCTTTTCAACATGAACTTCTCTCCATGTTGCTCCATAACCTGTTGTAAATCCACAACAAAGCAAGCTAGCATGTTGAAGCGGAATCTTCTGAGGATCAACCTTGATTACATAGTTGGCATTAATAACTTTATATTCCGACCAAGTAGAGCAACTAAAACTATGGTATAATACTTGTCCTCCATGAATAGACATTCTTGATGTGCCATCCAACATTAGACCAGAAAGGTTCAAGGGATATTTGTGACATTGATTGGACCTTCCTGACTTGCAATTTGGGCATTCTTTGCATTCTCCTAAGTAAAGTGGCATCACTATATCTCCTTCTTTTATATTTGTCACATTTTCTCCCACACTTTCTATCATGCTGCAAATTCAAATAAGTCGCAATTGGCTAAATAAATCCATTCAAATCAATTTACAATAATATAGATATGCATGTGAAGAAGGGGAGCCTCGACACAACTGAAAATCAAAGTTGTTGTCATATGATCAGAAGTTCAGAGGTTCAAGCTGTGAAAGTAGACTCTTATAGATTGAAAGAAAATTTTCCTACCCAACTCCTTCATGTCCAAGAACTCGAGGAAATAAAGGCTGGAGAAGATAGAAGAAAAACAAGTTCAACAAAATGATGGATCCAAATTAGTTAGGAAATATGAGGAGAGTGAAATGTAAATTGAGTAACATACAATGGGGAAACCATTGAAAGCGATAATGTCAGAGTGGCACAAACTAGCAAAGAGCATCTTAATTCGAACTTCATTTGATTTAGGTGGATCCACTTGTATCTCTTCGAATGTTTAACATCTCCCCTTCCTTCCATACTACTGCAGCTGCACGCATGCATAATGCATAGATTTTCTCATAATAGTAAAACGAAAGAAAAAACGTTAATTGATTACACACCTTTGCATGTGATGACCTTTCAGTTTCTTGATTCCATGGTAAGTTTACTTGGACTCGTAAACGATGAAAGTAGCTTAAGTTTGATTGAGCACAAAAGAAAGAAAGAGACTTTTCAACATATCAAATGATGTGTTCATGACATTTATATGGCTATAAAAACATACTATTAAGGGCCGAAGTAGGAAACATGTTCTATGTATAAGTATTTGTAAGTTCATTATTTAATTTTGTGGTTTTAAACATTATAGACACCGAAATTTTATGGGACTCTACAAGACGATTTCAATTTTAGTTACGGTACGGTTCTTGAAGGCCACTCTACTCTAAATTCTATATCACGCCTATATATAAAAGAGTATACATTTTCTTAAAGAGGCATCTCAAATATCTCATAAACTATTGGGTATTCATAAATAGATTATGATCTCAAAATTTCATAAATTTATGGAATATTCATAAAGAGATCAAGGTGTAATCTGACTCTTTTTGACTATCAAATACTTCAAGAAGATCCATCAAATCCTACTTATATGGAGATCAAATAAATTTCAACAAAGTTTAGATCATCCTAGGTTCTAAAAACACGCTACTAACAATCCTTGAATCACAGATCGGAGAAAATTCAGAGAGAAGAATTAAGACGAACATAATTATACTCATTTTGTACGTTTATTAATAAAATATTCTTATTTCTTTTATTTTGTTTGTGATTGGAGCTTATGTTCCATATATTAAAATTTGTTGCAAAGAATCATGTTACGTGAAAAATTAAAATTAAAGTGTTGTTAAAAAAATAAAAGAAAATATTCTTTTTTTTAAACAGATCTAAAGAGAAAGTAAAACCACACAAATTGAAACAGAAAGAAGAAAATGGGATGAGCCGCTTATACTATAAAATATAATTAGATTTTACCGCTTCCCTTGTGGAGGTAGATAGACTAAACCTCACTCTAATATCATGATAAAAAATAAACATAAATTTAAATCCACCTCAAAAACTAGTTGATAAGGGAAAAATCACTGTAAACCATATAAAGAGTCCAAATTCACCTCATCCCCTTGACAAGAGATCCTCCAAATTCTTGAATATATACACTCAAAAGCAAGAACCAAAAATTCATCAATTTCTCCCACAACAAGCAATAATTTGAGAAAAAAAAAAACCAAGAAAAATTGATGACTATTAGTAAAACTCAAAGAGTTTGGTCAAAGATATATATTACCTGAACTGAACAAACAAACTTTGATTAATATTTCTACAGATAATGGACTTTGCTTCAAGTTGGAGGAGTGAAAGATAAATTGTTCAACAGAAATTAATTACAATTAAATACTCCATCCGTTAAATTTGGTGGTAAATCACATTTCAATGAATGACAAAATGGGACCCCCATACAGGTGTGGGAGTGGATTGAACATCTCAACCACCATTAGTGGAAATTCTGCTCGCATCTGTTCCACAATTTTTGTTCACCTTAAATAATGAAGTTAGAAGATTTATGACCTCATACGATCGTATTGGATGAGCAACATCCACTAAAGTAAATTTCTCCTCCTACCATCATATATAGATCCATGTTTTTGTTTTATGGGTTCAACTTTAGAGAATTCTAGTATTGAACCTATTATATACATTCTTATAATTATAAGTTCATACCTATGATCGATTGTAATTTTAAATATTCTTTTACACATATAATTAATTATAATCTGCGTCAACATACAAGATTTAAGTGAACATGTTACATACCTTTGAACTGTATCCACCCCTACCTAAGACATAATATCAAGGTTTAAGTTTTTTCTTTCATGCAACCATTTGTTATCTAAATATACACCAATTCAATTAATTTAAATTTGTATTGTAAATCTTTTATTACTATAATGTTTTTAAAACTATCTATCATTTATATCTTTTACATCTAGCTCCCACATTGCATATCCTTTTTTTGTTTCCATATTACTTTGGATTTGCACATTGTAGGATCCCATACGGGGGAAAATACCAAGGATGTTTTCATGCTTAGGCTAGAACCAAGATAAAAATCATTCCTTTTTCTTTATCATGGATAAATTCATGGAGGAAGCCTGTAAGATATCATGTAATAGAAACGATCATATGAATTGAACATTTTTGCGGAGAGTTCTTGTTTAAGGAAGAAACAATATCACCATTGCACCATATTCTTTGGTGGTCCCACATTGTATATCATTTGCATTAAAGTTGAATAAACGAAGAGACGGCTAAGGGCCGGAGAGAAGAAGAAAGAAATAGTGGTATCATTTAATACTAATTTTACAAGAAAATAAAGAATGGTATTAAAATAAATAATATATATACATATATATACACACATCAAATTTCCTTTAATTTGACCTTGACAATAAAATTTACTTTAACACTTTAACTAGACGTTTAAATAACTCCCTTAACAACTTTCAAGTGAATTAAATATCATCCTCAGAGGTGATCTGACAAAGTGAGTGCACTCACCCTCCTAAAAGTGTGTGAATTTTTTGTTAAGAAAAACTAAATTTATAAAATGATACACGTCTTTTTTATAGGCCAATATATAATTAATATTTTAAACATCGTTTTCTTGATATGTTAACTTCTTTTAAAATATGTGAATTTTATTATAGGCCCACAAGAACTTTTAATCATTTTTTCTCTTTATTTTGTGTTCTTTCCCAATATATATTCATGGCATCTCAAGCTACACTTTCATGACAAGAATTTTTCAAGTTTTTAGATTTGTACCCCACAACCCATAAACCATAGTGTTTCACAATTGGATCGTTTATTGATTATATGGATTGACAATTTGCAAAGAAAAACTTTCAACTGAAATTTCATAGTTGGAGATTTGAAGAAACTTTTTGGGACATTAAAAGGTTAAATAAAATTTTTGAGAAACGATTCTAAGACCAATTTGAAAAAAAAAAAAACTCTTTACGCCATTTTCTTAGTTTACAAGAAAATCAATGAAATCTTTTTATCTTTTTTTCTCGATGTGAAATTGTCATGATCCAAAAATGAACGTGATAACGCTTGTAAATTCCACCAAGACAAGTCAGCCTTAAACCCAACAATATGAAAGAAATGCCAAAAGTAAAACAACAATAAAATAAGAGCGGAAATCTTAGTCATTCTAATATAACCCCAAGATTTGGTTGTAACATGTACAAGTCACTAATGTATAAAGTATGAAATTGAAAGATAATTACAGGTCACAATGTCTTTGTTACTCAAATAGAACAAAGCATAAAATAAGGATCAAGAGAGCCCGTCGGGCTGACAAACAACTACCTCTCAATGTATCCTCTGTAAGCCTCGAAAATAGATGAAGGAGAAAGGATATCACACGGTACCTGACTCAGAATCTACATAAGTGTAGAAGCAAGGAGTGAGTATCAAACAACACGATACTCAACAACTAATCTACTAAACAAGTCAAAACTAAGCTAGAAAGCGTGTACTCATTTCATCCCAATCGAACCACCTCAAACTACAACCTACATAGAAATAAGTTCAACCTAACAGTTCATAATACACACTTCACAAGTTCTCATAATCACCGTCATATAGTATCAAATATCAAGTATGTAACACCTCGCTTTTTGAAAGAACTAGAAAGAACTAGAATTAGAAAGAGTTGTTTTTGGAAAGAATGAAAAATTTGGAAATTTGTTATGTTAAGTTTGGGTGTTTGGTCAACTTCAAATGACCATAATTCCTATCTCAGAATGAGTTAGGTGTGCTTCCAGATATCGTAGGAAATATCTTGGAATTATCTTTCCAACACCACTGAGTTTGCATGATTTCAAGTTCATTTGAGTGAGATATGTCCATTTGAAGTTGGGATGTTCAAATAAGGAAGGTAATCTGGATTTTAGAAGGCATTATGGTCTTTTCCATACCCCATGAATTAATTTCATTTTTTTGGTAATAATTGGGGTCTAAATTGATAGGATTCAGTTTATGCTTTACAACATTAAGGTTATGCTTTTTAGAGAAGAGAAAAGAAGAGAAAAAACAAGGATTCATCACGTTCTTGAGGCTAAGCTTGAGGATTTCGTCAAGGGGTGATCCCTACGAGGTATGTGAGTTCACATAGCATTGGGTTCGTTCAACCACGCGCCAAACATGTTTATTTCAGTATGATTTTCGTCCTAAAAGATTGGGACTTTGATGTTCTTGAGTTGTATTCTTGAATTACTTTTGTTCTTGAATTTAGGATGTGATTGAGGAGTTCTTGAGAATTTAAGGTCGATTGTTAGAGTTGTTTTGAATTAGATTCTCGTGTATACATATTGGGTATCTGAATCTAAAGGGAATTTGAGAAAAAGAACCGAGTTTAGGTGAATTGGGGTCAGAAAAAGAATAAGGAACAAGTCGGGCAAATCTGGGTACCAGGTCCGCGTCGCGGACCTGTTCCTCAGGATTGGAAAAATCTTCCTCGCGTCTAGGAGCGGTCATGGACCGTTCTGCCTCAAAATTTGTTTCACGACCAAATATTTAAATGCATCTCCGCGTCGCGGACTTGCTTCCAGATAGTGATTTCTTCATCTTTTCTCATCTTTAACTGTCTAAAAACACTCCTAAACATCATGAGATCTTTTCAATCACAATTCACAATCCTTGAATCCATAATTCAATTCAAGAAAAGTTAAGAGTCAAGTCAAGAGAGGTTAAGAGTCAAGTCAAGAGAAGTTCATAGAGTCTTCCAAAAGTCTTTTACAAATGTTTTAACTTTGTTTTAAGACTTGAGTTTTAAGATGAGTAAAGAGTAAAGTTCATTTCTTCAAAAGATTATATCAGGACTATGTATTCCCAAAGAGTAAAATATTTTCACATTTAAAGAAGAAAGGAAACCTTGATTTCCAAAAGAGCCTTTGAGCTACTTTTCAATTAAAGAGTAAATGTTTTCACATTTAAAGAAGAAAGGAAACCTTGATTTCCAAATGAGCCTTTGAGCTAGTTTTCAGTTAATGAGTAAATGTTTTCACATTTGAGCAAGAAAGGGAAGATCGATTCCAAGGGAGCTTTTAAGATAAGTTTTGAGTAATTATCTCAAACCAAAGAAAGAAGTTATCATTTTAAACATATGAGCTGAGTATTTTGGGAGTAGTATTGAGCACCGATATGAGGACAAGTTTGAGTTCAGATAACTCACGTCTCCATAAACCATGTAGCCATTATGTGTAGTAAAGGATCATACATTTTAGATGACTCCTTAAGTGCTTTTTAGCATAGACTAGCGGATCCAGTTAGTTAAGGCGTCCTATATGACGGCAAAGTATAGGACAGTTCTGGCAGCGTGGGCAAGACACTGTATCACCACTTAGGCTCATAGTGGTGGTTGTTGGTTAGATAAACTCCCACTGAAACTATATTACTTTATTATATGAGTAAAGTTGAGTTTGTTATTGCATTTTCTTTAACGAACTAAGTTGTTTTCTACTGTTTTAAAATTTTTTCTTTATATTGCATTTATGTTATTGCTTTATATTGAAATGAGTTCAGTTAAGTTAAATTGAGTTGAGTCAGGTAAGTTTTTTAGTTCTTTTCAAGCCAATGTCTTGTTTTAGAATTCCCCTCGCATACTCGTACATTCAATGTACTGATGCCATTTGGCCTGTATCATTTTATGATGCAGATACAGGTAATTAGGATCGACATCCAGGGCCCCGTTGATCTAGTTGAGCACTCAAAGTCAGTTGGTGAGCCTCCTAGCTTTCCAGAGGATTCTTTTTATTGCTTTTAGTATTTTTAGTTTATTAGGATGTCGTGGGTCTTGTCCTGACGTCCATCTCAGTTGTTTAGAGGCTTCATAGACAGAGTTAGTTGATGTTAGTTCATGAGTCTTTACTTTCCCTTTTCAGTTAAGTTGAGACTTGAGTTGCCCTTTTGGTAGTGAATATTATTTATTACATTCTAAGTTATTTATTGAGCAGTTTAGTTATTCTTTTAAAGTATATTTATCTTGTGTAAAGTCTTTGGCTGAGTAAGTAAGCCAGTCCAAGGGTTCGCTTGGGGCCAAAAATGGTTGTCGAGTGCCAGTCCCACCCAGAGTGTAGCCTCGGGGCGTAACAAACTTGGTATCAGAGAACAAAGTTCAAGAGTCCTAGGGAGTATATGAAACCGTGTCATTAGAGTCCTAGTTATCGGTGTGAAGCAGTCCACATCTATAATTATGAGGCTGCAACATTTAGGAACTATCTCATTTCTTTCACATTCATTTTGTGCGATAGAGTTAATCTCTATACAGTTTCTTTCTAACTTGTGCTTGTGCATAACCGATTGTGAGTTGGACTATTTTGAGAGTGCTTTCATGGGGCGTTTCTTTCCCCGTGAGCTAAGAGAAGTAAAGAGATGATTGCCGACATGAGGAGAAGGATGAGTTTATTCGTTGTTGGGTTGCCTCATCTGTCAAATAAGGAAAGTAAGGTAGCCATGCTAATAGGTGACATGGGCATAACAAGGTTGATGATCCATGTGCAATAAGCTGAGGAGGACAAGCCAAGGGATAGAGAAGAGTTTAAAAATAAGAGGGCTAAGACATCAGGGAATAAGTCAAGGCAGCATAAGAGTAATGCGAACTGGTCTTCCTTCCAATAGAAACAAAAGGGACCTGCTCCATCATCTGCTAGTGCACCTGCACAAAAGAACAAAAGTGGGTACAATAGTCACATTTCAGAATTTCAGAGCTAGACTTGCACAGTCTCATAGTAGTCTGGCATCAGGAGGTAACTGGGCTCCTGTATGTGCTAAGTGTGGTAAAACCACCCAGGTAAGTGTCGTGATGGCCATATAGGTTTTTTCAAGTGTTGACAAAAGGGTCACTTCATGAAAGAGTGCCCTAAGAATCGGAAAAGTGGTGGAAATCAGGGCAATAGAGCCCAATATTTATCAGTTGCTCCACAAGACATGGTTGCACCTAGAGGAGCTACTTTCGGTACTAGCAGAGGAGCAAACCACCTTTATGTGATCACTAGTCGCCAAGAGCAAGAGAACTCTCCAGATGTTGTCACTGATATGATCAAAGTCTTTACTCTTGATGTTTATGCTTTGCTAGATCCAAGAGCGAGTTTATCCTTTGTAACTCTGTATGTTGTGATGAATTTAATATTCTTCCTAAGAAACTTTGTGAACCCTTCAATGTTTCTACACCTATTGGTGAGTCGATTCTAGCATAGAGAGTCTATGGTGATTGTCCCGTTTGCATCAATCACAAAAGCGTCATGACTGATTTAGTTGAGTCAGACATGATAGATTTTGATATCATTCTTGGTATGGACTGGCTTCATGCCTGTTATGCCTCACTTGATTGTAGAACTCAATTTACCAAGTTCCAGTTACCAAATGAGCCAAGTCTTAGAGTGGAAAAGTAGTTCAACAGTGCCTAAGGGTCGTTTTATTTTGTACCTTAAGGCAAGAAAGTTAGTTTCCAAGGGGTGTGTCTATCACTTAGTCCGAGTTAATAACTCTAGTGTTGAGATACCTCATATTCAGTCAGTTTCAATTGTAAAAGAGTTTCTAGAAGTCTTTCCTGATGGTCTTCCTAGAGTCCCTCCTGAGAGAGAAATAGACTTCGGTATAGACATTCTTCCAGATACCCATCCTATCTCTATTCCGTAATATAGAATGGTACCAGTAGAGTTGAAAGAGCTTAATGAATAGTTCAAAGATCTCCTTGATAAGGGTTTCATTCGGCCAAGTGTCTCACATTGGGGTGCTCTGGTCTTATTTGTGAGAAAGAAGGATGGTTCCTTTAGGATGTGTATAGATTACCGTTAGTTGAACAAGGTTACCATCAAGAACAAATATCCTCTCCCAAGGATTGATGATAATTTCGATCAACTTCAGGGTGCTACCTATTTCTGTAAGATAGACCTTAGATTAGGCTAGCATCATTTGAGGGTAAAGGAATGTGACATTCCAAAGAAAGCATTCAGGACCCTTTATGATCATTATGAGTTCCTAGTTATGTCCTTTGATTTGACCAATGCACCTGCATTATTCATGGACTTTATGAATAGAGTATTCAAGTCTTATTTAGATATGTTTGTTATCGTGTTCATTGATGACATACTAATCTATTGAGGAATGAGGAAGATCATGCTAGTCATCTCATTATAGTTCTCCAAACTCTAAAGGATAGAGAATTGTATGCCAAGTTCTCAAAGTGTGAGTTTTGGCTTGAGTCTGTGGCATTCTTAGGCCACATTGTGTCTAGAGAGGGAATTTAAGTTACTACTAAAAAAATAGAGGCAGTGCAGAATTGGCGTAGACCCACATCTCCAACTGATATTAAGACTGTCTTGGGTTTGGCTGGCTATTATAGAAGGTTCGTAGAGGGGTTCTCATCTATTTCATCCTCTTTGACCAAGTTAACTTAGAAGACACTTAATTTCAATGGTCTGAAGCTTGTGAGAAAAGCTTCCAAGAGCTGAAAAAGAGGTTGAATACTGCCCAGTGTTGACCTTACCAGAAGGTACTCAAGGTTTTGTCGTATTGTGACACGTTTAGAGTTGGTTTGGGTTGTGTGTTAATGCATAATGACAAAGTTATAGCTTATGCCTCCAGACAGTTGAAAGTTCATGAGAATAACTACCCAACCCACGATCTAGAGTTGGTTGCCATAGTTTTTGCTTTGAAAATATGGTGACATTATCTTTATGGTGTTCATGTGGATATGCTCACCGATCATAAGAGTCTTCAGTATGTATTAGAAAGAGCTTAATCTCAAACATAGGAGGTGGTTAAAATTACTCAAGGATTATGACATGAGTATTTTTTATCACCTAGGTAAGGCTAATGTTGTTGCTGATGCCTTGAGAAGGTTATTTATGGGTAGTATCGCCCATTTTGAGGAAGATAAGAAAGTGTTATCAAAAGAGGTGCATAGACTTGCATTACTAGGAGTTCGACTAATGGATTCCACAGAAGGAAGAGTAGTGGTGATGAATGGGGCTGAATCATCATTAGTGTAAGAAGAAAAGAGAAGCAAGACGAAGATTCTTTATTGCTTGAATTAAAGGCAAGTGTTCATAAGCAAAAAGTGATGGCTTTTGAACAAGGGGGAGATGGTGTTTTGAGGTATCAAGGTAGATTGTGCGATTGATTTCAAAGGTAATTGGGATAATCAACTATCTCTTATTGAATTTTCTTAGAACAACAGTTACCATGCTAGCATCCAAATGGATCCATATGAGGCTCTTTATGGGAGAAGATACAGATCTCCTATTGGATGGTATGAGGTTAGTGAAGCAGGGTTGATATGACCACACTTATTTCATCAAGCTATCGAGAAAATGAAAGTCATTTAAGAGAGGTTGAAAACGACGTTGAGTCGTCAGCAATCCTACACTGATGTTAGGAGAAGGGACTTAGAGTTTTAATTAAATGATTGGGTATACTTGAAAGTTTCACCCATGAAGGGTGTTATGATATTTGGTAAGAAGGGGAAACTTATCCCCCAGTATATTAGTCCTGATCGAATATCAAAAAGGGTTGGAAAGGTATCTTATGAGTTAGAGCTACCATAAGAGTTAGCAGCGGTTCATTCAGTATTTCACATTTCCATGTTAAAGAAGTACATGGGAGATCCTTCGCTGATAATACCAACTGAAGATACATGTATCAAAGATAGCTTATCTTTTGAGGAGATTCTGGTTCAAATTCTAGATCGTGAAGTTCGCAAGTTAAGGACTAAGGAAGTAGCATCAACCAAAGTTCCTTAGAGGAACCAGTTTGTTGGGGAAGCTACTTAGGAATCTGAGGAGGATATGAAGAAGAGATATCCACATCTCTTTGAAACTAGAGAAATTCTAGATCAAGGTACTAATCTTTTTCTTGGTATTTATATATAAGTTGGCATGTTGTTTTTGCATTTTAATTGTTGGGTGTTTGAACTGAATGTTAGATGTTACACCCTTAGCCTATTAAGAGTAATCTCATTTGAGGACGAATGTTCCCAAGGGGGAGATATTGTGACACCTCGCTTTTTGAAAGAACTAGAAAGAACTAGAATTAGAAAGAGTTGTTTTTGGAAAGAATGAAAAATCTGGAAATTTGTTATGTTAAATTTTGGTTTTCGGTCAACTTCATGCGACCATAGCTCCTAGATCAGGATGAGTTAGGTGTGCTTCTAGATATTGTATAAAATAGCTTGGTATTATCTTTCCAACGCCACTGAGTTTACGCGATTTTGAGTTCGTACAAGTGAGATATGCCCATTTAAAGTTGGGCTGCTCAAATAAGGAAACTCTAATTAGGATTTTAGAAGGGCATTGTGGTCTTTTCCATACCCCATGAATTAATTTCATTTTTTTGGTAATTAATTAGGGACTAAACTGATAGGATTTAATTTACACTTTACAACATTAAGTTAGGGTTTTTAAAGAAGAGAAAAGAAGAGAAGAAGCAAGGATTCGTCACATTCCTGAGGATTTCATCAAGGGGTGATCCCTACGAGGTATGTGAATTCACATAGTGTTGGGTTCGTTCACCCACGCGCCAAACATGTTTATTTCAGTATGATTTTTGTCCCAAAAGATTGAGACTTTGATGTTCTTGAGTTGTATTCTTGAATTACTTTTGTTCTTGAATTTGGGATGAGATTGAGAAGTTCTTGAGAGTTTAAGGTCGATTGTTAGATTTTTTTTTTTGAGTTATATTCCTATGTATACATATTAGGAATCTGAATCTAAAGGAAATTTGAGAAAAAGAACCGAGTTTAGGCGAATTGGGTTCAGAAAACGAAGAAGAAACAAGTCGGGAAAATTTGGGTACCAGGTCCGCGTCGCTGACCTTTCCTCAGGATTGGAAAAATCTTCCTCGCATCGCGGAGCGATCTCTAATCGTTCTGCCTCAAAATTTATTTCGCGACCAAATATTTAAATGCATCTCCACGTCGCAGACTTACTTCTAGACAATAATTTCTTGATCTTTTCTCATGTTTAACTATCTAAAAACACTCCTAAACATCATGAGATCTTTCCTATCACAAATTACAATCTTTGAATCCATATTTCAATTCAAAGAAAGTTAAGAGTCAAGTCAAGAGAGGTTAAGAGTCAAGTCAAGAGAAGTTTATAGAGTCTTCCAAAAGTCTTTTACAAATGTTTTAACTTTGTTTTAAGACTTGAGTTTTAAGATGAGTAAAGAGTAAAGTTTGTAGTTCATTTCTTCGAAAGAGTATATCGGGACTGTGTATTCCCAAAGAGTAAAATGTTTTCACATCTAAAGAAGAAAGGAAACCTTGATTTCCAAAAGAGCCTTTGAGCTACTTTTCAATTAAAGAGTAAATGTTTTCACATTTAAAGAAGAATGTAAACCTTGATTTCCAAAAGAGCCTTTGAGCTAGTTGTTAGTTAATGAGTAAATGTTTTCACATTTGAGCAAGAAAGGGAACATCGATTCCAAGAGAACTTTTAAGCTAAGTTTTGAATAATTATATCAAACCAAAGAAAGAAGTTATGTTTTTAAACTTATGAGTTGAGTATTTTGGGAGTAATATTGAGCACTGATATGAGGACGAGTTTGAGTTTAGATAACTCTCGTCTCCATAAACCATGTAGCTATCATGGGTAATAAAGGGTCATACTTTTTAGTTGACTCCTTAGGTGCTTTTTAGCATAGACTAGTGGATTCACTTAGTTAAGATGTCCTATATGACGGTAAAGTATAGGACAGTTCTGGCAGCGTGGGCAAGACGATGTATCACCACTTAGGCTCATAGTGGTGGTTGTCGGTTAGAGAAACTCTCACAAAAATTATATTACTTTATTATATGAGTAAAGTTGAGTTTGTTATTGCATTTTATTTAACAAACTAAGTTGTTTCCTACTATTTTAAAAGCTTTTCTTTATATTACATTTATGTTATTGCTTTATATTGAAATGAGTTTAGTTAAGTTGAGTTGAGTTGAGCCAGATAAGTTATTTAGTTCTTTTCAAGCTTACGTCTTGTTTTAGAATTCCCCTCACATACTCGTACATTCAATGTACTAAAGTCATTTGGCCTGCATCATTTTATGATGCAGACACAGGTAATTATGATCTGCATCCAGTGCCCCATTGATCCAGTTAATCACTCATAGTCAATTGGTGAGCCTCCTAGCTTTTCGAAGGATCCTTTTTATTGCTTTCAGTATTTTTAGTTCATTAGGATATCGTGGATCTTGTCCCGACGTCCATCTTAGTTGTTTAGAGGCTTCATAGATAGAGTTAGTTGATGTTAGTTCATGAGTCTTTACTTTCTCTTTTCAGTTAAGTTGAGACTTGAGTTGCCCGTTTGGCAGTGAATATTTTTTTATTACATTCTAAGTTATTTATTGAGCAGTTTAGTTATTCTTTTAAAGTGTATTTATCTTGAGTAAAGTCTTCCATTGAGTAAGTAAGCCAAACCAATGGTTCGCTTGGGCCATCAATAGTTTTCGAGTATCAATCCCACCCAGAGTGTAGGCTTGGAATGTGACAAAGCATGACAATCATAAGCTTGAAGTAGATTAATCACAAGTATCAAGTTCATCCTGACACAATAATCAAGTACACCGAACACAAATTCCAAAGATTTATTATGGATGATATCAATCGAAACTCATGAAAACCGCCCATTGTTCATGAACTCATCGATAATGACCTCGACATCAATAAAACTCACCAAAAATGACCTCATCATCAGAAGCACTTGTCAAAAATGACCGCGGTATCAATTACACTTATTGAAAATGACCTCGGCATCAATAATCATCTCATATCTCATCATGGTGCACAAAAATAAATGTAAATAAGCAATTTTACACCACAAGGAAGAGACAGTAACTTAAAAAATTCATGTCATCAAAACATTTCCTCAATCAACATATTAAGGTCCACCACAAGACAATTCACCAAGTATTATGATCAACATATTGTCTTTTCATTAATCTCCTTTTTATTCATTACTATCAATCAAGTATCATAATTGAACTTATAACCTCATTCACATTACTCCTTAACACACACAATGAAGAAAATACACAATTCAACTAGTTTTACAAGGTTTAGAAGATCACTTACCTTAAATTCAATCAAAAGTCAATCCAACACTTGATCCATCCCTTTTCGAACAATGTTTAAAACCACACAATCTAGTTCAATCAAGTAATCATAATAAGATTTCAAAAATAACAACACCCAAAACATACATTTTGAAAAATGGGTCAAATCAAGTCAAAAAATACATTCCAGAAATGAAGTTTGAATATGAAAAAAAATAGTTACTTGAAAATGTCACCTAAAAATTTTGGAACTCATTAGTGAAAATCCTTTAGAAAAAGGGCCAGAATCATTTTACAATCATCACTTTAGTTTAGAACTCAAGTTCTTGAAAAACCATGTCATTTACCAATCAAAACCTCAAGTTTTGATGTTAAAATTCATAAATGATAAAAGAAAATTGAAGTCTTAGGGTCACAAAGGCTTACCCAAATGATTTAGCACAAGAAATGGCTTCAAAGTAGCATACAAGGATTTTACTATAACACCTCAAAAATTAGAAAGTCAAGTTGAACAATAAGAATGCAAAAAATTTCACTAAAGAAGTAAACTACGAGTCCAATCTTCGGACCGTAGAAAGTCCTACGGGCCGTAGAAAGAAAATCGTAGAAGTTTAGTTGAGTTTTAGAAACTTTGGGCCCGTTTGGCCATGCGATATGGTATCATGATATGGAATCATGATATGATATCATAATATGAAATTATGATATGAAATTGAAGTTTTATTTGGACATACAATATGGAATTTTGGTGTTGTATATTTTCTCATAAGCATGAGAATTCCATAAGTTGTAAAACTATTAAAAATAACCCCAATTGTTTATTCAATATTACCAAATAAACAAAAATTTATAAAATCGCATAATAAATTATTACATTACTATTTGTTATCCACTTAAGTAACTGTTTCATCTAACTTTAATTCATCAAACTTTAATTCAATAAAATAAATTGAACATAAATTTTAGTGTACTAGTCTTTAATATTACTCAACTATCGGTTGGTGTGAATTAAAGTGAATATGTTGGTGACAATAATAAATTTTATGTCGGGGATAATAATAAATTTTAAAAAGTAATAATGTCATTATAAATTTTATGTACATATAAAATAAATGGTTAGTAGATATAATTGTGGGGTTGTTTTAACAAAATATAAACTTGTGGATCAATTTTTATATTAAAAATATTTCTAATCATGATATGGAATTCCCATATCATGGTTTTTGGAGAATATGGAATCACATTTCATGATATGGAATCATGAGATAGAATTTATGTAAAATTGCATGCCCAAACGCTTATTCCATCTTACGATTCCATATCATGATATGGTATCGCATGGCCAAACGCCTACTTTATCTTTTTGAAGTTTGACCTATGACTTTACATGATGAGTTGTAGGGAGTTTGACTAGCCATATATGACTTTCATAGAAAGAATTCAGTGATTGGTTTTAAGACCTCACACCTACAGAAGGATTTGATGGGTCGTTGTTTGTTCTACCGGTCATAGAAGAGGTCTCGTACAAGGGATCCAGACTTAGTGAAATTTTGGACTCAGAGTGGGGTTCTATGGAAGGGTTCTATAGACCCTAGACTAGACAACGGATCATATAAAGGTCACGTGGAAGTTGGAAGAATTTTTGGGTTTATGAAGTTTGTTTTGCGGTTGACCAGTACAGGCCGTAGGTTAAACCCGTAGGACTATGCGACAATTAGTTATTAAGGGTGTTTGAGTCTTTTCCTAGGAATTTTATACCTATTCTATGTAATTTTTTACCCTAATTCTAAGTCCTATAACAACCTTTCTATTCCTAAATCTACCAAAACCCTCCCATTCTCTAAAATCCTCAAATCCTATCTAAGTTCATCCTCTCCAATTCTCTCTCAAACTCAAGGAAAAAAGCTAGGGTTTCAAGCTTTAAGTCCCCTCTTTTCTCTTCCTTGATAGACTTTGATCATCAAGGTATGTGGGAATTCACCAATGGATTTCATTCATCCATTGGATCCCAAAACATCTCTAAATTTGTACTTCAATTTCATCAAATTGATTAGGGTTTGATCTCAATCCTCCATGGGTCCTATTTATTATGATTCAATTGTTTGATTTCAATCTTATTATTCATGATTTGATTCAATTACATATTTTTCAATTGATTTCATATGGATCCATGCATTATTCATGATTTTGATTATGAATTTATGAAGATATGAGTTTATGAAGAAAGCTATGAACTTATGATGATGATTTATGAAAAATATATTTCATGCACTAAAGTTGCTTTAAGATAAGCATCAATGAAATTGTTAAAGGCTTTCTCACATATTAAGAAATTATGATTGGTGAAATGTTTTCTCATACATGTATGGATCATGATTTTAGGAGCAACTCAATGATGAATTATGATTGGATTAGTAACCTAATTGTACTTTTCCAAGTATGATGATATAAATATAAATATGACTATTCCGTTGGGATTTTTTACTTAGCACCAAAAGGATATCGAGGTAGAGGTCAGGCCTCAAGTAGCAATCTCATTGTCCCTAACTATGTTCCCCATAGGATTTATCTTAGAAAGATATAGCTAGTGGCTCCATCTAAGCTAGAAGTTTATTGTCCTTACCTTGGCAAGTAGGACATATTTTTTCAGTATGGGGGCAAGACACGGGATTTCGTATTATAATGCACATGGTCTATGTCGATTAACTATAATATCTTACAAAATAAACTAAGTTACTTTTAAATGTTTATGAAGCTTTCATTATGTTTTAAGATGCATTGACCATGTTCATGCTTTATGATTATTCTTAAAGGTTTTTTACTATATTTTAGCTTGGTTATACATATCATGGTTTCCTTTCTGTCTCCTAAAGATCATATTTCATATTCTTATGGATATCATACTTGAATGTACTAACGTATACTTCTGCCTATATTGTCTCATAGTGTAGGGTTTGACTCTTTTTCTCCTTTCGTTCGTGGCTATTTGATTGGTTGATCATTGAATACTTGGTGAGTCCTCATATTCAGTGGAATGTGTTATCCCTACTATGTTTTCTTATGTATTTACTTTTCAAATATTGTATGTGGTGGATGGGTTACGTCCCAACCACTCTTTTGATGTATTAGATTGTCTTGTCAAGACTATGAGTAGACTTCCATTTTTATGTCACACTTTTTTATGATATGAGACCTATTGCTAAATTTTCCGTATATTCTATTATATTATGTTGTATGTATTTCAAGTGGCTTGTCCAGTGCCTCTCTGAGTCTTCTACATTATGTCACGTCTAGGGTGTATTTTTGGTCTTGAAAAACTTGGTATCAGAGTACAAGATTTTAGAAAAGGTCCTTAGATGTCTGGCAAGTCACATTGGGTAGAGAAGCTCGTCAAGTTTATGAATAGAAATATACAAAATGTTTTGGAAACTTCACTTCTTTCAGTCATATATCTCTATAAAGATCCTTCTCCTAAATTTTGTCTTGATGCTTTTCAAGAGATGTCCCCTCGAAGAGCTTATGTGAGAAGGAATGTGGGCGACAATGTGGAGCCCGAGGCTCCTAAGCTCCGATTGAACCTTTGACCAAGCAAGTGCCTCATCTCAAATTCTAAGCCTCTTACTAAATTTTGGCTCAAGATATGATAACCAAAGCTAATAAAGGAGTCATGGCTCCCATGAACCTAAATTTGGGTACGACAATGACAAGGATAAAAGACATCACTAGAATGAATCCCCCGGAGTTTTATGGGTCAAAAGTTGATGAGGATCTTCAAGAGTTCATTGATGAGGTGTTTAAGATAGTGAGAATTATGGGATTGTCTATTGTAGAGAAGGAGAAACCGGTCGCTTATCAACTAAAGGATGTTTCTCAAGTTTTGGTTTGAATAATGGAAAAGTGAGAAGGTTGTTGATTCGGATCCTCTTGATTGGGAGAAATTCAATGGAGATTTTCTTGATTGTTTCTTTTCTCTTTTGACTAGGGAGGAAAATGTGTTTTAGTTCATTAATATTAGACAAGTATATAAGTGTGAAGGAGTATGCTTTGAAGTTCACCAAGTTGTCTAAGTATGCACCAACTATGGTTATCGATTCTAGGGCAAGAATGAGTAAATTTGTGTCGGGTGTTTTCTCTTTGTTTGTCAAGGAATGACGAACCACCATGTTAATTAAGGATATGGATATGTCCTGTTTGATGATACATGTACAAAAAATTGAAGAATAGAAATACAAAGAGAGGGAGCAGGAATCCAAGAGGGCTTGTGTGGGTAATGGTGACTTTTGTCATTCTATGTTTGGTGGACAAGGTTGTTATAATTTTTGGCGAAGGTTTCCTAGTAAAGGTTCTTCTAATGATCCTACCCCTAAGTTCAACAAAGATAGAGTGTCTAATTCTAAGCTTCAAGGAGGAAGTAGTGGTGGATTTTTTATGCCTAATTGCACAAGGTGTGGCAAGAATCATGATGATGAATGTTTGGCCGATACAAATGGATGCTTTAATTATGGAAAAAGTGGTAATAATATGAGATATTTCCCATTTCTTGCTACTAAGAAAAGGAATGATAGGAAAACATAGCCTAATAGTTTCGGTTATGGTGCTCCAAAGCAAAACAAATTCTATGCTCTTCAGACTCAACAACATCACAAGGATTCTATGAATGTGGTAATCGATATGTTGAAAATCTTTTAGCTTGATGCATATTCTTTACTTGATCTGTCATTTGTTAGTCCTTATGTGGTCATGAGATTTGATGTTTATCTCGACATCCTTTCTAATCCCTTTCATGTCTCTACTCATATTGGTGATTCTATTGTTGCTAAAAGAGTTTATTAAAATTGTCGTATTTTTGTTTCTCATTGAGTTACTCATGATGATCTTGTAAAGCTTCAGATGTTTGATTTTGATATTATTCTTGGGATGAATTTGTAACACCCCGTATATGAAGACATACCAAATGTAGATTTCAGAAGTTGCAGGTGGCACCGATGGGCACCACCCACGAATTGTAGGGTGACCCACGGCCCGTGCTGGTGGTCCGTAGTTCACCACCTACGACCCTTCCCTAGAACCTTCTAGAAATTTGTCTAAGTGTCGACCCATGGCCGGACCCATGGATCGTAAGTCAGGCCACGGTCTGTGGTCCATGACCATAGGTCAAACCCCTAGAATTCAGCCTCCAGTCGGGAAGGATGGCTAACCAGCATGAACCGTCGGTCCAACCATGGTCCATTGGTCTGGTCCATCGGTAGCTCCAATAGCAGTTAAGTCATGGGTCGTTTGGTCTTTTCCCTATACGTTGAACCCCTAAACTACGTCGTTTAACCCCTAAATTACGTAGTTTTTATCAATGTTAGCCTAGTAAACAAATTATAACCTATCCTAGTCAATTCTTTTCTTAAATAATCGATCAAACTTAGAACCAGAGAGGATAAAGATTCGGCCAAAGATTTCCAAAATGCAACAAGGTTTTCATCAATTCCAGCCCATAAATTGAAAGATTTCTCCGTGGATTTTTTCACTAGGTATGTGGGATTTCCCTAGTGGGTTCCTTTCGCCCATGAGGTCCTTAGAATTCAGTCAGATTCTTGATTCTCTTAATATTATCTAGACCTAGGGTTTCTAGAATTTCAGTAGATCAATATAAATTAGTTGCTTTAATGTTCCTAATAAGATTTTCATGATTTTAGTATGTTTTAGTATAAATTCCATTATAATTTCAGAACCCTAGCTATGTAGTTATTTTAGTTCATGAATTGCATATGTTAGGTAAGTTTATTCAGTTGTATATGCTCCAGTTATAAATGTTTCATTATCAATATATTGATGTTGCATTTTTCAGTCAGCATGTCAGTATTTTGAGCTATCCAGAATTATAACATTTCAGTGATAAATTGCTAAATAACATAATCAATTGGGAGAAACTTAATACCGAGTGGACTAGGGTCATTCACCCTCAAGTCCCAGAACTACGTGCCTCGTAATTTGTAAGTCCCCTCTGTGGGCATCATTTTAGTGATCACGCCCGTCATGCCTTTATACCTCTAGCAGTGTATATTGGGTCCTCTCGATGGGGCGTATATAACGGATTCCAGCTTTAGCTTATGTGGTTTTACGTCGGCTATTAGTAGCTCCCATAGTTCTGTCAGAATCTATTGCATTGACCACATTATCTGTACAATTTAGTATTCAGATTTAGCATGTTATAAACTTGGTCATTGCATTCAGTCATTTCATGTTCTCTATTTTCAGTATAGTATCATGTTTATCTCTTGTTATTGCTCAGATTTATGCTTTGGTTCAGTTATGATTAGTTTTCAACTTTACTCTATCCTGGATGCTAGTACCTTTCAAGAACTGACGCATACTTTGCGCTACATCTTCTCATGATGTAGGTTCAGGTCGTCAGATCACGTATAGATTGGTTCTCGATCTTCAGCTCAGCAGCATCAGTGGTAAGTCCTCATTATCCGAGGACGACATATATGTTTCCTTTATTTTCAGTCTTTTAGTTTTCAGTATTTACTAGATCTAGCTGGGGCATGTCCCAATATTTCTAGTCAGTTAGTGGCTACTTTCAGACATAGCTAGATTCAGTTTTATTTGGAGTTTGATTTTCATTTTGTTGTGAAACTCTCAGATTCTATATTTAGATTTAGAATGGGTATTCCCAATTATCTTCAGTTTATCTCATGTCTTACGCTTTCGCTCAATATTTTATATTCCAGTTTATATTAGCTGCTGATGATATGCTAGCTCAGGGTTAGCTTGGGGTCACTTATGATCCTAGGTCCCGTGTCCGCATCCTAGGGGTAGCTCGGTGCGTGACAAACTTGGTATCAGAGCATGAGGTTTATGTGTCCTAGGATGTCTAAAAAGTCGTACTAAGTAGAGTCCTTTATATGGGTGTGAAGTGCACCACATCTAATGAGAGGTAGGCTACGAGGTGTTTTCGAAAAACTTCATTGTTCTTGATACTCTTATTGTGTGTGAGGTATGATCCAACTTCTCGTTCTAATCCTTCGTTGTGCGCTTCAGATCGTGCCTCTTTGTAGAGCTTACGCAAGGAATGCAGACGCTGCTCCTACAGTCCTAGATTAGAAAGTTTCAAATGCAGAATTCTGAAATGCCATTCAGCTTTTGGCTTAGAGTGTGACTAACCAGACCAACCAGAAGGTTCCAGTTCCTGCAAATGCTAATCATGGGTTGACTGAAGCCAGGGTTCGCGCCTTCGTTAGGATGAATCCGCTTGAGTTCTTAGGATCACAGATTGGTGAGGATCCCTAAAACTTTATTGATGAGGTCAAGAAGATCTTTGAAGTGATGGAGGTAACTGTGAATGATCGGGTTGAGTTGGCATCTTACCAGCTTAAGGATGTGGCTCATATCTGGTATACTCATTGGAAAGAGAACAGGGGTTTAGATGCAGCTCCTATCACTTGGGAATGTTTTAGTGACACCTTTCTAGGCAGGTTCTTCCCAAGAGACTTAAGGGAGGAAAAAGCTCAGCAGTTCATGAACTTGAGGCAAGGTAACATGACAGTCCAAGAGTATGGACTCAAGTTCACCTAATTCTCCAGGTATACTCCTCACATGGTTGCTAATTCCAAGGCTCAAATGAACAAGCTTCTGTATGGAGTGTCAGACTTAGTGAAAATAGAGTGTAGGAATGTTATGTTGCTGGTAAATATGAACATCTCTAGGCTCATGATTCATGCTCAGCAGGTTGAGGGAGATAGGTGTAGGGAACATGCTAAGGAGAATAAGAAGGCTAGAACAGGCAACTATGAGTATTCTCAACAGAAATTGGTTGGTGGAAATCGCTCGCATTTTCAGCAGAAATCTTTAGCTCCAGCACCTTCATCAATTAGTTTTCCATCCTCCAATTTCAGACATGATTAGAAAGGTAGGGCATCAGGCTCTAAGTCTCAAGGGAGTGTTTCAGGCACCGGAACCTACCCAACTTGTCCTAAGTGTGGTAAGAACCATCTAGGTGAGTGTCTTGCGGGAAAGGAATGATGTTTTAGGTGCGGTCAGTCTAGTCATAGGTTGAGAGATTGTCCTTCTGCTAAACAGGGTCAATGAGGTAATAATAGTAGAGCTCAGTCTACAACTTTAGCAGCACCAGCTGGTCGCCCGACTCAGTAGGGTAACTCATCTGGTACAGGTGGTGGACAACGCCAAAACAGGTTGTATGATCTTTAGGCTTGCCAGGATTAGGAAGATTATCCTGATGTGGTCACTGGTACGTTACGAGTCTTTAATCTAGATGTTTATGCTTTGTTAGATCCATGGGGCAACTCTTTCCTTTGTAACTCCTTATATTGTAGTCAAATTCGATGTTAATCCAGAAACTCTCTCAGAACCCTTCTCAGGTACTCTAGTCGATGACCCAGTTTTAGCTAGACGGGTATACAAAAATTACCCTGTCACAGTCTCCCAGAAAGTCACCTTAATAGATTTTGTAGAGTTAGAAATATTAGACTTCGATGTCATTCTAGGCATGAATTGGTTACATTCTTGTTATGCCTCAGTTGATTGTAGAACTAGGATGGTTCGTTTTCAGTTTCCAGACGAACCAATCTTAGAATGGAAGGGTCAACGATACTGGTAACGGAACTACCGGATCGGGACGGACTGGAATCGGAACGAAACTGGGCACCACGGGCCGAAACCGTACCAGAACCGGGACGGACCAGAATCGATAATTTCAGAAATTTATATGTAGTCTTGTCCTGGACCGGTACCGAATCGGACCGGACCGAAACAGACTGAAAACCGGGTCCCGCGTTATATTTTAAAAAAAAATCAAAATTAAAAAATAGGAATATTATTCAAATAATTAAAACTTTTATAATTTTAAAGTTAAAATTTATCTTTTATACTTTAAAAGTTTTAACTACAAACTTTCAAACTTTAAAAGTATAAAAGTTTAAATTTCACACTTTAAAAGTTTGAAAATTTAAATTCAAATTTCAAACTTTAAAACTATAAAAGTTTAAATTGCACTCTTTAAAAATTTGAAAATTTAAATTTAAACTTTAAAACTATAAAAGTTTAAATTTCACCCTTTAAAAGTTTGAACTTTGAAACTTTAAATTCAAACTTTAAAACTATAAAAGTTTAAATTTCACCCTTTAAAAGTTTGAAAATTTAAATTCAAACTTTAAAATTATAAAACTATAAAAGTTTAAATTTCACACTTTAAAAGTTTGAAAATTTAAATTCAACTTATTCAAGAATCAAGACAATAATAAAAAAAAATTAAGGCGAATAGCCTATACTTTTATTAATATTAATTAAATAGTACAAGACTACAAGTTGAGTTACAATTTACAAAATATTAATAAAGTATTAAAAAATATAATCTACACAGCCACCTTCTAGGAAGGGTTCTGTTTGAATTAGACCTCGAATTATTATACTCATACTAATAGACATTTAAATTTAATAGTTCATGCTACCAAGGAAATCTTTTTTTAAATCTTTTAACATTTCTCTAGTAACATGCTCTGGAATTGGTTGATTAGCTAGTTCCTCCATTGCATCAATGCCGTCGTCACTAAAATCTTGCATTATTTCATCAATGTCATTTTCAAATTTGGTCGGTAAAGGTGGACGACCATAACTCCTTCTCTCGCCATTAATCCAATCTCTAAATAGTACTGATATCTCCAAGCTATCTGCTGCTAATGAATATCTATGCTCTCCTATTTGATATCTTGATGCACTAAAAGCGCCTGCCGAAGCTACCGAAGATGCTTGAATAGCTAACACGTCTCGAGCAACCGGTTGAAGCTAACACGTCGCGATTGCTCTACCATTCTAGAAGATCAACAGTAGTAGGTTCTGTATTTTGATTAATATACGCATCAAAATCATTTCTATCATTATGGGAAAGTTCAAGATAACAATATGTCATATCATTAATATCATCTTCATTATTATATCTACTCCTAGAAGTTTGAGGCTCTTCATTACGTACTGCATTAATTATATTCGAATTATACAAGTCATACAATTTTCTAGCTTCAATTTTTATACTATCTTTAACATCTTGACAACTAGGTGTTTCATCATATTTACTATCTATACCCAAATTAAAATATATTTTATCAACCATTCGTGATGCACCTTCATTTTTGTAATGTGGATTTAACAAACAAGTGGTTAAATAAATTTGAGGAATAGGAATAAAATATTTTCTAAATTTTTCAATCATTTTGTTAACAGATTCTTCAAATCTTGGTTTATTTTTGAATTTATAAAATTTACTAGAAATATCACAAATATTAGGTAAAACAGAGCAAATAGTTGGATAATAAAGTGCAGATATTTTTTTTGTAGTTAAATAAAAAACTTTTAAAAATTCTATAAGTTCTTTTATGTCATTCCAATCATTATCATCAAGTCTATATGTCATATTTGAATTATGAGCATTCCAAACCATTTGTAAAGGTTTCCTATATTCATAAGCGACTTCAAGCATTTCATATAAAGAATTCCATCTAGTACACACTGATTTAGGATTTTTTCTAGGTGAAAGATTAAATTCATGACAATGATTTTCAAAATCTCTGCGTCTAGACTTAACTTGACATTTAAAAATAAAATGACATGCAGTTTCAACTTTTATGCAACCATCATTTTACATTGTTATACTATCTCTAACAAACAAGTAATATATGTGTGCAACACACCTAATACGAAAACCATCAATATAAATAGGGAAAAGAGACGGTTTTAGTATTTCAACAACAGTTCTATTATTAGAAGAATTATCTAAGGTGACACTACTTATTTTATCACAAACTCCATAGTTTTGTAAAACATTTATAATTGCTTGAGCTATATAACTACCGGTTTTATGCATTTCACAACATTTATAACCTAAGATTCTTTTTTGCAGTGTCCAATTTTTATCAATCTAATGTGCAGTAATAGTGAAATAATCATTACCATTTACACTACGGCCCATTTCAGAAGTAATAGCTATTTTACAATTATTATAATAAAATAAACAATGAAGATATTGAAAATGTTGAGCTTGATAATCAAAGATAGCCTTTTTAGTTGTATTTCTAGTAAAACCTTTAAAATGTGGATTATACACAATTTGAATATAATGAATAAAATCGGGATTTTCAGCAAAACTAAATAGTAAACCAATAACAACAATCATTTTAGCTAATTCTTCAAGATCTTTTTCTCTACTATATGACCGTTGTATACTAGAGCTAGAAACATTAGAAGGATTTAATTGTGTTTGGACCATATTAGAGCCCTCTACTCCTACATTTTTAGGAAGGGTGGTACCATTCTTTTTAGCTTCGGCTATAGCTTTAGCATGCAAAAATTCATTTTTACAACATGATGTTAAATGATTACTCAAATGTCCCGTCCCACCCTGTTTTTCTACAGTTTAATGATTCATTCTATGTTTACATTTATTACAAATAACTTGTGTTTTATCTTCATTCTGAGTCATAAATTGCCACACAACTGATTTTTTAGCGCGTTCTACCTTAGTCCTAGGATGCACAGGGGGAACGGGAGCAGGACAATGAAAGGGAGCGGGAGGGGAAGGGGGATTGGGAGTGGGAGTAGCCGTAGTTGGCTGAGTTTCATCATCATCATATTCATCAACATTATTATCAAAACTATCAATATAATTATTAACATCATCAAGTTCATCATCTTCAGGTAATTCCTCATCAAAATTACCAAACCTTCTTTGTAAATGTTCATGATAAGGATCTAATCCACTATTACTATCAACATTAAAAACACTATCATCAACATGCGTATAATCATCCGTATTTATTCTTAATTGAGAAGTTTTTTTAGTTGTAGATTTAGACGTACTACCTGTTTTTTTATTTTTCTTGGATTTTGAGCTCCATGAATTAGTGATCGAATCAACTATTGTTGTTTTACCCTTCTCAATATTGTTTTTACCGAAATCCAATTCAAATATAAAAAGTAGTAAATTTATATAATACGAAAATGTAATGCAAAATTTTAAACAAATAAATAACTAAATAAGTAGAGACTAGAGACTAATTACTCACAAAATAAATAATTAAATGCAAACAAATAAATAACTAAATAAAAAGTGAGTTGGAACGAATGTACCAAATGTCTACTTAAAAAAGTAGATGTGTATGATCGAAAGCCGAAAATTGAAAGTTGAATGTTGAAGCTCCAATTTCCAAAGACCAAATTTGTAATTTTAACGAGAATAAGAGAATTAAGAGATTAGAGAGTAGAGAGAAGATAATATTTTTATGAGACTTGTGAGTGAAAAGAATGAAAGATTAGGAGTAATTATAGTTAAAAAAAAGGGATGAAAATGTAGTTTTTAGAAGGTTTGGGAATTAAAGTTCTAGGTTGATGATTGAGTTTTCCTAAAAGTGTCACCTATGAAGGGGGTGATGAGATTTGGCAAGAAAGGGAAGCTCAATCCTAGATATTTTGGCCCTTACAAGATCTTGAAAAGAGTTAGTAAAGTGGATTATGAATTAGAGTTCCCAGTAGAACTAGCGGCAGTGCATCCGATTTTTCACATTTCATTGTTGAAGAAGTGTGTGGGTGACCCAGCATCTATGATACCTTTAGAAAGTGTGGTTGTGAAGGATAGTCTCACTTATGAGGATGTGCCAGTTGAGATTCTCGATCGTTAGGTTAGAAGGTTAAGGAACAAAGAAGTCGCTTCAGTTAAGGTTTTGTGGAGGAGTCAGTCCGTAGTGGGAGCTACTTGGGAAGTAGAAGTAGCCATGAAGGCCAAGTATCCTCACCTCTTTCCTTCCGATTCCATTCCAACTTGAGCTAATAGTTCCTCTTCAGTTTATTAGTCATTCATAAGTATATTCAGTCTTAATATCATGTTTCTTTAGTTTATACTTACATTTTCAGCGTATTTGCATGTCCTTGGAACTTAGTTCAGTCAGGAATCAGTTTCCAGTGTTTATTTGTAGGGTTGTAGCTCTTTCCCTCCTTATTCAATTAGTTTAGTCTTCATTCGAGGATGAATGTTCTTAAGGGGGAGATAATGTAACACCCCGTATCCGAAGACAGACAAAATACAATTTTAAAAGTTGCAGGTGGCATCGACGGGCTACACCCACGGACTGTGCTGGTGGTCCGTGGTTCACCACTTGCGACACTTCCCATAACCTCCCAGAAATTCGTCTAAGTATCAACCCACGACTGGACCCACGGACTGTAGGTTAGGCCATAATTTGTGGTCCATGACAGTAGGTCAGACCCCCATAATTCAGCCTCTAGTAGTGAATGACGGCTGACCAGCACGGACCATCGATCCAACCACGGTCCGTCGGTAGCTCCGACAATAGTTAAGTCAGGAGTCGTTTGGTCTTTTTCCTATGCGTTGAACCCTTAAACTACATTGTTTAACCCCCTAAAGTATGTAGTTTTGGTCAGTTTTAGCCTAGTAAACACATTAGAACCTACCCTAGTCAATTCTTTTCTCAAATAATTGATTAAACTTAAAACAAGAGAGGAGAAAGAGTCGACCAAAGCTTTCCAAAATGTAGCAAGATTTTCATCAATTCCAGTCCCAAAATAGAAAGATTTCTCTATGGAATTCTTCACCAGGTATGTGGGATTTCATCAGTGGGTTCCTTTCGCCCATTAGGTCCCTAGAATTCAATCAAATTCTTGATTCCCATAATATTATCTAGACTCAGGGTTTCTAGAATTTCAGTAGATTGGTATAAATTAGTTACTTTTCCTAGTCAGATTTTCATTATTTTTAGTATGGTTTAGTATAAATTCCTTTATAATTTCAGAACCCTAGCTATGTAGTTCTTTTAGTTCATGAATTGCATATGCTAGGTCAGTCAGTTATCCATGCTCCAGTTATAAATGTTTCATTATTAGTATATTAAAGTTGCATTTTTCAGTCAGCATGTCAGTATTTTGAGCTATCCAGAATTACAACATTTTAGTGATAAATTGTTAAACTACATAATCAATTGGGACAAACTTAATACTGAGTGGATTTGGGCCAGTCACCCTCAAGTCCCAGAACTACGTGCCCCGTAGGTTGTAAGTCCCCTCTGTGGGCATCATTTTATTGATCATGCCAATTTTGCCTCTATACCTCTGCTAGTGTATATTGGGTCCTCTCGATGGAGCATATACATCAGACTCCATAATTAGCTCATGTGGTTTTATATCGATTATTAGTAGCTCCCACAGTTCAATCAGAATCTATTGCGTTGATCACGTTATCAATACAGTTCATTATTCAGTTTCAATATATTATAAACTTGGTCATTACATTCAGTCAGTTCATGTTCAGTATTTTCAGTATAGTATCATGTTTATCTGTTATCATTGCTCAGATTTATGTTTTGGTTCAGTTATGATTATTGTTCAGCTTTACTCTATCTTGCATGCTTAGTACCTTTCAAGTATTGATGCATAGTCTGCGCTACATCTTCTCGTGATGTAGGTTCAGGTCCTCAGCAGTCAGATCATACATAGATCGGTTCCCGATCTTTAGCTCAGCAGCATCAATGGTGAGTCCTCATTATCCCAGGACAACAAACATGTTTCCCTTATTTTCAATATTTTAGTTTTCAATATTTGCTAGATCTAATTGGGGTATGTCCTAGCATTTCTAGTCAGTTAGAGGCTAATTTCAAACATAGCTAGATTCAGTTTAGTTGGAGTTTAATATTCCTTTTGTTGTTAAACACTCAGATTCTATATTCAGATTTAGAATGGGTATTCCCCATCATCTTTAGTTTATCTCATGTCTTATGCTTCCGCTCAGTATTTTATATTACACTTTATATTAGTTGCTTATGATATGTCAGCCCAGGGTTAGTTTACGGTCACTTGTGATCCTAGGTAGCTCGGGTCGTGACAAAATTAGCTTCATGCATGTTATGAATCCATAGATTGTACGACCTGATTTTTCACCATCAAGGTTCTACACAAACTTATCATGTCATGGGAAAAGGGAACTATGTTCTTAAGGGTCAGTTTATATCTTGCCAAAAGGCTAGGAAGATGATCTCTAAGGGTTTTAATTATCATTTTTTTTGAGTTAGGGATATAGAATCTGAAACCCCTACTCTTGAGTCAGTTTTGATTTTAAATGAGTTTTCAGAAGTATTTCCCGATGATCTTTCTAGTATTCCTCTCAAAAGGGAAATAGACTTTGATATTGAACTTCTCCCAGATATGCAACCTATCTTTATTCCTCCTTACCGTATGACCCTGACAGGACTTAAGAAGTTGAAGGATCAATTGAAGGATTTGTTTGATAGGGATTTATTAGACCGAGTATCGCCCTATGGGGTACTCTAGTCTTGTTTGTTCGAAAGAAAGGTGGTTCTCTCTGAATGTGCATTGACTATCGGTAATTGAATAAGGTTACCATAAAGAATAGGTATCCTTTTCCAAGGATAGATGACTTTTTTTGATCAATTCCAAGGAGTGAGTTACTTCTCTAAGATTGAGCTTTGGTCAAGTTATCACCAATTGAGAGTGACATTTTGAAGATGGATTTTCAAACTCGATATGGTCATAATGAGTTCTTAGTGATATTTTTTTGTTTGACTGTTATCTGGTGGCATTCATGTATTTGACGAGTAAGGTCTTTAAATAGTATCTTGACATGTTTGTGATTATGTTTATTGATGATATTTTGGTTTACTCCCGAACTAAGGATGATCATGTTGAACATTTGAGGATTGTGTTGCAAGTTCTCAAGGATCGTGAATTGTATGCTAAGTTTAGAAAATTTGAATTTTTATTGAAGTTTGTTTCTTTCCTTGACCATATTTCCTCCAATGAAGGTATTTAAGTTGATCCTAAGAAAATTGAGGCATTCAAGATTTGGCATTGACTTTTGTCCTCTTCAGAAATACGGAGTTTCTCGGGTTTAACTGGTTACTATAGAAGGTTTAACTTTAAGTTTTCCATTCAATGCCTCCAACACATTCAACTATAGTAACATAATACTTAGTAGTGAACCAAGAACAATGAAAACAAAATAAATGACACACTAAAATCAATACAGACAAACTTAAAAATTTAATCTAATGAGGTAACACATACCATAGTTTCATATGCCATTGAATTAGGCACATAACCTTGTTGACTTTGAGGACATGAATTAGGATTATCAATAACAAGACGAGTAATGCTCCTGAACCAAATAAGATATGGATAATCATAGCGAAGTAATTCATGATTGACCGGTGCATCACAACTATATTGGAAGTGTTGGTTCGAAAATGATAACCATTGTGCATGTTCCAACTCCCAATTTGTATTTGATCTTCCCCGATGATCATGACGAAAGTGGTTGGAATTAAATGGAAATGGAGTTGGTATTGCTTGTTGTAGTCCAAATTGCCTCATAACTCGATTTGGAAAATGAACCTCGACCACATCCCAACACAAGATTGGAACTCCAACCCGCCATACGTTTCGTATAGCGTGACAATAGAGAGGAAGACTCTCAGTCAACTCATCGGAATATGGTTCCGAAATAAACTATATGAAAAAGGAAAAGAGCAAAGTGAGTCTTTACATTTACAATCTTTATAAATAAGTAAAAATTACATTGTACCTTATCTTCTATCATAGATTCAAGTGCATCCCTATAAACTTTCAACACATGCTTGGTAGTGTTTGTCCAACTAAGATAAGCAAACCGTCTAGTAGCATATGGACCCCTAGGCAAACCAATAGGAGAAAGAGTTCTCACATCTCTTTGGGCTACTATTTGAGGATTGAGGACAATGACTCTCTCCCACACCTAAATCTAGGAGAAAGAGTTTTAGGATTACATCTCTTAAAATTTTCATCCTCTAAAAACATTACGGAGAAAAATTAAAGGAAGACTATATATAGGGGAGAAAATATGATATGAGACACATATGTCCAAAACTAGTAACTATAAGAAATATAAATAAATTATTTGTATAATTGTTAGGTATACCTGAAGTAGTGGCAAAAATCCGCTATCTCATTTTGAGTACTCTGTGAGGCTTTACAAAGAAAATGATATAAGTATGACAAAGTCGCACTCCCCCAACTATTTTATTGATGTCCTTGAGCATAGGCAAGTACATAAGTTTCAATTAACCACCAGATGTATCCGCCATCATCAACCTGCAATCATCCAGAACATGTAACATCTGGCCTTCTGATTGACTATATCTTGTGTTGCCATGTTCGGCAACTCTGGTTGGCTTAACATATGTGCATTAAATGCAGCGACCTTGAGGGAACTTGTTTTGAAGTCTTCACGAGATGGAACAAAACCAACTAATCTTTGACAAATGTTTTGCCAATCCCTTATGGTCCTTATCATTTCATTACCAAATACTGGATCATAATCCATTCAACACCTCTACATCCTGCAAGGTAATTGTTGCTTTGTCTGTTCTAAAGTGAAAAGTATGAGTTTCGGGACGCCATCGCTCAACTAGTGCAGTGATCAAACTATGGTCAATAGTAGGCAGATTAGATTTGCAAACACCATATAATCCAGATAATCTAATTACTTCAAGTGCTCGTGGATAGATAGTATATTTCTCTATGAGCTTCCAAATTTCAATTTCTCTCCTCGTATTAAGAATCATATTAACATTTCCTTCTCATATATCTCGTGATCTATGAGTTAATTGTCCCGTTAATACATTCGATTCTAGTGGACCGTGATCCAACTTGTATTCACTATTATTAGCCAAAAAAATACCTATGGAATACACATGAAAGTAAACTTAAATGTTAGCTCAAATTATTATGTATTTTTTTCTTGGCAGCACATTTCAAAAGTGACTGTAAAGTTAACAAAATCACATTTAAAAGTTTTAAGGTCATCCTCTTTAATTTAGAAGTGTACTGATATAAGACAAACCATCTTTAGACTACACTAAGCAACAATAGAATTCGAGTATAATATTTTTCTTGATTTACAATTGTTATATTAGGTAAAGAATAGCCAAACCATAGAGAGAAAGAGAAGTAGGAATAAGGCAAAACGAATATATATGGAACATGAATACACAGAAAGCTACTATTATTGCTTTAAATAAAAATTTTGAGTTCAGTGGCCATGAAAGGAATCCTTCAATCAAATCAAACAAAACAAATAACCCGATAACATCTTACGTTGGAATCTAATTTCATGGGTTGGTTAGCGGTTCTTCAATTTATAAAAGATAGAATCCTACTTACGATTCAATTCAATTCCTTCATAAAGAAGAATCAACCTTGAACAAAGAAATTACCTCAAAATACTTATGGCATTGAAACAATCGTGAATCTCTTTTTTCGACAGCACTAACGGCGAGAATCGAAAACAACGTCATGCATATGTTCTCTTTGCAAGGGGAAGAAATATTGAATTGAAATTGGGTTTAGGGTAGGGTGAGGAAAGTACTGTTAATTAAATTGAAATTTCATCTTTTTGGAGCAGACCAATCTTCCGTGCCCCCCCCCCCCCTCCCTTACTACATTCATCAAGCTCGTAAACTCATAATTGACTCCAAAATCATTGTTGATTGCCTATCTTCTAAAGGGGACCGTCACTTCGTTCGTACCTTCTTGGCTTAGGCTTTCAACTAAACAACATGGCCTTGCCGCCCCGCCAATGGGCACCCTTTCGAGAAAAAGGAAAGTCAACTGGGTAAATGGGATAAATTGGGTTTAAGATAGAAGGATCAAAATGACAATGTTTCAGTATAATAATTCTAAAATGTTACTAGTAGTAACATATTCCTACTTAAATTCTAAAATGTTACTAGTAGTAACGTATTCCTACTTAGATTCTAAAACAATACTAGTTGTAACGTATTCCAACTTAATTAAATTCTTACTTTAACTTCGTCCCCCTGTTAGTTTTGGTCTGTTGCCTAGTAGAATTAAAATATGGCCTAATACATTACTGTCAACAACATTTATACTAGTTTTATAAAGTTTTAAAAATATGTATTACTATTTTAAATTGATTTAAATAATAAGTTATTTTGGTCAAAAATTCCTCAGAAGTATGTATTCACTCAAAATGATTTAAATCTTTACTAAAGAAGATGACTTGAATTATTGAAGGATTACAACATAAATGTCTTATATCATCCCAGTAAGGTGCATGTGGTGGCGAATGCTCATCATCGACTAACAATGGGAAATGTTGCTCATGTTGAGGATGATAAGAAGGAGTTAGTTCGTGAGGTTCATAGATTGGCCTGATTGAGTGTTGGTTTGGTTGACTCTAACAAAAGTGGTTTGCTTACTCAAATTTGTTCTGAATTGTCTCATATGTTAAGGCTAAGCAAGATTTTGATTGAATATTAGTTGATATGCAAAAGGTTATTTTTGAACAAGCCATTGAGGCTTTCTCCTAGGGGGGGGGGGGGGGGGGGGAGGGATGGTATCCTTCAAAATCAAGGTTAATTATGTGTTTCAAATGTATGATATAAGGGATTAAATTTTGTTAAAAGCTCACAATTCTCGGTTTTCTATTCACCGAGTAGCCACCAAGATGTACCGTGATTTGTGGAAAGTCTATTGGTTGAAAGGGATGAAAAAGGATATTGCAGAATTTATGGCTAAAGGTCCGAATTTGAGCATCAGAAATTGGGAGGTCTAGCTCAAAAAATTAGTATTCCTGCATGGAAGTTGGAAGGTTTGAATATGGACTTATTAAGGGGTTACCTCGTACTCGTCAATAGTTTGATTTGATTTAGGTTACTGTAGACCAAATGATGAAATCAATTCACTTTCTTCTCGTAAGGACTTCATTTTTAGAAGAAGAATACGCTAAACTTTATATTCATAAAATAGTGAGGTTGCATCAAGTGCCTTTGTCTATTATCTCCGACCGTGGCACTTAGTTCACATCCCAATTTCAGAGGTCATTTAAAAAATGTCTTGGTACAGAAGTTAAACTTAGCACCTTTTTATCCTCAAATTGATGAACAAGTTGAGCATACTTTTCAGATTTTTGAGGATATGCTAAAAGCTTGTGTAATTGATTTCAAGGTAATTAGGATGATAATTTATTTTTGGAAAATGGGACAAATATACCGCAGACTATCGTAAATAGTATTCAAATACCCTCCGTCGTATATACTTTTGGGACATTGGTGACCATACCATCTAAAAACTAGAGTATATATACCCTTTATACTAACGGACATACATGTGTCATAATTTTATCCACATAGCCGACATTTATTAAACATTTGATCGACGGATAAGATTTTTTCCATATATTCCTATTTAGTCTTCCGTTAGAATGAAGGGCATATATGCTCTAGTTTTTAGATGGCAGAGGAACCAATATCCCAAAAATATGACGAAAGGTATCTGCATACTATTTACGATAGTTTGGAGGTATATTTGTCCTTTTTACATTTATTTTTTATTGAGTTAGCTTATAATAATAACTATCATTCTAGCATTTGAATGACACTAGGCTCTCTATAGTAGGAGGTGTAAGTCTCCTATAGGTTGGTTTGAAGTTGCTAAGGTTGTTTTTATAGGGCCTGAGTTGCTGCATGAGACTATGGAAAAGGTTAGACTTATTCATGAAAGGTTGTGAACGACTTAGAGTCGATAAAAGGCTTATGCCAATGTTAGAAAAAAAATATTTGAGTTTAATGTTGATGATTGAGTCTACTTGAAAATTTCATTATGAAGGGTGAATGATATTTGGAAATAAATGGAAGCTTAGTCCTCACTATATGTGCCCATATCAGATTTTGAGGTGTATTGGTAAGGTTGCTCATGAGTTAGATTAACCTAATGATTTAGCATCGATATATCCGGTATTCCATGTCTCATTGTTGAAGAAGTGTGTTGAATATTTGACATACATTGTTTCTTTTGGAAGGTTTGGGAGTTAAAACAAAATATTTCTTATGAAGAGGTTCTAGTTGAGATTTTAGACTAACAAGTTCGAAAGTTGAGAAATAAAGAAGTTGCTTCCGTGAAGGTTCTTTGAAGGAATCAATTAGTTGAGGGTGCTACTTGGAAAGCCAAAGTAGATACTGTCATGCCCCGAGCCTACACCCTGGGCGGGACTAGCACTTAAGAACCATTGCTCGCCTCAAGTGAACCCTTGGCTTGATTTACTACTCAACGGAAGACTTAAATAACAAGAAAATAGTCTTAAAAGATGAACTCATGAAATAAACTTAGAATATCTTTAAAGAAACATTCAACTAGCTAAGATGGCAACTCAAGTCTCAAAACATAAGCCAATAACAAGGTAAAGACAAATGAACTAACAGATTGTCTATGAAGCCTCTAAAACTCAGAGGGATGTCGGTACAAGACCCACGATCATCCTAACAACTGAAAACTACTAAAGCAATGTAAATAGGGATCCTTCGGAAAGCAAGGAGGCTCACCACAAGACTTTGACTGTTCAACTAGATCAACGAAGCGCTGGATGTTGATTCTGGTTACCTATATCTACATCATAGTAACTCTGTATGTATGCAAAGATACAAAATAAACTTTGGATGTATATAAAAATACAAGTAACTCTATGTATATAATAATACAAAATACTTCTATGGGAGTTTCTCTAACTAACAACTATCACTTAAGAGCTATTGTGATGATACATCATTTTACCTCACGCTGTCGGGGTTGTCCTATACCTTGTCGAGGGTATAGAACCTGACTACTGAGTGGATCCCCTAGTCTATGCTAAAAAACACTAAGGAACCATCTAAAAAGTATGACCCTTTTCTACCCATGATGGCTACATGGTTTATGAGGGCTGGGAGTTGTCTGAACTCTCCCTCATATCGGTGCTCAATACTACTCCCAAAATATAATACTAGCTCTTATGCTTAAAATCATAACTTTTTTCTGTGGTTTGAGATAATTGCTCAAAACTTAGCTCAAAGGCTATCTTAGAAAACAAAGTTTCTATCTTGCTTAATTGTGAAAGCATTTACTCTTTACTGAAAAACTAGCTTAAAGGCTCTTTTGGAAATCAAAGTCTTCTTTCTTCGTTAAATCCAAAAACATTTTATTCTTTGGGAATACATAGTCCCCATATACTCTTCTGAAGAAATGAACTTCAATCTTTAATCTTTACTCAACTCAAAACTCAAGTCTTAAAACAAAGTTAAAACATTTGTAAAAGACTTTTGGAAAACTCTATGAACTTCTCTTGACTTGACTCTTAACTATCTTTGAATTGAATTATGGATTCAAGGTTATTGATCTCATTTTTATGGATGATTTCATGATTTTTAGATGTACCTTACAAGGTAGAAATCAACTAGAAAACAAAGGTACATTGCATGGGAACTCAAAAGGAAAGAAGTGGGAAAGGGTGGAGAACCTAGCATCCTTGGCGCTCTGAGTGGCACGGAGCACCAGAGCTTAAACTTCAGAACCTGGGTTGGGGCCCGCTGTCTGGCGCGGTGCCCCAGAGCCCAAACTACAGAACCCCAAGTGGGGTGCTCTAGCTAGCGTGGCACCCCAGACCCCTGCCTAGAAAATCCCTAATTTTTCTTGCTCGTTTTTCAACTCTAAACCCTTTAGATTCAATTGGTTCTTTCCCGAAACACTTAGATTCGACTACATAACCAAAATATGCAAGAATTTACTCAAAACTACATCTAATTTCATGAATTTAGATCAAGAACTTCTCAACAACTTCAACAATCAAGAACCCAATAGAAACTTCAAACAAATCCATCAAGAACTCAATTTCTATACTTTCAAGAATATAATTTCGCTGAATTAAATCATGATTGGCGCGTGGATGAACTAAACCAACGCTATGTGATCTAACATATCTCGTAAGGATTAACCCTTGGCGAAACCCACAAGTCTAGCTTCAAGAACTTGACGATTCCTTGCTTCTACTCCTATACTTTTCTCTTCTCTCAAAACCATAACTTATTTTGATAAAGCGTAAACTGAATCCAATTAGTTTAGACCCCAACTTAATTACCAAAAATGAATTTAATTAATTGGGTAATGAAAAGACCATAGTACCCTTCTAAAATCCAGTTTTGACTTTCCTTATCTAGACATCCCAACTTTAAATAGGCATATCTCCCTCATACGAACTCAAAATTGAGCAAAATCGGTGGATTTGGAAATATAATTCAAATATATTTTTACGGTATCTTGTAGAACACCTAAATCATCCTAAGGTAGGAGTTATGGTCATTTGAAGTTGACCCAAAACTCATACTTAGCTTAACTTTGTCAAACTTTCCAAATTTGATTATTTGAAAAACGGTTTCTATCTAATTCTAAGTCTTTCTAGTAGCGGGGTGTTACAATATCTCTCCCTTGGGAATATTCATCCTCGAATGAGATTAATCTTAATAGGCTAAGGTGTAGCATCTAACACCTAGCTCAAACACCCAACAAGCAAAAATGTAAATATAACATGCCAACTCAAAATAAATTCCAAGAAAAGGATTAGTACCTTAATTTGGAACTTCTTAGGATTCGAAGAGATGTGGGTTTCTCTTCTTCATATCCTCTTCAGGTTCCCGAGTAGCTTCCTCAACAAACTGATTTCTCAACAGAACTTTGACTGATGCTACTTCTTTAGTTCTCAACTTGCAAACTTGGCGATCTAGGATCTGAACATGAATCTCCTCACATGATAAGTTATCCTTGATACCAATATCTTCAATTGATATGATGAGTGAAGGATCGCCCATGCACTTTTTCAACATGGAGATGTGAAATATCAGATGAACCATTGCTAACTCTTGTGGTAGCTCTAACTCATAAGCTGCATTGTCAATCCTCTTGGATATTCTATAAGGACCAATACACCGAGGACTAAGTTTCCCTTTCTTGACAAATATCATCATGCCCTTCATGGGTGAAACATTCAAGTAAATCTAATTAGCTACTTAGAACTCTATGTCTCTTCTCCTAACATCTGTATAGGATTTCTGATGACTTTGTGTTGTTTTCAACCTCTCTTGAATAACTTTCACCTTCTCCATAGCTTGATGAACTAAGTCTGGTCCTATTAACCCAGTTTCACCAACTTCAAACTATCCAATAGGAGATCTGTATCTTTTTCCATAAAGAGCTTCATAAGGAGTCATTTGGATGCTAGAATGATAACTATTATTGTAGGCAAACTCAATGAGAGGTAGGTGATCATTGCAATTACCTTACCGAGGAATTTAAAATTTATTGAGTGTTAAGGTCACTAGATGTAGCACCTTGAGTTCCAAAAAGAACTAAATTGGAAATAGCAAAATCTAAAATTTTGCATGTTATACTTAAGTTATGAGTTTTGGGTCAACGTCAAACGACCATTACTCTCAGTACAAGTGAGTTAGTTAGGCCATGAGATATCAAATGAAAGGTCTTTGAATTATCTTTCCAACTCCATTGAGTTTTCTAAGTTTTGAGGTTGGATGAGTGAGATAAGCCCTTTTGAAGTCAAGCTGTCCAGTTAAGGAAATTTACCCAAAAATAGTAAGGGGTATTTTAGTCTTTTCCTTACCCAATCAGATTTAATTCACTTTTCGTAAGGTTTTAGGAATCTAATATGATTAGGTTCAGTTTGATAATCGTAACATACTCCTAGGGTTTTAGTTGAGAGTTCAAGAAGATAAAAGAATAGAAAAAAGGAGAAAAGAAGAGAGGATCAAAGCGTTCGTTGAGGTTCTTGATTTTTGTTGCGAATTTTTGCCATGGGTTTAATCCTTAAGAGGTATGTAAGTTTACATAGTGTTGGGTTAGTTCACCCACATGCCAAAAATTATTTTCATAATTGAATTCGTCCATAAATATTAAAAGATTTAAGTTCTTGATATGTGTTCTTGAAATTCATTCTAAATCTTGTTTTGTTAGGGTTTAAATAATTTCTTGAGATGAATGTGAGTGTTCCGAGTGGTTTTTTTTGAGTAGATTACTGTGTAATAAGCTTAGGTAATTGAATCTAAGAAAAACTTGAGAAAATAAATTTATTAAAAGCGATTTAGGATTAGAAAACGAGAGAAGAAATTCGTCCGAATCGTCTAGGGGAATGGTGGCGCGACGTGCCACGGATGCGCTAGAAGGGCTGTCATGGCATGCTAGAAGTGCGCCAATATCACGTTCCTGAACCTTAGGTGCTGGTTCCCCGTGCCAGGAATGCGCCAGGGTCTCCTACCCCACTTATTTTCCGTCGGTTGTCCAGTTTGAGTCCCTTTTAAGTGTACCTTCACTCCCTTTGATTGTAAACACTCTAAACTACATATAAATACCTAGAAATCATTCATAAAATGAATCATAACATTGAATTCATAATTCAAATTCAAGGTAGAGTTAAGAGTTAAGTCTTGAGAGTTCATTCGAACATTTCAAGAAAGTCCCTTTGAGTGTTTTTTAGGAGTCTTCTACAATTTCTAACAACTTGTTTCAAGCGCAAGTGAGTATGAGAATGAGGAGAATGTATTCATAATTCTACTTTATCACCACAAGATCCTTCATATCATGAAACATAACTCTTGAATTCATAATTCACATTCAAGAGAGAGTTAAGAGTAAAGTTCAAGAAAGTTTTTGAGTTCAATTGTGAATCCTTTGAGATCAACTATCGATTTGAACAAAGTTTTGAGGAAGTAAGTATGAGAATGAGAATAACAATATACATAAGTTCCATAATGTTATTTAGACCCCCCAAGTTGAGTCGTTCATGCCCATAAATTCCACATGACCTTCATCAATTGAGCATCTTTGAGGGGAGTAGTATTTTCAAGTTCTAAGTCTTGAGTATTGAGTTCCTAATCCCTTTTTTGATTTTATTCCTAATCATGGGACTATTACATATTACCCATGGAGTCCTTGAGTTGAGATGTTCATGCCCATAATTCTGCATGAACCCTATTAGTCGAGAAGTCTGGAGACAAGAAATATCTTTGAGTCCTTGAGTTGAGTAGCTCATGCCCATAATTCCGCATGAACCTCTAAGTTGAATATTCTTGAAATGAGTATACCATTGAAGTTATTGAGTTCTGAGTTGTTAAGTGTCGAGTATTGAGTTCTATGTATGGTTATTGAAAACCTCTAATTGAGTCGTTCACGTCCATAATTCGTCATGAACTTTATTATGAGAAGTCTTTTTACAAAAAAAATCTAAAATTTTTCTAAGACTTGTGTACTTGAGTTGAGAAAGAAAGTCGAGTTCATTTTCTTTAAAATGATATATGGGAACTAAGTATTCCCAAGAGTAAATAATTTCACAATTAAAAAAGGAGGAAACTGAGATTTCCAAAAGAGTTTTGAGCAGTTGAGTAACATCTCTTTTAAGAGAAGGATTTTTTAGTAATACTCTCAAACCACAGAAAAAGTTATGTTTTTAAACATATGAGCTAGTATATTTTGGAAGTAGTATTGAGCACCGATATAGGGGAGAGTTCAGATAACTCACAACCCCCATAAACCATGTAGCCAACGTGGGTAGAAAGGGTCATACTTTTTAGATTATTCCTTAATTCGTTTTTGCATAGACTAGTGGATCCACTTAGTGAGTAGGTCTTATACCCACGCAAAGTATAGGACAATTCTGGCGGCGTGGATAAGATATTGTATCATCACATATCTCATAGTGATTGTTGTCAGTTAGAGAAAATCCCACAGAGATATTTTGTATTCTTATATACAGAAAGTTATATTGTACTTTTATATACAAATTGAGTTATAATTTTATTCTTTAATACGATTGAGTTATTATCTACTGTTTTAATAGTTTTCTATATATTGCATCTTTAATTGTTGCTTTGTCCTTGAGTATCTTGAGTTGAGTACCTTTGAGTTGAGTATCATATCTTGAGTTGAGTATCATATCTTTGAGTTGAGTATCTTATTCTTGAGTTGAGTTTAGTTGAGTGAGTTGAGAAGATGTAAGTATGTTTCCTTTTTATCAAGTTCAATCTTATGATTATGCTTTAGAATTCCCCTTACATGCTCATACATTGAGCCATTTGGTCTGCATCATTTCATGATGCAGATACAAGTACTCTGGATCATCAACAGACACTTCGTTGATACCGCATGTAGTTCGAGTTAGCTATGGTGAGCCTTCTTGCTTTCGGAGGGTTCCACTTGTACTCTCAGTTATATTAGTTGTTAGGATGTCATGGGTCTTGTCTCGACTTCAATCTTTGTCAGTTAGAGGCTTCATAGATAGACTGTAGAGTTTGAGAAGTCTATTTCATTTGTTTTGTTAAATGTTTTAAAGACTTAAGATGCTTATTTGTGGAAAGTTGAATATACTATTTTATTCAGAGTTAAAGATTTTTGTAAATGATTTCAATGCATTTTAATTCAGTTTTAAGCTTATGTATGCTTGAGTTAGTCTTCCACTTGTAGCCAGCTAGGATAAGGGTTCACTTGGGGACTAACAATGTTTTTCGAGTGGCGACCATGCCTAGGGTGTAGGCTTGGGTATTGAAAAACTTGGTATCAGAGCACAAAGTTCAAGTGTCCTAGGTTGTCTATGAAGCTAATTTGATAGGATCTCATTTATGGTTGTGAGGGCCCCCCTTTTATAAACGACAGACTGCAAAAATTTAGGAAAAGTTTCCCTTCTTTTATACTCTTAATCGTGCAATAGAGCCATGTCATAGAGATTTATTTATTCTCATGTGTTTCTATGATTCATTCGACTATTCATCATACTAGAGGTGATTGAAAAGAAAAGTTCTGTATCGATGACTTTCTCTTAGCAAAAGTTATGAGAAAGTCGTGAGACTCCAGAGGGGATTGAGATAAGCCCATGAGTGAGTTGAGTGTTGAGTTCAAGAAAAGGAAGTAATATTCATATGAATCATGCATTTGAGCTAAAAGCGAGTTATATTGTCTTCTCTAAGTCTTGTTTTAGTTGAGATCCTTTTGAGAAGGTATGATTAGAGCTTGGGTAGTATTTTTGCCTAAAAAGGTAGCATGAGTTACAAGATCATGAGCAGTAGTAATGAAAGAGCCCAGAGTTAGATGAAAGTATGCAGAGGTTTAGTAAACCAAGAAAGGGAGATAGTGAGGAAGCAGATTATGTTATTATAGTCATTCACATAGTAAGTTATTGATAAGGAGTTTTCCCTTATGGGTAGACTAAGAAGTGATGAGTTGTGAAGATCTCATAATAGGAGGTAGAGTAAGAGTTGCTAGTCAAGATAAGATAGAGTATATATATATATTATTAACCAGAATAGAGTTGATGTTGATGTGTCATTGTGTTAGAGGAGGCTAAATATATATGTTGAATAGAAGCACAGAGTATTCATGAAGTGATAGATATAAGCGAGGCTTATGATATGTTTGAGAGGGTCATGATGTTCATAAGGTTAAAGAACTGATTAAGTAATGAAGTATAGTATAGTAGGCGAGAAATCGTATTAATATTCGGGTTTAGTAATAAACATTAAGTTTGAATTTGAGACAAGTGTCATGACCAAAAGAATGGCAACATGAGGGTGATGATGTTAGTCTTGAGATTTGATCTAGAAGACTTAACATAGAGCAGGTGAGAAATTGAGATGTTAGTTGCAATAAATATGAGTTGTACAATTGAGAGACCCAAAACTTTAGATAAGGGTAGTGAAGTGTGGCTAAGTCACAAGAGTAACAAGAGCATTAAGAGGTGTACCGATATGGTATGTAACCACAAGAGGTTAAGAGAAGCACCTTAGAAAGAGGTCTTAGTACCTACTTATAGAGAGTTCGGTAGTCATGAGATGAGTTTCTCCCAAGTGTTAGAGTAAAAGAGGATGTAGACCAGTTAGAGATTGTGGAATAGGTATATAACTTTGCTTTTAAGTGTCAGCTTTAGACCTAAGGGGATATGGCAAGATGATAAATCAATTCAAATGCTTAAGAGTAATATAGTAATGAGTTCCAAAGAGTATGGGAGATATCCTTTCGGAGGCCTTTTAGTAATTGAGTGATGTTAAAAAGAGAAGGATGAGGTTTTACTATAAGAAATAGCTAAATGAGAGCCCTTGGTTCGTTTAAAGTAGTAATGCGGGAAATTGTAGTTAGTATAGCAGAGATGATAAGAGTAACCCCATTCCATACCCAGTCCAGCCATCATTCGAGGATGAATGATCCCAAGAGAGAGATAATGCAACACCCCAAAATTTTTTGAGTTAAGACTCGAACCATCCTTCGTTGTGAGTAGGATTTTAATGAGGAATTTAAAATTTCTTGAGTTTTAAGGTCAGTAGATGTAGCATCTTGAGTTTCAAAAATAACTAAATTGGAAATAGCAAAATCTAAAATTTTGCAAGTTATGCTTAAGTTATGAGTTTTGGGTCAACTTCAAATGACCATAACTCTCAATATGAGTTAGGTGGGTCATGAGATATCCAATAAAAGGTCTTTAAATTATCTTTCCAATGCCACCGAATTTGCTAAGTTTCAAGGTCGAATTACTGAGATATGCCCTTTTGAAGTCAAGTTGTCTAGTTAAACAAAGTTACCCGAAAATAGTAAGGGGTATTTTAGTCTTTTCCTTACCCAATCAGATTTAATTCATTTTTCTTAAGGTTTTAGGGGTCTAATCTGATTAGGTTCAGTTTTATAATCCGAATATATTCCTATGGTTTTAGTTGAGAGTACAAGAGGAGAAAAGAGGAGAGGATCAAAGCGTTCGTCGAAATTCTTGAGTTTGGTTGCGGATTTCCAGCATGGGTTTAATCCCTAAGAGGTATGTAAGTTTCCATAGTGTTGGTTTATTTCACCCATATGCCAAACATGATTTTCATATTCGGATTCATCCATAAAGATTGAAAGATTTAAGTTCTTGATAGGTGTTCTTGAAGTTCATTCTAAATCTTAGTTTGTTGGGGTTTTGATGATTTCTTAAGATGAAAGTGAGTATTTTTAGTGTTGTTTTGAATATATTAGTGTGTACTTATGTTGGTTAATTGAATATAAGGAAAACCTAAGAAAAGCATTTGATTAAAAGCAATTTAGGATTAGAAAACGAGAGACGAAATTCGCCGGAATTGTCTGGGGAATGGTGGCATGACGCACCACAAATGCACCAGCAGGGCTAGCGTGGCATGCAAGAAGTGCGACAATATCATGTTTCTAAACCTTAGGGGCTGGTGCCCCGTGTCAAGAATGCGCCAGGGTCACCTAGCTCCACTCATTTTCCGTTGGTTTTCCCGTTTGAGTCCTTTTTAAGTTTACCTTCACTCCCTTTGATTCTAATCACTCTAAACTACTTATAAACACCTAGAAATCATTCATAACATGAATCATAACCTTGAATTTATAATTCAAATTAAAGGTAGAATTAAGAGTTAAGTCTTGAGAGTTCATTCGAACGTTTCGAGAAAGTCCCTTTGAGTCTTTTTGAGAAGTCTTCTACCATTTCGAACAACTTGTTTCAAGACTTAATCAAGTAAGTATGAGAGTGAGTAGAATCTATTCATGAGTCTACTTTATCATCATGAGATCCTTCATATCATGAACTATGACTCTTGAATTCATAATTCACATTCAAGAGAGAATTAGGATTAGAGTTCAAGAAAGCTTTTGAGTTCAATTGTGAATCCTTTCGAGATCAACTATCGATTTGAACTAGGTTTTAAGGAAGTAAGTATGAGAATGAGAAGAGTCGTATATATGAGATCCATAATGTTATTTAGACCCCCCCAAGTTGAGTCGTTCATGCACATAAATTCCACATTGCCTTCATAAATTGAGCATCTTTGAGAGGAGTAGTATCTTCAAGTTCTAAGTCTTGAGTATTGAGTTCCTAATCCCTTTTTAGATTTTATTCCTAATCATGGTATTATTACATATTACCCATGGAGTCCTTGAGTTGAGATGTTCATCCCCATAATTCCGCATGAACCCTATAACTTGAGAAGTTTGGAGACAAGAAGTATCATTGAGTCCTTGAGCTGAGTAGCTCATGCCCATAATTCAGCATGAACCCTCTTATTTGAATATTCTTGAAATGAGTATTATCGTTGAAGTTATTGAGTTCTGAGTTGTTAAGTCTTGAGTATTCAGTTCTATGTATGGTTATTGAAAACCTCTAATTGATTCGTTCACGTCCATAATTCGGCATGAATTTTATTCTGAGGAGTCTTTTTACAAAAAAATTCTAACATTGTTCTAAGACTAGAGTACTTGAGTTGAGAAAGAGTAGAGTCAAGTTCATTTTCTTTAAAATGATATATGAGAACTAAGTATTTCCAAGAGTAAATAATTTCACAATTAAAAGAGGAGGAAACTGAGATTTCCAAAAGAGTTTTGAGCAGTTGAGTAACATCTCTTTTGAGAGAAAGATTTTTGAGTAATAATCTCAAACCATATAAAAAGTTATGTTTTTAAAAGATTTTTGAGTAATAATCTCAAACCACAGAAAAAGTTATGATTTTGAACATATGAGCTAGTATATTTTGGGAGTAGTATTGCGCGCCGATATGGGGGAGAGTACAGATAACTCACAGCCCTCATAAACCATGTAGCCAATGTGGGTTGAAAGGGACATACATTTTAGATGATTCCCTAATGCTTTTTAGCATAGACTAGTAGATCCACTTAGTAAGCAGGTCATATACCCTGGCAATGTATAGGACAATTTTGACAGCGTAGGTGAGATGTTATATCATCACATAGCTCATAGTGATGGTTGTCGATTAGAGAAAATCCCACAGAGATATTTTGTTTTCTTGTATACAAAAATTTATTTGTATTTTTATATACAAATTGAGTTACAATTGTATTCTTCAATACAATTGAGTTATTATCTACTATTTTAAAAGTTTTCCATATATTGCATCTTTTATTGTGGCTTTATCCTTGAGTATCTTGAGTTGAGTATCATATCTTTGATTTGAGTATCTTATTCTTGAGTTAAGTTTAGTTGAGTGAGTTGAGAAGAGGTAAGTATGTTTCCTTTTAATAAAGTTCAAGCATATGTTTATGCTTTAGAATTCTCCTTACATGCTCGAAGATTCCATGTACTGAGCCATTTGTCCTGCATCATTTGATAATGCAGATACAGGTACTCCAGATCATCAACAGGCACTTCGTTGATACCGCATGCAGTTCGAATTAGCTATGGTGAACCTTCTTATTTCCATAGGGTTCTACTTGTACTCTCAGTTATATCAGTTGTTAGGATTTCATGGGTCTTGTCCCGACTTCCATATTTGTCAGTTAAAGGCTTCATAGATAGACATTAGAGTTTGAGAAGGTTGTTTCATTTGTTTTGTTAAATGTTGTAAAGACTTGAGATGCCTATTTGTGGCAAGTTGAATATATAATTTTATTGAGAGCTAAAGAGTTTTGTAATTCAGTTCAATGTGTTTTAATTCAGTTTTAAGTTTATGTATGCTTGTAGATAGCTAGGATGAGGGTTCCCTTGGGGACCAACAATGGTTCTCTAGAGTTAGCCAAGTCTAGGGTGTAGGTTAGGTTCATGACATCCTAACAAAGCTGAAAGATAAATGTGAAGCCCTCAAGTAAGCAAGAAGGCTCATCAAAGCTAGTTCGAATGCGACTGGATCAACGGAGCGTCACTTGATGATCCTGAATGCCTGTATCTTCATCATGAAATGATGCATGCCAAATAGTGCCAGTACATTAAATGTACGAGCATGTTAAGGGAAACTCTAAACATAAACATAAGATTGAACTCATATAAAGGAAACATATTTACCTTGTCTCAAGTCACTCATATCAAGCCAACTCAAGATGAAAGCAATGATAACGATATACAATATTCAAAGCTTTTAAAATAGTAGATAATAACTCAATGTATATGAAAATACATAAATAAACTCTTTACTCTTATTTGGGAGATTCTCTAATCAACAACCATCACTATGAGCAACGTGATGATACAGTGTCTCGCCTACGCTGCCAGAACTATCCTATACCTTGTCGGAGTATAGAACACCATAAACTAAGTGAATCCACTAAGCTACGCTTAAAAGCAATAACGAATCATCTGAAAAGCATGATCCTTTACCCATGTAGGCATACTTGGTTTATAAGAATTTTGAGTTGTCTGAATTCATCCTCATATCGGTGCTCAATATTACTCCCAATTATATAACTCATGTTTAATGTTTAAAAACATTCCTCATCCTCAAACTTCAGATTATTACTCAAAAGATTCTCTTAAAGGAGATAATACTCAAAACTCCTCAAAAGCTCATTTTAGAAATCAAGATTTCTTCTCGTTTAAAATGTAAAAGCATTTACACTTGGGAATATTTTGTTCCCTTATTATTCCATTTGAAAAATGGAATCAACTCGCCTCATCCTCATACTCAAGTATTGAAGTCTTAAATCATGTTTTAAAAAGTTGCAAAAGATTTCTCAAAATGACTCAAAGAACTTTCTCAAACATTACACTTAATATTTTACTTGAATTTGAAATGTGAATTCAAGAGTTAAGATTAGGATATATAGGATCTCTCAATGATTAAAGAAGGTCTAGATAGTTAGGATTAAGAATGGAATGAAAGCTTGACTCAAAGGAACAAGTCGGGAATGAGAATGGGAAAAGAAATTAGTCTGACATTTCGGGCTCAGGGTGGCGCACCGTGCTAGGCCTTAAATTCCTAAGGGTCATTTCTGGCACACTGCAGGTGTCCCACACCAGCCCCTTATGGGCATCTGGGGCACGCCGCCCCCGGCAGTATCCAGAACATTATGGCGAATTTTTCTTCCCAATTTTTGTCCTAAATCACCTAGAATCGATTAATTATTTCCAAATTCCCTTAGATTCATTAACCCAACACAATTAAACTAAAAATCTACTCAAAAACTATACTCAATCGTAAGATCGCCTCAAGAACTCAATAAAACCTCATATTCAAGAATGAAGCAATAAAACCTCAAAAACTTAACACGATTCTCAATATACTCAATCTCATGAAGGAATTCAATAAGGAAACCCATGATTGGTGAGAGGGTGAACAAAAATATCACTATGAAAACTTACATACCTCGAAAGAACTAAGTTCTTGGTGATTTTCCTGAAATCTTGAAGAACTTCTTGAATGTTCTCCTCTTCTCCTCTTGAACTCCTCTCAAAAACCCTAAGTGTGTATAGGACTGACTAAAACTTATTCCAATCAGTTTAGACCCCTAAATTATTAACAAACTCATTCCAATCAGTTTAGACCCTTAAAATATTAACAAAATGAGCTAGGATAGTGGGGATAAGGAAAAGACCAAAATACCCCTCCTTAAAATTGATGGATTGCTTAACTCGACAGGCTGCACTCAAATGGACATATCTCCCTCATCCAAACATGGAATTTGGCAAACTCGAGGGCATTAGAAAGAGGACTCAAAAATCTTTCATTTGATACCTTATGGGTTGTCTAACTCATTTTGTACTGAAATTTATGGTCGTTTGAATTTGACTTAAAACTCACAATCGAAGTGTAACTTGTACAAACCTCAATTTAACTCTTTCCAATATATTTCTTTATAAAATTAGCTCTTTCTAAGACCAAGGTATTACACAATAAATTGTAAAATTTTAGCACACCATGATTTTGGCCTAGATTTAATTTTGGGTCAGCTGACGTCAGCCCGTCGTAGTGGGAGGCTACCCATTACAACGACCCCACTATAGCAGTCTATGGGTGTTATGACTGGCTGACAAAAATTATGCAACCTAATTGTAACACCCTAAAAATCTCTAAGATAAGATATGAACAATTATTCATATACGTATAGTGTAACACCCCTAAATGCTTACAAGAGTCTCATGGTGATTTACCGTTGCTTAAATACTTCAATATGGTTTATTCACATTTTGGGAACTTTAAAGTTGTGAAAAATTTCTAACTTGCTTAATATAAAGTGTATCGTAATGGATGGATTTGTGTTGGGGTATATACATAATATTCTATCCTAATTATAGGTAATTAAATGGGGTTGAGGCATATACATATAAATATGTAAATATGCATTTTTGGGCAGCACAAAAGGAAAAAAAAAATATAAAGTATGGTTGGCAGCACCTTGGCCAGCCAAGTGTCCCAAGTGATAAGCATCACTTGTTGACTATATAGTCCACTTCTCTTTGAATAATTTCGTGGGAATGGAAGATTAAAACCCTTAGAAACTAACTTATCATCTGTTCTTCAAAAATCACAAGAAAAAAAACCTTGGTCTTTTGGCTGGAATCAAGGAGACAAACTACCTTGTTGGTAAGTGCTGAAATCTGTTTCTGAGCTGGGTAGTGTTTGGTAAATTGTGTATATCTTGTGATCTGAAACTCCGTTTTGGGTGAATAAATATGTTTTGGAAATTTGATTCATGTATCTACAACTCTTATGTTTAAGTGAATGTCTGATTTAGTGGTTATGGATGTGAAAACTGGGACGCAACACAGGACAAGTTCTGTCCAGATTTCTCTGTTGTTGTAGCTGAGTAGGTTGTGTTACGTTTAGAATATCTCCTTCTATATAACTCCGTTTTGGGTGAATAAATATGTTTTGGAAAGATGATTCATGTATCTACAACTCTTATATTTAAGTGAAAGTTTGATTTAGCTGTTATGGATGTGAAAACTGGGACGCAACACAGGACAAGTTCTGTCCAGATTTCTCTGTTGTTGTAGCTGAGTAGGTTGTGTTACGTTTAGACTATCTCATTCTTTATAACTCCGTTTTGGGTGAATAAATATGTTTTGGAAAGATGATTCATTTATCTACAACTCTTATATTTATGTTAAAGTCTAATCTAGCTGTTATGCATGGGAAATATGGGACGCAACACAAGACAAGTGTTGTCGGATTTCGGGTTTAGAATTCCGGCAGGAACCACTGTTAGTGTATTGATGATATCTTTTTGTACAAAATGTATTTTTCAGTGATTCTTGATGCGTTGCAATATTAAGAGATGTATCTACAACTTTAATGAAGGTTACAAAATCTATTTTTGCTGATTTACTGTTCAAATTTCAGTTGCAACATGGGGTACTAAACTGGCCAGAATCACTGTTTTGAAAACAGAATTGTGTCTGTGTGGGCTAAGCTTACTTATGATGATAATCCTGTTTTATTTTGATATTATTGAGATATTAGGAATTAAATAAGTTGTTTAATTGCATTTTTAAGGTTGTATAGACTTGTGAACAAGTTGAGGAACTTGATACGTTGGTTGGTCTCCGGTTTGAGCTTGCGAAGTTTATTGGATTATTGCTATGCTAAAGTATTGAGGTTTGTGTATAAACTTGTACTTGAACTCTTGTGATGGCTAGTATATATGAAATTTGATCTTGATACCTCAGCTACCTCTTGTCACTTTGCATTGTCGTGTTGGTATGATGCTTGTGTAACTCGCCCACTTGTACGGATTGTTTGATCACTTGGCACTCTTGTTGGGAGTATGTCCTTCTTGTGGCTGCGGCTTTGTCACTATTGGCAGGCCTCTTGATTCAGATCATTTGCCATCTTGACTCTGGATTTGTAGTTCGTCTTAGGAATGGAAGTTATCCATTTTAAGTACGAACTAGAAAGCCATTTTTAATATGGTTCTTAGTCTTCTTGATACAGGGCTTCGGTCCTTCTTGATACAGGGCTTCGGTCCTTTTTGATACAGGGCTTCGGTCCTTCAGGGCAATGACCCTTCTTGATGCATGCTTGTACCGGGTGTGACGACATGAAGTATATATATTGGGAGAGCCTTGCTATTGAAATTCTTGGAAAACGGTGCTATGAGCTTCTTGACATTTGTATCTTTGAATATAGAACTTGATACTTGTTATCTATTGTTACTTGATTTATTTATTATGTTTCAAGTGTGATGCTCATTGACATGGAAAATGTGGCTTGATGAATATTGAGGATTTCGACCCTATAGTTTTTACACCACTAAGCTTTATGCTTAGCGATAGTTGTTTCTATCGTAGGGGCTGATCGAGAGGAGTGATGAAGATGGCCATGGACGATGGAAATTTTGAGAACCTTAAAGAATATCACATTTGCATATAGACATATATATTTGTATAAATGTTGGTACTTATAACCGATCTATGTGATGTATATTTGCATTCGATGTTGAAGCCTAACCATATCATGTCCATGGGTTGTAATATAAGCATGGCTATATGTTTGGTTTATTTGGGGTGTGTACACCCAAGCTTGTAATATGTTACATGTGCTACTTGTTGTAATGATCGTATAAAGCATGAACCCAGCTAGTTTGGGTACTCGGAAGTGGATAATATTTATTACCATTACTTACTTGCATGAGGAAAAAAAATGATATATATATATATCTTGTAATTTATGTGCATACGGTAAATGGAAAGGGGTCGCTACATATAGGGTCAAACCAAGTGATTCTTAATTATCACTAGGTCTTATGGTCAATTATTTAGAGTGGAAAGAAATTTGGAGATAAATTAAAGTCACATGATTCCTCGAACACAAAGTTGAATTAAAAGTTTCCTTATCAGTTGAGTTTTCGTATAATATTTTACTTTGATCAACTTCAAACGATCATATATTTGAGAATATGAAGATTTAGCAAGCCCATAACCTATCAAGTTAAAGTTCTATGGGTCTTCTTTCCAACACCACCAGGTTTGTATCATTCTTAAAAAGGTAATTTTTTGTCCTTATACCCCTAGAAAACCCAAAAACGCATTTCTTAACTCCTACAAAGTTCTAAACAATTATATTTCCATCTTTGATTACTCCTTCTCCTCTCTCAAACCCTAAGATAAGATTCGAAGGAAAATCAAATCATAAGACTTCCAAGTAGGATTCTTTCAAATATTTTCAAGATTATTCTTCAAGGTAAATCCTTCTCCAAAGATTTCTATCTTTCCAATTCAAATTCCTTCTTATGATCATGAATCATTAATAGAATTTTTAACCCCCTGGTCATAAGATTTTCAAGAAATTAATTCAAGAATCTCAAGAAAGGATTTCCTGATAGCTCTTTTTCAAATTAGAGTTCTTCTTCAAGATTCATGGAGAGTTTAAGGTATGTAAGATTATCAAACTGAGGAACTTTGTTCTTCTTCACGCCCTATTACTACAATATATATTTTTAAGATCAAAGCTAAGGGTTTTACCCAAAATTTTATGATATCGAATTCTCTTTTATCTCTTATCATTGATTCTTGATTTTATCATCAAAATTATAGCTCTTGATGTCATTAATGATTATTCATTTATAGCTCATGCTTACTAAACTACATGAAACCCTTTCTAATTAAAATTTTACAAATAAAGTATGTTCAAGATTTTAAATAAGTCTTTCAAAAAGATTTTCAAGAAAGTATATTTTACTTGATTCAAGAAAGCAATATTATCTTTAATTTCAATAAGGTATTATTATCCTTAATTTTAAATGCATTATTTAAGAAGTATCTCAATAAAGTATATTTTACTTCAAGTTATGTTTTTTTCCAAATTTTAGAGTTCATGATTTTGTTATGGGTTCAATTGATTTAAGACTTATGCATCATGATTGATCTTATTATGCATGATTTCATCACAATTATATATTTTCAATAAATTTTACATGAACTCATGCTATATGAGTATTTTGTCTATGAAAACAAACTTTTATTATATGCATGCATCATAAATTGAAAATATTATGATTCAGGGACAATTTAAAATAAAGTGTCAACAAAACTTTTATAAAATTAGATCACCTCCCGATGAAGTATTCTATTTATGAAATATTATCATGATTTGGATTCTTTCAATTAAGTATTTCTTATGAATTGATATGCTATGAAATCACGATATTTTACAGGAGCTATTCTTATGATTTATAAGTCTTTATGATTGAATTGGTATTACTAGATTATTACCATTTCAAAGACTAAGATTATGAATATGATATGATTTACATATTTTTGTTGGGAGTTTACTTAGCACCGAGTGGGATTTTGGGATGAAGGTTTTGTTTATCCTTTGTTGATCTTCAGTAGCAATCCCTAAGTTTCAAAACTATGTGTCACCATATGATTTTGTCTCAAATAGGCATTAGCTAGTGGATCAACCTTAGTTCAGACTCATGGTCCTTACCTTGAAAGTAGGACACTCTCTTTTCAGTGTTGGAGTAAGACACCAAACTACATGTTATAACTCACATAGTTTATGTTGGTGAATGGTATCTTCGACAACTCAATCTTTCAGATTATTGGTTTTAGCTTGCATTCAGTTATTTTAGTTTCACTATCTATTATTTACATGTTTTAAAACTTGGTCATTGAATTAGTTCATGTATTTCAGTTTCTTATTCAATGAACATCTCGTATTCATCATGTCCTACTTTACAAATTATCATGCATATATTTTATACTCATACATTTAAAGTACTAATTGACACAACTCTTGTGTCTACATTTTTCATGTGATGTAGATTGAGATTCTTACTATCAGGATCATAGTCAGTTGGATCGCAACTTCCGGTCAGAAGGTGATAAGTCCTCTTACTTCGAGCACTCAAATTATTTTGTAATTGTAGTATGTTATTTCTATTTACATAAATTAATTGGGAAGATTTGGGGTCATGTCCCACTAACTATAATTAGTATAAATAGAGGCCTCATAGACTGCCAGTTAGAGTTGTTGTATTCACTCTATTCTCTTTCAGATTCCTTTTACATTAAAATTGTTGTATACAAAATTTTGTTCAAAAATATATTAACCAGTATTCCATAATTATGCTTCCACATAGACATAATTATTCTTTTACATGTTCATATTTAGTTGCTCATTACTATGTCAGTATCAAGGGTTAGCTTGGAGTCACTTGTGACTCTAAGCACTGTGTTACAACTAGGGGGTAGTCAAGGGTCATGACACTAATTAATGCATCACTTTTTTTTTCCTCCTGTTTTTTAAAAGAAAAAATATACGAGGGTTTCTCCAAAAACTATCTAAAGGCACCCGGGTCAAGGGAAAAATGAAGGCGAAGAATTACCGTGCAAGGAAGGTGAAAACCATAGGATTTCCAATGCTCTTTCATTATAGAATTCTCCCGTAGAGTAAAATTTCATGGGTAGGGTGCATTAGTATTTGGTTTGAACCATGGTAGGATTGATTTCCTTAATATAAGTAGTTAAGATCCATTTTTACCATATTATCTCTTGTATATATTTGGAGATTGCATGCATATGCATTTGGGCATGGAGTTTGAATGATTATAGGTTTTTAAAGGGCTGTTAAAATGGGAGATGTGAGAATGACTAAAGGGACATTATCTAGTTCGTATTTGTCGTTGAGTTTCCTTGTTAGGATGGTTGCATTGTCCTGTAGATATAGGTATGCATATCTGATACTTGATGTATCGCTTGACTATGCATAATGGGAGAAACCATAAGAAGGCATAAGTAATGACAACATATTCATATATAATATCATGCAATGAACTTTTTATGTGACTTGTGGCTTTAACGTTATTCTTCATAATATTTGTGATTGTGCATGATTGTATGTGTTTAATGGTTGGCTTAAGTACCACGCTTGGTAAAAAATATCCCCATGATTGGCTCAGATACCACACGTAGTACGTGGATATCCATATATGGTTGGCTTAGATACCACACTAGTATTCTAATTACGGATGGCTCAAATATCATATCGATACACTAAAATTTTGATTTTAGGTTCCATGAGAGGATCAAGTATGTGTTTATGGTTCCATGAGTGGACCTAATTTAATTCTTCATAATATAATTGTTGCATGTTTGATCCTTTAGTTGTCTGGATTACTTGAAAGGTGAGTTCATATCATATATAACTTGTATGTGGCCATGTGGAACATTTGATTTATGTTATTGTAAGTCATGGTAAGTATTGGGATTCCGGGCTAGGTGTTACTCGTAATGGTTGAAAAATGTTATTTCTTGTTGACAACTCAGTGCTTACGATTTTTTTGCATACTTTTTTCAACTATTGAGTTGAGTTTATGTGGATTCAGGTCTTAGTTGTTTCTAATTGTGCTTATTATTTATCATGATGGTTTTAGTTTATAAATGGTGTCTAGTTTAGTTTTGATATGGATGATTTTTTCAAAGGTGCATGTTTCATTTACTATTCCAAAAAGGGCCTGGGAGTGGGCAAGAAAAATTAAGAAAGAATAACCGGTTGGTTGATAAGGATAGTAATGGCCCTGTATTCATGGATACTAATGTGGTAGAAGGGTTTGACTATGATTTGATATTGTGATGGTCTTGTATTCAATGATATTAATGTGGTAGAAGGGTTAAGTTATGATTTGGCATTATGGTGGCATACAAGGAGGTAAAGTATTTAGATAAATACTTGGGGTGGTATAACTTTCTTATTGCAGGTTTTCTTCTAATTATCTATATTATAATATGTGGTAGTTTTGGGTCGACAAATGATATGTACTAGTACGTGTTGTTTGTACTGGTACTACTCTTGCTATGTCATTTGGCATAGTCTTGTTGTAGGGTTCGTGACGTTTTATAGATGAAGATGATGATGATCTCTGACAGCTTCCATTTTTCCTTCCTTATGGTGGGAGTTGGGTCTGATTGTATTATATAAACTATACTTCTTTAGTTGCTCTCATACCTATTTAGACTAGTTCCTTAGGGAGGATTTTTTGGTTATTTGTAAAAGGTTTCCATTAAAAAGTTGAATGGTTTCATAAATCTTTAAGGTATTAAATTTCTTTTGCAATATTTTATTAATTTCTATATGTTTTAATTAAATTGGATGGTAAGGGTGCTCTTGTTTTAAGTGTTAGAGTAGATGCACGTACAACCTTATGGGTTGGGCCATGACATATCCATATTGGGTATACCATAGGGAAGGATATGTGAGGACATCATGTTGATAATCTCGTGCGATGGACTTGTTCACTTTACTTATGGTTTCAAGTGTTACTGTTCATTATGAATGTGATTGAGTGTGATTGTCTTTGATTTCTAGTTGGCTCGGGTACCACGCTGGTACAGGAATACTAATGGTTAGCTCGGATACCACATCTAGTATAATTACTAATGGTTGGATCAGGTACTATGCATGGTATAATTACTAACTTTGGTTGGCTTGGATACCATGCCGGTATACAAACAGTTTGTGTTTGGGTTCCTTGAGAGAACCGCGTATGAGCAATTGTGGTTCCATGAGTAAACCAAGTACAGAGAACCATGTATGTGCATTTTTGGTTCCATGAGTGAACCAAATTGACCTTTTATAATGTTCTGCATGTATGTTGAATTCTTGAGTGGTCTAAGTTACTTGAAAGTTGATTTTATCTTAGGTATGGCTTGTATGCGATCATATGGGACATGTTTCATGCGAAGATTAAGTCAAGATAAGGACTAGAAGTCCGGGCTATGTTATGCTAGTGCTTTTAATGGTATGTCTCTTCGTCATTGAAATTGTGGTTGCTAAGTTGAAGAAGGGTATGGTGCATGGTTTAATTGTGGGGTTTGGTTAGGTGGTCTACTGTTTTTAGAACTTATATGATAATGGAGATATGATTCAAGATGGATAAGTTGGTCTAGGATGCGAGTTTCAAGTACTATTCCAAAAAGGCTAGGGAGTTGGCATGGGAACTTAAGAGAGAGTAGTAGGTTAGTCTATAGGGATAGGGGTGGACTTGTATTCATGAATCTCTATGTGGTAGAAGGGTTAGGCTATGATTTGATATTATGGTGGAATAACACGGAGTCATGGGATCAAGGTGCAGTAGTTTATGGGCATTATACTTGGGAGGGTAAAAACATATGGATAGACGCTTGGGGGGGGGGGGGGGGTTCGTAACCTTCATATATCATTTCTTTTTAAATCATCTATATTACTTTATGTGGTAGGTTCAAGTTGACTAATAATGTCTACTAGTATATGTTGTTTGAAATAACATTTCAAAGACACTTCATCCAATTTTAAGTGTATCCTTAATCAGTATAAAATCCAATTAAATGAGTTGGAGTCGAATCCCACAGGGAGCGATACGTGTTTCAAGTATGAACATGGTCAAATCAGTCATAGGAATAAAAGTTATCGAATAAAGGCATCATTTAAATTAAGGGGTGACACGAATGTCAAATGAGGGGTTTTGGTTTTGATTATCAACTACAAACGGTAGTCACAACAATACGAAATAACAATAATGAGATGGGTTCTTGGGATGTAATCAACTATAGGCTAATATAGACATATGGTAATTGCAACTATTAGAAAATAGCTAGATATTAGTGAGTAGGCTAGGCTATAGTGGAGGTAAATTTTCTCTCGAACAATTTACCCCGAATCAAGTGATTTCTCTCAAACATCAACAAGCATGCAAAATAAGACCTGCCCACACCTTAATCCATTCACTCTCTCGAGCTGAATGTGTCGGATTAGGTTAAGGATTTACTATCTCGAGCTGAACCCAGGTCAACCCAATACCCACAAACCATCAATCAATAATTTTAGTTTTAAAACCTCTCTCTCGATCAAGCCAAGAACACAAACATAGAACTGCATTTGCAACTACAATTCTTAAATTAAACCACAATTAATGATTGAACTCACTTTTAAATAGCATTTAAACTAACAATTAGCAATACCCATAAGCTAAATCAGCCCATAATCACATAACCACACCCCAATAATTGGGTTTTAGCTAGACATAATAAAAAAGTAAACACCATTACCAAATTGATTATCCATAAACTAGGTAAAGGTGATTTCGTCTTTACAATGCTCTAATTTAAAGATTCTCAAAGTCTCACTTCCAATTTCTCAAAAGTGAATTTCTTCAATCCCTAAAAGCTAAAGAAAACTAGAGAAAATTGTCTGCAGGTGCTCAAAATTTCACAATAATGTCTTACGATATATAAAAGATACTAAACTAAAATGTTCAAAAATGTATTTATAGTCACCAAAAATAAGCTATGAAAGCTCATTCGGCGAAGTAAGTCGAGCTTGCTGAACCACTCGGCGAGCCGCCCTTTGGTCTCTTCCATCACCCTTCTGCCTTGGCATTCAGCATCATCAAGGTCTGTAACTTTGGGCGATCTATCACTGCATCGCAAAACTACTCGACAATCCACCAACTACTCCTTTCTCTCACCGACTTGGTTTCTTCCCTCAAGGCTTGGCACACTGGAACTTTAGGTGGTTTGTGTGCACTCGGCGACACGCTGAGTGCTCTTGGCGATCATCAGGCTCGCCCATCTTCATTTCTTCTGCCTGTTTTGTTCCTTTTTTATTGTTAGTGTCTTTGCTTTTTTCCTCAATCCATACACCTGAAAATCAAGGATTTTACATCAATTATTGACACAAATTAAGCATTTGAGGACACTAAATCTATATAAATAAATACCTAAATGAGTCTAAATCTCGGACTCATCAAAACCCCCAACTTAAACTTTTGTTTGTCCTCAAGTAAAACTCAAGTTCAGCAGTTCAAAAAGGATGTCTCAAACAGTGCTACAAAAGACTCAATCATGAATGCACACAACAAGACTCAACTTACTTATGCAAGGATCAATTGTACACTCAAAGATTCAAGTTATGATTCACTATTATCAAAAGATTCTCAAGTTCATAATACTTGCTTCAAATGAAAGTTCAAGCTCAACAAAGGTACTCAAATGCCCTCACAACAAAGATAATTCCATACTCACACACAATTCTTCAACAATTTGTAGTTTCGAAATCACCTACAACTCTCATACTTACAAAGATGAACAAATGCATCACTTCACCCATAGGTTTGCCCTTATTTTCCACTCAACATTCGTTTCAGTTCACTCAAGATCAAAAAGGTCTTTCCAAGGCTTGTAACGAGGCTGAGTGTAAAGGTATGGTCATTTAGGCTCAGTGGCTGCTATCTTCATGAAATGTGGTATGAACATTACTTTCCTTCCTTTTCTTCAGCAATTTCACTTATGCTCAAAATTCACCCCATTATTCACTTCCAATGGAATACCAGACACCCCATTTCTTTTGCAACTTTCACAACTTTTTCATTCTTTTTCTTTTGCTTTTTTATTTTCTTTCTCTTTTTTTTATATGGAGGGGTTCCATCTTTTTCAAGTCCATGGATCAAGGGGGACTTCTTCACACTTCTTGATTTACCTCCTCTGTTCACCACACCCCTAACTTAGGCCTTGGCTATTCAAAAAAACCACACTTCATGAGGATTATGGGTGAATTAATAAAGAGGGGTCTCGATTGCTTAAGTTTCTTCCAAGAAAAGGATAAGGCTCAAAGGGGGTTCAAGCAAAGTTCACACATCTCACAAGGTTGGCCACAAAAGAGGTATATTGTCAAATTGTCTCACTCTTCAAAATTCTTTCCTAAGATCTTTTCAAGAGCTTCCATCACTTAGTAAACTGGACCAACGGGAAAAATTCTAGGTGTCATCACATAAGGCTCACGGTAAGCTCATCACAGAAGGCATTGGCACCAATATCAAACGAGACTCCACACTTTCGCTAGTGTACAATGTTCATCACAAGAGACTCATTCGATAATCGGCTAGTCACAACGAGATGCAAAAAGTCCACATATTGTCAATGCAACTTTATTTGGCCTCATCATAGCCGTACATTCATTTTTGTTCGATTAAGAGCACTATTCAAGTCATCGATATTGATCATAACCAATACTCAAATTTTAACAAGAACAACCACATTCAAACACAACAAGAGGTGGTACAAAAAAAAATTAGATAGGTCAAAACCATTTCTATTCCAAACAAGGATCCATAAGCTCAAACATCCACAAAACAATATCAACACACAATTCAAAACACAAAAACTCAATATATACAAAATATAGTCACAAGAGGTAGGTATAGAAATACCTCACCCTACTACAAACAAAAAGGCAGTTGTCCTCAAATGCAACAAAATAATAAAAAATTAACAAAAATGATAGAGTAGGAGGTAAAGAAAGATCATGTCTACACAGTCGCTTTGTCTGTTGAGGCATAATGCCCTATGCAACATTCTAATCCTGAGCATCCATGCCACAGTGTAACAACACTGGCTCCACTAGAGCCTGCCAAGGACGTCTCTGTCAGCGATGTCTGGATGACCGACTGTACAATCATCTCCTCTAAATCTAGCAGGTCTCTATAGATGGTCGCCTCCTGAGCATCCAGCTGCTCTTCATCCATCTCCGCCTCTAACTCATCAGCTACCACATCATCCATAGGCACATCTCCGGATGTGGCCGGAGACATCTCAGAACTGGCCGGAGCATCCCGATCCTCAGCTGACTCAAAGAGGGAAGTTAAGTTTGTGGACTTCAAATAGTCCACATCCTTTCTCAAATCTCCAACCTCAACTTTCAAAGTCGGCACCTCTGAAGTAAACCCCTGTCCTCACCCACAGATCTCAACTCTCATAGTGAGATCATCAATCAATGTCCGAAGAGGTTTCAACACAGCTAGGAGGGCTTGCTCAATCATCCAAGGCACCTCGGCCTCTAGCTGGGTAACCCGCACATCGGCCGAATAGGCTAAGTGCCCCTTTTTCAGGATCATGGCCAGAGTAATCCTGGTGGGCTAGGAAGCATAGCTTGAGTAATCCTGGTAGACTGGGAAATAGTAGAAGAACTAGGAACCAGAGAGGAAGTGGAAGCGGATGTACCTGAAAGACCGAAGGCCGGAGTAGGCAAAGATGCCTCTACAGGTAAAGAATCAACATCAACCTATGGGGATGCATCCATTGGAGCCTCTCTCCTCCTATCAGCCTCATCCCTAGTGTACTCGACCTCTATGCACTGAATATCTGTGGAAGATGTGGGGGTGACCTCTATGTACCTCTTATTGTCACGAGGAACTCCAGCACATAGGCAGAGCTCTATAATCATGACCGGGAAAGAAAGGGATGTCTGGTGTTGCGTCGCCCTCATGGCCATCTCCTACTCAATAATGAGTCCTAAGTCGATGCTTCTCCGGGTTATGATTGATCCAAGACAGGTTGTCTTTGGATGGCGGAGGATGGCCTTATTCTTTGAGGGCCTAATGGAGCTGCTTATGAATCCAAACCAGTACAACACAGCTACATTCAAGTCCTTCTTCTCAATCGGAGCGCCCACCTTAATCCACCTCGGGGTGGTGTCAGAAATGAGGGGATCATGCCATCCATTTAGATCATCCAGAGGTTTCTCAGTGGTAGCCAAGCTCGGGTAGGCAAAACCTGACCCTCTGTCTAGTAAAGCATTGATATAATCGTTGTTACATCTTACTTCTTTCCCCCAGACCATGACGGATTTCACCGGTCTGAAGGCACTGGCCTTCTTCTTCCCATTTGGTACTAGTTCACCGTATGCTGTGTAAAATTCTCAGACCCATGTAGGATTATATGGTCCTCGGGGCCTGGTGAACTGCTCAAACATGTGGAAGTGGAGAGTGTCCCACACATTAGGATACCTGTCCACTAATCCGTCTGTAGACAACAACTTCTATTCAAGGATTGTCCACAATCCCTCCGCTTTAGCCTGTTGAGTAGCCAGGGAGGAGGACCCTAAACTGGTGGTGCTGGAACCACCATCTATGCCATGGCTGGCACTGTATCAGCAACAGAGGATCTGGGATCCTAGACAGATCTTAGCGAACTCGAGCACGTATCTCAGCCCACCTGGTCTAAAGTTGCTAGTCATCCTAAGGCTCAGAGAATGAGGGTTAAGATTGAGTAGACTCCCCATCACTCCGGAGTTGTGTTCTGGAATTTCTACCACGGGCGGTTTTCCCTTTTCTTTGCCTATTTTTAGAGGTGCTTTTTTTCCCTTTTGAGACAGAGCAGCTGCTCCCGCATTGATCACGATGACCCGTGCCCTTTTATGGGGTGGCATACCACTATCGCTCAAATTTGTCCTAGCCATGTTTGCAATTTACACCAAAAATCATTAGAAACAGTTCAAGAAAAGTGCAGAATACAGGTTGCAGAAAGCCTCACTAAACCGAGCGGTGAGTCTCCGAGTCACTAAGGCGAGCCAGATCGGGCTCGCTGAAAGGGCTGGCTTGAAAAACTCCTAGAAAAATAGCATGTCGGTGATGGGAAGGGCTATTCGGCGAATCGCCAACACCACTCAGCGAGCTCAGACTAGCCCACCGAAAGTTACAATATGTTATAGGGGTTAGGGGGCAGAAAGGGAGATCAAGAGAGACCTTCGGCGAGTCACCGAGTGCACTCGGCGATCTCAGGATTCTCGCCGAAAGTTACAGACTCAAACTTAACTAAATCAATAAATTAAAGGCGATCTAAGGGGACTTTAGCAAACTGCCGAGTGGTTTAATGAGCTTGACCCAACTCGCCAAATTGCCCAACATGTCAATTTTCTACCCCGACTCCCAAATTCAAGCCTGCAGCCCTAAAAATAAAATCAAACAAAAAATATACTCAATTAAGCCCAGACCCATATTACCCATGCCACCGGGGTACTCAGACTTCCCTCGATTTGGCCAACATTGTCCATTTGATGACTTTTGCCCTTAAGAATGACGTCAAACGCTCCATCATTAGGCAAAGCATGTCATTTAGCATAATTTGGATTACTCAAACTACACCCGACTAGACCCAACAACAAAATACCGCAACCCAATAATTTATGATCAATTTTAAAGCACAAAATTTGGGAACTTAACGATATAAGCATAACAGGTAATTTAGCACCATTACGAGACTACGATAGACACAACTAGCACACAATTACAATTTTATAGGGGCCCAGCACACATCAACACAATTCATAATAATGCATTAGAATTTAACATCTAATCTAGAGTTTGAGGTTTAGAAAACCTACCTTTAATGCCGAAATACGAATTTGTAATGCTAGGCGGCAAAGAACTCCAACTCCAAACACAAGATCAATGAGCAAAAATCAATAAAATGCAAAAATATCAAAAGACTAAAGTGCGAGTGTGATTGTATAAGGCTAAAAGTGAGGGAATATAAAAGATTTTGAAATTTTAAACCTTTGGCCTTTAAAAACCATTCAGCTCGTGGCTATTTCGACAATATTAGTCATCCTCGCTAAACCACTCGGCGACATGCCAAGTGGGTATTACCTCGCCGAGGTTTACAGGACCTCCAATTAATTTGGGGGTCCAAACGGTGTACAAAGTCGGGATTGCCGACGTGCTCGGCGAGTCATCGACTCATCCATGGGCCCAACGAGTTTTACAAACTCCATCCTTATAATTTTATGAGTCCAAAGGCGATCCAAGTCGAGCTTGCCGACCTCTTCGATGAGTCACCGAATGGACTATTGGCTCGTCAACCTGCAATTTCAAACACATTCTACACTTCAACCTATACAATCAACACTCGTTATTTCAAAAACAAACTTAAAGCAATAAAAACTTGGGTTTCCTCCCAAGAAGTGCCTTAGTTAACATCATGGCACGATGCAAGTACCCACTCAAACTTCATTCTTAGGGTTTTTCATAGTATCACTAGGCAACCTCCCTTCTTGTCTTGGGCTTAAATGAGAAGAAATTTGACCCATTTGGGTCTCCAACTGCTTGATAGAGATGGAATGAAAGGTCACCGTCTGGTTGAGAGTCGATACATCTTCTTTCATTTCATTGAAAAATTTATCGGACCCTTCAACCTTGTTAAGAATACGTGAGAGCATACCCTCAGTCTGGCCACCCTCAAAATCTTTGGGTTTTTGACGTTCATGGGGAGGAACATACATATCCTTCTCCCCTTCTCTTTCTTTCCAGGTGGAGTTACGATTGTTCCACTCTCTATCATGGTCTTTCCAACCATCATCTTTGTTCCAACCTTGGTTACCACCCGACCTTGGGTAGTTTGAATGATAACCTCCTCCTTGGTAGGCTAGGAAGTTCACTTTCTCATTGTACACCGCTTCAAACTTGGCCTAATCGGGGTTTACACAACCAACAACCATAACATTGACACTCCTAACACTAGCACCCATGACATTTTTGGCTAAAATGTCAAGTTGGATCATCATCTTTGCTGTGTTTTGGTCCATCTCTTAATCTTTCTCAAGCTGCTCCTTCGTCAATATAAAAGTGAAAGGGGAGACCTGATCTTCACGGGTGTACCATGCTCGGTTTATCTTGGTCATGCCATCAAGGAGTTGGGTCACTATCACATAAGGTTGTTACATTAAACCACCCGGAGAAAGTTGATCAGCCACTCCCTTGTTCACTGAATCAAGGTTTCTATAAAAGTACTGCAGCAAGATATTATTGGGAAATGCATAAGTTGGTCATTGCAGCACCAACTTCTTAAATTTTAGAGAAGTCTCATGGATTGGCTCACCCTCAAAACGCTTGAAATTTTGGATATTGTCCATAAGTGTCATCATCTTCAAATGACGAAAAAATCGCACATAGAATGTGGTGACAAGCTCTTCGCACGAAGTGATAGAATCTCTTGGCAACTTAGTCAACCACTTACATGTTTCTCCCATTAGAGAAAATGGGAACAACCTCAGCCGGACCGATTCTTGAGATATGTTATTAAAGGAGAACGGTCCATAAACATTGACAAAGTTCCTTATATGCTCATGGGGATCCTTATGAGCCAACCCACCAAACAACCCTTTCAATTGTAAGAGATGCAACATGGTGCATGTAATGTGGAACACATCGATCGCTTAAGCTGGAGGCAAGCGAATGACACCAACTCCACCCACTAGATTTAGGTCATTGACGTTCAGTTCATTGACATCATTGAGATTTTGGATGTCATCTTAGTGGCCCAGTTGGCTACTATTGCTTTCGTTGACACTCATTTCCTCTATTTTAACAGCAACACAAAAACCAAAACTAAAAATAAGTAGATTTAACTATGACTACCAAGAACACAATTCAACTTCATCAAAAAAATTTCAAACAACACCACTCCCTGACAGCGGCGCCATTTTAATTAATAACGTTTTAAAGACACTTCATCCAATTCTAAGCATCAAAGACATTTAATCAGTATAAAACCTAACTAAATATGTTGGAGTCGAATCACACAGGGAGCGGTACATGTTTCAGATTCAATTAAAACATATGAACATGGTAAAATCAGTCATAGGAATAAAAATTATCGAATAAAGACATCATTCAAATTAAGGGGTGATACGAATGTCAAATAGGGGCTTTTGATTTTGATTATCAACTATAAACGGCAGTCACAACAACACGAAATAAGAATAATGAGACGGGATCTTGGGATGTGATCTATTATAGTCTAATATAGACATATGGGTAATTGAAACTATTAGAAAATACCTAGATATTAGTGAGTAGGCTAGGCTATAGTTGAGGTAAATTTTCTCTTGAATAATTTACCCCGAATCAAGTGATTTCTCTCGAACATCAACAAGCATGCAAAATAAGACCAACCCACACCGTAATCCATTCACTCTCTCGAGTTGAATGAGTGGGATTGGATTAGGATACCCTCTCTATTTCTGAACCCACGTCAACCCAATACCCACTAACCATCAATAAATAATTTTAGTTCTAGAACCTCTCTCTCTAGTAAGCCAAGAACACAAACATAGAACTATATTTGCAACTACAATTCTTAAATTAAACCATAATTAATAATTAAACTCACTTTTAAATAGCATTTAAACTAAAATTTAGCAATACCCATAAGCTAAATCAGCCCATAATCACATAATCACACCTGAAGAATTGGGGTTTTAGCTAGACATCATAAAAAGGTAAAAACAGTCACCAAATTGGTTACCATCAACTGGGTTAATGTGATTTTGTCCGTACGATTCTCCAATTTGAAGATTCTCAAAGAACCACTTTCAATTTCTCAAAAGTGAATTTTTTCAATCCCTCAAAGCTAAGGAAAACTAGAGAAAACTGTCTCTAGGTGCTCAAAACTTCACAATAATGTCTTAAGATATATAAAAGATACTAAACTAAAATGTTCAAAAATGTATTTCTAGTTGCCGAAAATAAGCTACGAAAGGTCATTCAGCGAAGTAAGTCGGGCTCGCCGAACCACTCGACGAGCCGCCTTTTGGTTTCTTTCATCGCCCTTCTGCCTTGGCATTCAGCATCCTCAAGGTCTGTAACTTTGGGTGATTTGTCACTGTATCACAGAACTACTCGGTGATCCACTGACTGCTCCTTTCTATTGCCGACTTGGTTTCTTCCCTCAGGGCTTGGCACACTGGAACTTTAGGCAGTCAGATGAGCCACTCGGCGATCCATCGAGTGCTCTTGGCGATCCTTAGGCTCGCCCATCTTTATTTCTTCAACTTGAAAATCAAGGGTTTTACATCAATTATTGACACAAATTAAGCATTTGAGAACACTAAATCTATATAAGAAATGCCCTAAATGAGTCCAAATCTCTGACTCATTAGCTATGCAACTTGACATAGTCTGGTTGCAGGATCAGTTCTGTTTCATAGGTGAAGATGATTGTGATCTCCAACAACTTCCATTTTCCTTTCTTTATGGTGGGAGTCGTATCTTATTTTCATGTATACATTATACTATTTTAGTAGCTCTTGTACCTGTTAACATAGTTCTTTGGGGAGGATTTTTGGTTATTTATGAAATGTTTTCATTAAAGTTGATGTTTTCATAAATCCTTAAGGTATTAAAGGAGTTTCACAGTACCTGTTAATTTCCACATTGCCCATTTATTTTAAAATTAGGTGGTATATAGAATAGGTGCTAGCATGGACCACTAGGTTGGATCATGATATCTATTCTTTGAACTTTGCTTATAAATTCTAAGACCTAGTAGTTGAGATGGTCACAAAAAAAAAATTCAATGTCATTTAAATTTGAAGACGGATCCATCACGAAAGGAATCTATTCTTTTCTTTCCAAACTGTTGAAAGGCAAAAGGGTACAAAACTAGTTGGGATGTCGAAGCCATTAATAAACGTCCACATTTAAATACTCTAAATCGATTAAAGCATGAAAGTAATATTTAACCATGAAGGCACCTGAAAATGTTAGACCACACACAATATGATCATGAATTAGGGAGAACTAAGGAAGATATACATTAGTTATTTGCATGCACACAAGAATAAAAAGCTCGAAGGATAGACAAAAGAAAATCTATAATGATCAATCTTCGTAGACATATTTCGACAATTATAGAGGCTTCAAATGAATTAGAGATTTGATTTATTTCAAAATCATGCCATAATTTTATATGTTTTCCTTTCGCTGGCTTTCTTTTAAGGCCTTTTTGACAAAAATGATAGAGATATAGGGTATTTTTGCATATGACAGAAGCTTTAAAATAATGTTTCAATATTGAGAAGGTAGAGGTCGAGAAATATGTGTAAAGTTTAAACATTCAAGAATACACTTTTTTTTATGTAGTAAAAAAGTTGGAAAGGAAATTAAAGCAACTGAAAGCCTCATAAGCTAATAAATTTAGTAATTAAGCAGAAATTGACATCTCAAAGATTTCAGCTTACATTAAATCATAAAAAAAAATAAGTCACCAAACAAAAAGGTAAAAATCATAAGTTTTCAATTAACATACGACAACAAACTAAATAAGAAAAAAATTCAAGTTAGAACTGACCATGTCAGATGTCTAAGATATAACCCGATGATTAGTATTCATAAAGACAATAAAAGATATGTTTATTATAAAAATCATTTAGAGAATTTTATGCCACCGTCATTTGCATGTCAAGCAACTAGATCCAGAATGAGGCCAGGGTATCCGCCAAAGCCAATCAACTAAAAATGAGATATAAGAAATTATGTGTACTAAAACAAGACATTATTCAAATCACTCTTTTTGCATAAAGGACAAGTGATATTGATCTTCAGCCACTTCCAGATGCAACGATAATGAAATTCATGACCACAGCTAAGTTTTCCAAGTTCTCTCCCGACTTCATAAGTATCCTATACACATCCAAACATGAAATAATATAATAGAATCAGGTTGTGAACAAGTTTAAAAGTGAAAAGGGTAGCTCCTAAGTTTGTGTTCCTTACCAAGCATATGCAACATAAATCAATGTCATCATTCATCTCTGTTAGTTGATTCATTAGAAGTGTAGAAAGTTTCATCTCTACAATGCATTCAGCTATAAAAAGTAACTAAAACACAAACCATCCATAATTTGAAAATACATTAGATTATTTAGTCAAATTGCATCACGTGTTCATGCATTATATTTTGATACATTACCTCAGAAGACATAGTCTCCAACAATAGATTAGTATTGCCAGGTTCATCATTTTCGTCATCCTATCATTTTGAACTCTCGGTAATAACAGACTCATTTCTCTTACCATCTTAACCACAAATTTTGAGAAAGGTATGTATGAAAAGAAGATTCTACATTTCAGTGTGCTACATAAAACAAATAGCATATCCAACATATCAAGATTACTTTTGACTACCTTATATTCTGAATGACATGTTTTATTGTTTTTGAGTTGCCAATTAAAACAAATAGTAGCTAAGAGAATGGATATGATCTGACATAGTAAGATAAAGCAACCTAAGCTACTCCTTCACATAATATGGATTGAAGCAATCATTTAGTAATAGGTAGAGATCATGGGAGAGTTCTTTGTCATGCTAGGTCACTAACATATCTTTTCTTATCTTTATTTAACCCCAAAAATATATTGGATAAAAATGATTTTTTTGTTAAAGCCCTTCTTATTAATTTCTGACTTTATGGAATCTCCCTAGTCAATTTACTATTTTTGATAATAAAAAAAAAGGTGTTTTCTGTAGTACTATTATTGTTTTAACCACCTAGAAACTTATAGAACACTGACGTGATTTGATTTGAAAAATAGATTATGACGTGATACATCATCATATTGAAAATAGAGTGGAAACATGAGTTGATTTGTAATGAGTACTAGATTGACGCTCTCTAAAATAAGACAGTCAACTCATATACTAAATATACAAAGTTCCCAATCCTCTTATCTTGTGTCAAAGTGTAGTGTAGTGTGCTGAGATTTTGTCATACCGAAAGAGTGGGAAATTATGAAAATAAGGAAGAACTATTGGAATTAATGATGCACGCCTTGATGTTTAGTCTTATAATATTGTCTCTTAGTTTTTCAAAAAGTCTTTTAGGATTCTATAATACATGTATCTAGTTATTTATGTAAGACCTTTAGTTTTACATTTTTATTAGTATAAATAAAGATGTAACTGATGATTTTATCTCAAGTGTCCTTAAGTAGCCTATATAAAACTTGAGCATTCTCTAAAGAAAGTACCTTCATATATTTCCTACAAATTTATACCAGAACAATTTTTCTTTCTTAATCTGCACTTAGTGAAGAAAAGAATATGGTAGCAAAAAAATGAAGGGGCTGATTTATCTGTTGTTCTTACTCTATTTTTTTATGGAAATGACTTTGAATACTAGAAGATAAGAATGAGAACACAATTGAAAGCTGAACGTTTGTGGACTATTGTTGCAAATGGCTATGAAGAGCCAGAAAACAATGGTGAACGTTCAATAGCAGAGATGAAAAATATTTGAGCCTAAGTATTGTCAACACGCAAAAGCCTTGAGAAAAATTCAAATGCGAGTCTCCAGAGCATATTTCGTAGAGATTTCTACATGTCACACTGCAAAGTAAGATTGGGAGTCTCTGGAAATTGAAGTGTATGGTGAAGAAAAGATATGCACTATAAATCTTCAAACTCTTAGAAGAGAGTTTCAAAATTTGAAGATGATAGAATTTGAAAAAAAATAGATGAATATTGCACAAGAGTCATCAATATTGTCAATGAAATGAGAAATCATGCTAATACTATTTTGAACTAACGAGTTGTAGAAAAGATTCTAATTAGTGTTACAGAAAAGTATGAATACATTGTTTCTATCACTGAGGAGACGAAAGATCTTTCTAAGCTTTCCACTAAAAAGATAGTTGGATCATTTCTTGCAAATGAGAAGCGAAGATTTTTTTCATGAAGATCAACCCAAGGAGATAGATTTCCAATCCAAAACCAATGAGAATTCTCAAAATTTCTCAAAAAATCAACAAAAGAAAGATTACAATCCAAAAAAGGAAGCGGGATCATTATGGTTCTTCTAAGAAGGTTGAAGAAAAAGATGAGAAAAGTTCTAGTCTTTTTTATAAAAATTGCAAAAAATATTAATCACAATGCAGAAAAATGTTGGAAGAAAGGCAAGCCCCAATGTAACTTTTGTAAACAGTTTGGCCACATTGAGAAGGATTACTAGAACAAGAAATGGAAGAAAGCAATTTTTTGTGAAGAATAGAAGGAAAAAATGGAAGAAAACCTCTTTTGCTTCTCAATCAGCAGCAAAAAGTAATGAATTATATATTGATAGCGGTTGTAGCAATCACATGACTAGAGATGAAAATGATTTCCTCTCAATTAATAGTACCATCGCTACTAAAGTGCGAATGAGGAATGGAGCCTTAGTTCATGCAAAAGGTAAAGGCATCATTTCGATCAACATAAAAGGGAGCGGTAAGCAAATTCATGATATTGTTTGTGTTCCTGACTTGGAAAAAAAATTGCTTAGTGTTGGTCGACTCATTGGAAAATGGTTATTCCCTTGTGTTTAGAGATAATTATTGCAAAATTTCTGATAAATTAAGCCAAATCAAGTTATTGTTGAAGTAGAGATGATAAAAAGAAATTTTTCTGTACAATTTCATTAAAATGCATTCAAAAATAATGTTGTAGATGATTCATGGCTTCGGCACAAAAGATTTTGTTACTTGAATTTTCATAGTCTGAAGCTTCTCAAGCAAAAATCCATGGTGTAAGGCCTTCCTAAGATACATACTGAGATTAAGGTAGAGAAGACTTATATCATATCTTTAGACGTGTCAAATAAATAAGAGGATGAGGAAGAGGATCAGGAAGAGGAAGAGAAAGATGTCCCTCAAGGGGGAGAAATCTCAGATTTAGATGATGAAGAACCAGCACGAAAAGAAACAAAATTATTGAGTGACATTTATCAAAGATGCAACTTTACCAGTGTTGAGCAAGAAAATTATGAGAGGGCAATAAAATATGATGTTTGGAAGAAATCCATGGCCGAAGAAATTCGAACGATTGAGAAAAATAATACTTAAAAGTGTGTGACTATACCCAAATAAAAAAGTTGTAAGTCTAAATTGAATTTAAAAAACCAAACTCAATCAAGTAGGAGATATTCCAAAGCACAAGAGAAAGGCAAAATTCAGTTGCATTATTGCTGATACGAGAACAACTTGATGACATCTTCACCAAAGCGCTTCCTAGAGAAAAGTTTTTCAATCTTCGAGAACGCATTGGAGTTGTCAAGCAAATGCATTAACGGGGAGTGATGAGATTAATTCATTCGTACCTTGATATTTTACTGTATATTAGTTTTTCAAGAAGTCACTTAGGATTCCATAAAACAATTATCTAGTAAATTGTGATACATGTATTTAGCAAATGGTGGTGTTGGAAAGATAATTCAAAGACCTTTCATTTGATATCTTGAAGCCCACCTAACTTATCATGTATGAAGAGTTATGGTCGTTTGAATTTTCCCAAAACTCATACTTAACATAACTTGCCAAATTTCAGATATTCATTCTTTCCAAAAATGGTTCTTTCTAATTCTAGCCCTTTCAAATAGCGAGGTGTTACAGATAATATGTTTGACCAACTTCAAAGATCAAGTTACTTCTCTATGATTGACCTTCGGTCGGGCTATCACCAATTAAGGGTGAAGGAAGTTGACATTCTGAAGATGGCTTTTCGAACTCGGTATGCTCATTATGACTTTTTCGTAATGTCATTTGGGTTGACTAATGCTCTAGCGGCGTTTATGGATTTGATGAATAGAGTGTTTAGACAATACCTTGAAATGTTCGTGATTGTGTTCATTGGTGATATATTGATCTATTCGAGAAGTGAGGATGAACATATTGATCATTGGAGGATTGTGTTGCAAATTCTCAAGGACCAACAACTCTTTGCAAAGTTTTGTAAATGTGATTTTTGGTTAAGGTCCGTAAATTTTCTTGGCCATATTATTTCAAGTAAGGGTATTGAGGTAGATCCTAAGAAGACGGATGCGTTCAAGAGTTTGCCTAGACCTCTATCCCCTTCAGATATTAGAAGTTTCTTGGGCTTAGCCAGTTATTATAGAAGGTTTGTTGAGGGTTTCTCTTCGATGGCCTCTCTTTTGACAGCTTTGACTCAAAAGAAGGCTAAGTTCATATTGTCTGAAGTGTGTGAGAAGATTTTCCAAGAATTGAAGGATAGACTTACTGGAAGGGACTGATGGTTTTGTTGTTTACTATGATGCCTCGACAATTGAGCTAGGATGTGTACTTATGCAAAATGGGAAATTTATTTTCTATGCCTCAAGGTAACTTAAGATTCATTAAAACAATTATCCTACCTATGACCTTGAACTAGTGGCGGTTGTTTTTTCCTTAAAGATTTGGAGGCATTATTTGTACGGTGTGCATGTAGATGTGTTTACCGACCACAAGAGTTTTCAATATGTGTTTAATCGAAAGGATCTAAATCTTCGCCAAACAAGGTGGCTTGAGTTATTGAAATATTATGATATGTGTTCTCTATCACCTCAGTAAGGCAAACGTGGTGGCTGATGCTCTTAGTCGATTATCTCTGGGAAGTGTTGCCCACATTGAAGAAGGTAAGAAGGAGTTGGTTTGAGTTGTTCACAGATTGGCCCGTTTGGGTGTTCTGCTGGTGGACTCTACCAAGGGTGGTGTTATGGTTCAGAATCGTCTTTAGTGGCGGATGTGAAAGCCAAGCAAGGTCTTGATCCAATTTTGATCGACTTAAAAGAAGTTGTGCTAAAGAAATCCTTTGAGGCTTTCTCCTAAGGAAGAGATGGTGTACTTAGATACCAAGGTTGTTTGTGTGTTCCTAATGTTGATGACTTGAGAAAACACATCTTGTCAGAAGCCTACAGTTCTCGGTACTCTATTCACTCGAGAGCCACCAAGATGTGCCGTGATTAGTGGAAGGTCTATTGGTGAAATAGGAAGAAGAAGTGCGGAATATTTAGCTAAGTGCCTTAATTGTCAATAAGTGAAAATTGAGCATCAGAAATTGGGAGGTTTGTCCCTAGATATTAGCATTCCTACATGGAAATGGGAAGATGTGAATAAGGATTTTATTATTGGTTTGCCTCGCACCTGGCGACATGACTCGGTTTGGGTTAAATAGATCGAATGATGAAATCGATTCATTTTATCCCCGTCAAGGTTTCCTATTCGGCGGATGATTATCATAAGTTGTACTTAAGATAAATAGTTAGTTGCATTGAGTGCCTTTGTCCATTATTTCTGATCATGGTACCTAATTCATTTTCAATTTTGGAAATCTTTCCAAAAGGGTCTTGGTACTCGTGTTAAGCTTAGTACGGCTTTTCATCCCTAAATCGATGGGAAAACAAAGCGTACTATCCAAACTTTGGAAGACATGTTAAGAGCTTGTGTGATTGATTTTAAGGGTAATTTGGATGACCATTTGTCGTTAATTGAGTTTTCTTATAACAATAGTTATCACTCGAGTATTGATATTGCCCCATTTGAGGCATTTTATGGTAGGAGGTATAGATCTCCTATAGGTTAGTTTGAAGTGGGTGAAGTTGCCCTAATAGGTCCCGAGTTGGTACATGAGGTCATCGAGAAGGTTCGACTTATTAGAGAAAGGTTGAAAACGGCTCAAAGTCGGCAAAAGTCATATGTTGATGTAAGAAGAAGAGATCTTGAATTTGATGTTCATGATTCGGTTTACTTGAAAATTTCACCCATAAAGGGTGCAATGAGGTTTGGTAAGAAAGGAAAGCTTAGTCCCCGTTATATAGGCCCATATCAGATTTTGTGACGTGTTTGTAAGGTTGCTTATGAACTAGATTTGCCTAATTAGTTGGCAATAGTGCATCTGGTTTTCCATATCTCTAAGTTGAAGAAATGTGTCAGTGATCTAACGTCTATAGTTCCCTTATAAGGTTTGGGAGTTGAGGAGAATATTTCTTACGAAGAAGATCCGGTTGAGATTTTAAACCGACAAGTAAAGAAGTTGAGAAACAAACAAGTTGCTTCTGTGAAAGTGTTGTGGATGAATCAATTAGTTGAGGGTGCTACTTTGGAGGCCGAAGCCGATATTATGTTTTGATATCCTCATCTCTTTCCTTCTACTCCTACTCTAGGTTGAGGTAATGAGTTCCTCATGGTTTACTCTTTGTTTGGTTTCGTGTGTGTCAAATGTTTCCATGATTTCCTTACTATGCATGCTTCATGAAAAAAGTTTGAGAAAATGAGTCAATTTTATTGATTTCTACATGTTTATGTGCATTAAAATACAAGTTTCATATAGACTTCAGGATATGATATTTTATGATATGTTGAGCTTGGAGTCGATGTTTCCTCCTCAAATATGTGTATTGCATACACAATGGGTTGTTAGATTTAGTTACACCTCTCTTATGATGTTATGATTACGTCCTAGCTTGGGGCCTCCTTGGTTATATGCATTTAAATAAAGTTGCACTGATGATTAGGTTGTTAATTTCTCTCCTACTCTCTTTTCGTACTAGTTTAAATCTTATTTGAGGATGAATGATCCCAAGAGGGAAATACTGTAACACCCTGGATTCGAGAATGGGCAAAGTTTTAGTTTTCAAAAGTTGCAGTTGCCATCCGACGGAGGCCATCCACGGCTCGTGAATGAGACCATTGCCTATAGGTGTGGTCTGTGGTTGGTCATCCCAACTAAGACTCAGAAGCCCAGAACCATGGACTGACCAATGGACCATCAGTGGGTCCACGGTCTGTGGTCTAGGACCCCTTAATCAGGTTTCTGACCATCGACGACAATGATGTAGGACGGACCGTCGGTCGGTCCACGATTTGTCGGTCAGGAGCATCGATGGTAGGTCAACATTTATTTTTCAGGGCAGTTGGGTCTTTTCCTAATTTGTCTAGCCTAATACTATGTCGTTTTACCCTTTACTGAGACCCCTATATATGTATTTTAACCCCCAAATTTCTCCAATAGAAATCATTCTCTCAAATTTCTAAAAGAAGAACAAGTCTCCCTTAAAAATATTTCTCTCTCTAGAAAGCTTGAAGATAAAGGATTCAACCTAGGGTTTCAAGTCAAGTCTCTATTCCTCAATTGAAGATAAGCAATTGTCTTTGAGTTATGATAGTTTTCATCCATGGATTTCTTCCATTCATGGAGTTCCCAAATTCTCCTATTTTCAAAGTTAGAAATCCCCAATTGAGTTAGAGTTTTCTTAAATTGATATGGTTCTCTTGATTATTGATTTAAATGATTGAATTATTATCTCTTATGCATGAATTGATGAAATACCATGATTTTATGATGATTCCCTTATGAACCCATGTAATCCCCATGTTTTCCAAGTTATGAGCATATAATGTGGGTCTTGCATTATCAAGGAAGAGTTTTATGAAATCAAGCATGAATTGATAGAATTACATGAATTTATGATGGAATCCATATCTAACCCATGCTTTCTAAATCTTGATGATTGAAAGTGGGTTTTGAAACTTGAAAGGTGAATTATGCATGTCTTATGAAATCTATGTAAATGTTTTAAGGATGCTTTGAGAGTGATATATCAATGATGATGATGTTGTTGTGTTGTTGAAAAGATTTCTCATAAACACATAAAAGCATGATGTGAAAGGTTTTCTCACATAATAAGGATTCTAAGGTTGAAAGGACTTCTCACCTAATTGAATCAAAGATTAAGAGGTATACTAATGAAACCTAGCTTGGATTGACAAGATGATGTGCCATTCCATGGATAACAAGAACAAGTAAGAAATGACTATTCCCTGGGATTTATGCTTAGCACCGAGAGTATCGACAAAAAGTGGATCCCACACCCAAGGATCCATTTATGCCAAAAGCCACAAAGTTGCTTAAAATGAGTTTGAAAGCCTCAGAACCCAAACCAAAGGTCCTTCTATACTAAACTAGATGTTCTAGAGCTAATAGAACTATCAAAATTGTATTTTGAGACTGTTTACCTAATGATTTGACTTAAATCAACCGTTCAAGTTTCAAAAACTACAAAATATAAATATTCGTATAAAAACCAAATAAATGGTTAGGTGACCAAACTATCAGTCCCACGTGGTCATTAGTAAGCAGATAAAATGACCTAGAGGGTCAATACAACATCCACTTCTAGAAGGACTATCATCCTCGAAAGTAAAAAGCCAAAAAGTATTTGAAGTCTCGAACAAATAGGGATGTTTGGTTCGCAAGTCACGCTCGGTCCCAAGTGAACTTGTAAACTAAATGATGCCTACACTGCACTTTAGCCACATGAATCTCCCTTGAATGCAACAACCTAATATCTCTAGCCAAAATAGCAAATGCGTCCTCCATGAAGGTCAAACAGTCATCCAACTAGATTAAGTCATATCGGAGCATATGGGACTCATCAGGAACAGGGAACATTTTTTGGATATTGTTGTGTTATATGGGTCCATTCTGCAGGTCATAGAAGCTTCTACAGACCGTAGAAGGCATTCGTAGAAAAAGGGTTAAACGATTCTGAAAATCTAGTCACAGTACCTCTTTCTACGATTCACTAAGATGGCCCATCAAATGATCTATGAGTCACAGATGAGTCTCATAGGTAGGTCCCACACTTGGTAAAATTTTGAAATCAAAGTTGAGTTCTACATTTAAGATCTACAAACCATAGGAAGTCCTATAGGCCGTAGACGGGTCTCATCAAAATTGGTCAAAAGTTAAGGCTTTTGAAAGTTTCTACAGTTGAATAGGATGATCCATAAAAATCCCTATGGATCGTAGGAAGTTTCGGTTTAGGGGCTTTTGGGTCTTTTCCTAATTATTTTAATCCTAAAATATGTCATTTTTGCTTCTATCGTAAGCCCTATATAAAGCTTTTAAGTCCTAAAACTACCCAATTTAAACCCATTCTCCTAATTTCACAAAACCCAACCAAATTCATTCTCCCGAATTCCCTCCCAACCTAAGGAAGAAGAAGAAGCCATAGTTCATTCAATTGCATCAATTCACTATTCATCTTAGGCTTTGAGTGGCAAGGTATGTGGGTATTCACCCATGGAGTCCATTTCTCCATGTGTTCGCTAAGGTTTTGAATTCCACAATCTCAAATTCAATTGAACAAATTAGGGTTCTTCCTAATTCTACATGAGTTTCATCCAATTATGATTTTTATTGTTAATTAAGTCTTCTAATGCATGATTTAATGTTAATACATGATATTTAATTAAAATTATATGGACCCATGCATAAATTCTGGAAGGTTATGCATGTCTTATGAAAATAATATTTATGATGATAGGGTGATTTTAGATGAAAGTATCAATAATGTCGTGAAAGGTCATCTCACATACGAATATGATTATGATTGTCTAAGGTATTTATCATATATGGATTCACTTTTGGTGAAAGGTTTTCTCACTTATGCATGAATTGTAATTTAAGTAGCTATTTTATGTTTTGATCTTAAAATGGGTATTTCAGTATTTCTATTGATCATTGCCTTTCCTATTTTGTAAAGAATATTTGACTTTTGTCTATTACGTTGGAATTTAGACTTAGCATCGAGAGAGTTTTGCAGTGGAGGCTCAAATAGGATAGTCTCTACTAGCAACCTCTATTCCCTAATGACATGCCCCCCATAGGATTGTCTTAAATGACCTATCTATTGGGTCCAATTTAGCAAAAGATGATGTGTACGGGTTATACCTGGTAAGTAGAATATCATTCTTTCAGGATGAGGGATATACCGGATTTCATGAGTTCATTTGGTACGACAAATAGGTGTACCGAGGTTCTATACACCATCTTACACCAAGGGTATACTTTGGATCGTGACAAACTTTGCTTTCATAGAAAAAAGAAAGGTCCTAGGATGTCTCACAAGCCACATCGAGTAGACTCTTGCTCATGAATGTGAAGCGTGCCACATTTATGAATAGGAAGCGATAAGATGTTTAGGAAATTTCACTTATTTCATCACTCTAAATTTGTGCAATAGAGTTTAAATCTATGTGTCTCTCTTTTAATCCTTATCTGATGTTATTTAGGATATGGCCCCTCGAATAGCATATGTTAGAAGGAATGTGAATGAGAATGTGGAACAAAAAACTTCTCAAGTTCCTCAAGTTCTGTCGGATCTATTGGCCAAAAAAGCGACTAATCTAGAGTTTTGGGCCACTTTTCAAGTGTTGGCTCAAGCTATGACGGCTCAAGCAAATAGAGACTAATGCTCCCGTAAACCTAAAATGGGTACAACACCAACTAGAGTGAGGACTTCACTATGATGAACCCCCCTTTGTTTTATGGTTACAAGGTTGAGGAACTCAACAGTTCATTAATCAGATTTATAAGATTTTAAAAATCATGGGAGGGATCATGGTAGAAAAGATGGAATTGACTTCTTATCAACTTAAGGGTGTTTCTCAACTTTAGTTTAACCAATGGAAGATAGAGAGGGCGATTGATGCGGGTCATCTTAATTGGGACAAGTTAAAGGTTCCTTTCCTTGATAAATTATTTTCCCTTCAAATGAGGGAGGAAAAGTTGCTTGAGTTTACCAGCCTTCATCAAGGGAATACGTGTGTGAAGGAGTATGCCTTGAAACTCACACAATTGTCCAAACATGCTCCTACTATGGTTGTTGATTATAGGGCAAAGATGAGCAAGTTTATTTTGGGAGTGTCCGAAATGGTGGTTAAGGAATTTCATACTGCCATTCTCATCAAGGAAATGGATATTTCTCATTTAATGGTTCATTCTCAACAAATTTAAGAGGAGAAGCTTAAGGAAAGGTCTAAGGAGGCAAAGAGGGCAAAGTCTAGTGACGGTGACTTTTCACATTCAAGGTCTGATGGACATGATTGTTCTAGGTTCCAACAAATATTTTCCGTTCAAGGTTCCTCCAATGCTCCAGCTCCTAAGTTCAACAAAGAAATGGTGTCTAACCCTAAGCCTCAAGGAGGAAATAATGGTGGAAATCGATCTTCAGTTCTCGCATGTCAAAAGTGTGATAAGAGTTATTAGGGGAAATGTTTGATGGGTACAGATAATCGTTTTGGTTGTGGCAAGAGTGGTCACTACTTGAGAGATTGTTCATCTAGAATTGACAAGCGAAATGATTGTAGGCAAGCTCCACCTAGTGGTTCGGGTTCGAGTACTTCAAAGCAAAATCAATTCTATGCACTTCAAACTCAGCATGAGAAAAAGGGTTCTCTCAATGATGTTATTGGCATATTGATAGTTTTTTCATCTTGATGTTTATGCTTTGCTTGATCCCAGTGCTACTTTGTCTTTTGTGACAACATATGTGGCTATGAGATTTGATATTTCTCTAAATGTGTTGTTAGACCCTTTTTCTATCTCTACTCCTATTGGTGAATCTATTGTGGCTAAGAGAGTCTATAGAAAGTATCACATCTCCTTATCCCATAGTCACTTATGTTGATCTTGTAGATCTTGATATGTTGAATTTTGATGTTATGCTTGGCATAGATTAGATCCATTCTTGTTATGCTTTTGTTGATTGTAGAACCCGAGTGGTTAACTTTTAGTTTCCAAATGAGCCCGTACTAGAGTGGAATATCTATGCCTATAGGTCAGTTTGCTTATTGTCTTAAAGCTATAAAATGATTTCTAAGGGCGGCATATATCATCTTGTATGGGCTTGATTTCCAATTTCAAAACCCCTGCACTTGAGTCGATTTCCATTACAAATAAGTTTTTGAAAGTGTTTCTCAATAATCTATCCGGTGTTTCTCTCGAAATAGAAATAGACTTCAGTATTGACCTTCTCCCAGTTACACAAACTATCTTCATTCTCTTAGTCGTCCACGTGTCTCTTTGTTAGATATAAGGATATATTTAGCACAAAATATAACTAGGAGTATATTTAGTCCTAAAATATAACGAAAGGTACATTGGAATTATTTTCAATAGTACATGGTATTTCAAAAACAAAATGCCTTGTCCACCTAAGCACCAACCACTCCACCAACAACCCACCCAATTCCCCTACCATTTAAAACCCTAATTTCATTTCAACCGCTATAACGGCGGCGATGGGTGGCGTAGCCATTCCCACGACCTCCTTATGAGATTCCAACTTATCTCCGTCAGCTCCATTTTCAACCTAAATTCTCGCCACAACACATACCTTTATAGAAACTTTTCCATGGCTACTCAAACCCTAAATTCCGCCATTAATGGCGAAGTCGTCGACGGCGACGATCTTCTATGCTCCGACGCCGCCACCACTTCATCTATCATTGAAAAAGAAGGAGAGAGGCAGCCACTTGGACTGAATTGTGCGAAGGGTTACTTAAAGGGGGAAGCACGGATAGAGAGAGCTTGGGCACATTGGAAGAAGTTAGGAGAGCCGAAACTTATTGTTGCTCCGATGGTTGACAACTCAGAGTTGCCTTTTCGTCTGCTGTGTCGAAAGCATGGTGCTCAAGCTGCTTATACACCTATGCTTCACTCCCGTATCTTCAGTGAAAATGAGAAGTATCGCTCTCTTGAATTTACTACCTGCAAGGTATCTAATTTTTCTTTGTTGTATGGAATTCAGATTAGTAAACTACTTTGTCATTGGAAATTAGTAACTTTAGTTCAAATTTTGTATTTGTCTTAAAAAAAATTCATTGAATGTGTACAAATTAATAGTTTAGAACCCCGTAACTTAAAAGAACTAGAATTGCAAACCCATAAGATTCAAATTTTGGCTCACTAATGCGCATTTTGAGAGTTCATAGTGCTCCAAAGCCTTTAACTTTCCTCAAGAGACAAACTATTGAGTATAAGAATGAAAAAGTCAGAATAGCATGATTTTATGGAATGTGCTAATCACTTCTTTTAACTTTAGTTGCTTAAGATGAGAAATGATCTATGCGTTCTTAACTGACCAATTGTACAAAATACATTTGACTTGCAGAATTACATTGTAATTTTTCAAGTCTTGCTTACCTTGTTTGATATATATTTTAGTACCTTTTTGTTTTTTCCAGGTTCTGATCTCATACTTTATCCCTTTGTCATTTTGTAAATTGCAGGAGGACCGTCCACTTTTTGTTCAATTCTGTGCTAATGATCCAGACACTTTGCTAGAAGCAGCTCGAAGAGTAGAGCCGTACTGCGACTATGTGGACATCAACTTGGGGTAAACTCCTTTCCCATTCGTTTCCTTTGTCTAATCTTAGGATTTGTTATTTTGGATTATATTTCTTGGCATCAACACACTTTATGGGATGAAGTGATATAATGTATTTGAACTGTGAATACATCTTCCCCTCCGTTGTAATTCGAGTTAACCTTTCAATTTAACCTAGTAATTAGGGATAAGGATACTACATTCAAGTTTGTACAAGTTTCTTGAAAACTGGACTCTGTTTTGCTTGAGAAACATTTTACACTATGGGCTCTATCTGCAACTTGGAATTAGTTGAGGTCAAGAAAAGTCAGTTTATGAGAACTATTTTTGGGTTTGCTATGGACAGTTGGGTAACAGCACCCTAGATGGCATCATTATCCATCGCTCTCCTTTGCAAACCTCTTTCTCTCCCTGAAGTAACTATTTTTAGCTTAGTGGCTTACTTATAGTAGCCACCTAGCGCTGTCTATGCCCTGCTTGAAGTCAACTGTGTGGTTATAGGCTATAAGTTGCTCGGACTCTTCACTTTTGGTGCCGCACCCGTGTCGGCAGGACGTCGGTGTGGGATCCGTGTCCGATTCGGTCAACCAATTTTGGGTACTTTGACCAAAATCGATGGGGAAAGTCTGGACAATTTTAATGAATTCTGTAATCCATACAAAGCTAAGGTGAAATTGAAGGAAATGAAATACCTTTTATTAGAAATTTCTATGTTACTCCTTTTCCTTTGATCAACTTCCAGGTTCTGTTTTTTTTTTTTTTTTTTGATAAGGTAAAGCTCCTTCCAGGATTCTCCTCAAGTTCTCCACATCTCATAATTTAGGTTTTATTGCTCTATTTTTAGATATTCTAATTATTTTTAGGCGAATTCTTGCACCCATATCCATACATGGATCCATATCCACGAACCTTAAAAATTAGATCATGAAGGGTCAAGGATCCAACCTTTAGGTCTGCACCCGTATCGGACACCAACACCCAAGTCCGAGCAACTTAGGTTATAGGGAGTTGAGCAATCGTTTTGATGAGTTATTGTATCTTAAGAACCATATGTTTAGTAAAATATGATATATAATAACGGCATTGCTGCTCTCTAGTTACAAGTAGCAGAAAGGATGACCTTAAGGTTTCCATTAGGACTGCCAGGTGAAAAGAATTACTCCCACTGGAAGGCCTATTATCAGGCTCGATGTTGGGAGAATTCCATTCTTCGAAGTTCAATCCACCAAATTACCTTTTAGTCGAGTCGCCGACTGATTTTGATGAAGTTAACTGTAAATTTTGTCACGTCGTTGACTTCATAAAATGGTGCACTAGCAACTTCTTGTTCGAGGAGGCATATATTTGGTACAGATCTAACCGAGTTGGATGTGCTTGGGGCTCAAGGCCCTGATCACAGAATAAACAAGCTGTGCTTCTTGGCGACCTTCAGATGTAGAGCAGCAGAAGAATAACAAATTTGGGATTTCTTTAGATGTTGTATTAGGTTTCAAGATGCAGAAAGTGAAATTTGTAAGGTTTTAACTAGTAGAATCCGGAAAAGTACTTCGGCTTGATGGGTTGCGCTGTTGCCAGAGCATAGATGCTAATTTGAAGTATATGAAGTAAAAATTTGAATTAGGAGCAAAGAGCTTAGGACAAAGCAGCTTTTGTTTTCCAGTTCAAGATGAGCATGTCCTTAATTGTGATGCTTTTTTTCCCACTTCTAAGCAGACTGTTTTATGCATGTTACTGTAGTTTGTCTTGCGCTATGTTTACTGGATTATCTAATCGGATCTCGGATCATTTACCATGCATCTTATTTAAGTTGGTTTAAATTGTATTTCCCACGCAGGTGTCCCCAGCGTATTGCGAGACGAGGGAATTACGGAGCATTTCTCATGGATAATCTTCCCCTTGTGAAGTCTCTGGTAGAAAAGTTGGCTAGCAATCTTGATGTTCCTGTGTCATGCAAAATACGAGTTTTCCCTAATTTGCAAGATACACTTGGTTATGCAAAGATGTTGGAGGATGCTGGTTGTTCTCTTTTAGCAGTGCATGGCCGAACAAGGGATGAAAAAGATGGAAAGAAATTCAGAGCCAATTGGGAGGCCATCAAGGCTGTTAGAGATGCTGTTAGAATTCCTGTCCTTGCTAATGGTGATATACGGCACATGGATGATGTACATAACTGCTTGGAAAAGACTGGTGCTGATGGGGTACTTTCGGCAGAGTCTCTTCTTGAGAATCCAGCTCTATTTGCAGGATATCGAACTGCTGAATGGGCATTGAGCACTGCAGGAATAAAAGAAGATGGTAAGCTAGACCAAGCTGAGTTACTCGTAGATTATTTGAAGTTGTGTGAGAGACATCCAGTGCCATGGAGAATGATCCGTTCTCATGTGCACAAGATGTTGGGAGAGTGGTTTCGGATCCAGCCAAGCGTTAGAGAGGATTTCAACCAGCAATCCCAACTCACCTTCGAATTCCTTTATGACTTGGTAAATCGATTAAGGGAACTTGGAGTGAGTGTGCCACTTTATGTGAAGGAGACTCAAGAGGAAGCTGTATCTCCAAATGGAGACGCGGCATAAATTATCTTCTGCAAGTTAGATTAGATACCACTTAGTTAAACAATCAAAGAGAGATCGTCATTCTTGGTAGCAAAAAGAAAAGTTAGATTGTCATTCTTTACTACAAATTTATGTATTGTTTTTAGGAGATATATTTATTTTTACATAGAAGATACATATTGGGTTACAGGCAAGAAATTTGAGATCATTTCAATGGAAAGATAAGATTAGGGATGTTATGGTTTTGGTTAAAAAAAACAAAGTAAACTGCAATTCGAACCAAATTGATTAGAAAAATCGATACTTGGTTTGGTTCGATTAATTTGGTTTTAAATTTTGAAAACTGGTCTGGTTTTGGTTTTACTAAAAAGCAACTTTAAAAATAACCAAACCTATAACTTAGATATATAAATTTTATAATTATTTATATATTATTCATAAATAAAAAATAAATATTTTGTTTAATTTTAATTAACTTAAGTTTTAACTTTACTATTTTCTCAAGCGCAATACTTAAATTTTAGCTCTACTTTAGTCTTTATTTATCCTGCCTCAAATAAAATAGTTACACTTTCTCTTAATAATAAAAAATAAATATTTTATTTAATTTTAATTAACTTAAGTTTTAACTTTATCGCTTTCTCAAGTGCAATTCTTAAATTTTAGCTCAAGTATTACAATCTTAAGTCCAAGTCCATCAAAATACATTGCTTTAGTCTTAATCTACCCTACCTCACATAAAATAGTTACACTTTTTCTTAATTGAAGCTAATCTTAATAAGTAACTCTAGTATTGCTTAATTGCATAATTGGACCAACAATAGCTTTTCTGCGGATTGTTCATATACTAGGTATTTGTATCTATGGATATACGCATGTCCTAAAATACTTATTACTTTCAAACCGAAAACCCAAAAAATTGAACCGAACCCTCAAAAAACTTATTACTTTCAAACTTAAAACCCAGAAAAATTGAACCCAACAAACAATAACCAAAGCAACGGTTATTTTTTTCGTTTGATTTTAGAAATTTAAAAAACTGACTAGATTGGTTTAATTTGATTTTAACCAATAACCAATCCAAACCGAACCACAAACAGCTCTAGATAAGATCACATTGGGTCTGTTGTACTCAACCTCACTTTGATCTATACAAGTGACTATTTTCACATCTTGAATCCGTGACCGGATATGCAACAACCCACGATGTAAAAGACTAACAAGCTCTGTAATATGATGCAAAGGACTTCGTCAGTTAACAACGGTTCTTGATGGAAAAAGTTTCATATCATAAAAAGGTAAAATGGAGGATGCTGACTTAGGACCAAAACATAAAGCATATATAATGAGATCAACAAATTAGGAATAGTAGATGAACTCTGATAGCACAAAAGAAATTAGCAATGACATGTTTCAATCGTCTGAAACAATTATAGCTTTGCATGTTAATACACACATATATGATGACTAGGAACAATGAAAAGCAGAATCAGGTATAAATTCCAACTATAACGATTCACTTCGCTGCTGTAACAAAACTAATCAGCATCATATTGCCAGAACAGTGTCAGCTATCAGTACGCTATGAACAGCTTACTTCGAAGTTGCATTAGAACACACACACATGATTATACGAACATTACTTTGACTACACCAGAGGCGGATATTGCTTGGCCTGCAGCTTAACCCGCTTCTTGTACTCAATAGCATCCTGCATAAATGTGATCATAAGCGTAATCATCTCATTTAAAAATAAAGCTTAAACGATTGAAGAGATCAAACTTTTAATTACTTTATTATGTTGTCTTCAAACACGTCCCCTGACAAGCAAGCATTGATTCTTTTTTCATGGGTCAAGCACATGAAAATTATTATTATTTATTTTGATAATCAATAGTGATGACACTCAGACCCAGCCCCAAGATCTTGGCCTGATCTGAAGTGTATGACCATACTCTCTAAAAATTTAAACTATAACAGAGAGCCTACTTTCAATTACTTAAATCTTATTGTCGTTGACGTTATATAGGCAGTACCAAACTCCTGATTTCCATCAAACAGTTTGAGAATTTGAAATTGAAACAATCAGTGGGAAGCGAGACATGAATAATATAAGTACACTAGCTGCTAGTGCCAACAATAAAAGCTATGGGAACACTTTACCATTCCGGGAGTAGTACTCCCATACTAAGTGGTGGCCTACACTGCTTAAGATGGTTAAATTTGTAGTCTCTGTCCCTTATTAAACTGCCTCATATGATCTGCCATGGTTATCAATTATCAGTCTAAACTATCAAATTTAGTGTATTTTAATGAAATATGGGTCCATGGTGAAGACAGATGATATTTACAGCGTTTATAGTCCAACTAGGATTAGTCTCTTATCTCCTAATTTGTGTTGGTTTCGTTATTGTACTTGTCTAACTGTAGGACTCTTAAGTTAGACGCACTATATATTCACTCATGTACATCACATATTATTATTGAAAAAAATTCCACATGGTGTCAGAGCCCTAAGAGGTTTAAACAACCAAAAATAAATAAAAATCTAATGCACACAATTTCGGCAGCAATGACAGGTGACTCCTCTGTTCCGTCGGGAACATCTCCCACTACACATAATTCCTTTGCTACTGGCTTTCCTTCTCCCAACCTTGCCCATCAACTGCCTGTTAAACTTACATCCTCCATTTTTTTGTTGTGGAAGACACAATTTCTTCCTATGATTAAGGGCTGTGCTCTTGATTATCATATTGAAGGCGATGAGGTGATTCCAGAACGGCTTCTAGATAATAATCAACCCAACCCAGCATATGGTTCTTGGGTAAGAGAAGATCAACTTGTCCTAAGTTGGATCGTTGCTTCAGTCTTTGAAGGTATATTACCTGAACTAGTTAGTGCTGAAACTGCTCGAAAAGCGTGGGACTAAACTTGTGACTGCTTATGCTTCCGGTTCAAGGCCACAAATTCGTGAGTTAAAAGCTCAGTTGCATGTATTGAGTCCTATATCATAAAGGCAAAGGGAATTTCGGATAGGTTGGCCGCTTTGCAGCATCCGATTTCCAACGATGATTTGGTCGAATTTGTTCTTACTGGATTAGGACCAACTTATTGTCCTTTCACAAGATCACTCGAATCACGTCAAGAGGAAATTTCTTTTGATGCTTTATATGGATTGTTGTTGAATGACGAACGACAATTAAAAAGAGATGAAGCTCTTACTGTTATTGCACCAACAGCACAGTTTACACATTAGTTCATTCACTCCAAATCATGGTCGTGGGAGAGGAAGAGGTAATGGAGGTCGTGGACGCTATCAGAATCAAGGATTCTCTCAGTCAACTCAGAATCGTGCTTCCTACAAGCCCTCTAATCCAATACCTTCAGACATGACAACGATTATTTGTCACAATTGTGAAGGCAAAGGGCACATTGCACGAGCCTGTCCCTCACCTAAAACTCCTAATGGAACAAGAATATCCGACCGTCGTGCCTCAAATTTAGCTAGCACCCAAGCCTCACCTACACAGAATTGGTTGGTGGATAGTGGTACCACGCATCATCTTACCTCTGATCTTGATAACCTTGCTATTAATTCTGAATATCAAAGTCCTGAGGAAGTCCCTCTAGGTAATGGTTCTAGACTACCCATATCTCACATAGGTAAAAGTTTCATCGCTGCTTCTCATAAAAAAAATTAACTTGATAATACTCTACACGTTCCTACTTCTACTCAAAACTTGATCTCTATTAGTTTTTTTGGCAAGTCTTAACAATGTTTCTGTTGAATTTTTTCCTCACCATTTTTTGATTAAGGACTTGGTAACAAGGGGAATACTGCACACCGTCCCGAGTAGGGATGGACTCTATTCTCTTCTGGTGACGAAATACTCTCACCAGCTTCCTTTGTTGCATCTCTTGGTGTTTGGCATGCTCGTCTGGCGCATGCATCCTATCCTACAGTTCGTCGAGCATCACCCACGGTTGTTTTAGCGTCTAGTAAATCATCTAGTTTATGCACTACATGTGTTGTTAGTAAGAATCATAAAGTCCCGTTTAGTGAGTCTACTTTTAAGGCATCTGCCCCTCTTGATTTAAATTGTTCAAATGTTTGGGGCCCTCTTCCGGTTGTTTCCAATGATAACTATTGATATTATGTCATCTTTTTTTTATCACTTCAGTAAATATACTTGGATCTACTTTTTTCGTTTCAAGCCTGAAGTTCTTTTTATATTTATCCAATTTCATACTATAGTTGAACAATATTTTGGGCTATCTATTATATCTTTTCAAGCTGACTGGGGAGGCGAGTTTCAAGCCTTGGCTCAATATTTACGTGACAATGGGATTACACAGCAATCCTCTTGTCCCTATACTCCTGAACAAAATGGTTGTGCCAAAAGAAAACATAGGCATATTGTTGAAATAGGGAGCGCACTCTTGCATCATTCTAATGTTCCTTCTCATTTTTGGACTAATGCTTTTGAAACAGTCATCTATACTATTAATAGACTACCTACATCATGGTTAAAACATCAATCCCCTTTTTGTGTTCCATTTCAAACAGATCATGATTACTCCTTATTACGTGACTTTGGTTGTCTTCGTTTTCCTTGGCTTCGTCCTTACGCAAAGGACAAATTGTCACCTAGATGTAAACCTTGTATTTTCTTAGGATATAGTAAAATTCATAAGGGGTATAAATGTTTTGATCTGTATCTCGTCATGTCATTTTTGATGAACATGTATTTCCATTTTCCTCGCAGGATGCACATGCCCAAATCATCGACCAATTCTATCTGTGAGCCAATAACTTTACAACTACCCATGTTGCCTTCACAACCAACACCCCATGCTTCCTCTGAGACAGATGTTATAACTTCTTTGTTACCATCACCTAGTCCAATCTTACACCAACCTTCAACCAAAACAAACATACGCTCACCACTACCTAGCTCCCCGCTACCATCTGTATTAACTCCATCACATCATAATGATGGCCTTCCCTTGAGTGTTGACCTCTCTCAAACTGTCATACCTACTGCCCGATCTGATACCTATTTCATCTCCAGCTCCACTATCTCATGTTCAGCGTATGGTTACTCGTACTCAAACAGGCACGCTAAAACCTAAGCTTCCATTTTCCTTGTTTGCGATTACCCATTCTAGTGAGGAACCTACTTGTTATTCACAAGCTGCTAAGGATGACCATTGGCATTGTGCGATGGTTGAGGAGTATAATGCTTTGATTCAGAATGGAACCTAGGAACTTGTACCTCCATCATCTTCTCATAATGTTATTGGTTGTCATTGGGTGTTCAAAACAAAGTTGAAATCTAACGAGTCTCTAGATTGTCATAAGGCATGCTTAGTTGCTAAGGGGTATCATCAACGTCCTGGGATCGACTTTGTGGACACATTTAGTCTGGCGGTAAAGACAACAAGGAAACAATAATCAGATTGTTACTCTCCTTAGCTGTGACTAAAGGTTGGAATATCACACAACTGGGACATTTCAAATGTGTTCCTCCATGGGCAGTTAGATGAGGTTGTTTATATGTCGCAACCTCCTGGATTCGTTGATCCATCTCGTTCTGATCATGTTTGTATGCTGAAACGCTCTCTTTACAGTCTGAAACAAGCACCTCGTATGTGGAACAAACGAATAACTAATGTACATTTCTCTCTTGGCTTCTTGGGTTCCAAGACTGATAGCTCTTTATTCTACATGTCTACTGCTACTGATAAGTTGTTCTATTTGGTATATGTCAATGATATATAGTTAATGGGTAATAACCCTACTTGAATCGAGTCGCTCGTAACACAGCTTCAGTCCCAATTCGCTGTTTGTGACCTTGGCGCTCTTTCTTATTTTCTGGGCATTACAACAACCTGGACCAGTGAGGGATTTTTTTTGTCTCAACATAAATATGTTGAGGATCTTCTTAATCGAGTACATATGGCTGCTTGTAGTCCCGTTTGCTCGCCCATGCAACCTGCATCGAAGCTATCCTCTACTTCTGGTGTCCCTTTCAATGATCCAACTTTAATTCGCAGCACTGTTGGGGTGCTTCAGTACCTCACTTTTACTCGACTAGACGTTGCTTATGCTGTGAACAAAGTATCCCAATTCATGAATTGTCCCCTGGATGTTCACTAGATGGCTGTGAAACTATTTTACATTATGTTAAAGCTTGCTGCTTCCCATGGCTTGTTCTTCAACAAACTTCAAATAACTTGCTTCACAGATATTCTGATTCGGATTGGAGGGGAGACATGGATGATCGAAAATCCACCACTGGTCTTGCTATATTTCTTGGTGACTACGTGATCTCTTGGTCTTCACAGAAGCAATGAGCCGTCTCTAGGTCCAGCACTGAGGCTGAGTATCGGGCATTAGCAGCAGCTACATCTGAAATTACATGGGTTAAATTCCTTATTCAGGAGATAGGTTGCTTCACATCTGCTGTACCTATCCTTTGGTGATAACCTTAGTGCTACCTACTTGACAGCTAATCCCATTTTCCACTCTTGTACGAAACCTATGGAAATTGATTTCCATTTTGTTCGCGATAAGGTTCGTGCTAAGTCACTTTCAGTTCCATATGTGAGTACTTATGATCAAGTTGTTGATGTGCTCACCAAGCCCTTGTCAAAGTCTAGTTTTCTTGACTTGAGGAACAAGTTGACAGTAGTTCAGCACCCTGCTCAACTTAAGGGGGAATAAAGACAGATGATATTTACAACGTTTATAGTCCAACTAGGATTAGTCTCTTATCTCCTAGTTTGTGTTGGTTTCGTTAGTGTACTTGTGTAACTGTAGGACTCTTAAGTTAGACGCTCTATATATTCACTCATGTACATTACATATTATTATTGAAAATGGTTCCACACATGGTCGAAACTTTCAATGTGTAGTTACTACCTTTTTCGGGATGTCATATAGAAAATACATTGGAGAGTACAAAACATATTTTTCCATTACAAGAAGAATCGATTTGGAAATATTCAGAATTGATGGTAAGACAATTGACGTGGGACAAGTGCAATAATATTTGATTTGAGGAGACCTAACTTGCCTGAATAAAGAGGTGATACCCTTCAGTTTGAGCAGGATCAGCAGGGTTTGGCTGATCTAATAGGTCTTGGATGCCAACGAGTATCTGTTTCACTGTAATGGCTGGTCTCCAACCCTGCAGATGATAAAACACAGCTAACAGCCGTCAAAATGTAAACACAGAAAACAAGAAGTGAAATAGTCAGAGAAATGGCATATTCCACATACACTATCTTCATTGAGGATCGACAAGCAAACTGTTCCTGATGGATACACATTCGGATGGAAGAAACCTTGAGGGAATTTGCACTTTGGTGGTTTGCTAGGATAATCTTCACTGAAGTGAATCGCAACTGGATAACAACCACCTTCCCAATCCGTCTGCATGTACTCAAAAGTTGTTAGTGACCAAAAAAACTCCTAATATAAAGGTACACGGTTAAGAATCAGAAAAGGCAATGTTTGACACATCATATGGATCCTTGTTGTGTTTTTTTTTTTTTTTTTTTGATAACCGAGAAATTCGTCTGTGACCCGTTCTTTGGACCAATCACAACCTTCTAAACTCGGTGGATAATGGACCCGCCCCTCTACCCTTCTCCACTTAAATACCGGGCTTCGTTTTGCATCCTTGTTTTTAACATATAAGTATAATGTTTTTTGCTGATAAGTTTAATGGTTTTGTTAATGTTGGGCAAAATGCTGTAGCAAGAATCATAAAGACTTGAAATGCTTCAAAGGAGGGAGGGGGAGATTCACAAAGTGTAAGTGGAATTCATATAGGGATGGCAATGGGGCGGTGCGGGGCGGGTGTGGGGAAAACCAGCAACGACTTTGCCCCACTCCGCCCCACCCCACATAGCACAATTTTTTGTTTTTGCCTCGCCCTGCTCCACCCCGCATAATTTACTCCTTTTTTTAATTAAAAGAAATATACTAGATTCTCTCTTTACTCTCTTTACTGCTAAAGTTGAAATAATATGTATATCTTCATTTTACAATCCAAGTTGTAGAATATATATAGAAGTTGTAGAATATATATAGTTCATTAACTGAAGCACTAAACTAAGCTTAAGTCCTCTTACAGCTTTTTCTTTCCTTTTATATATAGATTTGATTAAAGTTTGTCGAATTAGAGGGGAGTGAAATTATTACTTAAGTATGAGTTAATGATAATTATGCCATGCATTAAAACAATTATGACATTACTTGACTAGCCTCCCAATTTCCCAGAACAATTTTGATATACTCAAAGTCCTTTCCTATTCAAGTTACGTACTACTACAAAAATTCTTGAACATATTTATGATTTTTAAAAAACTCCCCAACCCACGTACCTGCCCCACCCCACATGTTTTTCTTCAAAAATCTTATGTACCCACCCTGCCCCACCCTGCCCCGCTCTGCCCCTCAAACACTATATATATATATAAAGGCAAGGTAGACAGTATGTGACAGGTTGCTAATGTCAATGTGCCGCTAGACAATAACAACCCACATGGAGGACTTTGGGTTCACATGTACCCACGCTCTCCCCCGTACCATGTATGCTACTAGTACAACTCTTACAAACTTACATATATGTAACTTGGGCACCCAGGGTGATAAGGTGTGCATGCTAAGGAAAAAAATTGTCTAACTTGGGCACCCAGGGTGATAAGGTGTGCATGCTAAGGAAAAAAATTGTCTAACTTGGGCACCCAGGGTGATAAGGTGTGCATGCTAAGGAAAAAAATTGTCCTTGGAGTTGGGAAATCAAACCCCTCTTTGGTCTTCTATTCTCTAGATAACTTTTGCTTTTAAAAAAAAAATTCTTTTCTATTTTCTCTCCCTTTGTTCGAAGTTTAGTCCCATATGCTAACGAATCCCTTCATTATCTTGAATCTCATCCTCGCTGTCATCATTATAGTAAGGTGTTGGTACTTCTTTAATACCAAAGTTAGAAATATTATTATCCAAAACAAATTCAAGATCCTGTTGGAATTTTGGTAGTGGATAAAGCATACAAATGCTACCTTTTGTACTGCACTTTTTAAAGTTGTTAAGAACACTAGTGCTATGGCTACCTTCTTACAAATACCATCATGCAATAGGCTACAAGAAAGAGAACATTTGCTAGTAGCTTGAGATTTCAAAACAAAGAATCTATTTCTATGAAGACAACAGTTCCCAACACTTTTCTATTAATCATAATTGTTCCATAATACAACTACGGTTACATGATACAGGAGAACACGAAAAACAAAACAAATCAAGCGGGAAAGGAAAAAATTAAGGAGCATCAGCCATTTGATCATTTGTATATAACAGTCATTGGATTCCATAAGTTTTATTACTTAGCTCAACTCAATCTATTTTCTCAATCTAGCTTTAAATAGTCAGACCTATTTTGAACATTCAATTTCACTCTCAATAAGTAAAGCTTATTCAAGAAACTGGTAAGGAAAAGTATCGTGTTGTGTTCAAATTTCATTTAGTTTCAAGATTGGGGTATGTACAGTACGACCAAAAATAATCCTCTAAGAAATTGCATAAACTGTACATATATCAGTATTACTTCAATTTATTTTGACTCATAATGATGATTTCAAAGTTCTTTTAGACCTTAATTTTCTTAATCTACTTCTTGTTTGCAAGACTCAAAGACAGACAAAAGCTTCAAAATTTTAATTTTAAATAAATCGAACGCTACCAGATCTTGTTTCTTATTTTCTCAACAAGATAAACTTCTAACCACTTTTTGTAAATTCAATGACATTTTATCAAGATTATAGAATCAACGAATTACAGATACGTGTTTAATTTTTATTACCTTACATTTCATATAACCAAATCGAACGTGTATTTTAATGGTGGTAGTGCAACCATCTTCTTGAAATCATTGGTCTGCCGTTGCCGCTAGATTTAAGTTAAGAATGGTAAGGAAAATGAAGCTAGTAGCTTCGACAATGTGATTTCAAATCGTCCAAGCATATGAATCCACAATTTTTTTAATTTTGAGAATTATAACAATAAATGCGTCCACAAAGTTCTCATCCCTAAATGTAGTTTATACACTTTTTACCACTTAAGAGCAAATGAATACCAAGATGTAACACTTCAAAAAATCTAATGCCACAACTTAAAGCATCTTATAACACTTGCTACCAGTGGCGTACGCAGGATTTTTCGTCAGCGGTGTCACCTTTTAAAATGAGAAACAATCTATGTGTGTGTGTGTGTGTACCTCTTTTAAGAAAATAAAAGAAAAATACCTAGAACTTATTTTGATTGAGCTTTTTTTCCAAATGTATTCAAAATATAATAAGTAAAACTAAAGTGAGAAAGAAGGGGAAAAGAATATAAAACAGTAAGTACTCCGTGCTAAAGTGAGGAAGAAGGGAAAAAAACAAAAAAAATGTATAAAAAATGAGGTTATGCACCTGAGCCGGTAATCTCAGCTTTAAAAATTCAAAGTCTTACCAACTGAGCTACGCGCAACTTTTGCTTAAGAAGTGTCACCTTGCAGTATTTATCTCTTTTATCTGTTTTTCCCTTCTAATCATATATCCATATTTAGTAAATTTTGTCGAGGAAGCAATGCCACGTGACACCCCATAGCCCTTCTTAAATCCACCCCTACTTGCTACTATCATGTTCTACATATATATGAGGTAGTTAATTTTTAAAACTTATTATCCATTTCAGACAGGGCTGAATGAGTTCACTTCCTTGAAATGAAAAATGGAAATAAGTTAACAATCAAAACGGTAGGACATTTGCAGCCAGCAGAATTTGTTTCCTAAGTATGACGGAACAACAAATCCTAATCATATGGTGATAGTGAGAGAGTCATATATTGACTTGATGTAAGGATTTCAAACTAATGTGGAAAACCATGAGGCATAGCGTAGTGACAGAAATACCAATAACTCATCGAAACCTCATCTAAAGCCCTTAGACTCTTGTTCACAAATATGATAGAAGCAACACCAATATGGTAAAATGTATGCATAATGCACCCCAAAGTATACTAGTTGAAATTTACAAAAACAATGAGAAACCATTTCTTCAAAGCTACTAAGAAATTCAAGGAAAAGATGTGAATTCCAAAGTCACCAAGGCATTGGTTAAAGCTTCATTCGCATACTACCAAGGGCATACATAGATGGTTCAAAATCATTAAAAGCTATTCAATGTTGAGAAGTATCGCGATCAGAATCATCATCAACGACAACATACCCAGTGTAGTCTCACATAGTGAGGTCTGGGGAGGTAGAGTATACACAGACCTTACCTCTACCTCAAAAGTGAGGTAGAGAGGCTGATTCTGATAGCAGTATCGCGATCAACATACACATCAAAAATCTTGCAGGGTCTTAATTAAGCTTAATGTTAACAAAACCAAGAAAACCCTGAACATCAGAAGCAACAATTGATGCCTTTCCAAAAGCTTCAATCAATAAATAAGAAAACAGATGTTATTCAACAAAAGGAATCAAATTGACTGACCCTTTAACTGATCACACACTCTAATCAACAAATTTTGTGGGAAAGTTGAAATCTTTACATCCTAACAAGAAAAACAAGAAGATAAACTAACTAAAACACTGAAGGGGTTGATGAGAAATTGAAAATTTACCCCTGTTTTACCAGGAATAGAGCAGTGCCACACCATCAAGTTCACTGACCCATCTGGAAGGGTCTCAGGTTTAGCCACAAACCCCTACAGAACAACCAAACAAAAACATCAAAATCTTGAAATCAAAAGACCAAAAAAGCACTAAAATTAAGATATAATTGGAAAAAAAACTGAGCTTTTCATCTATATAAGTGAAAAAGAGGAGAGAAATCAAACATGGGGGTGATTCTTGCGCCAAGCTTTGCGTTCTTCAGCAAGACGGCCACGAGCAATACCTGCAGACATTGTTGTCTCTCAAGTCTTATCTCAAAAACCAACAAAAAGAAGCAAAGTATTTGAAGCTTTGTTGGCTGCGCTGCCATTTTAAAGAGACAAATTTTCTTGGGAACAAAAAAAAATTTAGGGTCAAGATATGTGATCCAAGTTGGAAATTAAAAAATTACTTTTCAAAATGTTGGATTTGATGGAAGGGATTATAAGACGGAAAATCGAGCTTTCATAAAATAAAAATTTAAATGGTCAATCAATTGAATTAGTAAGATTCTTCGATTTGGAAATATAATTGACATTTTAAATTGAAGTTGAAACTGAGCATTAATTTGATTTAAACTATGAATGAGAATTATAATTTTACTTAAAATACTTCTTTAAATTAAGGTTAGAATCTTTATTTTTAAATTATAACAAAATAGTACTCTATTAATTTATAAATATTATGTAATCATCTGCAAGTGGAAATTATATACAAATATGTATTGACACTGTGGATTGATTAATGGGGCGTCAGTTTTAAATTTTAGATATGATAAAATTCTTTATATGAAGTGGCTTTTTTTAAATGAGCTATACACGATACAACTTAAATTAGTTAGGCTCTAATGTAAAATTATAAATACCAACACAGGATAAGAAATTGGAAACAAACTGACAAGATTGCGTCACATTATGTTAGTTACTAAATATTTAATTATAAAATTATATTTAGTCAAGCTCTAATACAAGTATCAAACACCCAATGAAAACTTAAGAAAAAAGAAAAATGTTATAAAACATTTAAGTTGCCAACAACTAAGTTGTAAACTGTATGTGTAACATATTTCATTTATTTATTTATCAAATTGCTTAAAATGTTTAACGAAAGTAACTTTCTTCAAGAAGGTGTTTATTATTCTATATATAAATTTGCAGCAAAAATAATAATAATAAATAGGTCAGGATATTATACACCAAATCAGAAAATGCGAGATGTTTGCATGTCTTTCTCCGCATTTCTAACTTAATAAATATGAATAAAAAAAAAAAAATTATTACTCTCTTTGTCTCTATTTTTTTTTTATATATATATATATGGTATTTTATTGAGTATGAAATTTTCTCTTTAAAAAAAAATAAGAGAGTTTTTTAAACTTTGCCGTCCGAATATATATATATATATATATATATATATATATATATATATAAAGGTGTAATTCTTTTTTACATTAATTAAAAGAGTGATATGTAAATTTGGAAAACAAAAGTAAGTAAACATTCCATACAAATACTCACCTTAAATCAACAACAATTCACGAATTTGCCAGTAGAATTAAATAGTAGTAGCTCCGTTTATTTTTACTTGCTTAATATTACTTTCGTCCTCGTTAGTTGTCCTTTTCCACTTATTTAATTTAAAAAATTAACTTATTTAGTTTAAAAAATTAAAAAACAATTTATCATTAAATATTTATCAAAATATTATATTTAAAAAATAATAATGTAATAAAATTATCATTTTTCTTTATCTAAAGTACAAATAGATTTTATATTCTTTTGTAACCTTTGTGGTCCTTGTTTTAGTAGGTTTCTAATTAAGAAGTCAATGAGTTGAAATTAATATTATAGCGTTAAAACAACGCAAATATGTATGTGGGCTCACGTGGGAAAAATGGATGGTTTTTTCTTTTTTTTTTTTTTTTTGCTTAGGAGCAGGAGGATTTATTAATAATCATAGTAGTTTTATACATGCAAAAGAGGAACTAATCTAAAGAATGTAGTTTTCATGGCATCTCTTTTTAATGCAGATGAAACTAATGAAGGAGATGCGTCAAAAACATATAGTTGCCCTATACATATATTTGGGTCCTTGGTTTTCCTGCAAGTAGGTCCGCTACTATATTAGCTTTCCTTGATATGTGCTCCATTGTTGTTCTCTCCATCTGCTTTAGGATTGCCCTGCAGTCCGCATATATATGTGAGTATATACGAGAGTTATTATTCAGATTATTTAATAATACCTGTGAGTCCGTTTCCACCTGCAAATGAGCTAAATTTAATCTATTGGCCAGATTCAAGTCATGTAGTAGCGCTAGTATTTCTGCATGGTGTGCATTCTGTGCTTTGATTTTGCAAGTAAAGCCTGTAATCCATTTTCCGAAATGATCTCTTATTACACCCCTCGTGCCTCCATTAGTAGTGTTTTGTTCAAAGGAGCCATCAATGTTTAGTTTTAATACTCCTTCTGGAGGTTTATGCCAAAGCCACTGGGACCATATGTCTCGGAATTATTTTCGGAGGGGTATATGCTTGGTGATAATATTTCAGTGCTTGAAAATCCGAGCTGTTAATTGATATGTTGAATTTTTTCCATATGAATTGGATTGCAAAAATATGTTTAGTGTCCTCTTCAAAATTTGGACAGGAGCGACAATTCTTCGATGTGGTAATATTTCTATAATACAATGTCGAGGAGGTCGGGAGTTTATTTGAGAGAACAGTCCACAAGAAGAAATTAAGTTTGTTTATTGATTGAATTTTCCAGACCCAATCATGATTGAAGCTTGTGGTTGTGATATTAGTGTTTGTTAGGAAAATTTTGTAGGCGCCCTCGTACTAAAATTTTCGTCGCTATTTTTATTCCAGTATAAAGTATCATCGTTTGTGTTAGTTGATTGCTGAATGTAAATATTTATAATACGAATCCTTATATTTCCAAGGATTTCGAAAGAAATTTGTGAGAAATTCCATGTATTATTTTTTAGTAAATGATTTACTCGGAGATTTTGATCTGACTTATTTATAGGTCCTTGTACGACTTGTCGAAGGTTGCAGGCTCCTTCGATCCAATTATCTTCCCAAATTGATATTTTGTTCCCATTTCCTATATTCCAAGAAATTCCTTCTGGAATAGTTGATACGTTTTTGCCATGCTTTTCCAAATATAGGAGTCATATGTATAGCAATGAATTTTGGATATTAGGCACCTATTCTTATATCAAAAATTTCTTAAATTGATGAAATATTCAAAAAAAAAAAAAAAAAAAAAAAAAAAAAGATCAAGATATGGTCAAACTCTTCTTGACTATCAAATACTTCAAGAAAATTCACAAAATTCTCTTTACATGGAAATCAATTAATTCTCAAGAAGGTCCAAATCATCGATGTTTGAGAAATATACTATTAACGACCATCGAATCATGAAGAAAACTCAGGGAGAAGAATCAACTGAACAAATAGAATTATTTCCATAGTGTATATTAACAGATAGAATTATTTTCATATTCACCATGCGTTTGGCCATAGATTTTGGGAGAAATATTTAACTTTTTTTAAAAAAATATATGATTTACCTATAAGTTCTAAAAATTATTTTAAATACATATAAGTTTGTTTTATCATTTTATAATGAAAATATTTCGTGGAAAGCCATGACACGAACTTAATTAATATGAAGTTGAAAAAAGAGGAAGAAAACAAAAGAAAATATCATTGATTTGTATGCGAAAACTACTATTACTGTTTGTAATTGCAAATGACTCCGGAGAGTAAACTTGATAAAAATTATATAAAAAATGTATATAGCGGTATAAATTTTGTACAATAATCTAGGAACAAAATTTAGTCCAAAACTATAAATGATGAGTGCTTCTATAAAATATAAAAGTTTGGGGTAATTTTTAAATTTTCAAAAATTTTCAAATACTAGAATTTGGTCCAAATTCTAGTTTTTGTTTAGAACTTGGGAACTTAGAATGTCTGTCAAATATATTTGTCAAGTAATGGTAAGTTATATGACCAAACACTAATTCACAAAAAATTTCCAAGTTTTTCTCAAATATATTTGTGGCATTAGATATGCAATTCTAACGCTACATAACCACAAAAATAGAAGCTTTATTTTATGAGTACTTCAAATCTCGTATTTGAGTTTCATCAAATCTACACTCCAATAAATCTTAAAGTAGGGATATTTGTAGACATTATAATTTTGTGGGACTCTACAAGATGAGTTCTATTTCAATTTGGGTTCTTGGAGGCTACTCTACCTTAACACTCTGTTTGGATCATTGTTACCCATTGTATTGTATTGTATTGTTACCATTACTACAATGTTTGTTTTGATTGTTACTTAAAATGTATTGTATTGTATTGTTAAATTTCGTTGTTACGAAATAATGAAAACCTCCATTTTATGGAACAACCGATTTGGTGTGTTCCCATTGTTACTTAATTTCCTTTTTCAATTATATCATGGCATAATATTTCATAATACTTTTTTACCCTTTACCATATATTATTTAATTCTAGTCAAACCTCCTACCCTAGAATAATTAAGGATATTTTAGTAAATTTATAAATTACAATACAGTACAATACAGTCAAACCAAACAATAAAAATGTTATTAAACAACAACAAACAATACAGTCTAGCCAAACATTGTATCTACTATACAGTACAGTACAATAGAGTACAATACAATACAGTACATTATGAAACAATGGGTAACAATGATCCAAACAGAGTGTAAGTCCTAGCTCATGCTATAAAGGGTAATATATTTCCTTGAAGAGGCATCTGAAAATTTTCATAACTTTACAAAAAGATCCAAACGTGATTGAACTCTTCTTTATGGTCAAATCACAAAATTCTCTTTACATGGAAATCAAATATATCCAATGAGGTCCAAATCATCTTACATTCAAGAAATATCGTCATGATTCAACCAATCGTGAGAGACATCCACATTAAACTCCTTATGGGAGAACCAACTATCTACTAGCATGCAATACACTAAACAACTAGAAGGAAATAATTTTCATAAATTAAACAAAGTATTGAAGGTAAAGTTGTGCTAATTGAAAGTGTACTTCAAAAAGTATTCATATATACTTGCTATCTACAGTTGCCCCTACTAAGTACACTATTAATGAGATCCACAAGATCTTTGCTAGATTTTTTTGGAGCACAAAGGAAGAAGGTAGGAGTAGGCATTGAGTATCTTGGTAAAAGTTGTGCCTACCAAAAAAGAGGATGGATTAGGCTTTAGATCTTTTCATGATATTTCTAAAGCACTATTTGCTAAACTCTGATAGAGGTTCAAACCTATTCTTCTTTATGGTCTAATTTCACGAGGAATAAATATTATAAGAAATTTAAACTAATAGAGGTGTTGTGGAAAATGGATCTCAAATATGGAAGAAAATGATTGAGGCAAGAGATCAAATAGATGGGAATATCTGGTGATAGCTAATAAGTGGTTCTTCTGACACTTGGGAGGATAACTGGACTAGTTTGGGAGCTGTAAAATAAACTCATTCAGATTTTATAAGAGCTCCTAATTTTGAAGAGTTGAAGTTTTTCATGGATTCAAGTGGATGGACTAGAGAAAAACTTCACCAATACCTTCCTGAATTAGTTTTTGAACATGCTCACAGGAGAAACTTCAATATAAATATCTTTTTGACCTTTTTGATCATCCTTGGTGGATGAAAATTAGCACTAAAAAATTTGCAGTGGGCAGTGCTTGGGAAGAGATCAGACAGAAGGTCACGAGAAGGAAGAATATGTTTTCATTTGGAGTACAGGGGTCCCTTATAAAATTTGTTCCTTTTTGTGGAGGTTATGGAAATACAAAATTCCCATGGATGAAGTGTTGAAGACGTTGAAGATAAACCTAGTTTCCAGGTGTAAATGTAAAAGTTCAAAGGAAAATAATGGTTCATCTCTTTCTCAATGGAGAATTTACAAATTCAATTTGGAAATATTATGAAGATGCGATAGGGTTACTTGACCCTTTCAATCAGGTTCATCAAGCAATACAAAAGTGATGGGACATAAGACATTGTGCTAAACTTATCAATCTTCAAGATGTGTTTGCTTATATTTGTTGGCATTTGTGAAAAAAGAAGGAATACTATAGAGTAAGGAGGAATATGACAAAGTGGAAGGTGATTCAAGAAATTAATAGTAACCTAGTGAAACTAAAGTATCCTTGGATAAAGGTCATTCCTTACCAGTGGCCTCACCTCTTTCAACACTTTAAACAATACAAACCCTTAGTAAAATCACAAGTGGTGATTCTGAAAAAACCTTAAATAGGATGGTCAAAATGTAACACAAATGGGGCTTGCAGAGAAAATTTCGATGAGAGCTCTGCAACCTTTTGTATTAGGGATGCTGATGGTAATTTAGTATAGGCATAGGCTGAAGCTAAAAAATTGGGATCACAAATAGCATCAAGGCAGAGGCAACAACCATTCAAGGAGGTATTCAACATTGTATTAAGCAGTAGAGAGTACCGATCTTGATAGAATCTGATTTTTTGGCCATGATCAATATAATAGAAGGAAAATGGGAAGCTCCTTGGAAGATCAGAATGGAGATGTCTAGTATTAATTTTTGGAGGAAAAAAGGGCTAGTGCATTTTGCTCACATTCTTAGGGAAGGTAATAATGCACTACCAGATTTTTTAGCTAATGAAGTTTTTAATTTTGCAGGTATAAAAACAATCAAATATCAGAGTTTTCAATCATCACCATCAGAGGCAAAGAAACCTCTCAACAGTGATAAACAACAACTACCACAAATAAGATTCAACACTTATGATAATAGAGAACTAGATTCAATATTCAAGATCACATAATTAAGGGGTAGGTTTGTAGGTCTAAAAGCACATCTAGAAAACCCCTTTGACTTATTTCAAAAGATGCAATATCAACAAGTTTCAGCAAACAACAAGATACAACAACAACTACTAAGAGTTGACCTAGACTAATTTGTGATCTAAACTAAAAAATAACTTATTAATGGTGGTATCTGTTTCTTATGAAGCTCAGTCCATTGTAAGGTGTTTATTAGGACGGATTGCAAGTAAAATTAGTGTTACATATGATGGTATGTAAGTTTATAGTCAAACAACCAGATTTACCTTAAAGCTAGCACCAAACATTCAAACGAACTGGTTTAAGTTTAGTCAGCTTGGGTGTTGATTTCGCAGCGTCTGATGAGAGCTTAGAGACCGCTAACATTGAAATCACCCCAGGATCTCAGTTTAAACCTTGAGCTTGGTTAAAGTTAGAGATGTGTTTGAGCTAAAAGGGGATGGCTATTTGGTCAAAAATTTGGAGAGATACTACAAGCACTTGAGTAAAGGATCAAAATTGTCCCTTCTCTTTGAGATAAGAATCAAATTAATCCTTGTCTTTTAACATAGAGCACTAATAGTCCTTCATGTTTCAAGAATTGGTACATTTTTAGTACCCTTCCAAATAACCGTCTAACATTCTAACGGTGTTTTTTTTTTTTTTTTGCACGTGAGAAAGACGACCATTGCTTACCAATTCTTTTCCTTCTTCTCCCTCAAATAGTATTCATCTATTCCTAAGAATGGACTATGAGGCCAAATAATCACTGCCCACTGGAACAATTGCTCAGCACCTTGTGTGCAAGAAACTTGTTTGCAGATGAACACCAACACCACAACCCCAATATGTGTAGTTGTTAGGGTTTTGCCCTGATTTTCTTACTATAATTTAAGATTTATTTTCCTTAAAGAAAAGACAAAAACATTATCATAAATATTTTTACTTTTTCTAAAAGAAAAATATAATATTCTTTCATATTTGGTTTATTCTTTCCTTGTAGGAAAGGTTTTAGAGTAGTTAGTCCTTTTCTAGTAATAAAAGGTTTTAGGACTCTATAAATATAGGTTTGTTTTTTCTAACACAACACAACAATAATGTCCACAATGTAGTCGTTTAAAAGTCTTGTTTATGAGGAGGTTTATTCTCTCTAATGTTTTAATGTTTTTCTTTATATTAGTTTTGATATAATAATATTTTGATTTATAGTATAAGTTTTTTTGTTATCTGATTTATCAACTATATGATTTGCAAATTGTAAGTTTCCGCATGACGCCCTAATCACCTTCATATCCCAACAAGTGGTATCATAGCACATGGTTCAATGATCCAATGGTTCAACAAGATTGAAGAAAGGTTCAAGTGGTTTTAAATCAATTTGCAATCAACGTGATGATAATGAAGTTTTTGTGTTACTACATGTAGGGAAATTTTCAAATATATTTTCAACCATCCTGTTGCTCTATCCTTAAAAACAAAATCAACTTTCAATCCCAGCAAACTTTTAATGCTCGGGCTCCACTTTTAACTCATGTATTTTTACTTTTAACGCATGAGCTCCACTTTTAACTCATGCATCTTACTTTTAACGCATAATCTCTACTTTCAACTCATGCATATTACTTTTAAAGCATGAGCTCCACTTTCAACCCTGTTCATAACTTTTAACACAGGGCTTCAATTTTTAACCCATATCAATTTTTTAAATCATGGTAAGCAGCAGTGATACATGAAGATTTTGTGAAGAATAAGATTATCATGCAATGAAGAAGACAGATCAAACTTTATCAAGAAAATCCAGCCAAAAGGGGAGATTTGTTAGGGTTTTGTCCTGATTTTCTTACCATAATTTAAGATTTATTTTTCTTTAAAGAAAAGACAAAAACATTACCATAAATGTTTTTACTTTTCTTGAAAGGAAAATATAATATTCTTTCATATTTGGTTTATTCTTTCCTTGTAGGAAAGATTTTAGAGTAGCTAGTCCTTTTCTAGTAAGAAAATGTTTTAGGACTCTATAAATATAGTTTTGTTTCTTCTAACACAACACAACACAACAATAATGTCCACAATGTAGTCGTTTAAGAGTCTTGTTTATGGGGAGATTTATTCTCTCTAAAGTTTCAATGATTTTCTTTATACTAGTTTTGATATAATAATATTTTGATTTATAGTATAAGTTTTTTTGTTATTTGATTTATCAACTATATGATTTGCAAATTGTAAGCTTCCGCATGACACCCTAATCACCTTCATATCCCAACAGTAGTATCCTCCCAATTAAATTTAATTGGTATTCTAGTTATCAGTATGTTATATGTTATCAACAATCAGAGGACACCCAATGATCACCATAATCTCAAATTTTTATATTTTTTTCTCGAATTTAAACAATCTATCACATAGGACATTGAAGAAGACTCGATGATGATAAAAAGTATTTTACATTCATACAAACAAAGAATTTTACTTGTCGGAGACTTCCATTGAAGGGAGATAAACAAAAATTAAAACTAAAAAGAAAATATTCTTCAAAAACAACAAGATGCAACTCTCTTTATTTTGATTTCGTTTGTTTGATAGGAAAATCAGAGTCATGAACATAGGAACAGATGGATACTATTTGAGGAGAAGAAGGGGAAGATTTGGTTAGCAATGGTGGAAACAGAGACAGTCTTTCTCACGTGCAAAAGAAACTTCCGTTTAAATATTAGACAGTTATTTGGAAGGATAAAAATGTTAGTCCATACGTTACTATGTTTAGGTTTACTTAATGGATTCTTATATATAGCCTTCCTATTCTTTTTGTATTGAGACTAATTATATTATATTGTAATATAACTCTTGCATCTTGTTCTTCAATTAAAGTAGTTCTGTTAACATGGTATCAGAGCCTCTACGATCTTGGTAAACAATCAAAGAGCTTCCGCTGCCGGCGGGTGGCACCCATATATGTTTCTTGTCTAGCCAATGATTATGTTTGCAAAAGTTGGGTCACCGTAAATCGATCCATGCTCCTTGATTTGTTCGGTTTGATTTTTGATTTGTTCGGTTCGATTTTTGATTTGTTCGGTTCTTTTTTTGATTTGTTCGGTTCAATTTTTTATTTGTTCGAACTAGGGTTCAATTCTTTATTTATTTGAACTAGGGCTCGTTTTTTTTATTTGTTCGAACTAGGGTTCGGTTTTTGATCTGTTCGAACTAGGGTTCGATTTTTTTATTTGTTCGAACTAGGGTTCGATTTTTGATTTGCTGCTTCCGCTGAGTTCTTGATTGTTGTTGCTGTTTGTTTAGATCGGTTCAGTGTATTTAAGTTCTTGAATTGGGGAAAAAAGATGAGGCTATTGAAGAACCCTAAAATCGAACGTTACGCTTTTAAGGCCGGTGAAAAGTTGTCGGAATCCGTTGATTGGAGACAGAAAGGCGATGTTACCCCTGTTAAAGACCAAGGCCAATGCGGGAGTTGCTGGGCATTCTCGACGGTTGGTGCTGTTGAAGGAATAATTCAAATTGTAACTGGTGAATTAATTTTCCTCTCTAAGCAAGAGCTTGTTGACTGCTGCTACCTACTGTGATGACAACAACAACTGCTGTCCACATGATTATCCTGTATGTGATGTTAATGCAGGCACTTGTCAAATAAGCAAGGATAGTCCATTGAATGTAAAAGCATTGAAGAGAAATCCTGCTACTGCTAGAGTAAACAGCTCGAGACCATATCGCTTCCTTTTGTTCCGTCGACCTTGTAGAATTGCTGATCTTTTTACGAAGGCGCAGTCGGCGTCTCGGTTTTGGTTTTTGTGTGACAAACTCTCAATGCTTATTGCCGTTGCATTGTGAGTTTGAGGGGAGATGTTAGTCCATATGTTACTATGTTTAGGTTAAGTTAATGAATTCCTATTAGGTTAGGTTTAGTTAATGGATTCCTATTAGGTTAGGTTTAGTTAATAGATGCGTATATATAGCCTTCCTATTCTTTTTGTATTGAGACTAATTCTATTTTATTGTAATATAACTCTTGCATCTTGTTCTTCAATTAAAGTAGTTCTGTTAACAAAAAAAATGTACCAATTCTTGAAACATGGAGGACTATTAGTGCTCCATGTTAAAAGACAAGGATTACTTTGATTCTTATCTCAAAGATAAGGAATAATTTTGGTCCTTTTCTCAGCCTTATTGTCGCCCCAAATTTGCTGATGACTAACTACAGGGAGTTACCACGGCTTCAGGCGTCAGTTTTGGTCCTTACCTCCATTGTGGACCTTTGTATATAGTAGCATTTTCTTGTTCTTTATGATTTCCTTTTCTAATTTGGTCTTTCTTTTCATTTTGTTTCTTTTTTAGCTTTTGTTTGTTTATTTATTTTTTAGTTGCTTTGCTGAAGTGGTTGGGCTTGTGTGCCTAAACCCATAAGTTTTTGTTATTGTGTTTTTTTTATTTTGCTCAAATAAAATCTTGGGTCCATTTTGAATCCTTTGTTAAAAAAAAGAAGTCACATCCTAAAATAAAATCAATAAAACATTGCAGAATTAACCCCCTAGAACCTGGAAGTTGTATACTAAAATATTTATGTAGTCTCGAATATGGGATGCAACTCCAAAATAGAAAAATAAAGTTCAAGTTCAGGAGATGGATTAAAGAAAAAAAAAGAATCTAGAGCAGCTCGGAAGAAGCAGCTCACTCTTGGATTAAGAAAGCATCAAACTCATAGTTGAGATCGTGTTGTAGATGTTAAAATATGTCATGTACTCAATAAAAAAGAACAAGTCTAATATCAGTACACAAAATCACAGTGTACTAGTGAAATCATCAGCTAGCTCCCAATGTACGTAATACAAAAATAAAAAATAAAAACTTAGTAAAATAAGATAATATACAAATATATCCACAACAAATATGCTCAACAATAATACAGTACGCAAACCCAGTTCACTCATAGAACTCACACCCATAACAATCACATGTATCAAGCGTGTTCTCGAGTCAATCGATATGAAATTTGTAGCACACATGGTAGTTGAATAACTCACAAGTTTAGCGTTGACATGGACTGTCACCGACTGAGTATGTGGATGTCAGGCAAGAGTGTCAATCAGTGGCGGATCCAGGATTTAGAGTCCGTGGGTGTCAAATAGACTTATTGATTAATGTGCCAGCTTTTTTCCTTAAAACGTGGTTGGAGCCTTTTTTTTTCTTAAAAAATGTCTGCAACAAATTTCTAAAAAAGAATAGGTACAAATGGAATTCAAACCCGCAACATTAGCCATCTAAAGTTGCCCTCCTACCGTGGCACCACAAGCCAATTTTGTTTACTGGGTGTCACGCTTTATATTTATATAAATATTATATATATAGACCTATGTATATGTAGAGTTTCCGTCGAAGTTCGGGGGTGGCGTGGCACCCCCACACCCATACATAGATCCGCCCATGGTGTCAATAGTCCAAACCTGGTAGATTATTTTAAATAATTATACCCTATCAATTTTTTATTTATTTTATAATACATAATCAAAATTAGACTTTTTAAATTGTCTTAATTTTTTTTAATTTTTTTTTTGATTTCTATATGGCTAAATTAATTTTCAATTTTTTAAAAATGTCATCCAACAACTATTGCAAGCCAAAAAATTTAATAGAATTAAATACTCAAAAGTTATAATAACATAATATTAAAATACTTTTTTTCTATAATATCTAATAATGAAATTTAACAAATGCAATATACCCATTCTATTAACTATAGGGAAAAAGGACAAATATATCCTCGAATTATCATAAATGGTGCGTCAATATCCTTCGTTATACTTTCGGGTTGTGTATACCCTTACCGTCAATATTTTAGAACATATATACACTTAAAATAAACGGAGGGACACGTGTCATGATCTTAATGGTCTATCCAAATTTAAATAGACTATTAAGATCATGACACGTGTCCCTCCGTTTATTTTAAGGGTATATACGTTCCAAAATATTGACGGTAAGGGTATACACAACCCGAAAGTATAACGAGGGATATCAACGCACCATTTGTGATAATTCGGGGTATATTTGTCCTTTTTTCCCTTAATTATATTCACATATATTATTCATTACTTGTTTAATTAAGTCATATAATTTAGAAAAATGTGATCCCACCGATTTCACACCCCTAAACCCCAATGCCCCAAGAAATACGATGATGCTTAATATCTTTGTGAAAATGACAAAAGTGGTGAAACAATTTTTTTTTTGAATGTTATGTGCAGTTGTAAAGAATATGAAAGAAAAGGACATGAAGGACACCTCTAATATATATATATAAAAACAACTTTTTTTTGAATGTTATGTGCAGTTGTAAAGAATATGAAAGAAAAGGACATGAAGGACACCTCTAATATATATATAAAATTTGTTAGATGATGCAATTTATAAAATTTGCTAAATCTGTTAGTTTCATTGTGATCAAATCTATCACTTTTTGATGATGTTTGGGCCTGTGAAGAATCCAGAAAAGTGTGTAATGATTGTGTTTAGACAATTCTATTTTCTATAGAATTGATTAATATGTTTTCAGTTCTATTAACTCACTACGGAAAGTCAAGAACACCTCCAAAATAAAGATTGATATGGTTCAACAAAATTATACATAGATGCAGCAATAATAGGAGGTATTTGGAAAAACAGATCACATATAGTCTTCAAAATTAGAAGTGTTAATTCAACAATAAAATTTGTAAATTATCATGCTCCCGTTTAGGGGTTCCATCCCCTATTCTTGACTTGTTACATATTCTGGTACAATGACTTTCAATTCTAAGGAGTATTTTCGCATAGTTATTTTTATGATCATGAATTTTGTTATGGGAACTAAATATTTTATTGCATTAATTATTGTTTACGTTGTTTCGTTAAATTACTAGTTAGTGGTTTGGTTGGTTCTCCTCCGGGGGTTAGTGTGGATACCACTCACCGTGGATCACATTCGTGACAAAATATGTGTTCTTATTCACTTCACATTTTCTCATTCATTTTTTATCTTCTTATACTAATATTATATTTTAATCTTTGAAAAATTAATAGTCGTGTCTCAAAAAATTGAAAGGTCTATATATTTAATTGAACCGAATGTATGTAAATGTGAAGAATATTGTAAAATTAAAACATCAAAGACTTAATGTTGTATAAAAATATTACGATTCGTCCGTAATGTAGCGAACTCCTCTACTTTTTTAAACATATATATTGTAGTTCACTCATAATGGATGAAGTCTAATTTACTTTTATTTATTAAAAAAAGAATATTGCAGCCCAACTAAGCTGATAGAACTTCATTTTTTTTATATAAGAAAAAAGTTAGTGTCCGTTGGTGATTAAGCGAACCCCAATATATTTTTTAAAAGTTAGGGTTCTTCTAACTCTTTTTTTCTGCTTCGAATTTTAACATTTTCGATTGTTTCCTAGTTTATAATGTTTCTAAACTTTTAATAATTTATTCATATTTATAGAGAATTTAACTGTGTATTTTTTTAAATATAAAATTTTCATTTGAAGACGTACATCCTGATCCAAAAGTTTATGATGTATTAACACTTCAAGCAAATCATCGTTCTCAAGCTATTTGGGATGACCAATTGAAGGGACAGACGAAATGTTTAAAAATTTGTCGTGCTGGAGCTCTCGATGTTTTCAGTTTACAATACTTTTTGCATTTTACATATATCTGATTCAATTGAATATATAAACCTTTTGGATTGTTGAGACATGTCTAACAATTTTTAAAGATCAAAATATAGTATTAGTAGAAGAAGATAAAAGATGAATGAGAAAATGTAAATTGAATATAACACATATTTATTGTTGAAAAAGAGAATCTTTTATGTAAAAACTTAAGAAAAGGTAATAAAAAGAATTGTAGTTTACCCATTTGTGAATGAACTATCTTAAAATATTTGTTATGTAATTTGGGGTAAATTAGGTGGAGTTCATGATAGGATTGAACAATTCACTATTTGTGGGCGAAGTGCCCGTTTTGGTTGGTATATTTAGGAAGGGGCTCTTTTAATATGTGGTGATCGAAAATTGTCTGTTTTGGAGCCGGACTCTTCAAAGTAGCATCATTCAATTGGGTAACTAGGATTTTAAATAAATAAAGAAAGTAATTTGCTATTCAAAAAGAGCCAGTTTGTTAGTTGAAGGACATTTTTGTGTTAAAAGCATAATAAAGGATAAAATTGATCTATTTTAAATAATTTAGGAGTATAATTAATCATTTTTTCTTTTATAATGAAGCAAAAATAAAATCATTAAAAATTGAGACACCCCGTCCACGCGCGCACACAAAAGAAGTCTTTATTAATCCTCCTAAATTCACATAATCAAATTTAAAATTATGCAATTTAGTCAATTCCATAAAAAATATTTTTTTTTTAATAAAAAGTAGAAACTAGATAGTGCAACATTTTCATGTGTGATATGTTGTTCTTCATATTCAGTTTGTGTAGACCCTTAACATTACTCTCATTACCATCTTCACATAATTCAATAAAATTCAATAAGCTTAACTCATAATCTCATTAGCTCAAGAATCATAAAATTCAATAAACTTAACACATAATTCTTCGTGGAATATATCTTAAATATAGTCTTCATAATTGAACTAGGCTTAACGTTGAAGAGGACAATTGTTCCATCCAATAAGATTTTTTTTTTTAAAAAAAAAGAACGACAAAAAGAACATAAAAATATCAATAAATTTTAAAGATTAAAAGGTTCATATTCTACTAAAACAATCAAAACTAATTAGAGGGAGTGGAAAGATAATACGAAGATAGCGGACAACTATTGGAGAAAATAAGGGATATTTTAACTATATTTTAATATAAGAGATTAGAAACAAAAAATAATTTAAGAGATACACCAATTTATGGTTCCTGTGCTAAAATAATAATTTAAGAGATATACCAATTTAATGATCCTCTTGCGTAAAAAAAGATTTAAGATATATATCACTATTGATTGGAAAGCCACCAGGTAATTGGAATTGGTGTAATTACTAGGATAGTAATTACCAGCCTAGTAATTACACAACCTAATAATTACGCTGACAAGCTTGTTTGCTACATTGTACTTACATGGTAATTACAAGTGTACTGTTTGGCTGCACGAATGTAATCATAAAGTTATATTGAATTTTAAAAATAAACATTAGTTATTTAAAATTAAAAAATTATATTAGACAAATAAGGGTCTTTATAAATGATATTAAATTAAATATTTAAGATATACATATATTGTCTCTCGAAAATATACTAATTAATAAACACATGTTCTTAACTAATATTTTAAAAAGTAATTGATTAATATTTTTCAATTTAGTATATTTTAATTAAATTAATCATAAAAATTAAAACTACATAATTTCTATGAACTTCATGCATGAAACGTATGTTTGACAATAGACCAATATTATAAATATATTGTCATAAAATTATAAAATATTTGACAAAAAGATAATCTATCAAGTCTAACTTAGAAAAAATAGTTTGTTATATAAAATATCGAGTCAATACTCCTAAAACAAATGAAATTGAAAATATAACATAAGTTCTAAACTAAAAACAAAAAATTTAGCATAATACTCTAATGTCAAATTTCAACATAACATACATAAATATGATTAAAAAGAAATAGAAAACGTAAGTTCATAACTTTATTCAACAATGAATTCTACTTTAATTTAAAAATTAGAATACGAACAAAATCATACTAAAAATTTTTTTTAGAAGATACAAAAAAAATTGCATGGAATCTTATGAAGTAAAAGAAATATTAGAGCAATAAAAATCTAAAATAATAAAATAAAAAATACATTACAACGCAAAAAATTAAAACAAAAATAAAATGAAGAAATTAAAAAGTAATCAGAGCTTAATTACACCATCTAATTACCAACAATTCACAGTCTCCTCCTGTGAATTGGAGAGTGTAATTACACTCTGTCAATTACATTCAATTACCTGCTGATCAGGTAATTACAAGCCCAACCAAACAGGATAAACAATGTAATTACACCAATTACACCATATTCAATTACCAGGGTTGGCTTTCCAAACAGGCCCTTAGTGGTGGTATTTGACCAGCAATCCACCATGGAGTCTAGAATGAATTGAAATTTATTATCTAAAATAAAGTATAAATATTTGTGCAGTAATAAATCCTCTCATTAATAGTAAATAAGAAGTATAAAAATTAAGTTAATTTTGAAGACTAGATATATTTTAATTCTGGCACAAAAATAGAGTAGATATTCAAAGGAAAGAAAAATCATATCTTAAAGACATAAAATAAAAGGATAGAATAGTTAAACACCTCTCTAAATTAATATTTCTTTGTCCACTTTTTCTTGTCTATTATATTAAAAATAGATATTTAATTTTACTAATTTAAGAGGCAATTGATGATCACGTAGTTTCAAATTTATCCTTATTATTCATTATAGTCATTTCATATTATATTTTTCAAGACAATATGAATTTATTATATTCAAAGAATAATTTAATAAAAATATTATTCTATTTAAATTTCTGTGACAAGTTAATGTTGGACAAGTAAAAATAATGTAGGGCTTATTTTTTTAAAAGGACATCATACATATATATGAAAAAACAAGTATTTTGAACAGAAAAAGTACTTATGCATCGACCTTTTCTAATTCGCATAAAGAGGGGAAACTGGACTTGTAAGCTAACTAAGCAGCTTTACCACGTTGAATATGTACTAGGGAGAACTGCAAATAATTGTACAACTCAAATACATACATTTTAATGATCTAGTTTTAACTTTGAATATCTATAAAAACACAAATTCATAGAAAAAAGTAACTCGAAAATTTTAAGATTTCCGATTCTCCATGTTCCAAATAGTATAAGTCAAAATTTTAAAAAAAAATTGTGAGTTTGCAACTTCGTGGTTTGAAAAAGAAATCACAAGGAAAATCTATTTATACATAAATTATTCGAATAGAAGTAAGAAAATACATAAAACAATTTATAACTTCACATGTGCAATATATGTATAATGATGTATACTTTATATTTAAACTTGTATATGAAATGTATAGTAATTTATATCGAAAAATAAGAAAAGAAAGAAGAAGAGAAGAAAAACAATATTGTATAACAAAGTATACACGCTCGGTATACAACATTATACATAGAAACCGAATTTTTTTTCGACTTTGTTTTTCGTACGATTCCCAAAATCAATCAATCCACTATTCTAAATTCAGTTACTATAAAATTTTGGATGATTTTTAACCCGATCCAACAGAGTATCATCAGTTGGAGCCTCAAGTCATCCTTAGTGTTACCGTTTTTAGTCAAAAGACTCACAAATCATAATCAGTATGATATAGTTGATAGTGGGTTCTCACTATACCAAAAATAATTTTTAATGGTAATTAATTAATTATCGCTAAATATGTATTTTTAGCAACAATTAACACTCTTTATAAGTGTACCTAAAGCCTATATATAGCGACATTAGATCCAAACAATTAACTAATATCGATAAAAGCTTTAGTACTCTTTTTGATTCAATATAAATATATACCCTTTATATTGATGCCCTCGTAAATAATTACTACAATAAATGCTTTAACTAATGATTTCGCTTAAGTAATACTAAATATGAGTGTGCGTGCGTGTGTGTGCGTGTGCGTGTGTGTGTGCATGTGCATGTGTGCGTGTGTATGCACGTGTGTGGGTGTGGGTGTGGGTGTGCGTGCATGTGTGTGCGCGCATGTGTGTGTGTGCGTGTGTATGCACGTGTGTGGGTGTGGGTGTGCGTGTGCGTGTGCGTGTGTGGGTGTGTGTGCGTGCATGAGTTGTGTGTGTGTGCGCGTGTGTGCATGCGTACGTGCGTGCGTGCGCGTGTTACCAATTGATATCTCTAATAAATGATAATATGTAAAAAAAAAAAAAAAGAATAAAAATAATAAATTAAAATAAATAAATAATAAATAAGAAAAGAACAAAAGTAATTGATTTTATTTTCTTAAAAAGATCAAAATATAGAAAGAGAGAAAAGAAAAAAAGATAAACTAACCAAAAAAAAAAAAGAAATAGTAAAAATATTACCATCTCTAATAAAGGAAAATATGAAAAAATAAAGAATCAAAACATTAATGAGAAATGAATAAAAGAGAAAAATAAAAATAATTAATGATAAGACAAAAAAAATAAATTAAATGAGAAAAAAAAATTAATAATAGGACAAAAGTTTTGGCTTCGGGTGAATTGAGCATAAATTCTAAAAGGGTGGGGCGAAATTGGGCCTTAATTTAAGGAAAAATAAGCAAATACCTCATAAAAGTAAAATAATTACAAACATATACCCCTTTACATTCATATCCCACTAATTAATTACACTATATATTCCTTACTAATTTCGTTTAACTGATACTAAATCAGTATCATATATTGTATTGATATCATTAAGACTGATAATTTCGCTAAATTGATACTAAATCAGTATATATATATTGTTTTGGTATCATTAAGATTTCTTGTTAAGAAATTATTCATTAGTCAATGATACTATAAGAGTATCTATACTGTTATAGTATCATTGACAAATGAATATTTTTTTAATATATATATATATATATATATATATATCTACTAATTTAGTATCAGTTAAGCAAAATTATTAATCTTAATGGTATCAATACAATATATGATACCAATTTAGTATCAGTTAAGCGAAAATTATCACCATTAATGAATAGGGGGTATGGACTGTAATTATTTATGAGAGAATAATATTTCAGAAATTACTTTGGATTTGAATATGAACTTGTAATTATTTTGGATTTTATGACCCATTCATGTAGTTTTCCTATAATTTAAAGGAGTTTGAAGGGAAATTGGGCCTAAACTATAGAAGGGTATGAGCTGTAATTTATTTGGGTCAAAGGATATTTGCTAAATTAGTTTGGGTTAGACTAGGAAATTGTAATTATTTTGTATTTTGTGGCCCATTTATGTAGTTTCCTTGTAAATTTAAGAGGATTTTTCACATATAGCCCCTCAAAAATAACTTAATTATGGTTCATATCTATTGTTTGGTAATTACAATTCGTAGCTACATGTTAAAGGGAGGAGAGAAGCGAGTGAGAGTAGATAGAGAGTAGAGAGAGGCAAATTGTATCTGTATATATGTCGAATTGTATATGTATATATGTCAAATAATTATATATATATATATAATTGGTATACATATGTATTTATTTATTTGGCAAGCAAGATTGGGAGAGTGAGGAGAGAGAGGAGAGAGGCGAGTGAGAGAGTGTACAGAGTAGAGAGTAGAGAGAGATGAACTGTGTATGTAGATCTGTCAGATAATTGTATGTATGTAACTGGTATACGTATGTATTTATAACTGGTGAGGAAGAGGAGGAGAGAAGCGAGCGAGAGAGGACAGAGAGTGGAGAGAGGCTAATTGTATTTGTATGTCTATCATATAATTTTTTTTTGTGTGTGTGTGTGTATATATATATATATATATAGATATATATGTATAATTTGTATTCATATATGTATAAGCGACGTAATTACAACTAAAATAAAGCTGCAAGCTATAATTAATTTAAATTATAGCTATGCTAGCTAATTAACTAATATATATTTACTTATCCAAGTAACTTTTTGTAAATTTAAGTGATACATAAAGCGGCAAAATTGGGTAAGACGATAAAATATGTATAATGTTGATAGCATTGGTGCCCCAACTGATAGGGAGTAATTATCGGTATATATTATGGTAGAAAATTTTGTATCAAACAAAAATGTGTTGGATAATTTTTCTCTTAAACCTAATCTTTGGCAATATTTTTTCTAAATAACAGGGACCCTTCTGTTTTAATTTATCGGATACATTTTTTTTAATTCAATTTTAAAAGGAATAATATATTTCCTTCTTTAACAAATATTTACTAACACTATGATCAACATTTTATCAATGTTGAATTTTTAATTCAATTTCAAAAGGAATAATATATTTCCTTCTTTAATAAATATTTAATAATACTATGATCAACATTTTACCAATGTTGAATTCCACCTATTTGACAAAAAGGTTAGAAAGATGTATTGTTCTATTTAATAATTTATTTATTTTAAGATAGTATTAAAATATTTCAAAGTCTTTATATTTTTAAATTTCTTGTTCAATCAAACTACATCACATTAAATTGAATCAAAATAATATTTAATAAATCATTCAAGTGTACACAATTTAACCGACCATCGTCCATATTGGCCAAAAAAGTTATGGTGGAAAACATAAATGTAAGGTTGCCTGCTATGTTTGACAAAAGATGTGCCCTTGATAGATACTCCATTTGTTCGAGTTTATGCGTAATTTTCTTTTTAGTCGATCTCAAAAAGAATAACATATTTTTATATTAAATAATAATTTAACTTTAAAATATATAATTTATTCTTAATAAAATGATTTATAGTCAAACAAATATGTATCACTCATTTTATACCATAAATTTCAAAACTCTTTCTTTCTATTTTAAACTCCGTGTCAAGTCAAATTAACTCATATAAAATGAGACGAAGTAATAGTTCAGCCCATGCTGCTTTAGTGGCTAACGTAAGTGGTTGTTGGCTAGAATAGTAAAAGGAGAGCAACTATGGAGGCACCCAATTTTGATAACAATTTTTCTACTTGATGTAGAGGATAAGCTTAGATTTCAAATAATATTATTGGCCCATTTAAGATTTCGAGTAATCAAATATTCAAAAAAAGGAGCACTTATGCATTAACCTTAGTTAATGAAAGGAAATTTTCCGTTTTCTTCGTTATATACGTAACTTTTTATGTACTAACTGTTGGGTTTTGAAGGTGTGAATGAGAAATAAAGGGTTGTGACTCTATTGAAGGATTGCAATTTTTACGAAGGATTGTGAACTTTATGAAAGGTTGTGTTTTTTCTAAAGGATTATGACCATGAGAAATATTATACTTTTTTCAAAGAGTTATGACCTTTCTGAAAGATTATCTCTTTTCTAAGAAGTTGTGACCTTTCCGATAAGTCACAATTAACATCTTTTCTAACAATCTTTTGTTAGCTATAAATAGAGAGTCTTTATCTCAATTTTCTATAGAGAATTCGTCCCTTCTTCTGCATACATTTCTTACAAAATAAAATCGATCGATCGTGTCTGTGTGTGTGATCTCGTTATTGTTTTTTGAGTTCGCTGAAATTATCAAAGTTTGAGGTACCACTACTTTTTTAATGGTTAATCCGTTTTATATTGGAAAGAATTAATTTACAATCTCGAATACTAGAGGGGATTAAATTTCGTTAAGACACAATGAATTTTGTGGACTCAAATAGTTCATTCATTTTTTTTATGTGTTATTATTTTTGATTTGCTAATATGAATATCAGATATAACACAAAATTATTGATACTTATGCGAGATGATAGATATTCGACAAATAGTCAAACTACACGCAATCTAACCGGGCGGCGTCCATACTGACACAAAGTCATGGTGGGAGTAGGAACATAATGTACGTAGCCACCTATGTTTGACAAAAGATGTTCCCTATGCATGCTAGAAACCCCTAGGTGCATGTTCTTGTAGTGGGTTTTCGCAAGAATGGCAAAGGGAGTACAGCTCTAGAGGAACCCAATTTTGGTAAGCTGATTCAAATTAATCCATCTAATATATTGTTTGATTATATTATTTTATTTAATCTATGGATTGTTTATATATCATATATGATCTTATTTTATTCCTAGTAAATAGAGGAATAACTAATTCAAGGTTTGTTAAATCTTGGATAAGACCCCTAAATGACAAAATTATCCCTTTATTCATTTTTCTAATTTTTTTTGTAATTTTTTTATTTATTTTGAAGTAATCCAAATTCGTTTAGTGTAATTTAATGATTTCATTAATATTTTTTTTCTCTTTTTTTTATTCAATGTAGTTTGTCGATTAACCACTTGAACTATTTTTTTTAATAAGCTTTAGCTATTGAACAATATAAGTAGTCTTAAATCTATGTAAAGTTTAAGATATACTTGACCAACAAAAAAAGTGGTACATCATACCTCAAATTTTTATTTTATATATATATAACTTAACTAGTTAAATGAAATAGAAAATCCTAAAGAAAACAATATTGTCCCACAACAACTTTGATTAATTATTATCCGGGTAAGGGACTTTGGTATAAAATTGTATAAGTATATTTATAGATCTTCATTTTTGATAAGTTTAAACTCTTTTGTCAACATCCGATTGCCATATACAATAATTATTACAGGTTAAAATTTGTAAAAATAAATAAATAAAGATTTAGCATTTTTTTTTTTACTATGAATTTTATTCAACTATTGCGTAGTATTAAATTCTTGTTATTTATTATGCACAAAAAAGAAAAAAAAAATTGTTTCAATTTATGTAACACTCTTTTTCTTTGTTGTTATTTTCTAAAAAAAAAATTACTTTAGTGTTATGGTCCGATTATCTACCTTGACTCAATTACATGAAATAAACAATTTCATAATAACGCAAGGGTATTATAGAAAAGAATTTTTTTGTAGATTTTTAAATCAAACACAAGATTAAGTGGGAAGCAATGAACCAAACACTTGACAAAAAATAATCTCTGCATTACTAATTCATGTGTTACTAATTCTTACATTACTAATCCTTGCGTTATCAATATTTGCACAAACGATCCCTTAGTCCAGTAGGTGCGGCCTAACTAATCAATGACAAGACTTATTTTATTCATTTTGCATTTCTGTATGTAAAAGATGATAAAATTAGTTGACATCTTACTTTTATAGTTAATGATGATGATATGGTCCTAGTTTTCACATGTAAAGCCTTAGTGTTCAAGTAAAAGTCATATTTACCCTTATGCATTTAGTTCTCATGTCCCATCTTAATTATGTGTTGCTTATATGATACTCTTTCTTTTTCAGTTAAATTTATTGATCCATTTAAAACTCTTTTAATTTGCATGACAATTCACTAAGAAAAACTTCATTGTTCATCCATGTAATGACCCGGTCGGTTATTTTTGAAAAATTTCATGAATTGATCGTTTTATTCCTCCCAATATCGACCTCAAGTCTTTTATGACTGAGTTTTGAAAGTTGGTTTCAACTTTGAGTTCAAAGTTGAGAATTTTGTAAGTTTTTTTGGTGTCTTTCAGAGTTTCGAGTGCCGAAATAGAATTCAATCAGTCCCAGAATGTGAGATCTAATTTGTGAAAATTAACGGTTTTAGATTTGGAGTCTTTTTTGAGTATTTGAGGTCCTAAGTTATGAAATTGTGGGAATTTTGCCTTTGGGTTAACTTTGGTCAACGTGCGGGGTTCGAATCCTCCAATCATTTTGAGAGTTCCATTGGATTCGGGGGATGATTTTAGACTTAGGTGAGGTCTTCATTGATTGTTGATAGGTCTCGAGCTCTTTTATCCTTTTTAGGCATTGAGTTAGTTTCTTATGGTTTCACGAATGTTGGATCAAAGAGACCTCAAATTCATGTTTTGACAGTTTCATTGAATCCGAAACATCAAGTATGATTGATTTACATATATGATTTGTGTGCACGGGATTCCAAATGAATCTCGTGAGTCATTTCGATGTTTGGAGAATTGGTTGATTTTTCTGGTGTCTACGTACTTCACGTTAGCGATGGCCCCCTCACTTAAGCGAGCATCGATTTCGTGAAGCATGGTTCGCGTTCGCGAGAGGTCAGTCTCGCTTACCTTCGCGATCGCGAAGTGAGGTGTCGCGATTTCCACCTTCGCTTAAGCGAAGGTTTGTTCGCGATCGCAAGGGCCAAATTTTTATTTGGGTTCACAAAAAGCGAACCCATGGCTGCTTTGCGACATGAGAGGGGGGTTTGACATGCAAATTTTGGGGTTTAAGCCCTATTTTCCATTTTTGAGCTTGGGAAGTCCTTGGTGGTGATTTTTCGAAGGATTTCTTGTGCTAAATCATTTCAGTGAGTTTTTATGATCCTAAAACTTCATTTCCCTTTGATTATTGATGAATTCTAACATCAAAATTTGGGATTTTGATTGGTAAATAGGAATGCTTTTGTGAAAAGGAGATTGTGAACTGATTTTGATTCCTTTTTTACAATAATTTTCACCAATGAGTTCCTAAGGGATTGAATAATGTCTTCAAGTGTCGCTTTTCAAATTCAAACCTTTTTTCTAAAATTGAATTTTGAGTTGATTGAGCTATTTATCAAAGAAATTGACGTGAGTATTGTTGTTACCAAAAATTTACTGTGAATACTTGATTCATATAGATTCTGTGGCTTTGGACATTGGTCGAAAAGGGAAGATTCCAACTTTTGGAGTGATTAATTGATTGATTTAAGACAAGTGATTTCCTAAACCTTGTATTCAAATAGAATTCGTGTATTCCCTTCGTTGTTTGTGTGTTGGGAGTAATAGTAATAAGGTTAAGGGTTAATTGTCCACTTGATAACTCTTAATGAATAAAAAAAGGGTTGAAATGAAAAGGCTATGTGATGATCATGATGATGTGAATTGCCTTGTTGTGACCTTTATCGTTTGATAGCATAAATGTGGACTTGATTTGCATGAATTATTGTCTCTTCCATGCAGTGTGATATTACTTGTGTGCATTGATTGTTGGACACTGTGATGATACATGTGAAGGTTATGATACTGAGGTCATTTTCGGTAAGTTTTTATGATGCTGAGGTCATTATTAGAGAGTATTATGATGTTGATGTCATTGCCGGTGAGTGCTATTATGTCAGGGATTTCTCTCTCCTCAGTTGCTTCTTCAGTTAACAAAGTTTACTTCTAATGCGCTTGGTCTATAGGAAGACTGCGTAAAGTATGGCTGAGAATCTATATAATGAGTTAAATAGTTTGCTCAATCTTGTTCAGTTCCATCCAAGCTTGGTTTTTTCTTCTTCTTCCTCTTTTTCTTCCCCCTTCGGGCAAGCAACTTTCCTTCTTTTGCCCTCTCTCCTGCCCTTTACTTTAGGTCATGGAATTTCGGAGTGAATGAGTGCAACAAAACAAGGAAAGAAGGCTAGGAGATGACTTGTAATCGATCCGGTTATTGGACCTAAGACCCGGCCCGGATGTTTCACATTTTTGACAACTATTTGTGATGTTGAGGTCGTTTCCGACTAGTGAATTGATATAAAGCCAATGGGAAATAGTTTCGGCTAGTGAGTCGGTATAAAGTCGATCGACAATGATTTCGACTAGTGATATTGTGCGGATGACAAATGATTCCAGCAAGAGATTGATTATTGTGATTTGATGCATTTTGATCCTTATGTGTGACTTATTGGTTAATTATGATTGATGCACTTGCTATGTGTTATTGATCTACTTGACATTGAGATTAACTTACTTGATTTATGTTGGTTATTGAATTGTGACTATTGAACCATAATTATTAAGCCTTTTGAGTTGTGAATTGTATAATTGTTAGGTTGTACTTATTTCTGTGCAGGTCGTAGTTTGAGGAGGTTCGGTTGGAGTGAAAGGAGTATTCAATTTCTATCTAGATGGTCTATTTAGTTGATTACTTGCTGTGTACCGTGTAGTTGGTACTCACCCCTTGCTTCTACACTTGTGTAGATTCCGATTACGGATTCATGTGATCTCCTCCTCCTCCTTCTTCTTCTTCTTCTTCTTCTTCGGCTTGTCTAGGATTTTGATAGGTAGCTGCCTGTCATTCCGGCGAGCCCTTTTGTTATACTTCAAAAACAAAGACATTGAGACTTATATTTATCTTTCGAATTTTATATTCACTTTAGTGGCTTGTACACGTGACTACTATGTTTTGGGGTTATTTTAAAATGAATAAGTTTTCCACTTTTATCTTGTTCTTGTTTTATCTTTCCACTTTCTTTTTTTTTGGTTGGTTTAGGTTGACTTATTGTGGTGGGAATAGACAAGTGAAATCACGTCCATTTTTGGGTCGTCACAAATAGTATTAGAGCCCTAGGTTCATAGGTCTAATGTGCGTACAAGCCAAGTCTAAGTAGAGTCTTGAGTACCAGTACATAGACGTTTGTACTTATCTTTGAGAGGCTGTAAAAACTGTTAAGAAACTTCCTATTGCTCTTTCTTTCTTATCGTGTATGGTTACCATTACTAGTACTGAGTTGTTGTGTGTTGTTTTGGTAGATATCGAGGACCAGAGCGTCGGTTTCCAATGGTAGAGTAGAGGCAACCCCCGAGCTTGTTGTTGAGAACCCAACTAGGGGTAGAGGAAGGGACCGAGCTAGAAGTTGTGCTCGTGGAGTAGCACTAACTAGAAGTTGTGCCCGTGGAGCGACACCAGATAGAGGCAGAGCTAGAGAGGCTTCTCCTATACCGCATGTTGAGGACTAAGTTCCTCCCGAGTTTGGAGGTCCTTTGTTTTAGGGGACTTTTTTAAGGATGCTAGGGGTGTTAGAGAACCTCTCTCAAGGTAGTGCGACAAGTACACCACATGGTTCTCAAATGAGAGTAGGGGCACAAACCCCAGTTCAGTAGCAGACTCTGGGTATTCATGATAAAGTGGGCCAGCCACCAGTGGTTCCTGCACCAACTATTGGTGCATAGATTGCTCTTGAGGTTATTCTGATAGCGGATGATCAACAATATTATGTGAGGTTTCTAAAGAGGTAACCACCCAGTTTCAAGGTGGTAAGAGTGAGGATGCTCATGAGTTCTTGACTTTCTGCCATGAGATGCTTGAAGAAGTGGGTATGAAGGATGCTCGTGGTGTCCGATTTATTTCAGTTCAGCTTTGTGGATGTGTTAAAGAGTGGTGGACGACTTTTGTGAGGTCTAGATTAATTGGATCTCTCCTAGTAGAGTGGGATGTGTTCTCTAGTGCTTTTCAGGATCGTTTCATCCCTTGGAGCATGATGGAGGAGAGTCGACTGAGATTTGAGAGCTTGACTTGAGGAAGTTTGTTTGTGGCCGAGTATGAGGCCCGTTTTTGTGAGCTTTCTAGGCATGCTATGACTATTATTCAGGATGATGCAGAGAGAATTTGCAGGTTTGCGAGATGATTGACTTTTTCCATCAAGTCTTATATATTCAGAGCAGCTAGAGAGGGGGTATCCTTCCAGTCCATTGTGAGAACCGCCAATGAAGTGGAGTTGATGGTTTTAGAGAAGTTAAGGGGAGCTCAAGAGGGCCCGATCATCTGGTCAGTTTTTGGTGCCTTATCTGGAGGCAGAGATTCGCATAGAGGTAATAGCTTATTTTAGTCATGGGCAGCTAATGCATCTATGCTAGCAGCTGAGAGTGAGTACTCAGCCTGAGGATATTATGGTTCGGGCAGAGGTTGCCATGATAGTTCGTCTAATTCACAACAACAGTTATCAGTGTTGAGATATTTTTTCACTAGTAGAGATCCAGGTCATCTAATACGACAATGCCCTCTACAGACTCATTCAGGATCCAACATTCTTAATCAGCTGCTCCAACCAGAGATTCAACACCTCTGACTAGGGGTCGAGGCAGAAGTCAGTCCAGTAGAGATGGCAGGACTACTGGTAGGGGTTCTTGAGCTCGAAATGATGGAGGTAGAGGTTCTACTCAGACTGCAGGTGACTGTTAGGGCCATCATTATACTTTTCCAGGGAGGCCTGAGGTTGAGACTTCTAATACTGTGATCACATATATTGTTGCGCTGTAATTTTTCTATCTGTAGAAAAATTACTTTTTGAAATATTCTAAGTATAAAACATTTTAAGAAAAATACTTAGAAAAGAGTCGCCACTTAATTTTTTAAAGAAATTAAGAAAACTTGATTTTAAAAGACTCTAACAGATTAAATCTTCAAAATTAGAGAAAATGGGTAAGAAGTTCTTATTTACGCTTCAAGAAGGTTTTTAAGGCACTTGAAACACCCGCTAACACGCGGTTATCCTTCGACTTGACTAAAAATATTTTGACTGATTGTTTAACACAAAATAATAATAATAATAATAATAGTAATAATAATAATAATAATAATAATAATAATAATAATAATAATAATAATAATAATAATAATAATAATAATAATAATAATAATTAAAAAAAAAAAAAATCCCAATACTGGTTTGACTTTAAGAAATTAAATAAATGACACATTTGTATTTCGTTTCACTTTTAGAGAAAGGGACCTAAAATGAAACATTTGAATTTAATGCAAGTGATTAAATATTAATAAAGTTAGATTAAGTAAAATCCATGTAATTTATCTTGAAATAAAACGTTAAACCAATTTACTAAATTAAACATGAGAATCCACTTTTATTTAATTAGCTAACACTTCCTAAGAAAACGACTAAGTGAGTATGTATATGTATATATACATATATATTTAGTTGAAAAGTGGTTTGGCTAATTTTTAAAGTTTATTTGAGAAAAAATACTTTAACAATTTTAAAGTGAATAAAAAGTGATTAAGTGAGAAGCCTAGAAATATTATTTTTAAGAGCCAAAGGTTTAACTTAATTAAAGTGTATAATTTAACCTACATATGTGATTGATAAAAATAAGTGAACACTAAGACTTGAAACACATTGAAATTAAATTAACACAACGGAAACAACTCGTCTTTTGGGGATTCTAATTAAGTTGGTTAATAATTCTAAAGTTAGAGTTAAGGAACAAACAATAAATAATCACAAATAAATAATTAAAGAGTAAGAGAGAAATTAAATTTGGGCCTTTTGGGCCTATTTCGTTGGGATTTTTTGGACTTTTACCCAATCCCGTTTTTGGTATACACTGGCTGTATATCAGCGTTTTTTACGCATTTCTTGCTCCCGAACACCTGTACACTGCCCAGCCCTGTATTTTTCACGTTTTGGCCCTGTATATCAATATTTTCTCCCTGTATATCGGTGTATACTGATGTATACAGCCCCTGTTTTGGGCTTCTGAATTAATTTTCAGCAAAATGAGTGATCTCCGAGACCTGTTCCGAATGTATATGGGCTGACTCGATGAAAATTATTTTTTGGTCTTTATGACCCTCTCGAAATGCAAGGGGAACGAAATAAAAGTTCGTGATGAGCCCGGGCAGATTTCACATGTAACAAAAGAATGATAAGAAAATTAGAATTTGTTATAAATAATAATTATAAGAGATATCAATTGGATGTAAGCTAAGATTAAAATCAAAGATACAAGACAAAACAAGGTGTCATTGACTAAACAAACAAGCCAATTAATAAAATTTATTACATTTTTTTGCCAAGTAGGAGTATTCACATGACACATGATTTAATAAAGCTAAATCACATGGTAGCGCCATATCAAAGCCACACGCCAAGTCAGAGATTATACATTCAACATAATATAAACTAATCAATATGACATATTATCATGAATGAGCATACGACCTACAACTACATAATTAATTTTGAGGAAAAAGCAGCCCCACTTAGATAAGTGTTCCTTTAATTAACTAGACAACTAGGCACGCAATACTAGTCTTAGAACTTAAGGCAACCAACAAACATAACTCTAAAAATAATTCATTCAACCAACACCAACAAATTAATAATGCAAAAACGCTTTTTAATTCTATTTATAGTTGAGATTTCCCATTTTTGGGATAGTCAAGTCATGATCAACTTGTGATCACATGACTTTGCATAAACCTATAGACCACTAATAGTTTCATAGCAAAACATTTAAAGGAGAAAATGCATACTAGTGACAACAAGTAACAAAAATATATGGGTCAAGGCATGCTCTTATAACATGAATTGATATGACTTAACTTTAAGATGGAACATGTGAAGCTAAGAAAACAACAAGATCCTAGAAAAACAATTTGTGATGGACAAACACTTAACTCATCACTACAAAATAATACACATAAATAACCTTTCTTCTCAACCAACAGTAAACTTTAAATAATAAAGAAAGATGCATATTATAATCTAACATGCTTAAGAAAAAAAAATAAAAAAAATAAAATATATATATATATATATATAAGGAGAAACAAGGATGAAAGAACAAATACGAAACCAATGAGCCAAAGCTTAGCCGACTACTATGCCCAACAAACGTAGATTAAACCATATACAACCTTAAAACGAGCAAGAGAATTCCCTTCCAATAGTTAGATTCATAACACATTTGAAAACAACACAAAACTCCAAAGATCAGTTTATATTCATGAGAGGCCAAGTGTACGACTATCTAATGCATTTTGACGCTTTCTAAGCACACAACGGAGACATGAACATTCTTTCATCAACAACAAAAACAGAACATCATCATACCCATCCAATGAAACAAGCTAAGACTCGAGGCGGGCATAATGATCACGAATTTGAAAAAGAAAAAAAGTAAATAGAGAGATGGTTTTAACGATAAGCACTAAATCATCTCTGAAAACGAAATCTTTGCCACCATTTCAGGAAAAGGTAAAACGAACACTAAGGACAACATTTCGCCTTACACATACAAGCATACATTAAATATATTAATGACAAATTTACTTACAAATTTGTTCTTATATGTTAAAGCTAATTACTTTCAGTTTAAAAGAAAACTAAAGAACAGTAAAACATAATGCAAATTATTGCAACAATTATTTCAAGAGAAGATCGAAACAAAGTGTTTAATATATGCATCCTAAGGCCAAATTTGTTTGTTTTTATAATGAATGAGCTCTAGAATTTTATTTTATTTTTTACAAATCAAAGGCACGTAAGAGGACACTTGTATGAAGAATAATCATATATCCTATACACAAATTAGCAGTAATACATTCTTAAAACTGAAAGAAACTATACTTCCAAAATTGTATACGAAAATAAATTAAAAAATCAGATTCAAAGGTCACTGACCTGTTTTGGGGCAGCGAAACAAGGATGAGGCGAGCCAGCCACAAAGACGATTCCACCACCAAAACGAGATTACAAGGCTTCTTATGAATGAACAAGGAAACCACACTCTAGTCACACGAATTTCTCTTTGATTTCAAATGTATTTTGTTTGTATTCTTGTTGTTATTAGCTTAAGTAGCTTTTGTGTATTTTTTTTTTCTCTAAAAATCCTCCAACCCCCTTCCAAATGAGAAGAAGAGATGTATATATAGGGGAAGTTCTAGGGCTGATTTGGGATGGAGAAGGGTAGAATTGGAATTCAAATCCAAACCTCCAATTTTGAAATTTTTCCCTAGGGATGGGAAAGGCTGTTCTTGTACACAATTTCAACTAAGATCCCTCAAAATCCGGATGAAAAGACCGAGATCGGCGGTAGTTTGCAGGCGGGTCAGGTTTTGACGCAATTTTCGCTGCTCTCACGATCTCTTCCTCACGTGAAGGAGAAGAAATTGAGTATGGGCAGTGGGGTCGCGCGTCTGCTGCGGTCTGGACGCAATGGGGGCGCCTGGAATGCTGCAGAGGAGAAGAAGGGGTGAATGGGTCGGGTGGATGTTGTTGTTTTTGGAATTGTATGTTGCTGTGTGTATTTGTTACTGATTTAGTGGGCTGCTAGAAGTTGTTAAGTGGGGAATTATTTGGGAAGTGGGCTGTGTACGTTGTGGTTTGGGCTGGGAATTGTTGTTAAATTGGGCCATTTGGAAAATGGCCCAAATAGGAAAGGGGTTAAGTTTTTTATTTATTTATTTTTAAATATTGGATTTAATTTAGATGAATCAACATTAATTAATTATCGAACTTCTTAATCTTAATAAAATAAAAATAATTAAATCGATCATAAAATAATTAGTTTAATTACAAACTAATGCACTCGAAATTAACTTAACAAAATATCTAACTAAAATGTAAAATCTTTTGTGATGATTTTCCAATATTTATAAAATACGTGATTGTAAAAAAAATACGCACACTCATTATTAAAATTATTAAATTTATAAAAAAAATTTTTGAAAGTACTTTGGATTATATAAAATTCATTAATTCAAAATTACGACCCTTACTACTAATAAAGTATTAAAAATATAAAATCTTTTCGAGATGATTTTTGAATACTTGTAAAAATGCATTAATTATATACATAACTAAACAAAACATACATAGTATTAAAAGTGACAAAATTATTTGAAATAACTTGTAAACTATGTTTACTTTTTTTTTTTTTTATTGTTTTTTTGGAAGTTTTATAAAACTTATTATTTTAAATCATTAGAAATTGAAGAAGCTTGATAATTAATTTATATTGTGGAGGGTCGAAATTGGGTGTCAACATATATTGTCCTAGTTAGCCATCGACCTGCGTCTGTATTGTTAGATCCGGGGTCTACTTTCTCATATGTGTCTACCTATTTTGATGATAGGTTTCATATGATATTTGATTATATTCTTATGGCAATTCATGTTTCTATATCAGTGGGTGAATCCATAATGGTGGATCGAGTGTAACGATCCTATCTTGTTTATTTAGCCGGGTATGATACTTGGGTGGACTTGATCATTCTAGGGATGGTTGACTTTGATATTGTCTTGGATATGGTTGGATTTCTCCACATCATGCTATTCTCTTTTATTATGCTAAGACTATGATCTTAGCGATGCCGGGTGTCCCAATAGTTGAGTGGACTGGTGTTAGTGCTTCTTACCCTAGCAAAGTTATATCCTTCATTCGAGCTCATAGATTTGTTGATAGAGATTGTTTGTTCTATTTGTCTTCCTTTCAGGATATTAGTGTTGAGCCGCCTCCCATGGATTCTGTACCCATGGTTCAAGAGATTTCAGATGTGTTTCCTACTGATGTTCCAAGTTTTCCTCTAGACAGGGATATTAACTTTGCCATTGACTTAGAGTTGGGCATCAAACACATCTCTATTCCTCCTTATCATATGGCTCCAACTGAGTTAAAGGAATCGAAAGATTAGTTACATGATTTGTTGAGTAAGGGGTTTATTTGCCCTAGTGTTTCTCCATAGGGTGCTCCTGTATTATTTGTGAGAAAGGAGGATGGATCCCTAAGAATGTGTAGTGATTATTGACAGTTGAACAAAGTGATTGTGAAGAACAAGTATCCTCTTCCTCATATTGATGACTTTTTTATCAGCTTCAGGGCGCACCTCTATTTTCAAAAATTGATTTGAGAGCCAGGTATCACTAGCTAAAGATTAGGGCATCGTATATCTCTAAGACAACCTTCATGACCCGTTAAAGGCACTATGATTTTCTTGTTATGTATTTCAGTTTAAGTAACGCCCCTACAACATTCATTTAGTTGATGAACGGGGTGTTCTGACCTTATATGGATTCTTTTGTGATAGTGTTCATTAACGACATCTTGGTGTACTCCTAGACTGAGGAGGATCATGATCGACATTGGAGGATTGTACTCCAGAGACTGAGAGAAGAGAAACTTTATGCGAAGTTCTTAGAGTGTGAGTTTTGGCTTGATTTTGTGGCAGTTTTGGGACACATGGTGTCTAAGGAGGGTATTGGGATAGATACAGCCAAGATTGAGGCTGTGAGGGGTTGGACCAGACTTACGTAATTTATCGAAATCTTGAGTTTTGTAGTACTTATGGGCTATGGCGATTTATGTAAATATTCTCCACTGTTGCATATCCTTTTACCAGATTGACTCAACAAAGTGCGAGCTTCCAGTGGTCTGATGAGTGTGAGGAGAGATTTTAAAGCTCAAGACCTTATTAACTTCGGCTCATGTTTTGACTTTACCTTAGGAATGCATAAACTTCACGGTTTATTGTGATGCTTCTAGAGTCAGGTTAGATGGTGTTCTGATGGAGAAGGGTAAGGTGATCACCTATGCTTCTAAATAGTTGAATACCCATTAGGGGAACTACCCTACCCATGATTTAGAGTTACAAGCCATAGTGTTTGTGTTTAAGCTTTAGGAACATTATATGTATGGGGTTTATTGTGAGGTCTTCACTATTTATTGGAGTCTTCAGTATATCTTCAGTTAGAGGGATTTGAACTTGAGGCAGCTCATATGGCTTGAGTTATTGAAGGACTACGACATCACCATTTTGTATCATCCAAGAAAGGCCAATATGGTGGCTGATACCTTATTAGGAAAACTTCTAGTATGGAAAGTCTTATCGCTATTAGTGTGGAGGATAGACCATTGGCTCGAGATGTTCATAGGTTAGACAATAGTCTCATGCTATTACAGATTTTTGTGTAGATGGGTGGTTTGATTGCATTTAATGAGGTTGGTGCTTCCTTAGTTAAGTAGATTCTTGAGCATCTGTTTGATACCGAGAAGCTATGTCTCATTCGAGGCTAGGTGATAAAAGGAGAAGCTAAGGAGGTTGTCTTTGATTCTGAGGATATCTTGAGGATTGATGGCAGGATATGTGTGCCCAAGGTGGGCGAATTGACTAGATTGATTCTTGATAAGACCCATTGTTTTTGATATTTCATCTATTTGGGGGCGATAAAGATGTATCACCATCTGAGCCAACACTATTAGTGGTGTGGTATGAAGAGTGATATTGCAGATTTTGTTTCGAGGTGTTTGACTTGTCAACAGGTCGAGTGTGAGCACCAACAACCTAGAGGTATATCTCATAGGATGTTTATTCTTACTTAGAAGTGGGAACAAATCACTATGGACTTTGTTGTGGGACTACCTAACACCGTGGGTGGTTTTAACTCTATTTGGGTGGTTATTTACAGGTTGACCAAGTCTGCACATTTTATCCCGATTTGGGTGAAGTATACGGTGGAGAAGTTAGTCGAGTTTTATATTATTCAGATTGTGCCACTACAAAGAGTCCTAATTTTTATTGTCTCTGATCAATGCTGTTTGTTCACTTGCCATTTCTAGAATACTTTGCATCATGCTTTGGGAACTCAGTTAGATATGAGTACATCTTTTAGTCTTCAGACATGTGATCAGTTTGAGTGGACAATTCAAGTGTTGGAGGACATGCTCCGAGCTTGTGTGATCAATTTTGGTGCTAGATGGGATCTCCATTTTCCCTTAGCAGGGTTTTCATTCAACAACAATTATCATTCTAGTATTCAGATGGCTTCTTTTGAGGAGTTGTATGGCAGACCATGTAGATCTTTAATGTGATGGTTTGATTCATCTGAAATAGACTCATTAGATACATAATTTCCTTAGAGATGCTATGGAGCATGTTCGTATGATATAGGGTAGACTATTCACAACCCAAAATCGAAAAAAGAGTTATGCAGATTGGAGAGTTCGAGCTCTATTGTTCATGGAGACTGATCAATTTTGGCTCCGAGTGTCACCCATGAAAGGTGTGATGAGATTCGAAAAGAAGGAAAATCTTAGCCTTAGATTCGTTAGACCTGTTAATATATTGAGTCATGTGGGAGAGGTGGCATGTAAGCTGGTTTTGCCACCTAGTTTGTCAATTGTGCATCCCAGTGTTTCATGTCTCCATGCTTCGAAAGTACGTGCCAAATGAGTCGCATATACTTTCTCTTGATTTAGTTGAGTTGAGCCCAGACTTATCTTTTGAGGATGAGCCTATAGCCATTTTGAATAGGCAGTTCTAGAATCTAGGGACCAATGAGATTGCTTCAGTGAAGGTGCAATGGAAGCACCATTCTGTTGGTAAGGTGACTTAGGAGATAGTCAGATATGTGTACAAGATAACCCCAACATTTTTAGGTTTCAGGTACTTCCTTTTTCTTCATGTTCGAGCATGAATATGGGTTTTTAGTAGTGGATAATGTAATGATCCGGTAGGTCATTTTTGAAAAGTTTCGTTAATTGATCATTTTCCACTCTCGATATTGACTCCGAGTCTTTTATGATTGAGTTTTAAAATTTGGTTTCGAACTTTGAGTTCAAAGTTGAGAATTTTTTAAGTTTTGAGTTTAAAAGACTAATATTGTTAAGAAAGTGGTTTTTGGTATCTTTTGGAGTTTCGAGTGTCAAAATGAGATTTTGTCTATTCTGTCAGTTCCGAAATGTGGGATTTGAACTGTGAGAGATTTCAATTTCAGATTCAACGTCTTTTTGAAGATTTGAGGTCCTAAATTGTGCATTATGGAAATTTAGCCTTTGGGTTGACTTTGGTCATTGTTCGGGGTGCAAATGCTCGAATCAGAATTCTGAAAAGTTCTATTTGATTTGGAGGATGAATTTAGGCCTAGGTAAGGTCTTGGTTGATTTTTGAGAGGTCCCGAGCTTATTTTAGCATTTTTAGGTGTTGAGTTAGTTTCATGTGGTTTTCATGGATGTTGGCTTACGGAGACCTCAGATTCGTGTTTGGACGGTTTCATTGAGCATGGAATCTCGAGTATGATTGATTTTTATTTATGGTTTGTATGCATGGAGTCCCGATCGAATCTTGAGGGTCCGTCCTTTCGATGTTTGGAGAGTTTGGCTGATTTTTTCTAGCGTGTGTATACTTTGCATTAGTGCTGGGATGGTCGCTTAAGTGATCATTGCATTCATAAAGGATGGGTTGCATTCGCTAGAAATCAATTTAACTGATCTTTGTGGTCGCGAAGTGAGTTGTTGCCACTGCGACCTTCGTTCAAGCAAAGTGTTTTTTACAATTGCGAGGGCCAGATTTTTATCTGGGGTTCTCTATTGCAAACCCATGATCACTTTTTTGACATCAAACGGGGCTTTTGATTTTGGAATTTAAGCCCCATTATCAATTATTAAGCTTGGAAAATCCTTGGTGAAGATTTTTGAAAGTATTTCTTGTGTTAAATCATTTGGTAGTCTTTTATGATCTTAATATTTCATTTCCTTTTGATAATTTATGAATTATAGCATCAAAATTTGGGATTTTGATTGGTAAATAGCAAGGTTTTTCAAGAACTCAATATCTAAACTCAAATGAATTTTGTGAACTAATTTTGACTCCGTTTTTCAAAATGATTTTCACCAATGAGTTCCTAATGCCTTGAGTAATATTTTCAAGTGTCGATTTTCAGATTCAAATCTTGTTTTTGAAATCGGATTTTGAGTTGATTGATTCACTTATCAAAGAAATTAACGTGGGTATTGTTGTTTCCAAAAGTTTATTGTGAATACTTGATTTTTATAGATTTTGTAAGTTTGGACATTGGTCGGAAGGAGAAGACTCAATTCTTGGAGTGATTAATTGATTAATTTAACGCAACTAATCTCCTAAACTTTGTATTCTAGGAGAATTCGAGTATTCATTCGTTGTTTGTGTGTTGGGAGTAATGGGGGTGAGGTGGAGGCAGAATTTTCCACTTGATAAATCTTTATGAATAAACAAAGGGTTGAAATGAAAAGTCTATGTGATGACCATGATGATGTGCATTGCCTTGTTATAGCCCTTATCGTTTGATTGATTAAATGATTGATAGCATATATGTGGACTTGATTTGCATGATGGTGTGATATTGTTTGTGTGCATTCATTGTTGGCCACCGTGATGAGAAATGTGATGGTTTTGATGCCGACGTTATTTTCGACAAATGTTTATGATGTTGAGGTCATTACCGATGAGTGTTATGATGCTGAGGTCATTTTCGAAAAGTGTTTATGATTTCGAGTCATTGTAGGTGAGTGCTATTATACCGAGCTCATTTCCGGTAAGTTTTTGTGATGTCGAGGTCATTTTCAACTAGTGAATTTATATAAAGTCGATGGGAAATGGTTTCGACTAGTGATTTGATATAAAGTCGATGAGAAATTGTTCCGGCTAGTAATTTTGTGTCGATGGATAATTGTAATGACCCGAGCCTATATTCTGGAAGTTACACGGCGTACTTGACCCCGAAGGGGTCTCGTACACGCCTCTTAGCATTCATAACATTCGATACACAGAAATAGTGCGGAATTTAAAACTTATTTAAATCCATACAATCAAAATACTCATTTAAAACACTTGTAACACAACGGAAGTCTGTCATCTCACATGGCCGTCTAAAACTAATATCTTGGACGAAAGTAGGGACATGACCCTTTACAATAGAAAAGTCTAACAATAGTCTTTTACATGAAAGAAAATGAAACTTCAAGTACTTGTCCTCGATCTATGAGGACATACCACTTAATCTTCGATAATCTCAAATCCAAGCTTCAACTTAGAGAGAAAGCAACTCACTTGTCGGAACCTACACTTATAGGAAAACATGAAGAAATATGGGTTAGCACAATTAAGTACTAAGTACGATAGCCATGCAAAAATATGCTTAAAACGGACATTTTGTTTGAAAGTCATGATATATACCGATTTGATAAAACTTCATGAGCATAAGAATATGAGGCATAATATACAACCATAACCAACATGCAAGTCATTTCTTCACACTATGGCATAATCAACATATAAATCATTACCTTCACATTAAGCCTTCACCTCAAGTTACCCTCAAGCTATACTTTTTGCAATATATGGATAGCGTCCCATACCACCATCCACTCTAAAGTACCACATTGAGGTGACCAAAAGTGAACTTGCCATTCAACCTTTCCATCTTCACACAATACTCATACATAAGAGACATAAACATTTCATAAGTCGTATCAACACATTAGGACCAACATCTAGGACAACCCTAAATCATACTTGTGCAATGTATGAGTAGAATCCCATACTACTACTCACACTAAGTACTCCTTTGGAACCACCATAGACAAGGCACATTCATATTCAATAAGTCATGACAAGGAAGTACAATCCAAGTATGGCATGCATCATTACATTAGACATTTAAGAGTCAACATTCTTCATTAACTTCATTTAAAACACTTTCATACCTTAGTCATTAAGACCTTAGAGAACTCACTATAACCCTCTCAAAGCCTACTCGTGCAATGCATGGATGACATCCCATACTACCACCCACACTTCATATAACTACTCAAGAAACCATATCCACTCGATGCTTAGCCTCCATTCCCATAGAGTATTTCATTCACATTAACATTATTGTACTTGAGAGGGTTACCAACATTAGGTGTACCGACCCAAAGTACATTACACATGAAAGGGTCACCACTATTAGGTCTGCCGATTCAAGGTATATTAGGGATAACTCATTGACTTTCCAAGAAGGGTGCCATAAACATAGGGTCTACCAATACAAGGTTTATCATTTCACACATAAAAAGGCTACCAACACTAGGTCTACCGATTCAAGGTTTATCATCACATTAGTTTCTAGACTCATCATGAAGAGCTACCAACACTAGGTCTACTGGTTCAAGACATAGCCTAGAATACTTCATCATTCATTTATGAAAGAAATGCCATAAGCCTATTGATTCATATACATCAAGTCAAGACACATTCAGAAGTCATTTATGAAAGGAATGCTATAAGCCTATTGATTCATATTCATTAAGTCAGGACACATTCATTATGCAAGAAGAGGATGCCTAAGCCTACCAATTCAAGACATGATCTTACATTCAAGGTCACATTCATCAATACAAGAAAAGGATGCCTTAAGCCTACCAATTCAAGTTGCATCAATCCACATTACTTTTATTTATACAAGAATATGATACCTAAGCCTACCAATTCAAGATATATTATTGCATTATAGAAACCATTCACATTCTATCATCATCATTCATGAGTGTTAATTGCGAATATACTTTCAATAATAACACAATTACATTCTAATCATGATCATAACACTTTCATTGAGATCACACATACATACTTCACATCATAGTCATTCATAGCTCCTTCATGAACTTGCCTTTCAAGGCAATGAACCAACATCAACCCATAAATCTAAGATACTACAATAGATAAGGAAATTGACATGATTCAATCATTAATCCAATATAAACATAAACAAATCAACATACTTCCATAATCAATCAATTCCCAATCACAAATCACAATTTAGGAATTTGGGGGAAAACATGGGTTCAAGGAAGATATCTTCTTAATTCATCTTTAAATCCACAATTCATTCATAATTCAATGCAATAAAGCCTTTGAAAAATATTTGGAATCGAACCCATGCATAGATTGAAAACTAGGATTTTGGGGAAAATATCAGAGACTTGAAATCACTTTCGAAATTGGCTCTTTGAAAGAAACTAAGTCAAGGATGAAGACCATCATACCTTTAATGGAAGAAATCCACGAAAATCCGTTGAATAACTTGAAGTCATGACCTTGGAAGCTTGAATCCTTCACCTCCGATGAAGGTTTCTAGAGAGAGAACTTTTGGAGGGAAGGGGAGATTTCTAATTTGGGTTTTGAAATAATGAATAGAAAAATAGAGTTTAATACTTTAATACTCTTAAAATACCATAATTAACCCACAATAACCGTCCCTCTACTTAATAAATCATAAAAACAATTTACCAAACCACCCTCCCCTTAGCCGAACCAAACCAGAAAAACAGGTGCTGGAACACAGACCCCATCCACGGACCGTGGATGGTACCATGGGCCGTCCTATACCTCCATGGTCTGGGTCAGAGGGTGGTCATTTTGGGGCCTGATCTACGGAGGCCATTCACTGGATGGACCTACGGGGCGTGGTCCCCTTTTGTAGGTCACCAAACTTTTGGCAACTTTCATCATTCTTTGGGGTCTTGGGGTTAGGCTAAGGGTCCTCCTCAAGGACCCTTAGGGTGGTCTTTGGGGAGTCGTACCTTGACGCTTAACCCCTAAACCCCTCAACCTAGCTCGGGACAACACTTTACAATTTATAACCCAAAACTAATCTCAAAACGAAACTCGTTAAGCTCTAGTTTCACCTACTAGATTTTAGGGTCGTTACAATAATAGTTCTGGTGAGAATTGATTATTGTGATTTGATGCATTTTGATCCTTATGTGTGACTTACTTGTTAATTATGATTGATGCACTTGTCACGTGTGATTGATCTACTTGACATTGAGATTGACTTACTTGATTCATGTTGGTTATTTAATTGTGACTATTGAACTATAATTATTGAGTCTTGTGAGCTGTGCATTGTAGAACTGTTAGGCTGTGATGATTTCTGTGCAGGGTGTAGTTTGTGGAGGTTCGATTGGAGTGAAAGGGGTATTCGATTTCTAGCTAGCTGCTTTGTTTAGTAGGTTGTTTGTTGGTTACCGTGTTGTTGGTACTCACCCCTTGCTTCTACACTTGTGTGTAGGTTCCGAGCCTAGAGATGTGGGATCCCTTTCTTTTTTTTCTTCTTCTTCTTCTTCTTCTGATTTCGAGGCTTGTCAAGAATTTTGAGAGGTAGTTTCTTGTCGTTCCGGCAGGCCCTCTTGTTCCTTTAGTTTATGTTTTGTTCTACTTAAGAAAAACAAACATTGAGACTTGTATTTATCTTTTGAATTCTGTATTTACTGGCTTGTACACGTGACAACCAGGTTTTGGAGTTAGTTTAGCATGAATAAGTTTTTCGCTTTTATCTTGTTCTTGTTTTATCTTTCCGCTTTCTTTCATTTTGTTGGGTTGAGGTTGACTTGTCTTGACGGGAATAGACAAATGTCATCATGTCAATTTTTGAGTTGTGCCAATCCGCGATGAATACTTATATCACTCAAATTTCGTTCAAATTAAAACTCAACTTATGTTATTCCAATAAAGTAATAGTTGTTCCAATAATTCTTAATTATTATTATAGTTCACTTTGGTCATGTAATGATTACTTTAAATTTAATATTCATTCATTAATAATTAAGTTAGGAATGAAGATATTCAGAATAAGGTAGAAGTGACTTATGTGGTAGATACTGAGAAGTGTCACTGGTATGGTTTAGACATATAAATAGGAGAGGTGAATATGTCCTATGAAAGGTTGGACATAGTATGCTTAAGGAGGGATAGATGTAGACCTAAAAAGAATTGGGGTGGAGTGATTAGACAAGAAATGACACCACTACTCACACAAAACATAATTACCCTCAATAGAAGGATATGAAGGTCGAAGATTAAGGTACAAGACTAGTTAGTAGTCTATTATTCCTTTCTTTTTCTTAAATTTACATATCTATCACTACCTATTATTTCGCCTTAGTATTTTATTTATCTTGTTGTTGTTTTTATTTGTTAATGTTTCCTTTCAACGTTTGTTCAGTTGAAATTCTTTTAAAAATAAAATTTCTACCTTCTTAAAGATAGTGATAATGTCTATGTACACTCGATCCTATTCAAATCTCACATATGAAAGTACATGCACAAAGTTTGTTGTTGTTGCAGTCATATTTTTAGTTTACACCAACTCCAATTAACCAATTTTTTTTTTTATTGCAAACAGTGTTTATAAATCCAGAATACCACATTATACATTTATCGTAAATAATGTGTCGACCTTGTATAAAAATGTATAGGATGTATTTATATGTACTTTATATTGTTATACAAATATAATATTATACAAACTTATATAAAAATTGAGTTTCGTCTCTTACGAGCTCCAACAATGAAACTCCATTCGAAATGGGTCAAATCTTCATCAAATATCTTCAAATTTTAACCACAACTTTGAGACTACATCCCCAACAAACCCAAATTATCAATTTATCAAAATTTTCAACAAATCACAAATCATTTGAGAGTTTTCAAGCTTCTTAAACCCCAATTATGAGGTTTTTAATTATTATATTTTACTTTCGTTCACCCTAAAATAGTTAAATATGTGATATATCAAATTATTATCTTTTTTCCAAGTATTTCAAATTATACAAAATAAGCTAAATGTGGTAAGATTTGAAAATATGATCTCATTTTGATTATTGACTTGGACTAAGTGATATATGTAAATATCAGACATTATGAAATTGAGTCTCCTAAGTATACAAGTACGTAGAACACTTTCTTTTAGTCTCTTGTTTCTCTTCCATTTTTTCTTTTTGAATAAAATAAAAATCTTAAAATATTCCTCAACTATTTGAATTAGTTCAAGGATAAAATTATTTTTAAAAATTGTTATCAAGCGGCCATTAATAGGAATTAGGAAAGGTATTTTAAAGCTATTTTAGTAGTTGGATGGTACTATTTTTATCTAATTTACTAACAAGAAAGTATTTTTGTGCCAAAAACATAACACATGAAAATAATTCAAAGGAATTTTCAACCCTTATCCCTAATACATATGGCTTGATTTTCTCTCTCCACACACATATTAATTGTACATTTGAAAATTACCAAATAGGTCAAAGCTTTCTCCAATTGGAATGTCTTTAGCTACTCTCTTTCTTTGAATATTGAACATTTGTAATCCTTAAATAGAAACTAATAAATCAATTACCATACAAATTTCTACTTTTTGATTGTTTCTTTCTATGAAGTAGAAAATAAGTGGTGTTTTAGAAAGGTGGAAAAGTGCAATAAAATTTAGCAATGTTTGACGAGGTAATAACCTAAGATGACAAGACTTGTGAGAACTTCATTTCTTGGATAGATAATTAGATATCAACAAGTTTCTATATTAAGAAATTGGTAGGTTGGACTAAAGTTCTCTTATCCATTTCATTGACTAAAGAGACAATAAGAAGATCTCAATTTTGACATTACAATCTACAAATAGATAATGTCATAAAGATGCAAAAACCTCAATAATAAATTATAAATATAGGTGGCAATTATATGTATTATTAAGAAGAAGTTGCTTCTTTGGGAAAGAAACTTGAGAAAGGTTCAAGGTGCACTAACTTAAGGATGATGATTTTTTTTTTCTTTAATAATCGTGGTGTTCGTGCTAGCACACCTCGATTAATTATACGGAATATATGTCACTTCCTAACTCTATCCACCAAGATTAGGATAGATGAAAAAAATACCTGATTTTTTTTGTCTCCGCTGAATTTTAAATTTGTAACCTTAGAGTTCTCAACTACTTCATTGACCTCTAGGTCACACACCTTTATATGCCCTTTAATGATGACAACTTCATCAACTTTGGTTTTTTCTATTCTCTTCTAGAGTTTCCACTTTCTAAATCTACTTATTAAACAATTCACTCAATAGAATGTATGCCCTTAAATTTACGTTCAAATCAAATTTGATTTTTTGTACCGGTAAAAGAAGAATTAAAGAAAATATTTCAAGAGTGTTTTATAAGCAACATTATCCTTTAAGTTCGATAAGAGAAGAAATCCAAGTGTATTACACCGTAGTATTAAAGCCTTTGTATAATTATATTTTTCACGAAAAAAGATCAAAAGTAATTTTCATTAAATCTTAATTACATCAAATAATTATTCTATTTTACTATTTAATTCTCTATCTTCTATTATGAATAATAAGGCAAAGCAGGGAAGCAACCTACTAAGAAGCAGGGGAAGCAACCTGCTAAGCAAGGAAAAGAAACTGGTAGGGGAAAAAAGAGGCAGCCTAGGAGAGGTTTAATTGATGAAGATGAAACTTCTGAGGAAGACATAAACTACACAGCCCCACAACCAACACAAGAGAGTGAATATGCTACTTTTAGCAGCTATTTTTCAGTAGTTGAGTGTCACCCCCTGAGCCTACACCCTGAGGGGACTGACACTTGAGAACCATTGTTGGCCCCAAGTGAACCCTTGGCCTAGCTTACTTACTCAGCAGAAGACTTAAACACAAGAAATAATCTCAAACAAGAAATTTATGAATTAAACCTAGAATGTCTTTAAGGAAACATTTAAACTAGCCAAAATGGCTACTCAAGCCTCATAGCAAAACACCTGAAATATAAGACTAAAGGACTATAACTACTCGTCTATGAAGCCTCTAAAACAAAGAGGGATGTTGGGACATGACCCCCGATCATCCTAACAACTAAAGTACTAGAAAGCAATGTAAAAAGGAGTCCTCCAGAAAGCAAGGAGGCTCACCAACTGACTCTGAGTGCTCAACTGGATCAATGAGCACTACTAAAAAATTGTCAAAAAAAGATGGCAAAAAGCGACGGACTATGTCGCTTTTCGGGTCAAAATCAACGGAAAAGCGACGCAGTCACTTCCTTCGCTTTTTGACTTGACGCTTTTCAAAAAGCGACGGACTCCGTCGCTTTAGAAAAGCGACAGTCCGTCGCTTTTTATAAAAAAAAATTTAAATTTTTTTTTCATAAAAGTGACGGACTCCGTCTCTTTTATTTTAATTTTCATTTTTTTATTTCTAAAATGCGACGCAGTCTGTCGCTTTTCTGGAAATTTTATTTTTTAAAAATCCAAAAAAAACGATGGACATAACGACGCAGTCTGTCGCTTTTCTGGAATTTTTAAAAAATAAAACCCAGAAAAAGCGACGGACAAAATGACAGAGTCCGTCAATTTTTTGGGATTTTTAAAAAATAAAACACAGAAAAAGCGACGGACAAAACAACGGAATCCTTCACTTTTATGGGATTTTTAAAAAATAAAACCCAGAAAAGCGACGAACAAAACCACGCAGTCCGTCGCTTTTCCTGCATTATTTTTGGCAGAAACTCCCAGTTTCTGCTGGCCACCTGCAAATGCGATTCAATTCAATTCATTTCAGCCCAATCAAACACACAATTCTACACTATTCAGCCCAATCAAGCACACAATTATAAACAATCTAAACAAAAACATAAAATAACATTCAAAAGTATCTAAATCATAAATTAAAGAACTATAAAATCTTTCAAAATTCGTTTAAAAAAGTTCATAAATGTCTAGAGATCTAAACTAGGGAGTGAGATCTACATAATCATCCTCATCACTCTCGTCGTCGGTGTCATCGGGAGCCGAAGTATTAGGTCGACGAGCGAGGTTCGTCACTTGTTCTTTGATTTGCTGAATGGTGTCATTCATGCTTTCTTGTTCAGCTACTCTTCTCCGCTCCGATTCTGCTAGTGCCACTGTAAGTTTAGCTATTTGATCCGACATAGCAGCAATTTGAACAGCGTCAAGTGCCTCGGCTTGACGTGACAATCCAATACCTTGTAAGCCTGACTGGAGTCGTCTAACATTATTTCGAGAGCCTAGACCATAGCATCTACCCTTGTATGTCCCCCTTACCACTTTTTCTTTCCAAATCTGGGTGGACAGTTCAGGTGTCAATTGGACCGAACTATCTAGATTCTCAGCGACGTAATACTGAAAGTCATTCTGCTTATTAAATATAAAAATTGACATCAATATATATATATACATATCATATATTCACTATTAATATATATTATTCATATTAAATAACAAACAAAAGTTCGTTCGACCCTTTTCTCTACCCATACATCTGGATCCGACTCATTTTCTTTCTTCCTTACATGAGTCTTCTTGAAAACCTCTGGTTCAAAGGGAGTGCGTCCCAATTCTTTTTCCTATAAATAAAAACTGAAATTTATAACGATATATATGAATCAACTAATTATTTATTTAAAAGTTTGAATAAGAACTTACTATCTCTCGTGCAATTGTTCCAACTGTCTTTGCACCTCCGGTGTGCAACGAGCCACCTTTAAGACTGCCTCTAGTCTTTGTGGGTTGATCTAATATTGCCTTAAACTCGTATGTTTTCCAATACAGACCCAATTCATCAAAAACATTAGGCAACATCCAACCGGGACGTACATCACTATCCCGAACACTCTTTAGCTAGCTAGACAGTCTGACGGATGCCTTCCTCTCAAATGTGATCACAATGGCCAAATTGTACTTCGACTCCCAAGTACATATTCCTAATTAAGCTCAATTTATAGTAAATTCAAGTTCTAATTAATTATAAGTTTTAATTAAGTTGTAATTCAAATCCCTAAAATTCCAAATTCAAACTATAGTGCTAAAATCCCAAAGTCAAACTATTAGTAGTCCTAAAATCTCAATAATAAATTCAAACTAATCCTAAATTCAAAATTCAAACTAGTCTTAAAATCACAAATTCAAACTAGTCCTAAAATCCCAAAATCTAACTAGTGCTAAAATCCTAAATTCAACTAGCTAGCTATGCCTAATCCCAAATTCAAACTATTAGTCCTAAAATCTCAATAATAAATCAAACTAACTCAAATAATACCCAAATTCAAACAACTCCTTAAATACCCTAATTCAATCTAATCTTACATGCAATTCCAAAATCAAACTAATTAACTCAAGAAATACCAAATTTCAAACAAATCCTAAGATACCCTAATTTAAACAAACCCTAACATTAAAATTTCAATTCACAATAAACAAACACAAACTAACAATCAAATAATCCCTAATTCAAACTAACAATCAAAAACCCTAAATCATTCCCTTACTAACTAACAATCAATCAATTAAAAACTAATTCAATACACTAATTAACAAATTCAATACTCAAATTGAAAGAAATTAAAAATAATATTATGAAACCCTAACCTTGAATTAAAGGAGAAGGGCAATGGGTCGGGATGGAGGCGGCGCTGGGCGTGACCTCGATCTACTGCTGGTGTGAGCTGCCACGGCGTGACCTCGATCTGCCCGCGAACTGCCGCTACTGCGATGTTGCGGTGGCGCCGGTCGGGGTTGCTGCTGTGGCGATGGTGGGAATCGCAGATGAGAGAGATCGAGTGAGAGAGAAGTGAGTGCGGATGAGAGAGGTGAAGAGAAATTGATTTTATTAATTTTATATATATATATATATATATATATGAAATTTAATTACACGTCAATAGAAATTTAATTTATCAATCAAGTTAATATATATATATATATATATATATATATATATATATATATATGAAGTTTAATTAAATAAATTTAATTTATCAATTAAGTTATTATATATATATATAAATTTAAAAAATATAATCGCATCATAAACCCTATCTAATAAATCCTTTTTATTAGGGATAGGATACCTTATCCATCTCAGAGCCATATTAAGAGGTTTATAATTAATAACAAACATGGGTACACCTCTTTCCTGTTCAGCATGTTATTAACATGGAAGGTTGTACAGGACCATGGAGATATTTAGTAAATTTAATTTATCGAGGTTGAGTTTAGTAATTAAAAGAGAAAATGGCCAAATGACCCCCTAATCTATTAGTCAATTCTCAACTACACACTTATATTTTACGGGGGTCTTATTACCCCCTAGACATTTTAAAAGTGGAATATATTGCTCCTTAAAAGGTCATACCCAGATTTGTGGTGAGTGGTGTGTTGCACGCGCGGTCCCACATAACATATATGGTACTTTTTTTTTATATAAAAATATTATTATTCTTTTTATTTATTCTATTTCCCTTCAATGTTTTTTCTTTTCTTTCTCAACCAGTTTCTTCTTTTCTTTTTCCTTTTTCTTTCCTTTTCTTCTACTAAAAATTTTCTGCCATTGATGATGAAATTCCAAGTTTCATTTGTAACCTCAAAAAATTTAATTTCTTAATCTAAGTTTCCAATTTTTTTATATAACTATTTTAACATGCAATATTTGGACCTTTTTCAAAATTAATTTGTGGATGTCATACCATCGGATGTTCATCGGCTTCAAAAACTTCAATATCTTGATTTGGAGAAATAATTTTATCAGAGATATCTGTCGCCAACTGAAAATTTGACGGAGCTGTAGATCTTATATATGCATATGAACTTATTTTTCCGATAAAAACAATAACATAGCTAAACTTGAATATCTAGGTTTGGTATTTAATGGGTTTTCTCTAGTGAGAATATTGTCGGAGTTTGGAAAGTTTTAAAAAAAGAATATTTGAATGAAATCTGAATTTAATTGGTGAAACCCTTGAAAGTTTGAACTTTCAAAGTCTTGAGCATATTGATTTGGCTTACAATAATCTAAAAAGAGAAATTTCATTTGGATTGTTCATGTTAAAGAATTTGTGTTGATATACTTGTATAGTAATCAACTTTTGAATCTAATTCGAATATGGGTTTCTTCAATTTGTGTCTTGTTGTAGATTAAGTAGTAAAAATTTAGTTGTAAAAGATACTAATTTTGACATTGATGCTTTGTTAGTTTTATTTGGTCAACTGGGTTTTCTCTGTATTGTTCAATTTCATTTTCTTGTGCTTGAACTTATGAACACTTAGCTAGGGGAAAGTGTTGATTTTAATTTGATCATGTGTTCTTCTAATTTTTGCAAAAAATCGATTTCTTTTGAGAAAAATAAGGAGATAGCTCACTAGTAATAATTATTAATAGTGTGATAAAAACTATATTTTCACTTATAACTATTAATAGTGTGATAAACTATAAATTAAGTTTAGCTTATCACACAGATAAGTGAAAATATATTTGATCTCTTTTTCAAATACTGTATAATTGTAAAAAATCGAAAAAATTGAAAAACCGAAAAAAATCCAAAGAATCGAAACTGAAAAAACCGACTTTGCGTGATTTGATTTTTAGATTTAATAAACCGACATAATTGATTTAGATTTTTTTAATAAAAAATCAAATCAAATCGATCTATGTATACGCCTGTCTACAAGCTAGAGCACAAGACATCTTATGAAGGGCTAACTTTATAAGACATTATCATGTTCGGAAGTGAAATAATCAACAAAAAGGCAAATTAAAGCACCTAACAGCCACTTTTACAGAAGAAGAAAAAAATAATTAATTCCTTGTCAATTGTTTTTCACTATAGGTAACAACCATGAAGTGCCAAAACATGTCAGCATCAATTTGTTTAATGCTTATGTTAAGAAGAAAGAAAGAGAAAGAAAAAAAGAAAATTAGAAAGAAAAATGGAAATTAATAAATTAGGCAACTCACTCTCTCAAAGAGAGTGAAATACACTCTCTATGCCAAATCAGCACTTAAGGGGTTATTTATTCTATTTTAAAGTAGTTCAGGGGGGTTATAGGACTCCCGCAGAGAATAGGTGTGTAGTTGGAAATCCGGTAATAGGTTGGGGGGTCATTTGATCATTTTCTCTAATTAAAATTATATATATATATATATATATATATATATATATATATATATATATATATATATATATATATATATATATATATATATAATTTAACTATACATCAACAGAAGTTTAATTTAATCAATTTAATTTATCGAGGTTTATATATATATATAATTTAACTACACATCAACATAATTTTAATTTAATAAATTTAATTAATTTATCCATCAAGTTAATTTTATAAATTAAAATAACATATATATATAATTTAACTACACAGCAATAGAAGTTTAATTTAATAAATTTAATTTATCGATCAAGTTAATTTTATAAATTTAAATTATATACCTTCTAATTATATAAATTTAATTTTATTGATCAACAAAAATTTATCAATATCAAATTTAATATATAAATCTCCTTGAATTGATCATACGTATTTCTTTAATTAATTGATAATGTCTTTCATATCTGAACCACTAGTTTATAAGACTTGATTTGTTAAACTATTCGAAGAGTATATAATTAATCAACGTATTTCATACTCCGATGAAGTATCTTTTACATTTCATCATAATTAGGAAGTGATCACTATACTTGACATCCATTCAAGATCGAATATATATAATAATACTATCTCACATTTCATACTTCAATGGATTATATGTTAGTTCTTCACCTCTGCATCATGAGATGAGATATGAAGTTCATGATTAGACAACGGACTGGTAATATTTGTACATTACTCTAGAAATATAAATATATATAATTTTCTCCTAATTCACATCAACGTAGTTTCATACTCTAAATATTGATTATAGATATTTTTTTTATTTATTCCATGAATTCTAACTTTTTATTTATAAAAGTATACAAAATTGTTACACTTTTTGAACAATTAATTGTAGGCGTAAATGAAATTTTAGTATTATGCACAATAGCAAAATTATGATTAATAGGAATATTTTAAACAAATCGACCTCCGGATGTCACTTTTATTAAAAGTAATTAGATTTAATAAAAAATACCGACCTCATGAGGTCGGACCTCAGAGTCTCTATGTCCGTCGCTTTTTTTGAAAAAAGTTTGACCAACCTTTTGACCAAAAAGTGACGAACAAAGAGACATTGTCCATCGCTTTTTTAAAATATTTGACCAGATATTTTGACCAAGAAGCGACAGACATAAAGATGCTATCCGTCGATAATTTAAAAAATAATTAAACAATTAAAATTAATAAAAAGCGACGGATGGTGTGACTTTTTAAAAATTAATAAATATTTATTTTTAATAAAAAGCGACGGACTGCGTCTCTATCGATATAAAATAATTAATTATTTATTATATATATTGTTGGAGGAAAATTCCGCGAAAAAAAGCGACGGACTCAGCGATGCAATCCGTCGCTTTTTAAAAATTTTTTAAAAAATAAATAAATAAAAAATAAAAAAAATAATTAAAAAAGCGACAGACTCTGCGATGCCGTCCGTCGCTTTTAAAAAAAATAAAAAACATTATAAAAAAAATTAAAAAGTGACGGACTCGGCAATGCAGTCCGTCGTTTTTTTAAAAAAATAATAAAAAAATTATAAAGCGACGGACTCTGCGATGCATTCCGTCGCTTTTGAAAAAAAAATAAAAAATGAAATTTTAATTAAAAAGCGACGGACGACATCGCTTAGTCCATCGCTTTTGGGAGCGACGCCGTCCGTCGCTTTTACTTCCGTTGTTTTTTAATAGTTTTTTAGTAATGGAGGCGCTGTATGTTGATCCTGGTTATCTGTGTCTACATTATTAAAATATGCACGCCAAATGGCATCAGTACATTTAATGTATGAGTATGCGAGGGAATACTAAATATAACATAAGCTTGAAAGGAATCTGAAAGAAACACTTACCTTGACTTTACTCAACTCATGAACAACTTAACTCATTATAAAGCAACAACACATGCAATATATGGAAAGCTTTTAAAACAATAGAAATCAACTCAGTTTGTTAAAGAAATGCGATAACAACTCAACTTACTCATATAATAAAGTGATACAATACTGTGGGAGTTTCTTTAACCGACCACCACCACTATGAGCCTAAGTGGTGATACAACGTCTTGCCCACGCTGCCAAAACTGTCCTATACTTTTCCGTCATATAGGACACCTTAACTAAGTGGATCCACTAGTCTATGCTAAAAAGTACTTAAGGAGTCATCTAAAAAGTATGATCCTTTACTACTCATGATAGCTACATGATTTACGAAGACTTGAGTTATTATGAACTATCATCCCCATATTGATGCTCAATACTACTCCCAAATATGCTTAGCTAATATGTTTTTAAAACAAAAACTCTTTCTTTGGTTTGAGATAATTACTCAAAACTTAACTTAAAATCTCTCTTGGAAATCGGTGTTTCCTTTCTTACTCAAATATGAAAATACTTTTAACTCTTGAGAATACTTAGTTCCCATATAATCTATGAAGAATTGAACTTTACTCTTACTCATTACTCAACTCAAAGCTTAAGTCTTAAAACAAAGTTAAAACGTTTGTGAAAGACTTTTGGAAAAATTTATGAACTTCTCTTGACGTAACTCTTAGCCTCTTGACTTGACTCTTAACTTTCCTTGAAATGAATTATGGATTCAAGGTTCATGATCTCATGTTTATGGATGATTTCATGATGTTTAGACGTACCTTAGAGTGTTGGAATCAACTAGAAAACATCGGTACATTGCTAAGGAACTAGTACGGAAAGATGGGGGAAGAATGGAAAGAACTGACGTCCCTGACCCTCTGAGAGGCGCGGGGGCGCCAACCTTAAAACTTCAAAGGCTGGGTGGGGCGCTCTAGCTGGCGCAGCGCCCCAAAGCCCAAGCTTCAGAGGCCCCTTCTTGGGGCTCTGAGAGGGGCGGCGCCTCAGGCCCCAGCCCAGTTGCACTCTGACTTTTCTCCTTCGTTTTTCCTCTCTAAACCCCCTATTTCGACTTGGTTCTTTTCCCAAACACTTAGGAATAACTAAATCATCAATATATGCAAGATCCAAATCAAAATCACCCCTAATTACACGAATCAATCTCAAGAAACTTCAATAACAAGAACCCACAAGATTTCAAACGAATTAACATCAAGAAGTCATAGGATTTGCTTTCAAAACTATACAACTTCATTGAATTGAATCATGATTGGTGCATGGGTGAACTAACCCAAAGATATGTGATCTCACATACCTCGTATAGATCACCCCTTGACGAAATCCACTAGCGATTCTTGAAGAACTTGATAATTCTTGCTCCTTCTCCTCTTTTCACCTCTTCTTTTCTCTTCTCTCAAAACCTTAACTTAGTTTTTCAAAAGCGTAAACTGATCAAGTTTAGTATTGACCCCAAATAAACTCCTAAAAATGAAATAAAATAATAGGGTAAGGAAAGACCATAATGCCCTTCTAATATCCGGATTAAACTTTCCTTATTAGAACAACCCAACTTCAAATGGGCATATCTCACTAATACAAACTCAGAATTGTGCAAACTCGGCGGCGTTGGAAAGATAATTTCAAGATCTTTCCTACGGTATCCGGAAGAACACTAACTCATCTTGAGCTAGGAGTTATGGTCATTTGAAGTTGACTAAAAACCCAAACGTAACGTAACTTAACAAATTTCCAGATTTTTCATTCTTTCCTAAAATGACTATTTTCAATTCTAACTCTTTCTAGTTATTTCAATTTGCAAGATGTTACACTGAGGATGATGATGAAGACCCTAGGCTAAGGCCAAGAACAATCTCAGAAGAAGCTTTTCTAACGAGATTAAGAAAGAGACAGAACCCACAAGCACCAATTGGAAGTAGAGTAATAGGCTTTAGCGGTGACAAATATGGTGTTAGTGAACCTTCAAATCTACCCATAGCACCAACTGGCTTAAATTGGAATGGAAAGGAAGCAATTACTATAAACCAACTACAAAAGATGAGGTCAAGAAGGGGATGAAAGATATTGTGTTGGTACTACTATTTTGTATATGTTGGTGCCTTTAATGATGTTAAGGCTAAACTTATTTTTTTGTTATGTTTTTTATAGGTTGGTGCCTTAAATGATGTGTTTGTGATGTTTTTGTGCTGTATGTTTGGGTAGTACGAAGTAAATGCTGATTTCTTTAAGGTTAAACTTGTTGTTTTGGTTATATGTTTGGGTACTATATGTTTGGGTAGTACGAAGTATAGGCTGATTTCTTTAAGGTTAAACTTGTTGTTTTGGTACTCTATTTTGGTACTACTGTTTCTATAGGTTGAGTGTATCAGCTAAACTAACTGACATTTTGCTAATATATGACCAATGTTTGAATGTTATGTATGGTGTCTTTGTTGTTCAAGTTTAATATTGTCTTTGTTATGCCTTTGTGCAAGTTTAATAGTGTATTTGTTTAGCCTTTGTACAAGTTGGTTAGTGACTTCCATGTTGACAGCTTAATAGTGCCTTTGTGCAAGTTGGTCAGTGACTTCCATGTTGACAATGTTAAAGTTGATTTAACATGTGTTAGTAGAGCACTTAAAGTCAGTCACCAACAATCTTTATAGCAATACTATAAACTTTATTCATCTTCAACATAATGACTAATAGAAGACCTATAAATACTAGAAACTTTATGGCAAAAGACACAAAATAATGTTCCAAGCCAACTAGAGCACATCTAAATACGTCTGAAGCAAATAGCTACACTAAATAAGGCCAACACTTAAAAATTACATTCAATACACATCGTTCTTGTACAATAACACAATTCAAAACATAAGATTCACTAATACATAGGAATACTTGAAATAACTAACACTTGAAAACAACAAATACTTGAAATAACTAACACTTGAAAACTACAATTCAAGAACATATATTCCTCATGCTAGACAGCAGGTGATCACTTGAAAATTGCAACAACAAATACCACAAACACCGTAAATGACAATATACACAACATCTTTAACTTTGACACTTTCGCTTCCGAATATCTTGATTTATTCACCTCGAAGTAGTTTAAACTCTCTAAATTTTCCAATTTTTTCTTTAAATCGTCTCTTTCAATCTTAACCGCGTTCAACGACTCTCTCAAATTCTCCATTTTCAACGTAGAAACTTCCATTTTAGACTTCAGTAAATTAACTTAAATGGAAGAATTTTCTGGAGAATTATCTTCCCACCTCCAAAATCCACAATTTTCAATCAGATAAGAATAATTGAGAAGAACTCATAATCACCAAAATATAAGCAGAAATCATATTAATTTACATTTAGTGAAAAACGTACCTTAGGTTTAGAATATCTATAAAATCTTCTTCCGGGGTTCAATGGAGTCCTGCCATTTCACCACAAAAACAAGTCATCATCATGAAGTTACTAATTGAATCATTTTAGACATGGTTTTAAGTCCGATTTGAGGGAGACGACAGATAGATGAAAAATTAAATAAGAAAATATGACGAAGACAAGATGAAATCGACAAACACACGGTGGAATTGACCAACAAACTATGAAATAGACGAACTTTACTAATGAAGTCTAGAGTTTGTCAGATACGAACAAGACTTAGAATATTTGGGTCTTTTAATTAGGATATTTTAGATGGAATCAAGTGGGAATCGGGTTATGGGGCGGGTTATTAGTTTATGGGTTAAAAGCAATGGTCAAAAGGGTAGTTGCTTATGATTTAGACACATGTACAGAATGAGGGGGCCGTTAGTGAGAGGGGCATGCGTGTACCGATAATTGGACGACAGGAGTTGATATGGATGAAAAGTATAATGGAGGGCATAGACGTACCATTTATCAAAGTTCGAGGGTATATTTGTCCTTTTTCCCATCCTTAAATAGAAACTAATAAATCAATTACCATACAATTTTCTACTTTTTGATTGTTTCTTTCTATGAAGTAGCAAATAAGTAGTGTTATAGAAAGGTGTGAAAGTGCAATAAAATATAGCAATGTTTGACGAGGTAATAACCTAAGATGACAAGACTTGTGAGAACTTCATTTCTTGGATAGATAATTAGATATCAACAAGTTTCTATATTAAGCAATTGGTAGGTTGGACTAAAGTTCTCTTATCCATTTCATTGACTAAAGAGACAATAAGAAGATCTCAATTTTGACATTACAATCTACAAATAGATAATGTCATAAAGATGTAAAAACCTCAAAAATAAATTATAAATATAGGTGGCAATTATATGTATTATTAAGAAGAAGTTGCATCTTTGGGAAAGAAACTTGAGAAAGGTTCAAGGTGCATTGACTTAAAGGATGATGATTTTTTTTTTTATAATCGTTGTGTTTGTGCTAGCGCATCTCAATTAATTATACGGAATATATGCCATTTTGTACCAGCAATAAATATCAAATAACTCTATCCACAAAGATTAGGACAGATGAAAAAAATCACCTGATATTTTTTTGTCTCTGCTGAATTTTAAATCTGTAACCTTAGGATTCTCAACTACTTTATTGACCTCTAGGCCACACCTTTAGATGCCCTTTAATGATGACAACTTCATCAAATTTGGTTTTTTTCCTTTCTCTTCTAGAGTTTCCACTTTCTAAATCTACTTCTTAAACAATTCACTCAATAGAATGTATACTTTTAAATTTTACGTTCATATCAAATTTGATTTTTTGGCCTGGTAAAAGAAGAAATAAAAAAAATATCTCAAGAGTGTTTATAAGTAACATTATCCTTTAAGTTCGCTAAGAGAAGAAATCCAAGTGTATTACATTACACCGTAGTATTAAAGCCTTTTTATAATTATATTTTTCACCAAAAAATGTCAAATATATCTATGAATTATAAGAAAAGATCCAAAAAAAAAATAAAATCTTCAATTAGCTCGCTTTGATCATTTAATAATTACTTTACACTAAAATTCATCCATTAATCTTAATAAAGTTAGTAAAATGACAATTTCGTTATTATTATTTATTTTAATTTTGTACTTCATTAATTAATTTGATGCATTTAAAAATTTTCTACATACACTGTCACTTAAAATAACTTATGGGTGTAATAAATTATAATTAATATTTTAAAATTTAAAAATTCAAATTAAAGAAATTTAACATTATACAATTTTTTTTGAATTTGTTATTACTTTATTTATTTCCTGAAAATTCTATTCTATGTTCAATAAATATTTATTTTGACAAATAAAGAGCTTATATTAATTACCGAAAGCATTACAACTATGAGGGATGACACAATTTGTCGTCTGGTTCCATAGAGAGACATATTATCAATTTGATTACCTTTTTAGCCAGTAAACCTATACACCAAACAAGCTTATCTTTGATGAGCTGTAATCTTTCTACATATGATAGGCACTTGTTTATCCATGTAGTTATATATATTTAATATTAAGTTAACGTCATTTGAATTAAGTTTTATTTACTCTTATAGTATCATCGATTAATGAATAATTTCTCAATAAGAAACCTTAATAATATATATATATATATATATATATATATATATGAATAATTTCTTAACAAGAAACTGTAATGATACCATATTGTATATATATATATATATATATATATATATATATATATATATATATATATATATATATATATATGTATGTATATATATATATATATATGTATGTATGTATGTATGTATGAATAATTTCTTAACAAGAAACTGTAATGATACCACAACAATATATATATATATATATATATATAGTATCATTGACTAATGAGTAATTTCTGAACAAGAAACCTTAATGATACCACAACAATATACATATACTCTTATAGTATCATTGACTAATGAGTAACTTCTGAACAAGAAACCTTAATGATATCAATATATATACACACACACTCAACAAGAAACCTTAATGATACCAATACATACATACATACATACTGATTTAATATAAGTTAAGCGAAATCATCAGCCTTAATGATACTAATACAGTACATAATATTGACTTAATATCAGTTAAGCGAAAATTATCAGTCTTAATGAAGGGGAGGGGAGGTATGAACTGTAATTATTTATGAGAGAATGATTATTTGTTGAATTACTTTGGGTTTGGATATGAACATGTAATTATTTTGGATTTTTATGGCCCATTTATGTAGTTTTCCCCATAATTTAGGGGTGTAAAAAATAAGCCCAACTATAGGTAACCCGTTCAATTCGCCCATAATTTTAAGGGTTGGGGCTCAAGATAATTTGAATTGGGTTCAACCTCAACCCATTCAAGCTTTTAACCCATTTAAGAAAATCCACAATTGAGCCCAATTTAATTTCTAATTTCAATCTGTTTTAAGATGCTTTATTTGCATTGATGTAATGTATATTTCTATCTTGAAGGTATGCATTACTATCTATTTTATATATTTTAAGATTTTATCCATCCGTAACTTCTTTTTAAAAATTTCTTGAGTTGAAATTCAAATTTTGGTTTACACTTGAATAAAAATATATTATAATTATAGAGATTAAGCGAGTCAAATTGGACTGGTGAAGACCCAACTCAACTTTAAGCCCATTTGAGCCCAAATTAAACTTGGGCAGGTCAGGACCCAACTCAATTTCTATTTTAATCCACTTTAATATCTCTAATTTCAAACCAACCCGCTCATTCAACACCCCTAGTTTAATTTGTTGTGTGGTTTAAGGGACAAATATTAATTTCGTGACTTTGGTGGTGGTGGTTGGGGGGAGGGGTTTAATACATAGTCAATCCCGGGGAAGGTTTTAATACACAGCCATATCCTTAAATAAGTAATGATATTTTATTTAGAAACTCAAATTAAGTCATATTTCAATCGAACACCTCAACTCCTAATAACGTGTTCCAATTAGACACTTATTTCAGTTCATATTTGAGAAAAAAATTTATGCATGCTTTCATTCGTCTATATAAGGTAGTTAAGTTAAATGAGATGTGATAATTTTATAGTTAACTTAACTACCTAAAAGATGGATGAAAACATGCACAAATTTTTTTCCAAAATATTAACCGTGAGTGTCTTATTGGAACAATTAATTAAAAGTTGAGTTGTTCAATTGGAACATATCTTAGTTCGACTCTCCAAATGAAATATCCTTACAAATTGAGAAGTTGGCTATATATTCAACCAAAAAAAAAAAAAGAACTAAAGTTTATTCTTGTTTTTATTAAAACAACTAAGAATTTAGAAACACATGCACTGGTAATGTTATGTCTCTCTCTGTCTACTCACACATGACACATAATATACATATGAAATTATAATTAATTATAATACAAGGTCATAATATTGTCTTTTCTGTTTTCCTTGCGGGTCTCTTTGTGTATAAGCCACACATTGACAAGTACTTGTAGAATATGAAGGCTACCTTACTCCAATTGAAATGTCTTAATCTACTTTCTTTTTCAGAAAATTTAATTTTTGTAATCCTAAAGAACTTTTAATGAATATTTCAAAAACGCTTTTGAAAGTTATTTTAAAAATAAGCAGTTATGTATTTAGATAAAAATGTTTAAGCTAAAAAAAAGTATTGTTATATTTGGTACACGGGTATTGTTAAACACTTTTTTTGATCTAAAATACCTTTAAAGTTGTTAACATTATAAAAAACTAATTATTAAAAAATATATTTCTAAAAAAAATCGAATTAAAATTAATTTTTATTTTAATTCAAATTTAATATAAATTGATTATATAAATAAATTTATATGTGTAAGTTATTTTTAATTTTTAAAATATATAACTTTGATATAGAACATGTAAAATTGAGATGATTTTTCAATTGTATGTATAAAAATGACTATATCTCCTTTTTACCACAAATAATTTATAAGAAAAAAGTAAGAGAAAAAGAAAATAAATTTAAAAGAAAAAAAATGAGCAAGAAGAGGAAAAGAGCGGAAGAAAGAAACAACAACAAGAAGAAGAAAATGAAAAGAAAAAAAGTAGGAGGAAGATAATATAGATATTATAAAAAAACATTGAAGATAAGGAGGTAAAATTGTTGGTCAAATATAAATAGCTTTTAAGCTTTAAAAAAATGGGAGGGACCAATTTTTAATTCGAGACTTGAAGTAAATTTTAACTTATTTTAAATATTTTTTTAATTTGTTGAACACTTCCAAAAAAATAATCAAAAGGTAGATGATAATGAGAAGATGTTAATGAATGCATGTTATGAAGAACCCTTTAAGTTATGAATTTACTGGAAGGAAGATTTCCTCCTAAAGGAGTACACAACCATGTCTTGAATATAGAAAATGGAACAGTCAAATTAGATAATGTGGTATCTAATTAGAAAGAAGAATTGATTAGTTCTATAATAAGAACTCAGACCAAAACAGTAGGAAAAACATGTTAAATGATTTACAAAGCCTTGTTCTGAAATATAAGGTTTGTTAAAATTCAGAATGTTTTTGATAGGGTTTAAACGGTTAATAGACATCATCAGTTTTTTCTAGTTGCATTGATGAAACCTTTTTAAGACATTAGGAAAATTCATAGATTCCAAAAAAGAGTGGGCATACACCATGTTAATTATAATGCTAATGGCCAAATTTAGATATTTGTGAAAGATAATATTCAGATAGGGGTTGCATGTAACTCTGCACAACAATTGACTTTATAATTAATACTTGACAATGATAATCAGTTGTGGATGGCTATGGTGTATTCTAAGTGTTGTGCAGTAGAGAGACTAAGCTCATACTAACTTGCTCTTACTGCCTAAAAAGCGGTTATGTTCAGACTTGAGACCAATTAGCTTAAGTAATTTTATTCACAAAGTTATTTTCTGACAGGTTGGAGGGAATGTTACCAAGGTTAGTTTCTTAGAACCCATCTGATTTTGTGAAGGGAAATTATATTGTTGAGAATGTGCTTTTGGCTAAAAAAAATTATTACTGATATAAGAGGGACAAGCCTGTAGATATGGTGATCAAGCTTGACATCAAAAAGACATTATAGAGAAGTTTTAAATAAGTGTTTTATATCAAATATGTTATGATGATTTAGTTCTTGATTTGATTTGAAGGATTGTGGCTCTAATAACTGGTATTTTATCCTTATAAATGGACAAGCTCATAGTTTCTGTCATTTTACTAGGGCATTAAACAGGGGATCTCTTATCACTTATTTTATTTATATTGTCTGCTGAAGTTTTATTTACACATTTGTTTTATAACAATGAAATTCATAATTTTAAATGCCTAAATGGAGTGACATTTAAATCATCTTGCTTATGCAGATGATATTATAATTCTTGCAACATTATAAAATACCTCACTTAAATTGATAATGCAGGTGTTGCAGAAATATGAGAATCATTCATGTCAGAAAATTAATTAATAAGGAGAAAAGTCTATCCTGCATGTTTAGTAAGACTACTACTGAATTAGTGAAGGTGTACTACTGATTTTCTGAGGGGTAATTTCCCCTTAGCTTATCTTGGTTGTCCTATAAGGCATGCCAAGAGAAGGAAAAATGATTTTGCAGAATTGATTAAGAAAATTTCGAATAACTTACAGATTTGGAAGGGTAAGCTGTTATCTTTGAAAGTAAGGTTATGCTTATTGATCATGTACTGCAAAATATGCCAATTTATCTATTTTCTGTTAACATGCCTCCTAAATGTATTATTTATGATATTCATAGAGTTTTTACAAAATTTCTATGAAACTTTAAAGAGGAATTGAAAGAGAAACATTGGGTGACTTAGGAAGACATGTGTCAACACAAAGAAGGAGGGCTAGGGTTAAGGTCTTTGTTTGATGTTTCACAGGCATACTTTGTCAAAATTTGGTGAAATTTCAGGACCTAAATTTCTTTATGATCTAATTTCTTATGGAACAAGTATTACAAAAGACACATGCCACAAATTGTTGAATGGAAGGGTGAGTCTAAAGTATGAAAGTTGATGTTGCAATCTAGAGATAAGATAGATCAAGAGATATGATGGAAACCTAGATGTGGTCATGTTAGTCTTTGGAATGATAATTGGACACAACTTGGTGTTCTTCCCTATGTGTTACCTATTACACATGGATCTATACAAGAACTTGAAGATGTTCTTCAGATCATGATAGATGGAACATGAATGTGATGTATGAGTCATTGAAAAAAGATTTATGTGATCATGTTGTTGAAGTCATGGGATTGTGAAACTTTTAGAAGAAAACGACAAACCTTGATTAACACTAAATATCAATGAAAAATTTCAAGGTAAGTAGTGCTTGGAATATTGTTAGACAAAGAAACATGAATCAGTTGGGCAACAAAATATGGAAAAGGGATATTCCATTTAGAATATCTTTACTAATCTAGAGGATTTGGTTTCAAAGGCTTCCTATAGAAGAGGTTTTGGTTGGAAACATATAGCATATTCTATAGAAAGTTGTTACTACTCAAATTCTATACAACAGACCTTTGATCACCTATTTGTGTCTTGAATTAATTCTAAGTTTTTATGAAAAATATTTGCAGGAGCAGCTGCAATTTAGGTCCTTTTGTTCAACTTAAACAGACTCTACATAAATGATGGAGTGTTGATTGTGTTGCTAAATTGAAGCCACTATTTAGAGCTCTTCCAATTTTCATCATTTGGTAAATTTAGAAGAAAAAAAGGAATATTACAGAGCATGGAGGAAGAATAACTAGGAATGTCATGGTGAGGGAGTTTCATGCCTTGAGCCTACACCCTGAACGTGACTGATACTCAAGAATTGTGCTGGTCTTCAGGCAAACTCTTGTCCTGACTGACAATTAAGCAAAAGACTAGCTTAAGCATACACAAACATATTGTCACGAACCTAAGTAGACCCTAGGCGTAACATGTAGTATAGAACCCCGAGAGGCCCTACACAAGCCACTTAGCATACATCATACAAGATAATAGAAGTAAAGAGTTCAAAAGATAGAATTTCATACAAAAGAGTTTGACAAAAGCGGAAGTCTAAATAGAAGTCTCAAAGTCATCTATTACATCATAAGGAAAGTGATTGAGACGTAACCCACATATTATATACAAAGTCTGAAAACGAAAACGAAATGAAATCAATAAAACACTCTTGACTATTGGATCATGAGGACTCATCAATCTTCAAAAGCCCAAAATAATCAACTAGTCGGGAGTATGGGGAATAGGAGTAGCGGACCCTACATTATTAAAACAATGTAAGCACAAGTATGCATTAGTACATGAAATATACCAAGTATGATAGCAATGCATATGAGTTATGAAATCATGTTAAAAGGACTTTACATGACATGCAATGACCAACCTAAATGTTAGAAAACATGAGTCATAATCACGGGCAATGCAAGCTAAACATCTTATAAAACACTGGTGAGATACTTTAAACCTTAGTTCATTATTGTGCGAAGTTTACCTTTAACCGACATAGATGATGTGAGCTATAACATGGAATCCAATGTCTATCCCACACCGAAAAGAGATGCCCTTACTTGCCAAGGTAAGAACCATAAACTTGAGCTAAAGTGGATCCACTAGCTAATGCCTATCTAAGACAAACCTATGGTGGCACATAGTTATAGGATATGGATATTGCTACTAGAAACTCAGCCTCAACTAACGAAGCTTCCATATCAATATCCTATCGTTGCTAAGTATAAATCTCATTGAATAGTCATTAATCATAATTCATTTCATCATCCATAGTAAGACACAATTAAGCAACAAATCCAAGCTAAAGTTTATTTAGAATAGCTCCTTAATATCGATTCAACTTAGGTGAGAACCTTTCAACCTTATGAATCCTTTTGTGAGAAAATCCTTTCACAAACATGTTTTTAGTAATATGTGAGAAATCCTTTCACAACAATAACAACAACATTGATGCTTTACTCTCAAAGCAACTGTAACATCTCGCTAATTGAAGGAACTAGAAAGAAGTTAAAATCTGGAAATAGTCATTTTTGGAAAGAATATAAAAATCTGGGAAATTTGTCAAGTATGTTAAATTGAGTTTTTTTGTCAATTTCAAACGACCATAACTCCTAGATCAGGATGAGGTAGGTGTGTTTCCACCTATCGTAGGAAATATCTTGGAATAATCTATCCAACGCCTCTGAGTTTGCGCGATTTCGACTTCGTATAAGTGAGATATGTCCATTTGAAGTTGGACTGTTAAATTAAGAAAAGTCTAAACCCGATTTTTGAAGGGTATTTTGGTCTTTACCATACCCAATTTAATTAATTCGTTTTTGGTAACTACTTAGGGGTCTAAACTGAACTTGGTCAGTTTACACTTTTGAAAATTAACTTAGGGGTTTGAGAGAAGAGAATAAAAGAGGAGAAGGAGCAAGAATCATCAAGTTCTTCAAGAATCGTTTGTGGATTTCGTAAAGGGGGTGATACCTACGAGGTATTTAAGGCTGTCATAATGTTGGGTTCGTTCACCCATATGACAAACATGTTTATTTCAGTGTGAATTCATCTTAAAAGATTTTGAAAGTTTGATATTCTTGATATGTATTCTTGAATTTGATGTTGTTCTTTAATTGGGCTGAGATTGAGAAGTTTCTGAGATCATTACATCAAATTATTGAATTTTTTGGAGTTAGGTTCTTAGGTACATTTGTTGGGTATCTGTATCTAAAAAGAATGAAGGAAAAGAACCGATTTTAGGAGAATTGGGGCTGAAAAATGAAGAAGGAAAATAGTCGGGCAAATTTGGGCATTGGGCCATGTCGCGGACCTGCTCCTCAGATTTGGGAAAATTTCTTTGCGTCGCAGAGCGGTCACGGACCGCTTTGCCTCAAAAACTATTTTCACGACCAAAAATTTAAATACATCTTCGCGTCGCGGACTGACAGTGATTTCTTGATCTTTTCTCATGTTTAACTATCTAAAAACACTCCTAAACATCATGAGATCGTTCCTATCACAAATCACAATCCTTGAATCCATAATTTAATTCAAGAGAAGTTAAGAGTCAAGTTAAGAGAAGTTCATTATGTTCACAAAAGTTTTTCACAAACGTTTTAACTTTGTTTTAAGACTTAAGTTTCGAGTTGACTAAAAATTTATTAGTTAAGTTCATTTCTTCAAAGATTATAAGGGAACTAAGTATTCCCAAAAGTTAGAAATGTTTTCACATTTGAGCAAGAAAGGGAGTATCGATTCCAACAGAGCTTTTAAGCTAAGTTTTGAGTAATTATCTCAAACCAAAGAAAGAAGTTTTATTTTAAAAAACATATGAGCTAAGTATACTTTTGGGAGTAGTATTGAGCACCGATATGGGGACGCGAGTTCATTATAATTCAAGTCTCCATAAACTATGTAGCCATCATGGGTAGTAAAGGAACATACTTTTTAGATGATTCCTTAAGTGTTTTTTAGCATAGACTAGTGGATCTACTTAGTTAAGGTGTTTTATATAACGACAAAGTATAGGACATTTCTGGCAACATAGGCAAGAAGATGTATCACCACTTAGGCTCATAGTGGTGGTTTTCGTTAGAGAAACTCCAACAGAAACTATATTACTTTATTATATGATTAAAGTTGAGTTTGTTATTTCTTTTTCTTTAATGAACTAAGTTGTTTCTATTATTTTAAATGCTTTCTGTATATTGTATGTGTTTGTTATTCATGAGTTGAGTAAAGTTAAGGTAAGTGTTTCTTTCAAATTCCTTTCAATTTTATGTTATGTGTAGTTTTCCCCTCACATACTCGTACATTCAATGTACTAATGCCATTTGATCAACATCTTATTATGATGTAGACACAAGTAACCAGGATCATCATCCAGCGCCTTGTTGATCCAATCGAGCATTCAGAGTCAGTTGGTGAGCCTCTTTGCTTTCCGGAGAGCTCATTTGTTGGCATTTTTTTTAATTTCATTTGTTAGGATGATTGGGGGTCTTGTCCCAAAATCTATTTGACTTGTTTTAGAGGCTTCATAGACAATCAGATGTTAGTTCTTTAGTCTTTTAATTTTAATTATTTTATGTTGAGACTTGAGTTTGCCTAATTGGCTAGTTTAATATTTTTTTTTATAACATTCTAAGTTTTATATGAGTTATCTTTGATAAGCTATGTCTTCCGCTGAGTAAGTAAGTTTGGCCAAGGGTTCGTTTGGGGCCAGCAATAGTTCTCGAGTGCCAGTCCCGCCCAATGTATAGGCTCGGGGTGTGACAAACTTGGTATCAGAGTTCAAGAGTCCTAGGGAGTCTATGAAGTCGTGTTTATAGATTCCTAGTTATCAGTGTGAAACACGCCACATCTATAATTAAGAGACTGCAACACTTAGGAAAAAAATTCTCACTTCTTTCACACTCATTTCGTGCGATAGAGTTCATCTCTATAAACTCTCTTTCTAATTCGTGCTTGCGCGTGTTTTTCAGTTAATCATGCCTCCACGAAGAGCTGTCAGAGGTCGTCCCACTAGTCGTAATATTGAGAAGTAAGGGGTACCCAATGCACCTGAAGTGCAACCCTAAGGAGAGTAACTAGGTTGGGCAACAATGAAGGGCTAGACAAGAAGAGACTGACACTTTGAGGATCCACGAATTCTTGAGTATGAACCCTTCAAGTTTCCCTGGTTCAAGCACTATTGAGGATCCAGAGAACTTTATTGAGGAACTGAAAAAGGTATTTGATGTTATGCATATTGCCGATACTGAGCGAGTTAAACTAGCTGCATATCAACTGAAGAATGTTGCTAGGACTTAGTTTGACCAGTGGAAGAAGGGTTGAGCTGAGGGAGCACCACTTGCGAGTTGGGCTTGTTTTGAAGAGGCTTTCTTGGGGCGGTTCATTCCTCGAGAATTGAAAGAGGCTAAGGTACGAGAGTTGCTCACAATTAAGCGGGATTCTTTGAGCGTTTATGATTATGGGTTGAAGTTCACCCAACTATTCTGTATGCTTCGCAGATGGTTTTGCATATGAGAAGCAGAATGAGCCTGTTTGTTTCTGGGTTGTCCCGTCTGTTGAGTAAAGAGGGCAGGGCAGTGATGATAATTAGGGACATGGATATATCGAGGTTAATGGTCTATGTGCAGCAGATTGAGGAGGAGAAGCAGAGGGATAGAGAGGAATTTAGAAACAAGAAGGATAAGACGTTTGGGAATAAGTCCGGGCAGCAAAGAAATAGTGTGAACCATCTTCTTCCCAACAAAAGCAAAAGGGACCTGCTCCATCATCTGCTAGTGCACCTGCACCCAAAAACAAAGGTGAGTAAAATAGTCAGAATTCATAGCACTTCAGGGCTAGACCTGCCCAATCTCAGGGTAGTGTGACACAAAGAGGTAACTGGGCTCCTGCATGCGCTAAATGTGGTAGAACCCACCCAAGTAAGTGTCGCGATGGCTCCACAGGTTGCTTCAAGTGTGGGCAAGAGGGTCATTTCATGAAAGATTGCCTCAAGAACCGGCAAGGTAATGGGAATCAGGGCAATAGAGCCTAATCTTCATCAATTGCTCCACCAGACAGGGCTGCACCTAAAGGAGCTACTTCTGGAACTGGTGGAGGAGAAAATTGTCATTATGCGATCACTAGTTGCCAAGAGCAAGAGAACTCTCCAGATGTTGTCACTGGTATGATCAAAGTCTTTACTTTTGATGTTTATTCTTTGCTAAACCAGGAGCAAGTTTATCTTTCGTAACGCCTTATGTTGCAAATAGTTTTGATGTTCTTCCTGAGAAAATCTGTGAACCCTTTTGTGTTTCTACACCTGTTGGGGAGTCTATTCTAGCTGAGCGAGTAGATCGTGATTGTGACATTTCCATTAATCAAAAATACACCATGGCTGATTTAATTGAGTTGGGCATGGTAGACTTCGACGTCATTCTAGGTATGGACTGGCTTCATGCCTGTTATGCCTCCATTGATTGTAGAACTCGAGTTGTTAAGTTTCAAATTCCTAATGAGTCAGTCTTAAAGTGGAAAAGTAGTTCAGCAGTGCCTAAGGGTTGTTTCATTTCATACCTTAATGCAAGAAGTTAGTTTCCAAGGGGTGTGTCTATCACTCAATCCGAGTTAATGACTCTAGTGTTGAGATACCTCCTATTCAGTCAGTTTTAGTAGTAAGAGAGTTTCCAGAAGTCTTTCCTGATGATCTTCTCGGAGTCTCTCCTGAGAGAGAAATAAACTTCGGTATAGACATTCTTCCAGATAGTCGTCCTATATCTATTCCGCCATATAGAATGGCACCAGCTGAGTTAAAAGAGCTTAAAGAACAATTGAAAGATCACCTTGATAAGGGCTTTATTTGACCAATTGTCTCACCTTGGGGCACTTCGGTTTTATTTGTGATAAAGAAAGATGGTTCCCTTAGGATGTATATAGATTACCGCCAGTTGAACAAGGTTACCATCAAGAACAAGTATCCTCTTTCGAGAATTGATGATCTTTTCGATCAGCTTTAGGGTGCTACTTGTTTCTCTAAGATAGACATCAGATCAGGCTACCATCAGTTGAGGGTAAGGGAATGTGATATTCCAAAGACAACATTCAGGACCCATTATGATCATTATGAGTTTCTGGTCATGTCGTTCGATTTAACTAATGCACCTGCAACATTCATGGACCTTATGAATAGAGTATTTAAGCCTTATTTAGATATGTTTGTTATCATCTTTATTGGTGACATACTAATCTATTCGAGGTATGAAAAAGATCATACTAGTCACCTCAGAATAGTTTTCCAAACTCTAAAGATAGAGAGTTGTATGCCAAGTTCTGTAAGTGTGAGTTTTGTCTTGAATATGTGGCATTCTTAGGCCACATTGTGTCTGGAGAGGGAATTAAAGTTGATATTTAGAAAATTGAGGCAATGCAGAATTGGCCTAGACCCACATCTCCAACTGATATTAGGACTTTCTTGGGTTTGGCTGGCTATTATAGAAGCTTCATAGAGGGGTTCTCATCTATTTCATCCCCTTAGACCAAGTTGACTCAGAAGACAATGAAGTTTCAATGGTCTGAAGCTTGTAAGAAAATCTTTCAGGAATTGAAAAAAAGGTTGACCACTGTCCCCAGTATTGACCTTACCAGAAGGTACTCAAGACTTTGTTGTATATTATGATGTGTCTAGAGTTGGTTTGGGTTGTGTTTTAATGCAGAATGACAAAGTTATAGCTTATGCTTCTAGACAGTTGAATGTTCATGAGAAGAACTACCCAACCCATGATCTAGAATTGGCTGCCATAGTTTTTGCTTTTAAAATATGGTGCCATTATCTTTATGGTGTGCATGTGGATGTGTTCACCAATCACAAGAGCCTTCAATATGTGTTTACTTAGAAAGAGCTTAATCTCAAACAAATGAGGTGGCTAGAATTACTCAAGGATTATGACATGAGTATTTTTTACCACCCAGGTAAGGCTAATTTTGTTGCTAATGCCTTAAGAAGGTTATTTATGGGTAGTACCGCCCATGTTGAGGAAGAACAGAGAGAGTTAGCGAAAGATGTGCATAGACTTGCACGCTTGAGAGTCTGACTAATGAATTCCACAAAAGGTGGAGTGGTGGTAATGAATAGGGATGAATCATCATTAGTGTCAGAAGTAAAAGAGAGGCAAGACCAACATCCTATTTTGCTTCAATTGAAGGAAAATGTTCATAAGCAGAAAATATTGGCTTTTGAACAAGGGGGAGATGGCGTATTGAGATATCAAGGTAGATTGTGTGTACCTAGGGTGGATGAACTCCAAGAGAAGATCATAGAGGAAGCTCATAGCTCTAGATATTCCATTCATCCGGGTTCCACAAAGATGTATTGCGTTTTGAGAGAAGTTTATTGGTAGAGTAGTATGAAGAAGGCATTGCAGAGTTTGTGGCTGAGTGTCCAAATTACCAACAAGTTAAAGTAGAGCACCAAAGGCCCGGTGATATGACTCTGAATATAGAACTTTCGGAATGGAAGTGAGAGATGATTAATAGGGATTTTATCAAAGATTTGCCATGGTCTCGCAGGCAACATGATTCTATTTGGGTGATTGTTGATAGAATGTCAATATCAGCCAAGTTTTTACCAATAAAAACTACCCATACATCAGAAGACTGCACCAAATTGTATTTTCAAGAGATAGTTAGACTTCATAGGGTGACAATTTCAATTATTTCAGATATAGATGCACAATTTACTGCATAGTTCTAGAAATCTTTCCAGAAAGGCATGGGTTCAAAGGTGAACTTAAGTACTGTTTTTCACCCTCAAAAAGTTGGTTAAGCAGAGCGCACTATTCAGACTTTAAAGTATATGTTGAGGGCTTGTGTGATTGATATCAAGGGTAATTGGGATGATCACCTACCCCTTATTGAATTTGCTTACAACAATAGATACCACTCTAGCATCCAAATGGCTCTTTATGAAGCTCTTTATGGGAGAAGATCCAGATCTCCTATTGGATGGTTTGAAGTTGGTCAAGCTAGGTTGATAGGGCCATATTTAGTTCATCAAGCTATGGAGAAGGTGAAAGTAATTCAAGAGAGGTTGAAAACAGCCCAGAGTCATCAGAAATCCTACACTGATGTTAGGAGAAGAGAGTTAGAGTTTGAAGTAGATGATTGGGTATATTTAAAAGTATCACCCATGAAGGGTGTTATGAGATTTGGTAAGAAGGGAAAGCTTAGTCCCTGGTATAGTAGCCCTTATAAAATACCCAAGAGGATTGGAAATGTAGCTTATGGGTTAGAGCTACCACCAGAGTTAGCAGCGGTTTATTCAGTATTTCACATTTCCATGTTGAAAAAGTTCTGGGAGATCCTTTAATGATCATACCAACTGAAGATATTGGGATCAAAGATAGCTTATCTTATGAGGAGATTCCGATTCAAATTCTAGATCGCCAAGTTCGCAAGTTGAGAACTAAGGAAGTAGCATCAGTCAAAGTTATTTGGAGGAACCAGTTTGTTGAGGAAGCTACTTGGGAAGCTAAAGAAGATATAAAGAAGAGGTATCCACATCTCTTTGAAACCAGAGAATTTCCAGATCAAAGTACTAATTCTCTTCTTAGTACTCTTTAATTTATAAGTTGGCATATTGTATTTGCATTGGTTGTTGGGTGTTTGAGCTGAATGTTAGATGTTACACCCTCAGCCTAGTAAGAGTAATCTCATTCGAGAACGAATGTTCCCAAGAGGGGGGGGGGGGTATTGTAACATCTCGCTAATTGAACGAACTAGAAACAAGTTAAAATTTTGAAATAGTCATTTTTGGAAAGAATATAAAAATCTGGGAAATTTGTTAAGTATGTTATGTTGAGTTTTTGGTTAACTTCAAACGACCACAACTCTTAGCTCAGAATGATTTAGGTGTGTTTCCCGATATCTTAGGAAAGATCTTAGAATAATCTTTCCAACACCACCGAGTTTGCGCGATTCCGACTTCATCTAAGTGAGATATGCCCATTTGAAGTTGGGCAGTTTAATTAAAGAAAGTCTAAACTGAATTTTTTAAGGGTATTTTGGTCTTTACCATACCCAATTTAATTAGTTCATTTTTGGTAATTACTTAGGGGTCTAAACTAAACTTGGTCAGTTTACGCTTTTGAAAATTAAGTTAGGGTTTTGAGAGAAGAGAAAAGAAGAGGAGAAGGAGCAAGAATCGTCAAGTTCTTCAAGAATCACTTGTGGATTTCGTCAAGGGGTGATCCCTATAAGGTATGTGAGGCTTTCATAATGTTGGGTTTGTTCACCTACATGCCAAACATGTTTATTTCAGCGTGAATTCATCCTTAAAGAGTTTGTAAGTTTGATGTTCTTGATATGTATTCTTGAATTTGATGTCGTTCTTGAATTAGGCAAATATTGAGAAGTTTCTGAGATCATTACGTCAAATTATTGATTTTTTTGGAGTTAGGTTCTTAGGTATATTTGATGGGTATCTGTATCTAAAAATAATCTGGGAAAAAAATCGAGTTTAGGCGAATTGGGGCTAGAAAATGAAGAAGGAAAATAGTCGGGCAAATCTGGGCAATAGGGACACTTTGCGGACCTGCTCCTCAGATTTATGAAAAGTTCTTCACGTTGCAGAGCGCTCACGGACTGTTCTTCCTCAAAAATAATTTTTGCGACCAAAAATTTAAATACATCTCTGCGTCGCGGACTAGTTTCGAGACAATGGTTTCTTGATCTTTTCTCATGTTTAACTATCCAAAAACACTCCTAAACATCATGAGATCGTTCCTATCACGAATCACAATCCTTAAATCCATAATTCAATTCAAGGAAAGTTAAGAGTCAAGTCAAGGAAAGTGAAGAGTCAAGTTAAGAGAAGTTCATAAAGTTTTCAAAAGTCTTTTACAAACGTTTTAACTTTGTTTTAAGACTTAAGTTTCGAGTTGACTAAAGAGTGATGAGTTAAGTTCATTTTTTCAAAGATTATACGGGAACTAAGTATTTTTAAAAGTTAAGAAATGTTTTCACATCTGAGCAAGAAAGGGAAAATCGATTCCAAAAGAGCTTTTAAGCTAAGTTTTGAGTAATTATCTTAAATCAAAGAAAGAAGTTTTGTTTTTAAAAACGTATGAGCTAAGTATACTTTTGGGAGTAGTACTAAGCACCGATATGGGGACGCGAGTTCATAATAACTCAAGTTTCCATAAACCATGCAGCCATCATGGGTAGTAAATGATCATACTTTTTAGATGATTCCTTAAGTGGTTTTTAGCATAGACTAGTGGATCCACTTAGTTAAGACATTCTATATGATGGCAAAGTATAGGACAGTTCTGGCAGCATGGGCAAGACGATGTATCACCACTTAAGCTCATAGTGGCGGTTGTTGGTTAGAGAAACTCCCACAGAAACTATATTACTTTATTATATGAGTAAAGTTGAGTTTGTTATTGCATTTTCTTTAACGAACTAAGTTGTTTCTATTATTTTAAAAGCTTTCTGTATATTGCATGTGTTTATTGCTTTATATTGAGTTGGGTCATTTATGAGTTGAGTAAAGCCAAGGTAAGTGTTTCTTTCAGATTCCTTTCAAGCTTATGTTATGTTTAGTTTTTCCCTCGCATACTCGTACATTCAATGTATTGATGCCATTTGGCCTACATCTTATTATGATGCAGACACAGGTAACCAGGATCATCATCCAGCACTTCGTTGATCCAGTCAAGCATTCAGAGTCAGTTGGTGAGCCTCCTTGCTTTTCGGAGAGCTCCTTTATTCGCATTTGTTTTTTTTTGTATTTCTTTTGTTAGGATGATTGGGGGTCTTGTCCCGACATGCATTTCAGTTGGTCTTGAGGCTTCATAGACAGTCAAATATTAGTTCTTTAGTCTTTTCATTTTCATTATCTTATGTTGAGACTCAAGTTTGCCTAATTGACTCGTTGAATGTTTTCTTTATAACATTCTAAGTTTTATATGAGTTATTTTTGATAAGTTAAGTCTTATGCTAAGTAAGTAAGTCAGGCCAAGGGTTCTCTTGGGGCTAGAAATGGTTCTTGAATGCCAGTCCTACCCAGGGTGTAGGCTCGGGGCATGACAACAACCTTAAATCTGTTGTCAATTTCATAAAGAAATATGCATATCTTCATAAATTCATCTTTCATAGTTCATAAGATTCATCATATGATCATAGTGTAGAAATCATGGATCATGCATGGGTTCCTGTGAATTTAAGTTAAAAACATGTAATTATTTCAATTTATGCATAAAAAGATAGAAAACAATCAATTGGATCATAATTTGAAATAACCCATGAAGATTGAATAAAACCCTGACTTTGATTGGAGAATATAGCTTGTTAAATTTGAGAATTTAGGAACCTTATGGAGGAAAGGACTACATAGGTGAATAGTATCATACTTTAGTAATCAATGTTCACAATCAATGATGAATTGGAGCTCTTCAACTGAAACCCTAGCTTTCTCATTCCTTAGTTCTTGAGGGAAATTTGGTGGTGATCTTGGAGAGGATTTAGGGATTTTAGAAGAATGATTTATAATGGGTAGTTTTTAGGCTTAAGGGACCTATATAGGGCTTAGGGTTAGGATCAAAACGACTTAGTTTAGCATTAATCAAGAAAAGACTTAAAAGCCCTTGAAAATAACTGCCGCCACATTCTTACAGTTTGGAGCTACGGTCCGTTTGACCTTCTATGGACCGCCATGGTTAACCGTAGAAATGGATTAGGGGCCCTTAATTTGACCAACTTTTAACGAAACCCTTGTACGAATCGTTGTTCTTCCTACGGTCTGTACATGTCAATCGTAGAAACTAATTTTAAGCTTTAAAATTTCTCTAAGTTTAGGGATCACCTACGAGAGCTATCTATGACTCGTACATGGGATGACGAGCCATCCTGATGAACCGTACAAAGAGTACTGGGACTTGTTTTCAAAAAAATAATTTCTCCATTCTTACGGTTACCGTATGCGGCATGTAGATGCTTCTACTGTCTGTAGATAGGAACCATAGACACATCCCAAAGATCATCTTCTCCCTTTTTCAAAATTCTGAGGTGTTACACATATAAACTGGAGAATCATTTAAAATAGTATAGTGAATCTCAAAACTGTCTAAGAACACCGAGTATGAAACATAAAGTTTGAAATAAAACATCTGAAACTGAATATTGAATGACTAACCAAGATTATCTATCTATGAAGTCATTACTATGTAAAGATAGGTATTGGTACAATACCCACCGCACCTCAAAATGCTATTTCTAACAAATCATAATACTTGAGTCCTCCGAAAACAAGGAGGCCTCACCAACATATGACGAGCAAATGATGTGATCGCAATGGAACTCTTGTTGATAATTCTAAATACCTAAATTTACATCATGAAACGATGTAGGTTGAATGTCATCAATACAATAAATGTACGAGTATGCAATTGGGCTAAATAAACAAATAACTGAACTGAAAGATTGAAAGTAACTCAACTGAAATATAGTATAAATCATGATGAAAATCATTTAAGCTCTTAATATATATCATGAATATATATATATATATATATATCACAATGTAACTCTTGTTAATGATTCTCTGCATTAGGAAACGATGTAAGTTGAATGCCATCAATACATTAAATGTACAAGTATGTAATAGGGCAAAATAAACAAATAACTGAACTGAAAGACTGAAAGTAATTCAACTGAATATAGTATAAATCATGATGAAAATCATTTAAGCTATATATATATATATATACACACACATACATACACTTTACTTTATGGGGAAATCCACTAACCGACAACCATTACTATGAGCCTCGTGCTGATACAACGTCTTACTCACGTTGCCAGAGTCGTCCTATACCTTGACAGAGTATAGAATGCAACTGAACTGAGGGAACCACTGAAAGCCTTCTTGAGGTTGGTGAGGAGTGGTCTGTCTTGCGGTATAATCCTATCTACGCTGGCGGTGTAGGTTATGGAGTCTGAATTATCTTAATTCTAACCCCAAATCAATGCTCAATATTACTCCCAAAATATTACTATATGCTCATGTAAAAGTACTATCTGGTTTAAGATAGTTTCTCAAAAGGCCTGTTTAAGAGGTAACTGAAGTTGTACTAAATATTTCTGAAATACTTTGAAAACTCTTTGTACTTTCTTAAAATAATGTTCTCTTTCTCAATGTAAAAATGAAACATTCGGAACCATTTATGTTTCCTTAAACTCTTTCAAAAATAATGATTTAAACTTTTCTCTTAAACTCGCTTTAGTTTCCAAAATAATTGTTAGAAAAATGAATAGCTCAAAATACTTTGAGTAAAACTCAATAAGTAGGGTTCATGTGGAACTACAAGCATGAACAATAATTTAAGAATTTCAATGCATAAAGTTTCACAATCTCATAATATAAGAATTTCATAAAACTAAGGGCAGAACCCTAGATTCAACTTGCTACTGACTGAATTGAGATGTAGGACGTGAGGAAGAATTAGTCCAACACTATGAATAGCCTTACAAACCTTAAAATCTCCATGAATCTTGAATAATAACCCTAACTTGATGAAGAATGACCAAGAAATTTTTTTTTGAGATTCTTGAACTAGTTTCTTGAAAATCCTATAGCCAAGTATTAAGATTTTTATTAATGATCTATAATTGTATGAAAAATTTTGAGTTGGAAAGAATGAATTTTTTGGAGATAAAAGGACTTACCTTGAAGAAGAATCTTGAAAAAGATTTGAAAGTATCTTGCTAGGAAGTCTTATGATTTGATTTTCCTTAGGATTTTCCCTTGGGGTTTGAGAGAGAAGAGAATGAGAAATTAAGAGATGAAAATCTAATAATTTAGGGCCTTTTAGGAGTCAATAAATTCATTTAGGGTTTACCAGGGTTAAAAAGACAAAAAAACCCTTTTAGTATTTTTTTCTCGTCGGCTAAATCGTCACTGCACGTATCAGATTAGTAAAATAATCATAACTCTATACTTCAAACTCCGAATGACGCACACTTAGTGGTGTTGAAAAATAGACTCAAATACCTTTAATTTGATTGGTTATGTCCCACCTAACTCTTCATATTCTAAGATATATACTCATTTGAAATTGACCCAAGTAGAGTTTTATATCAAAACTTAACAGGCAAGGAAGTTTTCAACTCAACTTTGTTCTAGGGGATTCTTGTAACCTTAATTCATCACCAAATTTATTCCAAAACTAATAATTGACCTTAACACCTAAGCACAATTTAAGAGTTACTCGATACAATCTTATATGTAAATGAAAAATAATTTCGATCTTAGATTATAAATTTCCAGGTGTTACATGGAGATAAATATAAATACTTATTAATGAGTGTTTCTAAATATTCTTACAAACTAAACATAAGACTAACTAAATTACTAGTCTAAGTCCGAAATGTGGACGTGAACAGAAAAGAAAACTCATGACAGCCCGGAAGAACTGGCTCACCCTTAAATTCGAACTATCACTAATCTTTTAAGCGAGGTCTATCAATACCTGCCTGAGGATGCCCTGTAATCAACAAAGAAAGAGCAAGTTTAGTATCAGTACACAACCACAGTGTACTGGTAGGATCACCTAGCTATCCCACTAAGTGCAACATACATAAGCCATTACAACATAATAATAACATGCATACACCAAACATATACAATATCAAAAAAATTTACGAATAACGATCAAGTTCGCAATTCAAGTTATACAATTGGGTCAAGTCATTGGTTTTCTCATAGAACCCAAACCCAAACTGTTAGCATATCGATATGTGGTATTCGATCCAATGTTTATGCCGAAACATGGCAACCGATCCCATATTTATGCTGGAACGTGGCAACCGATCCAAGTTAGTGTGTCTGAATACAAAGCCCAATCCATTCAACAAGCCACAATCACAATCACAAAGTACATTCTCATAATCATACAATCAAGTCATGATTCATGGCATTCATCCTTTATCTATCCTCATTTACAATTAGTGTGATCAATAATGCAACATTTGCATGCATAGATGTATTATAATGAAGCAAGAACAAATATACATCACACAACGTGAAATCACAACCATCACCTACCTCGAAACAAACTTGAAATCCCTCAAGAAACTTGATCGTTTCCTTTTCGGATTCTTTCCGCTTGTTCTTGGTCTACAAACAATTAATACAATGTTAGGATCAATAAACAACACCTAATTACTCGAATTATATCAATAATTTCAATCCTTGGTCAAACCCATGATCCCCATACCCAGATTAGGATTTTTTCCACCATAATTCCCAAATCAAAACCCTCCTCCATCGATAATTACCCATTGGATTACGTTCTACGGATTGAATAATGGATTCAGGGATTTAAAACCATACCTTTTACCTCAAGAATGATGAAAAACGGTCAAGAAAGCACTTGGGGTCGTCTCCTAGATCTCAAAGTCGAAAAATGCAGAATAAAATGATTTTGGGGTTTACTTCTGACTTAAATCGCGACTGTCCTGCTATGGCAGCCCCGCCCTGGTGGGAATAATCCTGCCTTAGCGGCTTGCAGGGAACCAGTGAGTCGATTTAAGAATCTAAACTCCCATTCCACAACACACCTTCATCCCATGACACTCAGAAAATACCTGTTCACACTAAGATCAATTCCAGGTTCCTTAACGTCTTAGTTATATACTCATGTGATCAAATTCATAATTAGATCACACAATTGTTACCATATTTCCCTAAACTTTAATGACTCTGATTTCATCCAAATCTAGACTAGGTTGGAAATTTCAAGTAACTACGAAAAAGTTTTTCGGCCCAAAAAATTTCACGTTGGCTTTTCTATAACGACAGGAACAAGTTGTTACACACTGTTATTATCTCTTGTAAGGTTATTAGAGGGTTATTCCTTCCAATAGGGGTGTATAAGTGTAACATTGATGAATCTAGTAAATACAAAAAATGAATGTATATCGAAGCCCTTTTTTGTGAGAGATAGTCAGGCTAATTTTGTGTTTTCAGAAGCTGAGAGGTTTTATTTATGTGATTCCTTAGAAGCTGAGAAGAGCATTTCTTCTACTGTGCGGTTCAAGAGTAAATAGATCAAGGTTGGAAAAATAACCTATGAAATCCAAAACTAAGATGAAATGGTATCAACTCACTTAAGCTCAAATGTACATGAGTTAGGGATTAATTAGTTAATTTCTTGCAACTAAGGTTGATTCAAAAGTTGATTATTCAAATTTGGACATTTACCTTAAAGAGTGGAGATGACAAATAAGTTGAGCTGAAGAAGTTTCATCGAGTCGAATTCATGGTGCTTATGAGATCTTTGAACACCCAAATGGATATCATTTAAGTTCGATGCACTTCTGACAAGTTTATTTTGAAAAGATAAAGTCCCTTGTCCTTTCATTTCCTTTTTTGCTTTTTATGTTTTTATCAACTTGTTGTTGATGGTGTGTTGTTTTGGGTTTGGGTTACTTTTAGACCCAAATCTTTTATGTTGGAACCTTTTTGTTCAATAAATGAGTTTTTATATTTGATTAATTTTTTAAAAAAAGCTACCTCCAAAAATTTGAAAGAGCTTGAAGGCTGATTAGATCCGCTTTTAAGACAATTCAAATACCCTTTCAGAGATATGTAAAAAAAAAAAAAGAGTAGAAACTACACTAGAATTTAGTACTCCTCATGTTTGTTGACGAGGAAATAACCTAGGATCATAAAACATGACTTGTGTTTTCAACACAAAAAATGGAAGTACTATTTTTATATAATAGATATTTATATTATCATGAAAGAAATTAATATGTAAATCTTGAGTGATAAAAATGAGGGGATTATATTTTTTAGGAACACACAAGCAAATTATGAATTAAAAAAAGTTTTTTCTGTCACTTACGAGGGTTGAGGTAGTGTGAGGGCTGTGAAAAGAAAGTGGGACACCGTATGTCTTATAATGTGTGGCCCCACATGCGTCTTCCTCTTAATATTTAACCATCATTCTAATGTGAGGGGTAATGCATAGGGTTGTTCAAAACCGAATCAAAAGCGATAACCTGAACCAAAAAAAGTTATAGGTTTATCGATAATGGATTATTAGCTTAGCAGTTTTCATTACAGTTTGATTTAATTTTTGTTATCGGATTATCGATTCTTAAGGATTTGAGGTTTTTCTTAATGGGGTAACCGATAGCCTGTTAGTAAATTAAATAATTATATTTACACCATTTTGTATTTATGATCATTGACTTAGAGTTTAGTTTCCTACTTTTTTTTGCTGCCTCAAGTTCTTGGTTATCCTACAATGTAGAAGTGTTTTCTTTTGAGCAAGATAGAATTTGTGAACTCATGTGCATGGTTCAATTGGTTTATTACCTTGTTTATAAGTAATTTTTAGTCATTTTTTGTGTGTCAAATCTTAACAGTTAAACCGATAACGATAAATAACCGATAAATCAATAACCGATAAGCCAATATCTTAATGGTTTCATAATAGTTTTGGCATCTCTACAAACCGATAATCAATAAGTCAAATCGATAAACTTCAAAACCAAACCGATCATTACGCAACCCTAGTAAGGCATCGGGTGGTCTGCACCTTTGCTCCTTTGGTATGTTCCATTTTTTAGTTGCTTTTGAAATTTTGGCCAAAAAACTTGCCCTTTAGGCTCTGAAGTTAGAAATCTAACTTACGATAACATGTTCTATAATATGTTTTTGAAATCATAAAATTGGATATTATTTTTTCTATTCAATTGCAATTGTGTCATACTAACCTAGTAACCTGTCGCTTTGCTAGAAAAAAAGGAATAATTATTAAAGTAAAGACAATTATTGATTTAACTATAGAGAGGGACAAGTAATCAAGTTTTTATATCATTTTTCCCTTAATTATTACTGGAAAACTTACCTTACTACACATCATTTTTACCCTATTTTCTATTATCTCCTATCATTAAAAAAAATTACTAAAATCCCCCTTTTCCTCAAAACTTCTCCTTTTTTGGATACATTACTTCCAACTCAACTCCACAAAATATTCATATTTTCATGCCAACAATCACATCAATTACCTCCATCAATCCATTTTTGTCTAGTCAATCAATTTCAACTTACTCAATAAGTAGTTCTTCTTCTCCAATTTTTAGATCATCGGTTTTTTATTTTTTTTTAATTTTTTATTTTTTATCTACAATTTTTTATACTTATGGTTGATGATCCATCTTTTAGTATTGAAATTACCCTATTAGTGTCATCTAATGTAGGTCGTGTTCTTAATTCCGACGACGAAGATTTTGAAATCAACTATGGGAAAACGCTCAAAAAACGGAGAAAAAGATCGAGTTGTTGGTGTCTCTGTAAGGTCTTTGTATCGAGATACATAGGTGACACCATTATTAAAAATGGTAAAAATCTACATGAGTTGATACAGAGCAAAGGAGAAAGGGTAGAAAGATTTCATCATCATTTTATTTTTTTTTTCAACAGATCAGATTATTGATTTTTATTTTATTTTTTGTTGTTCATTTTTTTCTAATACATATGAGTTTTGATCTATCATTTAAGATTGGTCTTACTCAACTAGTTTTACAAACAGAAGATCTTGTCCCTTGTGTTTGTGATTCGAGATTGATGAAAGATGTCTTGCAAGTCCTAAATTACCCATTGAGAAAGATTCCCAAAAAAAGGGAAGTAGAACTTGTTACTAAACACTTTTCTCTACCCAAGGTTCATATTTTCAGTGTATCTAGTTGATTTTGATTCTTAATTTAATGTATAATGCCTCTATTTCAACTTTATGATACATTACAATTTTATCATGTACAATGTATTATGTTCAAATATTAATTTTTAAACATAATCCTAATTTATTGAAACACAAATTAGTATATATTATGTTTAGAGTTATTTATTTGATACATAATTATTACATATTTCATTATAATTTACTTCGAGATATATACACCCAGACTTATTCAACTAGAAGGTTAACACCTAGGAATTTGGAAAAGGAAGAAAATATTTTTTTTGTAACACCTCGGATTCGAGAAAACAAAAAAGTGCAACTTTCCCATCTGGTGTCAAAACAGATGGAAGCCATCCACGAACCGTAGGTAGAACCACGGACCATAGGTCAGGTCCCGTGGTTCAGTCCTAGAGTTAGAAAATTTCAGGTCTAAGGATGACACCTATGGCCGTGGTCCACGGTCCTTCGATGGACCTACAAACCGTAGGTGGGGGTCCGTCACTGGGGTCAAAAGTTGATGGTCTCTGATCCCACAAATGGTTGACTAGTACGATTCGTGGTTGGACCTACGGACCGTATGTGAGGGTCAGCAGTTATTCAGAGGAAAATAGATGTTCGGCCAATTTCAAATGGTCATATCTTTTAACACAAAATGAATTAGATGGCCCATGACTTATCAAATGAAACATAATTAAATCCTCTTTCCAACGCCACCAAGTTTGCTAAAATCCAAGCTTAGAGTAAAAAGTTATGCTCATTGTAGTGAAGCCCTATTGGGCAAAACATGAACGACGAACCCAAACGACGGCTGGTAGTCCAAATGACGGACTGTCGTTCCTTTTGTGGATGGTCTTAGTCAGCATTTAATTCAGGGTCGTTTTGGACTTTTCCCTATGTGTTGGGCACTTAAACTATATTATTTTATGACTAAACTACGTCGTTTTACTCAAAATAAGTCTCATAACCTAGTTAGACATACCTATAACCGTTATTATCCAAAAATCATCTAAATTAGAATGAAAAGGGGAGAAAAAGGCACCAGATTCTTTCAAGAACAAGCAGTTGTGTTCTTCAAGGTTCAGCCGCCGTGAATCTCATCAACAAGTATGTGGAATTTCACTACTGGATTCATTTCATCTACTAGGTTCCTAGAATTCAGTTAGATCATTGATTCTTTTTGTTTAGACCTAGGGTTTCTAAAACCTTAGATAATTGTTGTAATTTAGTTGTTCCTAAATCGAATTATCTTGTTTCTTGGAAAGTTTGCTTAGTTCCTTGCATGAAACTCAGAACCCTAGTTTGTATATATTCTCTTAGTTCATGAATTACACTTGCTAGGTAAGTTAAATATATAATCATGCCTCAGATTTCGAATGTCACATTGTCAGTATATAATTGTTGCATTCTCAGTTAGGATGTCAACATTTTTAGCTATTCAGTATTTCAGTTACATTTCAGTCACAAACATATTTAGTTGGGAGTAGACTTAGCACCGAGTTAGACCAGGGTTCAGCGTACTCTCATAGTCCTAGAACTACGTGCCTCCGTAGGATTATAAGTTCCCTCTATTGGGCATTATATTTTGTGATCACGTCAGTCATGTCTTTATACCCCTGGCAAGGTATATTGGGTCCTCTCGATGGGGCGTATACATCAGACTCCATGTTTAGCTCACGTGGTTTATGTCAGTTAATAGTAGCTCCCCAAGTCAGACTCCTAGTGCATTTGACAAGATTTTCAGCAATTATATCAGTTTACAGTTCAGTATGTTATCTTTTTAGTTATATTTTAGTACATATCTATATCTTGTTTCAGACTATATCATTGCTCAGTTATGATTTGTTCAGCTTAGTATCTATATCCTGCATGCTCAGTACATTCTAAGTATTGACGCATACTCTGCTCTACATCTTTTCATGATGTAGGTTCAGGTACTCAGCATCCAGATCATGCTTAGATCGATTCTTGGTCTGACTTCAGTAGCTTCATTGGTGAGTCCTTATACTTCAAGGACAATAGACATGCTTTCTATTTTAGTCTTTATATTCCATTTTCAATTTTGTTAGAGTTAGTTGGGGCATGTCCCAGCAACTCAACTCAGTTAGAAGATTTTCAAGCACAGTAGTAGATTCAACTTGAATTGTTAAATGGTTGTTCAGTATCACTAAACTCTTAAGTGGTTGTTTGGTATCACTAAACTCTTAGTATGTTTTATATATTCTTACTAGTTGACTTTCCCCACTTTCAGTTATTTATTGTTTTAGCTTCCTCATAGTACTTGTTTTATTCAGAAATTTCTATAGTATGCTTGATATATGCCAGACACAGGGTTAGCTCGGGGCCACTCATGATCCTAGGTCCCTTATTACGTCAAGGGGGTAGCCTCGGGGCGTGAAAAACTTGGTATCAAAGCATTAGGTTCAAGAGTCCTAGGATATCTGAAAGCAGCACTATGTAGAGTCTCTTTCATGGGTATGAAGGGTGCCACATCTATGAGGGAGAGGCTACTAAGTAAACTAAAAAAAACTTCCCTTCTTTCTTTTTTCAACTTGTGCTATAGAGTATGAACTCTATTTAACTTCCTTCTAACTCGCACTCTTCGCGTTTCGAAAAATGTCTCCCAGAAGAGTTAACACAAGGAATCAACCAGCAACTCTAGCAGACCCACTGAATGAGCAAGTCACGCATGCCAAGTTCAGGGTTGATTTCCAAGTGCTTGCTCAGTCCATGGCTGCCCAGGTCAATCAGTAGGCTGCGACCCCAAATTCTCCGTAGATTTATACTACTGTAATAAGAATCCTAGACTTCGCTCAGATGAACCCTAAAAAGTTTCATGGGTCCAAGTCAAAAGAAGATCCACAAGAGTTTCTCAACGACATCCATAAGGTAACAGACATTATGGGTGTCACTCCAGTCGAGGGTGCAGACTTAACTACCTATCAGTTAAAGGGAGTGGCCTACATTGGTACCAACAGTGAGAAGATTACAAGTCTTCTATTTAGATGTTTATGTGTTGATAGATCCGAGAGCTACACGTTCTTTCATAACTCCCTATATAGTAGTAAACTTTGGTGTCAGTCCATAAACTCTCTCAGAACCCTTCTCAGTCTCTACTCCAGTTGGTGGTCTAGTTGTAGCTAGATGGATATACAAAAATTACCCTGTCATAATCTCTCAGAAAGTCACCTCAGCAGAATTTGTAGAGTTAGAAATGGTAGACTTTGATATCTTTCTAGGCATGGATTGGTTACATTCATGTTATGCCTTAGTCGATGGTAGAACTAGAATCATTCGGTTTCAGTTTCCAAATGAGCCAGTCTTAGAATGGAAGAGTAGTAGCTCAGTGCCAATGGGTCGATTTATCTCTTACCTTAAGGCCAAAAAGATTATCTCTAAAGGATATATATATATATATATATCATCTTGTTCAGGTTAAGGATTCAAACTCTGAAACCCCAACTCTTGTGTCAGTCTCAGTCGTAAATGAGTTTCCAGAAGTGTTTCAGAAGATCTTCCTGGAGTTCCTCCCGAAAAGGAAATCGACTTCGGAATAAATCTCTTTCCTTATACCCAACGCATTTTGATTCCTCTTTACAAAAAAGGAACAGTTGAAAAACTTTCTAGATAAGGGCTTCATCAGACCTAGTATCTCTCCATGGGGTGCTCCAGTTTTGTTCATGTAAAAGAAAGACGGTTCTCTCCGAATGTGCATTGGCAATCATTAGTTGAACAAAGTCACAATCAAGAATAAGTATCCCATCCCCAGGATTGATGACTTGTTCGGCCAACTTCAGGGTGCTAGTTGCTTTTCTAAGATAGACCTCAAATCCAGCTATTATCAGCTCAGAGTAAGAGATAGTGACATTCCGAAGACAGCCTTCAAAACTCAGAATAGTCACTATAAATTAGTAGTTATGTCTTTTGGACTCACAAATACTCCTGCATCTTTCATGGACTTAATGAACAAGGTGTTCAAACAGTATTTAGACTTGTTCATCGTGCAGACTCTCAAAGATCACCAGTTTTGTAGGAAGAGGGAAAATATATTTTTCAGAACAAGCCTAGTACCCTTTGTACAGTTCACCATGATGGTATGTCATGCTTTGTATGAGTCATTGATAGGCATAGGTGAGTCCCAGACTTGATGAAATTTTGAGGGTCAAAGTTGGTTTCTACGGGTTGTAGAAATATTTCATAAAAATATAGGTGAAATAATAGTCCCAATAGGGTGGAATCGTAGGTCGAGCCGATAGTTATTTTTAATGGGATTTTAGGTCTTTTTCCTAATTGTTTTAAATCACAACTATGTCATTTTGTCTTCTACCCTAAACCTTTTATAAAGGTTTTAAACCCCTAATTACCTATATTTCAACTCATTCTCCTAAATTCTCCAAACTTGACAAAATTCACTCTCCAAATTCTCCTAAGGCTAAGGAAGAAGAAGAGTTAAGGTTTCATCCAAATCTCCAATATTCTATTCTTTTTGGGCCTCTAGAATCAAGGTATGTATGTATTCACCCATGAAGTCCTTTCCTCCATAGGGTCCCCAAGAATTTCAATTTCCCAAATCAATTTTCAATTGATCAAATTAGGATTTCAAATCAATAAATATGGATTTCTTCCAATTAAAATTGATTATGGTTAATTAAGTCTTATAATGCATGAATTGATGTTAATCCATGATATTTAGTTGAAATTGCATTGACCTATGCCTAAATTATGTTTTTCAATTATGATCCTATGATGAACCCATGAATCCATGAATTATGCAATGATGAAGATATGCATATTTTTATGAAATGATTATAAATGATTTGAGGATGCTTTGAAAGGAAAGTATCAATGCTGTTGTGAAAGGATTTTTCACTTACTATGATGATTATGATTGTGAAAGATATTTCTCACAAATGAATTCATATTGGTAAAAGGTTTTCTCATCTATGTTGAATTATGTTTAAGGAGATAATCCATATTTTGATCTTGAAATATGTGGATTGGTATTGATCATTGTCTTCCCTATGTTAAATTGATATTTGATTTTTCTCTGTTTCGTTGGAATTTAGACTTAGCACCGAGAAGGCTTTGAGGTGGAGACTCAAATAGGGTAGTCTCTAGTAGCAACCTCTAGTCCTTAACTACGTGTCCCTATAGGATTTTATTAATTGACCTAGATAGTGGATCCACTTTAGAAAATGATGATATGTACGGATTCTACCTTGGCAAGTAGTTTCCCCTTCTTTAGGTATGAGGGATATAGTGAATTCCATGATATATCTCTTATGGTCTCTTTGTCGGTTAAAGCTAATATCTCATAAAATGATCATGTTTTCTTTAAAACTTTTCTTATGTCCTTTATGTTAATATATTTGACTATGTTTTATGATCTTCATGTCATTTATTCTCTAAAAATTTTTAAATGTTTCATTAAGATCATGCCAATTCATTTCAAGTCATTTATACTATCATGTTCATGTTTATGCATATTGCCTCATACTTAGTACATTTCGTGTACTAATACATACTTGTGCCTACATTGTTTCACTAATGTAGGGTTTGATGCTCCCACCTTCCATACTCGTGGCTAATTGATTCTTCATAAGCTTTAAAGATTGGTGAGTTATCATGTTCTGAGGATCGAGACTTTTATTGTTTTTTTCATTTTTGTTTCAAACTTTGTCTGTGATGTATGAGTTACATCCTAATCACTCTCCTTATGATGTATTAGATGGCTTTGAGACGTATGTTAGACTTCCACTTGTCAAACTCTTTTGATGTATAACTGCTTTATTTTAAAGCTTTTACTTCTAATATCTTATATGATGGTGCTAAGTGGCTTGTGTAGGGCCTCTCGGGGTTCTATACGCCATGTTACGCCTAGGATATACTTTGTGTTGTGACATGTCGCTACATGAACACTAATGTTTTACATAAAATCAGTTTCTATCATATTTATAGTTATGTATATGACGCATAACTATGTCAAATTGTCTATGTGACTGTGTATCAGATGTTATTATGTATCTGCAACACTGTTTTATAACTAAATCAGTGTGTATCATATTCATAATTTTTATTTTTTGTATATGATACATAACTATGTTAAATTGTATGCACATGATACATAAATACTAATTTATATTACATGTATCGATCTCAAACCAAACTTATGGGCAACATTTACTAAATGTATCCCATACATAGAAACTACCACACAGTAATGCATTAATCTAAAACCAAGCACCTTATGGGAAATCTTTACTACTTTAATGTATCAGGTAGGATCACAGTACTTAGCAATTTACTAAATATGTTAGAAATAGTATTGTGTGATGAGTAATATATCCATCTCGAGATCACAAATTAAAAAATTGACTACACAACACAATACATGTAATTCCATATCTTTCATTATCAGATCTATTTACCCTAAAGTTAAAGTTATAAATAGTAATGTATCACACACAATTTTATGGGATTGATATATAAGTGCATAAAAGCTAATACATATAAATTTAACTTGTCTCTCTATCAATGTTGTGTTCTTCTACTTTTCCCATTTTTTACTTTGCAAAAACAACGAGAGTTCGATTTTGACATTTAGTATACATGTAATGACCCGATTCGTTATTTTTTATGTTTTCATAGAAATTACCATTTTGCCCTCCTGATATCGACCCCGAGTCTTCTATGATTGAGTTTTGAGAAGTTAGTTTTGAAATTTTTAGTTAAAAGTTGAGAATTTGGTAAGTTTTGAGTTTGAAAGCCTAAGTTGTTAAGAAGTGGTTTTCGGTGTCTTTTGGAGGTTTGAATGTCAGAAAGGACTTATGCTAATTCCACAAGTACCATAATGTGGAATTTGATCTGTCAGAGTAGTTAGTTTTAGATTCCAAGTCTTTTTAAAAATTTGAGGTCCTAAGTTGTGAAATTGTGAAATTTTAGCCTTTGGGATGACTTTAGTCAATATTCGGGGTTCGGATATCGGATCAAAAATTTGAGAGTTCTATTGGATTGGGGGATAATTTAAGCCTAGTTAATGTCTTAGTTGATTTTTTTAGAGGTGTCGAGCTTTTTTTAGTCTTTTTAGGTGTGAGTTAGTTTCTTGTGGTCTTCACATATGTTGGGACTGACTTAGTTTCTTGTGGTTTTCTCGGATGTTGGGTCAAGGAGACCTTAGATTCGTGTTTTAATGATTCCATTGAGTCCAGAACGTCGAGTAAAATTGAATTTTATATGTGATTTGTGTGCACGGGGTTCTGAATTAATCTCGAGGGTCTTTTCGATACTTGGAAAGTTAGTTGTGTTTTCTGGTGCTGCATGCCTCACTTTTGTGAAGGACCAGTGACTTAAGAAAATGACATGCTGCTTAAGCGAAGAAGGCTTCAATTTTGCAAAGGCCACATTTGGCGAACCCCTCAAAGCTTTTTCGACATCAGAGAGGGTTTTTAGCCCGTCATTTTGAGGTTTCAGCCCCATTTCACTATTTTTGAGTTTTGGGAGCTTTGGGATGGTGATTTAGATTAGATTTTCGAGGGAAATATTTTGGGTAACCATTCTTAACTCTGAATCTTCAATTGCCCATTGTTATTTATGGATTTATGTGTTCAATCAAGCTTTTGAAATGAGTTTGGGGTTATCTTCATGAACCCAAGATATGAATAAAATAGTAATTTTGGCCCAGATATTTGAGGGAGGTCCAATTCAACAACAAATCCTTCTCATTTTTTTATGTGAATTGAATACGCAGCTTTAAGATGAGGGAAGGGCTTAAAAGACCCTTTATTCATACATTGAATTTAGAGATAGTCGAATAGCAACGCATGTCTTCATTCTTTATTTTGGAATTTAGCTAACAGCGTTTTGGACCCCATGAGAGACCCCACACACAGTTAGCAAGATTACCCGCAGAGTGGTACCACCCACCCTACCCTACCTCCTATAGGCGGCCGTCCTACAGCCGTCCAAAAAGGAACTGCAATGATCTTGAATAGGGATCCTACAGCGATAAATAGAACCCCTATAAAAAATACCACTAGATCGAGCACCAGTGATTTCATATCCGATCAAAATCTTGGATAATTGATCGAAGTGGATAGCTCCAGTAGACCCATAGATCATGTAACAAATAGGGTGGGTAGGCTTAAGGGAGTGATTTTGATCCTTTTTTGAATGGTTTTCACTAATGAGTCCTAAAGCCTTGAGTAATATTTTCAAATATTGTTTTTCAGATCCAAACCTACATTTTGAAATTAGATTTTGAGTTTTTTGACCCATTTATCTACATAATTGATGTGGGAATTATTATTTCTGATGTGTGATTGTAAATACTTGATTATTATAGATTGTGTGTCTTTGAAAATGTTTCAGAAAGGGAAGACTCAAATCTTGGAGTGATTGTTGATTGATTTAAGGCGAGTGACTTCCTAAACTTTGTATTCTAGTAGAATTTGTGTGCTTCATTCGTTTCTTGTATGTTGGGAGTAATGGGGATGAGGTGAAGAGTTTAAATTGTCCATTTAATACATCTAAATTAATAAAAATGGGTTAAAATGAAAAAAGCTATGTGATGAACATGATGATGTAAATTGTCTTATTGTGACCCTTGTTGATTGAATGATGAAATGTTTGAAAGCATGAATATGGACTTGAATTGTGTGAATTGTTGTCTCTTCTATATGGCATGATATTGCTTGTATGCATTGATTGTGAACACCATGATGAGACTTGTGATGATTTATGATGCCAAGGTCCTTGTCGGCGAGTGTTATGATGTCGAGGTCTATATTGGCAAGTGTTATGATGTCGAGGCCTTTGCCGGCGAGTGTTATGATGTTGCGGTCTTTTCTAGCGAGTGTTATGATGTCAAGGTCTTTTTCGGCGAGTGTTGTGACGCCATAGTCATTTCCGGCAAGAGTTTATAAAGCCAATGGAAAATGGTTTCAACAAGAAATTGACTATTTTGATTTGATGCATTTGATGCTTATGCATGACTTGATTACTAATTGTGATTTATGTGCTTGTTGCGTGTGACTGAGCTACTTGACTTTGAGTATGACTTACTTGATTCGTTGATTGTTGATTGTGACTATTGAATTATGATTATTGGGCCTTGTGAGTCGTATATTATAGAATTGCTAGGTTGGACTGATTTTTGTGCAGGTTTAAGTTTGAGGAAGTTTGGTTGGATTGTAAGAGGTATTGGCTTTATAGCTAGATGCCTTGTTTTCTAGGTTGCTTGTTGGGTACCGTGTTGTTGGTACTCACACTTTACTTCTATACTTGTGTAGGTTCCGAGCCCGGACACATGTGATCTCTGTATCCTTCTTCTGATTTCGAGGCTTGTTGAGGATTTGAAGAGTTAGCTGCTTGTCACTTCCGCGGGCCCTCTTTTCCTTTTATTTATTCGTCGTTCTATTTGAGAAACAATTATTGAGACTTATACTTGTTTCTTAATTCCACACTCTATGTATTTAGTGACTTGTACACGTGACAACTAGATTTTGGGGTATTGTTTAGAATGAATAAGTTTTCCACCTTGATTTACTGTTTTCTGCTTTTCTACCATTTTCGTTGGGTTGAGACAGACTTGTCTTGGTGCGAAAAGGCAAGTGTCACCACGTCCGTTTTTGGATCATGACAATACAAATATATAGTCAATGTCGATAGAGGAGGAAAGTGTCATAGAGGAGGTGGCGGTGGCGCGAAGGGAGAGACTGAGAGCCCTTAGAAAAGTTCAAGATCTTCTTCAAACCACTGAAGATGATAGTAACAAGACTAGAGAGGATATTCATGATGTATCTTCTAAAAAATTTTGATAATTTTGAATGAAAATTGAAAGGATCTTCGATGAACTAGGAGAAGAATTTTGAATCTCAAAATTTTCAACAATTTTAAATCAATTTGAAAGGATCTTCGATGAGCTGGGAGAAGAATTTTGAATCTCAATATTTTCGACAATTTTGAATCAAAATTGAAAGGATCTTCGATGAACTGAAGATTCACAAAAGAAATTGTTTGTCCAACTACACAATTCCATCACTTTTGTATTCATCATAACTTACCTCTTTTACCCAAATTCCTAAATGTCTCAACAAAATAAATATATTCATGATTTGGGATAGATGGATGAGATTAAAATTTGATTGAGTAATATGGATCTTTTACAAAATCGGATTGATGGAGAAGATGAAAATTTTAATTTTAATTTTGTGAAGCTGTTACAATTTGGAATAGATTGATATCAATCAGTTTTGCTTAATTTGGAGGAATCAAAAATAATTTTACGTTTAGATTTCATATTAAGTGCAACATACAATCTTTGTAATGTATCGTAATTAATGTATTCGGAAAATCTTACGTATCCAGATTATTAATTTTTTAAGAGATTTTTATAATTTAAAAAAGAATAGAAATAGAATGTAAATTACTCCAAACTAATGTGATTCCTAAAATTTTTACATTATTATTTCATCACCTGGGGTCTCAAGAAGAGGGAAGGAAACATAGGATTGGTGGACATCATTATAAAATAATTAGAAAAAAAATTGCTAGGGCTAACATTATAATTTTATAATAATGTGAGTTGTGACCTTATCTATCTATACATAATAAGAGAAGTAAAAAATGGCACATGACAACACCACAAAAAAATGATTTTTAAAAATAATTAATAATTATTAATAATCTTTATTATTAAATTAACTAAATTAATTTAAAATCAGAAAACAAAAAAAATTACAAAATATAGAGATAAATTTTACTACATATAATTATTTTTTTGAATTTTGAATTAGAATGGGAAGTTATCATTGATCTTTTAATTGAATCTAAAACTAATTCTATACTAGATAAAGCCAAATTTCAATCTATTTTTTCCTATATAAACTAATTTTCCGTCAAAATTTTTATTTTATTCTCTAAATATAAAAATATATTTAAAAAAAAAATTGAAAGATAAAGTTTATTAAAATTAGTTTACAGATAAATATAATTTTTACTAAATATAATTATTTTATTGAATTTTGAGTTTGAATGAGAAGTTATCATTGATCTTTCAAAATTTGGCTTGAAAACTAACTCCATACTAGATAAATCCAAATTTCAATATATTTTTTCCTATATAAACTAATTCTCCATCAAAAAAATTCTTTTATTCTCTAAATTCTTTTGCACCTATTCTTTAATTCTTCATTTCGTTTGTTGGTTTTACATTATTCTTTGAGGCAACACTTACATAAATATATATGTCCTCAATTTGCTTACCCATCAAAGAGTGACTTTAAGATAATTTGATTTTATTATAGTCTATCAACAATTTGTGTTATTTATTAGTAAAAATTTTATTTGTTGTATATTATTTTATTCAAACTAATGATTGTCATGAAATGATTATATATATATATATATATATATATATATATATATATATATATATTGGATGCTAATTTCCCTTCTTCCTTTTTTTATTGTGCAAGGTTGCTTATGCGAACAAATAGTTTTTATATTGCAATTAAAAGTTTGCTCAAAGATGAATTTATTTCTGAACAATCAATAAACTTTGAGGACGACTGCCTAGAATCAACAACAGAAGAAGATTAAAAATATTCATTTGATTTGTGCACAACATTTATATTTTGGATATTTAGGGTTGAAAGTGGATTACAATTTAGGCATGTAACAATGTTTCATGCCATTATTTATATTTAGACACAAAAATCATGTTTTGGGTTGATTATTCATTCCATTGTTTCATACCTTCTTTGCTAAAATTGTTAAACAATAAACAAATAATGAGGGAATGTGAATTCAATAATCTTATTATTTATTTATATATTGATTTGTTTTTACAAGTAATATAATAATTATATCCTGTTAAGGAGCATATTATGATTGCAAAAATTGGAGATGTACTTAATTAGTTTCTAAAAATATAGTATCATTGCTTAATATTTTAATGTGTAAAACTGTCTAGTTAAAAAATTGAAACAGTGTAACAAAACATAAAAATTGGAGTCTTTCAAATGTTTTTTTTTTAAAAAAATACAAAACAAAAATAACAAAACTGATTTTTAATAAATCAAAATACTGTCAATCGGGAATTATTTTAAAAATAATTTACAAAAAACACAAAATAATTTATTGAAAATAATAAAAAATATCCACAATGGATGATGAAGTCTTTTTAAAATTAATTTATATTGAATCAAAAAAATTATTTTAAAATCTGAAAAAATGCAAACATAAAAAATGAAAATAACGTAATAAATGGTATTTAGAAATATATTAAAATTAAGAAAAAATGAAATAAATAATTAAAAACTAAATAAAATTAACCTAGAAACAAGCATGCACAATATAACTAAAATTTGAATTGAAATCTGTTATTTTATTGTCAGATTGATCCTAAATATTTGTTCCATTTAGCTCCTCCTTTATAGCAAACACGTTAGGCAACTAAATCGATAGACTATATGACTTTCAATACGAATATTTCCTCAACCTACTATGATTAATTATAATTAATAGTCTAAAAATATGTTTTAACACTACAATTTGACTATCACTTACCACACACAAAAGAATTTATCATTGAATTAAAAAAATTAAATAAAAATATATAATAAAAATAAAAGAGATAATGTTACTTCAATTGGGAATTTTGAATAGTTTACTGCCCCTTATTATCTCAAATTTTAATTTAAAATTGTACATTGATTGAGCGTATTTATTAGTTTTAATTTTGTGTAAAAATAAAATGTATGACTAAGGTTATTTAAATGGAGTGATAAACAGACGAATATTTTTTTATTATTTTCATTATATAAAATTGTTAATTTTATATTTTTTTAAATGCTATGTTTTCAATTAAATTCCTATCATACTTAAAAGTTTTATGTAATATTTTTATAATAGTAATTTTAGATTTTAAAGTTGATGTATATTCTTTGCAACTTGAGAATTTTATGATAAATTTGTATCATATTTGATCTTTTTTCATATATTACAAGTATTCAAGATGCGTCAAGAAGTACGAAAAAAACTTGCTTTGCAAATCATCTAATAAATATGCAATAATAACTCATACGTTAATAGGTTTCACTCATTGATATATATTGTATAGACAATTGTATATTGAACATGATGTATACCATAATTACTTTCTTTAATATTATCCGCGCAACGCGGATATGTATATTAGTTATAGACTAATAGTAAATTAATTAATACCACCTAGAAGGAAACGAATGGCCCAAGTTAATTGAGGTTGTCGTGGCCACCTTCAGAACCTTATCATTAATATAACATATGTGTCTCTATAATCTTTACCAACATGGAAATAAATATTTGGAAATAAAACATCCAACAGGAAGAAAGACCAATACAAGTTGATTAGAATTTCCAAAAAAAGACATCTCTTTCAAGTTTTAAATACGAGTTTACTCTTGAGCACTAATGTTTGACGGTGTATGAGATGCTACAATTAAATTTGGTTGTTGAGTTGGAGCCTAATGTTAAAAATATAATTATTATTAAAGTGTGTTTTTTTAATCATTTACATTTTTAGATGAAATGATTACACATTTTAACACGATAATAGAGCAGATAAAGGTCTTGAGATTGAATCTCACTATTAGGGGTGTACAAAATCGAACCGAAAATGGAATCAAACAGCAAACCGAGTCAAATCGAAAAAAAACATGACTAGTGATTTGGTTTGACTTGGTTTGTTATTAGAAAAAAAAACCCAACTATATTTGAGTTGGTTTAGTTTCAACTAAAAAATACCAACCCAAGGCCAAACCAACCCAACATTATATATATAATTTTAAAATTTTATTTTATACGTAAAAATGTTTGCTTTGATTTAATTTTTAAATATTTCTTATACTTTTTTATAGTTTTAATCTTTTAATATATTATTTCATGTTTGAAAGTTAGAATTCTTAATGGTCCAATAAAGATTTTAGTCTATGGATGTTGGTAATTATAATAAAGCTTAAATCAAAATCAAATTAATATTCAACACTAAGAATGACAATAATATTGAATATTTGTTCTTTAATTTTACATAGGTTTAGACAATTAAAATACATAATCTAATTTTAATTTCCTTTAATATTCAGTCATGTAACTAATACTTATTAGACTTATTTTAGCATGATTTAATACTTTTAAATTATGATCATTGTCATTATTACTTATTAATTTGCAATATTTGTTTTACGCGATTTTATTTTATTTTTTTGTTGGATATTTTAGTGTCATTAATCATATCATATTTTGTGTTAGTTTCTTATGAAACACCTTAGATAGTTGTATTTTGGTAGAACTAAAAAAATATTTGAAATACAAGTAAATTATATGTTTCTATGAATATTTTACCGAAAAAACTTGAAAATCCGAAAAACCCGAAAAAATCCAAAAAAACCCGAGGTTGAAAAATCCGAGTTTTATTTGTTTGGTTTGGTTAAAAATCCAACACAAATGGTTTGGTTTGATATTTAAAAAACTCGAATCAACCCGAACGTGTACACCCCTACTCACTGTCATCCTTACATAGGATGTCAAAAAAAAATATGAAAAATCGACCGAATCGATCGAACATTACTGTACCGAATCGATTTATATTATTTTTTCATAAAATCGTAGACTATTATTTAAGTGTATAACTGGCCTGAACAATTGGGATGGTCTTTTTAATTTGTTAAAAATCAGAAAATTCCCGAATTGAACCGAATAACCTTACATGTATGTAAATATATATTTTATATATTAACAATACGTTAAATTTAATATATGATATATTTTATAACATTTTAAATATAAATATAACTTAGGACCTAGGCCTCTGGTGATTGAACAACTTTGAGTCTTCTCTTTAATTGTCCTATAGTTAATTAGGTTTAAAATTAAAAGATACTATAATAGATACTCCATCAAACAATATGGCGAAACCTATGCAAGAACTTCTATTAAATGTTTAAGATCAAACAATACAACAAGAAGGTTTTACATACTTACTGGTGAAGAATAGAAGTGCTTCTTCAAGAACATATTTACTAAAGAAATAGTTTAATAATGATATATTTTGAGGTAATACTTTAAAAGTAAGAAAAAATTAAAATTAACTGAACCTTACCAATATCGAGAGAAACAATATAATTTGGATGGTTTTAAAAAATCAAATTTGGATATAGATTATAAGATACCCGAAAAATTGAAATGGTATAAATTTTTTTAAAATAACCAACTGAATCGTCCTTTGACACCTTTACGTTTACATGTTAAAAAAAGTTTTCACATGATTGGCCCATGAAAAAGAATCATCCTCACTCGTGAGGGGCATGCTGAAAAATACTACTCCCTCCGTCCCATTTTATGTGGCACTTTTCGGATTTCGAGATTCAAACAAGTCTAACTTTGACCGTAAATTTTTCATAGATCTTTTAAACATTTTGAATTATCAATTGTTATGACTTATAGTACTTTTTTACATAGTTTACAAATATATAAATTTCATTTCAAAAAAATTGAAGATTTCATGTGCAAATTTCCAGTCAAACTTAAACTGTTTGACTCTCGAAAAATGAAAAGTGTCACATAAATTGGGACAAAGGGAGTATTAAATAATAAAGACAAAACTAAGCAAATACCACATAAAAGTAAAATAATTACAAATATATACCCTTTTACATTCATACCCCACTAAATAATTACACTTTATGCCCCCAAATAATTTTGCTTAACTAACACTAAATCAGTATCATATAATGTATTGGTATCATTAAGGCTTTCGTTTAACTTAACTGATACTAAACCAGTATCATATAATGTATTGATATCATTAAGGCTGATAATTTCACTTAATTAATACTAAATAAGTAGAGATCCTAAACATTAAGACAACACTGCATAATGCCTTTAAGATAAAGGATCTTGGAGAATTAAGATATTTCTTAGGTATTGAATTTTCAATATCTCAACAAGGTACTATTATGCATCAAAGGAAGTATGCTCTTGGACTCAGTGCAGCAAACCAGCACCTACTCCTATGGATACTACTACAAAGTTAACTGGTATCCAACGTGATATTATCTCAAATAGGTTGTAGATTCTAGGGATGAAATACTAGATGACCAAGGTGCATAACAAAGACCAGACGAATTTTTTTTTATATCTAACAGTTACTAGACTATATATATCTTACAGTGTTCAAGTACTCAACTAATTTCTACACAAATCAAAACAGTCTCACATGGGTGCAACACTTAGGATAGTTAAGTATGTAAAAAGTAAATCAAGACGAGGCATGTTATTATTTAGCTACAAGAAAGAAGTTCTAACAGGTCATTGTGATGCAAACTAGGATGCTTGTGCCTTTTCTAGAAAGTCTATTAAAGGATTCATTAAGTTTGGAGACTAACTGATTTCATGAAAATCTAAAAGTTGATCTAATGTATCAAGAAGTTCAGCTGAATCAAAATATAGAAGCCTAGGATTGTGTGTTGAACTGACTTAGATTGTGGGCTTAGCTTAATCATAGATTTTGAAGTTCAAATTCAACTACCACTTACAGTACAGTGTTCAAGTACTCAACTAATTTCTACATAAATCAAACTAGTCTCATCTGGGTGCAACACTTAGGATAGTCAAGTATGTAAAAAGTAAATCAAGACGAGGCTTGTTATTATTTAGCTACAGGAAAGAAGTTCTAACAGGTCATTGTGATGCAAACTAGGATGCTTGTGCCTTTTCTAGAAAGTCTATTAAAGGATTCACTTAAGTTTGGAGACTAACTGATTTCATGAAAATCTAAAAAGTGATTTAATGTATCAAGAAGTTCAGCTGAATCAGAATATAGAAGCCTAGGATTGTGTGTTGAACTGACTTAGATTGTGGGCTTAGCTTAATCATAGATTTTGAAGTTCAAATTCAACTACCCGTTATAGTACTTACAGAGTTTAGTAATAGCAAATCAACTATTCAAATGGTTGCTAATCCAATGTCATGAAAGAACTAAGTATATAGAAATAACTTGTCACTTTATTAGGAAAACAATTCAAAAAAGTCTTATAAAGACACAATACACAAGGGCGGACCCACATGCACCCGTGATGGTGCACGTTCACCTGACAATTTTTAATTTTTTTTGTATATATATATGTATTGATAGTTTATAAAAAGATAATATATTTATATATGCACCCTAATAAACAAAGATGATCTTGGCGTGTTGGTCGAATGTTGAACCTTAAAGCTGAACGTCCTGAGTTTGAATCTTGCAAAGGGATAAGAAATTTTTTGCCTTTAAAAATCAGCCTTTTGATAACAGTTAACCCTTGTGGTGCCCCCTAACTTCAAATCTTGGGTTCGCCTCTGACAATACACATCTACACATAATCAACATGTTGATGTCCTAGCCAAGAGTGCAAACAAAGTTCAACTTGTCTACTTGATATCCAAACTTGGACAAGCTAATCTCTTTGCAATACCAAGTTTGAGAGGAAGTGTTAAGGATATAAAATGATCTAGATAATTTAGTAGGTTCTTGTGGATACAAAGTCAGTTAGGAAATTGAATAGTTAAGTGCATTCAAATCTTGGCTTCGCCTCTGACAATACATATCTACACATGATCAACATGTTGATGTCCTAGCCAAGAGTGCAAACAAAGTTCAACTTGTCTACTTGATATCCAAACTTGGACAGGCTAATCTCTTTGCAATACCAAGTTTGAGAGGAAGTGTTAAGGATATAAAATGATCTAGATAATTTAGTAGGTTCTTGTGGATACAAAGTCAGTTAGGAAATTGAATAGTTAAGTGCATTCAAATCTTGGCTTCGCCTCTGACAATACATATCTACACATGATCAACATGTTGATGTCCTAGCCAAGAGTGCAAACAAAGTTCAACTTGTCTACTTGATATCCAAACTTGGACAGGCTAATCTCTTTGCAATACCAAGTTTGAGAGGAATTGTTAAGGATATAAAATGATCTAGATATTCTAGTAGGTTCTTGTGGATACAAAGTCAGTTAGGAAATTGAATAGTTAAGTGCATTCAAATTTTGGGTTCGCCTCTGACAATACATATCTACACATGATCAACATGTTGATGTCCTAGCCAAGAGTGCAAACAAAGTTCAACTTGTCTATTTGATATCCGAACTTGGACAGGCTAATCTCTTTGCAATACCAAATTTAAGAGGAAGTGTTAAGGATATAAAATGATCTAGAAAATCTAGTAGGTTCTTGTGGATACAAAGTCAGTGCATTGTAAAGAGTATATTCGACTCTCTCTATATATTAACAAGCTTGTGCAAATTCATAGTTAACACATTGAATAAAATTGTATGACTTACACCTATCTCGGTTACTCTCCTCTTCATTCTCTTACATTTATGTTATTGTTTCATTGATTTTTGATGAATAATTTATTAGATTGTAAATTCAGTTATTGTTATAAATTAATTTGAGATTATTGTAAAAATCTATAAACTTCAAGTAATGAATCCGCCTTTGAATGTATTTTTTTTTCATTTTTTAAATCAATCATTATTTTAAATTTAAAAAATTAAAAGGACATTAAAATCATTGTGCCAAACTCGTCTTAATTATACTATACTTATCTCACTTTATATAACTTGTTTCCTTTTTTTTAGTTAATCTAAATAAGGCGCATTCTATATTAAATAACATCTTAACTTTAAATATCAATTTTTTATCTAATAAAATGATTAATAACCACCTATTTTATACACGTCAACTTATATAAATTAGGACAAAGGAAATACGGAGTAACATTGTTGGAGTATGTGAAAAATAATTAGTATGTTTATCTGTGAATTTGTCTATTAATCTAGCTACCTATCATATGCACGCCCTTATTCTTCTGGTGCTATACACCTCCCGTTTATTGTCCTTTTTTGTTTGGGCTTCACAAGTCAATAGTCCAATTTGTGACTTGATATTATTAATGGGCTGCATTTTGTAACACACACTCTCTTTCTCGTTAAGTTTTTGTATGGATTACCTTTTTATTGAGGTGATTTTTAATTTTTATTCTTTAAATTTATGATATTTGATTTTTGTTTTTACTTCTCATTTAATAAAGTATATAAACTCACTTATTGGAGTCTTACTTTGAGTTATTTATACCTTAATTTGTTAACTACATATATTTACTATTTTACAATCACCTATTGCTATCTAGATCACCACTCTATTTATTTTTCAATGCACAATCATTTAATGAAAATTACGGAGAAAAAAAGAAATTAGATCAAATGTTCAAGAAAGTACAATCAAACCTGATAAATATCTCAACCCTCATAATTGCACCAAGCATAGATAGATTGAAAATAACAAAATTTGCATTTCAGAACAGTAATATCTTGTACAATCACTCAATTAACGATAGCTAGAAAGTACAATCAAATTTGATAAATATCTCAACCCTCATAATTGCACCAAGCATAGATAGATTGAAAATAACAAAATTTGCATTTCAGAACGGTAATATCTTGTATAATCACTCAATTAACGATAACTTTTTTAGAAGCCCCTTAAATTTTTTTTATAACTTAAATGTCACTTAGTTATTGACATTTTATCTAAAAAAGTCACTTAATCCACTCAACTATTGATAAATCAATAACATTTTTTTTCCATTCGACAATTCTTTTACTGTGGAAAGCTGCTAATTTTATTGGTGAAAATTGTGGAGGCAAGAACTCTAAGGAGGCGTTTGGTATGAGAAAAGGCAGACAATACTTTCAGAATAAAATGTAAGATTATTTTACCCTATGTTTGATTAGAGTAATTAGTTTATCCCAGAATTATTCATCTCATATAGGGGGTGGCAAAATCAAACTCAACCCGTTCAATCTGCCCCATCCTGTTTAAGTTTGGGTTGGTTATTGACCCTCCACCCCCCCCCCCCCCTTCTATTAGCTCAACCCATTTCAATCTATCAAAAATTGGGTAGATATGTAACCCGAATTGATTCATAAAAAATCTTATCGAAATATTTTTAAAAACTTATTTTTCAATTTATATGTTGTATATAGCCATAATAAAGAAAAATAATAATTTTACTAAGTACTAAAATAATTAATAAGAATAAATAAAATAATTAAAGTTAATAAAAATTGGGTTGGGTTGAGTTGAGTCTTGACCCGTAATATAACTCATTTTGACTCCACCCATTTTAACCCAACCCATTTTCACCCAATTCGAATTAATTTAAGTCTTAACCTGATTGTTGTTTTAACTCATTATTACTCTTCTAAATTAGACCCTATTGACACTCCTAATAGCATGGAATAAATTTATCTCTCATTTCCATACCAAACGAGTTATAAAGGTGAGATCACGCGCTTGAGAGTGTGAGAGTGGTGAAGGTTTTGGGATGTTAATAAATACTACGAGGTACATTGTGAGAAAGTCATTTGTCGGTCCTACTTCCGTACTCTTGGATTGGACTATTCTGGAAAGTATTTCCTTTTATTGCTATTATTCCACTTTCCTTTTTATGAAAATCAAACCCCACTACCAATAATTATTTTCTTTTCTCCATTTCTAATTTACCTTTTCTTCTGTACCCAAATGGTAAAAACAACATAAAAAACAATTCTACTGCAACCTGCTATTACGAATCCAACAATCAACCAGAAAATCTAATACGTTTTGCGTCTCAAAATATCTTTTGTGTTTTTTTTATTTACATTTCTGTAATGAGGAAGGGTGTTTAACTATACTTCTTAAATGACGATAAGTAGTAGAAAGTGGATTATTTTTCGTAAGGACGATAATTATTTTGAGACGGGAGGAGTACAATAATAATAATAATATCAATGTAATTTTACAAGTGGAGTTTAGAGAGCACGATAGTAAAAGAGAATAAAGTATATATATATATAAAAGAATCTAATATCCCTTAATTAGAGATTAGGTGTTGTTTTTGTATTTGAATTTGATGACATTACAATATGAGAAAAATTTTAAATTAAAAAAGAAGATTTACTCGATAAATAAAAACTAATATCGAATGAATGTCCACTCATATCATGTTGGAGCTAATAAAAAGAGTAAATAGCAACAACTAATTAAAGAATGAACGAATAAAACACGTAACATCTAGTAAAATTCATTAAACACGAATAATATAAAGACAAATTCAACAATTTTCCCTAAACAAGAATGATAATTACTAGGAAAATTAGAGAAATCTCACTTTTAGTTTACTTATTACCATTATCCCCTATAAGTTTTACAAATCTCCAAAATCCCTCATTTTCACACATCAGATTAGTGTATCATGTATACAATATAATGTATCTTACTTAACGATTAATGTATCTCGCGCATCAGATTAATGTATCAACGCTTATATTATTATATCTGTTTGAGGAATTTCTGTAATTATAAATTTTTAAGAAATAGATTGTAATTTTGCATTAAAAGAATGTGATTTCTGTAATTTATCTTAATTACTATAGCTAATAAAAGTAATTAGGTAGTAAGTCATCTATCAAAAGTCTTGGTGCTTTCAATTTTCCATAAAAAGGAAGTACAAAAAAATGTAAAAAGGAAATAAAAAGAGATGCTTTTCGATTTGGTTAACGTCGTAAAGTTGCGTAAGAAAAAGATGCTTCTTTCTTTTCTTTTTTTCTTTTTTTGTTATATATTTCAATAATTTTATTTTTATTTTTTAACCTTTACAGTCATTGACCTATAAGAAACTATCAAAAATACAAAGTCTTCCTTGCATCAAAGAGTATAAAGAGAAATCCTTTTCAACGTACCCAAAAAAAAAAGAGTAAAAAGAGAAAGGTGAAATGTAGAGTCATAAATACTAATTTGGTACATTAGTATATGTAGAGAAATAGAAAAGGCGGAATGACCTGAGGTGTCCTTATATTTGACTCGATTTGTAAGTTGGATTCCTGTACTTACGACTTTGTCAACTAAATTCTTAAACTCATTCAAACACAATATTTGAGACCTTTTTCTCATTTGATAGGTGTGCGTGTAGTACACTCATTTTACACATAAAATAACATGTCATTTTCTAATGACACATTATTATTATTATTATTATTATTATTATTATTATGACACATTCGATAAATAATATTTTTTAAAAAATGAAATTTTCTCTCTCTCTATCTCTACCATTTCACTCCTTTCCCACTTCATCTTCTTTGTTCCCCAGTACTAACATTTTCATCCCAAAAATAAAAATTACCATTTTCATCTTTCTTTATAGTTCACGCTCAAAAATTTCTTCAATCACAAAATGTGATAGATTATAATTAGTTCTTGCACATAATTTATGATTTTATTTATTTTGATTTGATAAAAAGAGATATCAAGAAAACTTCAAATTGAAAAAAATATATTTATATGTAAAATCAAGCAGTAGATCTTAAAGAATTAAGTTTATAAAAATGGTGAATTATATATTTTCTTGCAAAAAAAAAACTTTTTTCAATTTTTTATTTGATGATTTTATTGTGTTAATGTGTATGCCAAAAAAGAAGAGAAAAGGAGTAGGAGCGGGGGTGGGGGTGGGGGGGTGGATGTGGGCTGAGGTTGAAGAAGAAGAGGAGAAAATGAGTAGGGGGGGGGGAGGATGGGGGTGGGGGCTGAGGTTGAAGGAGAAGAAGAGAAAAAGGATGGGGTGGGGTGGGTCTGAAGAAGAAGATAGAAGAGGTGAGGGTGGGGTGAGGTTGGGTGTAATGAAGAAGAAGGAGGTTTTTAGTTTTTTTTTTTTTTAAAAAAAATTATGATTATTATTTTTTTTTTAAAAAAAATTATGATTATTATTTTGTCTTATAATTTTGATAATTTTAAATTAAAAATATTGTATTCACTTGCTTCAAACGTGTGAGTTATGTATTTATCCAACTAAGCCATTTCAGTGCCACATAAGCTCGATCAATGGTCAGAGGAGTTTAAAAAATAGAGTTTCATTGAGTTTAAGGGTTCATTTGGGAAAGTGATGAATAGAGAATTCAACTAACAAACGAAACTAAGTACAGAGGCGTCCCAGGTCATTTCGCCAATAGAAATGACTAATTAAGTGTGTTGAAGAATCAAATGTCCATTCCTAAAAATGAACTATAGTTTGTTATACAATTTCACTTCAAATTTTATATCTTATCCTTAGTTGTATGTTTTTATCAATGTATTTTTTTTAATTCAGTTATAAAAGGATGTCAATTTTTATATCTAATAAATTTTATCATTTACATCTCACATGAAATATTTAAAATTATAAGATTAAAAGAATATGTTAATATTGTACAACAAATATTTTGTTTTTTCTTTTGTATTCAATTAAACTAAACACATAAATTTAAATAGAAATAATACTCATCACACATGATGAAAATATTTTCCTTTTTTTTTTTAAGGAAAAAAATTGTATCATATCAAAATTAAATATCATCACGTAAAATGTCAATATCCTTCAAATACACGTAAGATAAATCATGTTCTAGTATAATAGCCTACAAACTACAAATGAAGAGAGATAAAGTGTACTAAATAACCCTCATATAATAATTTTATTCGAAAAAACGTAAAGAAAATTTTAAACCTAAAACCCTCTCAATACCTTCTGTTGAGAGATTTCAAACTCAACCAACTCAATCGGACACAAACACGTTAGAAAAAGAACAAAGTAAGGTTGGATAATAGGGGCTGCTTTGGGCTTATTCTTCCTAAACTAGCCTCGTCTATTTCTGTATTTGGGCAGCTAAATAGGTGAAATAGCACAAACAAGATCTAGTAAAATACTAAGTAGACATCACATATCCATCATCTCTCTCTTTTTTTTTCTTATAAAATAAAACTTTCCTCAACAACTTCAACTTCTCTTTAAGTCATAAGTTCCATCTTCTTTCAATATTTAGAAGAAAAAAAAAAAAGGTTCACATTTTTCTTCATTTCACACATCAATATAGGTCACGTTGCAACTAAAAATCTACAACTTTTCGAAAATAGACCTCCTTCCTTATACAACAAAAAAAATGTGGAATTTAAATGATTCCCCCGATCAAATAATGGAGGATGAATCGGATGAAGGTATACCGGTGAGATCGGTATCAAATTCAAGTTCATCCGTTGTACTTGTTGTAGAGGACGGTAATTCATCAGAAGAAGACGGTGAAAGAGGTAAAAAAAAGAAAAGTAGTACACCAGGTAAATTATTCGGTTTTTCTGTTGACGACGACAATTTGGAACCGCCGATAGTTACCCGGCAATTTTTCCCGGTGGATAATGAGTCCACCAATTTTCCAAGAGCACAATGGGCTGGAATTAAATTTTGTGAATCGGAACCGCCACTTGTCACCGGATTAGTGGGTAACCCAATTGAGGTGTCACAACAACAGCCAATTAAAAAAAGCCGCCGTGGACCACGTTCAAGAAGTTCACAGTACCGTGGTGTTACCTTTTACCGGAGGACTGGCCGGTGGGAATCGCATATATGGTTTGTGTTAACTTTTAATACTATCGATATAATTCAACTTATTTTTTTGAAAATGTTGTCTTATTCGATAAATTTATCCATAAATTAATAATTTTTTATTTAATTTGGTTTAGGGATTGTGGGAAACAAGTTTATTTAGGTATGTTTAATTAAATTTATCAACAATATATATATATATATATATATATATATATATATATATATATATATATATAGTTTCTGATGTTCTTGAACATAATCAAGTTTAATATTATTTGGAGTAGGTGGATTTGATACAGCACATGCAGCAGCTCGGTGAGTTTCTGAATTCGTCCCTTGTAGCTTTTGTAATTTTTGAGTGTTTGATATGATGAAAGTCATTTAATTTTTATTTTTTTTTTTGAAAATGAAACACAAAAACTTGAATTTTTTGCAATATTTTGTTTTCTATGGTACCGTACACAGTAAAAAAAATAAAATGTGGAGAGACTGAAGGTTTTGGCATGTGTGACACAGTGCATATGATAGGGCAGCAATCAAGTTCCGGGGAGCGGAGGCGGACATAAACTTTACCTTGGAGGATTACGAAGGTGACTTAAAACAGGTAAGTTATGCATTCAAAATTTAAATTTCATCAGTTTAATTTTAAAGATGTTAAGATTGATAAAAGAAAAAATCAATAATCTCCTGTACAAGAAATTATAATTTCACAAATGATACTCAACTAATAGTTATTATATTAAAATCGTTTTTAAAATGATTTTTTGAGACAAGACACTAAAAAAGCATCTACATGTGTTTTTGTTGTGTGTCTGATTGGAGTACTTCACTTTCACTATTTGACTTATCATAAACAGTAGTTTTTGTCACATTTTTTGGTGTGAATATTTAGTTGGAAGCATATATATAACATTTTGACATTTTATTTTTGTTTGTGCATAATTTGTTTTATCTATATTTTGGTGTATTAGATGAGCAATTTAACCAAGGAAGAATTTGTGCATGTACTAAGGAGACAAAGTACTGGTTTTCCAAGAGGAAGTTCCAAGTATAGAGGAGTCACTTTGCATAAATGTGGTAGATGGGAAGCAAGAATGGGACAATTCTTAGGAAAAAAGTAAATTATTATTCTCATTTTATTCTCCAAGATTATTGAATAAATGATTCAAAGAGTGAAACTATTGATTTTTATTTATTTTTTATTTGGAACAGGTATGTTTATTTAGGCCTCTTTGATACTGAAGTAGAAGCTGCCAGGTGTGTTATTGCAGTGCTGAATTTATTCTTCTTAAATTCTCTTACTTTAATTAGTTGTATTGATACGAGGGAGTTACTCGAATGATAAGCACCTCTCAACTCCTATCCAAACGTGGAATCTTCCGAGAGGAGTAAAGTAAAAAACATATTCTAGTTGCATTTTTCGTACTAAAATTACTCCCTTTGTCCCAAATTATTTGGCACGTTTGCTTTTTCATTCAAAAGTTCATATGATTCATTTTCGAAGTTAAATTGGATTAAAATAACTCAATATTTTATAGTATTTAAAATTCAGGCATTCAAATATTATATGATAAGTAGTATCACTTACTATATAAGTTGTAATTTTTCTCATGTTAACTGTCAAAGCTAACTCACCTAATTTGACTTTCGAAAAGTAAAACAGTATAACGTAACTAACTTATTGGAGAAGGTGAAGTCTTTAAATATTTTTAACACACTTTTTTCTTTCTTCTTTAACAGAGCTTATGATAAAGCTGCTATCAAGTGTAATGGAAAAGATGCAGTTACCAACTTTGATCGTAGCATTTATGAAAATGAAGTTAACTCACCTGGTAAAATTACATTTTTCTTTAATTTGTTTGTTTTCTATCTGATTGACGTTTCTAACATATTATCAGTATATATAAATTAAATCCACAAAACATTGATAAATGTGCATTTTTTTTTCTTTAGAATGTAGTGATAATGCAGCGGATCACAATCTTGACTTAAGCTTAGGAGGTTCAATAGGGGACAATAGGGGTCAAAATTCTTCATCTAATTTGCAATTGGATGTCCATTGGGGCCACCAAGGGTCATCAAGGCTTAATAAGGTGCATACATACTTCTGAAATTACCTATCGTGATTTTTGAAAATAATTATTTTAAATTATTTATTATTTTAAAAATTTGAGATAAAATTAATATTCTTTCTTATTTTATTCTTGATAATTACGTTCTTGAAAGCTACAAATACTTCAGTAAAATAAGTGTGTTTAATAAAAAAAGATTATTATCTTAAGACATGGTAAAATAATAAAGAATCTCTCCTAATTAATGTGTTTTGTAAGAGCATGTAAAAGAAGAAACACGACAGATAATTTGAGACAGAAGGAGTACATAACATAGCTTACCTTAATTCCTTGCAACTATGTAGAAAAACATAGTTTAGACGATTGACTACTTTATTTTCAACATTTCAAACTTAATTTTGCATCCTGTCTAATATTTATACATGCTTTTTTTTCTTTAAAATGTCGTATTTATTGAAATCAAGTACCCTCGTGTTTTAAATTTCCTTTAGCCACATAGCCAAATCGATTTTGATGCCCAAAAAAGAAGTGGAGATAATGAGACTGAAACATTGCAACTCTTGGGCCAAACGCACCTTAATTCGTCAGGCAGAGTGCAACCAAATATTAATGAAATGCAAAGGTTTGGCCAATTTATTAGAGATGGTGAAACACATATGGTTCAAGCCTATCCCCGGCAATTCAATTCATATCAAGTGAGTTTTCATTTTTCTTATAATAATGTCGTTTAAATTATTTTTTGATTGCTATACAAAATGTTGTTATAAAACATTTAATATAACATAAGATAGAAAAATAATTTTGAAGAAAACTTATATCGTTATAATAACATATGCATTATAAAGAGAACTGACTGTAGTTGGATTTTATGGCTCTCATGTTTTTCTTTATTAACTTGTCCAAATTATTGTAAAATACTGTCCTTGGTTATTTTACAAAAAATGTCATTTTAACCAATAAAAATAAGTGTTGTTTTAAGAAACCAACTAGTAGGTGTTTGGACATTAAGAAAAATTATACTTGAGGAGAAGTAAAAAAATTAAAATAGTTGAAAAAAGATATTTACAAATTGATATTTAGAGAGAAAAAAAATCTGTGAGTTGAGAAAAAATTATCTTGAAAATTTTGGAAAATCATTTCTTAAATTTGGAACTCATCTTCAAAACCTTTTTTTCAAAAAATAATTTCAATGTATAACCAAGGCAGGCCCGAAAATGTAATGAGTTGTTTTGTTAAAATCTATCCTTACTCTAATAAATGATCTATACAATTTATTAAACCGTTCAACTATTGGTTCTCATTTTGAGAAGAGATAAAATGATTATTTGACCCTAATTATTACTTAATACTATTAAGTAATTTTTTTTTTTTACTATGAATGTATCGAAACCTTAAACGAAATTATTTTGATACAAATTATTGTACACCTTGTGATCAAATCAATTAAAGAGTAAGTGAAAAATATTTTGATTTAAACCTCGATCTAATATCATATTGAATTTTATGATCATTTTATTTAAAAAAATTAATCATAAATTTATTTTAAAAAATTCAATCACTTAATTATATTATGTGTCAACGGGCAGGTTGAGACTCCGAGCAACAATAATGAAGGCCAAATTGGGGCAACAAGTAATTCTCAAGAATGGCACCCTAATTATGAGATAATTGCAACTGCTGCAGCATCATCAGGATTCCCCCAGCAGATAATAAGAACTCAAAATTGGTCTCAAAATAATGGCTTCCATCATAATTTTATGAGACCTTCTTGACCATTAGTTAATTTCTTCATGTTCTTTTATTAATCTTTGTAAAGAGTAAAATTAATTAATGTTGTGATTATTAATACTCTCAAAACATAAACAAACAGATTATATTGGTAGTATATATATGTTGGAATGAAATTCCAACTCTTTGGAAAAGTTAAGTGTAACCTTTTTAGATTCTTTGGATTCAATCTTGCACCCCAAATTAAATTTAGTAAACGTTTGATCATAAAATTTAAATATTTTTTATTTTATTTAAAATTTATAAGGTTGAAGTTGATGCTTAAGTTTTATTTGGTTATAATTTTTACAAAGGAGAAAAGATAGCACTTTATATAAAAATTAGAATGGTAAAAAATATCCTTAAATTATGTTAAATCAGACAAAAAGTATCATCCGTTAATTTTTTAGCTAAAAATGTCTTTGCCATTAGTACTTAGTACTTTGGTCCAAACTACATCTATTGTTACTTTTAAGTAAAAAAAAAAAGTTCATTTTTAATAAACATATCATCTATTCTCTTTTAAACACATTCTTTATCATCAAAATATCGTAATGATAAAGTTTATTCTCTTAATAAAATTGGAAATATTTTTATTTCTTAATATTTTTCGAATTAAAGAATAATAAATATTTGCTAATATAATCCTTGACTTTGAAGTTAAGATACAATAATCATGCATAATGTCATAACATAAAAAAAATAAAAATTATTACATTGCTTCAAAGTTCAAATCACAAAATATCATTGATAGAGTTATTCTTGAATCTGTTTCGTATTAACTTTAAATTTGAGGAATTTATAATCAAATATTTATACTACAATTCGGAAAATATTAAGAAATTAAAAAATATTTATCAGAATTTCTTTTTATCATTATCTAAAATAAAAATTAATGATGAAATTACTATGATCTTATATATATATGACATACATCATCAATTTAAAAAATATTTGAAGTGATTTTTTTAATTCATAAAAGGATATTAAAAAGGAAAAAGTTTTACTTTCCACTTTTATATTAATTAAAGAGATTTTAAAAGAAATTTTTTTTAGAGTAATACTTTAGTTAGAAAATAATGTGTTTTAAAGAAAATATAGTAGAAATATTTTTGGATTAAAATATTAATGATATGCACATTTTTGGACTAATGTATTAACATCGAAAATATTTTAAATAAAACTATTAACAAGAACATTTTTATCAAATTTCACATATTTTAAAAACATTTATTATCATTTTCTATTTATTTAATTATATAAGTACTTCCTCAGTCCACTTTTGATTGTCATGTTGCGCTTTTCGAAAGTCAATTTAATTAACTTTTAAAGTTTAATTAGATTACATTAATTCAATATTTTAAACAAAAAGTTTAGATATTCATGAATAACTATACGAAAAGTACTATAAAATGCAATCTTTGGCATATTAATATGATGAAAAATTACATCATAATATGTTAGTCAAAGTTTTTGTCGTTTGAATCTAAAAAAAAAATTATGACAATTAAAAATGACGGAAAGATTATTAAGCAAATGGAACAAGTAGCATAGCAAAAGAATTATTTGGTAAGTACAAAAGATGCACACTAAATTCCCAACACTTCTAAGAACCTTTTTAATGACTAGCAAGTGATTGATTTATTATAAGTAAAACCCTTAAAATGTACCAAGTACAACATTAATGAGGAAGGGCAACATTATTAAGTACATTCTAGTTTGTTTCAAAAATAATAAAAATAAATTATAATTGAATTTATCAATTTGTCCATATATATCCACATACTTCTATAGCTACTACATTTGTGATGACATATTTGAAAATACAATCTTAATATTACTTTTGGTATATGTTAAAAAATGTAAAAATATATTCTTAAAGTATTTAAAATTTAATAGACGTATCAATAGTTAATAAGTTATCTTACATATGCTCTTATCGACTATCATTAAATAATTGTTGTAAATATGTTTTAATTTAACTAGAGCCAGCCTCAATTAATGATTTCGATTTTACAAAATTTTAAAACATATTTAACCCCTTTTTTCACTTATTAACCAACTAGTTAAATTAATTACATATTTGAATTAACTATTGAACGATAAACACATATTTTTAATTAATTTCAAATAGTGTACAATGAAATATCACAGTCATGACTAAAAACTGTCAGACATGGCTATTATTGTGAGAGGGACTTAACCTAAACCCTAAAGGACAACATAATTAAAAATTTAAGTTAACTGTACTACATCTTTCCCCTAATAGTATTTTCCACTCAGAATATTGTACTAGGTAAGAGAAAAAAATATCTTGATGCTTGTGCTTAAAACCCTAAATCATCATTAAGATTAAATTAATTAATTAATTAATTAATGGATCCAGATGTGAAACATTGATTTTCCCAACTTCCAATTTGATGATTATAAAAATAAGGTGCATTTTCATCATCTAGGGCGTCATCATCGATTTTAATATATATATACAAATTTTATAATCCTTACTTTTTTGTTTATTTATGTTATTATAGTCCTATGATTATGAATTGGTTAAACAGTGTTGTCATTTAATAATTATATAATATATATTATAGAAATAAGATATGAAAAGGCTTTTATGTTATTCGTTTAAGTTTTTAAATTCAGAATATATGAGAGTGGTGGGGTGAGAGAATAGAGTCAAAAGAATCACACCTTTATTCCTTTTAATTTATAAATAAAATATTCATAATTAAAAATTAATGACTTAAATAATAATTTTTTAGGAAATAAATAGGTAAATGGACTTTTTTAGCCTTTTTTCGATGTCCGCTTGAGGATTTATGCTAATATTTTGAAAAGAGAATACTCGCCTTTTTGTTAAAAAAAAATTATTTGCTATAAGAAAAGATGATAATAGTAAAATTTTTAGTGATTTGCAAAAATTGCTTGATTAATGAATATTGTTAGGTATGCACTAATTCTAGTTGCTTCTATGTTGATTGGTGATTAGGTTGACTTATTTTATTCGCAATGATTTATAATATGGTCCTCATCCTTAAAAATAATATTGTGGTCCAAATCATTTTACGTCTTGGAATAAGAGATACTTCTTCAACGTTCCATGTACTAAAAAATATTTTTTAGTGGACAAGATCTCTAAAGGATCAATCAGTTCAATTTGTGAATATATATTTTTATTAAGTATTATTTATTTATGTAAGAAATTGTTTTCTCAACTTAAAATTTAATCGCAGGACAATGATTTATGTATATTGTTGCATTAAACCTTTTTTTTAGACCCTGCATGAATAGACACTTAAGCTTATATAAAATTAAATAAGTAGATACACATATTTTACGTGACATACACATATAGAACACCATGTAGGACACCAAATTGTAACATATGGGTGAATATGTCTATTTATTCAATTTTATACATGTCTAAGTGTCTAGTTGTACACATCCAAAATTAAAGAATATAAATGTAAACTGATATCAAGTTAAAGAATATATTTGTACATTATACCTAAAATAAATCCCTTAAACTTGTATCGAACTTTCAGTTAGACACCTAAATTTTGCGGGTGCTTAATATTCCCAAATCTATTTTATATGCCAAAATCAGAAAAGGGGGAAAAAAAAAAGAACAGTAATTTTAAGAAGAAAAAGAAATAAAGAAGAAAAATCCCTTGCAAGATTTTTGTAAATTTTAAATGGATTTCAGATTTTAAATTTATGAATTTTTATAATAAGTTAATAATGTCAAATCAATAAATAATAATAATTAAGTATACTATTATATATTTATTCATGAATATTTAATAAAATAACAAAAAGAGAGAAGTGTTAAAAAACACCCTTGAATTTGACACAAATTAGTAGTTTCGTCCCCAAGTTATTGACAGCCTTAAAAACATCTCTTTACTTAACTAACTATACTTAGATACACCCTCAATCACCTTCGATCTGCCACGTAACATAGCAAGTGGTCTCAAAGTACTCCTAAACTTGACGAGAATTTTGGGGTGTATTTCACTCATATTACAAAATCGAGAGGGGTATTTAAATTCAATTAGTCAAGTAAAAGAGTGTTTTTAAAGTTATCAATAGTTTGAGGATGAAACTAATAATTTACGCCTAATTTAAAAGTGTTCTCGATAGTTCTCTCGATATAAAATAACTGATTTTCAAAAATTTATACACTATAATCTAGATCCGTCACTGTTTCCGCTACATAGGATCCACGAAACACTGCAAAACTCGCAGAGATGGAGAAAGAGATTTTTACTTTACCACTTCATTTTTTTATTTACTCACTTTTATAGTCACCACACTAGTTATGTAGCACACATGTGAAGTAACAAGTTTATCAAGAAAATCATGTCTCCACGCATAATTATACAACCATTTCACGTGAGTGAGAGAGATGGAGGGTGTGGGGGTGGAGGTGGAGTGGGTGGGTGGGGGTGACTAGGTTTTTGGGGGATGAGGGGTAGTAGGAGAGGTTGGTGAAAAATAATAAGTAGATTTAAGTTATATAGTTCAGTGTTTCTATAATGATCATTCGTTATAATGACAGTTTAATATGATTGTATGGTTTTCTTCAAAAATTGATTTTTCATGATATATTTTATTTCTCCGTGATAAAATTTTACTTATAACAATAATGACATTTATTATAGCAGTATAATATTCTTTATAAAATTAGCTCTTTATAGTGGTCATACTTGAATATTGTGTTATAATATTTTGTAAGAAATATTAAGTATAAATAAAATATTTAAATATTAATGATAATCATAGTTTATGTCATACACACATAAAATTTCAAATATGATTATCTAAAAGGAAAAAATATATATTTAAAGATTGTTCATAAATTATGATCATAACTTTTAAATAATTTATTTATTTGTAAATATAATAATTATATAATTTAAATAAAAAATTAATCAAATATTAGAAAAACAAAATCATTATTCGGTTAAAAAAAATGAAGAGAAGCATTTATATTCACTAGTGATGGTGGAGATGATTTGTAGTGGTAGTGATGATTGATGTTAGTGATAAGTAATGGTGGTGGTGATAGTTGATGGTGACAATTGATAGTGACGATGGTGAAATTGGTTGATGTTAGTAGTTGACGGTTTTATAGTGGTGACTAAAGAATATTAGGTGATTGATAATATGTTGGTGGTAGTTAACGACAATGCTTCTTATGATGATTGGTAGTAGTGATTGACCTATCTTAGTATTGGTACTGGCTCATAGTAATGGTGGTGGTGGGGTTGTTGATGATGGTATTGTTAGTGGATATGATTATAATGATAGAGGTGATAGTTGTGGTAGTGACTAACAATAATGGTTGAAATTAGAGCGATCATCAGTAGTGGTTGTGATTGTCATGACCCGAGCCTACACCCTAGATGTGGCTAGCACTCAAGAACCATTGGTGGTTCCCAAGCGAACTCTTAGTCTGGCTGGCTACAAGCAGTAGACTAACTCAAGCAATATGCGGCTTAAAATAGAATTCAATCATGTAAAGTTGAAGTGTTTGGAAAGAAAAGGAAGCTTAGTCCCCGTTATGTGGGCTCATATCAGATCTTGAAGCGTTTTGGTAAAGTTGCTTACGAACTTGAGTTGCCGAATGATTTGGCATCGGTGCATCCGGTTTTCCATGTCTCCTTATTGAAGAAATGTGTAGGATATCCGACATCCATTGTTCTCTTGGAAGGTTTGGGAGTTAAGGAAAATATTTCTTTTGAAGAAGTTCCAGTTGAGATTTTGGACCGGCAAGTTAAGAAGTTGAGAAATAAGGAAGTTGCTTCCGTGAAGGTTCTTTGGAGGAATCAGGTAGTTGAGGGTGCAACTTGGGAGACCGAGACCAATATGAAGTCCTGTTATCCTCATATATTTCCCTCCGACCCTACTCTAGCTTGATGTATTTAGTTCTTCATAGTCCATCCTTATGTCTTAGTCATTCTCATATTTCCTCATGCATGCATGCTCATGAAAACTTGATTTTTGAGAAAATAAGTTGACTTGATTGATTTCTCCATGTTTATGTGCATTTGTGTATGAGTTGCATATATGCCTTATGAAATGATGTTTTGAATATTATTTAGCTTAAAGTTGATTTTCCTCCTCGAATATGTGCATTTATGTGATTGCATTCATGATTGGGTTGTTAGATCTTCTTCCTGCCCTCCTTATGATGTCTTGAGTCCTATTCGAGGATGAATATTTCCAAGTGGGAGATAATGTTATACCTCGAATTTAAAAAGAAGAAAAAATGCAAAACTTTCTTAGATGGTGTATGTGTCTACTGTCCCCACCTAAAGATAGTAGGTACGCTTACGAGCCATAGGTGGAAACCGTAGGTGGTGGGGTAAATATTTTTTAAAACTCAATTTCCAATACCTTTTTTATGGTTCACCAAGATGGTCCGTCATTCAATATATGAGTCATAGATAGGTCTCATAGGTAAGTCTCGAACTTCGTGAAATTTTGAGGATCAAGTTAGGATCTACGATCTGTATGTACGATCCAAGTGGACGTATGAACCATACCTAGGGTTCCGTCAAAAGTTGGGTGATTTCTAAACTCCCAGTACTTGGCTTATGGTTCACCAGCACGGTCCGTAAGTGGACCTACGGATAGTAGGTCAGAACTGTAGGTCGAGTCGAGAGTTAATTTTAAGGGGACTTTTAGGCTTTTTCTAATTATTCTAACCCAATACTATGTAGGTTTACCTTCTATCCTAGGTCATATATAAACATTTTTAACCCCCAAATTACCCAAATGAACTCATTCTCCTAAATTCTCAAAAGTTGATCAAGTTCTTCCCTAATATTTCTCTCTCTAAAGCTTGAAGAAGAAGTCAGGGGTTTCAAGATCAAGTCTCCAAATTCACCATTGATTGTGGGCTTTTGACATCAAGTTATGATAGTATTCACCTATGGAGTCCTTTCCTTCGTAGGATTCCTAAATTCCCCAATTTTACAAGTTAGAATCTTCAATTGAAGTTAGGGTTTTACTCAATCTCATAGGTTCTATTTAATTATGATCTAATTGATTGTTTTATGTCTTTTTATGTATGAATTGAGATAATTACATATTTTTTAAGTTGAATTCACTTGAACCCGTGCATGATCCATGATTTCTAGATTTTGATCATATAGTAGAAGTTTTTGAACTATGAAAGATGAATTTATGAAGATAAGCATGTTTCTTTATGAGATTGATAGAAATGATTTAAAGTTGCTTTGAGAGTAAACCATTGATTTTTTGTTGTTGTGAAATGATTTTCTCACATAAAAGATTCATAAAGTTGAAAGATTTTCTCGCCTAAGATGAATCGAGGTTAAGGAGCCATTCTAATTAAAGCTTGGAGTGACTACTTGATGTGCCCTTCCATGGATAATAAAATAAGTTAAGATTAATGAATATTCCATGGAATTTATGCTTAACACCGAGTGGACAAGCAGCGATTACACATGGCCCATAACCATGTGCCACCATAGCTTTGTCTTAGATAGACATTAGCTAGTGGATCTATAGAAGTTTATGATTCTTACCTTGGCAAGTAAGGACTTCTCTTTTCGGTGTAGGATAGACACCAGATTCCATGTTATAGTTCACATGGTCTATGTCGGTTAAATGTAAATCTCCTACAATAATGAACCAAGGTTACTTTCTAAAAGTATCTCAAATGTGAGATGTTTAATTAGGTTGCATTGTTCATGATTATGACTTATGTTTTCTAACATTTTATTTTATGATTTAGCTTGGTCAGTCCATGTCAGGTAAAGTTCTTTTAGCATGATTTCATAACTCTTATGCCTTTCTATCATACTTGGTACATTACATGTACTAATGCATACTTGCGCGTACATTGTTTCACTAATTATTTAGGTCATTCACAAAGTTTCGAGCTTGATTTAGTCTTTTAGGCGTTGAGTTAGTTTCTTGTGTTTTTCACAGATGTCGAGTCAAGGAGACCTCAGATTCGTCTTTCAATGGTTCCATTGAATTCGGAACATCGAGTATAATTGATTTGCTTATATGGTTTGTGTGTACGAGGTTCAAACGAATACCGAGGGTTCTATTGATGATTTTGTGTTGGTTGATATTTCTGGTACTCCAGTCCTCGCTCTTACGGAGGGCCTTCGCTTTAGTGATCTTCGCTTCAGCGAAGGTCGGCTCAAAAAAACGTGACTGCCTTTTAGGTGGGGCTTGCTTTAGCGTAGGTCGCTTAAGCGGAGCCTGGTTCACAAAAGAGAGACCCCCAATTTTGCGGAGTTCGCTTAAGCAACAACAAAGAGGGGTTTTGACATGCAAATTTTGGGGTTTTAGCCCTATTTTCCATTTTTGAGCTTGGTAAACCCTTGGAGGTGATTTGTGAAAGGATTTCTTGTGCTAAATCATTTGGGTAAGTTTTTGTGACCTTAAAACTTCATTTTCCTTTGATAGATTTTAACATTAAGATTTGGGATTTTAATTGACAAAATGACAAGGTTTTTCAAGAACTCAAGTTCTAAACTAAAAAGGAGATGGTGAACTGCTTTTAAGTCCTTTTAAAAAATGATTTTCACCAATAAGTCCCTAACGCCATGAATAACATTTTCAAGTATTGAATTGCGGATTTAAACCTCATTTTAAAAATTGAATTTTGTTGATTGACTCATTTTTTCAAGTAGATAATGTGGATAATGTTGTTTCCAGAAGTTTATTGTGAATACTTGATTGGAAACAACAATACCCATTATCATCTACTTGAAAAAATGGGTCAATCAACAAAATCTAATTTCGAAAATGAGGTTTAAATCCAAAATTCAATACTTGAAAATGTTACTCAAGGCCTTAGGAACTTATTGGTGGAAACCATTTCGAAAAAGGACTTAAAGCAATTCACCATCTCCAATTTAGTTTAGAACTTGAGTTCTTGAAAAACCTTGTCATTTGTCAATTAAAATCCCAAATTTTGATGTTAAAATCTAATAATAATCAAATGAAAATGAAGTTTTAGGGTAAAAAATGCTTACCCAAATGATATAGCATAAGAAATCCTTTCAAAAGTTGCTTCCAAGTGTTTACTAAGCTCAAAAATGGAAAATGGGGCTAAAACCTAAAAATTTGCAGCTCAAAACCCCTCCGTGTTGTCTCTTAAGAGAACCCCGTAAAAAATAGGTGTCTGGATTTTGTGAACCAGGCTCCACTTAAGCGACTATCGCTAAAGCGAGCCTCGATTTGCTTAAGCGAAACCCACCTAAAAAGCCAATCTCACTTTTGCGAGCCAACCTTTTTTAAACTGAAGGCCCTCCGCAAGAGCTGAGAATTGCAGTATTAGAAATATCAGCCAACACAAAATCATCAAAAGGACCCTCGGGATGTATTCGTAACCCCGTATACATAAATCATATAAGAAAATCAATTATACTTGATGTTCCAAACTCAATGGATCCGTTGAAACATGAACCACAAAAAACTAATACAACGCCTAAAATACTAAATTAAGATTGGAACATCACAAAAATCAACCAAGACCTTATCTAGGCCTAGAGTCATCCTCTGAATCCAACAAAACTCTTGGAATTCCGATCCGAACCCCGAATGTTGACCAAAGTCAATCTAAATGCTAAATTTCCATAATTTTCCAATTTAAGATCTCAAATCCTCAAAAAGACTCTGAAACTAAAATTGACAACTCTCGTAGACTAGATTCCACATTTTGGGACTAATAGAATCAATAAAATTCCATTCTAACACTTGAAACTCCGAAAGACACCGAAAATCACATTCCTAATAATATTAGCCTTTCAAACTCAAAACTTACAAAATTCCTCAACTTTAAACTCACGGTTCAAAACCATATGTCAGAACACAACTAAAAACAACTCGGGGTTAAAATGGGGAGGGGCAAAATGGTAAACACAAAACTTTTAAAAAATGACCTACTGGATCATTACATCAATACAAACAAAATTATGAACACCCTAATATCATAAGCATGAAGACATGAAATACAGAATGCACAACTGACAAACAAGGTGGCAAGCCCACCTTATAGGCTACCTCTCCCACATGACTCAAAATCTCAAAGAGTCCAATGAATCTAAGGCTAAGCTTGACCTTCTTTTTAAATGTCATCTCACCCTTCATGGGTAACACTCGGAGCCAAACATGATCATCCTCCATGAATACTAGACCTCGAACTCTCTGACCTGCATAACTCTTTTATCGATTCTGGGCAGTCAACGGTCTACCTTAGATCATACAGACTTGCTCCTTAGCATCTCTAAGAAAGTTTGTATCTAATGAGTCCATCTCAACTGAATCAAACCATCTGATTGGAGACCTACAATGTCTGTCATACAATGCCTCAAATGGTAACTGTTATTGTAGGCAAACTATAGTTAGGGTAAATGTCAATCCCATCCAGCACCAAAATTTTTCACCCAAGCTCAGAGCTATCCTCCAACACCTGAATCGTGTGATGAAACTGACATCTGTTCGAGGGTTAAAATTTGTACTCATATCTAACCGAGTACCCAAGCCATGTTGCAATCCCTTCCAGAAATGAAAAGTGAACAAAGAACCCTGATCAAAGACAATGGAAACATGGACTCCATGTATTTGCACAATCTGACTTATGTAAAGCTCGATTTAACTTCTCCATCATATACTTTACCTTAATCAGAATGAAATGGGCAGATTTGGTTAACCTGTTAACAACTACCCAAATAGAGTCATAACCACCCACGATGGTAGGTAGTCTCACAAAAAAGTTCATAGTGAGCCGTTCCCACTTTCAAATAGGAATAGGCATCCTCTGAGATATATCATTTCACTAGCCGAAACAACTTTCCATCGATTTTATATCATTTCACTAGCCGAAACTATTTTCCATTAGCTTTATGTCACTAGTCGGAACCATTTCTCATTGGATTTATATCATATGTCTCACTACAGTGTACAATAGTCAATGCACATAAGCAAGTTCACGCCATAAGGTTGAGACAACAATTCAAGAATTTCAGGTCCACAATCACGCTATCAAACATTTCATCAATCAATTAATAAGGGTCACAATAAGGCAATTCACAAGCATTATGATCACAACATAACCTTTATAATTCAACCCTTTTTCATTCATTAAGAATTATCAATTGGAAAAATTAACCCTTCACCTTATTCCCATTACTCCCACACACACATAATGAAGGGAATACACAGATTCTATTAGAATACAAGCTTATCATTTGCCTTAATTCAACCAACTAGTCACTCCAAGACTTGAGTCTTTCCCTTCCGACCAATGCCCAAATCCACACAATCTATATCAATAAAGTATTCACAATAAACATCTGAAAACAACAGTACCCGCATCATCTACTTTAAAAATAGGTCAATCAACAAAATCCAATTTCAAAAATGAGGTTTGAATCCAAAATTTAATACTTGAAAATGCTATTCAAGACTAGTGCCTGCAAAACGAGCCCATAATTTGGTAACTCTCCTGATCCATCCATATTTTAATGGGTTGGGTGAGTAACTTTTTACATGGGTAAAATGTGTGTTGATACCCATAGTCAAGCCATAAAAATATGTGTAAAATATGGGTAAAAATATTGATTAGCCAAATGGGTTAAGTTTCTAACTTTTATTTGTAGAAATCTCACGTCTAGAATTAGAGAAATCAAGGATTATATTGATAAAAATAATGTTGAGTTACAAGTTCCTTATATAGGAGAAGAGTCCCATTCTAGATATAGTAGGAATCCTACTACAACACAAATATATTATATATATGATATCTTAGTCGACTTTAACCTCCTACACGATCCAGTAGCTCAGCCGTACATAGGATTTAATAGTCTAGTTCTAGTATGACTCTAATTCTAACTCGTCAGTTTGCTTCGATGGACTTGTTCCTTCGACATGTTCCATCAGTCTTTAGGCTTCCTTCAACACTTTCCTTTAAGCTAGGGAGTGGAGGAACTGTAAATCCTAGCTTGCTGCGAAACCCAGAAAAAACCTGCTTTGTTAAAGCTTTGGTATGAATATCAGCTAGCTGATCCTTAGACTTCACAAACTGAGTAAGAAGTTGTCCTTTGACCACTTTCTCACGAACAAAATGATATTCTATTTCAACATGTTTGGTTCTAGCATGCATAACTAGATTAACCATCATGTACAAGGCACCCACGTTATCACAATACAATGTAGGAAAAGATCGAAGGAACACTCCAAAGGCATGAAGAAGATACATGATCTAAGTCATCTCTGCGATAGTGGAGGCTAGTGCTCTATATTCAACTTCAACACTCGATCGTGCTATTATGGTCTATTTCTTGGAGGTCTAAGAAATACAATTTACACCTAAGTAGATGCTATAGCCTGTAGTTGATCTCCTAGTGGTGGGACAAACTCCCCAATTAGCATCTGAGTATCCATACAACCTACATGGTGATTGTGAAATAATTATGAGTCCAAAGTATAGAGTACATTTGATGTACCTGAGAATCCTTTTGATGTTCAATGTTTGGACTTTGCAAAAACTGGCTTGTTAAATTCATAGCATGGGTGATATCAGGTCTTGTGAGGGTCAAATACTGAAGCCTTCCTACTATCATTCCATACAAGGAGGCATCTACAAGACTTCCCACAACTTCATGCAAACCATGCTTTTAGCTAAAGGAGTGGCTATAACCTTTGCCAAAGTCATCTGTATCTTGGCCAGCAACTCAACAAATACTTGCTTTAACTTAAATGAATTCCTCCTTCAAAATACTTCATCTCAATTCATAGAAAGAAGTGTAAAGGGCCAAGATCTTTCATAGCAAACTCCTTCCCAAGTTGTACAAACAACTCTAAGACATGTGATGGATTACTTCCTGTGATAATAATATCATCCATATATAACAAGAGAAATATTTTGCCTTTGTGAGTTTGCAAAGTAAATAAAGAAGGGTCAGCCTTCCTATAAATGAAACCAAGGTGTAAGAGATGCATGCTAAACCTATCAAACCAGACTCTTGGTGCTTGTTTAAGACCATACAGTGCCTTTTGAAGTAGACACACATGCTGAGGACACTGTGGATCAATAAAACTAGGGGGTTGACTCATGTACACCTCCTATTGTAGAAAGCCATGGAGAAAGACATTTTTGACATCTAGTTGTCTAATTTCCCACTTTGAACTGACAGCAATGGATAAAACCACTCTAATTGTTGTGGCTTTAACCACAGGACTAAATGTTTCTTCAAAATATATCCCTTCAAGCTGCGAAATCCCCTTGCCATAAGTCTGACCTTGTCATGCCCTGTGCCTACACCCTGGATGTGGCTGATACTCGAGAACCATTGCTAGACCCAAGCAAACCTTTGGCCTGACTTACTTACTCAGCGGAAGATTTTAATCAAGATAAATACTTTTAAAACAAGTAAACTAAACTACTTAAAATATAACTTAGAATGTATTATAATAACATTCACTGCTAATATGACAACTCAAGTCTCAACTTAACTGAAAATAAAAAGTAAAGACTCATGAACAAGCATCACTAACTCTGTCTATGAAGCTTCTAAACAACTGAGATTGACGTCGGGACAAGACCCACGGCATTCTAATGAACTAAAATACTAAAACCAATAAAAAGGATCCTCCGAAAAGCTAGGAGGCTCACCAACTGACTCTGAGTGCTCAACTGGATCAACGAGATGCTGGATGCTGATCCTGATTACCTGCGTCTGTATCATAATAAGATGCAGGACAACTGGCATCAGTTCATTAAATGTACAAGTATGCGAGTTAGAATGCTAAAAATAACTTAAGCTTGAAATGAATCTGAAAGAAACACTTACTTTGGCTTTACTTAACTCCTAAATAACTTAACTCAATATTAAGCAATAAACATATGCAATATATATATATATATATATATATATATATATATATATATATAAAGCTTGTAAAACAGTGGAAAACAACTTAGTTCGTTAAATAAAATGCAACAACAAACTCAACTTTACTCATATAATAAAGTAATATAGTTTCTGTGGGAGTTTCTCTAACCGACAACCACTACTATGAGTCTAAGTGGTGATACAACGTCTTGCCCACGCTGCCAGAACTGTTCTATACTTTGTCATCATATAGAACACTTAACTAAGTGGATCCACTAGTCTATGCTAAAAGAATCTTATGGAGTCATCTAAAAAATATGATCCTTTACTACCCATGATAGCTACATGGTTTATGGAGACGTGAGTTATCTGAACTCAAGCTCGTCCCCATATCGGTGCTCAATATTACTCCCAAAATATACTTTAGCTCATATGTTTCGAAAAACAAAACTCTTTATTTGGTTTGAGATAATTACTCAAAAAACTTAGCTTAAAAACTCTCTTGAAAATCTCAGTTTCCTTTCTTTCTCAAATGTGAAAACATTTTAACTCTTGGGAATACTTAGTTTCCAAATAATCTTTGAAGAATGAACTTCACTCTTACTTTTTACTGAAAACTAGATCAAAGTCTCTTTTGAAATTCTCAATTTCCTTTCTTGTTTAAATGTGAAAACATTTACTCTTTGGGAATACATCTCTTTTGAAGAAATAAACTTCAAACTTTACTCTTTACTCAACTCAAACTCAAGTCTTACAACAAAGTTAAAATATTTGTAAATGACTTTTGGAAAACTTTATGAACTTCTCTTAACTTGACTCTTGACTTCTCTTGATTTGACTCTTAACTTCTCTTGACTTGACTCTTAACTTTCCTTGAATTGAATTATAGATTCAAGGATTATGATTTGTGATAGGAAATACCTCACGATGTTTAGGAATGATTTTAGATAGCTAAACATGAGAAAAGATTAAAAAAAAATCACTGTCTGAGGATGGGTCCATGACGCAGAGGTGTATTTAAATTTTGGTCACAAAAATACTTTTTGAGGTAGAGAGGTCCGTGTCCTCGTAGCGACACGAAGGGAAGAATTACACTTTTGAGGAATAGGTCCGCGTCGCGGACCTGGTACCCAGTTTCTGCCAAACTTGTTCTTTCTTCGTTTTCTAACCCCAATTCACCTAAACTCAATTCTTTTTCTCAAATTCCCTTTAGATTCAGATACCTAGTATGTATACACAAGAAACTCAAAACACTCAAGGAAACAACATTTTAACCTCAAGGAACTCCTCAATCTCAACCTAACTCAAGAACGAAGGCAATTTCAAGAACACCATTCAAGATTCATCAACTTTCAAATTTCTAGAACAAACTTCGCTGAAATAAACATGATTGATGCGTGGGTGAACAAACCCAATTCTATGAAAGACTCACATATCTCTTTAGGGATCAACTCTTATCAAAATCCACAAGCTAAACCTTTAAAAACGATGAACTTTGCTCTTTCTTCTCATTTCTCCTCTTGCGTTCTTTCTCCAAAAACCCTAGCGTAAATTTCCAATTGTATAAACTGAACCAATTCAGTTTAGACTCCAATTTAATTGGTAAAAACGAATTAACTTAATTGGGTGGTGAAAAGACTATAATGCCCTTCTAAAGTTTGGATTGGACTTTCTTTATTTGAACTACCTAACTTCCAATGGGCATAACTCACTCATTCGAACTCGAAATCGCTATAATCATTCGAACTCGAAAGATTATTCCAAGATATTTCCTACAATATCTGGAAACACACCTAACTCATTTTGAGATAGAAGTTATGGTCGTTTGAAGTTGACCAAAAACTCAAACTTAAATTAATCAATTTTTCAGATTTTTATTATTTCTAAAAATCATTCTTTCTAATTCCAGCTCTTTCTAGTTTCTTTCAATTTGCGAGACGTTACACTTCTTGTACCTATTTACTATTGCCAACCAAGTTTATACCAGGGGATTTGGACACCAAAATCCATGTCTTGTTAGTATATAACAAACAATTTCTTCCTGCACTGTGGCAAGCCAATGAGGTGACCTTAGTGCTTCCTAAGTAGTATTTGGTTCTCTCAAAATTTCTATGCTTCTGTGAGCAACAAGTGATAAGTGATGTTCCTTCGCCTTGTGCCTGGTGATCATATGATACCCCTGTGGTGCAGGAAGTACCTCAACTGGTACATCAACCAAAGTAGTTGACTAAAGTGTAGCATCGTTAGATTGATGGTCAACTGGTACATCAACTAAAGTAGTTGTTTGTTGATGCTCATTGACTGGACCTGTAACTGCAATTTGTTCCTCACTACCACTAGTAGATCCAAAATCTACAGCTAGAGTTTCAATACTACTGTATGGATCAACACTTTTAACCTATTCCTCATCATCTGATCTTGTGCCTGAGAGGTCAATAATACTCTCATCATCAAAGAGTATATGAGTTATAGCAGCATTATCACCATTAACGTATGGACTAGCAGCTTCTACTTCCCTTGAATCAGAATTATCATATGCCTGTAGTTTAGAGAAAGATTCAACAAAGTTAGCAAGGTGAGGTAAGACATCAATGTTAGGTCTGAGATTGCTTTGGAGACACATAGGGTAATATGTTTTCATCAAACACAACATGTCTGGATATGTAAACCCTCCTTGTAGAGGAATGATATCATTTATATCCTTTGTGTAAGCTAATGTACCCTATGAAGACACAAGGGTAAGTCTTTGGACTGAACTTGTTTCTACCCTTGATATATGGAAAACATCTACACCCAAACACTTTTAGGCTGTTGTAATCAGGTTGTTCCCCATACAACTTAACAAATGGAGTCACCATCTTTAGAACTGAGGAAGACAGTCTATTGATGAGGAATACTCTAGTGAGGAAAGCCTTGACCGATAGAAACAAAGGTAGGTTAGCATGAAATAGTAGAGTTAAGCCAGCATCTATAATGTGCCTATGTTTTCTCTCTGCAACTCCATTTTGTTCAAGTGTGTTAGAACATGAAACATATCTCACAATGCCACAATTTTCCAAATGCTTGATGAAGTTTGTTTTGGATAAACTCACCACCTCCATCACACTGAAAGATCTTCATCTCTTTAGAAAATTGATTTTCCACCATTTTTTAGAATTTTAGAAAGACCTCAAAGAATTCAAATTTCTTTTTCAGTGGATAAATCCATGTATATCTTGTGTGATCATCACAAAAATGACATAATATTTCATATATTGGGAAGATTCGACAGGAGCAGGTCCACATAAGTGACAATGGATTTTTGATAAAGGTTCCTTCTCAATTTTATTTCTCAAACAAAATGGAAGCTTACAACTCTTTATCAACTGAAAACTAGAACAAACAGTAGGCATTTTATTCCAACTACTAATATTGATGCAACTATTACTACTCAAAAATTTTAAAGACTTCAAACTAGGGTGTCCTAATCTAGTATGTCACATGTTGTCTGACGTGTTCCAATCGTGTGCAGCAATTAAAGCATAGAGATTGTTATCTTCCAAAGCATAGAGTCCATTCCTTTTAAAAACCTTGGCCAGGAGTATCCTTTTCCTCTTGTCCTTTACAATAAAGTTAGTTTCATCAAATTCAAGAGTGCAACAATTATCCTTTGCAAGCTTACTAACTGAGAGTAAATTTTAATTAATCTTAGGAACTACAAGAACTTCTTTTAACTTTAGACCTGATCCGGATATATTCCTAACATGTGTTATGTCTAACTTTGATCCATTCCCAATAATTATTTTATTTGGTCCATTGTAGTGTTTAAGATCAGTTAGGATACTGTGAATTTTGTGTCATATGGCTATTTGCTCCTGAGTCCACATACAAGGTGTCATCAGTAGTGTTTTGTAGATTAGTAGCAGTGAATGCTTGAGGTAGCTCATTTGTGGCTTGGTAAGAGTAATACCACTTGTAAAAACACTTAAGAGCAGTATGGTTATTCCTACCACAAATTTGACACTCATAAGTATTGTTCCTCTCATGACTTTCACTCGAAGGATCGTTCCGAGGACCTGGTCCGTTTCTGCTGTTATAAGAACTTGTTCCTTATCCAGTAGGCTTAAAGCTTCTTCCTATGGAATTGAAGTTATTATTTCCTCTTCTTTGAGAGTAGTTTTCTCTTCCCCTGCCCCTTTGGGCAGAGAATGTCATGTTATGGTTTTGTTGGGGCACTTCTTCTTCATCCTCCCTCATATAAAAAACCCTGAGAGCATTAACAAATTGATTAAGAGTAGGATATGGTGCCTTGCCTAGCATAACAGTCCTCAAGGTCTTGTACTTAAGACCTAGACCTCTAGCAAAATTAATCACTTTGCTATTTTCAGCTATAGGCTTGTGAATGGCTGCAAGGCTAACACACATGCCTTTGAATTCCTTAATATATTCATCAATTGTTTTGGTTCCTAGCTTCACACTTTGCAGTTGTTGTTTAAGATGGAACTCTTTATATTTTGTTGCTTGAAGATAAGCTTCTTCCAAGCATTCCCACATCTCCTTGGCAATTGAGCAACCTACGATCAGGTACATGCTTTCTTCTATCAAGGTGCCTGAGATCCAAATCCTTAGCAACACATCCTTCTCCTCCCAGTCATCAACCATGATGCTGTCTTCTACACCCTTCTCACATTCTACATCTTTCTCAATAGTATGTTCAGTGGAATGGGTACCTTTAGGTGGTTCTGTGATGAGGTAGGTTAATCTCATCACTTAAATCATCTGAGACATTTGTGTCCTCCATATAAGATAGTTCGTTGGCTTAAGTTTAATGGAGCAGGATGAAATAAGATGATGAAGTGAAGAGGTAGAAAGAGTGTTGGTAGAAGGGGCCATTGCGGTTCGATATTGTGGTTGTTTTGGTTTTGATACCATGTATAAATCTCACGTCTAGGATTAGAGAAATCCAGGATTGTATTGATAAAAATAATATTGAGTTACAAGCTTCTTATATAGGAGAAGAGTCCTATTCTAGCTATATTAGAAATCCTACTACAACACAAATATATTATATACATGATATCCTGTCGATTTTAACCTCCAACACAATCTAGTAGCTTAGTCGTACATAGTTTAGGATTTATTAGTCCATTCCTAGTATGACTCTAATTCTAACTCGTTAGCCCTGCTTCGATAGAGTTGTTCCTTCGACATGTTCCATCAGTCTTCAGGCCTCCTTCAACATTATTCACTCAAAATTCATGATATCACTAAAAATATTGTAACTTCATTTCCTTTTTATGTTCTTCTATAGAACTAATTATTTTTCTCTATAATTCAAAAGGTGAATTCTTTGGCCCACCAAAAATATATATTTTAAATCTACATTTCTTTTGTTAATTATAATTATATTTTTTTTATTTAATATTATATTGGTTAATAAATAATAGTGTAAATAAGCAAATCATGTATTAGTATTGACATTGCTTAAAGTGCATTAAGCATGTTTTAGTCCTAAAATGAAAATATTCATTTACTTTGAAATCAAAAACATTTTCCCCTTGTTATTACATAAATTTATTTTATATTGAAAAGTTATATTATTTTTTTTTTCTTTTATGATACAATAAAACTAAATAAAGCATTTTCAACATTTTTCATCTAAAAAAAGGACTAAAATATTTAACCTCCATGTTGAATTCTAAAGTAGAGTACTATTTACTCATTAAAATATGGGTAAATATGGGTAAACTAGTATTTTACCCAATTCATTTGTAACCCAATCCATTTTTATCCATATCAAATATGGGCGGGTTGAATTATTACCCATTTTATGTTGACCCATTTTCAACCCGTCCAAATTTGACCCAACCCGCCCATTTGCCACCACTATAATCAAGGCCTTAAGAACTTATTGGTGAAAACCATTTTGAAGAAAGACTTAAAATCAATTAACAATCTCCATTTTAGTGGAGAACTTCAATTCTTGAAAAACCACATCATTTACCAACCAAAATCCCAAATTTTGATGTTAAAATCTAATAATAATCAAAGAAAAATGAAGTTTTAGGGTCACAAAAGCTTACCCAAATAATTTAGCACAAGAAATCCCTTCACAAATCACTTCCAAAGGTTTACCAAGCTCAAAAATTAAAAAAAAAAAGAAGAAGCTAAAACTCCAAAATTTATAGGTCAAAACACCTATGTGTTGTCGTTTAAGCGACTATAGGTTCGCAAAAGTGAACCCCATAGAAATTGGGGGTCTCGCTTTGCAAACTAGTCTCTACTTAAGTGACCATCGCTAAAGCAAACCCGGGTCTACTTAAGCGAACTCCCACCTAAAATGTTAGTCTCTCTTTTGCGAGCCGACCTTCACTAAAGCAAGCGAAGATCGCATAAGCGAAGGCCCTTCACAAGAGCGAGGACTGTAGTGCCAGAAGCATCAGCCATCACAAAATCATCGAAAGGACCCTCGAGATTCTTTCAGAACCCCATACACACAAAACCATATCAGAAAATCAATCATATTTGACGTTCCAGACTCAATGAAACCGTCAAAACATGAATCTAAGGCCTCTTTGACTCGATATCCTTGAAAACTACAAGAAACTAACACAATATCTAAAAGGTTAAATCAAGCTCAGAACCACTTAAAAAATCAACTAAGACCTCCTCTAGGTCTAAAATTATCCCTGAAACCAATGGAACTGTCGAAATCTTGATCCGAGCATCTAAACATGAATGTTGACCAAAGTCAACCCAAAGGCTAGATTTTCACAATTTTTCCAACTTAAGATCTCAACTCCTTAAAAAAAACTTCTAAATTGAAACTGACAACTCTTTTTGAACAAATTCTACATTCTGGGAGGGATGGAATTGACAAAATTCTATTGCAACACTCAAAACTCCAAAAGACACCAAAAACCACTTTTTTAACAATATCAACCTTTCAAACTCAAAACTTACAAAAATCCTCAACTTTAAACTCAAGGTTCAAAACCAACTTTCAAAACTCAACTAAAAATAACTGGGGTCAAAATCAGAAGGGGCAAAATGGTAAATTAATAAAACTTTCTAAAAATGACCTACTGAGTCATTACATCAATCCAAACCAAACTATGAACACCCTAATATCATAGATTAAGTGAAATATTGTTTTTTTTCCTTTTACTTGATTGAAAGTTGTAAGTCATCATTCTTGATTTGTCAACTTAAGAAAGTGAGAATAATTAAAGATGGGGGAGACAGACGGGAGGGGACCAATTGAGAATGCACAATAATACTAAGAAGATAAAGCAATCAAGTATCAATGCCCACCACCACTAGCCATGAGATAGTACAGTACGTACTAGCTATCCCTTTGTATACAAAGGCTATATTTCGTGGAGTTTAGGACTAGTTTGCACATGGCAAAGATTTGGGTATTTGGTGTAGTTCTAGTCATGGAGTTCACATACTAAAGATATGTCTATTGGGCTAACTCAATCCCAAAAGTAATTAATTTATAATATGAGGACTATTCAATTTCATTTAAGGAAACCAACAACTCATTCGCAATTAATGTGATTATCTAACTTACTCTAATGCCCGCACATCTAGACTGTCAATTGGAGCATGAATAATATAATATAGGGGTACAAATTGGGAAAGACTTGGCTCTAGTACCATATAAAGGCATGTCATTGGTTTTGACTCAACTCCAAAAACTAGTTTATTCTATATAAGAAACCAATAGTCCATTTCAAATCAATGCGGAAACCCTAACCTACTTTAACACCATCTTGCACACCCATATTGTCAACTGGGGTGTGGATAATGTAACATGGGGTCTGAATAGGAATAGATTTATCTCTGATATCATATAAAAATACGATAGTTGTGTTTAACTCAACCTTAAAACTTAGTATATGAGGAGAAGATTGTCCGATTCATATCGGGGGATCAACACCATCCCAACCAATATGTGGATTTTGATTTTTTAAAATGCCAAAATGGTAAATAAACTGATCGGTCGCTTGAAAGACAACTACATATTACTATAACATAAAAATGAAATTAATAACTTGAAAAAATTAAGTAATATCATGTGTTATAACAAGGTATAAGGCATAGAAACACATTTGAACTGTCGAGTACACCTAATGTATGTGAGAGTTCTATCACTATCATTCCACCCCCTCCTTCCCCTTCACCTATTCTTTTCATATTATTTAGCCCCATGTTCTAGGCGATGGTTGTCGCGCCCCTTTTTTTGGCAAAAAGGGGTTTCGGTGCACGACTTAACAACTCTTTTGGGCTTCGGGTTGCATTGAAGAGTCGCCACCTAACGAATTAAGGCGCGTTAGTGCACCGATCTAACCTAGCTAAATTTAACTAAGGTCAATGGACCAGAGATCGGGTAAGGGTTCAAGTTATCTAGAGGGGAAGATGTTAAGCATCCCTCAAGGTCTATAAATGTGGGTCCCAGTCGTATCTCATGAAATTTATGTGGGGGTTACAAGTAGCAATTAGGGTCACTTTATTTATTGATTATTTAATTTAAATATGCTTGCTAGGTGATAACTAACATTAAACAATTAAGATCACTTAAATTATTTATTTAATTAATTAAGCATTCAAAACTAGGTGATGGATAATAATAAATAATTAACACGAACAACATTTAAAAGAAATAGCGAGAAGATAGAAAATAGACAATTAAATAGGCGAATCAATTTTTATTTAATTTTATTCAAGCTACCCCAAACATTTATAATTATAAACAAATAAATGGACAAAAGGGAAGGGAAACTTTGAAGGACTTTACGGATCAACACTCGACTTTTCTTTATTTTTTTGATAGGCTTTCGTGTAGAGACAGAAAAAAACAAAGTTTGTCGCTTTAAGCCTGAGTCGATGTCATCATATCCGTGAGGGCCTAACTACCCCTACCCCACCTTCCGCATGCATTTCGTCCTACAAGGTGCCTAGCGCCCCTGCTTAACGTCCAAGAGGCATTGGACTGCTAGTAGGAAAATTTTAGACTAAAATAAAATATAGGTTCCTATATAGGCCCCCTAGACTCCAAGTCAAACAAATAGGACAGTCATTTAGCACGCAAAGTCTCAAATTGGCAAACACAAATAATTGTGAAAGGTCTCATGCTAGGTGTGTGCGCATACAAACAAAGAGAAGGTATTAACCAGTTAATTGAGCAGACATGGATATTATGAGGAAAACAGCGGCTAAAGTGATTCAACTAAACAATCTGAAATAGAGTAGATTTTAAAGTTTTTAGATGAGCCAATGACAGAATGACATTAATTAATATGCAGATGTAGAAAATTAATTTTGAGTGGCAGAACAAGTCAGAAGTAGATTTTAGTTCAGAAAATATTATTATGTTGATTCAACTCTTTAAAAATGCAGGAAAATATTAACCACTAAAAGTACAGGAAACATGCAAATAGTTTAGCTTTATTTTGTTATAACAATCTAGGGGACCATCTAAATTATTTTGAGTGGCAGAAACTATGCATAGCAGTCTTAGCTAGATGAATAGAAAAGTGTATGGCAGATCTAAATCAATTTTGAACATGCTGGAAATTATTATTATCTTACTTTAAATGTCAGAAAATAAATTCATTGCAAAAATTATTTAACAGTGAGCAGAACATATTCATAGCAGATTTATTTCAAAAAAAATTCTTTTGACATACTTGGGGAGTTATTTACTTATTGACACACACAAATTACAACAGATAGATTAATTAGCTAGTTTATTAAGATCACAATTCTAGAGTGACATACATAAAAATGATTAATAAACATATAAACATTATTTCTACGTGATTGAAAGATTGAAGATAGTATGTCTCCTATAGGTATGATTTCTATACTCAACAATATCTCGGAAATTTAATCCTATAGGCATGCTTCTAAGTTTTATTACTAATCCATTTCTGAATTTAACAATATTAACATGTGAGACAACATTCTACAAGTTCAAGATCATATACTCATAATATGTTGATTAATCTGATAAGGTTATAAACGAATGTTGATTTTAAGCCAATATTAAGATATATTCTAATATGCTTACAGGGTTTACAATTTAAGCAACTTAGGCAGGTTTTAGCAACCACTCATAGCAAATAAACTAAGGTAAAATGAAAGGAAACAATCAGCATGTATATCCCCCTCCCCCTTAGATGATCCCCAAAAATTATATCATATATGTAGATTTTAGAGAGTTATACAAAATAGTACAAACCGAACAAAAGTGAATAGTAACGACATAATACGATCCAAAATAAACTACTAAACAAAAATAGGTTCTATTTGATGTCCCACCTAGGCGACTCTTCGTCTTGAACTTTATGTTCAACCCTGCTAAACAGAATATACCAAAGACAAGATCATAGGATAACAATTACTACATAGGTGGAAATGCACAAGTTATACACAGCGAACACGTATTTTAAACAAGTTGTAGAACATATATCATAACACATAGAGACAAAAGGGATAAGAAAACTGACCCGTATGCTTCCGTTTAGTTTGTTTCATACATATGACCATATTTAAAATAATACATGCAATATGGAAAATTAAACTAATTGAAGTAGAAACTAACCGATTATGCGGAATATGTATTTATCAGCAATGAAGTATTTAACTAGGTTTTCAATCCAAAAAAAAAAAAAAACAGTAATGCAACAAAGAGAGAACACTTCAGATATGCAAGAATCTTCTTTATTTTCTTTAAGAGTGGAGAACCCTTTTTTAATTGCTGAAGTGTTAAAGTTTTAGAGGTGTCTGAGAGTAACTTTTTATAGTTAAAGCATGAAAGTGTTTTCTAATGGTTACAACATATCAGGTTGCGTCGTGAGTGAAAAGTGTGTAAGTCTATGAGTAAGTGCTGAGAGTCTGTCTGAGTGAATAAGAAGCCATTTCTTATATACTAGATGAGAGGTGCCAAATTAAAGGAAAGGAATTATTTTAGGGATCAATATAATATTGTTTTCCTTAATCACAAGGGAAACAAAAATCAGTCTTTATTTTATTTATTTTTTCAAATATAAACAAGTAAGAAATGTGCTAAATTTTACCAAATGAGCGATGTCTTACCATATATAATTTATCATATCAATTTAAGCATATTCTACCATATATAAACATGTAAGAGAAGTTAATCAAGGACAATCATAATAATATAGTACACTGACAATTATTAACATTCACGGAATCAAATATATTGAATTACCAAAATAAAGTTTATAATCACATTGATCCATTATCATATAGTCTACACTATAATTAAGCAAGCTAGATTCACAAATTAACAATTAAGGGAGGAACAATATGCAAAGATCAAATTTAGATATTAACGGGCATATTTTAAACCAACTCAGTGAACTAGACACTAGCAATTTAAATTAGATGCAAAGCCAAAGAATTATCAACACCAAAATTTAAGCATACGGATCATAAATAAATGCATATCATTCAAGCGTCCTAAAATTATGACAAGCATGATAAAACAATAATAAGAAATTATGATAGAGATATATGAATCACTTGAGAAAACAACTAGAGTTGAATAGACGATGTAATAATTGATTTAAAAATACCAATGACGGATCTGTTGAGATCCGTCTAACGACCCAAAGCTTGGACTTCACCGGATCTTACTTGGTCAGAGCTACTAGTTGTTGTCCGAAGTTGCTGTTGTTCGGAGTTCTCGCATGGAGCTAATTGGTTGTTGTTTTGACTTCATCTGGAAAAAGAGAGGATGGCGGAGAGGGGAGGGTGGAGTCACCGCCTCTAACTGCTGCTACTTTTTGCGTTGGTCGGAGCGGCTGGCTTATTGTTCGCTGGTTGCTGCTTGGAGCGGCTAGAGTTGTTGGCTTCGTCCTCCTTGCTGCTAGCCGGAGAGAAGGAGAGAAAGAAGAGGCGAGGAGAGAGAGACAAAGGCGGTGGCTCTAGAGAGAGGGGAAAGGAAGAGAATGCAAATTTTTTTTAGGGGGTTTTGGTCTTTTAGGTTAGAATAGGAAATAATAGCTTGGATGGATCCTGACCGTTGATCATTTTTTGAGATAAGAGGCCAAGATTTATTGAAGAAGGATGAACGGTTCAGATTAAAAGATGAGGTTCTTTATGATTGAAATCAGATTGGCTATAATTGAAAAACGAAATTGAATTAAGGTGGCTAGAATTGTAATGAATTAGATAAGGAAAAGGCTATAATTGAAATGAATTAGATCAGAATGGGCTAAAAATTAAATGATTTGGAGGAAACTTAAGGAAATGCAATTCAATTAATAAAATACTACACATATTAAAATATTTTCATATCACTAAACACGTCTAAGATTTTAACAATATTGAAGTAAAGTAATTATTTCGAGTTTTAACTATCGATAAATATAATTTAATAAAATAATATGATAATAATTACAATAATTTTAAAATCATGTATACTAAAATGTATAATATTTAGACAAAATTGAGTAAAAGTTTAGACTAGAAATATATTTTTAAAAATACGTATTTAATCAAATAGCACTCCCGAAAGGGTTAAAGGTCTATCAAAATTGGGTGTCAACAATGGTCTTATCACCTCTTAAACTTATTTTTTTGGGATTATTTATCCCATTCACTTTGGTAAAAAAGAAAAAGTTAAAACATATCATGTTCATACACGTGTCCAAATATACTATAGGCAAAAGGGAAGGATTTTAATATCCTGTTTAATTTGGTTCTTTCGGATTCAAATTGTTCTTACTTCGTTGTCTCTCAAGTCTCAAACACAACAAAATACAAAGTCAAAATTATGGGCAATATTCCACACACATCTTATAGAAGATTCAAAGAACATTTTCAATTATAAAAAGGATTGAAAAATTCATGTTCCATTAAAGTATAATCTATAGGTAATAAAGTAAAAAATTCAACAACCACAAAGGGGTTGAGACTTGAGAGACGATAAAGTCGATTTGGATCTTAAAAATAAAATAAGACATTAAACCCCCTCTTATTTTATCTAATATAAGCATGTTTATCCACTATGATATGTTTTAACTTGTTCTATTTAAGGAAAAATGATATGATATACCACTGAACTTTGTCATTTAGAGTTGATATATTCCTTGTTATAAAAGTGACTCGCATATACCGTTGTCGTTAAAAAATAGCTTACGTGTACCCCTGCAGTTACAAAAATGGCTCACATATATCCTTTTATCTAACGGAAGTGAAAAGATTAAATTTAAATTTAATTTTTTATTTTTAATTTAAAAAAATTCATGTAGAAGTATATATATATGATCTTTTTCACACACGATTTTTTTTACTTCTTGGGTTGTCATTATTTGAGTTTTTTGTTATTATTTTTCTTTCATTGTTTAGTGTAAAATATGAGGAAAAAAGTGTGAATGAAAAAATAAGAAAAAAATTATAACTAATTATTTTTCAGAAATATTGTAATTTATTTTTTGTATCTGTAAAAATAATTGGGGTATATATGATAATTTACTAGAAATTTAGTGAAAATATAAATTTGATCATCAAAATAATAACTTCAAATTAGTTGTTGAATCAAAAAGGCCAATATAAAAAATAATATGTGTGAGAAGTATCAAATATACTCCTACATAAATAACTTATGTTAATAATAAAAGTTTAAAAAAAATTTAAATTGATTTTTCATTTTTGTTTGAGGAAAATGGTATATATGAGTCGATTGTGTAACAATAGGGGTATATATAAGTTACTTTTATAGCAAGGGGTATATCAAACCCTTTCCCCTTTTTAATAGGTAATCAATAGAAGGGATAAATACTACAGAAAAAAATAAGTTATTTTCACTTCCGTTAGAGGAAACGAGTATATATGAGTCAATTATGTAACAATTAGGGTATATATGAGCCACTTTTATAACGAGGAGTACATCGCTCTAACTGACAAAATTGAGGGGCATATCAGACATTTTTCCCCCTTTTTTTAATAGGTAATTAGTAAAATGAATAAATAATACAGAAAAAAAAATAAGTTGAAAGAGGTGATAGAACCCTCACATAGTTTCAAAAATGTGTTTTTATTTCTTATCCCTTATAACTAGTTAAAATGCTTTGATAGTATAAAGAATACTTACCATAATTAGTGATTGAAGCCCTTACTCAATACTTGATCCATATGAGGAGTCAAAAATTATAGGTGCTTTTTTTGTTCTGTGGTCCATTTAACTTTCATGGACAACAAACAACTAGTTATGCCCAATTATACACTTGATTTAGACATTTCATTGCAGAAATTGGAGCCAATGCTTTGATTTTTCTAACATAAGGAAATAACTAGTGCAATATATTACTCTAATTTGATTTAACATAAAAGGGAAAAACTGATGGTAAATTACACTTATTTGGATACTTCTTATTAGAACGTTTTTCAAATATCCAGCTAACAACATTCACTTGTGAGAGTTGGCTTTTAATAAGCACTCAACCAATTTACATAATTTTCCTAAAGTGCATTACATTTTATTTACTAGAAATGTAGCAAATTAGCAAGATTTTTTTGTGAATTTTTTTTTTTTTTTGTCCTAGCGCACCCTTTAGTAAGGAATGTCACACAATCATACCGAATAAAATCATACTTGTAACCACAAGTAAATTAAATAGGACAAGTTCATTGCATGAGATTGATAATAATTATCATTTCATATTCAACCCTTTTTCGACTCCCTAACCACATGTTGTACAAGTATTACTAGCGAAACAGTTAACATGCACATATGACGTAACTGGAAAACAATTCAACCATTACCCACCTCGAATCAAGTCCGGAATGCTCTATTGAACTTGAGTTTTCCCCTTGTTATGACACCTAACTTGTTCTTGGTTTACAACAATCAATACAACACATAATCAGACCCAAATGGCCCAAATACACTCGAATTATATCCTGATGGAAAACCCCAAGCCAATTTCATGACATTCTCTCCCCAACCCAGGGTTTTCCCACCATTAAGTCAAACCAAACCCTCCCCTAATGTCACTACCATGGATTCTAAGGCCTAGTAATCGAATTATCAATCTAGGGGAGTAATTACTTACCTTTACAGATGATTTAAATGGAAAACTGGTGAAAACTATCCTAGGCCGACCCTGCATTTCCCCAAAATGTTCTTGAATGATAATGTTTTGGGGAGTTTTATGCATATTTAGCGACTTACACCGCCATGGCGGCCCAATCTCACTTTTGTATTGGCGCTAGAGTGGGATCACCCTCTATAGAGGGAATTAATTCCTCCCGTCATGGTGGCGTGTCAACAGTTGTAGCAGCTTGCACAAGATAAAACCTCCATAATCCTCCAAAAGTTTTGCATTTCTCAACACACCTTCAAACCTTGACATTCCAACCCAACCCTTTCACGCCAAGTTCGATATTGCGAGTTCTATTCGCCCAGATTTACTTCTAAAAAGTCCTTATGGAATCCTTGGCGTGTTAGAAACAACGAAAATAAACTATGCTTAGACATCTCACTAAATCATTTTCCCAGATTGCCCTAGATCTCGTCTTCCTCAAATTTCGCAGGAATCTAGCCTAACTTGGAATTTCCAACTCTTCAAACCAAAAGATTTCTCACTATATTTGTTTTACAAATAGCTCACCCATAATGATGGAAAAGTTTGTTACAATATATACAGATTTATCCATTGCTTGTCCCCGAACAATCAAATAAGAAAAGATGGGCTAAATCAAGAAGAAAGAAGTACTTGAATCCTCAAACAAGTGAGGGTACTTGTCTCGCATGTCCCTCTTGATATCCCAAGTGGATTCCTCAATCTGACGATGCTTTCATTGGACTTTTAGGGATCCGATTTCTTTTATCCTCAACTTTCGAATATGCCGATCAAGAATAGCAACCGACTCCTCCTCATATTGAAAGTCCTTATTTATCACTATTGAATCCCATTTGATGATGTACTCCCCATCCCTATGGTATCTCTTCAGCATAGATACATGGAATACTGAATAAACTCCGGACAAGTTGGACGGACATGCTAGTTTGTAAGCTATCGGCTCCACACCTTTAAGAACCTCATATGGATTGATATATTGAGGGCTAATTTTATGCTCTTGCAAAACCTCATAACTCATTTAATGGGTGATACTTTCAACAGGACTTGCTCACAAACTTAGAATGTCATGTTGTTAACCTTGCAATCTGGTCTGCTCTGGGTTATCAATAGCTTGGTCTAAATATTCCTAACCTTTCCTTGAGCTTCTCTTACCAAGTTAACTCCTAAAGGCTTCACATCACCAGCATAAAACCACCCTATAGGCGATGTACATTCTTTTTCATATAGTGCTTCGAATGGGGCAATATCGATATTGGCGTGATATATGTTGTTATAAAATAATTCACACAATGGTAAGAACTAATCCTAATTGCCCCTAAAATCAATCACACAGGCTTTTAACATGTCCTCCAAAACTTAAATTGTCTTCTCCAACTGACCATTTGCTTGAGGATGGAAGGTTGTGCTAAATGTGAGCTTGGCGCCTAATGTTTCATGTAACTTGCCTAGAACTTAGAGGTAAATTGTATACATCAGTCTAAAATGATGGAATGGACACCTTACGCAACCTTACTATCTCCTTGACATAAATCGTGGTGAGTTGCTAAGAATTGTAATCCACTCTAATTGGGATAAAATGGGCTAATTTAGTAAATCTATCTATAATGACCTAGGTGGAATCATACATTCCCAAAGTCTTAGGAAAACCCACCACGAAATCCATGGCTATCATTTTCCATCTCCACTCAGAAATAGGCATCCTTTGAAGTAAATCTACAGATCTCTGCTACTCATATTTCACCTGCTGACAATTTTGAAACTTAGACACATATTCATCTATGTCCTCTTCATCCCAGACTATAAATAAAGCTGTCTCAAGTCCTAGTACATTTTGGTTATGCCCGGATGGATAAAAAATTAGGAGCTAGAAATTTTTGCCAACATTCTGATGCAAGTTGTCCACTAAAGGGCCACAAACCCACCCTCTAAATCATAGTGCCCCACCAACGAAAAGTGTGGTGTCAGGAGCCTCACCATACACCATATCATTTTGAAGCTTGCCCAATCGCTCATCCTGAAATTTCTTGGTTTTGATCTCCTCCAATAATGTGGGCTTGATTTTGAGATTGACCAACACTCTACCCTATTTTGAAATTCACAACTGTGTTAAGTCAGATACTAGAGTCTGTATCTCTCTAGACAAAGGTCACTTAGACAACTCCAAATAAGCCAAATTACCCATGTTGACTGTTTTGCAGCTGAATGTCTCAACCATCACATTGGCCTTACTTGGATGGTACCGGATGATCACATGATAATCCTTCAATAACTTCATCCATATTCTCGGTCTCAAAGTTAACTTCTATATGAACACATGTTGCAGGTTGTGATGATTAGTGAACACTTATCACTTGAAACCATAGAGGTAATATCGTTAAATCTTGAGTGCAAATACTACCGCAGCCAACACCAAATCATGTGTTGGATAGTTCTTCTCCTGAAGCTTCACCTGCCTTGAAGCATTTGCATTAACATAGAACCTAAACCTGAATATGAAGAACCACATTACAAATAAAATTTTTACCTTGAACTAGCAATTCTAGGATATAAGTTGTAGTCATGAGTGTCTTAATTTTTTGGAAACTCTCCTTACACTTGTCATACCATACAAATGGTACCTCCTTCAAAGTCAGTCTGGTCAAATGAGTAGCAACAGAAGAAAAATTCTTAATAAACTTGCGGTAATAGCTAGCAAGGCCCAAAAAGCTTCTAACCTCAGTCACAGAGCTTGGCTGGACCCACTCTTAACTACCTCAATATTTTAGGGGAACATCATTCCCCTTTTTTGGAAAACCACATGCTCTACAAAAGAAACTAAGGTTAACCCGAATTCATACTTCGAAAATTTGGCATACAATTTTGTTTCCTCAAGATACCCAGAACAGTGTGAAGGTGCTCTACATGCTCCTTCTTACTCTTTGAGTAGATCAAAATATCATCTATAAACACAATCATAAAAGAATCCAAAAACGTCTTAAAGACACCATTAATCAAATTCATGATGGTATCTAATGCATTTGTTAACCCAAACGACAACACTAAGAACTCATAATGGCCATATTAAGTCCCATATGTCGTCTTAGGTATGTCCACTAGCCCAATCTTCAAATAATGGTACTCTGATCTCAAGTCAATCTTTGAAAACACAGAAGTACCCTGCAACTAGTTAAATAGATCATCTATGCAAGGTAAAGAATACTTATTTCAAATAGTAACCTTGTTCAACTACCTCTAGTCTATACACATATATGCAAGGTAAAAGATACTTATTCCAGATATTAATCTTATTCAACTACATGTAGTCTGTACACATTTTCATACTACCATTCTTCTTCTTCATAAACAAGACTGGAGCACCCCAAGACAAAGCACTAAGATAAATAAATCCCTTATCTAGAAGTTCCTGAAGCTAAGTCCTAAGTTCTTTCACCTCCCTCGAAGCCATACGATAAGACATAATAAAGATTAGGAGAGTGCCCATCTCTAAATCTATACAAAAATCAATATCCCTATCTGAAGGCATACTGGGTTGGTCTGCAGGGAATACCTCCAAAAATTCTAAAACCACTGAGATTGACTCGACAGAAGGGGACTCCACACTAACATCTCGAAGATGAGCTAATTAGGCTAAACAACTATTCCCCATTAGACTTTTATCCTGAATAAAAGATATGATCTTTACTGGCTTAAGTATGTACATACATTTCTACTTTATTCTATTCTATCCTATCTGGATTCTCTAGAGTTATTGTCTTAGAATTACAAATCAACACAGCATGATAACGAGACAACCAATTGGTACCCAATATCACATCGAAATCCAACATATTCAAAGTAACCAAATCTATCCAAGTACAAAGACCCTCAAACACCATAGAGCAAGAAAGATACACATAGGTCACGACTACGAATTCCCAACATGAATGGGGGTATCAAGAGTGTCACAAATCAAATCAAGACCCAAGGCAAATTTAACATATACATAAGAATATGTGGATTAAGGATAAAATTTAACAGAAGTCATCATCTCATAGACGAGAATAATACCTTTTATAACTACATCAGTTGCCTCAACCTCAAATCTGCTAGAAAAGTCATAAATCTGTGCTCTATTCTCAATCCGAATGATACCTCCAGCTAGCTAAATAATTCCCCTTCTTGTATTACCATTTTCTCTACCCTATGACCTTCTTGGTTATCACCTCGCCTACCCTAAGGACGTCCCCTTTAAATGCCACTTCTGCCTACTAGAACTACAACTCTAGTCTAATACTATTTTGGGTTAACAGCTAATTTAAAAGGGAATTCCCTCTCAAAGTGACCAAAGTTACCACAGTTAAATAACCCTCTATCAAGAGCCTATTGACAGAAGAATAAGAAGCTCCTTGGCCTCTAGAAGCTGAAGACTATTGAATGACCCTAGAATGACCAGCTGTAGAAGCCAATAAAAGTGACTGAATATGACGGGTATTCACTGAGAACTAGAATAGGATGTCAAAACCTAAGCCTACACTCCGGATATGGCCAGCACTCAAGAACTATTATTGGTCCCCAAGCAAACCCTCATCCTGGATGACTACAAGCAAAAGACTAACTCAAGCATACAAAAACTTAAAAACTGAATAAAACTCATTAAACTCAAATACAAAGATTTAACTCAAATGATTTACTCTGAATATAAATAGAATATTCAACTAGCCAATAATAGGCAACTCAAGTATTTAAAACATTTAATAAGATAAATGAACAAACTTTTGAAACTCTAATGTCTATCTATGAGGCCTCTAACTGACAAAGATGGAAATCGGGACAAGACTCATGCAATCCTAACAACTGATATAATTGAAAATACAAGTGGAATCATATGAAAGCAAGGAGACTTAGCATAGCTAACTCGAACTGCATACGATATCAATGAAGAGCCTGTTGATGATTCTGAATACATGTATTTGCATCATGAAACATGATGCAGGCCAAATGGCTCAGTACATGGAATGCACGAGCATGTAAGGGGAATTCTAAAGCATAACATAAGCTTAAACTTGATAAAAAGGAAACATATTTACCTCTTCACAACTCACTCAACTAAACTCAACTCAAGAATAAAATACTCAACTCAAAGATAAGATATTCAATTCAATAAAATAATGCTCAACTCAACAATAAGATATTCAACCCAGTGAAACAAGGTTCAACTTAATTATAAGATACTCAACTCTGGATACCTAACTGTGGATACTCAACTCAATAAAGCAACAATATAGATGCAGTATATGGAAAGCTTTTAAAATAGTAGAAAGCAACTCAATGTATTTAAGAATACTATATACTCAGTTTGTAGGCAAGGATACAATATAAACTATGTTTGTATATGAAAATACAAAATAAATTTTGTGTATATAAGAATATAAAATATCTCTGTGGGATTTTCTCTAACCAACAACCATCACTTGAGTTATGTGATGATACATTATTTTGTCTTACGCTACCAGGGCCGTCATATACCTTGCCAGATGTATAGAACCTAATTACTAAGTGGATCCACTAGTCTATACTAAAAATTACTAAGGAATCATCTAAAAAGTATGACCATTTTCTACCCATGTTGGCTACATGATTTATGGGGGACTATGAGTTCTCTGAACTCTCCCCGATATCAGTACTCAATACTACTCCCAAAATATAACTAGCTCATATGTTTAAGAACATAACTCTTTCTGTGGTTTGAGATAATAACTCTAAAACTAGCCCAAGTGTCACATCCCGCCACTTCGTAGTTAAAATTTTGCGTCCGGAGAGGGACAAAATGTTCTAGAGTTAAGGAGAGGTTTGCGGAAGACTCTAGAACCCTTTAGAAGGCTTTGGAGAACTCTAGGAAGACTTAGATATTTTCTTGGAAAATCTTGGTAAGTGTAGAAAATTCTAGAGAGGAACTAAAGTGTAAATATCTTTAGAGACTTGTAAATAATTTTTATTTGCACTTAGGTCCTTGATGGCAAGTATAAATAGAGGTGCCATCCATTTGCAAGAAAGCAAGCAAAGTTGTAAAGCATTCCTCCAAGCAATACAAAAAGCCTTCTTCCAAAATTCTCTAAGTCTTTCCTTTCATTCTCTTAGCGATCTTAGTTTCAAAAGGCTTACTTGAGCTTACGAGATCTTGAAAGAATAGTGAGTAAGTTGTCAAGTGCCGCACGGAGCTTTAGCCAACTCTCTAAGTCCGTGACACAAGGCTCTCTAGGAAATTAGTGTTTCCGCTCTTGCTTAAATATAAAAGCATTTATTCTTTACTAAATAACTAGCTCAAAAGCTCTGTTGGAAATCGGTGTTTCCTTTCTTGTTTAAATGTGAAAGCATTTACTCTTTGGGAATACATAGTCCCCATATACTCTTTTGAAGAAATTAACTTCACTCTTTACTCTTTACTCAACTCCAAACTCAAGTCTTAAAACAAGTTTAAAGCATTTGCAAAAGACTTTTTAAAATAGAGTTCATGCCTAATTATGGATGTGAACGACTCAATTCAAGGTTTTCAACAACCATACATAGAACTCAATACTTAGAATTCAAGAACTTTAATGATAATATTCATTTCAAAAATGCCTAACTCAGAGGGTTCATGCGGAATTATGGGGATAAACTACTTAACTAAGGATTCAAAGATACTTCTCATATCAAGACTGCTCGACTTATAGGATTTATGCGAAATTATGGGCATGAACTACTCAACTCAAAGACTTCATGGGTAACATGTAGTAGTCACATGATCAGAAGTATAATCTCAAGGGTTAGGAACTCAATACTCAAGACTTAGAACTTGAAGATACTACTCCTTTCAAAGGTGCTCAACTGATAGAGTTCATGCGGAATTTATAGGCATGAACGACTCGACTCAAGTGTCAAAATATAAATAAGGAACTCATGTATACGACTCTTATCATTCTCATGCTTACTTGCTCAAAATTTAGCTTGAATCAATAGTTGATCTCAAAGGATTCACAATTGAACTCAAAGGCTTTTCTTGGACTCTACTCTTAACTCTCTCTTGAATGTGAATTATGAATTCAAGAGTTATGGTTCATGATATGAAGGATCTCAATAACAATATAGCAATTCGATAATTAGGAATAAAACTTTTAAAAGAAACATGAACTCAAGAACTCAAAATCAACTTATCTCAAGAATACTCAAATCTAGGGAAAGCATCCTAGAAAACTCTTTTATTGATTTGAAAGTAGATGTAGGGCGTGAGGACGCAATAGTTCAACACTATGATAGTCTACATACTTGAAAAAAAACAAGTTTCTTGAAGAATCTTGAAAAAGAACTTGATTAAAAGCCTTGAAACCCTTGCTTGAAGGTAAACAATCAAGAAAACCTTTCTTGAGATTCTTGAATTAGTTTCTTGAAATATCTGTGGCCAAAAATTATGATTTTCATTAGTGATTAATAATTGTATGGAGGATTTTGAGTTGAAAAAGATGGAATTCTTGGAGAAAGACTTACCTTGAGGAAGAATCTTGAAAAAGATTGAAAGAATCTTGAATAGAGTCTTCTACTTTGATTTTTCCTTAGGGTTTTGCCCTAGGGTTTGAGAGAGAAGAGAACGATGGACTAAAAGATGAAAATTTGATTGTTTTCAGTCTTTTATTAGACAATAAATTCATTTAGGGTTTTCTTGGATGTAAAAAAATAAAAACAACCCTTTTTAATGTTTTCCCGTCGGCTAATTTGTAACAGCACTGTATAGGTTAATAAAATAGTCATAACTTCTTACTCAAAAATTGAATTGATGCGAAATTGGTGGCATTTTGGAAAGTAGATTCAAATACCTTTAATCTAATAGTTTATGGCTCACATAGCTATTTATATTCTAAGATATATGGTCATTTGAAGTTGACCCAAGTAGAATCTTACATCAAAACTTAACCAACAAGAAAACTTCAAGAACACTTATCAAAAACTCATCAAGAAATTAAATTGCTCAATATTTATGGATAGATTCGCAAAATAAACTCATGACTGGTGTGTGGATGAACGAACCCAACAGTATGGAAGCTTACATACCTCAAAGAACTAGGTTCTTAGCGAAATCTTGAATTTCTTGAATGAACTCTTGAAACTTTGAACTTTTTCTCCTCTTGAATCTTCTCTCTAAAATCCTAACCGCTTTTGGGGATATATGAAACTAATTCTAATCACTTTAGACTCCTAAAACCTTACTAAAAACTTCTTAAGTCTGATTAGGTAAGGAAAAGACCAAAATACCCCTTACTATTTTCGGGTAACTTTCCTTAACTTGAAAACTTGACTTCAAAAGGGCATATCTCACTCATCCGACCTCGAAACTTAGCAAGCTCGGTGGAGTTGGAAAGATAATTCAAAGACCTTTCATTAGATATCTTTTTAGCCCACCTAAATCATCCTGTATTGAGAGTTATGGTCGTTTGAAGTTGACCCAAAACTCATAACTTAAGCATAACTTGCAAAATTTCAGATTTTGCTATTTCCAATTTAGTTTATTTTGGAACTCTCTAGTGACCTTAACACTCAAGAAATTTTAAATTCCTTGGTAAAAACTTACACACTACAAAGGATGGTTCAAGTTTTAGCTCAAAATTTTTTTGGGGTTTTACATAGGAACCTATAAAATTACCCATAATCTTGGATTTCTTGGCTAGCATCTTAGCATGTCCAACATGTCTAACTCCCTCCTAGGGGTGGCCGGGGGACCGGGTTGGCCCGACCCGGCTCGAGATCGATTCGAGAACAGGCTTGCTGGACCCAGTCCCGGTAAGTTTGCGAGTTGGGGGGACTTTGGGATTAGGGGACCGGTTAGGGGCCGGTTCACCCTTTGGTCTTGGTCGACCCGACCCGATCCCGACCCGGTTGAACCGGCCTGTTAGCAGGATCTGCTATTTTTTTTAAAAAAATTTGAATTATATCCGTTGGGGCAATGGCTAGTGGGCCCCCCCAACGGATTTATTCCACATTTTCACTTACCCAACACCCCTTACCACCCCCCTACTTTTAATATTTTAATTTAAACCCTCAAGTTATCATAAATACACTTTAACCCATTTTTAATATTATAAATAACCCTCTATCCCTTATTATTTCTTACAAAATCATCTATTCTCTCATCTATTTTCTATATCCTCTCAATCTCAAATCTTAAGTTTTTAGTCCATTTAAGTCTCATGTTGTATCATAATACATATATTTCAATTTTAAATTTTCATATTATATTATAATATATATAATTCTCATATTTGCTACCAAGTATTGGAGTTCCAAATTACAAGTTACAACAAACTACAAGTTTCAAGAATCGGTTATAACGTCTGCTATTAACGCTGACGTTTGGTACATTCATTTCATAATATTTATATTTTATTTTTCGTTATTAATTTTTGTGTAATTATTATTTTTATATTATATTTTACATATAATTAAATATGAGTTCTAGCAAAAAAGATACCAGTAAAAGAAAAGAGAAAGAACCAAGTAGCATTAATAAATTATTTAATTTTAATAAAAAAAGTAGTAAGGAAAAAAATAAGAGTAATTATGGTGGTACTTATTCTAAATCAATGTCTAGAGTTAGATTTAATACAAATGATTCTACTTATGTTGATGATACTTCTTATGATATTTATTCAAATGTTCAACTCGATCATGAAAGTTTAGAACGACGTTATGGTAATATTAATCCTAATCTTGATGAATATTTAGGTGAAGAAGTAGAAGTTGATCCGGGAGAAGAAGATTTAGAAGATACCTACTAGTCCGGTGACAGAACTTCCAACGAAAACTACAAAACGGAGCAAAATTGTGGACGCCCACCCCTTATATCTCCTACAAGGGAGAAGGTGAAGTATCAACGCCCTAAAACTTCTGTTGTGTGGCAATTTATGACTTTAGATAAAGAAAACTCTATTGTAATTTGTAATAAGTGTAAGCAACATTTTAAACATAGACAAGGTGGGGGTCAAGGTGGGACAGGGGGCTTAAATAGATATTTGTTATCTTGTGTGCCGATTGAATATAAAGAAGCTAAAGCATTAGCCGATAGGAAAAAAGAAATTTCAGTTAATGATTTTGATATTAATGTTAATGAATCGATAGGGGCTTCTAACATGGTTCAAGGAACATTAGATCTTTCTAACCCCGGTGGTCCACTAACACAGCGTAAATATAATAAGGAAAGAGATCGCAAAAATTTAGCTAAAATGGTTTCTGTTTGTGGTTTGCCTAATAGTTTTCCTTCATATCCCGGTTTTATTGAATATATTCAACAAACTTATAATCCTTCTTTTAGAGGTTTTCAAGAAATACTGTTAAATCTGATGTTTTTGTATATCAAGGTACACATTGTCAATATCATCGTTGTATGTTTAGCATATTAGATTGTAGAGTGTCTATAACTTCGGACATAGATCGTAGTGTTAATGGACATGATTTTTCAACTATTACAGCACATTGAATTGATAATAACTGGAATTTGCAAAAAAGAATTATAAGTTATAAAGAATTTGTAGAGAAAAAAATTGGTCCATATTTAGCTTCAAATATTTTGAGTGTTTTAGATTATTACATGCTTATAGATAAAGTAATGCCTGTCACATTAGATAATGCATCTAATAATACAAACGCTGCTAGTATGTTAAAAGTTAGATTATGTCCAATTGATGTTAATGTTTTTCATGTTAGATGTATTGCACATGCATTAAATTTAGTTGTACAAGATAGTGTTGAATTATTTGATTGTGGTTGTATGAAAATTGAATATGTTGTTGCCTAGATTTTTTATGCTCATAGGGCTGCTAGAATTAGAAAATTTAATGAGCGTTGTGTACTTTGTGATTTGCCACCAAGAAAAATTCCAAGACATATTAAAACAAGGTGGAATTCTTTTTACGAAATGTTTTCAGTTGCTTACGAATATAAAAAAAACCCGTACAAATGGTGTTTAATGCTCATAATGCTGGCCCATTAGATAGAATTAGTAAAGATGATTGGGAACAAACTAATGAGCTATTAGAATTTTTAAGACTTTTTTATGATGTTACAACCATGTTTTCTGGAATTTATTATCCTACTATTTCATCAATAGTAATAAATATTTGTGTTATTTCAATTCAATTTTCTAAATACAAAAAAATTGAAAAATTTAGAGTTGTAATTGAAGGTATGATTGTAAAATTTCAAAAATATTTTTTTCCTATTCCTCAAATTTATTTAACTGCTACTTTACTTTATCCTAACTATAAATTACGAGGTGTGCAAGCACTTGTTGATACTTTTTATGATACTTTATAAATTTTACTGGAAGAAAGTCCAACTTGTGAAGTGTGTAAGTCTAGCATAAAAGTAGAAGCAAAAATTTTGTATGAAAAATATAGAACTACAGGAAATACTCAAGGAGAAGTTGGTCAAACTTCTATTCCTCAGAGTAAAGCTCGAATTTCAAGTTATATGCGAGGTTTTCATGGTCTTAATTCTACTAACCGTGATGATTTTGAAGAATATCTTAATCAATCTTTAGAAACAGTGGAAGACGAAGATAGCAATGAAGATTTATTAGCATGGTGGAGGAGGCGGAGCGTTGCATTTCCAATTTTGAGCAAAATAGTTCATGATGTTCTAGATATTCAAGCTTCATCAGTTGCATCGGAGTCTGCTTTTAGTGCGGCAAGGTTTCAAATTGGCGATCATAGATATTCATTGCCGGAAGAAAGTTTGGAAACATCAGTTTTATTTAAAGAATGGGTCAACACCGAGAGAAGGAATTATAATTTGCCAAAGTTAGTTCCAGACAAGAAGCTTGGGTTAAAGCGATAATTGAATCTATTGATGATGAATTAGAGTCACAAGAGTTTCTAGCAAGTTTGCCAACACCGGAGGATGTCACCATCGATATGATTCGACAGTTAGAATTGAATTTTAAAGGAGAACACAGATATTAGATTACATCAGAGAACTAATTGAAACAGAACCCTTCCTAGAAGGTGGCTTCGTAAATTAGTTACTCATCTAATATTTGTAACAAATATTAGTTTTACATATGAGAACTTATTAAAACAGAACCCTTCCTAGAAGGTGGCTGCATAGATTAGTTACTCCACTAATATTTGTAAATTGTAAGTTCTAAGTTCTAAGTTGCAATTAGATTTTATTGAATAAATTTGAAAGCTTTATTCAAGTCTTTTTTATACAACTATTGTCTTGCATTTTAATTTTAATATATACATACATATTTACATATATACTAAACTAACTTTAAAATACTTAATTTAGAAATCAAAATTTGACATTTGAAATTTCAAATTTAAATTACTTTAAAATATTTAAAATACAAATTTGAACTTCTCAAATTTGAAATTTGAAAACTTAAGCATTATTTATTAGCTAAAAATGTATAGAAAACCAAATAAACTAAAAATATTATTCATTAACATGTAATTTCAATATAAAAAAATAAGTATATAAAAAATAAAAGTTCCCCCGTCCCGTCCCCCAGATCCCGTCCCATCCCGTATATATAGTGGGACGGGACGGGATGTATTTTCGTCACCCCAATCCCAATCCCAGCCAAAATCCCCCCAGTGCCGTCCCCCATCCCGTCCCGTTCCCCTTCGTCTCGTCCTCCAGTCCCCGTCCCCTTGCCACCCCTACCCCCTCCAACTTCTTCTGTAACACCTAGAATTTTTTTGAGTTAATACTTAAACCATCCTTCGTAGTGAGTAGGTTTTTACCAAGAAATTTAAAATTTCTAGTGTTAAAGGTCACTAGATATAGCACCTAGAGTTCCAAGAAGAACTAGAGAGAATTCATTGAATTCATTCCTAAGTTCTTCTAAGTTTTGGGTCAATTTAAAATGACCATAACTCTTAGTATTGGATGATTTAGGTGTTCCTTGAGATGAAAAATGAAATTTCTTTGAATTATCTTTCCGATGCCACCAAGTTTGCTATGTTTTGAGTTCGTATGAGTGAGATATGCCCTTTTGAAGTCAGGTTGTCCAAATAAGGAAAGTTACCCGAAAATAGTAAGGGGTATTTTGGTGTTTTCCTTACCCAATCAGATTTAATTCATTTTTAGTAAGGTTTAAAGGAACTAATACTATTAGGTTCAGTTTTATAATCCTAATATACGCCTAGGATTTTAGTTGAGAGTTCAAGAAGAGAAAAGAGGAGAAAAGAGGAAAGGATCAAGGCGTTCATCAAAGTTCTTGAATTTTGTTGCGGATTTTCGCCATGGGTTTGACCCCTAAGAGGTATGTAAGTTTCCATAGTTTTGGATTTATTCACCCACACGCTAAACATGATTTGCACATTCGAATTTGCCCATAAAGATTGAAAGATTTAAGTTATAGTTAAGTGGTCTTGAAGTTCATTTTATAATCTTGTTTTATTTGGGTTTTGATGATTTCTTGAGATGAAATTTAGTGATTTGAGTGTTGTTTTGAGTAGATTATAGTGTAATTATGCTAAGTAATCGAATCCAAGTGATTGGGGAAGAAACTGTTAGATTCTAGGCGAATTAGGGTGGGAAAACGAGCAAAGAAATTCATCGGGTTTTCTGGGTTGGGGCATGGCGCGCCACGCCAGCCAGTGCGCCCCAAATCAGGTTCTGTAGTTTAGGGTCTAGCGCCCCGCTCCACTTAGTATGCCAGGGTCGCCTGCTCCATCCAATTTGCAGTCGGTTGCTCCGTTTGAGTTCTTTTAAAATGTACCTTCACTCCCGTTTGATTCTAAACACTCTAAACTACTTCTAAAGACCTAGAAATACTTCATAACATGAATCATAACCTTGAATTCATAATTCAAATTCAAGGTAGATTTAAGAGTTAAGTGTTGAAACTTCTTTCGAACATTTTGAGAAAGTCACTTTGAGTCTTTTTGAAGAGTCTTCTACAACTTCTAGTAACTTGTTTCAAGACTCGAGCAAGTGAGTATGAGAATGAGGATAATGTATTCATGAGACTACTTTGTCATCATTAGATCTTTCATATCATAAACCATAACTCTTGAATTCATAATTCGCATTCAAGAGAGAGTTGAGAGTAGAGTTCAAGAAAGTCTTTGAATTCAATGGTGAATCCTTTGACATCAACTATCGATTTTGAGTTAAGTTTTGAGGAAGTAAGTATGAGAATGAGAAGAGTTGTGTGCATGAGTTCCATATTGTCATGTAGACCCTCGAGTTGAGTCGTTCATACCTATAAATTCCAAATAAACTGCATAAATTGAGCATCTTTGAGAGGAGTAGTAGCTTGAAGTTCTAAGTCTTAAGTATTGAGTTCATAATCCTTTTGAGATTATATCCCTAATCATGGTACTATTACATGTTACCCATGAAGTCCTTGAGTTGAGTAGTTCATGCCCATAATTCCGCAAGAACTCCATAAGTCGAGCAGTCATGAGATGAGAAATATCTTTGAGTCCTTGAGTTGAGTTTTTCATACTCATAATTCTGCATGAACCCTCTGAGTAGAGCATTCTTGAAATGAGTGGTATTATTGAAGTTCTTGAGTTCCAAGTATTGAGTTATATCTATGGTTAATGAAAACCTTGAATTGAGTCATTCACATCCATAATTCGGCATGAACCATATTTTAAGAAGTCTTTTACAAATGCTTTAAACTTGTTTTAAGACTTGAGCATTGAGTTGAGTAAGAGTAAAAGTGAAGTTCATTTTCTTCAAAAGATTATATGGGAACTAAGTATTCCCAAAGAGTAAATGTTTTCACATTTAAACAAGCGAGGAAACACCGATTTCCAACAGAGACTTTGAGCTAGTTTTTGAGTAATAATCTCAAACCACAGAAAGAGTTATGTTTTTAAACATATGAGCTGAGTATATATTGGGAATAGTATTGAGCACCAATATGGGAACGAGTTCATAATAACTCAAGTCTCCATAAACCATGTAACCAATGTGGGTAAAAAGGGTCATACTTTTTAGATGATTTCTTAATGTTTTTTAGCATAGACTAGTGGATCCACTTAGTTGAGAGGTCTTATATCCTGGAAAAGTATAGGATAGTTCAGGTAGCGTGGGCGAGACGTTGTATCATCACATAGCTCATAGTGATGGTTGTCGGTTAGACAAACTCCCACAGAGTTATATTATGTTTTATAATATACAAATTGAGTTGTTATTGTATTCTTCAAAACATTGAGTTGTTATCTACTTGTTTAAAAGCTTTCCATATATTGCATTTTTTATTGTTGCTTTATTATTGATTATCTTGAGTTGAACTGCGATTTATTGAGTCGAGTACCTTATTGTTGAGTTGAGCCCCATTTCACTGAGTTGAGTATCCTATCATTGAGTACTTCTAAGTTGAGTAAGTTTGAGTAGTTTTGAGTACCCTTGAGTATTCCTTGAGTTGAGAAAGTTTGAGAAGAGGTAAGTATGTTTCTTTACTTCTAGTTCAAGCTTATGTTTATGATTTAGATTTCCCCTTACATGCTCGTACATTTCATGTACTGAGCCATTTGGCCTGCATCATTTCATGATGCAGATACAGGTACTCAGGATCATCAACAGGAGCTTCGTTGATACCACATGGAGTTTGAGTTAGTTATGGTGAGTCTCCTTGCTTCCGGAGGATTTCATTTACTTTTAGTCTAGTCAAGATGTCGTGGGTCTTGTTCCAACTTCCATCTTTGTCATTTAGAGGCTTCATAGATAGAAAATAGAGTTTCAGAAGTCTATTCATTTATTTTGTTAAATGTTTTAAAGATTTGAGTTGCCTATTTTTGGCTAGTTGAATAATATTTATCTTCAGAGTAAATCATTTGAGTTAAAGCTTTGTATTTGAGTTTCATGAATTTTATTCCGTTTAAGCTTTGTATGCTTGAGTTATTCTTCCACTTGTAGTCAGCTAGGATGAGGGTTCGCTTGGGGACCAGCAACGGTTCTCGAGTGCCGCCCACATCCAGGTGTAGGCTTGGGTCGTGACATCTTCACATAGTCAGTTACCTTATTAAAGATCTTCACTGCAGAATTCATATGAACGGATAAGATATGTATCTCAATGTTCAAACCTTTCACATACAGATAAGACAAGGCATAAAACTTAGCCTCATAGGTTGCAACAGATATGCTGCCTTACTCAAGTGCTCGAAACTCATCCTTTTGCAATCCTTGAGAGAACGAGGCATAGACTTCTCAAGAAACAGGGCATGAAACTGGGCCCAAGTCAACAGAGGCAAAACAGATGAATGACACTGCATATGAGCCCTCCACCACTGCTTAGTATCCCTTGTTTTTGAAAGTAACATATTTTACTCCATGTTACTGCATAATACCCAACTTATGAAACATCTCATAACGATTCAAGATGAAATCAAAAGCATCCTTATTCTCAGTACCATGAAACAATAGAGGCTTCAGCTTTAGATACTCAGTCAACAACTCATGCTCAATCTCGATCATGACAGGGCTTAGTATTAGATTAAAGTACACATCAGTAACCAAAGCTTCATCTATCCTGAGAATGGTGATAGCAACATGATGAGCACTTGGATCCTGAATAGCTAGCACACTAGCAGTATTTCTAGTCCCCGCTATCCCACTCAGGAAGGCAAAAACATGTTGAACAACCTTAGAAGTCATAAGGAAATGGCATACACCCCCAACTTGTTCGCCATCGAGAGTTCAATGTCCTCATCATACTCTACATCCATGTCCTCTTCAATAGGAGCTTGTGGTAGGGGATGGGTCACTGCTCTAGGCCTAACCATTTTCTGAGCTCCACCCCTAGGGGTGATATTTTTTCCTTTACTGGCCCCTTCTTCTACCCCTCCCCTTGACCTCACACTACTGGTTCCAAGACTAGAGCTGGTACCCTCACTCTGTTACGTCAAGTATCAACCATCTTCATTCAAAGAATGAAGGAATTTAGATACCACTTTGGATCACCAGACACAAATTAGAACCAAGTTATAGCACGAAGGAAAGAGGATATAACTTCCTAAATTTATGTAGCCTTATGAAGAAAAGTACAGGCATCATGTACTGTTCCGCAAGACTCGACTAGACCTATTTTGGTATGACTAGATCAATGAACCTAGGGCTTTGATTCCAACTTTGTCATGACCCAACCTGCTATGAGAGGCACCACATTAAACCCTTAGTGGAAGAACAAACTATCTACCAAGATGCAAATACTAAACAAAAAAAGAAGTAGTTTTCAACAATTTAAAATAATTTAAAATAAGTTTCTCAAATGAACCCATTATCACCAAATATTTGCGGAAGTATCCCTTTAGAAATTGAAAGTCGTGTACCAAAACATCTACGTAGTCTAGAATGTATGTATGCAACCCCCAAAACAACAAGAGTCTAAGTTCAAAAAATAAACTAGAGAGGAAACAAGAATCCTTAGCGGCTTGGAAGAAGCAGCTCACCCTTAGATTCATAAAATGTAGGTCTCAATCGCGTCGAAACCACTGAAATATGCCATGTACTCAACAGTGTAAGTTTAGTATCAGTACATAAAATCACAATGTACTGGTAGGATCATCAATCAGCTCCCAATATATGAAATATAAACAAGAAATCAAAACCTAGTAAAATAAGACAATATGCAATATAGCCATAAGAATTATGCTCAACAACAATACAGTAAGCAACCTGGTTCACTCATGGAATTGACACATAAAATAATAACATCTACTATGTTTGGTACCCATGACAATCGATATAAAATCTATACCAGACGTGGTACCCGAGCCAACCAATAAGATATCCAGTACCATGCGTGGTAGCCAAGCCAACCAAGAGATAACATGTATTAGGCATGGTACTTGAGCCAATCGTTAGTATGTACCAGGCATGGTACCTGAGCCAACCAAAAGATATCACACAATCATAATCACACTAAATGAAAATCACACTTGTAATTACAAGTAAATTGGACAAGTTCCATTACATGAGATAAATATCATTTCACATTCATCCTTTTTTCTACTTCCTAACCAAATATTGTGCAAGTATTACTAGTGAAACAGTTAACATGCACATATGACATAAACGTGAAATACTTCAACCATTACCTATCTCGAATCAAACCCAGAATACTCTATTGAACTTGAACATTTCCCTTGTTATGACAATTAGCTTGTTCTTGGTCTACAACATACAATATAGCACATATTAGACCCAAATGGCCTAAATACACTTGGATTATGTACTAATCCCAAATCCTAGACCAATTTCATGATTTCACACCCCAGCCAGGATTTTTCCACCATTTATTCAATCCAAACCCTTCCTTAATGTCACTACCATGGATTCTAAGGCCTAGTAATTGAATTACAAAGTTAGGGGAGTAATTTATTTACCCTTACAAATGATTTCAATGGAAAACAAGTGAAAAATGTCCTACGTCACCTATGTACTTCCTCAAAACGTTCCTAAATGATAATGGACAATTTTGGAGAGTTTTTTGCATTTTTAGCGAATTACCCTGCCATTGCAGCCCAATCCCACTTTGGCGGTGGTGATGTAGCGGGATCTCCCACTATACAGGAATTAATTCCTCCAGCCGCAGTGTTGTGTCTATCACTATAGCGTCTTAAATGAGACGGAACCTCAGAAATCCTTCAAAAATTATCAGTCCAAAACACACCTGCAAATTTTGACGTTTCATACCAACCCCTTCAGACCAATTTCAATTCGAAAGTTCTATTTGCTCAAATTCATTTCCTAAAAGTCCTATGAAATCCTTAGCGTCTTAGCAACAAGGAAAACAAACTCTTCTTAGACGTCCCATCCTATCATTTCCTTAGATTGCCCTAGACCCTCATCTTGCTCAAATTTTGCCTGAGTCTAGCCTCACCTCGAATTTCTAAATATTCAAACTAAAAGATTTATCACTAATTTCTTTACAAATAGCTCACTCATAACGATAGGAAGGATCTTTACACAAGTTTTATAATTTCAGTCTCGTGCCTGAAGTGGTTCCACGGTGAATATATCCACAAAAATAAAATAAAAATGTTGAGTATAACTTGAATGACAATATCAAAATCGAGTATTTCTGCACTTCGCCAAGTACAAAAAAAAAAGAATTAAGACCAATTCATCCAATATAAACACAATTTTAGTTCATAATAAATCAGACCCAAGTACACTTTGTTAGGTCCATCAACTCAATGTGCTAGTCTGAAATTGATTTCCTAGGTAAAACTTTTATGAGGCATTTTACCTGGTTCCTATTTAATTTTTACCTAATGTTTTAAAAATGTTTAACGGATAACCAACATAAAATAACTTCAAACCAAATTGTCTACTATTCTCCACTTCTTTTTTTTTTCTTAGTTGTTGGTGTAATGGTTTTTTACGAATATTTAACAATTCGACATATAATGCTTTAAAAAAAATTAATTTAAAAACTGAGTTAATATCAAATAAATTTTGAAAATAATAGAAAATCATCATTATTGCAAAATGATTTTGTTAGATTTGCTGTTCTTTTGAAATATTGACTATGAGTTATTCTTTCAATTTAGATGTTGACTCGTTGAAATTTGAAGAACAAAATTTATATATTTTTTGGAAAAATAATTCAACATATACATAATCTAAATTTCAACTATTTTTACATGAACATGAAGTCATACAATATTGATGGAATGTATGCGTCCACCAGTGATCACATGACTTGGTCCTCCGACAAAATAAAAGTGCAGAAAAAATAAATAGCACAATGTAAATCAGGCACAAGAGTTTTATGTGGAAACCTCCTTGCTCAAAGGAGTAAAACCACGACCTCTTACACAGGATTTTCAACTGTTTTCACTAATCTTCTCAAGCAAAAGTGAAACACAGATTACAACCACCAATGAAATTAAACTCTTAATCTCACACTAAGTAATACCTTTATTAGTTACTGAGCCAAAGCAATGCACTATATTAACTACCATGAATTAATATAAACTTCCAACACCTAAGACATACAATTAACTCTAACTGTGTTCTTACAACAATACACACAAAAGCTTTGAAACGTTTCTTTATGAATGTGGAACGAATCCTACGAGTTTAGCACAATACAAGCATACAACAATAACAGTAGGTACGGAAAGCACTTCTTTAGTTGATCAGGTCCTTTGATGTATGTGTTATGTTGTGCTTGAGTTCTTCCTTGAAGATGATCTTCTCTTTGTATGCTTATAATTTTTTGTTTACCAAATCTTAAGTTTGTGTTTTCGGAGAAGAGACTATATCAAAAGGACACAAACTCCTTGGGACGACACCATTAGCTGAGAGCCTGCTGTTCTGAAAAGTTGTGCACCAACCATGTCAGATGTGACAGCTTTTAGACAGCTATCGTTTGACTTTTCACATACGCAGTCTTTCCAGGACCAGGTCCCTTGCAGTGTTTTCTTTGTAAGTTCTTGAAAATACTTGCTAGCTCTCTCTCTTTATTGAATGAATAATGTTATTTGTTTATTGTTGTATAAATTAGTCACCAACAAAAGTTTTGACCACTGAAACAAATAACCTCATCCGCCCTTCCTATTGGTGCAGTACACTACACTTTTCACCTACCACCTAACATGACAGCTTTACAGTTGTACCTTATTTTGAATCTGGACGAGAACACTCTGCCAGGGACCGGGTTCCTGCATTTGTGAGGATCATCAAAACACCTAGAATACAACATTTTCTCCCCTTTTTGATGATGACACACAAATATTCCTCACGCTGAGTTTATTCATTCATTTTTCCTGACGTTAGTCTCAACAACAAGGATTTGATCCCTTGTTAGATCCCTAAGTTTGTTGAATCATCAAAACTTAACATTAGCTCCAAGATAACATTTGCACACATGAATAAGTTAAAAAAAGTATTAAATGAATATGTTAGATTTAATTATTTTTTGACAAATTGATTGTTGAGGTTTGTTATTTATAATAGGATAAGAAACAAGTACCCCCTAGACTATAACTAAAATCCCAGAGACACACCTTACACTAAGGTCCTATTACCCCCCTCCCCCCAACTCATTTTTTTTTTTTTGTAATTTTTTATAACTTTTTTACTTAGATGGCATCAAAACATATCACACGTGCCTCAACCATGTGGAGTCACAAAGTGTGTCATATAAATCAAAAGGTGTTCAAAACTATTTAAAAGATGAGTTCGAGAAGGTAATAGGACCTTAGTTTAGTTAAGTTGTATCTTTAAAATTTTGGTCATAGTCTAGGGGGTTCTTGTGCCTTATCCCTTTATAATATGTGAATCTCATGTATCAAATTTGAGTTGTATGTAAGTTTTTGACATTCGGAGAAGAATTTTTAGGTTTTTTTGGGCAAATAAAATTCAAACACGCGTGACTAAAGTTTTAACGAAGAGAATGACAAAAGCATTATGTTAGAGGATTTGAAACATTCAGTGAAGCATCACGATTATGGTTATTATAGGCATATAAAAATTGAGGAGGTTAAAGATTTCATTTGTAGGATGCGTAAGGGCAGTGCGACTTGACCATATGAGATTCCGATGAATTTTTGAAAAAAACAAGTGGTGCAGGAATGTGTGGGCTAACTGAGTTGTGTAATATTGTTTTCATGATGGCAAAGATGTTTGAAACATTGAGATAGACTAATATGACTTTGTTGTACAAGAACGCAGGTGAATTTAGAGTTACAACAACTATAGGAATATCAAGCTGCTAAACCACACTATAAAGGTTAAATAGTGTGTGTTGGAGATGAGAGCAAGTAGGGTTGTGATTATGTCCAAGAACTATTTTGGATTCATGCCAGGATGTTTACTATAGAAGTCATTAATCTCGTAGGGATACTGATAGAGCCGTATAGAGAGAGGAAAAAAGACTCTTATATACACTTGGTGTTCATTGGCATAGAAAAAGCTTACAAAAAGGTCCCAGAGAGGTCATATGGAGGTTCTTGGATACTATATATGTACCTATGATGTATATTAGATCAATTAGATACAAGTACAATGGAACCAAGACCTTAGTAAATACAATAGAGGAGACTCGAAATACCCATGTTGATGACGTAGCACTAGTGGTCAACCCTTAGCCCATTTTTATTTGTGTTGTTGATGGATGTATTGACTTGGAAAATTCAAGGTGAGTTACCAAATTATATGTTATTTGCAAAAAACATAGTTTTGATTGATGAGACGTGCAATAGAGCTAATGTTAATTTGGAGGTATTGAGATAGACCCTGGTGTCTAAAGTGTTCAAGTTGAGCATGACGAAGACTGAATACTTGGAGTGCAAGTTCAATGATGTGATGCATAAGGTTGGTGTGGAAGTGAGGCTTGATACACAAGTCATTCAAAAGAGACATAGTTTCAAGTATCTTTAGTCTATTATCTAGGAAAATAGAGAAATTGAAGAACATATCACTTACCATATTAGTGCAAGGTGAATGAAATGGAGGCTCACGTCTATGGTCTTCTGTGATAAGAAGGTGCTACCTAAACTTAAAGACAAAACCTATAAAGTGATGGTTAACATGCTATGTCATATGGGGCGAAGTGTTGGTTAGTAAAGAATTCTTGTATTTAAAAGATAAAAGTGGTGGATATGAGGTTGTTATGATGGATATGTGGTATACAAAGGGATATATGATTTAAGATAAGGATATTCGAGGCAAGGTGGGAGTGAATTTTGTGAAAGATAAGATACAAACAAACGAGGTTAGTTTGATTCAGACATATGATGAGGAGATGCACGAATGTCCCAGTGTGATAGTGTAAGCGGTTGACTATGTAAAAAAATTCGCATGCACTATAGTAAAAATGTCTTAAGTTAATCTTGGCAAGTCACGTAAAACATCAGTTAAAAAAATATTTGTAATTAGGTCTTGTCAGATCCACAACTTCAGTAAGAAAAATATTTGAAATTTGTCTTGGCTAGATGGCTAGCCATACCAAACTTCAAGAAAAAAATATCTGATGTTTAACGTAATTTACAAGGCCACACTTCAAACAAAAATGTCCGAAGTGAGACACGAATTTTTAATTTCAGTGACATAAGTATGAAGTCGTTCTCAAAATAGATAAACTTGCAAGAAGAATAATTAAAATTGGACATAAATTAAAGAGAAAGGAAAATTTCATAAAATACTATAGTGTAGATGTATATTATATTGTTCAGCGAGACTTTTGCTATTTACATAATATAGCCTTTTTTTTCTTTTTTTGTATCGAATTCTGGCACAATTGTATCACATATATTATTCAAGTTGTTGCCATTAAATGTGCAACTCCTTAATCACATATATCATTGATTTATTGTAGAATAGTAAACGAGATGCCAGTAACAATCTTTCCCATAAGAATTCAAAAACAAAATCTGCCGATTTTTATTTGCCTCATTGGCTTTGTTATCTTTTTGTTCATGATACCTTTTTGACACATTATGTCATGATATCTTTCTGATAGATAATGTAGCATGATACAATGCATTACATAACGACACATTTCCAATACATTTTATAATGATATCTTTTGAATACATTGAATAATGATAAATTTCTAATAAAGGATATATCATGATACCTTTTCAATACATTATATAATTATAGGTTTTGATACGTGATGTATTACCCTTATGATACATTACATATAGTACATTTTCGATACATGATGTATCATGATAACTTTTTGATGCATTACATAGTGATACCTTTTCGCGATGTATCGTGATACAGTAGATACGTTAAAAAAATCACATACTTTTTTAATACTTTATATTTGAATGTAACGACTTCCCTGATATGGATAATCGTAAAAGCACGAATTTAGAGAAATCTCTGATTTGGACTTGAAGAAATTAAAAGTAAATCATGTTAAATTGATGGAGTCACGATGCGGGAGAGAAATACGAATAATATACGTGAGAGAAAAAATTAATCAGATACAATTTATAACTATACGTGAAATAGGGAATTGTATATAACCGTGTATATTTTCTATTAAAATAATACTATAGTTTTGTTGGATAATTATTTTAAAGAAGAATTTTAAGAATTAAATATAAAACTTATGTTTGCATAGTTAGATAGATTTTTATAATTAAATGACGACCCAAAAACGAAAATATTACCCAAATGTACATGTAGGACAAAATGATTACAACCATTTTAGCAAGTTATGTTATTTCAACCACCTAGCCAGTTTTCATTTCATCAAGCAAGGGAAGGACAGGGTAAAACAAAGTAGCCCATCACAATCTTCATTTCCATCACCTTGTAAGAAAATCTTCACTTCCACAAAGTGACTTCATAAATGTATAAATAATGTAAATAGTGTATAAAGATTTCCATACACATCTTAAACGTTGTATAATAATTTATATAGACTACCTTATATGTTCATTATATTATATAGTATATAAGAAGTGAACATACAATGAATATATATTAATAAGAATATACATATACACTTCTTATTTGTTGTTATACATTGTATATACACTCTCTCGAGGACTCAAAAGCTCCTCCAAGCACCACCTCACCGCTATCCATCAATTCCATTTTTTTTCTTTACGCACACAAAAAAAAAAAAAAAAAAAAAAAAAAAAAAAAAAAAAAACAAAACAAATCAAAAGCTCCACCAAACCCTCAATTAGAAAGCAACATACGTTTCTACATTAGAAAGATCTCAATAACTTATAATCTTGAGATGTCAACACCTTAAAAGGGTTTTACCGTAGTAATTAATAATTATAATGAAGAAAATATGTCCATCAAAACGGAGTTATCTTAGTTATTAGATTTACTTCATTAGATACATGTATAGTGCACTCAGATACATATTTTGTGAATACATGCAGATCAAATTAGGTGTAATTTATTACAAATACATTGTATCCAAGCGTGATTAACTTGTATCTAGGATACACTTACTCTCTCACTTGTGTCTCTCTCTTATCCTGCTTGCTTCTCCTCCTATGTATATGTATTTCATAATGTATCTAAAATGTATTTGGTATCCCAGATTCATATATCTAGTTGATTTACATGTATCTGGATAAACTAACTCTCTCGGTCGCCTCTCCTTATATATTTGTATTTTAGAATGTGACTGGTATAAAAAATTATACATGTATCTGACTTGAAATCTGAAAAGTATGTATATCTTACTTGAAATCTAGATGCTTGTGTAATTAAGTAGTTTTCCAAAATAAAACTTTGTTAAGCCAACTCATAATTGGGCCTAATCTAAAATTTTGTTAAGCCATGATTGACATGGGGTCACATGTTATGCCATGTCTATTCACTTTCTACTTATTGGGCCTAATCTAAAACTTTGTTCTCTCTTCATCAAGCCCAACTTGTAATTTCTTAAACCAAAAATATGTAGAAAAGTAAAGGGAAAATCAGCTAAGTAGTCAAAATCCTAACATAATTATTAAAAATAACCACACTTTAAAATAATTATTAAAAATATCAATATACCAATATTTTAGCAAATAAAGTATATCCTAATATAATTAATTTATCTTCCTTTAATTTCTCAAGCCACTTTTACTTAATTTGGCTCCATTGCCCACTTTTTTCTCTCACGTTTTTGCACTCCATTATCCACTTTCCTCTCTCAATATTTTTTACCCAAATTCTCTCTTTTCAAATCACCTAAAAATTTCCTTGTTTAATCAGATTCCTTTTTGAAAATTTTCCGTAAATATTTCATCCTATTTCTATTTATGTAAACAAGAAATCACGCAATAAAGACAATTTTTATCGGTAAAAATTATACTTTCAAGCAAAGAGATTAATAATAAAAAATTTAATTACTTTTTGAGTTGTTTTGCATTGTGTTGCTAGATGAATCAATCTAATTAATATTCTTTTTTCAAAAAAATTACCTATTTTTTGATACAACTCATAAGCCAACTATAGTTTATTTGTGTATTCATATACTATCTATATCAACAAGTTTTACATTTTTTGTTTTCACTTTGTACTTCAATCTCAATTTGTATTCCTACATGTTTGTATTTCTTTCTTAATTTGTATTCATTCTAACTGTATGCTAACATTTTTGTATTTTATTGGGTATTCATTTTGTATTTCAATCTCAATTTATATGTCTACAAGTTTGTATTTCTCTTTTGTTTTGTATTCAACTTGATGGTATACCAACAAGTTTTGTATTTTATGTGCCATTTACCTTTCGAAGTCACTTTGTATTATAAATGAAGAGAGTATTTCTGTTGTATTCATAACTTTATATTCAATCTCACTTTGTATTTATAACTTTGTATTTCCACCTCACTTTTGTATTCATATATTGTTGTATTCGTCATATAGTTCCTGATCGATTAGTTTCTATTCATCATAATTATTTTGTATTCTTCACAAGTAGTTTATTAATGCAGCCTCATATTCTATTGCCATTTTTCAATCACTTCTAAACATTAAATGGACTTTCTAATAGTTGTGGTTAGAATTTATTAAAATTACCTAGACGGAGCTATATGTTTTCGTGGATATTGACTTATATACATGATATAAAGTGTATATACATGGGAATATACACATATATACAAAGAATATACACAGATAGAGTCATGTTCAATCCTGAATTTTCAATATGAAGATCAAATCAAATATGCCTCGATTTGTCTCAAAACAACTCCAAAATTGAGATTTAATTTCCTTAAAACATTTCTAAATAAATTACATAGATCCAAAAAGTTCAAACCAAGTTCAATGTTCATTGATAGTGTTTTCAGATCCTCCAACCTTTGAACAATGTATTCCAATGTCATATTCACATTTTTAAGTTCTAAAGAGGTCAATGCAATTTTAAGCTGCTAATTATAAATGTGCCAATATGGAGAGAGTGATACATTTTGTGCTAATATTTTACTCAGCTAGCATATTATTACTCTTATTTAGAAGTGGCACTTCTAAGGACTATTGTGACGAACACAACATCATATAGTAGTACAAATAGGAGTCTAAAGTGTACCGTGCAGCCTTTAAATTTTAGCTTTGTCTGGCCCAATTTTATTGGCTATAGTCCCTTTATACCCACATGGAAAGAACTGAAAGTAGCTCTCCGTCTCTCCCTTTTCATTAAAACATATTCTTCATTTCTCTCTCTTTCAAGCTTCAAACTGGTGAGTATTTGCCCCTTTTCTACATCTATTTTTTCTTTCCAAAGATTTATGTTTATTCTATAATAATCCTAAAATACCTACTTTTATCCTTCAATTCCTAATGGGTATTTGTTTTCGGTTCTTGGGGTCTTTTTTATTAGATTTTCTGTTTTTTGAATGTGTTATTGTAGGATTTACTTCTTGCATGTTCCTAAATTGGTTTGAACTGCTCATGAATGCTTGAAAATTGGTGTTTCCCTTCGCATTGATAAGTTCAGCAGTAGTTTGCTAAAACAGAGAACATGAACAATTGGATTTCAAGTGTCTTTTTATTGATTCTAAACCTGGCAATATATAGCCTTTACAAAAGGATAGAAAATCACAAATAACGTAAAGTCGTTGAACAGAAAAATATCAGCAGAAAAATCCTAACAGTCCCAAAAGAATAGGTCTCCCTAAAGACTAGAACTTTATTTGAAACAGAATTTGACTAGACCAATAACTCCTAACATTCCCTCCCTTAAACTTATTCCCGTTTTTACAAGAATTAGTTTAAGTCCGAAATATCACATACGCCAATCTTTTTACGTAGTTTCTGAAATGCTTCCAACTTGAGAGGCTTTGTCAACGAATCAGCAAGTTGATCTCGAGTACCATAGAACAATAAGTTGATAGTTCCTTTTTAAGCAAGATCTCTAAGAAAATGAAATCTCATGCTTATGTGCTTAGAATGACCATGTAGAACTAGGTTTTTTGACAGCTTAATAGTTGAAGCATTATCACACATGAGTTTGGTTCCTTCTGTCGGTAAAGAACCGATCTCTTTGAGTATTCTTCTCATCCAAACAGCTTGACATGCACATGCAGCAGCGGCAACAAATTCTGCCTCTGTGGTTGATAAAGTGACTATAGGTTGCTTTCTAGATGACCAAGCCACTACTCCTTCACTCATTATAAACACATAGCCTGAAGTGCTTTTGCGGTCTTCTATGTCGTCGATATAGTCACTATCATTAAAACCAATCTGCTCACTCACTTCTCCCCTTTTGTAGAATACACCATAGTTAACTGTACCTTTCAAGTACCTCAAAGCTCTTTTTGCTACTGCAAAATGTTGTTGTGTTGGACAAGCCATAAAACGACTTATTAGACTGACAACAAACATAAGATCAGGACGAGGGGCAGTGAGATACATCAATCTTCCCACTATCTATTTGAAAAAAGTTGCATCCACTTTAATGCCATTTTCGTCTTTACTAATTTTTTGTCCTGGAACAATGGGATTATAGACAGAGTTGTAATTTTCCATCTTAAATCGCTTCAAAATCTCAGCTGCATACTTTCTTTGACATATAAAAATGCCATCTGATCGTTGTATTACTTCAATTCCTAAAAAGAACCTCATCTGTCCCAGATCAGTCATATCAAACTCCTTTTTTATAGAACATTTAAATTCTCCCAATAATGTTTCATCGTTGCTAGTAAACAAAAGATCATCAACATATATACTTACAATCAGAATCTTACCTATCTTCATTTTAACAAAGAGTGTATGCTCACTAGAAATGCTTTCAAAACCTTCTTTGATGAAGTAGGATTCGATTCAACTAAACCATGCTCTAGGTGCTTGTTTTAACCCGTAGAGTACTTTGTTGAGCTTATACACCATGTGTTCACTCCCCCTTTTTTCATAGCCTCTCGGTTGTTCTACAAAGACATCTTCTTTCAATTCTCCATGTAGAAAAGCTGATTTTACATCTAACTGATAAAGTTTCCAGCCTTTCTGAGATGCAAAAGCTATGATCATTCTCACAGTATCCATTCTAGCTATCGGCGCAACTTCAGTGTAATCAATTCCATGCTCTTGTGTGTATCCTTTTACCACCAATCTTGCCTTGTATTTGTCAACCTCTCCAACCTCATTTAGCTTAATTTTATAAATCCATTTTACTCCAATTTTCTTAGCACCAGCAGGTAGAGCTACTAAGTGCCATGTCTGATTTTTTTCAATGGATTTAATCTCCTCATCCATAGCAATTCTCCACTTTGAGTTTTTGACTGCTTCCTCATACTTTACAGGATTTGAAATTGTAAAAAATTCCATGTTAACATCATCTTCTTCGAACAAACCTTCACCGAAAACATAATCAGTTGACCATATAGGTGGACATCGACTTCTGCCTTCCCTTATAGCCAAATCTGGTTCGATCTCAGCAGCAGGTTCAGCAGCAGCTTCAATTTCACCATCTGAGTTAATCGATGAAGTTGAACCTGTGTGTTGTTCTATGTCTTCTTCTGTTGCAGTTGAAATTTCAATGCTTTCTCCCCAATATAAATCAGCTTTATCTTCAGAATTTTTCCAATCCCATTCACAGTCCTCATCAAAAATTACATCGCTGCTAACTATGATTTTTTTTGCAACAGGATCAAACATTTTGTACCCTTTGGATTCACCACTGATTCCGAATGAAACACAACTTACACTTTTATCTTCAAGCTTTTTCCTCTTAGCATCTAGAATATGAACATATCTCACACATTCGAAAACTCAAAAATAGTCAACTGATGGTTTTACTCCACTCCAAGCCTCTTCTGGTGTCATATCTTTTACTGCAAGCGTTGGTGACCGATTTAAGACATGATTTACCCACATAACAACTTCAGGCCAGAATATCTTAGGTACTTTCTTTTCTGTCAAAATAGCTCCTACCAGGTTCATCACTATACGATTTTTGCGTTCAGCTACTCCGTTTTGTTGTGGGCTTTAAGTTGTGGTCAGTTGTCTCTTCACTCCATGCTGCTTGCAAAAGTCATTAAATTCTGCAGAATTGAATTCTCCTCCTCTATCTGTTCTTAGGCATGGGCATTCCAATTTCTTTTTCCGCCAGAATTTTGAAACATTTAAAATGGTAAAATGTTTTTGATTTTTTTTGGAAGAAAACACATCCATGCCTTCCTAGAAAAATCATCTATAAAACACAGCACGTACCTTTTTCCGCTGTTTGAAAGAGGAGTAATCGAACCACACAGATCTGCATGAACAAGCCCCAATTTTTCAGTTGCTCTCCACTGACTGTGTTTTGGAATGGGAGTCCGATGTTGTTTGCCCTTTATACATGTTTCGCAAGTGATGCTTGGATCAACAATTTGCGGCAAACCTTCCACCATGTTTTTATGTTTCAAGATACGAATGCCTTTGTAGCTGAGATGGCCATAACGATAGTACCAGAGTGTTGATTGATCTGTATTTGAGACTTGGAGGAAACTCCCTTCATTTGTTGTGATTGATGACTCTGCAAGCAAAATGAACATTCGATTTGTATTCATAATTGATTCTGCCATTTTCCATTTTTGTGGATGATAAATACTGCATATTCCATTTTCTTGAAGTTGTCCAACGCTCAAAAGATTGTTTTTGAGTTCAGGTGCCCAATATACTTCTCCAATGGTGTAACAATTTTCCTACAAAAACAATTTTACAGTACCTTTTCCAGACACTTTCATATTATTTCCAAGCTTGACATTGTGAGTAAAAGTTTTATCTAAGCTTGAAAACATGTTTCATTACCACACATGTGATTTGAGCAACCTGAGTCTAAGAACTAGGCGTCACTTCTCTTTGATCCATGGAGTTCTACATAGGCCATCAGCAGCATCTCATCTTCTGTGTCAAGCTCAGCATAATTTGCTTCATTCTTCCACTTTGGACATTCATACTGAAAATGTCCTAAGTTGTGACACGTATAACATTCAACAGTTGCTTTGTTGAAATTTGTTCTCCCTCTTCCACGCCCTCTTCCTCTGTACGTTCCTCTCCCTCTGTTGTTTGTACTTGATCGACCTACAACATTCAGCACTTGTTCTTTATTATTGTTGCTAAGGCGTCGAAATTTCTGTTCATGCACCACTAACGAACTTTGTAACTCATCAATGGACATAGTATCAGTATTCTTTGATTCTTCGATAGACACTATTTGTCAGTTAGGGTGCATAGGATTTTCTCTACAATTTTCTTGTCTGGCATTTCTTCTCCATTGCTTCTCATCTTATTAGCAACATGCATCACTCTTGCAAAATACTCAGTGATGGTTTCATCCTTTCTCATCTCCAGAACCTCAAACTCTCTTCTTAATGCATTAAGAAGTGATTTCTTCACCCTTTGGTTTCCACCGAACTTTCTCTTCATTAAGTCCCAAAAAATCTTGGATATGCAACGGTCCAAGATTTGTTCAAACATAGTTTGATCAATCACCTGGTACAGGTAATGTTTTACTTGATGATCCTTGACTCTAGCATCGTCAAGATGTACTTGTTGTGCAGCAGGCAATTATGTCCCTTCTATTGGTTCCGAAAAACCATTCTCCACCAAACTCCATAAGCCTTTTGCTTTAGGCAAGTTCTCCATCAATTCACTCCAATGATCATAGTGACCATCAAAGTGAGGAATTTTCGCTAATGTTTTGTCGTCACTCATACTCTCAGTGTTTGATCACTCGAAGATTGCAACTTCTTTTCAATCGGCTCTGATACCAATTGATGAGTTCAGCAGTAGTTTGCTAAAACAGAGAACATAAACAATTGGATTTCAAGTGTCTTTTTATTGATTCTAAACCTGGCAATATATAGCATTTACAAAAGGATAGAAAATCACAAATAACATAAAGTCATTGAACAGAAAAATATCAGCAGAAAAATCCTAACAGTCCCAAAAGAATAGGTCTCCCTAAAGACTAGAACTTTATTTGAAACAGAAGTTGACTAGACCAATAACTCCTAACACACATGTTTACATTTTTTATAGTCACAATTTGTTGGGTGTTTTGTTTCCAGTTCTTTTATTATGCATTTTCTGCTTTTTGAGTAGTTTATTGTAAAATTTTCTAATTTCAAGTTCCTAATTAGATTTTATTTACTCATGTATGTTTCAAAATTATTTTTTTATTCTGCAGAAATCCCCCACCTTAATTTGTTTACTGTCATTAGTTTGAAGCAAACACTAATTGAGTCTCTATGTGCTCTGTTTCAGATCCATCTTTCCCACTCTCCCTTCATATTAGCCATCTCCATGCAGAGAACCCTTAATTGCTTCATACTCTTGCAACCATGGTTGCCGTATTGACGCTTCAAAGCTTAACCATCACTTCTCTTCATCAATTTTGGTGGTGGTTAGTGTGTGAAAAAATGATTAGGTTTTGAAGTTTGTCTCAAATTATGAATTTTGATTTCATATTTTCGAGTATTTCACCTTTGTAATTGTTGACATTTTGAGTATTTGGATATTAGAAAGATATTTCACATGGTATAACTTAGATTCTTCATAAATGGAGATAAATATTACATGCATAGCACAGAGAAGAACAACAAGCACAATCCTTATTTAAGTTATTTACCATCTTGGTGAATCTATACAAGGGACCATTTACATGTAGCCTATTTATATGCTTCTACCCCTACCAACATCTAAATACATGGATGTATATGAACAATTTAGATTTGTAACTTAGTTTTACTGTAAAGTTGGAGAAACACTCGCCTTAAAATTGTTGATTAATTCAACCTAAATTGGTACTTGCCCTCTCTCAATAGAAACATGTTTTATGCATTATGATTAATGATGTATACTATTTTTCTTCTCCATAAAATACAAAACATTGAACCTTATTCACTCTCTTTCACTGGCAATTTTAAGAGAATTAACTCCAGAAATTTTGTTCACTTTCTTAAATTGCTCAGTATACTATTTCCCTGCAATGGAGATTCATGTTAAGGTTGTTTCATGTACTTCTCTCTGCTACGAGATATCACTGCTTGATTGTCAGAGGATTAATGTTTTCTTCTTATTTTCGTGTTTATACTTGTGACATTAAAAATTCCCCCCAACAAGTCATCCATCTGTGCAAGGCGTCACTTGAGTATCAAAAGAAACATTGGATTGGAATTTTTTTAAAAAAATGATCTTAAAGAAAACAGAACCATTCCTACAAATATAACATTAAATTACTGGGTTCTCAATGTGACCTAATTACTTAGAGATACACTTGTTTTTTTAGAATAAAAATTAGAAACTTCTAAAGATTGCAATTTTATTTGACTCTCTATTGGATTTTCCAAAGGAAAATAGTTCTTCCCAATCTCATTTTGAATTTTTTAGATGTAAAATCTTGAACTTAGTTTTACATTTATCAAAAGAAAAATCTTAACTTATGTTTTTTATTATTGCTTTATTTACTCTATCCATTGTTGCCACTATTTTTCTAGATTTTGATATCTAATTGTTCGAATTTCAAATGTACAACGAAAGTAGTCATGGTGTGTTCTAGCTAACATGCTTTCTTTTATTGAGGCTGGGAACATGGCGTGGTCATTATGGAGGCTTTTCTTGATTCTGGAAACTCTATCATGCACTTTCTCAATGTAAGTGTTTCCGACTGATATAAAGAAAATTTGTGGGTTTTAGCCTTTTTATAGTTTGTTTACTTCAGTTTGATTTCAACTTGCGACTGTTTCTCTTCCTATGGCTTGTTGTGCATTTCTGGAAACTTTGCTTTTTTTTCGTAAGTAGATTTCAGGAGATTCAATATCCAGTGTAAACACTGATATCTGGTTACATCTAATCATTTATTATTAATGCAAATGATCTTGTAGGGAAGACAAGGGATACAAATGTGCTAGCTCTAAGCGATGTGGGTATTCTAATAATATTGTTCAAAGTAGAATCGTGAAAAAATAACAATATAACAATTGTTACTAGATACACATGCTATGTAACTTATTTTTCTCCAGCGTTATGTGTTAGAAGAAAACAGGGAAACTGAATTTTGACTTTTAACATGAAAAATTGTAATGATTGTCTGTCATTTGCATGACAATTAGTGATACTTCTAATGAGAAGATTTACATAAATAAGGGTACAAAGAAGAATTCTGAGAGTAAAGCAGCAGGAGAGTGTAAGGTTGTTGAAAGAAGGTAATTCTTCTCTCTTGCTCAACCTCTGCTTCTTTTTGGAGAATAGATTTTCTAGGTATACATGCTTCATAAATCCTTTTATTGATTAGCCATTTTATCTAGCTGCATAAATTTATAATATAGTATGCATAAAAGTCAACTTTTGTTAGTACAATCTCCCTTCAAATTAATGTCACATGATATTGAGAAAAAAATTAATGATTAAAATGGTTAAATTTTGGATTGAGCCTCAATCCAAATGTATCAATTCTCTTTTTCACCTCTTCTTTCAAAAAGTCATGTATATTTCAGATTTCTAATGAAAAAAATAGTTCTATAATTTTCCCCTCTTCACATATAGCACATGTCTATGTTCGAAAAGTTATGTATATTTTGAATTTGTAATGAAAAACTCATTTTATCACATGTAAGAAATTAAAAATTAGAAAATATTTGGCACATTTAATCACAAATGGTCGTCTCGGAAACTAAAGTCTTTGTTTTCCATCCAGTTAAAAGAACAAGGTGATCAAGTGTGTAGAGATCAGAGAAACAATTGTAGATCAATTATAAAGCATGTAGAAAGCTTCATATTTGCTTTAGCTTTGTGTATGAACATTTTCTTTATTGTATTATGTGGATGATGAACTGGATGTGTAGGGAGGTTTTCTATTTCAAGATATATCAGGTATTGTCATGTTGCATAACTTTCTTTTGGTGTGGCTTTGAATCTACTAAAATAATTTTTGCTATGAGATCAAATCTGAAACAAATGATTCTTAGGTAATTTTGCTTATTTTTTTCTGTATTTCTAGATCAACAACTTGAATATAATTAGAATGAGATAACTTTTTATGATAATTTTTATCTTCAAAAAAGACATCCATGTGGCCGTGTGTGCTTATATTTTGGTAAAATTGTGTTTTTCACTTGTACATTTTGATATCATTTGTAAATTGATTTTACCTCCTTTTTTGGTAGATCGGTCTTTGCACAAGAAATACTTGGGTTATGCTCACGGCTTGAAGCCAGATGAAGTGTGACAATGGCATATGAATTTGAGTGATTGATGCAACATTGATGTTTCATGCAATAGGCAGTGATATTTTTAAACATAGCTAGAATTGTCATTACAAGAAGGAAGCATCTCCTAGTAATGCCTCCTTTGCTACATTATATAATTTTTGTTACTGTCACTATTATTATTTCTATAAATTAAAGATTACTGAGGAGAGTCTGTTGGGCCCGTGCAATATCCCTCTAGTATATAATATAAAACAGACATATAATTATGGTAAGGATAATACTTAGAGCGCATTTGACTTAGTCGATAAACATTAATCATTGAAAAATACATTTTGATGATGAAATTGATTTTATAAATAAATAATTATTTTATTTTAATAGCAGTGTTGAAATTGATAATAAAAAGTTATCCATATATTTGATAAAAAAAATATTAATAAATATTGTCTTATTAAAATGACTGCTATATCCTTTTAAAAAATAATGTATATATACAAGGAAAAGAGTGAATGATGGAAAATGTAATGGAAAGAGTTGGGAATTCTTTTTTGGAAGAGTACTTTTGAGAATTAGAAAAGATATTAGGAATAAACAAACCAACATATAAACACTTTTTAATTTATTTATGTGTTTGGTTAACATCATATTTATTTATAAGTCAAGTACTTGTATATCAAAATCATTATAGAGTCGCTAAGTTGGTCAAGCAAGTATATATATATATATATAATTTTATTTAAATCATATTAATATCTTTTTTGAAATAAAATTCCTATTTCTTCATTCCATTTTCCGGGCCCTTTCATGATTTTCATAGAAAAATAATTTTAAATTTATATTTTTTTGTTAATCATTTAAAGAAAATTTAAGTTATTTTATTAGAAATTATCTTTTTTCAAACAGTTTTAATATTTATATTTACACACACAATTATTTATTTTTATGATCAGCTTCAATATTTCAAAATGTTTGATACACATCTTTTTTGTTAAAGTCAGCTTACCCAAACAAGCCCTTATAAATTTAAAAAGGACGATTAAACGTATTTAGCCTTTATTAATTTATTATTATTTTTCTTACAACGTATTTAGTTAGCATATATGACTTTCTAATTGTGGAAGATTATATTATACATAGTATGAGGTTCAAATACTCTAATTTTCAATCTCAATTTGACAAAAATAATCATTTTTATTTATATTCAATATCCACTTTGAAGCTCAGTTAATCTCAATTCACATTGAAAATTCCACTTTGAAGGATAAAGCATTTTTATCAGAAGTGTCACGACCCAAAAATGGACATGATAGAATTCGTCTTCTTCCACTGAGACAAGTCAGCCGAAAACCCAAAATAAGAAAGAAATGTGGAAATTAACTAATAAGAATATAAGAACGAAAAACTTAGTTATTCTCAATTGTCACGACCCAAAGTATACCCTAGACGTGATATGATGTATAAGACCCCGAGAGGCCCAACACAAGCCACTTGACATACATTCAACACAATAAAATAGAAAATATGAGATATTAAGCAAGATGTTTCATCATAAAAGAAGTCTAAATAAATGTGGAATACTCTTGACAAGCCAATCTAAACCAATATAAAAGTGGCTGGGACGTAATTCATACACCACGTACAAAGTTTCAACGAAACAAACTAAAAGCAATAAAAGTCTTCATGGTCTTGCTCTTGAACAATGAGGACTCGCCAATCAAAGTAATGGAGTAACCACAGGAAGGAGGAGATAAGTTGGACCCTATATTATAAAACAATATAGGCACAAGTATGCGTTGGTACATAAAATGTACTACGTATGAGGAAATGCATAAAATACGTAAATATGATCATAAGAGGGTTTTAACATGATATGCATGAACAAGCTAAAACATGAGTAAAATCATTCAAAGAAATCGTAAGTCATATCCAAAGTCAATGCATACTTGAAAAAAACAATGGAAGCTTTCATAAAATCTTGAAGATACATAGTTCATTTTGTGGGATATTTATTGTTAACCGACACTAAAACCATGCGAACTATAACATGAAATACGATGTAACCCTCACATGGAAAAGGAGATTCTACTTGCCAAGGTAGTCTCTATAACATTCATTCATATGCTATTTGTGGATCCACTAGCTAGTCATTTAAGACAATCTTATGGGGGCACGTAGTGTGGGACAAAGAGATTGCTTCTAGAGATGTGGCCTCTACTAATGGGAGAGCCTCCATCTCAAGATCCTATCGTTGCCAAGTAAAATCCCAATGGAATTAGTCATAATCAAATTCATAATATCATACTTGGAAAGACAAAATTAAATTCTCAATCCAATCATAAGTCATTATAGAGTAGCTCCTAAAAATCATGATTTACACATATGTGAAAAAACTTTTATCAACCATGATTTCATAATGTGTGAGATAACCTTTCACAAATTCTACGATATCTATCTCATAAGCATTCTTAGTTCATAAGCATCCTTAGTTCATAAACATGCATAGCTAAATCATCCTTCATAATTACATCATTCGACCTGCATCTTTTTATGATGCAGATACAGGTGTTCATGATCATAAATACGCGCTTCGTTTAGATCACTCTACACTTCAGCTAGCTTTTGGTGAGCCTCCTTGCATTCTAGAGGACTTCACATTTACTTTCTAGTTAGTAGTTTTGAGATGCCATGGGTCTTGTACCAACATCCTTCTTTAATAGTAGAAGTTTCATAGATAGACGAGTCGAGGTGTCTCTTAGCATTCACTTTCTTTTGAGTTATTCTACAAACTATAAATATTACTATTGAGTATATTCCAGACTTAATGAGATGGGTATTTAAACCTCACTATCTTAATTCTGTTTTAATCCTATTATTGCTTGAGTGAGTCTTCCGCTAAGGAGTCAGCCGGGCCAAGGGTTTGCTTGGGGATCAGTTCTCGAGTGCCACACCACATTCAGGTATAGGCTCGGGGCGTGACACTATGTATAAGTTATACACTGACTATACAACTATTTAATACATTCAAAAAATTGAATATATTTTAACTATACATGAAATATACACCGACTATATATGAAATATACACTGACTATTTAATCTCGATCAATTCAAAATTACATCTAAACAGTCCCAAATTTTAGTTTTGAAATCCTCTCAATTATTTGAATATTTAGATATATAATTCGTTTGAAACTATTCACATTTATGTACATCATTTTTTACTATTTTTTTAAGAAATGAAGGGAGGAGGAGGGAGGATGAAGAAAAAAAGGAAGAAGGGAGGTAGAAGAAGAAGCAGGCGTCTGTCATTCTTTTGGAAAAGAAAAAAGAAAAAACTACACAAAATAGACTCTATTGTAAAACTATTTACCTAAATTGGATCTAATCCAAACTATTTAAGCAAAATAATTCATTATAGCAAACTATAAATTCAAAATAAATGTTATAGCTACAATTTCATTTAATTCCAATTTGCAGCAAACTTCTTATCATTCAGCTCCCTCCCCTCTCCCCTCTCTCTGGAATCTCGCTCGCCTCTCTCAGTCATCTCTCCCTCGCCTCTCTCACTTTTTGCAAACACAAATGTATAATTTGTGTTTGTGTTTGTATAAAGCGAGAGAGACTGTATATACAAATACAAATACATATCTCTCCATCTTATACACTTATAATCATACAAATGCAAATCTTCCGGTTATGATGTTTAAAAGAGAAATGACTACTTTTTTCAAAAACTGATTCAACTTTTAAGAGAAAAATCAATTCCTTAAAAAGGAGTTGCCACTTAATTTTATAAAGAAATTTTAAAAACTTTATTTTAAAGAATTTTAAGAGAATTAAGTCTAAAAATTTAGAGAAAGGAGTATGGAGTTCTCATTTACACTTTAAGAAGGTTTTTAAGACATTTGAAGTGTTCGCTAACATGTAGTTATCCTATGACTTGAAAATATTTTATTTGACTAACTTTTTTAGAAAAAATACTTAAAATTATTTGAAAAGAAATTAACTTAAAATATTTGAACTAATTTTAGAAGGAAAACAATTTTTGTCAAAAATGACTAAGACAAATTAAGTAAAATCACTTAAAAAAATTTAATTAACACAAAAGGCTCCTCGATAAGGGATTTAATTAAATTTAAACCAAACAAGTAAAGTTAAAGTTAAACAATAATAATAATAAGAAAATGTAAAGTAAAAGAGATAAAAGAGATAATAAAGTTGGGCTTTTGCCCAAGTTCAAATGATTGGACTAATAGGCCCATTCTTCCACCTGTCATAAATTCTAATGGGGTTGCATCATTTGCGCCTTTGTTAACTCATTTTCGTCCCTGTATCAGTGTATACCATGTATACTGTCGTATTTATTGTATATGCAATGTATATCACTTGCTTCCCTATATATCTGATGTATACAGTCCATTTTTGGACTTCTGAGACCTTTATTCTTGCTTCAAACCCTGTATTCAGCTTTCCTTTCTTCAAAAACATTTAATGTTGACTCTATGAAAGATTTGGATTTCAAACAACCCAAAACACAAAGGAGATTTGTATCCAATGGACTCCAATGGTGTTTACATGTGACATAAATATATAAGTAACAACATATCATTGCCTTAATATGGAAAAACATTAAGTAAAAAGGAGCCCATAGACTAATGTTTTAAATATCAAACATTATAAAGAGACAAAGATAACTCAAGCATGATTTAGATTTTAGACCATGATAGGAAACAATTTCAATTTGGCCTAGCAAATCATCATTCACAAAGAGGTATGATAGTAAGCAACAATATAAATGAAATCAATACTAAACAAATAGAACAAAGATTCAAACTGTGATTAAAGCATTCAAACTTAACGAGACAAATAAGTTTATGCTACAAAAATTCGCAAACAGATAAACCCCAAACACACAACAGGTTCACGAGGCAGTAAGCTAAGAAAAATAAGAAGAAACCAAACAAGAGAGAGATTTTTGGGGAGAAAAATTACTTCGGTAGATTCATACTACTACGAATTAGTATGTAGGCAAAGTGGGAACATAAATCATTATTACGAATCAATAAGCATTTCAAAACATGAAACAAACGGAAATAATGCAGGCAATGAAAAAAACAACAATAGCTTAGTATACTTGAAAGCTAAGATCGATAATCTATAAAGGCTACCTCTTTATAGAACAGGGAAGAGAAATTACATTTTTTCGGGCAACGACCTGAGACAACGAATTGAAGAACAATGACTTCACCACAAGCTGAGCTTCACTGGATTTCGACGATCCCCAGCGGAAAAATCACAAAGCCCTTTTTTAAGCTCTTAATGTATGTCTTGTGTAGCTATTTCTGGAAATTTTTATGTTTCTCCAATCTATTTCTTTGATGGAAATTCTCTAGATTTTGGATAACAAATCAGTGTCCAACAAACGTTCAAGGAAGGGAAGTATATATAGGGGAGAAATTAGGTTTGATCTTGAGGGGGAAACGGGGTAGAAATTAGGATTAGGATAGAATTTGAAATTCAAATTTTTTCTTAAGAGATAAGGCTGGAGAGGTAGAATAGTACTAATTCTCAACGGATTGATAAGTAGGAACGCTTTATTTGGAGAGGAAGGACGAACGAGCAAGGAGATGCTTTCACCTAACCTCTTTCTAGAACATTCTTGTACAATAGATAAGGGAGAGAGGGAGAGCGTCACGTGCTCGAGCTGGGTTTCGCGTTGCTGGACTAAGTTCGTTCGCCTTGCTAGAGGACGAGTACAGGTGGTTGTTCATTTGCTGATGTTAAAGGAATGGAAAAATTGTATGAAATATCAAACTACTAATTCAAATTAAATGTTATAGCGATAGTTTATTTTAAATGTAATTCACAGCAAACATTCCCTTTTTTTGTCTTCTGATTCAATATACAATTAGCCATTTTCGGTATACAATTAGTCATTGTATATATTTCGGTATAAAATATATATAATGTGTTTGTGTTTGTTTAAAGCAAGAGAAAAGTGTATATACAAATACAAATACATATATTTTCGTCCTATATACTTATAATTATACAAATATAGATCTTATTATATAAATTACAATGTATAAATGAATTTATATAAAACTGAAACACTTTGTATAAAATTGGATGTTTGTAGCGAATTATACAAATCAAAAGCTCCATAGCAAACATAAAATTTGCTATGAAGAGCAATTATGCAAACTATAGCTATAACAGAAAAATATGATTTTTATATTTGTTATATGTGAAAGTTGCTCTAAAAGAATTGGGTTGGTCAAACTTGGAATTAGGCTGATGGAATCAGCCCAAATTCTATTCAAGATCAAGGCAAAATGGGTTTAAGGGTAGAGTTAAAATGTGGTTAGATTTTGAATTGACAAATTGGTCAAATAGGTTACAATTAAAGCCAATTGAAGTTCAAACATAGTCAAATTGAATTAATTGGTGAATTCGATTAAAATTTAAATAAGACGAATTAGGATAGATTAATTAATGAGCTACTTAATTTCAATAAAATAAAATAGTTAATTATAAACTAAGTAATTCAAAAATATAACTATTAATTAACTAAACTAATTAGCTAAATATTTAAGTAAAACTAAAATCTTTTTTAAGATGATTTTCAAATATTCATAAAATGTAAATATTATATATATATATATATATATATATATATATATATATCTCGCTCTTTCTCTCTCTCCTCTCTCTGCTAATCTCGCTCACCACTCTAGCCTACCACAGAGAACATATACATATACAAACGTAATTTTCATAGACACAGACGCCCGATTTATACAAATTGCCGCAATTTATACAAATCAGATGCTCCGTAGCAAACATAATTTGGCTATGGAGTGCAAAAAGAAAAATTGTAGCTATAAAGCGCTAATATGATTTTTTTCTTTGCTATTCATAAAATTTACTCAACTATTTACCCATAATGGACCCATGACCCAAATTATTTACCTGCTTATCCCACTTTCTCTTTTCTTATTTCGTGCATGATGTCAGCATCATTACTATCTTTAATCCTCTATGATACCCCATCGGTATATTGATACCATATCGGTATCATATAGGACTAAGTTTAATCATGTGTGATACTCTATCGATATATTGAAACCCTATTAGTATCATATAGGATTAGACTCTTTTTTAAAAAGAAATAAATAAGGAACAATTAAGAGAAAATTATTAAAGTCGCAATCTTATTTATTAAAATCTAAATTAGTAGAAAATGTACTCTTTGTGATATACCGTCGGTATATTGATATCATATTGGTATCATGTAGGACTAAGCTTAATCCTCTGTGATACTCCATCGGTATATTGATACTCTGTCAGTATCATATAGGATTGAACTCTTTTTTTAAGAAATAAATAAGAAACAATTAAGAGAAAATTAATAAAGTCACAATCTTATTTATTAAGATTTAAATTAGTAGAAAATCTATTCTTTGTGATACTCTGTCGGCATATTAATGTCATATCGATATCCTATAGGATTGAGCTTAATCTTCTGTGATACTTCGTCATTATATAAATATCACATTGGGATCATATAGGATTTGAATCTTTTTCTAAAAAATAAATAAGAACAATTAAGAGAAAATTATTAAAGTCACAATCTTATTTATTAAACTTTAAATTAGTAGAAACTATATTTTATATTTTCTAAAATTAAAATATTGAATAATTGAAACATACTTCAATGATACCACGACAGTATGTAGATATACCGTAATGATATTATGGATAACTGAGTAATCTCATCAAATGACTGAAACAAACCTCAAAGAAAACAATGTTCAGTTACTCATTGATACCACTAGAGTATATTATACTTTAATGATATCAATGAGGAAAAAACAATTCTTCAATGAAGACACTACTCAGTTACTCTTTGGTATCATCAGAGTATAGTCATATACTATAATATACTGTGAAGATATTGGAGAGGGAAAAAAGGGTGGGTAATGACATCAACGGCGCATGAAATTTTTCTTTGATATGTCATTTTAAAATAAAAATAGGGTATGAAAGTAATGGGGGCATTTAAGGGTAAATATTTTTTTTGGGGGTGGGTTGTGGGGGTGGGAGCGTAATAAGTGTTCTTTTTCCAATAGAAAAAGGCGAAAGGCCATTTTATGTAATAAATGATTTGTTTTTTTAAATAGCCCTTTTTTGTGTGTAAGAAACCCAAGAGTTTTTTTTTTTTAATTTGCCCTAAGTAATGCTTGTACAGAGATTGAAAATATATACCAAATAAGATATTAATACTATACAAAGTTAATATTATTATTCTAATACATCCTACCAAGCGATATAAAATTCTATTTAGATAGATAATATTGTTCATGACAAGTTTTTTGGATTATGAGTGATAAATTATTTGATGAAACTTTACACACTGTGCAAGTCTAATATGCTTATCTATTTATGAGAAAATTTCATAAATAGTTAAGAGTTGAAACATAATGAGCCTCCTTAGTTAGAGTTTGTATGATTATGTAGTGTAGCTATAGCTTCAGTAGCTATTGTATATCTCATTGGAAATTTATTTTTTTATACAAATTGAACTCTTAACTTAATCAATGAGGCGGTGATTTAGGTTATTAAAAAGAAAAACAATCTCACAAATCATGATTATTGTATTTGATTAGAAACTCTTAGCAAATATGTCTTCTGTCAAACAAAGAAAGATAAATTTGACTTCCCAAATAAACATGTCAAAAAATGACTTACTATATATATATATATATATATGTATGTTAATGTATACAAATGCTGAAACTATACAAATAAATAGCTGGACTGTATACTTGCTGATAATATACAAAAAGATAGTAGTACATAATTGTTGAAATAGACAAATAAGGTCTAAAAAGGTAAGAAAGTCACAATACACATTGATACACTGAATCCATAAAATCACATATAACATAATGTGAAATGTATTGATAGAAATACACAACACAAAATATACAAATAAATTATACAAATACCTCAATAATGCTGAAATTATACCTAAAATAGTTGAAACGTATTTTGTTGATAATATACAAATACAAAAAAGTAATTGTATATAATTATTGAAAATATACAAATAAGGTCTAAAAATGTTCTACAAAAATAACAAGAACAACTTCAACAAAATATACAAATTAATTTATACAATTTACCTCAATTTCTTCCCCATTTTGTTGGTCCATCGAATCACATTGGGCATCTTCTTCTTCGAATGATTTCAATTTACTACTTATAGATGCAATTTTTTTATCTTACACTTGTTTTTTAAAATCAGAACATCGTCTGAATTGTCTTCTTTCAATTAATTCATTTTTTGTTCTTATTTTTGGAATTAAAAACATGCATAAGTTATTGCATCTTCATTGGGTCATTTTGATACTTTGATCTAATTTCTTGTTGATTAACTTGAGATTTAGTAAAAGATCCTACAATTTCTTGAAAATCTTCAGTTAGACCCAAAGAAAAACATAGAAAATTGTCCAATTTTTGTGGATGCATTTGTATACCGCCAGTGATTCTCTTGGGGGGAATTTTTTCATCCGTGATTTTAATTGTATCTAAAGAAAAATCAGTATAATATACAAACACAAATAAAAAAAATAGAAGATTGAAACCGCCAGAAAAAAATTGAAACAACAAGAAGTTGTCCTAAAATTTTAGGAGCACGATGTGAGAGGTTAACAAGAAAAGATTTAAATTTTTAAATTTGATTGTGCTTGAGTGAATAAAGTAGAAAAATCAGTAAAACGATGATGGAGAGATCAAAAGTCTACTTTATATAATTGGGGAAAATTGAATTTATACAAAATCGAATGTGGCCCACGTAAATAGGACTAAATGTTAGTGGCGAGCTGTAATATTTTCAAACTATAGCTATGTTAAATAATTAAGTTGTATATGTTTGCTTAATTGTGTAATTTTTCCTTTATTTATTGGGGAAGTTACACGTGTGATCGGTCGGCTTCTATTCGCTAGCTAAACATACAAATTGTTCACATTATGATATATAAAAAATGTATGTATTATACACGGAAAGGGTCAAAATTGCCCCTAAACTATGTGAAATAGACCACTCATACCTTCCGTTACATTTTGGGATAAAAAATGTCCCCGTCATTATCCCAAGGGACTACAAATACCGTCAAGAGTTAACAACAGTGATGTGGCAAGCGACGTGACACTAATTATGCCACCTAAGATTGCCAACTAGTATACCTATTAAATTTTGACTAAATTTAAAATTCAAACCCTAATCCTTTTTTGCTAGACTCGACCCACTAAAATTAAGAGGGAAACTTATATGATCTTACTTAGTTTTGTTTCATCTTAGTGTGTGTGAGTATCAATATATATGATGATACGCATCCCTCCTTAATTTTTAACAGACAATAGCATTAAACATGTTATTTTATTTTTGTTTGTGTAGGAAATTGTGAAATTTATGGAAAACACAATAAGGTTAAGTTTGATGAAGGTTGGTGGAGCTAATGAGACTCTCATCTCTTGGTCATATAGAATTTATTTTATTGTTGGTCTCCTGAATTGAATAGTGAAAATAGGTGAAAAGATGATGTTTGTCTTTTAATTTTAGTGGGTTGGGTCTAGTAAAAATGGGTTAAGGTTTAAATTATAAATGTAATGACCTGTTTTCGTCGTTATAGAAAAGCCATCAGGGAAAAATTTTGGGCCAAAAAACTTTTTGGCAGTAGCTTGAGATTTCCTCGCCTATTCTAGATTTGGACGAAATTAGAGTTAGTGAGGTCTAGGGAAATTTGGTAATAAATGAGAGGTTTAATATTGAATGTGATACATGAGTAGATAGATAAGACGTTAAGGAACCTGTACGACTTTACGAGATTGAATTCGGGAAAGCAGAACTCCTAAAACTGATCTTAGTGTGAATGGGTTGTTTCTGAGTGTCATAAGATGAAGGTGTGTTATGAAATGGGGGTTTGAAGCTCTCAATTCAACTCACTAACTGATCTTAGTGTGAATGGGTTGTTTCTGAGTGTCATAAAATAAAGGTGTGTTATGAAATGGGGGTTTGAAGCTCTCAATTCGACTCACTGTTTCTGTGCAAGCCGCCAGGGCGGGGACGCTGTGGCGGGATGGGGGCCACCGTAGCAGGATAGTCATGACTTAAGTTGGAAATAAACCCCAAAATATCTTTATTCTGCAATTTTCATTTTTGAGAGTTAGGAGACGAACCAGGGCAACTTCTTGGTTTTTTTCACCCTTCTTGCTACTAAAGGTAAGGTTTTTACTCCCAGAATCAGTCTTTAGATCAGTATAATGTAAATTCATGGGTAATTATTATTGGGGGAGGGTTTTGAAACTGTTTTGGATGGTGGGAAAACCCCTAGTTGTAGCTTAGAATCATAATTTAGGTCTTGGGTCCAGGTAATTAGACCTTAATTATTGATCCCCGTTATGAATTGTTTGTTTGTAGACCTAGAACAAGCGGAAAGGATCCGTAAAGGGAAGAATCAAGTTTCTTAGGAGGATTCAAGCTTGTTTTCGAGGTAGGTGATGATTGATTTCTTGTTTGTGTGATGTATCCTAGCAATTGCTTTATTGTAAAGTATGTATGCATGCATGTATGTATACGAATGTTGCACTATTGGTCACACCTAATGCATTACCTATGAATGAATGATTATATGTCATGAATCAACACTTGATTGTATAATTTAAGAATGTACATTATAATTGTGATTGTAGCTTTTTGAATGGATCGGGTGTTACATTCCAACACACTAACTGGGATCGAATGTCACGTGCCGACATACATATTAAAATGGGTGTCACGTTTCGACACACTAACTTGGATCGACTACCACATTTTGGTGCATTAATAGTTTGGGTATGGGTTCCATGGAAGGACCATTGAATTATCGAGATTAATTGTTAAGGAGAATGTGGAATTGTAATTTGTTCATGATTGATAATCGATATATGTGTTATATTTTGTATATGCATGTTTACTATGTTGTAAGTCTTGTATATGTTTCACTTACGGGAATAGCCCCGTGATCCTACCACTACACCGTGGTTGTGTATTGATACTGCACTTCTTCTTTCCTTGTTGAGTACAGGGCATCTTTATGCGGCTACTGACAGACCTCATTTAGAAGACCAGTAATCGATTCGAATTCAAGGGTGAGTCAGTTCTTCCAAGCTGCCATGAGTTCTCTATGTTTTAGTCCACTCTTTCGGACTTAGACTTTCTAGTTAGATATTCATATGTTTAATTGGGTTGTACCTATTTTCTTTAGACTTATGATTCTTTGTTAGAGTTTTGATACATTGACTTTCAAGTTCTAGGGAATATTTTCACAATATTTTGATAGTCGTTGTTAGACTTTTGGAGTTTATGGGAACTCTACTTTATTTTCTACATCTAAACCTTCTTTCGTATCTTTAAATGTGCAGTTCTTAAGTTAGCTAATTAGTATTAATGGTTCTTCCACCAGAGGTTAGTGTGGGTGTCAATCACGATTGTCTGGGTCATGACAAAGTTTGTATCAGAGCCCTAGATTCATTGATCTCGGTGTACCAAAATGAGTCTAGTAGAGTCTTGTAGAAAGGTACGAAGACGTTTGTACTATTCTTTGAGAAGCTATAGGACTCAGGAAATCTCTTTGTTTCCTTTTGTCTCCTTTCGTGCTATAACATGATTCCAATTGGTATTTGGCGATCCTAATTGGTATCTAACCTCCTTCACTCTTTTATCCGCAGATGGTTAACATTTGCTTTATCGGTGTCAGGCCTGTAGCTCGCATCAAATGAGCCCACTAAGGAGTCCTCAATAAGAGGTCGCGGTCGAGGCAGAGGTAGAGGACGAGTAAGGGGTAGAGGCTAAAGAAGGGTAGCACCTGCTAGGGGTAGAGCTCCGGTTGAGAATGCTCCCAGAAATGAAAATCCTTCTTTGCATCATAAAGAGATATAGGAGAATGTTGAGATTAAGAATGATGAGGATGTTGGACAAGAGAAAGAGGTGCAGGCTAAGACTACAGGTATTCCTCTTCTAGACCCAGTGTTAGCTCAACAGATTATGTCTTTCCTGAACGGATTGGCTGGCCTTGGAGTTCTTCCTACCGTTTAAGCAATTCAAACTCCTACCAACCCCCTATTACTATTACCGTCCCTAAGGTGGGTGCAACTATAGGTACTGATGACTGGGAATAACACGAGATGTTGATCGATTTTCTGAAACTGAAGCCTCTGGTATTCCATGGTTCTGAGAGTGAGGACGCCTATGAGTTCATCTTAGATTGTTATGAGAGGTTGCATAAGTTGGGTATTATTCATCAGAATGGGGTATAGTTTGTGACTTTTCAGCTTCAAGGTGAGGCTAAGTAGTAGTGGAGAGGTTATGTGGAATGCAGATCTTCAACTTTACCCCCACTCACTTGGACCTAGTTTCATGCTCTGTTCTTGGAAAAGTATGTGCCCCAAAACTTGAGAAATCGTAAGAAGGAAGAGTTAATGGCTTTAGAGCAAGATGGTATGTTTGTGACTGCTTATGAGGCTAAGTTTCATGTATTGTCTAGATATGCTACGTAATTGGTGACTACTGAGGAAGAGAGGATCCGTCTATTCGTCAAGAGACGAAACTCTGAGTTACAAGTTGTGCACATGAATTCTGAAAAGAAAAGCTTTAATGAGGTAACGGATTTTGTGAAGAAAGTGGAAGGAGTGAGGCGTGATGGGCAGGCTAAGGCGTTGGCTAAGAAATCTAAGAACACAGGTAACTTTCAGGGTTCCTACTCTAAAGGTTCAAGAAGGCCAACACTTGCAGCCCAACCAATTGAGTTCGTTATGCCCACTTCTACAGGTAATTACTGAGGAACTCCACCTCAAATTTGATTCATGATAACCAGAGAGCCGCACCTTCGGCGAACAGCAGACCATCTTTCGATTGCACTTGTTATAATTATGGAGAACCTGGGCATTTTCCCCACCCATGCATGTTAGACCCCATGCAGCAACAGACTAGAGCAGTGGTACCACGAAAAATGGTAATAATGGTCAAGGACGTCTACAAGGTGGGCGAGGAGGAATACAACGAGGTCGTGGAGGTCGGGGAAATGGTAACGCAGGCAGAGGTACGGCGCAGCCAGACAAGGAAGTCACTCGTCAAGATGACAGGGCTCAGTGTTATACCTTTCCAGGTAAGAGCGAGGCTAAGACGTCTGATGCAGTGATCACATGTACCATTCTTATCTGTGACTGGATGGCTAATGTGTTATTTGATCCAGTTTCTACTTACTCTTATGTGTCTGTTCAGTTTGCCTTGGGATTTGATATGATTTGTGATATACTTGATGCCCACATCCATGTTTCTATCACTATTCAAAAGAAGTACCCATTGCCTCAGATAGATGATATTTTCAACCAGTTGCAAGGTTCGTCAATTTTCTCTAAGATTGATCTAAGGTCGGGTTACCATCAATTAAAGATTAGGCCAGAGGATGTACCCAAGACGGCATTTAGTACTCGCTATGGGCACTATGAGTTTTTGGTAATGTGACTTGGGTTGAAAAATGTACCTGCAACTTTCATGATTTTGATGAATGGTGTGTTTAATCTGTTTCTTGATTCATTTGTTATAGTATTTATTAATGACATATTGATTTATTCTAAAAGTGAAGAAGAGCATGCCAACCATCTTCGTATTATTCTGGGTGTTCTTAGGAAACAAAAGTTGTATGCGAAATTTTCTAAGTGTGAATTTTGATTGACTTCGATTGCCTTTTTTGAGGCATATAGTTTCAAGGGAAGGGATAATGGTAGATCCCCAAAAATTGAAGTAGTTAATAACTCTATGACTGAAGTTAGGAGTTTTGTGTGACTCGTTAGCTACTATTGTCGATTTGTGAAGAACTTAGCTTCTATTGCCATGCATCTGACAAGATTGACCAAAAAGGAGGTACCATTTGAATGGACTGAAAAGTGTGAAGAGAGCTTTCAAAAGCTCAAGACTCTTTTGACCACATCACCTATTCTAGCACTACCGGTGGAAGGTAAAGATTTTATTGTTTATTGTGATGCTTCCCATTCGGGTTTGGGTTCTATGTTAATACATGATAAGAATATTATAGCTTATGTGTCGCGACAATTAAAGGTGCATGAAAGGAATTACCCAACACATGATCTAGAGTTGGCAGCAGTAGTGTTTGCTCTTAAGATTTGGCGACATTACCTCTATGGTATCAAGTGTAAGGTGTTTACTGATCATCGTAGTCTGCAACATGTTTTCACTCAAAAGGATTTGAATTTGAGAAAGCGAAGGTGGATAGAATCACTCATGGATTATGATGTAATCATCCAATATCATCCGGGTAAGGCAAATGTAGTGGCAGACGCAGTAAGTCAGAAAACGGTGAGTATGGATAGTCTAGCTCGCTTGAATGTATCCAATTGACCTTTGACTAAGGAAATTCAAACCTTAGAGTCTAATTTCATATAGTTGGGCATCTCAGAGAAAGGTGGGGTATTAGCTAGCATTGAGGTAAGGGCCACTTTTCTTAAGGACATCAAGGCCAAATAGTTTAAGCACACACCCTGCATCAAGAGTGGTCTCTTGTGCCTTGCCAGATACTGTCTTCTTTCTGATTGGCTTTACCTCCTAACCTATCGGGAGTTCATCCGGTATTTCATGTATCAATGTTGAAGAGATATCATGGTGACGGGGATTACATTATAAAGTGGGACTCAGTGTTGTTAGACAAAGAATTCCAATATAAGGAGGAATCGATTGTAATTCTTGATAGTGATGTCCAAAATCTGAGGACCAAAGAGATTAAATTCTTGAAAGTTAAATGAAAGTATCGTCCAGCTGAGGAAGCTATTTGGAAAACCGAGAAGGACATGCGAGATAAGTATCCCCAGTTATTCGACGATCCATGTACTACTTCATTCTTACTTTAGCCTATTTTTGCTAAATTTGTCACTCGAGGACGAGTGATGGGTAAATTAATATCTATTATAACGACATATTTCCGTCGTTATAGAAAAGCCATCAGGGAAAATTTTTGGGCCAGAAAACTTTTTGATATTAGCTTGAGATTTCCTAGCCTATTCCAGATTTGGACGAAATCAGAATCAGTGAGGTCTAGGTAAATCTGGTAACCAATGAGAGGTTTAATATTGAATGTTATTATATGAGTGGATAGCTAAGATGTTAAGGAACTCGTACAGCTTTACGGGATTGAATTCAGGCAAATAGAACTCCTGAAACTGATATTAGCATGAACGAGTAGTTTCTGAGTGTCATGGGATGAAGGTGTGTTGTGAAGTGGGGGCTTGAAACTCTTAATTCAACTCACTGTTTTCGTGCAAGCCGCCAGGGCGGGATTATTCCCGCTAGAGCGGGGATGCTGTGACAGGAATGGGGCCAACATAATAGGACAGTCGCGACTTAAGTCGAAAATAAACCCCAAAATGTCTTTATTCTGAAATTTTCGTTCTTGAGAGTTAGGAGACGAACCAGGGCGACTTTTTGGTAGTTTTTCACCCTTCTTGAAGGTAAAGGTAAGGCCTTTACTCTCTGGATCCGTCTTTCGATCCGTAGAATGTAAATTCATGGGTAATTATTGTTTGGAGGGGGGGGGGGGGTTTGGAACTGTTTTGGATGGTGGGAAAAACTCTAGTTGTACCTTAGGATCATAATTTGGGTCTTGGGTTATTGGGTTCATCATAATTCGGGTAATTAGACCTTAATTGTTGATCCCCGTTATGAATTGTTTGTTTGTAGACCTAGAACAAGCGGAAAAGATCCGAAAAGGGAATAATCAAATTTCTTAGGAGGATTCAAGCTTGTTTTCGAGGTAGATGATGGTTGATTTCTTATCTGTGTGATGTATGCTAGTAATTGTTTCATTGTAATATATATATATATATATATGTATACGAATGTTGCACTATTGATCAAACCAAATGCAATGGGTATGAATGAATGATTGTATGCCATGAAGCAACACTTGATTGTATGCTTTAAGAATGTACATTGTGATTATGATTATGACTTGTTGAATGGATCGGGTGTTACATTCCAACACACTAACTGGGATCGGGTGTCACGTGCCGACATACATATTGAAACGGGTGTCACGTTCCGACACACTAACTTGGATTGGGTACCACATTATGATGCACTAATAGTTTGGATATGGTTTCTATGAGAGGACCATTGAATTGTCGTGATTACTTGTTAAAAAGAATGTGGAATTGTAATTTGTTCATGATTGATAATCGATATATGTGTTATATTTTGTATATGCATGTTTACTATGTTGTAACTGTTTCACTTACGGGAACAGTCGCGTGATCCTACCAGTACACCGTAGTTGTGCACTGATACTGCACTTGTTCTTTCCTTATTGAGTATAGGGCATCTTCATGCGGCTACTAGCAGACCTCGTTTAGAAAACCAGTGATCGATTCAAATTCAAGGGTGAGCCAGTTCTTCCAGGTTGCCATGAGTTCTCTATGTTTTGGTCCACTCTTTCGGACTCAGACTTTCTAATTAGATATTCATATGTTTAATTGGGTTGTACCCATTTTCTTTTGACTTATTGTTCTTTGTTAGAGTTTTGGTACATTGACTTTCAGGTTCTAGGGAATATTTCCGCAATGTTTTGATAGTCGTTGTTAGACTTTTGGAGTTTATGGGAACTTTGCTTTATTTCCTACATCTAAACATGTTTCTGTATCTTTAAATGTGTAGTTCTTGAGTTAGCTAATTAGTATTATTGGTTCTTCCACCGAAGGGTTATTATGGGTGTCAATCACGACGGTTTGGGTTGTGACAATAAATGAGGTCAAAATTTAGTAGGTATCCTAGTTGGCAAGCTTAGGCGGAGTAATTAGTGTCACGTGGCTTACCACATCACTGTAATTAACTCTTGAGGATATTTGTGGTCCATTGTGATAACTACAGGGGCATTTTTTTTTTATCCCAAAATGTAATGAAAGGTGTAAATAGTCTATTTTGCATAGTTCAAGAGCAATATTGACCATTTTTCCATTATTCTACATTAATATATAAAACAAATATATATTTGCGGGTATTATTTTGTTGGACGGCTATTTATGTCAAATTTTACTTTTTTTTATTAATTCAATTTATTTTGATCCATTCACTTCAATCAATTTTAAAAATGGCATGCTTCTGGCTTAATATGTAGCTCAAATTTATAGAAATCTTATCAAAATAAATTTCTTTTTTTGTTTAATATGTTATATAGCAATAATATTTTCTTAAAAGAAAGGTTTAATAGATAGCAAAATATAGTCTAAGAAAACCCAAATATGGAAAAAAAGAAAAAAGCTTGGTAAGAATTTAACGAATTGACACTAATCTATGATCTAATCTACCTTGACCGAACTTTATTTTATTTATTAATTCAATTTATTTTAATCATAATATATTAATCCAATCTATGTTAATCACAATATATTAACTTAATCTATTTTAATCACAATGTATTAATTCAATCTATTTAATCACAATATATTAGTTCAATCTATTTTAATCACTGACCGAAATACAGAAGAAAAGAAGATATTTTTGATTTGTAAGACAGAAAAAATCTGAGGTGGACCTTTAAAAAGAGGCACCTATTTTGACTAGGGCACTTCATCTTTTAATCGGATGGGGCCTTGTGCAGGATTTTGCTATTAAATGTTTTTTAGTGTTTTTTCCCCTTTATTTTTTTTTCCAGTTTGATATTTATATTAAAATTAATTAAATATGTAGTTTTGTATAATATAAATTATTTTTTGAAGTAGTTTTCTCAAAATGACTTGTTCTATTCCCAAGAATTCAAATTTAAAATTTTTGAGTAAAAGTGAAAATTTCAACCATTTTATTGTAATTGAGACCGCTTTCTTTTGTTATTTTACTTATATTACTTCTTTTTTTCATATATCGGTTGTCATTGATCATTTTGTATACATTTTCATTATTTATCGGATTCTAAATCTCTGAAACTTGAACTTAAAAAGGTGATTCAATAATTTATATATACATAAATTAAAAAAAAGTAACATATTTACATCATATGCCTTTTCAATAATGGAGATTCATAGGTAGATTTTTCCAATAAATACTTGTTATCTTTCATCAATATACTTACATATATTATATATATCACATAATTTTATTCATTAAAATTTTGATAAAACTAATGTGAAGAAAATCACCGAATATAACTTTTTTAGTGTGGAACCCATTAATGGATGGGCTCCATTTGTTTCCACTATGCGTTGGCTGGTTGTTGAACTACAAAATGATGGGACGTTTGCTTAGTTGAGGAGTTGGTTAACAATCTTTTACAAAAGAAAACAACATACATGCAATACTTTTAACGACTACCGTTGACTACAATGCAAGTGCTCATAGTTTACTTTTTTATTTTTTCATCAACTCATATTTGAGTTTGGCTATATTTAAATTGAATTCATGTAGAATCTCATTAGAAGAAAAGCGTTTTTTATAAAAATAACTGGCTCTATTTTAGGTTAAAGGAAATATTATCTGAGTATGACATTAATGGTATCCAATAATTTGAGGCAAGTATTATCTTGATTCAAATTATGTGGGGTTTGACTAAACACATATATATATAAAGAAACAATCACATTTTATAAGAATAGTTGCCTCTTTTCATATTCTTCTTAAGTCCCAAATATTCTTGTTGGCTGGCCTAGGTCTAAACTATGGAATTAATTGTATCAATATGCACTATACATCCTCTGGTCAGGCGTTTGTCCTAATTTTCTTATTTTATTTAAGTTTTTTTTTATTTAAAGAAAAATTATAATATTATTATAATTGTTTTTTTTTTCTAAACAGAATGTCACTACAATAAAATTTTTTTTAGTGATAACAAACTGGTATTACTCCCTCTGTTTTTTTACTTGTCCATTTTACTTGTCATTTTTGACAAATTAATAAAAGTCAATTTTTTTTAGATATTATATCCTCAATTTATTTAGAGAGTTAATGATTTGAAAAAAAAATATATAACCTCTTTAATAAATAATTTGATTTTGAAATTCTATTAAGCAATAGGGGTAAAATGGTAATCTCACTATGTTAATTATTATTTTCTTAATAGGTATGTCAAATCAAAAAAGAACAAGTAAATAGGGAGAGGCGAAGTAGTTAATTATCATTAGATCCAACGTTTTTATAGGTTTTAGTGACAATTACATTGATATTTACAAATAGTGCTAAAATGTACTCCCTCTAATCATTTTTACATGTCTCTATTTGACTTGGCACACCCATTAAAAAATAATTATTGACATATGTGTTTTACTAAATTATCCCTATTAAATAATGTTGATGGTAAAACATGGTAAAATATACTATAATTGTCTTTTCTTGATATGTCAAAAGTGACAAGTAAAAATGAAAATCTATTTTAAGAATAAGTAACAAGTAAAAGTGAATGAATGGAGTGGTTGTCACTTGCCTCTAAAAAGTTCAGCAACCATTAAATTATTGTCGTTAATTAATTCCTCTATATTATCATCGTTTAAGATTTCTTTTTGTGATTGTGATCGATAATTAAGGATAAGTTTAGAGAAAGTGAAAAAGAATTTCAAGGCTAAATTTCTATCTTACTTGGTAATCCAAAGTCTCCACATTATTTACTTAGAAGATACCCATGGTTACTAGTGACATTTTCAATAAAATTGAACTCTATATTTTAGTTCGAACTAAGAATTGTATTCACCTTAATCTTGAATTATGTTTAACAATTGAATTACAATTTAACTTTGAGTTTAATTAGAAGTGTTATAAATTAAATCTAAGTTAATATTAAGTAGTGTTGAATTAGAAACTTGACAATATTAAGTTTAACTTTGAGAAAATTATTTCAAAAAGATTACTATCTTTTAACTCTTCAAATAGTTAAGATTAGGACTTAATTAGAGTAATTTGTGATTTGCACCCCTAAAGTATCATTTTTAATAATTTGCATCCTAAACTACATCATAAAAAGTCTCATTCTTCAATTATTTATAAGAATAACATAGAGAATTTCATATAAAGAAAAATAAAAGTGATTTAAATTAAAATGAAAACAATATTAAAGACAAGTCATTTGTCGTTTCTAGTAATTTTTTATGTGTATCACCTCTCAGAGGGGACATCATTAAATTTTCAAAATGGATCTCTTTTTTTGTTTTGGCCAAACAATTGTTTCTTCCAATCCATTGGTATTTAGGGTGTTTATACTTTATAGTATTGCTACCCCATCAACCCATTTCATATTTACTTTTCTAATTTATTTATGTGAGTTACTAAAAGCAAATTCATATTTCATGGATTCCTCTTCTTCTTTTTTTTCTTTTTTTTCTTTTTTGGGTGATTTTTTTGTTTGTATATCAATGAGAATACTTATTCCAGTCTTTGTTTTATTTGGCTTTGTACATGTATTGAGAAAGAAAGATCAGAAAAATTAATTATGTTTTGATAGAAAATAATTAGCTTTTATTATTATTATTATTATTATTATTATTATTATTATTATTATTATTGTTATTATGTTTACATATCTTTAAAAATATAATAAGTTTTTTATTTTTTTTTATTTTATCCTTGTAAATAATTGGGAAAAAAAGACCTTATTATGATTTTATATGTAAGTAAAAAGTTAATACATATATTAAGAGTGCAAATTGCAAATTAAAGCATACTAAATATATATCCAAAATATCATCATTATTTTTATAAAGAAACAATCTATTGTTGTTTTTTTTCACGTACAAACGGTGGTTTGAAAAAATTATCGTTTTCTATCTAAACAAATTGCGGTTACTCTCAACAAATAGGCACAAATCTCAATAATTGGACAAACTTTGGAAAAAACAAAATATTTGAAATTAAAGTTAGAAATTTTTTATAAATTATTTTAAAATAATACTCCTTATTCCTAATTACTTGTTCATTTTTTCTTTTATAGTTGTCCCTAATTACTTGTCCATTTTAACAAATCAAGAAATGACAAAATAATTTTACCTATTATACCCTCAATTAATTACTCTGAAAAAGATAAAATTTCTTATAAGTCTTAAACTTTTAATCTATCCACTTCATAATTAATAGAGTAAAATAATAAACTCACTAGGTATAATTACTTTCTTAATAGGTATGTTAATTTAATAGTGGACAAATAATTAAGGACAGAGGGAGTATCAACTTATGTGCATCTCAATTATTTTAAGAAGAGGTATTTAATTGCGAAAAATGTCTGGCATATATCTGAACTTTAGTCGAAATTGTTGTTATAATATCAAACTTTAGAAATGACCTTTTACCCCATATAGTATTTAATAGTATATTTTAAAGGTATATATGTGTCAACGTAAACATCATAAATATTGCATAATTACAAATAGTAATGTGTCCACATTGACATATATATATCTTTAAAATACACTATTAAATAGTACATAAATAAAAGGTCCTCAATAAAATTTGTATTGTAACAACAATTTCGATTAAATTTAAAGTATTTTTCAAACTTTTTCCCTATTTAATTAGTACAAAAAAAAATGAGCTTGTAGCCACAAAGTTCATCTTAGCCTATATATGGACATGTAATTTCACATTCAACGTTTGATTATGATTTCAACCTATCATTTTATATTTCAAATTATTCAAAAAACAAATATTTACAATTTTTTTTATTGTTAACATAGATGAGGAGAATTCATATAAAAAAAAAAAAACCAAAAATAAAATGCTAAAATTGCATTTGACAAAGACTATATTTACATGTTGCAACATAAGTACAGTAGTACTCAGATTATATTAAGCTCAAAATTTAAATTAAAAAAAAAAAGATAATAATTCAGAAAATAAAAACAGTCCTAAACAGCTCACCAATAATCAAATTCCGGGCCTTCGGGCTCGGGCTTCAAGTTTAAATCGGGCTTTTCCTGAAACCAACAAGGCTTTAATCGGGCCGGGCTTTTATGTCGCCGTAGTTGATTATTGCCGTCGCCGTCGCCGTCATCATCGGAAATAGCCATTGAACTCTGGATAGCGTCAACTCTAGCACCTACTTCAACAGCCTTCTTACGAATTGCATCAGCAGACAAATCACTGAGTTCGCCGCTATCACCGACTAACAGTTCCGGGAAATTTAACCGGGCCGATGGCCCCCGGAGATAGTAAACAGCTGTATCGTATGCTCTTGCAGCTGCAACAGGCGTCGTATACGAGCCCAACCATATCCTCGACCGTTTATTTGGCTCTCGGATTTCAGCAACCCATTTCCCCCATTTTCTCATCCTAATTCCTTTGTAAGCCCTCTCGTTTTTTCTCTTCCCGGGGCAACACCCTCCTCCTCCTCCTCCTCCGCCTCCGCCTCCGCCTCCAACCACCCCAGTACCGCCGCCTCTGACTCCGTCAACCTCCATTTTTCCTCTTTCTTTATCAATTTTTGGGGTTAATTGGAAGAAAAAAATTCCCTGTAATCTAGAGGAATGCCCATGAAAGAGAAATGAGCGTTGGCCACAATTTGGGTACTACGGTTTTCCACGTTGATTTTTTTTTTTAAGGGAAATTGCCTCAATAATTTAAAAGAATGATTTATATTTATTTTAATTTATTTTAAAAAGAATGATCTCGTTTTATTTTTTATAACACTTTAATTTATGTATTTTCATATAACATATTTAAAATCATAAAATTAAAGAATATTTTGATATTTTTAAGTTTTAACCTAACTAATTTAAAATTAGATTATTAATAATTATTTTATTTTTTAAAATTTTATTTCAAATTAAATTAAATTATTATTATTTTTTAAAAAACTAAAAAGCAAATATCTAAAAGCACCGATAATGTCACACTCTCTCTCCCCACAATAATAACCTGATTTATGTCTACTTTATTTATTTATGTTCAAATTCATAAGAGATGTGGTTGTTGCTCGTTGGTCCGCCGGACACGTAAAAACTTTCAGCCTCCGCGTTTTAATATTTTCAAATTTTAATTTTATAATTAAAATTTTATTTTTAAAAAAAAATGATGAAGATTTATTGTAAATTCTTTTGGTCCCTTCCTTTAAAAAAGAGCGACCTAATTTAATTTGCCTCAGAGTTTAAGAAAATAAAAAAACTTTTGAATCTTGTGATTCTAAATTAAAGTTATGTCAAACGTACAAAATTACTCTTTAATCTTGTGCCTTAAATATGCCAAGTGAAAAACTAAAATTAAAATATTACAAAAAAAAAAGTCATTCTTTTTTAAACAGACTAAAAAGATAAATAAGTCATTATTTTTTAAACCGTGGAAGTATATTTTATAGAGTAATGGAAAGTTAAAATAACTTTATGGATTTAGAAGTTTTTACCGACAATTCTAAAGGCTAATAAATTGAATTTTAAATTTAATGTGTATAAATTTAATGAAAATTTGGTAAAAATTTGGCCAGAATGATATTTTACCTATGCTATTTTACCTTTTTAAACATTTTTACCCTTTCAACTTTAATACCTTTAACTAAAAATGGAAAAAAGATCAATTTATTTTAAAATAAAAAATATTATAGATTTTTTAAATTCCTGGTCAAATTCTTTGGCTATTTAGCATTACCCAATATATTATTTGAACAAAAGTTATTGTTTAAGTTCTATAATCGGCTATTCAAACTTCTTTGAAGATAAAATTTGTGTGTATTCTATTTTTTTCAAATCCCACTTGTAATGTTACAATAAATCTAAAATTATTATGTTGCTCTAGTACAAATTTCAAATTTTGGGACATTAAATTTAAATAGAGTAATTCAATAATTATGTATTGATGAAAAAAATATTTTAACAAGATATGTTCATAATTTATTTCACGAGTTGGGTAAGGTTCTATCTAGGCATGGCTCAAGTGTTTTGAATATTTTGACATCATCTAACTTGAAGTAGAGTGTTGAAATTATCAAGTGACAACTAGTGACAATTGTATGTGAGTGGGGTGATACATAATAAAGGTGACAATAATGCAATGCAACATAACAAAATTATTAGTTAGTTGAGAGTTAATTAATAATAATCTATTAGTCAATGAACTTGATTAGTGATAGTATATATATGCATGTGTGTAGATCAATTTGGTGCAATTATATTCATATTCTTTCATCATATCCAATACAGAGAAAATCCCCAAACACACACACTTACGCTCTTTCTCTTTAGCTTCTCTTGCTTTTGATTAAATATGTGAATTGTCTTTCAAAATTAAAAGTTTAGTTCTATTCTACATTGATGAGAATATTTTTTGATTTATTTAATTATTATTTGTGATTTAAGCATTTGATTTTATTTTTTTAATGATGACAATAAGATTTGATCTCAGGATTTTTATCAATTATAATAGGTCAAATACATATGCAAATTCTTAAACTTGTTCCTAATTTTCATTTTGGCACTTCAACTCAACCTTGTTCCATTTTAATCCTTCAACTTCAATTTTTATGTTCCATTTTGACACTTCTTTCCAAAGAATCAACAAAGTGAGATGTGTGTACTTCACATGCTATGACATAATTTGCATGTGTTTGGCCATTATAATATCATATTATGATGTGCATGTGATTATTTCATTAATACGCATTGATCACACACGCATGCGCACACACATTGCAAGTTGAATGATACTCTCTCTATTTTATACTGGCCAAACCCATCGGTGGCCCCCTAAAGTTGGCACCAAGTTTCACTTAAACACCTTAACTGGATGATGTTCATTTTAGACACTTCATGTAGGATTCCGTTGTGTCATTCTGACACTTTTTTGACAATCCGCTAAAATTACACTGTGCATATAACACACTCGCGAATAATGTAATATAATGGCTAATTAAGGAAAGACACGTGATATTTAAATACAAAATAATACTTTAAAAATACATTATAGGAAAAATTAATTTTCAGCCAAAAATAATAAATAAAAGCATTTAGTTTTTTAAAACCCCACCAAACTATCCCACCCCTTCGTCCTCATTCTTCCAAATTTTTCCAACGCCTCCTCTTTACCCCTAATTTCTTATTTTGCTTTTTTTCTTTTTGGGATTTTTATTAAATTCAGATTTTCATTTTTTTTGTTGTAGATTTAATTTGTATATTATCAATTTCATGCTTTTTAATTGTGTATATAATATTACAATGCCTCCAAAAGTAATAAAACTATAAAAGGAGCACATATACGAATGCTATGTATTATTTGTACGTTGTAGTCCCTCCCGTTTAGAATGAATATCTGCATATATGAACTTGATGGGTGTGATAGATGTACAATAGTGTGTAGCACTGAACTTGAAAGATTGCAATAAAAGTTGTAATTGTTGGGTCTAAAGAATAAAAATGAGAAGATAACGATGGTTGTGGTGAATGGATGGTGTGTGGAGGAGAAGAGGATGAGGAAGAAGAATAGTTTTGACCTTTTAAATATTATTTTTTTGGCCTGAAAAAGAGTCCCTTCACGCGTTGATTTTGGGTGCATTACACTTACCATGCCATGTCAACGAAAAGTGTCAAAATGACGCAACAAAATCCTACATGAAGTGTCTAAAATGAACATCGTCCAGTTGAGGTGTCTAAGTGAAATTTCGTGCCAACTTTAGGGAGCCACCGATGGATTTGGCCTTTTATATTAGTATTAGCTAAATTTTTAGGGTTTTTCATGGTTCAAAATTCAAGAGGAATCCTCGAGACTTTTTCATAATTGTCCTTTCGTTCAATGATTGATATTTTTTAGGAGATAAATTGCACTACTTATAAAGTTATATTTATAATTTCACAAAGGGCAATAGTGGTGAAAAATATGATTTAAATTATGCCCTTAAATATTTTTCTTAAAAAGTATGCATTGCCTCACAAATTCAATTAACATAAAATAGAGGGAGTATCTAACATGAATTTAATACATTTATGTACACGGGCGAAAGGATTTCACTCACATATAATAGACATATACTCCCTCCGTTCCATTTTATATGTTATTTTTTTATTTTGCACTTGCATTAAGAAATGATGTAACTTTACCCTTAATATAATTTTTTTGGAACTCAAGTTTTCAATCAATGAATATGAATTGATTTATTTTGATTAATTAATTTAACCAATGAACATGAATCATTTATTTAGCTTTTCTAAGTTGATCAAATGTATATTTTCAGGGCTAATAACTCACAAGGATAAAAAGGGAACAATATGATAATTTATGCATTGATTTTATGAAAGGACAAGTATTATGGACCAACTATTTATAGAATGAGATGACATATAAAATGGGACGGAGGGATTATTAGTTATGCAGATATCTAACTTGTCAAACACACATTTCAATTTTATACATGAATAACTTATTTCCTACTTATTATACATTGTATAAGTTATACGAAAATTAATACATAAAATAATGTTTAAAGATATTTTATACTCCCTCCGTCACATATTAAATGGACATCTTACTAAAAATATTTGTCATATCTTACTAAATTGCGATAGAATTAATTAAATTTTTCTCATTTTACCCCTATAATTAATATGACATTTGGAAGTTTAAATAATTTTGAAGATGAAAGACTTTTTTTTTTTCAAGAGGCTAATTAATATGAACAAATGAAAAAATAGTAAAGTTGATTAATCTATTAAGGATTTCTTAACCATCTTATAAAATAGAAAGTACCTATCTAATATTGAACGGAGAAAGTATTGAGGGATATTTTAGGAAATTTTCAAGGTTAGGTCGGTTGGTCGGTTGATAAATAGATACTCTTATTATGACAACGACTTTCCATTGGCCTACATAGGACCCATCATCATCCAATTGACCAACTTGCCCTTATCCACATTATTTGGTATACAATATAATCAAATATTTTTTTTAAAGATATTGGAAGACAACTAATTGAAAGAATTCTATTATAATCAAATTTTATTTTTATTGAAAGAATACTACATGAAACATATCTTTAAAAGTATAAATAATAGGTTTCACGTTAAGATCGACTCTAATTAGGGGTGGCAATGGAGCAGGGTGGGGTAAATTTGTTCAAATATGGAGCGGAATGGGTTTTTATATATGCAGATGCTGGACGGGTCTCAATTAAAATCTTTAATTTTGTGTGGGGACGGAGCGGGTGCGGGTTGGAGTTACAATCATAATTCATGTATTCACCAAATGCTAAGCTATACAAGTTGACATCAAAATGTAAATGTACTACAAATTTGATTTATTTTTTTCAGAAAGCTTTTCATCACTCTATCATGTAAAGAATTTCATTACAATCATAATTCATGAATTCACCAAATACTAAGTGTACGAGCAACAGAAACATAGTAGAACACTATACTTCAAGTGTCAAAATCAGATACAGGTATGCTTGCAGCGAGAGATTGTTGAAGCTCTGTGGGGCAGGGCAAAGTCTTTGCAGGTTTATATGCTTCGTTCCGCACCTGCACCATATCCACACCATTGCCATCAGGGGATGATCAAAGGGTACGGAAAAATCTTTGTATATATATGTATATATGTATCAAATTTTAATATATATTAACTTTGCCACCTACTAAACAAAGTGATGAATGGTTCAAGTGGTGAAGGGCTTGATATGCCATACTTGCAATGCGAGTTCAAATCTCGTTGCTAGCATTATTTTTTTGTGCGCGCAATGAAGCTTTTTTTTTTTTTTTTGTCTTTTTTGTTTTATTAATGTGTGAAGGGTTTTAGTATTTTTCCTTCCATTCATTCTTATTTATTTACTATACTTTATTAATTCAAATTGACTCATTTTCACCGTAGTTAATTCTTAATTTTTTTAACTTTCACTAATTATTGATAAATATTATTAAGAATGTATTTAAATAGTAGTTTTTAAAAAATGTAAGTTTAAAAAATGATGAATATTATTACCGACATTCTTGCTAAGTAAGATAACTAGGTTGAAACTACAATTTTATTCTCTCTATTATATATCTGCAACAACACATAAAGTCAATGGAATATGAATATATTCGATTAACACTATAAGATGGTTTATACAAGCTCAAATTTTAATGTGAAAAAAATTCTTTTTTCCACAAAGTCCAAGTGAATAAGGCCTTTAATTCATAAAAAAATAAAATTGAATTGTTTAGTTATCTCTAATCACAGAATATCTAAAAGAAAATATTACTATTGATCGATTTGTTTATAAAAATCGAAAAGGATAATAACCCGATTTGTAACCCAAAATTAAAATAACCGATCCGTTTATCTAACTTGAACGATGTGGCACTCAGGACCTCCAAATCCTAGATCCACCTCTGATTGCCATCCCTAACTCTGATGGTGTCAAATGGATAAGTCAGATTGAAATTAGGTGAATTAGAATGAGTTGAGTTAATAAATTAGTGAGGTAGTATCCTCCAAAAGTTATTTGGAATGAAATAAGTGAAAATGAAAACTCTATCCATTCAATTCTTATTAAATTTTGATTGCTTTATTTGTTCTTTTATAATTTTTATTATCTAGTAAGAATTATTTTTTTCTTTATTACAACTTTATAGAACATATCAAATAAAAAAAATTATTTATACAAATGCCCCTATTCTGAGATGGTCTTTAATTTTTTGCCCTTCAAATTCGTGATCTTAAACTTTTTTTTCCATGCTTACTGCTCATTTAATGAAAATTCGTAAGTCAGAATATGCTTAACTATAACCTAATTTCACTGAGCAAAACAAATTGTGCAGAGCAACAGTTTTAGAGAATTTTGTCTTGGGGCATAACTTGTCTCACTAAACTTATGTCTAATGACATAATAACTTGTACACTGGACTTATATCGTGTTGCATAACTTATGACACCTAACTTATGTTTTGAGACATAACTTGCGCCTTAAAATATAATATTTTTATCTTAACACATAATTTGTGCCACTAAACTTGTGTCTTTTGGGTATTTGTTTTGGGACTGATTTATTCCATCTTTTAAGGCATACGTTGTGATTTAAGAATAACTTGTGTCTAATTGGGACATAATTTATACCATTAAACTTACGTCCTAAAACATAATTTTACCATCTTTAAATTAACTCCATAAATTTAAAATCTGAATTCGTCTTTTCGGATTTTCAAGAAATACAAGATCATAGGGAAAAGACTAAAAAACTAGCCCAACTCTCAAGTAACCTGAAATCTACTTCCAACCTTAAAGATGCATGGTTGATATACAAGCAAAATTGGATACGTTTGGTTTAATGTTCACCAATAAACCTCCCCAAGCCTTAGAAGTCAAAAGATGATTAATTCTACACATCAAATCAGATTCTAGTGCTATAGGATTTGCACATGGAGAATGATTAATTTTTCTTGGTTAATTGTATTTGGTCATGTGACTAGCATTAATATTGAATTCATATTGACTTCTTGTATCACTTGAATTCAAATCGGAGACGGCAAACTATTAGATCTTTTGAGTTCTAACTCTAGATTATAAAAAAAAAAATTGAAAGGAAATGTTTCCCTCCAAATAAGGCCAATTGGCATAAATATTCTAAATTAATCAGTTTCAATGTGAATATCATATCGGAATAAAAATAAGGCATAACATATCGGTGGTCCCCTAAAGTTGATACAATATTTCACTTAGACATCTCAACTGTGCGATGTTTGAAAAAAGGTGGGAGGTAGTGGCTTCAAAAATGGAGAAGTTGAAAAAAATAAAATAAAAAATGGCTAAATTAAGTCTTTCACGCGCTATTATTGAGTGTATCAAACTCACTTTGACATGTTAGCAAAAGTGTCAAAATAACACATTGAGACTCTACATGAGGTGTCTTAAATGAACATCGCTCAGTGGAATGTCTAAGTGAAATTTGGTGCCAACCTCAAGGGCCACCGATGGATTATGCATAAAAATAAAAGTAAATGGAGAGGCCAAAGATTCACGGCCACACGAAATCATTAAACAAGACCGCCATTAATTAGGTTGGGAAGTCAACTTGATCATCAAGAAAAACAATCGCAAAGTTCATTAGCTTAAGTTATGGACTTGAAATGATACAATTGAATTTATACACGTTTCTCTAGAACATACTAATTGAGGTCATCAAAAATATCATTAAAGGTTATTTAATTATAGCAATATTTCTATAAAATCATTAATGTTTGTAATGTATCAATAAAATCACTCAAATAAGAATAATATATCTAAAGTCATTCAAGTTAAAATAGAATATTAATAAAATTAATTACTTACATAAATCACCATGAGACTAAATTTTGTTTAACTTTCCTTCTTTGTGGTTATGCTAGCCTTTCTTATTTTGATTATTTTTTTATTATAATATATTTTTACCTAATTACTATTAATATATAAGCAAATAAATTTAATATGAGTGAGGATATTCGGATAAGGTGGGAATAACCTCTGTGGTAGAAAAGATAAAGGAAGCAAGACTGAAATGGTTTGGACATGTGAAGAAGAGATGATAAATGCTCTAGTGAAAAGATGCAAGAGATTGAATATATTGGGTACAAAGAGAGATATTGGGAGACGTGATTAAACATGAAATGACGCATCTCCATATTACCGAGGACATGACCATGATAAGAGGGTGTGGGGTGTGGGGGTCTTGTATTAGAATAGAAGGTTAATATGTACGAAGTGTTGCCTTGATTTCTGAGGAGTTTAGCCGTATTCTACAGTGTCTTGCTTTTAATTCCACCTCACTTTTTGTGGATTGTCTTTAGGTTATCCCATTACGGTGGTTGTTAGTGTTTTTCTTATTAGTTGTTTTGTTTCTCCTGTTGGTGTGACATTTTAATATTAATAAAGATATATTATATGTCACATTATATATCATGTTATGTATATTGATGGACATTACATTGGTGCCTATTTACTCTCATCAATTGTGGAAGAAAGTGATCATTAGTTTTTAGTAACTTATGTAACCACCAACTCTTCATTTCATTCATTATTCTATCTTTATGTCTTGTAACTTATGTAACATTTGAGTCATTCATTTGTCAAATTTACTACCCACTATCTTCCTATTCATTGCAAGAAAGAATTCATCACCTATAAGTAGTGTGGTCTTCCTTTGTGTTGTGAGATAAGAAGAAACAAGAGAAGTACAAGAAAATATAGAATGAAAAAGATGAGTAGTATTTTATTGTGTTTATATTGAGATTAGAATAGTAGTGAAAGAGGGAGTTGAGACAAAGAATAATAAGTCTTCAACTATATTCACTATATACAGAAGAGAGTATTTATATGTTGAAGGAAGGTGTTCTTTCATGGAGCTTTGGACTCTTGAACTAATCCGGAGTTGCTTGAGTTGTTGTATCCTGGAGGGAGCAAGTCAAGAGTATTATTGCTGGATCGGTATAGATTATGCCGTAGTGGACTTGAATCTCTTTAAAGAGAGCCAGATATCCGTGCCTCAACCTAAATATTTGTTTATTCATTTTTGTCATTTTATTTTGGCATAATACATAAATATGTCCTTTAACTTGGCTTCAAATCACATTTATGCCCTTCAACTTTGAGTGTGCACAAGTAAACACTTAAACTTGTATAAAGTTGAACAAATAGACACACATGTCCTACATGGCGTCCTACATGTCATTTTTGTCCTACATGGTGTCCTACGTGTATTGTGCCATGTAGGACTAGTGTGTTTACTTGTTCTACTTTATACAAGTTTAAGTGTCTCCTTGTGCATATCCAAAGTTGGAGGACATAAACGTAAAATGAGGCCAAGTTAAAGAGCACATTTATGTATTATGCCTTTTATTTTCAACTGTAATATTTTGTATTTGTGGTATATTACACCAGCAATTTTAAGGAGATCCATGTTTTTGTTACAGTTTGAAAAAGTGTGGATATCAAGATAGGGATCTCAACATGATTTTGCTCAACGTCATTCTCTTCAAGAGATGGAAGAGAAGAGGTGTACGGTAAAATATTTGTCTACTTGCTTAATTCAAGTGGAGAAAAGGTAAAGAAAAAAAGAAGCTTTTACCTAGTATTTTCATGAATAAAGTGATACTATTTTACATGAAAAATGATATTTAAATTCTTAAAATAGTGGGGCTCATGAAATGAGAAAAAAAAAAAAAAGTCATTGTGAAAAAAAAAATGGTTTTTGCATCTTTGAGAAATGCTGTTAAAAAAGAGTATTACAAGTGCATATATTTATTATGGAATAAATCACATGTTTTTTTTGGCTATAATGAGATGATTTTTAGCTCTAACATGACAGTTATAAATAAATTATGAAAAAAATGTTGAGTAGCCATTTAACATGAAATGTTTTGGGATAGAAAAAATTCATTCTTGGAATGGAAAAATACCATAAACATGTGATGGAATTTTCTTGTCAAGTCACATAATATTGAAAATTTTGTGAAATACAATTTTGTTGGTTGTGTGAGTCTTGAAACTCCTTTTGATTCAATTGTGTGAGAAAGTTGTGACAAATAAATAAAAAAAAAAAGAGTTTGCTAGCCTAATAAAAATATGAGCTATGTGATTAACAACTTGACTTAATGTTGTGTTTGCAATAAAGTACTTTGAAGGTACAAGCAAACTGGATGAGAAAAATTTGGTATTATTTGATGGGATGAGAAAAGCAAATTATTTTTTGCTAACTCTATTATGAAGGTTGAAGTAAAAAAAAATTGAACTTCAACTAGTGAAAAAGTGAATTGAAACGCTCTATTTTGAGAAAATGATTTTTCTAATTTTGATTAATTGTGATAGCACCAATATAATGGTTGAATACAAAATCGTTATTATAACGATATATTCAGACTCATGAGAAGAAAACACAATATTGTGAGATCGTATTGATCATTGATATACCATTAATATTAAATGTGTTAAAATTATTTGTGACAATCTTGTAGATTCATGAACTAAGGCCTTTGCAAGAAAAAGGGTCTGAAGCACATCAAGGGGGATGAAATTGAAGCTCATAAATTTCCGAGTCATATACGAGGAAACCCAACCTGGGGACTAGAGATCCTATAACCAGGTTCAATGGAAAGAACGAATCATATGATGACTTGTTGTGAAATGCACTATTCTTAATTTTATTCAATCCCTATGATGTGAGTGCATTTATCCTATAATGATTTGTGGAGGTTGAGTCTTGAACTCTTAATGAAATTCTGTATCTCGTATGAGTGGGGTGTAAAATTATAGGAGCACCCTTGACAGATTTCACCTATGTGAGTGTGAAAGTAGGTCGCTTTCTATGAGAATGGATTTGTTCTCAAAAACACTCATGAAACCGGGATAGCACAAGGTCGTAATGTGTTGGCTATGAAAGCTTATGTCAACACCTTGGCAGTGATACTTTATTTCCTTTAAGCAGTCACAGTTCAAGTCTGAGACCACTATTGACTCTGGAGTAAAGATTATTATTTTACTAAGTGAAGGTTCAATGCAGAGCACACCTTCATTATGCATAATAGTCTACCTTCAACTAAGTTGTGAATAATTCTCTTATCTTAATATTAAAATGAGTGGGGGATTGTTGGTGTGACATTTTAATATTAATAAAAATATATTATATGCCACATTATATATCATGTTATTTCTATTGGTGGACATTACATTGGTGCCTATTTACTCTCAACAATTGTGGAAGAAAGTGGTTATTAGTTTTTAGTAACTTATGTAACCACCAACTCTTCATTTCATCAATTATTCTATCTTTATGTCTTGTAACTTATGTAACATTCATTCATTTGGCAAATTTACTACCCACTTTCTTCCTATTCATTGCAAGGAAAAATTCTTCACCTATAAGTAGTGTGGTCTTCCTTTGTGTGGTGAGATAAGAAGAAACAAGAGAAGTACAAGAAAATATAGAATGAAAAAGATGAGTAGTATTTTATTGTGTTTATATTGAGATTAGTGTAGTAGTGAAAGAGGGAGTTGAGACAAAGAATAATAAGTCTTCAACTATATACAAAAGAGAATATTTATATGTTGAAGGAAGGTGTTCTTTTGTGGAGCTTTGGATTCTTCAACTAATCTGGAGTTGCTTGAGTTGTACATGTTGGACTGTTGTATCCTAAAAGGAACAAGTCAAGAATATTACTGTTGGATTGGTGTAGATTATGTCGAAGTGGGCTTGAATCTCCTTAAAGAGAGCGAAATATCCATGCCTCAGCCTAAATATTTGTTTATTCATTTTTGTCATTTTATTTTCAACTGTAATATTTTTGTATTTGTGGTTTACACAAGCATCTCCTATATGTTATACTCGAGCCAAGAGTTCTCTAGAAACAACCACTTTATCTTCACTCAATAGGAATATAATATGCGTACATTCTACCGTCCCCGTATCCTACTTGTGAAATTTCACTAAATATATTGTTATTATTTATCCTATATGATATATTCTTTTTGTTTAATCAATTTTGCTGAGATACAAATTGAAGGTTCTATAAAGTTTGAACGAGTTAAAATCGAGGATGAATATCAAAAAGAGTTCAGTCATCTTAGCTAGCAAAAAATAACTCAATTCTCAACATGTAAAATTTTGAATTATTTTTTCATTTGTGCCTTCTTAGTAAATTTTTAAATTAACAAATTAAACTAAAATCAATTTCTTTCTTTTTCAGAGAGTTGGTTGATGATTCCATTAAAAATTTATAGTTATAGTTAATCAATTTAAGCTATCTAACTATGTTAAAATAGATCCAACTTGTTAATGATTTAACTTTGTTGTGTCCGAGTTGCCTTATTAATCTATTTTTATTCAAACTTTTACGGATTAGATAAATTACACATGTTTAAACTAAATTTGACACCTTTTATTTTAATAGGATAGAAGACATGTGGCTCTAGATCTATTTTATATTTATAAAACAATTGCAAGAAAAAATAAAGTATATAATTAGATCTAGTTATTTTTAAAGGAGACAAGTAATTCCACACAAGGATCTATACAAATAGCTGAGGTTATGCACTCAGGAGTGGAGGATACTGAGGAAGAGGACAGTGACCGATTAGAATCACTAGTATGCAAAGAGGCTGGAATCTCTCCCCAGGAGGCAAATAAAGGGAGAAAAATGAAAAACAAGGAGGAGTCTGACTTAAAGCCAACAAGAACACAAGCTAAGAGGGTGGGGAAGAACAGCCTTAAATGATACACAAAGCTTTATTTTGGAACAGAAGGTCTGTGCGAACTCAAAATGCTTTTCATAGAGTTCAAATGTTAAACAGACACCACAAGGTTTTTCTTATTGCTTTGATGGAACCATTTCAAGACACGACTCATATACGTAGCTACAAAAGAAGGTTAGGTATGCAATATGCCAACTATAACACTAATGGGTAGATTTGGGTGTTTATCAAAGAGGGACACGGAATAACAACTGTCCTTGCAGTTGACTCTAGCTAATGGGTATCAGTTCTTGGTCACTATGGTTTATGCAAAATGTACAGCTATGGAAAGATTTTGTTTATGGGATGATTTGTACTCTATTGGGCACAATTTATCATTGCCATGGATGGTAGGAGGGGACTTCAATGTTATTATGGAGGAAGATGAGAAAATTGGCGGACTACCTGTTCATCCACAAGAGTATGAAGACTTTGCATTGTGTATTAACTCTTGTGAGTTAGTTGATATCCATTTCACAGGTAGTCCCTTTCACTTGGTGGAATGGTAGAGCAGATGGGGACTGTATATTCAAAAGGCTAGATAGGGTGGTAACTAATCAGGCCTTACAAGACTTGTTTGGCCAAATGGAGCTTCAACATCTATCTAGGACAGGATCAGATCATGCCCCTCTTTTATTGACCTGTGGAGGACTGACTCAAAACAACATCAAACCTTTCAGGTTTCTGAAGTTTTGGGCAGAGAGTGATGACTTTCTGGAGGTGGTTAAACAAAACGGGGAATCTGTCTTCTCAGAGGATGTTTTTGTGCAGTGGAAATTGAGATTAAAGAAGACCAAATTAGCTTTAACCAAGTGGAGTAAAGATAAGTTTGGGGACATTTTTAAGCAATTGTTGATCAGAGAAGACATTGCTAGAGTGAAGGAAAAATTATTTGAAGAACATCCTACAGCTCTAAATAGGATGGTGCTCCAACAGGCTCAGGCAGAATACAAGTTATACTTGCACTATGAAGAAGAGTTTTGGAAGCAAAAGGCAAGTATTCAATGGTATAATGAGGGGGACAAGAACACTAATTTTTTTCATAGTTTAGTGAAGGGAAGAAGGAAAAGACTACATCTGAAGAGAGTGCTAAGATCATATGGCACTTGGGCCGAAGGGGAGGAGGCAATTGCAGCAGAGGCAGTAAATTATTTTCAGAATCAGTTTTCTGGGGCTGATTGTAATGAGGAGCTTAGTTTACTCAATCATATAAGGCCATCTATTACTGGTGAGAAAAATGCCTTGATTAAAGAAATACCTGATGGAGAGGAAATTAAGTCAGTAGTGTTTAAACTAAAAAGAGATAGTGCTTGTGGACTTGATGGCTTTACAGGTCATTTTTTCCAAAATTGTTGGTCAGTAGTAGGTCCAGATGTTGTTGGGATTGTTCATGCTTTTTTTCAGGGCCAGACTCTTCCTAAATTAATTACTCATACTAATTTGGTCTTATTGCCTAAAAGGAGTTTATCCAAACCTTTTCAGACTTAAGGCCTATTAGTTTAAGTAATTTTATTAATAAAATCATTTCCAGGGTCATTCATGATAGGTTGGAGGTTTTTCTTCCCAGATTAATATCACAAAATCAATCCAGCTTTGTGAAGGGAAGAAATATTGCTGAAAATGTGTTGTTGGCTCAAGAAATTGTCTCAGATATTAGAAAAAGGGGGAAACCAGATAATGTTGTTATCAAACTGGATATGGCCAAGGCATATGACAGGGTTAATTGGAGGTTCTTGGCAAGTGTATTGGCTCAGATGAGTTTTGATGCTGCTGTTATAGATATAATATGGAGATTTGTGGCAAATAACTGGTATTCTATTCTCATCAATGGGCAAGCTAAGGGTTTCTTCCATTCTACAAGAGGGGTAAAACAGGGGGATCCATTATCACCTGCTTTATTTATCTTAACTGCAGAGGTTTTATCTACAGCTTTAAATCATCTATTTGATCACAATGATTTTAAATGCTTTGGAATGCCTAAGTGGAGTGACGGGTTAAATCATCTGGCATATGCAGATGATACTATTATATTTGCAGCAGCAGAAAAGCAATCTTTATCCCTATTAATGAAGGTTTTGCAGGATTATGAAAAGCAGTCTGGTCACAAAATCAACAGAGATAAGAGTTTATTTTACATGTTTAATAAAGCTGCAAATCATTCAGTAGAGATGGTGGAAGATACTACTGGTTTTGTCAGAGGCACTTTTCCTTTGTTGTATCTTGGATGTTCAATTGGACATGCCAAGAAAAGGAAATCTGATTTTAGAGAATTGATCAAGAAGATACAAAGTAAGCTGCATATATGGAAATGCAAGTTATTTGTCCTTTGGACGTAAGGTTGTTCCCATTAACCATGTGTTGCAGAGTATGCCCACATACCTCATGTCAGTAACTGGCCCTCCAAAATGTATCATAAATGATATTCATAGAATGTTTTCGAAATTTCTATGGAATTGTAAAGAGGATGGGAGGGCAAAACACTGGATTGCTTGGAATGATATGTGTTTGCCTAAGGAGGAAGGTGGTCTTGGTTTCAGGTCACTGATAGATGTCTCAAAAGCTTTATTTGCTAAACTCTAGTGGAGCTTCAGGACCAAAAACACTTTGTGGTCAAACTATATGTGGAATAAATATTGTAAGAGGCACGGTCCACAAACAGTAGAATGGAAAGGAGGATCTCAAGTTTGGAAGTTGATGCTTCAGGCTAGAGATTATATAGATCAGGAGATATGGTGGAAAGCTAGAGGTGGTCAGGCCAGTCTTTGGCATGACAATTGGACTCAATTAGGGGCATTACACTTCCTTATGCCTATTTCACATTCCAGAAGATATGAATTTGCTGATATAAGTTGTGTAATGGATAATAATGGATGGAATCAAAATTTGCTGAAAGAATTGTTCAATAAGGAGGTTTGTGAGCAGGTAAAAAAGGTACTGGGTATGGGGCAAATATCTGGGAAATAATGAGACAGAGGAAAGAAGTTCAGCAAGACATCATGTTTATCTGGGAAAAGGGCATGCCTTTCAGAGTATCGTTCTTAATTTGGAGAATGTAGTTTCAGAAAATCCCCATTGGGGAGATTCTGGTTAGGTTCAAAATAACACACATTTGATTGTGTGTGTTGTAATAACTCTACGCCAGAAACATTTGACCACGTATTTGTATCATGTCCAGATGCTAAATATTTATGGGAAACTTTCTCAGGGGCTGCTGGAATTCAAGGTCCTTTCCTTAGGATGAAGCAGACTATTTATAAATGGTGGGGGGAGGAATGCAGCCCCAAGTTACAACCTTTGTTTAGATCAATTCCTATATTCATTATCTGGCAGCTTTGGAAAAGAAGGAATAAAGTCAAACATGGAGGAAATATGTCTAGAAGTGCTATGATAAGAGAGGTTAATAGGAATATCTACTTAATGGCAAAAAACAGATACCCTAAGCTATCTTACATTCCTAGTCATTGGCCCCAAATTGTCAAATTCTTGGAAGATTACACTCCTATCTTATCTTGCAAAGTGGTGAGATGGATATGTCCTCCGGAAGGTTATTTCAAATCCAACACAGATGGATCTTGCAGGACCCATTGCAGCTCAGTTCAAAAGCTTTTAGTGTGAGAAACAGCAATGGAGACTTGGTCTATGCAGAGACAGAAAGTGTGATGCTATGCAGTGCTTTAGAAGCAGAGGTGGGAGCTTTTAAAGAGGGTTTGCAGTATTGTGTTAGTCACAACCTCCTGCCCCTTATAATGGAGACAGACTCTCTTATTCTGAAGAAAGTCATTGAGGAAAAGTGGGAAATACCATGGGTCATATCAGTGGACGTAAGGTGCATCAAGAACAAGCTGAAAAATAAAGATGTGGTAGTGAATCATATATTTCGAGAGGGGAACAGATGTTTTTAGTTTTGTAGGTACAACAAAGATCCAGTTCTTATCTAACAATGCGTTACCAGCACAAGCGAAAAAACTGTTACAAACAGATAAGCAGGGAATGCCCAATCTCAGAATCAGAAAATACCAAAATGGAGATTTTAACAACCACTGAAGGAAATGCAAGATGAAGGAGAACAAATGGTTAGGTAAAACATCAATATGGTTGAATAACAGCTGCAACATTCAAAGCTAAAAGGCGACAACTGGAAAGGTAAGTCGGCACTCAAAATTAAGATCAAGATGAAGAGGCTGCCTGATAAACACTATATTTGAGGCAGTGGTATCAGCTCATCAGAGCTCAACCTGCACAAAATGCGGTTTTTTCAGCGATATCTTTCATTTTTGATCGACCCAATCTCCGACATCAGAAAATACCAAAATGGACATTTGAATAATCACTGAAGGAAATACAAAATGAAGAAGAACAAATGAGGTCACACAACAACTTGCTTATTTAGCAGCAGCATTCAAAGTTACTACTGGAAATATAAGTCGGCACTCAAATTTAAGATCAAGACGGAGAGGTTACCTGATAAATCCTAGATTTGAAGCAGTGGTTATCAGCTCGTCCGAGCTCAACCTGCACAGATTGGGGGGTTTATTCAGATACATCCTCCATTATTGATCGACTCAAACTAGTGCATCGATTCTGGATTTTCCTAGAATGGATATGTCGGAAGAAGGCTAGGAGCTGAAGAAGTCTTCATAGGTTTGGATCCATGGCACTCGTGAGAAGTTTGAATGCCCAGGTGGATACCGCCCAAGCTCATGGCTGTTTTACCGGCGTTTCTTCAAGTAACGTCCACCGGAATTGTTCACGCCTGGCGGAGATGGAGATCAGGTTCAGCTAGAGATTGTACTGGAGGAACTTTCCTTTACCAGTTCAGCGGTTTTTAGTTTCTTTTTATATTTGGTCTTTTATCTATTGTTTCTATTTTATTTTATTTTTTTGAAGAAAGGGGCTTGACCCACACTTTGATTAAAAAAAAATTAAAAAAAATTAGAATCTATTATTAAAAATTATAAACAGTAATAGTTTAACTATTTAGAATCATTTGCCCTCCACCTTTTGAGGAACCCATGTGTAACGATATTTTAAAAATAAAAAGAATCTCTCACGTAAACATGAAACCTCATGATTTTTAACGACTAAATCATATCGATGGGTACATGATTTCCCCAAATATTTCATCAGTTGATGAATGAGAAGACAATTACATCTTCTCCGCCCATTTTTCTAAAATGTAGTTGTCATAAATAATTACTTCTAAAAAAATATATTCAACGACAATTAAATTATTATCGTTAAATATCACTTTTGATATAATGTAAACTTACTTTTTTAGCGATTAAGACCTTCAGCATAGCTCGTGATTTAAAATATTATGAATAACAAGAAGTTAAAAACATAAAATAATAAACATATTACATGTATAATTGGTATTGAATCTTTTTAACTTCTTCATATATATATATATTTAAAATTTTTCTTAGTAAAAATCCAGACAAACAGCCACATAATGCAATAAGTGGTAACTAATATCTCTTGTTGAACAATAAATCAAGCATTTCTCACAAATAGGTTTTACATTATAAAAAAATATACAATTTATGAGATGCTTGTTTTTAGTCAAACATAGTAATTCCTCCAAAATTGTTAGCAATATCAGAATTTTCATTATGTTTGGTACTAGGTAGTTATTGAAAGAAAGCAAATGAAATCAGAATGGGAATGTGATAAAGCGTATTGGGTTCAATTCAAAGCACGGGCCATCAGCTTGGATAGGCCTACAGTTCGGGAAATCAAGTAAATACCCCATAAAAACAAAGTACAAGAATATAGCTTCTTATATTTATAGTTTTATACCACACTAAATAATTACACTATATATTCCAATTAATTTCGCTTAATTGATACTAAATCAGTATATATATATATATATATATATATATATATATATATATGAAAAGGCCCGTTAACAGGCCCAACATTATTGTCTGAAGTTGTATTTATACGTAATTAATCATATTCTTAAACAATAAATTAATTTTCAATATTTTCACGTAAATAAATTAAAGAGTAATAATGGGCATTACACTTTGAAGTCTTTTTTTATGTTATAAAATTAAAAGATAACTAATAACTTATATAAGTTATCTCGACTAATATTAAAACAATACGTAATCTAATATTCATTTTAACATTATGTTAGACATTAACATTAAATGACAAATATATGTTGGATATAAAATATGTCATCTTCTTTAACTTTATGTATTCGACTCATATAAAAAGGGGTAAACGTCAAGCATGCTCTAATTTGGTGGATGTGGATATAATTAACTGAGATGACATGTTTATGTGGTTAACATAACTATTTAATAAGCATTTGTAATCACGCGCACATAGGTTTTTTTTTCTTTCAAAGTTTGAACAATAAATGTGTGAAGTGTTTAGATGTTCCATCTGAACAAGCCGTAGTTTGAGTATCAAAATGAAATTTAGTGACAAGTTTAATAGACTATTAATATAAAGCCAAGTCATAAATTTATTTTATTAAATAATATTAAAATTCTATATCTTTCTCGCACAACTACAGTTCCATTCAATTATTTTTGTTTATAACAAAATAACAAAAATTCAAGTAAAATTACATTTATTTTGTCTATCTTAAAGATAAAAACATTTTATGTAATAATATTTTTACTTATTTAGTATGATAAAAATTTGTTTTAATTTTTTTGATCATGGAGAGATGATTCGTACTTAAAAGTATGTGAAAGAGATTACATGTAGTTTCAAAGCATAAGTTATGTTTGTAAATTTTCTGTCTAGATTCAATTGATAAATTTTTTAATAATCTGAAATTACCAAAAAGATGACTTCTATAGTTAAAAATATTTTTAAAATAGTACTATTGAAAAAGCTAACTTGATTTTAAAATTGTGAGAACTAAATATAGGGCATGTAAAAAATATATGAAGATTGAATAATAAATGGGGTGAACAAACAATGAATGAAGTTGATAATTGTTAAGCATTTAAAATTTATAATAGATAGTAAAATTGTAATGATATAGAGAGAATGGATCCAGATTGTTACACATGTTTAAATGCTATTGGTGAGGGAATAAGACAAAGCTAAGTACATAGTACAATTTGTATTGCTCATTGTACAACTCTTCATTGCCATGGTCGTCCTTCCATGGCTCTTCTATATATAAAAAATAATAATAAAACAATAACTAGATATGAAATGTCCGTGCTAAGCACGGGCCCAACAAATTTGGCTTGCATCAGTGGACGTATTAGTTCAACATTTATTCTTACATTTGGTAAATATGGAGTAAATGTCATTTTATAAGTTTAAATTAGCAGAATCATAAATTTATTGAGACAACACATAATAAACATTACATAATAAGAAAAATTAACTTTTAATCTAACTTAATTTCAAAAGTTAGCTCACATTGTGAGAATTATTCAAGATCATAAGGAAATCAAGTCCCTCATCCACAATAACAATACTGAATCTGACACTTTCTATTCAAGTTGGTAATCTACTAATCTACAAGTGTTGACGATTGGATCATACATAAACAATTTGGGAGTAATCAAAACATAAAAATATAAAAGTACTATTGGAAGCAATACATTGCCACAGTAATAATCAAGTAAATTTGAGGGGAAATTTATCATATTTATTCCTCAATAATAGCATTAACATGAATATTCAAATCAGTCTTCATTTTCGACTGAAACAATATTTGTTCACCTCCAAGTCATGTTAATGATTTGTCTTGTGTCTCAAGGATATGCTCTACATTGTATGCAATGGAAGTAACAATTCAAGCTTATGTTCCAATTAGGTGTATGAATTGAGTTCACTAACATTGGAAGTATTATTTACTACATTTGAAAGACCACGATATTTTTTGAGGATACGTTGATGACATTCACAACATCAGTGTTGAGCTGAAAATTAAAGTAAGTGGGTTACTTAATGTCTCAAAGTAAATGTTAGACCTTTTTATCCAGAAAAATACTCACCCGACAGAATCTTTCTTTTCTCTTGAAGTGAAGCACCTGTTAGACTTTCTCCCAAATATGCTATCTGCAGCACCTGATACAGTAATCTAGAAACTACTTTTCAGGTCAAAATAAAGGATAGATCTTCCAAAAGAATTGAATAAAAGTGATGAAGAAAACTTGAGGAAACGAAGTAGACTTAATAGTATTGTATCTGTCTTTTAGTACATGCAGATAAAGCTATAGGTATAATGCATGTTTCCGCAACTTACACAAAATAAAATAAAGATACCCTCAATGGGATAAAACCATAGAAATCATCTTGCTTTGGGTTGTCCAGCCCTAAGCATTGGTCTCACAACATGATTACACAAGTTAATAAACTATACATGCTCCAAAAAAAAAAAGATTCATGTTTAGAACCAAGGTAAAACAAAAGAACATGAAAAGCACACATGAAGTCTTTCATGCATGTACCATTTATGAGTTTTATTTTTCTCATATTAGTCAAGATAATACTGGTCAGCATCTTGATTAATATATTATTATGTTATATTTATAAAAACCAAAGTAAAATACCAGAACAGTTCCAAGTTTTCAACTATTCTCAACTTTATCATTGATCTACAACGGGATATGATAACAATTACAAGTACTGGGACCATAATAAAGATCTTGGAGCACAATGTTCAACTTTCCCGTAATAAGGAACTAATCCATTAGAAATTGATAGTTACAGCAGTAGGGAAAAATAGCCAACATTAACATATAGCCTAAATGTAAACAATCTCATTTTTCAATCAGGGCCAAAGCATTTACTTTCTTCTTTTTCCATAATTCACATTAGCTAATGTTATAACAGTAAAAAAAATGCAAACTTGATGATGACAATAGGTGCATTTTGAGCTTGTGAAAGTATTGAGTAGCGAGGATCAAACATGGTAAGGATTACGCAGAGGACGGTATTAAGAGCAACCATTTGTCAGAATAAGGTGCTATGCATTATTCTCCCTGGTGATCAAAATTCTGCACTGGTGATCAAAATTCTCCCTCTATTAATTGATTTGATGCTTTTTCTCCTCGTAAGAATGAAACATATCACTTGAACAACTCAATGCCCATTAACATTGAAAAACAGATATTAATCGAATATAACTTGACCAAATCAAGAATGCAGCCGAAAGAGCAAATTCCAAATTAACCAAAATCATTTAAGAATGAGCTGAAGATAGCAAAAAAATAATGAAAACGGCATCAGGCTTTTACTAACAGTAAAGATGATCGTAAGAAAAATTAGAAAGAGAGATGAATTCGGGACATAAAAAAGGGGTAAAAACTCAAAGACGTAGATTTCACAGTTAGTAAACCAAGAACTTAGTTGGTTTACTTGCTACGTGGGAAATTATATTCTTTTTGCTTGAGGATCTTGGGTGACATAATGGCTTAACACACTATGTGTTTCTTACTAAAGAAAAATATTTCTTGTGAGTAAAATCAAACAAACTGCATGATGGAGTGAAATCCCCACATTTGTATTCAAGGACCCATAATGCAAATTTATCTCTATTCACTCCTAATCATTCACCATGTAGAGCATTAGCTTCCTTTAGACGCAACTTAGAACTACTCTTTTTCAGCATATCAAATAACCATTGACTCCTTGAATTATTACTTTTTATGAGAAACTTACTGTAGATCCAAAATAGAAAGAAATACTTGTAGTAGAGCCAATCAGTTTGGTAAGGCAAAAGGTAATGACCATAGCCATCCTGCCTCCAATAAAATTCTTGGACAAGATTTCACCATAGGACTTGTGCTCAAGAAAGTACCAATTCCTCCAAATGCTAACAATGACAAGCTCATTGCACCCACATTCACAGCCAGCCTCACCTTATAATTTGCTATAAATGCAGCAGAAAAAATGGGTACAATGATACCCAATGAAAATGAAATAGCCGAGGCTACTGTTGCCTGGAATGAATTTAGCAGCTGTTCCTCGTTATCTTTTTCATGTTCTTGGTTCTGTCCTCATGTTGTTTTGCCTATCTTCATTTGATCTTGCTCTATGTCTAATTGACAGTACACTGAGACAAACTCTAGGCCATCCTACAAGCACCCAAAATACTCAAATCAGTTGACATCAATAACAATATATGTCCAATCCACTTAATTCATTCATGATAATGTCATTTATAAAATATTAGTTTATATCAATCACGTAGAAACTAATAGTTTATGCCTTGATTGGGTTAAGTAATATAGCATCACTTACCTTTTTAGGTTTATGGTGCTTGTAATTGTAACTCAACAGTTCTTGAAAATAAAGATAACAAATAACTTTATTAATACAATAACTTCTATGTAATCACATAAAAGAGTGAATTGCCGTGCTGGAATAGTAAGTTACATAGCTAGGTGCAATAGTCAACAAATTTTAATCAATATAATTTATTAGTTCGTAAACATATAATGCAGCAACATTTTATCTCTTTAACACAAAGCACATGCAGTCACCTTTTGTTTCACCTTTATACATTTAAATGCTTTAAGAAAGTACAGTTGCCCAGGAATATGATTCTGTCTACAAATTAATCAAGTATTTATTTTACACAACTATGGTACAAAATTTTCAGTTCACTTCAAATCATTGAAATAAAAAAAGAGAACATGAATCAAAAAAATTTCATAGTGAAGATTATCTTCAGTGTATACCCAAAGAGGAGCAAGAGAACAATGTGCACCACAGTATTGAGTCTCGTCAAATATGAGGCAATATAAGAAGCCTAAGGTGGCACATGAATTTGTAGAGTAAGGAGCATATTTGCTCTTTTAAGTGTATAGCATAACATAGCTTAAGGAGGATATTGAAGAACCAACACTCAAAATAGAGAAGCATATAGAGTTATCAGTTTGAAAAAAAAAAGTATACTAGTATATTTGCTAGTGAACATTCCTTCCTTTAAGTAGGCCAAAGCTAGATCAAGTTTAATATCATTAATTTCATGTCATCAATAATACAACATTCTCTATACCACTAAGGCAGAACTAAGGTTTTGCATACACTCTATCATCCACAAAGTGCAAACATCATCTTGTGGGACTACATTGAGTAAGTTGTTGTTGTTGTCTACTATAACTTTCAAACAGTTGGAAGTTCTCATTTATCAAATGAATCAACCTTTGTTGATCTTTACATTATAAATGGCTTATACTTCTAAGCTCAAGCAACAATTTAAAACTTTTGTCATTAACATATTGTTCTTTTAGTATCTTGATTACAACACTTAAGAGAAAATGGGGAGATATATTGAGAGGAGGCAGACCAGAAAAAGTAGGACATATGCTTGTCACAACATCTTTGAGAGGACCCAAGAATTACAATATCTGAAATAAACTTAATCTTTTTCGTCCAAATACATCCACATTTTTCCTAACCAGCACAACAAGCAGCATTAGTCAATGAATGCACAAGAAAAAACTAAAACTCTGAAAATATATTCTATGGAAGTTTAAAGAAATAGCAAAGAAAATTGAAATCGATAGTGAGGAAATAATAAAGAGGAAGAGAGAATCAGAATAGAGGATAAAGGATGAAATGGAGACTAATCCATCATTGGCTCCTAGAACAACTGCTCGAACCCACTGTGCTCATAGTCGAAATCCTTCTCAAGGACTTGCTTCTGGCCATTATGGTCTTTAGGAATAGTAATCTAGACTTGGTTTTGAGCATCCATTAAGAAGTTATAAGTACTTGTTAGTTAAAGAAGCGATTCTTTCTTAAAGATGGGTGTTGTATGAAGACTTGGTTAGGGCTATTTATAGAGTAGGATAATTAAAAAAGTAAAATTGCAGAGAGGACCGAAGGCCAGAGAATTGGAGGAGAGGACAATTAGACATGCATCTTGAAATAAAACAATTGTCCTCCAAACCTTAACTCCAATCATGAATCAAATGAGTTAGAGATCTACAATAGGCATAGTATAACTCTCAATGAACTTGCTAATGAGTCAACATAAAAATTAGTTCAAGAACTCAAGTATTAACACAAAATTAACCCAATATACCTCCACAAGTCCAAATGATGAAAATAGAAAAAACTTGACAGGAGATGGAGATAAAAAGTGGTTTTATTTTTGTGGCCGAAAAACAAAAAAAAAAAAAAAACAATCAGATTGGATATGAACAGAATCTGAATAGACATATTTTAAAATTTCAAAAGAATTCTAAAACAAGAGAAATTACAATAATAATACATTTTAACCTAAACAACCATGAAATTCAGCTCCAAAAGTGAAAAATTCAAAGAGAACTTAAAAAGACGGAATAAATAATTTAAAAAATGTAGAAAATGATAGGAAAAAAACAAACAGAATGTTTAAGGAACAAAATTAAGAGGAGAATACCTGACTTGTAAGAATTTGAACGTATGAAGAAAAGCTAGAGTATTTTTTGATATTCTGACAGTTCCTAGAATTAAAGAGACGTCTTTGGTCTCTGTTCAAGTAAGCCAAGTAAGCCATAGAGAATGGATATTTGTAGGTATAATACCTTGATCATTCTGAAGAAAAAGTTTCCTTTTTGGTGATGTTTGGATTCATGATTGGAGTTAGGGTTTGGAGAGATTGGTAAAGAAAAAAAGAAAGTTGTATGATTGTCGCTATGGTGAGGCACAATGGACATAAAATTTCAAAAAGATTTTATATTTTTGGAGAAGATCACTGAGACTTTGCCTAGAAAGAGACAGAGGAACAATCTGGATTTGAAAATAAAAAGGATTTGTGGTTTGCTTAAAAACTCTTATAGATAGTTTTTATTTTACCCTTAAATAACAAATATATTACAGATATGCCATTGGTCGTCCTACCACTTCATGTTTCTATAAAATATACTAGATGGTTTTTGCCTATGCTAAGCACTGACCCAACAATTTAATGATATAAATTTATTGTGTTTGATCAGACAATTGCAATTTAATATCTTGTTCAAGGCTGATCAATCATATATAGTAAGGAGGCAATCCAACATTTATTGCATAGATATTGAAAGTGCACTACAAAAATTCTACTTGTAAAGCACACTCGTCACTGTTCTTTTAAGTACTGATCATTTATTCTATGCTACATAGTCGAAAATTAATATATCATCAAGTAACTAACACTACTACAAAAGCGAATTTTGTTACCATTTCAATCAAAATTCAAGAAAGATTGAAGCAAATAATGAAAGAGGATGTAGTTGTACTCCACATATGTGCCTAACTTTTGTAGTAGTAGTAGTAGTAGAACTCTCCAAACAGGCCTTGAACGACCACTCAATCTTCCCTTGCTTAAGTTCAAGCTTAGACGACCTTATTTTCTTCATCATTTTCAAAGTGATTCGAAAATTTCATGTACAAATATTTAGTCCCATTAATATCATAAATTAACAATAATTATTTAAAAGTACAAATATATAATTATTTAGAAGTACAAATATATTTAAGAAAATTTAGTAAAATATGTAAAATATGATTCTATTGTATTTTACTTTTGTTAAAATCAATGAAAATACAAATAAATCGCACCTTCAACTTTATATTTCTTTTTTTTGCATAATCAGGTAAAGTAAAATGATAGCAATAAAATAAACATGTGCATACCAATACTTATTTTCAATTTTAAGAGGCACACATGTAAATTATGAACGTTTTCATTTCCGCCATATGCAAAGCCAGATTACTCCACTCATGCTAGACAATCAATCCACTTGCGAAGAAAATTACATATAAAATTGTGCATGCAGATTAAGCCCTTGCCTGCTAGAAAATATCAAATGTTTCATAACAGAGAGTAAGAAATCTGTAGCTTTGATATCAAATGTAATTTTGGTAATGAATGAGAAGTTAAATGCAAGTGTAGATATAGAGCCAACTATATACATCTATTATCTATAAACAAATTACATCAGATATGGTGGACATGTAAATTCAGCTTGATGTATCTGCAATCAAAATAATTCCTCATTATGTGTCATTCTTAGAATTTTGTCAATAATATCACTTACCTCAATATTCTCTTTCAAGGAAAATGTATGATACATATTGCATTTTGAAATGACCAATAACAAATAAATAGACTTTCTTATATAAAATGTCATGAAATTTGACTCTTCATAAGGCAGATAACCAGGCATAAATACAAAAAAAGATTACATCATTGGCAAGAAGCAATACAAAAATGAAAGTTATTGATATGAGGATATGAAATAAAATAACTTACAGGACAAACTAATGAGCACCTTTGGAGTCGCATAATTTGATATTCCACAAGTTCTAACTAGTAATCTATCTTCATTAAAAAAAAATCAATGAACTTAATATGCATTAAGATTCAGTGATGCAGTTAGTATTGACAATTTATATAGAAGTGTTGATACTTGATAGATCAGATTAAGCAAAACCATAGGTGAACTTGTTGAGGCAGCATACTCAATCCAATATAATAGTTTCGGATTGGGAGTGCATTTCGCTGATAGTCCACCAAGCATATACATGCCAACATGGTCAACTTTGATATTTTTTTTTTTTTAAAATTCAATTACTCTTAACATATAAATTTGAAACTAAAATCCCAGATTCAAATCTCCCTTTTGTACCTTTGCATCTACCGGATGCCTTAATAAAATCTCACTTTATCAAAAAAAAAAAAATACAGATTCAACTTATATTACTTTGAGCAATCATATTTTCCGTGACCATGTTGAAATAAATTTATGCTTTACCATCGTGAAATAACAATATTTGTTAATCATAGCAAATCATACAACACCACACTGACAGTACAAACATATCAAGCCAATTAGTCAAAGCTAAAACTACTACCTAAGATTCATGATCCATCTTACTGGTCAAAATTTCAACTATCCCAGCTGAAAGAGTCAAGTCAAATTCAAAAAACAAAACTGAAATATAGAATGAACAAAAAAATTCCACCACACTTACTAATTGTGGTTAAGTTGTGCGGACTCTTCAATTTTGATGATGCAACAATGTTGGATTGTCCAAAAATACACTATTTTTGAAAAATTTAGTGCACACCCAATTAATATTTATGAAGAGTCCAAGCAATTTTTAAGTCAATAAAATTTAATAAAGAAGATTGTTTCAAAAAATATAATTTTGATGCCCTGTTATTTTGTGTGCTAAATTGTGCTATATTAATTCTTGGCTAATAATATAATGATTTCCTAGAAGAAATTGTCAATCTAGCAGAGATTATTCTGTTCTTAGAAGTGTCACCTGAGCTTCACCTATCTTGATTATTGGCAAATAAATATAATGAATTGCAGAGGTCTGCCAAATAATGTAGATAGTAACTCTTTTGGCCATTATTTGTCTAAATAAAGCTCCAATTCAAAATACTACTTTGTGCTCAATTTGGGTATATTCTTATTTTTATTAACAATTTGTATGTTAATGTGAATGTCTGAACTATGACAAAATGTTATTAACATTACAAAAGTAAAGTTTGAAACCACACCAATCACCTTTGATAGGTCCGTTAACAACTATTTAGAAAATGCTTGTTCAACAATTTCAAGTTTTAAAGACTTTTGACAATTAAAATATTATGAATAAAGTTTTGTGTAGTATTTCACCTAAGACACATTCTGCTTCGTTTGTATCGCAAAGAGAGATTTTTGTTACAGTGAAATCAATTTTTTTTTAAAAAACTATACTTTTTTAAAGTATAGAGATTGCAAACAGCGCGCTTGGGCTATTTGCACTAACAAATATTTATATTTGTTCAACACTGTTGTTAGTTGTCTTAGCGGAACCAAAATATATGGTATGCGGAAATGTGAAGCATATTACACTTGTGGTAGTGAGTTTTAAAAAAATAAATATTTTTTACTAAAGTTATTTTACACTGATATGATTCAAGCATGTGAGCAAATACTATCATCTAAGCCCCATTTTTCAATTTTGCAATCATAAATAATTTTCAACACAAGGTGCTTTAACGGAAGAGCAAAAAAAAAAAAAAAGCTTGCAAGAATCCCATAACTTGTTGCTTTGGGCCAAATAAAATGAAAATCATAATAAATAGCACCAAGAAGGAATGTAACTAACTGAGCTACTACACTTCTGAATGTTGTGTTTGGTAGCTGAATGCTCTCTGTTGGTGTATTGTATTCCTCAATAAGTTGCATTATATATTACAAAATTGTTGAAATGTAATAGTGAATTTTGCCATAGTTATAAATTATACCACTATGTTATAAATTATGCATGTACTAAATAGACGACAACAACAACATAGCCAATGTAATCACATAAGTGAAGTTTGAGGTACCAAAAATACAACACCACACAAATTTCAATTAGTTTATATTGATGTGTTTTGCTTTGTCTACAAAACATCTAACAATTTCTCTTTTTTTTTCTTTTTTTTTTTATATCGTCCACCAAATCCTCCCGTCTCTTATGAGTGCTACCATGTCCAATTTTAGACTAAACGATAGTATGTCGCAAAACTTTACCTACTTATAATAATAATTCATCAAATTTAGCCACTACGCAGACAAATTAAAACTAAAATGAGTTATAAGTTTATGTGTTATCTTCATGTTATAAATTCAGTTATCATAACGCAACAAATAAGTTGTATCATCTTTTTTAATATTATAGTAAATAAAATATAATAATAACGCATGAATTTTCGGGATTCTCATCAGAACAACATAGAAAAATGAGATTTTTACTTAAGCTCATCGAAAACATCTTCAACAAGTCAATTTTTGACGAAATTCTAAATAATACGTACCTTTAAGTAAGATTGAATTAGCATGAGGAATTTTATCAAACATACTTCCAGCAACAAACTCCAATTTTTCAGTTACCTTTTGGTCACCTATGACATGAGGGAGATCAAGCACAATGCATTACAAGCTCGGAAAAGCTTCGACAATAGCCATAGCCATGGTGTTGCTTCCACCTTTGATGTCCACCAATGGCGCCAAACCCTCAAATATACTTGCACAACAATAAGAAATCAACAAATTGGAGATCAATCTCGAATCACCAGTCATTGCATTGTTGAAAACACCATTGAACTCTAGCTCTTCATCAGTACCTTTTTTGGTGAATATTAAAAAGAATCCATACACATAAATTGGGTATCAAAGAGAAAATAGGACTAAATAATGGATTTCTACGCAAACAAGTCAAAGTATACATATAAATTGTGGTCCAGAAACTGAGAAATACTCAATTTATGAAAAAATATGAAAGAAGAGAACTGAAGATAAAAAAATTCAGAAGAGAAAAAGACACTTACTAGAGAAGAAACTGAGACAACAATGAAGAGTGAGCAGTGATGGGAAGAGAGAAGGTCTCTTTATTTGTGTCTAAAGTGTAATTCTAGAAAATTCCTATTTATAGTCACATAGGTAGATATTATTTAGTGGTAAAAGACTCTTTTACCCTTGATCGTCTATGGGTTTCTCTTTCTAGAAAATTCCTTTTTAGTGTGTGAATGATAGATAGTAGATATTATTTAGTAGTAAAAGACTCTTTTACCCTTGGTCGTCCTCCTCATCACATTTCTATATAATAAATATAATAGAATAGATATGAAAAGGCCCGTTAACGGGCCCAATATTATAATTTACAATCTTAAATATATTAGCGGTTCCAATGTACTATAAGTATTTAATTAGTTTTTGAAAAAACAATTGTCATCAATAGTTTATCTAATAAAAATGATAGTAAAATGATAATAAAAATCACACTTTATAATAAAATATTATTATTATTATTTTTATCAAATAATATAACTTATTTAAATTTGTTTTAATTAACACTACAATATCATATGATCCAATGGTTATTTTAACAGAATGCCAAACATACACATTCAATTTAAAAAGTTAATTTAAATTGAATGATTTTTTTACTCATCTAATGATATTAATTCAACAAACAATTTGAGTGAATTAATCTTATTTACTCATTTGTGTTCTACTTTTTCTTATCCACATTATCACTTTTCACATTTAAAGTAGTATAACCATGGAAAAGAAAATTAAATTATGTCTTATTTCATAAGATAATAAATATTATATTTGATTATTTATTTTTTCTAAATATGAAATATAAATGAACACAAAGAAATGGATAATCTTTTTATTTCACTTTATTTATTTGAAAATCAACGTCGGATTATAAAAATTATAAGCATAACTTAAAATTGTATATGAAATTTGAAAAAAATTCAAAACTTTTTTAATACTTAACTATATTTTTTTTTCCAAATTTTATCCTAAATTATTAATTTTTATAAAAATGGCTCCATTTTAATTATATTTCATATTTTATTTTATTTTATTTTTAAAAAAAACATATTCAAATAATCAACCATTATTTGCAAAATTAATAACTTAACACAAATTCAACTTAATTTTTTTAAAAAATAAATTGGATTTGTTTTTTGTAATAGTGTGTAGTAGTTCTTATATGAGATATAATCTATGACATTATACGGTTATTTATTTTGATATATTACTCTTTTAATGCAATTTGGTTGTATGTCTCTGGTAAATTAGTCAAGTAATTTTTAGAAAATGAGGAATGTAGACCATATTTAAAAAGATATGATAAAAATATATCTTTTAACTTGACCTCACTTAACATCTATGACATTTAACTTCGAGTGCGCACATGTTAGCATTTAAACTTATATAAAGTTAAATAAGTAGACACACATGTCCTACAAGACATAATTCACGTAGGACACCACATAGAATTCCGCATAGGAAATGAATTATATCGACGCATAGGACGTCAAGTAGGACACATGCGTCTATTTGTTCAATCCTATACAAATTTATGCGTCTACTATGCACATCCAAAATTTGAGGGCATTGATGTCAAATGAAATCAAGTTAAATGACATATTTATGTATTATGCCTTTTAAAAAATATATTTATATTTTTTATATAAAATTTGACCAAACACTACTTTAACTATATATTTTTTTAATAAAACAAAAACTATATTTTCATGACCGAACCACAATAAGAAAGGAAATGATTAAAAGGCCTCGAATTTAAATTTTGAATATGAAAAAAATCTCATTAAAAGTGATAAGTTAATTCAAAAATAAATATGAATTCAAATTATTAACACTCTAATATGTATATACAAAATCAAACGAGAAATTAATTACTCTCTCCGTTTCAAAAAGAATGACTTCCTTTTCTTTTTCGTCTGTTTCAAAAGAATGACCTCTTTCTTTTTTTGGTAACATTTTAATTTCAGCTTTCCACGTGGCATGTTTAAGACCACAAGATTAAATGACAATTTTATACATTTGACATAACTTTAATTTAGAACCACAAGATTCAAAAGTCTTTTTTATTTACTTAAACTCTGTGTCAAGTCAAAACAGGTCATTCTTTAGGAAACGGATGGAGTATTATTTTTTTAAAAAATGTGTGGTCTTGAATGTATAGACTTTTGAAGTGAATCAAAAAATGGGGTCCATGTATTAACTTTGCATTGATTTCTTTTACTCCTCCCAATGTGTTGGTACACGTGTGACAATTGGAATCCACAACTTAATGGTGAATACATTGGGAATTACATAACTTTTGGCTGGTTTTACTGGAATGTTCAATACTCTCAATGCATAATGTACGCTTAAATTAAGCTTGGAATTTAAGAAATTGACAAAACTGCCCTTGATCATCCAGGGCTTCACATTTATATATAAGATAAGATAGATAGAAATATATATATATATAAAGTATTTATTGCGATACATCATACCCCCCCTATTGGTATCAGAGCAATGTTTTAAATAAAAAAATGATTGGCCCTTCATGGTATCTTGAAGAAAAAAACTTAGTAACTATACTAAAGGTAGTTGATTATTTAAATAAGGATTTAAAAGAAACAATTATTCAGAGAATAGTTAATGAAAAATTTGAAGAAGAAATTCAAATAGAATTCATAATACATGATCAAACAATATGAATACCTATTGGTCTGATTATTATCTATCAGAATAAAAATCTTATCAAAATAAGCTTAAAAGAAGCTATTGATATATTAAGTGACTTATTAGAAAGTCATAAACAAATAGCCCTAAGGTTAAATTAATAGAAATAACAGTTAAAATAATTAAAGAAAATTTTCCTGGAAGAATTACAAATATAATAGAAAAAGCAGAAAGAATTGACAAAAGGGTAAAACAAAAATATTTAAATGAACTCTTAACAGAAATTTTCGCTAGCAAAAGTTCATATAAAAAAGGAAGCTTAGATGAAAAACTAATTGAAGAATTGTTGAAAAAACAAAAAATTCAAGAAATTAGACAATCTAATAAAAAGAATCTAGAAGAAAATATTTCTAAAAAATGCAAAAAGGAAGAAAACCTTGAGCAAAAAAAAATTAATGAACTAGATGAACTAGTTTATGCACTGGAAGACCTTGATCTTTCAGAACAAAAAATAAAAATTCTTATGAATAAAGATGATACAAGAGGACCCCAAGGAAACTTTGTTAAAGGAGACGGATCCACACCTTAAACGAAGAACAAGAACCAGAATATAATTCTGAATAGAACTTTGCTTCCAAAGCAAAAAGAAATAAGGATTTTATGAGTCAACTTCATAACAATAATAAATCCAAATATATGCCAAATAGACTCCCAACAGGTGATGAAGGAACAACCCAATTTTTAAATCTAGATTGTAAAAGAAACCAGATGTGGATCTAGATTTATGGGTACAAAATATATTTCTTTTCTTCTTGTTAGGAAAAGAAATAAATTATACAGAAGAAGAAAAATATATCATTATGATAAATACATCACTGAAAAAGTCAGTAATTGGTATACTGGATAATCAAATGATGCAAAAGGAATCATTAAAAACAATACAATAGATGATTTAAAAAATTTCCTTCAAGAAGGAATAAAAACTCTTGTACAATTTATAGGAACGAATTCCTAGGTGAAGAAGAAAATTCTTCTCTAAATTGAGAAAAATTAAGAATTATTGCTAAAGAGCAATTAGAAAAATTGCAAATATGCAAAATGAGCTATATTCAATAATACACTTGTGAATTCAAAGAATATTATTATAAAATATTTGATAGTAGTAAGGAAATGCTATCTTATCTTGAAAAATATTATCAAAAATTACCAGGCTTTTGGGTCAAATACTTCAGAGAAGAATATGAAAAAGAAAATAATATCTGTATTTTCAGGTAAAAGATGCGGGTAATATTGTATTTCACTAAAATATCTATATTACCAGGCTTTTGGGCCAAGTACACCAAGCTCCTATTCACATATTTTCCAAAATATTGTATTTCACTAAAAGATGCAGATTTTAACGATGCATTAAGTTTGCATTTTCAGGTAAAAAGAAATGACTTATTCAAACCAGGTAATCATCTCATGAGTATATATTAACAAGCTTTGTAAACAGTTACAAACTCCAATTATGGAAATGTTTATAAAAACAAAGAAATGATTGAAATAGATCAGGAATGCACAGGAATTACAAGAATAGTTGAAGCAGAAATTCAACACCCCCTCATTCCAGAGGAATATGAAATCCATTTTGAAAAAACAAAAGAGATAGGAAGCCCTATCAATAATCCGAGACTTTCTATAGAATATGGAAGAAATTCTATAAGAAAAAGTATTTCTAACAGATATTCTAAGAAGATGCTTGTAATTACTAACATTACTAGAATTTCAGGAAGAATCTTTAATGGAGTTGAATGGAAAAAACAGGAAATTCTGATACAAACAGGTGCTACTGCAAATCATATCAAAGGTATTGTATTGGATGAATTACCAATATATGAAGATTCTCCTTACATCTATAAAACCTTTGAAGGAAATAATTTTAGTTGTATAAACATGATAGACTTACCTATACAGTTAGATACAATAAGAATAACAGTTTCTTGTTATGTTACAAATTATGAAAGTGATCACAACCTAATTCTAGGAAATATGTTCCTTGATAGTCTTAATGACTACAGTGTAGGAAAAAATGAAATATAAATGAGTTATAAGAATGAAATTTGTTTCATACCAAAAATTTAAAATGCCCAAAGAAACATCTTTTCGGGTATCAGTTTTCATAGAATTAACTTTATATGATACAAAATTAACAACAGGGATCTGAAGCCAGTCTAGCAAAATCTTTTTTAATAAAAGATTGGGATAATAATAAAAACAACATCTCTATGATTGATATTACAGGGGTAAAAGAAAGACTATCATAGTCAAAATAAAAGGTAGAGATACTTTTAGGATAAAAAATTGTTTCTATAAATAAAATATTTGCCTATGATAAATTAGAAACTGATTTATTATTAGGTAATGATTTTCTTCAACAATTCCAAGACTATCATCAAACTATATATATGATAAGTCTTAAAACCCTTGAGGACATTTTATCAAAGTCCCAAGAAAACAAAATTCGTATTTTCTTGAAAAAGATAATGGAAATTGTAAGAAAAGGTATTTAGAAAATCTAAATAAAATCTCTTGCAAATGTCTTAATCTAGAACAGATTAAAAAGAATCTACATGAATCTTATGGCGAAAATCCTTTAGAAAAATGGGAGAGGAATCAAGAAAAAATCATTTTAATATTAAAAGATCCAAGTATCATCATTAGAGTAAAATCAATATTCTGCAATGAAGATGATAAAATTGAGTTTAAAATTCAACTCAAAGAATTAATCAACCTAAAACTTATTAGGATGAGTAGAAACCCTCATAGTAGTCCAACATTTATGGTTAGAAATCATGTTGAAATTAAAAGAGAAAAAACTCGAATGGTAATAAACTATAAAGAGCTAAAAAAAAATTGTATATTTGATGGATATTTTATCCCAAATAAAAACAATCTAATAAACCTTGCAAAAGTAAAAACAAAATTTTCAAAGTTCGACTGTAAAAGTGGATTTTGGCAAATAAAATTAACAGAAGAATCTATTCCATTAACGGCTTTTAGAACGCCTAATGGACATTACGAATTGTTAGTTATGCCCTTCGGATTAAAAAATGCTTCACAAATCTTTCAAAGAAAGATGGACAAAATATTTTCCAAAAAGGAATTTCTAATCGTCTATATATATGATATACTAATATGTTCTAAAACATATCAGGAACATTTAACACATCTAAAAGAATTTTCAAATATATGTTTGAAAAATGGAATTATTCTAAGCCAAAAAAAGACAGAAATAAATCAAAATGAAATAGAATTCTTAGGAATGATTATTTCAAAAAATGGAATAAAATTACAATCTCATATCTCGAAAAAAATTATCGAGTTCCTTGATAAATTAACAACTAAACAAGAAATACAAAGATTTCTTGGATGCCTTAATTATGCAGGCGAATTTATTTCGGATCTAGCAAAGAAAAGGAATATTTTACAAAAATTAATAAGAAAATCTAATAGACTTGGATGGACTGAAGAGCACACACAATGCATCAAACAATTAAAAGAAGAATGCTCTAAGTTACCCAAACTTAGGCTACCAAAAGAAAGTGACAATCTGGTATTACAAACAGATGCGTTAGATTATCATTGGGGAGCATTATTGCAAATCGATTTGAATGAAATTTGCAGGTACACAAGTGGTACTTTCAATGAAGCAGAAAAAAAATATTCTACAAATGAAAAGGAATTATTAGCTATTATTATAGGAATCAGGAAATTTTCAGCTTTCCTTTTACCAAAATAATTTATTATTAGAACTAATAATACACAGGCGTCAGGAATAATTTCAAATAAACTTCTATCAGAACCACAATACAGAAGATTGCATAGGTGACAGGTTTTATTATCATTCTATTTATTTAAAATAGAACATATTAAAGGAGTTGATAATTTTCTTGCAGTTTTTCTCTCAAGAAATGTCCAATATGGACAATCGAACTCAAATCCTAATTAACGGGGTGTATGAAAAAATGTTGATTGTGGAAAAGTTTATTGATGACAAAAGCCACAAACTATTCAACATTCGAGATGAATTAGCTAGCGTGTCCAAACAAACAAGAAAAATGCAATATGAAATCAATCAGCTCAGTGAAGACCAAGTTGAAAATATGAATGAATTCTTATTGCTTTGTGAACATTTGGACGCTTGTCCAAAAGGGAATTCAAATCCTAAAGGGAATATTACTCCCAACAAAGTGGCAGGAGATGTCCCACTAGCACTTAGTGCCAAAAATCTCATCGGTAAGCATGGATATGTCAAAATCTGAGTCTAAGGACAAAGGTAAAAGCCAAGCAATTCAAAAGGATGTCAATTCTTCGAAAGAATATAAGAGCACATCTTTAAAAATTGAAAAAACAATCTCTGGGAAACCAAAAAGTAGTTCTAACAAAGTTCCATCAAGAACCCAAGTTTTTTCATCCTTTCAGTTTGGAAAGCAAAATCCAAAGGAAAAAAAATATCTTGCATTCACAAGATACATCTATAACCTCCCTGAAGAAAGAGGAGAAACATTTAGAGTCTTAGGAACAACTAGTTTGTTTCCAAGAATCTCTATATTTCCTAATGGATCACCGGGCTTTACAACTTAATTATTTGAATTTGAATATCTAGACAGAGTTTATGCAAAATCTGATCTACAAGAATTGTCCAAATTATCAGAACAACTGAAGAACTCAGTAAAAACCTATGCACAAGGTGATGGAGTCTATTGCAGATTCTTTAGCATCGCAATGGAAAACAAGGATTTGCAATTATATTTTCCAACTATTAATTACGTAACGGTGGAAAAATAAAGGATTTTAATATTAAGGCAATTGGGGTTGATAAAAAACTTCCTCATCTTAATAAAAAATGGATATAAACAAAACGAGCTTTGGGAAATAAAGCATTATATTTTATTCTCAAACATTTTTACAATGAAGATTACAGAGTCTTAGACCATGATCATGATTGGGTCTTGATGACTAAAGGAAAGACCAAATCAAAAATACTAAAGGAAAAAAATCCTTGACATAGAGCTTCATAGAACGGAAGCAACGGAAGAAACTTGGAAGCTTGCTTGCAAGTTTCTAGATCACAAACATTCAGTACATGAAGATGGATCTGAATAAAGTCTTAATGAAGGACAAACAACTGTAAAACAACAACAATGTAAAAGGTCAAAAGAAGACAAATCAAAAACGTAAGTGATTACTTTAGGAATAAAGAGATGAGAAAGAATCTTATCTTATCTCAACTTTCTCTTTAGTCAAAAAGAGAAATCAAATCTTGTCGACCATCAGCTTTGGATGATTGAATGACGAAAAGAAAATTATGAAAGTTTTGAGGGAAGTCCCTGCAAAACAATAATGTAATAATTAGTCCCTCCTTATATCTATAAAAGGAGATACATTAACTTAGAGAAGGCAGACTACATTTTCCCTAAAAACTTCCCAATAGAGGAAAATGTTAGGTACTTCAAGAAGTGAGTAAGAACTTCTCCCGTCAGGGAAAAGTATTGTCTCTTATGTCTTAGATATATGTAAAAATATCTATGGTTTGTATGTAAAGGTAATACTATGAAATAAACAGTTTGGTTTGTATACCTATCTTCTCTAAATTCCCAAAATAGTTTTAAGTGAAGGTTGCGATCTTTCACCTGAAGGAGGAAAAGTATGAAAGTAGCTGGTAGACTACGGTCGTGGAGGCAAAAAATTGTTCATAACCTGAAAGGAGAACTGTTGAGGTGGTGATAGAAACTGTTCAGCGAAAGAAAAGGAGAAAGATATATATGTCAAAACTTTGTATTTCATAATTATTATCTTTAAAAACAAATTATACTCATATTTTTATCATATCCTTAGACTTAAAAAGGAAATACTTAGTACCTATAGAGAATCAAAACTATCATGAAAATGTTAACAAAGAATTGAACATCATTCATGCATTCAACATAAAAAATGAAACATATTCAATATCAATTACATTTGGTAAGAAGAAGAGCATGGAAATATGTATTGCTCTATATAACTTGGATAAATCCATACGGGATTTAGAAAAAGCTTTCTTATCTGTATGCATGAAATCAATAAAATTGATTGTAGCAATCCACGAAATAAAAATGATCAGAATACAAAAATATTTTGAATACAAAAATGCTAAAGTAATTTTGAAAAGAAATGTCCTTTTTACTGCATAAAACTCAAATATGCGTAGCATATTAATTAATTCCACATACCATGGATTGCGATACACCATAGCGCTCTTATTGGTATCAGAGCAAGGTTTTAATTTTAAAAAAATAAAATTAGCCATTTATGGTATCTCGAAGAAAAAACCTTAGTAACTATACTAATGGTAATTAATTATTTAAATAAAGATTTAAAAGAAACAATTATTCAGAGAATAGTTAATGAAAAATTTGAAGAAGAAATTCAAATAGAATTCATAATACATGATCAAACAATATGGATACCTATTAGTCTGATTATTATCTATCAAAATAAAAACCTTATCAGAATGAGTTTAAAAGAAGCTATTGATATAGTAAATGACTTATTAGAAAGTCATAAACAAATAGCCCTAAGGTTAAAATTAATAGAAATAACAATTAAAACAATTAAAGAAAATCTTCCTGGAAGAATTACAAATATAATAGAAAAAACAGAAAGAATTGACAAAAGGGTAAAACAAAAATATATAAATGAATTCTTAGCAGAAATTTTCGCTAGCAAAAGTTCATATAAAAAAAGGAAGCTTAGATGAAAAACTAATTGAAGAATTGTTGAAAAAACAAAAAATTCAAGAAATTAGACAATCTAATAAAAAGAATCTAGAAGAAAATATGTCTAAAAAATGCAAAAAGGAAGAGAACCTTGAGCAAAAAATGAATGAACTAGATGAACTAGTTTATGCATTGGAAGACATTGATCTTTCAAAACAAATATTAAAAGTTCTTATGAATAAAAGTGATACAGAAGTACCCCAAGGAAACTTCGTTAAATGAGAAGGATCTCACACCTTAAAAGAAGAATAAGAACCAGAATATAATTCTGAACAAAACTTTGCTTCCAAAGCAAAAAGAAATAAGAATTTTATGAGTCAATATCACAATAATAATAAATCCAAATATATGCCAAATAGACTCCCAATAGGAGATGGAGGAATAACCCAATTTTTAAATCTAGATTGTAAAAGAAACCAGATGTGGATCTAGATTTATGAGCACAAAATATAATTCTTTTCTTTTTGTTAGGGAAAAAAATAAATTATACATAAGATATATATATATATATATACACTAGATAAGTATGCCCGTGCTAAACACTGGCCCAACATCATAGTCTACATGTTTTAGCTCACACGAACAAGATAAATCTACGTTTGATTTAGAGAGAATAAATTGACTTTACAACAAATATAAAAATATAATCACATTGAAATAACAATAGTAAGAGATACAGAGATAAAAAAAGGAAATAAAATTACAAGAAGGAATGGTCTTGAAAAATTGGCTCGGAGGTTAACGATTCTCTTTTAGTAGTACCCTTGCCTTCCGCAATGGTTCACAAGAGGAGTGCAGAATCTCAATTCTCCATTTGGTCTCTGTCAAAACTATGAAAAAAAAATTGATTTTACTGTCCCATGTGTTCTGTACCTAAATGATTTTCTTCCAAAAAACTTCAATGCTAGATATAATTTAAAATTTGATAAAATTCAAATGATTTTAAAGTGTGGTGCAACTGGAAAATCTATGAACAAAACAAGTAAAAATATGATGTTCAACATGGAGATCTCAGATCAACATAAAATTAAGAGTAACTAACACTTAGTATTTCCAATCCAGGGTGAGGAATATATAAAAGCAACTCAATAAAATGTGTAGATATGACATCGGAGGACTAAAGAATGAAAATCTCCAAGGAAAAAGTTTTAAAAACTCATATGAAGAGATAAATGAAACATCGAAACAGGAAAGGAGTAGTGAGTAGCAAAAGAAGACAGACTCTTGGAACATTTTCCTAACAACATGATCTTGTAGACTCTCTCGTCAAATATTTTTAAGATAATGGATTTATCACTGTTGTTCTTCACTTAAATGTAAAATTTGGTCTAACAATCAAGTTTCAAACTTGTGATACAGATAGCACATCTTTGTGTTCCACATAACACAACATTTACTGTTGAACCAAACCCCTAGAACATGAGGATTCTCTTGACGTTCACCAACCGCTTATTAAAATTTAATAAAATTCATAGATACTCTTTTTTATAGCTCAACTAATTCAGTGAAGGACAAACAATTCCTTGGTCCCAAATAACAAGGTAACTTCTACTCTTACAGGTCAAGAAAAACGCTGGCAGATATTAGACAGTAATTTATTCAGGTCACATGGTAAGACTTTCTCCTACATGCCAATTGTGTTTGAAAACATAGGGTACAGTAGATGTCGTGCTTATTCCACACAACTTAAGTTGGCCATTTATAATTGTGGCGGACAATTGTTTTTGAGAAAAAAATACTATGCCACATCTTTTAGCTATGTTTTCCTATTCAATATTTTAGCTTTTACTTCCTCTAATCTTATTCTTTTTGCTTCCCAAGAGTCAAAACAATGGACAATAGAACCATTTGAAATAGATTGAAATGGTACTTTCCAAATGTTCAACTTCTATTTCTCAAATTGGACTTCATCTGTGACATATTTAAACAATTGTTTAAATCCTAAATAGCCTAAACTGTAAATGGACCTCTGTGAACTTCTAAAATATTTTTTAGTCATGGCTAGTAGCCCTGTTGATCCTATACGTACGATTTGCCATAATGAAATTGCAATATCTAAATAGTGATGGGGCACCTCTAAAACTTAGTGGTAAATGTGATGGCTTCTATAGAAGTTCATATGATATTCCAGTAATTCAAATCCAAAAGTGGAGTCAAAGGTTTCAATCCTCAAAGTTTCACAAGAATATAGTTTTTAAGTCATCATTTCTATAAAGATTTGAATATATAACACAAATATCATAAGAGGAATAAAGAAAAAAATTATACTTAAAAGGAACAAGGAAAAAAAGTACCTTGCTATTGTTTTTCAGAAAATATGACAGAATACACCTGGATCCAATTCTATATACTTCCCAGTTCACAATCATAATGATCACAAGTTTTAAGTGTTTGTTGAATTGACAATGCCTACAAAGAGAGCAAAATTCAACTGTTAAGAGAAGCTGAAAATAGCAAGGGAACTGTATGTAATGTATATGTTTCTCTGTTTTCAACTTAATGGGCTGAAAGGAAAAGTTACTATGGAACTTTCTGTCAACAATGACATTAAAAATAACAAGGAAATTGTATCAAATCTACAAAGGAATTTCTTCAAGCCAAGTTTTATTTTACTTTCCTTCTCTTCATAGGTAGAGAAATTTCATCATGGAACAACACTCAAAGAAATCAACAGTGAAATTGAAAAATGAAAATTGTAAGAAATATAAGTATAGATAGAGTTAAATTATTCTTCAAAGTGAATAAGAAGAATTGAAGGCTATTATTCTTTCTTTTTTTTTTTTTTGGTTAAAATGGGGGATAGAGGTAGTGGTAGGGGTAGGGAAAGGGAAATTGCGAAGGGAATTACAATGTGGAGAGTCAAACCGTCACCAACAAGGCGGAGTTCAGGTAATCAACAAAAATCAACAAGCTACTAAGCTTCTACAAATTGAAGGGCTGTTCTGTTTCAGCAAGAGTCGATATCTTTGCTTTGAAGAAGAAGGATGTTTTCAGGTCACGTGAGTGCGCAAGGTTAAAACAAATTTAATGAATGAGAAAAGTTTTTTTGCCCTTGGATTCATTTATTATGCAACTCACATTAACATACAAATTGATAGTAAAATTGAGAATATACCCAGTTTGAGCACAAAGTAGTATTTTGAATTGGAGCTTTTATTTAGAAAAATAATGGCCAAAAGAGTTACTATCTACATTATTTGGCAGACCTCTCCAATTCATTATATTTAGTAGACAACAATCAAGATAGATGAAGCTCAATTGACACTTCTAAGAAGAGAACAATCTCCGCTAAATCGACAATTTCTTCTTGGGAATCATTATATTACTAGCCAAGAATTAATATAGGTTATGGATTCTTCTCAGGAACAATTACTTAGTCACAATAACTGTATTGGTAGCATTAAAACTGATAATTTTACTTAATTGATACTAAATCACTATATATACTGTATTGGTATCATTAATGTTTTTTGTTTAGAAATTATTCATTAGTCTATATATATATATATATATATATATATATACACACACACACTCTTCTATATCATTGACTAATGAGAAATTTCTGAACACGAAACATTAATGATACCATATATATAATCTTATAGTACTATTGACTAATGAGTGATTTCTGAGCAAGAAACATCAATGATACCACAACAATATACATATATTCGTATAGTATCATTGACTAGTGAGTAATTTCTGAATAAGAAACCTTAATGATACTAATACAGTATATATATATATTGATTTAGTATCAATTAAGTAAAATTATTAGCCTTAATGATACTAATACAATATATATATATATATATATATATATATATATATATATATATATATATATATATATATAGTATTAATTAAGAGAAAATTATCAGCCTTAATGAATGGGAGGTATGAGCTGTAATATTTTTTTAAGAGAATGAGTTTTTCTTGAATTACTTTGGATTGAGGTATGAACATGTAATTATTTTGAGTTTTATGACTCATTTATGTAGTTTTCCCTACAATCCGATATCCCCAATTCATAAGCTCAGTCCAATGGTTTCAACAAATTAAATTGAGGAATCCATGTTCATTTGGATTAAATGATTAATTTGAGTTTTACAAATAAATAAGTTCATTTTATTAAATTCAAGTCTAAGGTCCATTTCACCTTGAAGCCTAAAACCATATCACGTGTCATAATGACTAGGCATCCAAGAGCAACAAGATGACGTCACATGTCCAAATGATGTGGTAGTCCCAGACAAATTCAAGAACCAATCACAATTCATCAAGTGTCAAAATGACGTGTTTTGCCAATCATAAGCAACTTTTTCCACTCCCTATAACTATAAATAGGGGATAGACATGACAAGGGCATTCTGAAAATGCTTCAACAGGCATTCTGCAAGCATTGGAGAAAGCTACAACATCAACTACATAGTTTTTCGAAGGAATGGTCAATGGAGTTCTTTTTGGAGATCGACTTAAAATGATGAAGTGTTTTTCGACGTTCTCAGAGATCAAATACATCCCAATGAGGTCTACATCATGAGAAATATGCTATTGACAACCCTCAATCACCGAGAAATATTAGGAGAGAAGAATTAAGAGGACAACATAATTGTACTCAGAAGTATCATTAATAAAAATCACATTTTTCTTTTATTTATTTTGATTGCAATTAATTTTCAGCACTACGAATATTTGTTGCGAATAAATTTGGCACACCCAATGAGACTGATTCTGTTTTTCATCTCTTCCTCCTGCGAATAAAAAGAACTACATGTTCAACTATTGTAATGACATTCAAAAAGATCAATGATGCTTAATGCAATGACTCTATTGTTGCCACATTTATTGATTTATTGACGCTGGTCCAATCACTCGATGCATGTTCAAGACTAGTGGCATGGTTGGATCTGAATACTTCACCTCTTTGGAAATGACATGAAAGAGCAAGTATCAAATGACACTCGTAACTACAAACAATTGTTTGATGAACTTTCTCAATCTGACTTCAATTTCGGTAAATTTAAGAATTCAATGGATTCTTCAATTTCAATAAAGGTTAATGCCTTGATGGTTGACACAACTGACATGGACGAGAAGTTCACAATGATGGAGTAAACCATTAGCCTTGAGGAAGTATATCGATGACAAAAATTTCCAAACCGCGCAACTTATGAGTAAGTTAGATCTTTACAATCCTAGAGAGCCACATCATAATCTAACAACGCAAGAAAAAGTTGATGTTGATTCTCCCGCCACGGTAGTTGACTTTCAATGCTCAAAGTGATCTGTATTAGTGGATACTCTAAAAGTTCAACAACTAGAAGATATGATCACAAACATCATTAAAGATCAATATGATGGCCTACCACAAAGTTCCTTAAGGATATTCAAAGTCGTTTTCTAAGCAAATTGAGTGTTTACTGATGTCAATTGAATATCAACCACCAAAGTTGTAATAATATAATGGGAGGGAAATCCAAGGCAACGAATTATCCATTTCATCGAGATTTGTAACAATTTCAGTACATATGGTGATCTTCATGTCAAGTAGTTTGGTCGTTCTTTAAAAGATAACGCATTTGATTGGTATACAAACTTGGAGCCTAAATCAACTGATTGTTGGGAGCAACTTGAAAATAAATTTCTCAATCGTTTCCACAGTACCCGTTGTATAGTGAGCACGATGGAATTGACAAACACAAAACAAAGTATGGATGAACTCATAGTGGATTACTTCAATCATTGGCAAATGTTAAGATTAGATTGCAAGGATCAACTTGCTAAATCTGTGTGATTGAAATTTGTATAAACTAAATGCATTAGGGTCTTGTATATATCCTTCAAGGAATCAAGCCTCAAAGTTTTGAAGAATTAGATACGGGCGCTCATGATAGGAAGTTGAACATTGCAAGTCATGGAAAGACATCACCTTTCTTTGATCCAAGAAAAGAAGCTATATAATTTAAGGAGTCATTAGAATACCAAACTAAATAATCTGTGGCAGTAACTATTACTTTTACGGAGGCCTCACAAGACAAAAGGTGAAAAATCAATCAACCTTGAAGTGAAAAATCAATCAACCTTGAAGGAGTTATAAGCAAAGAAGTATCCCTTTCCAGACTTTAACGTTCTTGCGATTCTTGATGAGTTGTTGATCAAGAAAGTCATTGCACTCTCAGAGTCAAACTGACCCAAAGAATCCAACAAAGTCGATGATTCTAAGTACTGTAAATTTCACTGCATCATCGATCATCACACCATAAAATGCTTTATCATGAAGAAAAAAATCATGGCATTAGTACAAGAGGGAAAGATGTCATTGACGATGGTGAGATAGCTTAGACAAACCATGCTAGTGCCAAACTTGATCAACGTCTTGTGGAATAACGAAACATTGAAGAAGGAATCATCGTGCTACAATTTAGAAACTCCAAACCAGTTGAAGTTTCCTCTTTTAAGAAAATAACAAACACATCCAAGGTAGATGACTTCTTCAATGAAAAGAATGGTAACACCGGGACTTTGATCGCTCAAAAAAGGCAAAAGTATTTAGGGACTTGTATATTGTCTTCAAAAGTTTACACAAGATTAACTACTAATCAGCTTCAACTATGCAATGTCACACCCCAAACTAGGGGAGGCATGACTGGCACTTGATGCCTTATGCGATCGAGTTTGCCATTGAAACATACCAATTGACTCAACTATAGACCTAGAAGGTCGGGCAGCATAACATCTAAAATACTACGATTGGACCATCAAGGTCATAACCTGAATATCAACAAGTCATATAGACGAAGGTAGACAAGCCAAAAATAATAAAGTACTAGCTAGTCGACAAGGCTGCAAATAAAGATACACATACGTACATACATATATATACATGCCAAGCCTATGAGGCTGAAGGCTAGAAGTTGTAGAAAGAAACCTAGAATATCGTGTCCATGATAGCCTCTAAGAGTGTCATAAGCACTGGTCGGGATAAGGCCCCAGTTATACCCAAACTGCACAATGAAAGTAACATCCTATGAAAGCTCTATGAAGAGGTGGAGCTTACAAAGTCACAACTGAACCGCGAATCCTAGCAGAGGGGTCAATCAAAATCCCTACCTGGACCTGCACGCACGAAACAAAAATACAGCGCCCCCAAGCAATGGAACGTTAGTACAAATAAAAATGTACTGGTATGTAAGGTAGAAAGTAGAATCATAAATAATTGCAGTAAAAAGGTTAATTTAAAGATACCACCTGAAACAGAAACTCTGATAGTCGTCATGGCTAACATCCAACCTTATATAAATTAAATATGCATGGTATGCTCACATAATAGTATGTCATGAATACATATATATAGATGCAAATGCATGTCATACCCAACCAAATGCTAGCAATGGTGGTGCCTTTCGATAGTGAACCGACATCATATTCGCCAACTTGTGGCCATCTTTGTCTCATACGTATAAATATAGGCAATAAGCCCCATACCTTCCAATTATAGCTCGGGATTAGAATGCATATCATGTAATATCATGGATTCATAATGCATTTGTGTTACCTAAATCATGTTGCCAATTTGGCCCATTAGTACTCTTGCCCTCATGATCTCGTAATCACTTTCGTATCACATGTAAATGTCTCGTAGAACCTTATATACTTGTAGATTAAACTGGAACACTTAACTAAGATTTAAAAAGGTAACTTAAACCTGAGGATGTTCATAAAGAGCTTAAAGTTCTTCACTTAGTATCTATATATGTTACCTTAGTAGTTTGTAAAAGAAAGTATTTCAGAAAAACACGTCCTTTAGTAGTCTAAACATACAATTTACATTGAAGAGTTTTGGAGATCGACATATTATTTTAAAGTTTTTCAAAATATAAATTAGCGAGGAAGGAGGACTGATTTCAAATTCATATTGCTCATCCCTAATCTTTTTAAGTTGCTACACCTAAAAGAAGAATAAGAATTTGTACACATGGACCTATAGTCAAGAGAATCAACAAAATGACATAAAGACGCTGAATACCCTATCTAATCGAACGTGGAATAGCAACATAATGGAGTCACAAAAATACGCTAGTTGCAATCTCAATGCCTTTCTCAAAAGGTCTTTCAAGCAATAGAGTAGTAAAACAATATTTGACTACTTAGGATTCCATAATTCGTGCTCAAAAGAAGTACAATGCTTAGCCTTAACATACCTCAATTCTTGGTCTTGTTGCATCAATATGGATTGTACCCCTTCCTTACAGTTTGTAATCTACAGAAAATCATTTCACATAACCATTACATGCAAAATATTAACACATCAGGGTCAAAGTAGCAATTTAGAGCTTACTAGCAGAGTGATTAGCTCACTAGACCCTTTTCAATGTATGCTTCATTACCTTTTCTTCTCCAAATTACAACCCCAAACTAATGACATAACATACATTTTTTGCAGCAGCTATTAACAATTGGAGGCCTATGCAATAGTCAACAACAACCAAATAGAGTATGCCTGCACAATAACAAAAACTCGGCGTATCGCCACACCCCTTCTTTCTAACCCCAAAATAACCACAACCAAATCCCAAAAATGAGTCTTCAAATCATTAAATCCAGGAAAAAAATATATATGAAATATAGTTCTATAATTGTTCATACAACCATAATAACTTGAACTTACGACTTTCGATCACCATCCTATGAGTTCATTCAATAATTATGTTTGGAATCATGTCTTTCTCTTCATAAGCAATAAGAGAATAAAAGGGCAGAACCTTAAATTAAAAATGATGAATCTTATTGTATTTTAGCATGTCTCTTCAATAACAAACGGTCTCCTTAAACACAAGACATTTAACCAAGAAGAAACCATTTGAAAATTTAAATGCAATAATAGAACCAACGTTACACTTATTTATCTTACAATTAATTACCCATCTATACTTGTTCCTCTCTTCCAGACTAATATAAACAACAACCACACACAAACAAACCATTTCCCAAAATTCCAGTAACAACAACATTAGAAAATACTTCAAAAACGTCCCAACATCACATAACTATCCAAATACGATTTTCCAGTCGTCTATCGTGGTCTTTCTTATATAGCATAGCTATAACTTGGACTCACTCAATAAAATTAAGGGTGAGAATTATTACCTCCAAACAGCAACAACACCACCTAAAAAACGAGACTCTTTCACCATGAAGAATCCTTCAAATCACAACCAACGAGGAGGAAAGAAGTAACACAATCTCTATGAAGATTCCATGGTGAAACCACGTTGAAATCTTGTAGATATTTGCTTGGATGATAGGGGACCCTTTATAGAGGATTTAGGACTATTTGATTCTTATTTGGCCTAAAAAAATGAGTTAAAACGAAGGGAGACCAAATCTTATAAAGCTAAACAGACATAGGGGCGAGGGATCCACCTTCACGTGCTTGTTTGTGCAATCTCACTAAAATCTGAATATCTCTCAATTCTGAAGTCGTATGGACAATGGAAAGTAGACTCGTACACCTTCGATTTGGTATGTTGGGGTTCTTATAAAGTTTTATAGATTGGGAGAAAAGCTCTGAGACATTTAATCCAAATTTCAGAAAATTTATCAAATAAACTTACTCTAATTTTTGTCAACTTTTATTTCCCAACTTGTTTGACTTCAAAACTTAACTTACGATCATTGGGTGACTTATTGGGTTTGAAAGTGATTAGAGCGTCATGTGGAAGTTTATAATTTGCAAATCATATGACGATAAGTTAGATGACAAATAAAACTATAATATTATTACTGTATATGATAGGACCAATTGACCTACATAATTAAAACTAATAAAAAACATAAAAATTGTTGAGAGAAAATCTCTTCATAAACAAAACTCTTTAAACGACTACATTGTGGATGCTATTATTGTTATTGATATGAAAAGATGGGTCTTCAATTTATAGATCTCCTAATTTTTCCTCTAAGGAAAGAATAAATCAAATGTGAAAGAAAAATATATTTTCCTTTCATGAAAAGTAAAAACATTTATGGTAATGTTTTGTCTTTTCTTTTAGGAAAAAATAAACTTCAAATATTTTCCTTTCTGATGTTTATTATGTTCCCAAACTTGCTTTGAATCTTGCTTCGGTCAGTCCATTATGTAAAGCTAGTAATTGGGTGTTCTTTTCTGATTCTGTTTGTGTTGTACAGGACCAACACACTCAGAAGGTGATTGAGATTGGCCGTAGGTTGGGGAAACTCTATGTCTTGGAGATGCTCAAAGTGTCTTCTATTGCTGTTGCTGCCTCTAGTATTGATTTGTCGTCTTTTCGTTTGAGTCTCTTGTCTTCTCAGTTTTATCTTTGGCATTCCCATTTGAGACATGTGTCAGTGTCACGTTATGTTTCTTAGCCTCTATTGGTGCTTGGGGTCATTTGAACACTTGTGATATTTCTGATTGTAGTAGTTGTAAACTGGCAAAATTCTTGGCTTTACCGTTTAATAAAAGTGTGTCTTATTTTGTTGCTCCTTTTGATATTATTCATTCTGATGTGTGGGGGCCATCACCAATATCCACTAAGGGTTGCTCGACCTATTATGTTTCGTTTATAGATGACTTTACTCGTTATACCTGGGTGTATCTTATGAAACACAGATTTGATTTCTTTGGCATTTACAGTAACTTTAGAGCCCTTGTTAAAACACAACATTCGGTTGTGATAAAGTGCTTCAGGTGTGACTTAGGGGGCGAATATACCTCTAATGATTTCACTTAGTTACTCGCCTCTGATGGCACTATACACCAGTCATCTTATATTGACATTCCTGAGCAGAACAGTGTTGCAGAAAGAAAATATCGTCATATTGTTGAGACAACACGCTCTTTACTCTTATCTGCATAGGTTCCTAGTATTTTTTGGGGAGAAGCAGTCCTAACTGTTGTATATGTGATTAATCGTATTCCTACTGCATTAACTTCAGGAATGTCTCCGTTTGAGAAATTGTATGGTCACCTATCGGATGATTTTGCATTACGAGTTTTTGGATGTACTTGCTATGTTCTTCGTCCTCATGTTGAACGAAATAAGCTAGGGCCAAAATCAGCTATATGTGTGTTTTTGGGGTATGGTGTTGGACAAAAAGGATATTATTGCTATGATCCTATAAGTCAGAAATTATATATTTCATGGCATGTCACCTTTTTGGAACATATTCCTTTTTATTCAATTCCAGCTAAATCCCATGATGTAACGAAATCAGATCTTCAACATATTGATCCTTTTGGCGTTGACATAGAGGTTCCAGTTTCAAATTCATCCATGCCACCTGATGATAGTGCTTCAGCCCCACCTGTGCTTGAGTCTGCTCCTTTGACTGTTGAGACTAGAGACCCACCACCTCTGAGGAAGTTTACTCGTCCTTCTGAGTCCACCAAACTACTAGATTTCACTTACTCTACATACTCAGCCTCATTTGCTTCCTTTATTGCCAACATACATCATTTGTCTGAACCTGAGTCGTATCGAGAGGCTGTGATTGATCCTCTTTGGCAGAATGTTATGGCAGAGGAACTCAGTGCTCTTTATCAGACACATACATGCGATTTGGTTACCCTCCCACCTGGTAAACATACGATTGGTTGTCGATGGGTGTATAAGATAAAAACAAAGTCTGATGGGTCTGTTGAGTGATACAAGGCCAGACTTGTGGCAAAAGAGTACTCACAAAAAACTGGTATAGACTATAAGGAGACTTTTGCCCCGGTGGCAAAGATGACGACTGCTCGCACTATAATTGTTGTTGCATCCGTTCGACAGTGGAGGATATTTCAAATGGACGTCAAGAATGTATTTTTGAATGGTGATCTCCATGAGGAAGTTTATATGACTCCTCCCCTAGGTATTAACCACCAGCCGAGTGAAGTTTGTCGGCTTCGAAAAGCTTTATATGGTCTCAAGCAAGCTCCTCGTGCTTGGTTTGAGAAATTCTCCACTGTGATTACTTCTATTGGATTTGCCCCGAGTAATCATGATTCGGCGTTGTTTGTTAGATGTACGAGTGCAGGGAAAATTCTTTTGTCCTTATATGTAGATGATATGGTTATTACTAGTGATGATTATGGTGGTATTGAGTCATTGAAGTGTGATTTGGTTCATCGATTTGCCATGAAGGACTTGGGCTTGCTGCGTTATTTTTTATGTATTGAGGTGGCTCAGTCTAAGAAAGGGTATCTTATTTCTCAGACTAAATATATATCAGACTTGTTTAAACGGGCACGCCTTTCTGACAACAGGACTGTAAATACTCCCCTTGAAACCAATGCACGGTACTCTCCTAGTGATGGTGTTCCATTATCAGATCCGAGTCTTTATCGGATTGTTGTAGGTAGTTTGGTTTATCTTACTGTTACTCGCCCGAATATATCTCATGCAGCTCATGTTGTTAGCCAATTTGTTACTGCTCCTACTTGTGTTCACTGGGGAGCTGTACTTCATATTCTGAGATATCTTCGTGGCACTCAGTTTCAGAATCTCTTGTTTTCCTCGACGTCATCTCTCGAGTTGCGAGCCTATAGTGATGCTGATTGGGATGGCGATCGCAGTGATCATAAATCCACCACTAGTTTTTGTGTGTTTCTTAGAAACTCTTTAATCTCATGAAAGAGCAAGAAACAAGATGTTGTCTCTAGATCTTCCACGGAGGCTGAGTATTGTGCTATGGCTGTGACTACATGTGAGATTGTTTGGTTACGTTGGCTTCTTGCAGATATAGGGTTCACATATCTCTGCCAACTCCCCTGTATTGTGATAACAAAAGTGCGAAATAAATTGCAAAGAATTCTGTTTTTCATGAGCGGACGAAGCACATTGAGATTGATTGTCACTTCACCCGTTATCATTTACAGCTTGGGACCATATCGCTTCCTTTTGTTCCGTCGTCCTTGCAGATTGCTGATCGTTTTATGAAGGCGCAGTCGGCGTCTGGTTTTGATTTTTGTGTGACAAACTCTCAATTGCTTATTGCCATTGCATTGTGAGTTTGAGGGGGGATGTTAGCCCATATGTTTGGACTTTTGTTATTGGGCCTATTTTCTAGGTTAGCTTTATACAGTCTTCCTATTTCTTTTTGTATTGAGTAATATATTCTATTATATTGTAATGCAACTCTTGCCTTTTGTTCTTCAATTAAAGTAGTTCTGTTAACATCATCATCATACATACTGATACCCTGATTTATGAATGATGCATGTAGGAATTTCACGACTTCAATGAAGCCAGGGAGGGATCTGGGAATTAAATAACCAATTTTAACTACTGTCATGAATAGAAGAAGGAATAGGCTTATCCAAAGAAGTTGAACACAAGGCAACTCTCACTCCCCCTTCTGATTTTCAACATCTGCCTCAGCACACAGCGAACAAACGCCCAAACCTGCAGCCACAACACACAAACGCCCAAATTCCAGAAATAATCAAACACCAATTATCCAATAAATACTTAAAACGACATTTTTCTTCAAGACTTCAATGGTTAATCTACATATGAATATCTTTATTATGTCCTATGGTTGTTTCTTTCGAAGAAGCACATACATCATTATGTAAGCCAAATAAAAAGACACGTTTTCTGGGAAGCAAATCACATGGTCCATGACCAAGCTAACATATTTCCATGTTTTTACTCCAATCATTCACATTTCAGTATGTACAGAGAAAAGGAGGAGCAAGAATCAAGTACATCAATTGACAATCGCAATCCAAATAAAACATCATCATTTGAATTTATCACAAGTGACACCACATTCAAGTTTTTCCATAGATTCAAGTTACACAAGCTATTATCCTCGTGTCCGTTTTACGCCAACCATTTTCAAATAGAGCTCCAGATAATGAAATTAGTGCTGCCAATTAAAAAAAATCTGAATCCTTCTTCACATTCAACCAAAGCAAGATGATGCAAAACTTTAAGTAAACATAAATACCAAGTAGAGTGTAATACAACAGCCACAACAAGCAAAGCCACTCCAAAGACCAACGGCAAACTAGACAGATAGAACACTTTTGGCTTAATAGAAATTTATTTTAGATAATACAATGCCTAGAACTAGTTATGTAGTTTCTCAAAGTCAATAGGAACATCTCCCATCACCCTCCGTGATCACATCTTTGAAAGCACCGCCGCTGGGAATCATAGGTAGAACGTGCTCCTGATGAGGTACAATCACATCCAACAAGTATGGGCCAGGAGTGTCTAACATCTTTTGAATGGCAGCTCTAAGATCATCCCTGTGTGACACTCTTGCAGCAGGTACGCCACAAGCCTCTGCAAATTTCAACATATTAGGGAAGATCTCTTCCTCATTAGATGGATCACCCAAGTAAGTGTGTGCTCTGTTAGCTTTATAGAATCGATCCTCCCATTGAACCACCATTCCCAAGTGTTGATTATTCAGCAACATAATCTTAACTGGGAGATTCTCCACCTTAATTGTTGCCAACTCCTGCACATTCATGATAAAACTCCCATCACCATCAATGTCAACCACAATCTCACCCGGTCTCCCAACAGCCGCACCTATAGCAGCAGGCAAACCAAATCCCATTGCTCCTAATCCACCAGATGTCAACCATTGGCGTGGCTTTTTGTACTTATAGTATTGGGCAGCCCACATCTGGTGTTGCCCCACACCAGTACTAATAATGGCATTTCCGTTAGTTAACTCATCAAGAACCTGAATAGCATATTGTGGAGGGATAGCTTCACCAAAAGTCTTAAAATTCAATGGGTACTTCACCTTCTGCTCCGTTAACTCCTGCCTCCACGCAGAAAAGTCCAACTTCAGCTTACCTTCTTTACCCTCCAATATGGAATTCAAACCCTGTAATGCCAACTTGATATCTGCACAAATGGAAACATGAGGTTGCTTGTTCTTTCCAATCTCAGCCGAATCAATATCAATGTGGACAATTTTCGCTCGGCTAGCAAAAGCTTCCAATTTACCAGTAACTCGATCATCAAACCTCACCCCAAATGCAAGTAACAAATCACTACCATCCACAGCATAATTAGCATACACAGTCCCATGCATACCCAACATTTGAAGGGAAAGCTCATCCCCAGTTGGAAAAGCTCCAAGACCCATCAAAGTACTCGCCACAGGAATACCTGTAAGCTCCACAAATCGTCTCAGCTCCTCACTTGATTGCGAACACCCACCACCCACATACAAAACAGGCTTCTTCGACTCCGAAATCAGCCTAACAATTTGTTCCAAAAGCATCTCATTAGGCAATTTAGGCAACCTAGACATGTAACCAGGCAACCTCATTGGCTGATCCCAATTAGGTATCACCAATTGTTGCTGAATATCCTTGGGTACATCAATCAAAACCGGCCCAGGCCGTCCCGATTTCGCTAGAAAAAACGCTTCACGAACAACCCTAGGAATATCCTCAACATCCATAACAAGATAATTATGCTTAGTAATAGATCTCGTTACCTCAACAATAGGCGTTTCCTGAAATGCATCAGTACCAATCATCCTCCTCGGCACTTGACCCGTAATGGCAACAATCGGAATACTATCCAACAAAGCATCCGCAAGACCACTAACAAGATTCGTAGCTCCCGGACCAGAGGTAGCAATGCAAACACCAGGGAACCCAGTCGCCCGTGCGTAACCCTCTGCAGCAAACACACCACCTTGCTCATGACGTGGCAGCACATTACGAATAATATTCGAACGTGTCAAAGCCTGATGAATCTCCATAGAAGCACCTCCTGGGTACGCAAATACATCCGTAACTCCTTCCCTTTCAAGTGCCTCCACAAGAACATCACAACCCTTTCTGGGTTCGTCAGGGGCAAAACGGGAAACGAATGTTTCAGGTTCAGAAACGTCGTTATGGGTTGAAGTGGATATGACGACATTGGAGACGGCGAAACCACGGCGATTATGTTGGGCGTGGGTGAGATGAAGGGGTGAGGCTTTTTGAAGGTGATTATGGAAAGGGAAGGTAGATCTAGGAAGAGTTGTGGAAGATTTGGAGGAAGATGGAGGTAGGGTTTTGGAGAAACATGGAGATGGTGGGGCAGCAGCCGCCATTGTTGGTGTTGTCGATAAAGGTTAGAGAAGTGAAAAGAGGCAAAATGGCTATAAGAAGTGAGGAGCGCCACGAAAATGGAAAACAATTTATAATTTAGAAATTATGGATTATCTCACATCACCATTCAATATGAGTCCTATTTTTTTTTTAAGAAAAAAAAACATTTTTTCTAACAAAATAATATTTTTATGTCTTTTTATAACACTATTACAAGGGTAAGTATGAAAATAAATTGTTTGATTTTAGTTCTTACTTTTTTGGTTGGCCATGTTCATTTTTTGAATTAGTGTGGTTGTTTTTTTTTAAAAATAATGCAGTGAGTTTTTATTATTCTAATAATGTAAAATCAGATTTATATTAAATTAGGCAAGGAGAAGTTAGGATAGAATGTGGCTTGATTTAAATAGAATACGGTAAATGGATCCAGACATATTTTAATAGGAAAAGACTTTAACCCGTCCTATTCTATTTCTCCATAATCTCAAAGTTGACCGATTAAATGGGGCATTGATTTTTTTTTTTTTAATTTTCTACTCGATAATTATATAAAATAATAACTTAAATAAAAGAGTACAAAATCTTAATAGGAAAAGACTTTATTCACCCTACCCCATTGTCATTTAAGGCGGTTCAAAATCGAAATCGATAACTCGAATTGAAAAAAAGTTATTGATTTATCAATAATGAGTTGTTGTTTAGTAGTTTTGATAACGGTTTTGATTTTTTTTCTTATCGGGTTATCAATTCTTAACAATTTGAGATTTTTTTCTAAAAATAGGTTAACAAATAACCCGATAGTAAATTAAATAATTATATTTATTCTATTTTGTATATAAAATCCTTGACTTAGAGTTTGGTTTCCTGCTTTTATTTCTAATTGTCTCAAGCTCTTGGTTATTCTACAATATAAAAGTGTTTGTTTTTTAGCAAAATGCAACTTATGAACTCATGTGCATGGTTCATTTTGTTGGTCACCTTGTTTTTAAGTGATGTTTAATGATTTTTTATGTCAAGTCTTAATAGTTAAACCGATAACTGTAACCTATAATAATCAAAACCAATAAATCAATAGTTGATAAGTCAATATTTTAATGATTTTATAACGATTTAACATCTCTACAAACTAATAATCAATAAATTAAATTGATAAACTTTAAAATCGAACTTAATCGTTCAATACGCAGCTGTCATTCAGTATCTCAAAGCTAATCGATTAGTTGTCCTTTATGTAAAAAGATACTCTGAATCAATACACTATCCAATGGTGGTCTTTTCATATTCGTTAGAAGTATTAGGTGATAAATAACATTCAAAAGTTAGTGAGGGTCTATGAATCTTTTCCCTATCCTATCGTAACAAAAATTAAGATTTGCCAATTAAATTAGTATGATATTATTATTATTATTATTATTATTATTATTATTAAATTATATTTAAAATGAGAACTATAAATTTAAAAAATAAACTATCCATAATCCACATACCATTCTAAATAATTTAATTACCATATTTATGGAAGAATCCATGCCTACCGCTACCAACAATCTCAAATAACTTTCCATACTTTTTCATTAATACCTAACCGTCACAATTATTATTCCAAAATTCTGCATCGTTAATTATTTTGGTGGAAAAGAATTTAACATTCAGGGTCTTGGTCAGAAATAAATTATTTCGAAATTAATTATTTTAGATAAATTTTATGGGATAAGTTATTCCATCATGTCTAAGAATAACTTATCTCATCGATAAGGTATAAATGATAGGATAAATAATTTCATATATGTATAATACCTCCTACCAAACGTAAGAAAAAAAATAAGTTTAATATGTATATTTTATAAAATTACAGGACTATCTATATATGTGCATACGTATATCTACAATTAACTGTGTGCCACGAGAGATTGATTTATGATCAACCTAAATTTAATGGGTTCAATATTTAATTAATGTTTTTGATGTTTTTGGTTATCACGTTATCGATTCTTAACGGTTTAAGGTTTTTTTTCTAAATGGGTTAGCATGTCTACAAATTGATGATCAATAAGACGAATCGATAAACTTTAAAATCAGACCGAATCGAATCATACACCTAAACTGCGTGTTCTTTTTTATGTCCCTATATTTTGTCTTCAATTTTATCAAATTATATAAGAAAATAGTTTACTTGTCCGCATCACTTACATTGTTATTTCCATATAAACAGTGAAAATAGAAAGAAAAAAAAAACACAAAAACACGGTAACAAAACGATTGAATAAATAATGAAAAAGGATTATTAATTTTTGTATTTTAAAATGCACCACATAATCACATGTCAGCCCCACAGACACATCGTGCTCACGCGCCTGTGGACCGCGATCACGAAGGTCAAAATGACATGCACCAGCAACTCACACAAGGAGACACTACAAGAAAATATACTTATTGCTACGAAAACTAAGCTATGAATTTGAAAATCGTAGCTATTACCTAGTAATAGTCATAAAAATTCAAATTTCGCTATCTGAAAATTCGTCAAATTTCTTAGCCACAAATATTAAGTTGACAAAGCTAAGTCCTTGTATTTGCTATAACTGCTAACAACCATGGCAATAATTATCTAAATAGCTACAATTTTATTGCTACCACAAAATTATATAGCTAATTATAACTTTTTTGCTACCCAATAAAAATAGTTGTAGAAATAGCAACTCTTTAGCCATAATAAGTTATTTGAAACAAAATATTGTGGCTAAATAAATAATTTTGCTTCAAGTTATAAAAAGATGTGGCAATAGTTAAATGATATAGCCATAGAGTTTTTGCTATAGTAAAATTACGTAACTAATTAGTATTTTTGCCACGAATTTTAATTTACCATAGTAATAATAACTTTTTAGCCACAATAACTTAATTGAAGAAATATTTGTAGCTAAATAGATAATTTAGCTTTAAGTTATAAAATATTGTGCTAATAATTAAACCAAATAGACATAAATTTTCTTCTATAATAGAAATTCATAGCTAATAATTATTTTTGGCCACAAGTTTAAATTTATCATAGTAATAATAACCTTTCATCCACAATAACTTATTTGAAGAAAAGATTGTAGCTAAATGTTTTCTTTCAAATTATAAAAGTCGTTACATATTAAAAATATAATCATAAATTTTTTGCTATAGATAGATAAATCAATTGGTTATTGAATATAATTAATACACATAGGAAGTGATATTGATATTCAATTCTTTTTTAATTTTCTGTTATTGACAATTATTTTTTTTAATTTATTCTTACCATCTTAACTTCCTAATTCATATATTTTTTTGTATTTTCAATTAAAACTACAATTCAAAATTCACATCTCTATTTAAATTCAAATTGAAATAACCAGACAATGTGGAAGTATAGTTTCACTAAAGTTGAACAACTTAACTTGAATTTGAATTCAAATGGTTGATACAAAAAAAAAAAATTAAATTGAGTTTCTTATTTTCTTTTGAACATTTTCTTCCTTAAAATAATTTCCAAACTTGAATTGTACGGTAATTGACACTTGCCTTCACAATATTGTTTTCTTTCTCCAATTCTATATAAATAGATTATATATATTTTCTGATATTGATAGTTATATTTTATTTTAAAATATTCTATTTTTAACTTAACATTCTAATGCATATATCATTTAAAATTCTATATAATAATAATAAGAAGAAGAAGAAGAAGAATAACAATAACAATAACAATAACAACAATAATAACAATAACAATAATAATAATAATAATAACAACAACAACAACAACAACAAGTAGAATTTGTATGCAGTTTAATGATATTCCTTTTAGTAGACATTCATTTTCTTCTACTAGGAGATTGCCTGCTAGGCATCATATTTCCCCTATTGATCCTGCCTCTATTGATTCTGTGTACGGTCCGGCCAGAAATCGTGCCACTTCTTTACATACTTTACCATCAGTTATATTTGCGAATCAACATGATAAATTGGTTAATAAAATAAAGATTAATCCTCAGTTAAATATTGTGCAGGCAAATGATATTGCTTCTGACATATCTGATAAAGATATTCCTTCACAATCTAAAATGGATTTTGATTTAAATAATACTTAATGATGAATGTACACCAAATAGATTTTAGTCTAGGTTCTCTAGCAAGAAAATATATTCAAAATGAATTTTTAAGTGATAAAAGAAAGCAGTTTAAAACTTGGTTCTTTGACACTTATAGTGCCGATGATTTGAATAATATTTCTCAAGAGTTTTATGAAAATTGTGCTTTGCATAATCAAATTATGTATTTTGTGCCATGGTTTATAACCACGTATTTACCTTTATTCATTAATGTTCTTGAATGATCTTATAAAGATGGAACTGGTAATATTATTAAGGTTGTTTATCCACCCCAGTCAACCTTTGTTTTACCTAATAATACTGGTATTACTTTTACTGCCTTCCAAAAATTTATGGAAGAAGATGTTGCGGCAGTCAGCATCAACGAAATTAATAATTTAATTTCTCAAAATAATTATTTGGGACTTTATGTTAAGGTTTTAGAAAACCCCTTTTCTCTCTTCTCTTGTAATCTCTTAAGTTTGTAAGTGTGTTTGACGGAATATATCCACCGGAGTTATAAATAAAGCTTTCTGTTTGTATAGGCCTTAGCGTTGGCCCTTGCTACAAAGGTATTTACTTATTCTTCTCCTTTTACTTTATTCTCCGATCTAGAGCCGTGACTATGTCCGGCTAAAGGATTCATATCTATGTCGCATATCTAACTTCACTTTTATATTTACTATGAAAGATCTAGACTTTATCTAAATATGAATAAATTTCTATATAGTTTCTTGACTTGGTTCCGAGATGGTTGGTACAGTCAAATTTGATGCAATACATTATTGGCTTTGTCTTGGTGACTTCGTCTGGCCAGCCGTAGTTTTAGGTGAACACATTGGTTCTCTTGATAAAAAATTAGATGAACTAACTATTTTAATAATTCAGATAAAAAATGATTTAAAAACTTGTGATAAAGCTTCTCCTTCTAAAATGAATCCAGAAAATTTTACTATGGCTACCTCGGTGCAAAGACCTCCGGAGATTACAGATTTTAGATTAAAATCACATTATGATTTAGAAGAACTTCTGGCTAAAAAGTTTTCTGAATTTAAAGGTAGTCCTATAGATTTATCAGAAAATTTTGCTAGTGAAGTAGAAAATGCTTTTGACTTTAAAGAACATGTTTCTTTAGAATTTAATCAACTTCAAGGTTATCCCAAAAAGAATAGTGGTAAATTTGCGACTAAACCAAGTATGCAAACTTATTATTATTCTCGACCCACTCCTCAAGATGTGCTTATAGAGGAGTGAGATTAGAATCAGACTAATACTTCTTATAGCGGTTCTGAGATTTATGAATGGAACCTCGATGGGTTGACTGATAGACAACTTACTATTCTTGTTCACAGAATGCTTATGTATGCAACTATTTGCAAAAATGTTCAAAACTCCTATAGAAATATTTGCAAAATGATAATTGCAGGTTTTACTGGCCAACTTCGAGGTTGGTGGGATAATTATATGACTATTGAACAAAAAGTTGTTGTAATTAATGCGGTTTCTACTACCCCAGGTGTTGATAACTTTGGTATGGCTCTTGTGGCAAATAAAGAAGATGTCATTTATACCTTAATTTTAACTATTCTATAACATTTTAATGGTAGATTTACCAATAAATTTGAGAACGTTCGTACTCTGTTAAACGGTCTACGATGTAGAACTTTAGGAGAATTTAGATGGTATAAAGATACTTATATGAGTAGAGTGATGGAACTATCAGAAAATAAGTATGAGTACTGGAAAGCTAAGTTTATAGATGGCCTTCCCTCATTATTTGCTTTAAAAGTTAAAAAGATCTTAAGAAATGAGAATGGTGAAATCCTTTATGGAAGTTATACCTATGGTAGATTAATAGATGTTTGCACTCAAGAAGGCATAAATTTGTGCAATGAGTTATTTGTTCTTGTGAGCTTAAGATAGATAAGCTAAGAGAAAGATCTCAGCTAGGAGACTTTTGTACCCAGTTTGGTTTACCAGAAATTTCGAAAAAACAGAAATCTAAACATAGAGATTCTGGAAGGTCCAATCCCGAGGAACCTTACAGGAAACAGAGACATAGATGAAGATCCTAATGCTCCTGGGGAAGATCATCCCCAGGAGCATCAGGATCTTCGTCTATGTCTCTGTTTCCTATAAGGTTCCTCGGGATTGGACCTTCCAGAATCTCTATGTTTAGATCTGTTTTAAAATCCCACCATAACCAATATTAGATGCATCGGTTTCAACTATTTTTTGCCAACCCGGGCTAGCAAGAGTTAAGCAAGGTAAAGATTGAACACAAAGTTTGATATTTTTTACCAAAGTGGTATGACTATCAGTCCAAGGCGATTTATGGTCCTTTTTTAACCTGTCATATAAAGGAGCCAAATCTCTAGATAAATTTTTATAAAAGGGAGATATATACTTTAGACTTCCCAAAAATTTTTGCAATTGCGTCCGATCTGTAATAATAGCAGGAAATTTAGAGGCAAAATCAATAGATTGCTGAATAGGGGTAACTTTTCCCAGGCAAATAAGATGTCCTAAAAAACGAACATTGGTTTGGAATAAACTCATTTTTGGTTTAGAAATTACCAAACCATTTTGTATGACAATCTTTTTGAAAATATCTAAGTGTTTAATATGCATTTCTAGTGTTTTTGAGAAAACTAGGATATCATCAATATAAACAATAATGAAATCTAAATATGGATTAAAAATATCATTCATTATTTTCTGAAATTCAAAAGATGTGTTTTTCAGACCAAATGACATAATATTCCACTCATATTGACCAAATGACACATTAAAAGCAATTTTATAATAATGTTCCTTAAATATATGAATTTGCCAATAACCGGATTTTAGATCAAATTTAGAAAAGATATTAGCATCATATAATCTTGATAGTAAATCTCTTTTATTTGGAATAGGATACCTGATCCATTTTAAATATTTATTCAAAGGTTTATAATTTATCACCAACCTGGGGACACCGCGTTCTTTTTCCGCTGCATTGTTAACATAGAATGCAGTGCATGACCAAGGAGATTTAAAAGGTTTTATCAAGCCTTTTTGTAATAAATTATCAATTTCTTTTTTGCAGAATTCTACCAACTCAACGTTCATTTGACAAGGACAAGATTTAGTAGGAATATTATCCTCCGAGAAATTATCTTCATACGGAAGAGTCACAATATGCTTTTTGTAATTTCAAAAGGCGCTAGGATGATCGGCACAGATATCAACAGCCATCTGTTAGGAAATTAATTTAATCTTTTCCTGTACCATAGTGGATTTCAAAGTATCAAATATATTCATACTAAATAATTCTAGTTGTAAAGATTCAACATGCTTTTGTTTCATATTAATTAAAGCATTAATATCACAAGAGATAGGATCAGTGATAAAAGTATAGCTAATATTCTGATTTTCATACGTGGCAAAAAAACCTTTAGCAGTTATGCTAGTAAAAGGGTATATGGCGTTAATAAATGGGGTTTCAAGTATAATTGGAGGATACAACTGATTTTTGACCAAGAAAAAGAAATGAGGAATACAAACTTTATTTTGGCAAATACGTGTATTAGATAATTTATATTTTATATCTAAAGCATGTCCTGATGCTGATTTAACCATGTGAGTTGTTTTCTCAAAATACTTTATAGGTACAAGACCTTCTTGAATACAACTAACATCAGCTCCACTATCAATCATAACAACATTAATTATAGAAAAACTATTATCAATTAAAATGGTGCATTTAACATACCATTTATGAGCAATGACAATTTGCATCATTCCAAAAAACATGCTTTGTCTAGGATCAAAATTAGCAGGGTTTGCAAGAGTATTTTCTTCAGCAATATTTTTCCCTTTGCTATTAGCCTTTTTCTATCTGAGTAATACGATGATCACAAATCATTTGATTTTGCTTAATGGATTTAATCTCATTTTTCAAATTCTCAATTTCAGTCTTCAAATCATCAAAAGAAGAATCTCTAGTAGAAACAGTTTGTTTATTAAGTCTGTTATGAACTTCAGATATAGAATAAGGAGCAGAATAATCGACTTTGAAATCATTCTTTTGTTTAACATAATTTTTTGAAGAACCAGCAGTATTATTAACAGTTAAATGAATAATCTTTTCACGAAGATTATTATCAGTAACTTCTTTTAAAAGTTCTATTACATTATCAGAAGTAATAGTGTTAATATTTAAATCTTCAAATTGAGATTGTTATTTATAAAATTCATCATTTTCACAAGAACAAATATCTCCTTGCCCAAATTTACAAGTATCACAAGCATTATTATTAACATGCTGAGTATTATCAGGATAATCATTATTATCATCTGAGCTTGACTCAGAGTCATAATCTGATTTCAAACCAGAAGTGTAAAGGAAACTATAAACCTTATCATTAATTTCTTCATCTAGTTTTAAGGTTCTAAGCTTTTCAAGCTTACAATTAGGTGCTATATGACCGAATTTTCCACACTTATAACACCTAATTTTGGCAAGTTCACGTCTAGACCTATTCTTAGTAAATCTATTTGACTTGCGAGATGATTTTCGTTCATCTCGTTCTTCTTTAGATCTTCGTCTATGTCTCCGTTTCCTATAAGGTTCCTCGGGATTGGACCTTCCAGAATCTCTATGTTTAGATTTTTATTTTTCCGAAATTTCTGGTAAATCAAACTGGGTACAAAAGTCTCCTAGCTGAGATCTTTCTCTTTGCTTATCTATCTTAAGCTGTCAAGATAACTTTAACTCATTTAACAAATTTATGCCTTCTTGAGTGTAGACGCCTATTAATCTACCATAAGTATAACTTCCATAAGGGATTTCACCATTCTCATTTCTTAAGATCTTTTTAACTCTTAAAGCAAATAATGAGGGAAGGCCATCTATAAACTTAGTTTTTCAATACTCATACTTATTTTCTGGTAGTTCCATCACTCTACTCATATAAGATCTTTATACCATCTAAATTCTCCTAAAGTTCTACATCATAGACCGTTTAACAGAGTACGAACGGTCTCAAATTTATTGGTAAATCTACCATTAAAATGTTCTAGAATAGTTAAAACTAAGGTATAAACGACATCTTCTCTATTTGCCACAAGAGTCATACCGAGGTTATCAACACCTGGGGTAGTAGAGACCGCATTAATTACAACAGTTTTTTGTTCAATAGTCATATAATTATCCCACCAACCCTGAAGTTGGCCAGTAAAACCTGCAATTATCATTTTGCAAATATTTCTATCGGAGTTTTGAACATTTTTGCAAATAGTTGCATACATAAGCATTCTGTGAACAAGAATAGTAAGTTGTCTATCAGTCAACTCATCGAGGTTCCATTCATAAATTTCAGAACCGCTATAAGACGTATTAGTCTGATTCCAATCTCGCTCCTCTATAAGAACATCTTGAGGAGTAGGTCGAGAATAATAATAAGTTTGCATACTTGGTTTAGTCGCAAATTTACCACTATTCTTTTTGGGATAACCTTGAAGTTTATTAAATTCTAAAGAAACATGTTCTTTAAAGTCAAAAGCATTTTCTACTTCATTAGCAAAATTTTCTGATAAATCTATAGGACTAGCTTTAAATTCAGAAAACTTTTTAGCCAAAAGTTCTTCTAAATCATAATGTGATTTTAATCTAAAATTTGTAATCTCCGGAGGTCTTTGCACCAGGGTAGCCATAGTAAAATTTTCTGGATTCATTTTAGAAGGAGAAGCTTTATCACAAGTTTTTAAATCATTTTTTATCTGAATTATTAAAACAGTTAGTTCATCTAATTTTTTATCAAGAGAACCAATGTGTTCACCTAAAATCTTAACATAAAGTCACAAATAATTATTTTGAGAAATCAAATTATTAATTTCATTGATGCTGACTGCCGCAACATCTTCTTCAATAAATTTTTGAAAGGCAGTAAAAGTAATACCAATATTATTTGGTAAAACAAAGGTTGACTGGGGTGGATAAACAGCCTTAATAATATTGCTAGTTCTATCTTTATAAGATTGTTCAAGAAAATATATTCAAAATGAATTTTTAGGTGATAAATGGAAGCAATTTATAGTGCCGATGATTTGAATAATATTTCTCAAGAGTTTTATGAAAATTGTGTTTTGCATAATCAAATTATGTATTTTGTGCTAGCTGAGATCTTTCTCTTTGCTTATCTATCTTAAGCAGTCGAGATAACTTTAACTCATTGCACAAATTTATGCCTTCTTGAGTGAAGACGCCTATTAATCTACCATAGGTATAACTTCCATAAAGGATTTCACCATTCTCATTTCTTAAGATCTTTTTAACTCTTAAAGCAAATAATGAGGGAAGGCCATCTATAAACTTAGCTTTCCAATACTCATACTTATTTTCTGGTAGTTCCATCACTCTACTCATATAAGTATCATTATATCATCTAAATTCTTCTAAAGTTCTACATCGTAGACCGTTTAACAGAGTACGAACGTTCTCAAATTTATTGGTAAATCTACCATTAAAATGTTCTAGAATAGTTAAAACTAAGGTATAAACGACATCTTCTCTATTTGCCACAAGAGCCATAGCGAGGTTATCAACACTTGGGCTAGTAGAGACCGCATTAATTACAACAGTTTTTTGTTCAATAGTCATATAATTATCCCACCAACCCCGAAGTTGGCCAGTAAAACCTGCAATTATCATTTTGCAAATATTTCTATCGGAGTTTTGAACATTTTTGCAAATAGTTGCATACATAAGCATTCTGTGAACAAGAATAGTAAGTTGTATATCAGTCAACCCATCGAGGTTCCATTCATAAATCTCAGAACCGCTATAAGAAATATTAGTCTGATTCCAATCTCGCTCCTCTATAAGCACATCTTGAGGAGTGGGTCGAGAATAATAATAAGTTTGCATACTTGGTTTAGTCGCAAATTTACCACTATTCTTTTTGGGATAACCTTGAAGTTTATTAAATTCTAAAGAAACATGTTCTTTAAAGTCAAAAGCATTTTCTACTTCATTAGCAAAATTTTCTGATAAATCTATAGGACTACCTTTAAATTCAGAAAACTTTTTAGCCAGAAGTTCTTCTAAATCATAATGTTATTTTAATCTAAAATTTGTAATCTCCGGAGGTCTTTGCACCGGGGTAGCCATAGTAAAATTTTCTAGATTCATTTTAGAAGGAGAAGCTTTATCACAAGTTTTTAAATCATTTTTTATCTGAATTATTAAAACAGTTAGTTCATCTAATTTTTTTATCAAGAGAACCAATGTGTTCACCTAAAACCACGGCTGTCCCGACGAAGTCGCCAAGAGAAAGCCAATAACGTATTGAATCAAATCTGACTGTACCAACCATCTCGGAACCAAGTCAAGAAACAATATAGAAATTTATTCATATTTACATAAAGTCTAGATCTTTCATAGTAAATATAAAAGTGAAGTTAGATATGTGACATAGATATGAATCCTTTAGTTGGACATAGTCACGGATCTAGATCGGAGAATAAAGTAAAAGGAGAAGAATAAGTAAATACCTTTGTAGCAAGGGTCAACACCAAGGCCTATACAAACTGAAAGCTTTATTTATAACTCCGGTGGATATATTCCGTCAAACACACTTACAAACTTAAGAGATTACAAGATAAGAGAGAGAAGAGAGAAAAGGGGTTTCTAAAACCTGCCCTCTAAGACTACAAATGAACTTTATTTATAGGGAAAGAAAAACGTCTATCCACAGTAATGGGTCCTTATCAATGGGCCCTAGTAACAGTATATCTACTGTGGATGAACAGCGATTCTACTGTAGATGAACAGTGTTTTACTGTAGATGAACAGTGTTTCTACTGTTGTTAGTGCTTATCACTATTCTTGATAATCTTGAAAATAATCTTTGTACTTTGTCTTTTTTATTCAGTTGTCGGAGGAAATCTTCCGCCTCTGTTAGCACATTTATCGCCGCTGGATTTTCTTCCTCAAATGGTTAAGCTTCCTGAATATCATCCCGGATATCATCGCTTGTTTCACTCCTCATAGAAGTGTCAGATTTTGCATAATTTGTGATATTAAGGAGTAGACTTTTCTTAACGTCTTCCAAATACTTATTAATCATTTCTTCTTGATCTCCATCTTGATTGGAGACTCTTCTAGCCATGACTTTTACGGAACTATCAGCAATTATTCCTTTGTGCAGACAAGCACTATATTCCTGGATTTTTTTTGAAATAAGGTCCAGAAGTTCTTGTCCGTATAAGGACTTTGTTTTGGGATCTTTCTTCATTAATTTGTCCCAAAAGTTGTTATAATAGGTGCGATATAAATATGGAATCTGTTCTTTGGTAAAACCTACTGCCAGAGTCCACTTGTGAATCCATGGAATAGAGAAATCTATGAAGAAATAGATTTGTTCAATTTTTTCAATATAGCAGATATGATCTGTGTGATGTAAATTATTAAGGTCTGGCGAAAACTTAATCCATTCTTTGTATAATTTTAAAAATGGTTTAGGCAAAATATTCACCGTCGGACCGTGGTATGACCACCAGTTTAAGAACCAATTTGGGATTGGTCCGGCAAATATCTTTGAGCAAACCTTAACGAACCAAGTATGTTTGTGCCTCTCATTGTTGTAGTAGAGGACTTTACTGAAAGCATTAATGTAATCCCAATAAATGAAATTGGTAGGGACCTTATTAAGGCTGATCTGCCTTTCTTTCATTGCGGAAACACCCCAATCTTCAATAGATATAATCTGTTTGATAATAATTTTGGAGAAGTTATAAACATTCTCGCTGGTATTATATCCTGAGAAATGTTGAAATTCAACACTTCCTGTGCTCATTAAGATAGTTTCATAGTATGAACGGGTTTTGTATAACTCACCCGAGAAATATAATCCATTAATTAAATAGCGTTGGAATATCTTCCAAGGTTCCTCTTTTCTCTAAATCTTGGTGTTTTCCAAAAGAAATATCATTTCTTTCTTTTCTACCTTTTCGTATGACTTAATATCATCAATATCATCTTTAGCAATAGAAGCAAAGGTTTCACCTTTCTTTTGAGAGAGATACTCCTGCAATTGTGCGTATAACAAATTGTTTTATGGAATATAATCTAGATGAATAGAAGAAACTTCTTTGGAAGAACTTTTCAAGTTCACCAAACTCATCCCACCTCGCTGTATAATAGGACAATTAGATGAAGAGGATCCATATGAAGATCTTGATGCTCCTGGGGATGATTTTCCCCTTCCTCTGGTATAACCCGATCTTCCTCGAACCTTGGTCATCCAAGGAGGATCCATCCTACAAACGAAACATTTAGTTTTATTCAATGTCAATGTCATAATAAATATTATAGAAATCAATAATTTCTTCACAAAAACAAATTTCTGCAATGATGTCTCTCATCATGACATCTACAATTTTGTATATAATTATTCTTTGTACATCTCTATTAAGAGGTACAACCTTTATGATAGTAATCAACATTTTATCTGAAAGCAAAGGAGATAAAATTTCCATTTAAGACGATAGGTATTCTCTGGATAAGAAATCTGGAAGAGAGTTATCACTCCCCTTTTTATAATGAATATCAAAATCAAAAGGAGCTAATTGGGCCTGCCACCTAGCAAACATAAATTTCGAAGCATCATGTTTAAAATCTTTGTCAAACATGTATTTCACGGATTGAGCATCTGTTTTTATCAAAAACTTTTGATTGTATAAATCATCTTGAAATTTCAATACACATTTAACAATGGTTAGCATTTCATGAGCTACTGTGGCGTATTTTTTTTGAGCCTCGCTCCATTTTTCTAAATGAAATTGAATTAAATATTCAGTTTTATCGTGAGGATTAATATGTTTTAAAATCCCACCATAACCAATATTAGATGCATCGGTTTCAACTATTTTTTGCCAACCCGGGCTAGCAAGAGTTAAACAAGGTAAAGATTGAACACAAAGTTTGATATTTTTTACCAAAGTGGTATGACTATCAGTCCAAGGCGATTTATGGTCCTTTTTTAACCTGTCATATAAAGGAGCCAAATCTCTAGATAAATTTTTATAAAAGGGAGATATATACTTTAGACTTCCCAAAAATTTTTGCAATTGCGTCCGATCTGTAATAATAGCAGGAAATTTAGAGGCAAAATCAATAGATTGCTGAATAGGGGTAACTTTTCCCAGGCAAATAAGATGTCCTAAAAAACGAACATTGGTTTGGAATAAACTCATTTTTGGTTTAGAAATTACCAAACCATTTTGTATGACAATCTTTTTGAAAATATCTAAGTGTTTAATATGCATTTCTAGTGTTTTTGAGAAAACTAGGATATCATCAATATAAACAATAATGAAATCTAAATATGGATTAAAAATATCATTCATTATTTTCTGAAATTCAAAAGATGTGTTTTTCAGACCAAATGACATAATATTCCACTCATATTGACCAAATGACACATTAAAAGCAATTTTATAATAATGTTCCTTAAATATATGAATTTGCCAATAACCGGATTTTAGATCAAATTTAGAAAAGATATTAGCATCATATAATCTTGATAGTAAATCTCTTTTATTTGGAATAGGATACCTGATCCATTTTAAATATTTATTCAAAGGTTTATAATTTATCACCAACCTGGGGACACCGCGTTCTTTTTCCGCTGCATTGTTAACATAGAATGCAGTGCATGACCAAGGAGATTTAAAAGGTTTTATCAAGCCTTTTTGTAATAAATTATCAATTTCTTTTTTGCAGAATTCTACCAACTCAACGTTCATTTGACAAGGACAAGATTTAGTAGGAATATTATCCTCCGAGAAATTATCTTCATACGGAAGAGTCACAATATGCTTTTTGTAATTTCAAAAGGCGCTAGGATGATCGGCACAGATATCAACAGCCATCTGTTAGGAAATTAATTTAATCTTTTCCTGTACCATAGTGGATTTCAAAGTATCAAATATATTCATACTAAATAATTCTAGTTGTAAAGATTCAACATGCTTTTGTTTCATATTAATTAAAGCATTAATATCACAAGAGATAGGATCAGTGATAAAAGTATAGCTAATATTCTGATTTTCATACGTGGCAAAAAAACCTTTAGCAGTTATGCTAGTAAAAGGGTATATGGCGTTAATAAATGGGGTTTCAAGTATAATTGGAGGATACAACTGATTTTTGACCAAGAAAAAGAAATGAGGAATACAAACTTTATTTTGGCAAATACGTGTATTAGATAATTTATATTTTATATCTAAAGCATGTCCTGATGCTGATTTAACCATGTGAGTTGTTTTCTCAAAATACTTTATAGGTACAAGACCTTCTTGAATACAACTAACATCAGCTCCACTATCAATCATAACAACATTAATTATAGAAAAACTATTATCAATTAAAATGGTGCATTTAACATACCATTTATGAGCAATGACAATTTGCATCATTCCAAAAAACATGCTTTGTCTAGGATCAAAATTAGCAGGGTTTGCAAGAGTATTTTCTTCAGCAATATTTTTCCCTTTGCTATTAGCCTTTTTCTATCTGAGTAATACGATGATCACAAATCATTTGATTTTGCTTAATGGATTTAATCTCATTTTTCAAATTCTCAATTTCAGTCTTCAAATCATCAAAAGAAGAATCTCTAGTAGAAACAGTTTGTTTATTAAGTCTGTTATGAACTTCAGATATAGAATAAGGAGCAGAATAATCGACTTTGAAATCATTCTTTTGTTTAACATAATTTTTTGAAGAACCAGCAGTATTATTAACAGTTAAATGAATAATCTTTTCACGAAGATTATTATCAGTAACTTCTTTTAAAAGTTCTATTACATTATCAGAAGTAATAGTGTTAATATTTAAATCTTCAAATTGAGATTGTTATTTATAAAATTCATCATTTTCACAAGAACAAATATCTCCTTGCCCAAATTTACAAGTATCACAAGCATTATTATTAACATGCTGAGTATTATCAGGATAATCATTATTATCATCTGAGCTTGACTCAGAGTCATAATCTGATTTCAAACCAGAAGTGTAAAGGAAACTATAAACCTTATCATTAATTTCTTCATCTAGTTTTAAGGTTCTAAGCTTTTCAAGCTTACAATTAGGTGCTATATGACCGAATTTTCCACACTTATAACACCTAATTTTGGCAAGTTCACGTCTAGACCTATTCTTAGTAAATCTATTTGACTTGCGAGATGATTTTCGTTCATCTCGTTCTTCTTTAGATCTTCGTCTATGTCTCCGTTTCCTATAAGGTTCCTCGGGATTGGACCTTCCAGAATCTCTATGTTTAGATTTTTATTTTTCCGAAATTTCTGGTAAATCAAACTGGGTACAAAAGTCTCCTAGCTGAGATCTTTCTCTTTGCTTATCTATCTTAAGCTGTCAAGATAACTTTAACTCATTTCACAAATTTATGCCTTCTTGAGTGTAGACGCCTATTAATCTACCATAAGTATAACTTCCATAAGGGATTTCACCATTCTCATTTCTTAAGATCTTTTTAACTCTTAAAGCAAATAATGAGGGAAGGCCATCTATAAACTTAGTTTTTCAATACTCATACTTATTTTCTGGTAGTTCCATCACTCTACTCATATAAGATCTTTATACCATCTAAATTCTCCTAAAGTTCTACATCATAGACCGTTTAACAGAGTACGAACGGTCTCAAATTTATTGGTAAATCTACCATTAAAATGTTCTAGAATAGTTAAAACTAAGGTATAAACGACATCTTCTCTATTTGCCACAAGAGTCATACCGAGGTTATCAACACCTGGGGTAGTAGAGACCGCATTAATTACAACAGTTTTTTGTTCAATAGTCATATAATTATCCCACCAACCCTGAAGTTGGCCAGTAAAACCTGCAATTATCATTTTGCAAATATTTCTATCGGAGTTTTGAACATTTTTGCAAATAGTTGCATACATAAGCATTCTGTGAACAAGAATAGTAAGTTGTCTATCAGTCAACTCATCGAGGTTCCATTCATAAATTTCAGAACCGCTATAAGACGTATTAGTCTGATTCCAATCTCGCTCCTCTATAAGAACATCTTGAGGAGTAGGTCGAGAATAATAATAAGTTTGCATACTTGGTTTAGTCGCAAATTTACCACTATTCTTTTTGGGATAACCTTGAAGTTTATTAAATTCTAAAGAAACATGTTCTTTAAAGTCAAAAGCATTTTCTACTTCATTAGCAAAATTTTCTGATAAATCTATAGGACTAGCTTTAAATTCAGAAAACTTTTTAGCCAAAAGTTCTTCTAAATCATAATGTGATTTTAATCTAAAATTTGTAATCTCCGGAGGTCTTTGCACCAGGGTAGCCATAGTAAAATTTTCTGGATTCATTTTAGAAGGAGAAGCTTTATCACAAGTTTTTAAATCATTTTTTATCTGAATTATTAAAACAGTTAGTTCATCTAATTTTTTATCAAGAGAACCAATGTGTTCACCTAAAATCTTAACATAAAGTCACAAATAATTATTTTGAGAAATCAAATTATTAATTTCATTGATGCTGACTGCCGCAACATCTTCTTCAATAAATTTTTGAAAGGCAGTAAAAGTAATACCAATATTATTTGGTAAAACAAAGGTTGACTGGGGTGGATAAACAGCCTTAATAATATTGCTAGTTCTATCTTTATAAGATTGTTCAAGAAAATATATTCAAAATGAATTTTTAGGTGATAAATGGAAGCAATTTATAGTGCCGATGATTTGAATAATATTTCTCAAGAGTTTTATGAAAATTGTGTTTTGCATAATCAAATTATGTATTTTGTGCTAGCTGAGATCTTTCTCTTTGCTTATCTATCTTAAGCAGTCGAGATAACTTTAACTCATTGCACAAATTTATGCCTTCTTGAGTGAAGACGCCTATTAATCTACCATAGGTATAACTTCCATAAAGGATTTCACCATTCTCATTTCTTAAGATCTTTTTAACTCTTAAAGCAAATAATGAGGGAAGGCCATCTATAAACTTAGCTTTCCAATACTCATACTTATTTTCTGGTAGTTCCATCACTCTACTCATATAAGTATCATTATATCATCTAAATTCTTCTAAAGTTCTACATCGTAGACCGTTTAACAGAGTACGAACGTTCTCAAATTTATTGGTAAATCTACCATTAAAATGTTCTAGAATAGTTAAAACTAAGGTATAAACGACATCTTCTCTATTTGCCACAAGAGCCATAGCGAGGTTATCAACACTTGGGCTAGTAGAGACCGCATTAATTACAACAGTTTTTTGTTCAATAGTCATATAATTATCCCACCAACCCCGAAGTTGGCCAGTAAAACCTGCAATTATCATTTTGCAAATATTTCTATCGGAGTTTTGAACATTTTTGCAAATAGTTGCATACATAAGCATTCTGTGAACAAGAATAGTAAGTTGTATATCAGTCAACCCATCGAGGTTCCATTCATAAATCTCAGAACCGCTATAAGAAATATTAGTCTGATTCCAATCTCGCTCCTCTATAAGCACATCTTGAGGAGTGGGTCGAGAATAATAATAAGTTTGCATACTTGGTTTAGTCGCAAATTTACCACTATTCTTTTTGGGATAACCTTGAAGTTTATTAAATTCTAAAGAAACATGTTCTTTAAAGTCAAAAGCATTTTCTACTTCATTAGCAAAATTTTCTGATAAATCTATAGGACTACCTTTAAATTCAGAAAACTTTTTAGCCAGAAGTTCTTCTAAATCATAATGTTATTTTAATCTAAAATTTGTAATCTCCGGAGGTCTTTGCACCGGGGTAGCCATAGTAAAATTTTCTAGATTCATTTTAGAAGGAGAAGCTTTATCACAAGTTTTTAAATCATTTTTTATCTGAATTATTAAAACAGTTAGTTCATCTAATTTTTTTATCAAGAGAACCAATGTGTTCACCTAAAACCACGGCTGTCCCGACGAAGTCGCCAAGAGAAAGCCAATAACGTATTGAATCAAATCTGACTGTACCAACCATCTCGGAACCAAGTCAAGAAACAATATAGAAATTTATTCATATTTACATAAAGTCTAGATCTTTCATAGTAAATATAAAAGTGAAGTTAGATATGTGACATAGATATGAATCCTTTAGTTGGACATAGTCACGGATCTAGATCGGAGAATAAAGTAAAAGGAGAAGAATAAGTAAATACCTTTGTAGCAAGGGTCAACACCAAGGCCTATACAAACTGAAAGCTTTATTTATAACTCCGGTGGATATATTCCGTCAAACACACTTACAAACTTAAGAGATTACAAGATAAGAGAGAGAAGAGAGAAAAGGGGTTTCTAAAACCTGCCCTCTAAGACTACAAATGAACTTTATTTATAGGGAAAGAAAAACGTCTATCCACAGTAATGGGTCCTTATCAATGGGCCCTAGTAACAGTATATCTACTGTGGATGAACAGCGATTCTACTGTAGATGAACAGTGTTTTACTGTAGATGAACAGTGTTTCTACTGTTGTTAGTGCTTATCACTATTCTTGATAATCTTGAAAATAATCTTTGTACTTTGTCTTTTTTATTCAGTTGTCGGAGGAAATCTTCCGCCTCTGTTAGCACATTTATCGCCGCTGGATTTTCTTCCTCAAATGGTTAAGCTTCCTGAATATCATCCCGGATATCATCGCTTGTTTCACTCCTCATAGAAGTGTCAGATTTTGCATAATTTGTGATATTAAGGAGTAGACTTTTCTTAACGTCTTCCAAATACTTATTAATCATTTCTTCTTGATCTCCATCTTGATTGGAGACTCTTCTAGCCATGACTTTTACGGAACTATCAGCAATTATTCCTTTGTGCAGACAAGCACTATATTCCTGGATTTTTTTTGAAATAAGGTCCAGAAGTTCTTGTCCGTATAAGGACTTTGTTTTGGGATCTTTCTTCATTAATTTGTCCCAAAAGTTGTTATAATAGGTGCGATATAAATATGGAATCTGTTCTTTGGTAAAACCTACTGCCAGAGTCCACTTGTGAATCCATGGAATAGAGAAATCTATGAAGAAATAGATTTGTTCAATTTTTTCAATATAGCAGATATGATCTGTGTGATGTAAATTATTAAGGTCTGGCGAAAACTTAATCCATTCTTTGTATAATTTTAAAAATGGTTTAGGCAAAATATTCACCGTCGGACCGTGGTATGACCACCAGTTTAAGAACCAATTTGGGATTGGTCCGGCAAATATCTTTGAGCAAACCTTAACGAACCAAGTATGTTTGTGCCTCTCATTGTTGTAGTAGAGGACTTTACTGAAAGCATTAATGTAATCCCAATAAATGAAATTGGTAGGGACCTTATTAAGGCTGATCTGCCTTTCTTTCATTGCGGAAACACCCCAATCTTCAATAGATATAATCTGTTTGATAATAATTTTGGAGAAGTTATAAACATTCTCGCTGGTATTATATCCTGAGAAATGTTGAAATTCAACACTTCCTGTGCTCATTAAGATAGTTTCATAGTATGAACGGGTTTTGTATAACTCACCCGAGAAATATAATCCATTAATTAAATAGCGTTGGAATATCTTCCAAGGTTCCTCTTTTCTCTAAATCTTGGTGTTTTCCAAAAGAAATATCATTTCTTTCTTTTCTACCTTTTCGTATGACTTAATATCATCAATATCATCTTTAGCAATAGAAGCAAAGGTTTCACCTTTCTTTTGAGAGAGATACTCCTGCAATTGTGCGTATAACAAATTGTTTTATGGAATATAATCTAGATGAATAGAAGAAACTTCTTTGGAAGAACTTTTCAAGTTCACCAAACTCATCCCACCTCGCTGTATAATAGGACAATTAGATGAAGAGGATCCATATGAAGATCTTGATGCTCCTGGGGATGATTTTCCCCTTCCTCTGGTATAACCCGATCTTCCTCGAACCTTGGTCATCCAAGGAGGATCCATCCTACAAACGAAACATTTAGTTTTATTCAATGTCAATGTCATAATAAATATTATAGAAATCAATAATTTCTTCACAAAAACAAATTTCTGCAATGATGTCTCTCATCATGACATCTACAATTTTGTATATAATTATTCTTTGTACATCTCTATTAAGAGGTACAACCTTTATGATAGTAATCAACATTTTATCTGAAAGCAAAGGAGATAAAATTTCCATTTAAGACGATAGGTATTCTCTGGATAAGAAATCTGGAAGAGAGTTATCACTCCCCTTTTTATAATGAATATCAAAATCAAAAGGAGCTAATTGGGCCTGCCACCTAGCAAACATAAATTTCGAAGCATCATGTTTAAAATCTTTGTCAAACATGTATTTCACGGATTGAGCATCTGTTTTTATCAAAAACTTTTGATTGTATAAATCATCTTGAAATTTCAATACACATTTAACAATGGTTAGCATTTCATGAGCTACTGTGGCGTATTTTTTTTGAGCCTCGCTCCATTTTTCTAAATGAAATTGAATTAAATATTCAGTTTTATCGTGAGGATTAATATGTTTTAAAATCCCACCATAACCAATATTAGATGCATCGGTTTCAACTATTTTTTGCCAACCCGGGCTAGCAAGAGTTAAACAAGGTAAAGATTGAACACAAAGTTTGATATTTTTTACCAAAGTGGTATGACTATCAGTCCAAGGCGATTTATGGTCCTTTTTTAACCTGTCATATAAAGGAGCCAAATCTCTAGATAAATTTTTATAAAAGGGAGATATATACTTTAGACTTCCCAAAAATTTTTGCAATTGCGTCCGATCTGTAATAATAGCAGGAAATTTAGAGGCAAAATCAATAGATTGCTGAATAGGGGTAACTTTTCCCAGGCAAATAAGATGTCCTAAAAAACGAACATTGGTTTGGAATAAACTCATTTTTGGTTTAGAAATTACCAAACCATTTTGTATGACAATCTTTTTGAAAATATCTAAGTGTTTAATATGCATTTCTAGTGTTTTTGAGAAAACTAGGATATCATCAATATAAACAATAATGAAATCTAAATATGGATTAAAAATATCATTCATTATTTTCTGAAATTCAAAAGATGTGTTTTTCAGACCAAATGACATAATATTCCACTCATATTGACCAAATGACACATTAAAAGCAATTTTATAATAATGTTCCTTAAATATATGAATTTGCCAATAACCGGATTTTAGATCAAATTTAGAAAAGATATTAGCATCATATAATCTTGATAGTAAATCTCTTTTATTTGGAATAGGATACCTGATCCATTTTAAATATTTATTCAAAGGTTTATAATTTATCACCAACCTGGGGACACCGCGTTCTTTTTCCGCTGCATTGTTAACATAGAATGCAGTGCATGACCAAGGAGATTTAAAAGGTTTTATCAAGCCTTTTTGTAATAAATTATCAATTTCTTTTTTGCAGAATTCTACCAACTCAACGTTCATTTGACAAGGACAAGATTTAGTAGGAATATTATCCTCCGAGAAATTATCTTCATACGGAAGAGTCACAATATGCTTTTTGTAATTTCAAAAGGCGCTAGGATGATCGGCACAGATATCAACAGCCATCTGTTAGGAAATTAATTTAATCTTTTCCTGTACCATAGTGGATTTCAAAGTATCAAATATATTCATACTAAATAATTCTAGTTGTAAAGATTCAACATGCTTTTGTTTCATATTAATTAAAGCATTAATATCACAAGAGATAGGATCAGTGATAAAAGTATAGCTAATATTCTGATTTTCATACGTGGCAAAAAAACCTTTAGCAGTTATGCTAGTAAAAGGGTATATGGCGTTAATAAATGGGGTTTCAAGTATAATTGGAGGATACAACTGATTTTTGACCAAGAAAAAGAAATGAGGAATACAAACTTTATTTTGGCAAATACGTGTATTAGATAATTTATATTTTATATCTAAAGCATGTCCTGATGCTGATTTAACCATGTGAGTTGTTTTCTCAAAATACTTTATAGGTACAAGACCTTCTTGAATACAACTAACATCAGCTCCACTATCAATCATAACAACATTAATTATAGAAAAACTATTATCAATTAAAATGGTGCATTTAACATACCATTTATGAGCAATGACAATTTGCATCATTCCAAAAAACATGCTTTGTCTAGGATCAAAATTAGCAGGGTTTGCAAGAGTATTTTCTTCAGCAATATTTTTCCCTTTGCTATTAGCCTTTTTCTATCTGAGTAATACGATGATCACAAATCATTTGATTTTGCTTAATGGATTTAATCTCATTTTTCAAATTCTCAATTTCAGTCTTCAAATCATCAAAAGAAGAATCTCTAGTAGAAACAGTTTGTTTATTAAGTCTGTTATGAACTTCAGATATAGAATAAGGAGCAGAATAATCGACTTTGAAATCATTCTTTTGTTTAACATAATTTTTTGAAGAACCAGCAGTATTATTAACAGTTAAATGAATAATCTTTTCACGAAGATTATTATCAGTAACTTCTTTTAAAAGTTCTATTACATTATCAGAAGTAATAGTGTTAATATTTAAATCTTCAAATTGAGATTGTTATTTATAAAATTCATCATTTTCACAAGAACAAATATCTCCTTGCCCAAATTTACAAGTATCACAAGCATTATTATTAACATGCTGAGTATTATCAGGATAATCATTATTATCATCTGAGCTTGACTCAGAGTCATAATCTGATTTCAAACCAGAAGTGTAAAGGAAACTATAAACCTTATCATTAATTTCTTCATCTAGTTTTAAGGTTCTAAGCTTTTCAAGCTTACAATTAGGTGCTATATGACCGAATTTTCCACACTTATAACACCTAATTTTGGCAAGTTCACGTCTAGACCTATTCTTAGTAAATCTATTTGACTTGCGAGATGATTTTCGTTCATCTCGTTCTTCTTTAGATCTTCGTCTATGTCTCCGTTTCCTATAAGGTTCCTCGGGATTGGACCTTCCAGAATCTCTATGTTTAGATTTTTATTTTTCCGAAATTTCTGGTAAATCAAACTGGGTACAAAAGTCTCCTAGCTGAGATCTTTCTCTTTGCTTATCTATCTTAAGCTGTCAAGATAACTTTAACTCATTTCACAAATTTATGCCTTCTTGAGTGTAGACGCCTATTAATCTACCATAAGTATAACTTCCATAAGGGATTTCACCATTCTCATTTCTTAAGATCTTTTTAACTCTTAAAGCAAATAATGAGGGAAGGCCATCTATAAACTTAGTTTTTCAATACTCATACTTATTTTCTGGTAGTTCCATCACTCTACTCATATAAGATCTTTATACCATCTAAATTCTCCTAAAGTTCTACATCATAGACCGTTTAACAGAGTACGAACGGTCTCAAATTTATTGGTAAATCTACCATTAAAATGTTCTAGAATAGTTAAAACTAAGGTATAAACGACATCTTCTCTATTTGCCACAAGAGTCATACCGAGGTTATCAACACCTGGGGTAGTAGAGACCGCATTAATTACAACAGTTTTTTGTTCAATAGTCATATAATTATCCCACCAACCCTGAAGTTGGCCAGTAAAACCTGCAATTATCATTTTGCAAATATTTCTATCGGAGTTTTGAACATTTTTGCAAATAGTTGCATACATAAGCATTCTGTGAACAAGAATAGTAAGTTGTCTATCAGTCAACTCATCGAGGTTCCATTCATAAATTTCAGAACCGCTATAAGACGTATTAGTCTGATTCCAATCTCGCTCCTCTATAAGAACATCTTGAGGAGTAGGTCGAGAATAATAATAAGTTTGCATACTTGGTTTAGTCGCAAATTTACCACTATTCTTTTTGGGATAACCTTGAAGTTTATTAAATTCTAAAGAAACATGTTCTTTAAAGTCAAAAGCATTTTCTACTTCATTAGCAAAATTTTCTGATAAATCTATAGGACTAGCTTTAAATTCAGAAAACTTTTTAGCCAAAAGTTCTTCTAAATCATAATGTGATTTTAATCTAAAATTTGTAATCTCCGGAGGTCTTTGCACCAGGGTAGCCATAGTAAAATTTTCTGGATTCATTTTAGAAGGAGAAGCTTTATCACAAGTTTTTAAATCATTTTTTATCTGAATTATTAAAACAGTTAGTTCATCTAATTTTTTATCAAGAGAACCAATGTGTTCACCTAAAATCTTAACATAAAGTCACAAATAATTATTTTGAGAAATCAAATTATTAATTTCATTGATGCTGACTGCCGCAACATCTTCTTCAATAAATTTTTGAAAGGCAGTAAAAGTAATACCAATATTATTTGGTAAAACAAAGGTTGACTGGGGTGGATAAACAGCCTTAATAATATTGCTAGTTCTATCTTTATAAGATTGTTCAAGAAAATATATTCAAAATGAATTTTTAGGTGATAAATGGAAGCAATTTATAGTGCCGATGATTTGAATAATATTTCTCAAGAGTTTTATGAAAATTGTGTTTTGCATAATCAAATTATGTATTTTGTGCTAGCTGAGATCTTTCTCTTTGCTTATCTATCTTAAGCAGTCGAGATAACTTTAACTCATTGCACAAATTTATGCCTTCTTGAGTGAAGACGCCTATTAATCTACCATAGGTATAACTTCCATAAAGGATTTCACCATTCTCATTTCTTAAGATCTTTTTAACTCTTAAAGCAAATAATGAGGGAAGGCCATCTATAAACTTAGCTTTCCAATACTCATACTTATTTTCTGGTAGTTCCATCACTCTACTCATATAAGTATCATTATATCATCTAAATTCTTCTAAAGTTCTACATCGTAGACCGTTTAACAGAGTACGAACGTTCTCAAATTTATTGGTAAATCTACCATTAAAATGTTCTAGAATAGTTAAAACTAAGGTATAAACGACATCTTCTCTATTTGCCACAAGAGCCATAGCGAGGTTATCAACACTTGGGCTAGTAGAGACCGCATTAATTACAACAGTTTTTTGTTCAATAGTCATATAATTATCCCACCAACCCCGAAGTTGGCCAGTAAAACCTGCAATTATCATTTTGCAAATATTTCTATCGGAGTTTTGAACATTTTTGCAAATAGTTGCATACATAAGCATTCTGTGAACAAGAATAGTAAGTTGTATATCAGTCAACCCATCGAGGTTCCATTCATAAATCTCAGAACCGCTATAAGAAATATTAGTCTGATTCCAATCTCGCTCCTCTATAAGCACATCTTGAGGAGTGGGTCGAGAATAATAATAAGTTTGCATACTTGGTTTAGTCGCAAATTTACCACTATTCTTTTTGGGATAACCTTGAAGTTTATTAAATTCTAAAGAAACATGTTCTTTAAAGTCAAAAGCATTTTCTACTTCATTAGCAAAATTTTCTGATAAATCTATAGGACTACCTTTAAATTCAGAAAACTTTTTAGCCAGAAGTTCTTCTAAATCATAATGTTATTTTAATCTAAAATTTGTAATCTCCGGAGGTCTTTGCACCGGGGTAGCCATAGTAAAATTTTCTAGATTCATTTTAGAAGGAGAAGCTTTATCACAAGTTTTTAAATCATTTTTTATCTGAATTATTAAAACAGTTAGTTCATCTAATTTTTTTATCAAGAGAACCAATGTGTTCACCTAAAACCACGGCTGTCCCGACGAAGTCGCCAAGAGAAAGCCAATAACGTATTGAATCAAATCTGACTGTACCAACCATCTCGGAACCAAGTCAAGAAACAATATAGAAATTTATTCATATTTACATAAAGTCTAGATCTTTCATAGTAAATATAAAAGTGAAGTTAGATATGTGACATAGATATGAATCCTTTAGTTGGACATAGTCACGGATCTAGATCGGAGAATAAAGTAAAAGGAGAAGAATAAGTAAATACCTTTGTAGCAAGGGTCAACACCAAGGCCTATACAAACTGAAAGCTTTATTTATAACTCCGGTGGATATATTCCGTCAAACACACTTACAAACTTAAGAGATTACAAGATAAGAGAGAGAAGAGAGAAAAGGGGTTTCTAAAACCTGCCCTCTAAGACTACAAATGAACTTTATTTATAGGGAAAGAAAAACGTCTATCCACAGTAATGGGTCCTTATCAATGGGCCCTAGTAACAGTATATCTACTGTGGATGAACAGCGATTCTACTGTAGATGAACAGTGTTTTACTGTAGATGAACAGTGTTTCTACTGTTGTTAGTGCTTATCACTATTCTTGATAATCTTGAAAATAATCTTTGTACTTTGTCTTTTTTATTCAGTTGTCGGAGGAAATCTTCCGCCTCTGTTAGCACATTTATCGCCGCTGGATTTTCTTCCTCAAATGGTTAAGCTTCCTGAATATCATCCCGGATATCATCGCTTGTTTCACTCCTCATAGAAGTGTCAGATTTTGCATAATTTGTGATATTAAGGAGTAGACTTTTCTTAACGTCTTCCAAATACTTATTAATCATTTCTTCTTGATCTCCATCTTGATTGGAGACTCTTCTAGCCATGACTTTTACGGAACTATCAGCAATTATTCCTTTGTGCAGACAAGCACTATATTCCTGGATTTTTTTTGAAATAAGGTCCAGAAGTTCTTGTCCGTATAAGGACTTTGTTTTGGGATCTTTCTTCATTAATTTGTCCCAAAAGTTGTTATAATAGGTGCGATATAAATATGGAATCTGTTCTTTGGTAAAACCTACTGCCAGAGTCCACTTGTGAATCCATGGAATAGAGAAATCTATGAAGAAATAGATTTGTTCAATTTTTTCAATATAGCAGATATGATCTGTGTGATGTAAATTATTAAGGTCTGGCGAAAACTTAATCCATTCTTTGTATAATTTTAAAAATGGTTTAGGCAAAATATTCACCGTCGGACCGTGGTATGACCACCAGTTTAAGAACCAATTTGGGATTGGTCCGGCAAATATCTTTGAGCAAACCTTAACGAACCAAGTATGTTTGTGCCTCTCATTGTTGTAGTAGAGGACTTTACTGAAAGCATTAATGTAATCCCAATAAATGAAATTGGTAGGGACCTTATTAAGGCTGATCTGCCTTTCTTTCATTGCGGAAACACCCCAATCTTCAATAGATATAATCTGTTTGATAATAATTTTGGAGAAGTTATAAACATTCTCGCTGGTATTATATCCTGAGAAATGTTGAAATTCAACACTTCCTGTGCTCATTAAGATAGTTTCATAGTATGAACGGGTTTTGTATAACTCACCCGAGAAATATAATCCATTAATTAAATAGCGTTGGAATATCTTCCAAGGTTCCTCTTTTCTCTAAATCTTGGTGTTTTCCAAAAGAAATATCATTTCTTTCTTTTCTACCTTTTCGTATGACTTAATATCATCAATATCATCTTTAGCAATAGAAGCAAAGGTTTCACCTTTCTTTTGAGAGAGATACTCCTGCAATTGTGCGTATAACAAATTGTTTTATGGAATATAATCTAGATGAATAGAAGAAACTTCTTTGGAAGAACTTTTCAAGTTCACCAAACTCATCCCACCTCGCTGTATAATAGGACAATTAGATGAAGAGGATCCATATGAAGATCTTGATGCTCCTGGGGATGATTTTCCCCTTCCTCTGGTATAACCCGATCTTCCTCGAACCTTGGTCATCCAAGGAGGATCCATCCTACAAACGAAACATTTAGTTTTATTCAATGTCAATGTCATAATAAATATTATAGAAATCAATAATTTCTTCACAAAAACAAATTTCTGCAATGATGTCTCTCATCATGACATCTACAATTTTGTATATAATTATTCTTTGTACATCTCTATTAAGAGGTACAACCTTTATGATAGTAATCAACATTTTATCTGAAAGCAAAGGAGATAAAATTTCCATTTAAGACGATAGGTATTCTCTGGATAAGAAATCTGGAAGAGAGTTATCACTCCCCTTTTTATAATGAATATCAAAATCAAAAGGAGCTAATTGGGCCTGCCACCTAGCAAACATAAATTTCGAAGCATCATGTTTAAAATCTTTGTCAAACATGTATTTCACGGATTGAGCATCTGTTTTTATCAAAAACTTTTGATTGTATAAATCATCTTGAAATTTCAATACACATTTAACAATGGTTAGCATTTCATGAGCTACTGTGGCGTATTTTTTTTGAGCCTCGCTCCATTTTTCTAAATGAAATTGAATTAAATATTCAGTTTTATCGTGAGGATTAATATGTTTTAAAATCCCACCATAACCAATATTAGATGCATCGGTTTCAACTATTTTTTGCCAACCCGGGCTAGCAAGAGTTAAACAAGGTAAAGATTGAACACAAAGTTTGATATTTTTTACCAAAGTGGTATGACTATCAGTCCAAGGCGATTTATGGTCCTTTTTTAACCTGTCATATAAAGGAGCCAAATCTCTAGATAAATTTTTATAAAAGGGAGATATATACTTTAGACTTCCCAAAAATTTTTGCAATTGCGTCCGATCTGTAATAATAGCAGGAAATTTAGAGGCAAAATCAATAGATTGCTGAATAGGGGTAACTTTTCCCAGGCAAATAAGATGTCCTAAAAAACGAACATTGGTTTGGAATAAACTCATTTTTGGTTTAGAAATTACCAAACCATTTTGTATGACAATCTTTTTGAAAATATCTAAGTGTTTAATATGCATTTCTAGTGTTTTTGAGAAAACTAGGATATCATCAATATAAACAATAATGAAATCTAAATATGGATTAAAAATATCATTCATTATTTTCTGAAATTCAAAAGATGTGTTTTTCAGACCAAATGACATAATATTCCACTCATATTGACCAAATGACACATTAAAAGCAATTTTATAATAATGTTCCTTAAATATATGAATTTGCCAATAACCGGATTTTAGATCAAATTTAGAAAAGATATTAGCATCATATAATCTTGATAGTAAATCTCTTTTATTTGGAATAGGATACCTGATCCATTTTAAATATTTATTCAAAGGTTTATAATTTATCACCAACCTGGGGACACCGCGTTCTTTTTCCGCTGCATTGTTAACATAGAATGCAGTGCATGACCAAGGAGATTTAAAAGGTTTTATCAAGCCTTTTTGTAATAAATTATCAATTTCTTTTTTGCAGAATTCTACCAACTCAACGTTCATTTGACAAGGACAAGATTTAGTAGGAATATTATCCTCCGAGAAATTATCTTCATACGGAAGAGTCACAATATGCTTTTTGTAATTTCAAAAGGCGCTAGGATGATCGGCACAGATATCAACAGCCATCTGTTAGGAAATTAATTTAATCTTTTCCTGTACCATAGTGGATTTCAAAGTATCAAATATATTCATACTAAATAATTCTAGTTGTAAAGATTCAACATGCTTTTGTTTCATATTAATTAAAGCATTAATATCACAAGAGATAGGATCAGTGATAAAAGTATAGCTAATATTCTGATTTTCATACGTGGCAAAAAAACCTTTAGCAGTTATGCTAGTAAAAGGGTATATGGCGTTAATAAATGGGGTTTCAAGTATAATTGGAGGATACAACTGATTTTTGACCAAGAAAAAGAAATGAGGAATACAAACTTTATTTTGGCAAATACGTGTATTAGATAATTTATATTTTATATCTAAAGCATGTCCTGATGCTGATTTAACCATGTGAGTTGTTTTCTCAAAATACTTTATAGGTACAAGACCTTCTTGAATACAACTAACATCAGCTCCACTATCAATCATAACAACATTAATTATAGAAAAACTATTATCAATTAAAATGGTGCATTTAACATACCATTTATGAGCAATGACAATTTGCATCATTCCAAAAAACATGCTTTGTCTAGGATCAAAATTAGCAGGGTTTGCAAGAGTATTTTCTTCAGCAATATTTTTCCCTTTGCTATTAGCCTTTTTCTATCTGAGTAATACGATGATCACAAATCATTTGATTTTGCTTAATGGATTTAATCTCATTTTTCAAATTCTCAATTTCAGTCTTCAAATCATCAAAAGAAGAATCTCTAGTAGAAACAGTTTGTTTATTAAGTCTGTTATGAACTTCAGATATAGAATAAGGAGCAGAATAATCGACTTTGAAATCATTCTTTTGTTTAACATAATTTTTTGAAGAACCAGCAGTATTATTAACAGTTAAATGAATAATCTTTTCACGAAGATTATTATCAGTAACTTCTTTTAAAAGTTCTATTACATTATCAGAAGTAATAGTGTTAATATTTAAATCTTCAAATTGAGATTGTTATTTATAAAATTCATCATTTTCACAAGAACAAATATCTCCTTGCCCAAATTTACAAGTATCACAAGCATTATTATTAACATGCTGAGTATTATCAGGATAATCATTATTATCATCTGAGCTTGACTCAGAGTCATAATCTGATTTCAAACCAGAAGTGTAAAGGAAACTATAAACCTTATCATTAATTTCTTCATCTAGTTTTAAGGTTCTAAGCTTTTCAAGCTTACAATTAGGTGCTATATGACCGAATTTTCCACACTTATAACACCTAATTTTGGCAAGTTCACGTCTAGACCTATTCTTAGTAAATCTATTTGACTTGCGAGATGATTTTCGTTCATCTCGTTCTTCTTTAGATCTTCGTCTATGTCTCCGTTTCCTATAAGGTTCCTCGGGATTGGACCTTCCAGAATCTCTATGTTTAGATTTTTATTTTTCCGAAATTTCTGGTAAATCAAACTGGGTACAAAAGTCTCCTAGCTGAGATCTTTCTCTTTGCTTATCTATCTTAAGCTGTCAAGATAACTTTAACTCATTTCACAAATTTATGCCTTCTTGAGTGTAGACGCCTATTAATCTACCATAAGTATAACTTCCATAAGGGATTTCACCATTCTCATTTCTTAAGATCTTTTTAACTCTTAAAGCAAATAATGAGGGAAGGCCATCTATAAACTTAGTTTTTCAATACTCATACTTATTTTCTGGTAGTTCCATCACTCTACTCATATAAGATCTTTATACCATCTAAATTCTCCTAAAGTTCTACATCATAGACCGTTTAACAGAGTACGAACGGTCTCAAATTTATTGGTAAATCTACCATTAAAATGTTCTAGAATAGTTAAAACTAAGGTATAAACGACATCTTCTCTATTTGCCACAAGAGTCATACCGAGGTTATCAACACCTGGGGTAGTAGAGACCGCATTAATTACAACAGTTTTTTGTTCAATAGTCATATAATTATCCCACCAACCCTGAAGTTGGCCAGTAAAACCTGCAATTATCATTTTGCAAATATTTCTATCGGAGTTTTGAACATTTTTGCAAATAGTTGCATACATAAGCATTCTGTGAACAAGAATAGTAAGTTGTCTATCAGTCAACTCATCGAGGTTCCATTCATAAATTTCAGAACCGCTATAAGACGTATTAGTCTGATTCCAATCTCGCTCCTCTATAAGAACATCTTGAGGAGTAGGTCGAGAATAATAATAAGTTTGCATACTTGGTTTAGTCGCAAATTTACCACTATTCTTTTTGGGATAACCTTGAAGTTTATTAAATTCTAAAGAAACATGTTCTTTAAAGTCAAAAGCATTTTCTACTTCATTAGCAAAATTTTCTGATAAATCTATAGGACTAGCTTTAAATTCAGAAAACTTTTTAGCCAAAAGTTCTTCTAAATCATAATGTGATTTTAATCTAAAATTTGTAATCTCCGGAGGTCTTTGCACCAGGGTAGCCATAGTAAAATTTTCTGGATTCATTTTAGAAGGAGAAGCTTTATCACAAGTTTTTAAATCATTTTTTATCTGAATTATTAAAACAGTTAGTTCATCTAATTTTTTATCAAGAGAACCAATGTGTTCACCTAAAATCTTAACATAAAGTCACAAATAATTATTTTGAGAAATCAAATTATTAATTTCATTGATGCTGACTGCCGCAACATCTTCTTCAATAAATTTTTGAAAGGCAGTAAAAGTAATACCAATATTATTTGGTAAAACAAAGGTTGACTGGGGTGGATAAACAGCCTTAATAATATTGCTAGTTCTATCTTTATAAGATTGTTCAAGAAAATATATTCAAAATGAATTTTTAGGTGATAAATGGAAGCAATTTATAGTGCCGATGATTTGAATAATATTTCTCAAGAGTTTTATGAAAATTGTGTTTTGCATAATCAAATTATGTATTTTGTGCTAGCTGAGATCTTTCTCTTTGCTTATCTATCTTAAGCAGTCGAGATAACTTTAACTCATTGCACAAATTTATGCCTTCTTGAGTGAAGACGCCTATTAATCTACCATAGGTATAACTTCCATAAAGGATTTCACCATTCTCATTTCTTAAGATCTTTTTAACTCTTAAAGCAAATAATGAGGGAAGGCCATCTATAAACTTAGCTTTCCAATACTCATACTTATTTTCTGGTAGTTCCATCACTCTACTCATATAAGTATCATTATATCATCTAAATTCTTCTAAAGTTCTACATCGTAGACCGTTTAACAGAGTACGAACGTTCTCAAATTTATTGGTAAATCTACCATTAAAATGTTCTAGAATAGTTAAAACTAAGGTATAAACGACATCTTCTCTATTTGCCACAAGAGCCATAGCGAGGTTATCAACACTTGGGCTAGTAGAGACCGCATTAATTACAACAGTTTTTTGTTCAATAGTCATATAATTATCCCACCAACCCCGAAGTTGGCCAGTAAAACCTGCAATTATCATTTTGCAAATATTTCTATCGGAGTTTTGAACATTTTTGCAAATAGTTGCATACATAAGCATTCTGTGAACAAGAATAGTAAGTTGTATATCAGTCAACCCATCGAGGTTCCATTCATAAATCTCAGAACCGCTATAAGAAATATTAGTCTGATTCCAATCTCGCTCCTCTATAAGCACATCTTGAGGAGTGGGTCGAGAATAATAATAAGTTTGCATACTTGGTTTAGTCGCAAATTTACCACTATTCTTTTTGGGATAACCTTGAAGTTTATTAAATTCTAAAGAAACATGTTCTTTAAAGTCAAAAGCATTTTCTACTTCATTAGCAAAATTTTCTGATAAATCTATAGGACTACCTTTAAATTCAGAAAACTTTTTAGCCAGAAGTTCTTCTAAATCATAATGTTATTTTAATCTAAAATTTGTAATCTCCGGAGGTCTTTGCACCGGGGTAGCCATAGTAAAATTTTCTAGATTCATTTTAGAAGGAGAAGCTTTATCACAAGTTTTTAAATCATTTTTTATCTGAATTATTAAAACAGTTAGTTCATCTAATTTTTTTATCAAGAGAACCAATGTGTTCACCTAAAACCACGGCTGTCCCGACGAAGTCGCCAAGAGAAAGCCAATAACGTATTGAATCAAATCTGACTGTACCAACCATCTCGGAACCAAGTCAAGAAACAATATAGAAATTTATTCATATTTACATAAAGTCTAGATCTTTCATAGTAAATATAAAAGTGAAGTTAGATATGTGACATAGATATGAATCCTTTAGTTGGACATAGTCACGGATCTAGATCGGAGAATAAAGTAAAAGGAGAAGAATAAGTAAATACCTTTGTAGCAAGGGTCAACACCAAGGCCTATACAAACTGAAAGCTTTATTTATAACTCCGGTGGATATATTCCGTCAAACACACTTACAAACTTAAGAGATTACAAGATAAGAGAGAGAAGAGAGAAAAGGGGTTTCTAAAACCTGCCCTCTAAGACTACAAATGAACTTTATTTATAGGGAAAGAAAAACGTCTATCCACAGTAATGGGTCCTTATCAATGGGCCCTAGTAACAGTATATCTACTGTGGATGAACAGCGATTCTACTGTAGATGAACAGTGTTTTACTGTAGATGAACAGTGTTTCTACTGTTGTTAGTGCTTATCACTATTCTTGATAATCTTGAAAATAATCTTTGTACTTTGTCTTTTTTATTCAGTTGTCGGAGGAAATCTTCCGCCTCTGTTAGCACATTTATCGCCGCTGGATTTTCTTCCTCAAATGGTTAAGCTTCCTGAATATCATCCCGGATATCATCGCTTGTTTCACTCCTCATAGAAGTGTCAGATTTTGCATAATTTGTGATATTAAGGAGTAGACTTTTCTTAACGTCTTCCAAATACTTATTAATCATTTCTTCTTGATCTCCATCTTGATTGGAGACTCTTCTAGCCATGACTTTTACGGAACTATCAGCAATTATTCCTTTGTGCAGACAAGCACTATATTCCTGGATTTTTTTTGAAATAAGGTCCAGAAGTTCTTGTCCGTATAAGGACTTTGTTTTGGGATCTTTCTTCATTAATTTGTCCCAAAAGTTGTTATAATAGGTGCGATATAAATATGGAATCTGTTCTTTGGTAAAACCTACTGCCAGAGTCCACTTGTGAATCCATGGAATAGAGAAATCTATGAAGAAATAGATTTGTTCAATTTTTTCAATATAGCAGATATGATCTGTGTGATGTAAATTATTAAGGTCTGGCGAAAACTTAATCCATTCTTTGTATAATTTTAAAAATGGTTTAGGCAAAATATTCACCGTCGGACCGTGGTATGACCACCAGTTTAAGAACCAATTTGGGATTGGTCCGGCAAATATCTTTGAGCAAACCTTAACGAACCAAGTATGTTTGTGCCTCTCATTGTTGTAGTAGAGGACTTTACTGAAAGCATTAATGTAATCCCAATAAATGAAATTGGTAGGGACCTTATTAAGGCTGATCTGCCTTTCTTTCATTGCGGAAACACCCCAATCTTCAATAGATATAATCTGTTTGATAATAATTTTGGAGAAGTTATAAACATTCTCGCTGGTATTATATCCTGAGAAATGTTGAAATTCAACACTTCCTGTGCTCATTAAGATAGTTTCATAGTATGAACGGGTTTTGTATAACTCACCCGAGAAATATAATCCATTAATTAAATAGCGTTGGAATATCTTCCAAGGTTCCTCTTTTCTCTAAATCTTGGTGTTTTCCAAAAGAAATATCATTTCTTTCTTTTCTACCTTTTCGTATGACTTAATATCATCAATATCATCTTTAGCAATAGAAGCAAAGGTTTCACCTTTCTTTTGAGAGAGATACTCCTGCAATTGTGCGTATAACAAATTGTTTTATGGAATATAATCTAGATGAATAGAAGAAACTTCTTTGGAAGAACTTTTCAAGTTCACCAAACTCATCCCACCTCGCTGTATAATAGGACAATTAGATGAAGAGGATCCATATGAAGATCTTGATGCTCCTGGGGATGATTTTCCCCTTCCTCTGGTATAACCCGATCTTCCTCGAACCTTGGTCATCCAAGGAGGATCCATCCTACAAACGAAACATTTAGTTTTATTCAATGTCAATGTCATAATAAATATTATAGAAATCAATAATTTCTTCACAAAAACAAATTTCTGCAATGATGTCTCTCATCATGACATCTACAATTTTGTATATAATTATTCTTTGTACATCTCTATTAAGAGGTACAACCTTTATGATAGTAATCAACATTTTATCTGAAAGCAAAGGAGATAAAATTTCCATTTAAGACGATAGGTATTCTCTGGATAAGAAATCTGGAAGAGAGTTATCACTCCCCTTTTTATAATGAATATCAAAATCAAAAGGAGCTAATTGGGCCTGCCACCTAGCAAACATAAATTTCGAAGCATCATGTTTAAAATCTTTGTCAAACATGTATTTCACGGATTGAGCATCTGTTTTTATCAAAAACTTTTGATTGTATAAATCATCTTGAAATTTCAATACACATTTAACAATGGTTAGCATTTCATGAGCTACTGTGGCGTATTTTTTTTGAGCCTCGCTCCATTTTTCTAAATGAAATTGAATTAAATATTCAGTTTTATCGTGAGGATTAATATGTTTTAAAATCCCACCATAACCAATATTAGATGCATCGGTTTCAACTATTTTTTGCCAACCCGGGCTAGCAAGAGTTAAACAAGGTAAAGATTGAACACAAAGTTTGATATTTTTTACCAAAGTGGTATGACTATCAGTCCAAGGCGATTTATGGTCCTTTTTTAACCTGTCATATAAAGGAGCCAAATCTCTAGATAAATTTTTATAAAAGGGAGATATATACTTTAGACTTCCCAAAAATTTTTGCAATTGCGTCCGATCTGTAATAATAGCAGGAAATTTAGAGGCAAAATCAATAGATTGCTGAATAGGGGTAACTTTTCCCAGGCAAATAAGATGTCCTAAAAAACGAACATTGGTTTGGAATAAACTCATTTTTGGTTTAGAAATTACCAAACCATTTTGTATGACAATCTTTTTGAAAATATCTAAGTGTTTAATATGCATTTCTAGTGTTTTTGAGAAAACTAGGATATCATCAATATAAACAATAATGAAATCTAAATATGGATTAAAAATATCATTCATTATTTTCTGAAATTCAAAAGATGTGTTTTTCAGACCAAATGACATAATATTCCACTCATATTGACCAAATGACACATTAAAAGCAATTTTATAATAATGTTCCTTAAATATATGAATTTGCCAATAACCGGATTTTAGATCAAATTTAGAAAAGATATTAGCATCATATAATCTTGATAGTAAATCTCTTTTATTTGGAATAGGATACCTGATCCATTTTAAATATTTATTCAAAGGTTTATAATTTATCACCAACCTGGGGACACCGCGTTCTTTTTCCGCTGCATTGTTAACATAGAATGCAGTGCATGACCAAGGAGATTTAAAAGGTTTTATCAAGCCTTTTTGTAATAAATTATCAATTTCTTTTTTGCAGAATTCTACCAACTCAACGTTCATTTGACAAGGACAAGATTTAGTAGGAATATTATCCTCCGAGAAATTATCTTCATACGGAAGAGTCACAATATGCTTTTTGTAATTTCAAAAGGCGCTAGGATGATCGGCACAGATATCAACAGCCATCTGTTAGGAAATTAATTTAATCTTTTCCTGTACCATAGTGGATTTCAAAGTATCAAATATATTCATACTAAATAATTCTAGTTGTAAAGATTCAACATGCTTTTGTTTCATATTAATTAAAGCATTAATATCACAAGAGATAGGATCAGTGATAAAAGTATAGCTAATATTCTGATTTTCATACGTGGCAAAAAAACCTTTAGCAGTTATGCTAGTAAAAGGGTATATGGCGTTAATAAATGGGGTTTCAAGTATAATTGGAGGATACAACTGATTTTTGACCAAGAAAAAGAAATGAGGAATACAAACTTTATTTTGGCAAATACGTGTATTAGATAATTTATATTTTATATCTAAAGCATGTCCTGATGCTGATTTAACCATGTGAGTTGTTTTCTCAAAATACTTTATAGGTACAAGACCTTCTTGAATACAACTAACATCAGCTCCACTATCAATCATAACAACATTAATTATAGAAAAACTATTATCAATTAAAATGGTGCATTTAACATACCATTTATGAGCAATGACAATTTGCATCATTCCAAAAAACATGCTTTGTCTAGGATCAAAATTAGCAGGGTTTGCAAGAGTATTTTCTTCAGCAATATTTTTCCCTTTGCTATTAGCCTTTTTCTATCTGAGTAATACGATGATCACAAATCATTTGATTTTGCTTAATGGATTTAATCTCATTTTTCAAATTCTCAATTTCAGTCTTCAAATCATCAAAAGAAGAATCTCTAGTAGAAACAGTTTGTTTATTAAGTCTGTTATGAACTTCAGATATAGAATAAGGAGCAGAATAATCGACTTTGAAATCATTCTTTTGTTTAACATAATTTTTTGAAGAACCAGCAGTATTATTAACAGTTAAATGAATAATCTTTTCACGAAGATTATTATCAGTAACTTCTTTTAAAAGTTCTATTACATTATCAGAAGTAATAGTGTTAATATTTAAATCTTCAAATTGAGATTGTTATTTATAAAATTCATCATTTTCACAAGAACAAATATCTCCTTGCCCAAAAAGGGAGATATATACTTTAGACTTCCCAAAAATTTTTGCAATTGCGTCCGATCTGTAATAATAGCAGGAAATTTAGAGGCAAAATCAATAGATTGCTGAATAGGGGTAACTTTTCCCAGGCAAATAAGATGTCCTAAAAAACGAACATTGGTTTGGAATAAACTCATTTTTGGTTTAGAAATTACTGAACCATTTTGTATGACAATCTTTTTGAAAATATCTAAGTGTTTAATATGCATTTCTAGTGTTTTTGAGAAAACTAGGATATCATCAATACAAACAATAATGAAATCTAAATATGGATTAAAATTTTCATTCATTATTTCTGAAATTCAGACGGTGCGTTTTTCAGACCAAATGACATAACATTCCACTCATATTGACAAAATGGCACATTAAAAGCGATTTTATTAGAATGTTCCTTAAATATATGAATTTGCCAATAACCGGATTTTAGATCAAATTTAGAAAAGATATTAGCATCATATAATCTTGATAGTAAATCATCATCATCATCATCATCATCATAATAATAATAATAACAATAATAATAATAATAATAATAATAATAATAATAATAATAATAATAATAATAATAATAATAATAATAATAATAATAACAGCAACAACTATAATAACAACAATAATAATAACAGCAACAACAACAACAACAACAACAATAACAATAACTACAATAACAATAACAATAACTACAATAACAATAACAACAACAACAACAACAATAATAATAATAATAATAATAATAATAATATTAATAATAATAATAATAATATTAATAATATTAATAACAATAATAATAATAATAATAATAATAATAATAATAATAATAATAACAATAACAATAATAATAATAATAATAATAATAATAATAATAATAATAATAATAATAATTATTATTATTATTATTATTATTATTATTATTATTATTATTATTATTATTATTATTATTATTGTTATTGTTGTTATTATTATTATTATTATTATTATTATTATTATTATTATTATTATTATTATTACAACAACAGCAACAATAATTTGATGATAAAGCAGCATATTAATTTTATGATAAAGCAGCATAATTATACAAATATTTATTTGAGCATGTTAGGATGTTCTACTATCCTAGGCCAACTCCTTAGGATGTTCTAATAGAAGAACATGAATATATTGTAACAAATAGTTATAATGGAAAAGAAATCTATGAATGGAACATAGATGGTTATACAAATAGACAGATTAATACAACTATACATAGGATGTTGATGTACTGTACTATCTGTAATACTAATAAAAATAGTGATAAGGCTATTGCAAAAATGATAATTGCAGGATTTACAGGCCAGTTGAAAGGATGGTGGGATAATTATTTCAACCTAGAACAAAGAAATAAGATCCTTCAGGCTGTAAAACAAGAAGGTGAAGGAGAAGTTCAAAATTTAATTTATACAATGGTTTTGAATATTATAGAACATTTTTCAGGAAGATGGTCATATAATACTGAAACCATCAGGACTTTACTTCAGAATTTGAGGTGTAAGACTCTTACATCTTTTAGATTCTATAAAGATATTTTTCTTTGCAGGGTTATGGAATTGCCAGAATGCAATAGCACTCATTGGAAATCCAAATTTATTGATGGGTTGCCAGCCTTCTTTGCTGAAAGAGTAAGGAAGGTTCTGAGAGGTGATAGTCCTAGTATTAATTATGAGAATTATACTTATGAGAAATTGATTAGTGCTTGTGTACAGGAAAGTTTGGCTTTATGTAATGAAATAAAGATAAATCAACAGATTAAAAGACATTGTCTTAATGAAAGACAACAGTTGGGAGAATTCTGTGAGCAATTTGCTCTAGACATTCCCAAGCCTGCTTCTAAGGATAGGAAAGAGAAGCAGAAAGATAAGCATTCTTCCAAGAATAGATCTTTCAAGAAAGATTATAGAGAATGGAAGAGAAAAAGAGTAGAAAGAAAAGAAAGAAGGAAGAATGAAAGGAAAAGTGATCATAAATTTTATAAATTTAAACGCCGATATGATAAGTCAGATACTTGCCACAAATGTGGAAGATATGGTCACTATGCAAAAGATTGCAGAGTCTGGGAAAAAATTAAAAACCTTGATATTGATGATAATATTAAAGATTCTTTATATATGATAATGTTCAACTCTGATTCAAGAAAATCAGATTCTGAGTATAGTACCCAAGGAGAATCATCTACAAGTGAAGATTTGAAGGCACTCCACCATGAAGATTATATGTCTTCAGAAGATGAATGTATACCTTGTCAACAAGGGTTGGAATGTGAAAAGGGTGGAGAGGAAGATGATCTTTAAAAGATTTACTCTCAATTTAAAGAATTAAGTATTAACGTTATTGATAATGACAAGGTCATAGAGCTCTTACAAACAATTAAGGATTCCGAGATAAGAGCTCAAATTATTGATAAAATTAGTAATAAAGCATCTACCTCGAAGGATTATATTCCAGAGGAGATACCAACTAAAAAAGGTGTATATACCATGGCAGAAGTTAAAAATCTTCTATTGGAAAGAAGGAAACTTATAAGTTCTCCTACTACTATTAATGATTTGAAAGAAGAGATTAATAATCTCAAAGATAATATTAGACATCTCAAAGAAAAGAATGTTATTATTGAAACAAGGCTAGATAGCTTTGAGATTAGACAAAATCTAAGTAATAACTCAACCTCTTCAGATGAAGGAGAAACTAATAATTTAGATTTTCTTGAAAATCTAAATTTTGGTAATAATAAAGGAGATTTTTTGCAAAGTTTAAAGGCTTTTACTTCTCAAAAGTTTTGTACAAAAATTACTCTCCTTATAGACTATAATTATAAAAAAGAATTTATTGTCCTTATTGATAGTGCTGCTGATTTAAATTGTATTAAAAAAGGACTTATCCCTTCAAGATATTTTCATAAAACTACCCATAATTTAAGGTCCGCAAATGGTAGTAAAATGAATATTGAGTTTAAACTACCTAAAGATTTTATTTGTAAAGGGAAAAACTATGTTTCTCAAAGCTTTGTTTTAGTTAAATATATTACTAACCAGATTATTTTGGGAGTTCCTTTCATAAATGATATTTTTCCTCTTACTTATTGGGATTAGGAAAAAATTATAGGAACGTGGAATAATAAACCGTTTATATTAGAGTTTATCACTAGGCCTTTTACAAGAATGTTAAATGAATTAACTTCAAAAATGATTTTGAAAAATAATCAAATGAGTTTTCTTAAAGGAGAAATTAATAGTATTGAAATTGATAACATTTTACAAAATTCTAAATTACAGGACAAAATTTCTATTTTAAAAAATCAGTTTTCTCTTGATATTTGTGGAGATCATCCTAATGCTTTTTAGAACAGGAAAAAACATGTTGTTCGTCTTCCATATGAAGAAGATTTTAATGAGGATAATATTCCTACTAAAGCTAGGCCTTGCCAAATGAATTCTGAATATTTAGAATTATGTAAAAAAGAGATTGAATCTCTACTGCAAAAAGGCCTTATAAGGTATTCTAAGTCTCCATGATCTTGTACAACTTTCTATGTTAATAAACATGCTGAACAAGAAAGAGGTGCCCCCAGGTTGGTCATCAATTATAAACCTTTAAATAAAGATTAAGATGGATTAGGTACCCGATCCAAAATAAAAAGAATTTATTAGACAGAGTTTATGATGCAATTATATTTTCTAAATTTGATTTGAAATCAGGTTATAGGCAGATTCAAATAAGTGAGTCTGATGGGTTTAAAACTGCTTTCAATGTCCCTATGGGTCAATTTGAATGGAACTTCATGCCTTTTGGATTGAAGAACGCTCCATCGGAATTTCAAAAAATTATGAATGATATTTTTATACCGTATAGTAATTTTATTATCGTCTACATAGATGATATTCTTTTGTTTTCAAAAAATATAGAAACTCATTTTAAACATCTTGATTTATTCAAGAAAGTTATTATTCAAAATGGTTTAGTTATATCTGCTCCAAAAATGGCTTTATTTCAAACTAAAATAAGATTTTTAGGTCATAACATTGAAAAAGGTAATATTAGTCCTATTAATAGAAGTATTGAATTGGCTTCTAAGTTTCCTGATGAAATTACTAATAAAACTCAATTGCAGAGATTTCTTGGTAGTCTTAACTATGTAGCACCTTTTATAAAGGACTTAGCTCTTGATACATACAATTTGTATGATAGGCTTAAGAAAAACCCAAAAGCCTGGTCAGCTGATCATACTGAAGCTGTTAAACGGATAAAGGCTAAGGTTAAAAACCCTCCATGCCTCACTTTGGCAAACCCAAATTGGGAAAAGACGGTTGAAACAGATGCCTCAAATATAGGATTTAGAGGTGTTCTTACTCAGTATTGTCCTGATAACAAAAGTCATTATATTGTTCAATTTTATTCTGGAAAATGGAATCCATCTCAGAAGAATTATGCTATGGTAGCTAAAGAAATCTTAGCTATTGTAAAAAGTGTTTTAAAATTCCAAGGTGATCTTTATAATCAAAAATTTATAATTAAAACTAATTGTCAAGCAGCTAAGTTCATGTTTAAAAAAGATTGTAAACATGATGTTTCTAAGCAAATGTTTGCTAGATGGCAAGCCTTATTAACACCTTTTGATTTTGATATAATTTACAAAAAGAATGAATATAATAGTCTTCCTGATTTCCTCACTAGAGCATATTTAGATTAATCATAAAATGCCTTTGTTTTCAGGCATGAGACCGTCATGGCCCCCTACAAAGGGAAGAGGAGGACAAGGAAATAAAGGAAGAGGAGGTCATATCCTCGCTCAATTGGATAGTAAGCAATTGGTCGTAGCTTCCAGCTCGTCGACATCTACAGAAGGTTTTAATATAAACCATCCAATGTACAAAGAATTTATGGATTTCATGAAATCCAAATAGAGCCAGGATAATAATCCTCCAACATATTCCACAATATTGATGGATGAAGAAAATACTGACGTATTTGATCTGAATGAGAAAAAGAAGGTTATACTTCTTCTAGAAAATCATGATCTAAAATGGAAAAATGATCCATGGCAACTTATGAACAGTTATTTGGATACAGTATGTTATACGACCACAACATATAAATACCGAATGCATTTTGAGATGATACTCTCAGCAACAGGGTCGACAGAATTTCAGCATTTTTAACCTTCTAATACAAGGAAGGTTTATAACTTTTCTAAAATTATTATAAAAAGAATTATTTCTCTAAAAGAATGGGGAATGAGTCCTCTAAATGAGAAGGATTATATCCATCCTAAACAGAAAATAGCAGTAAAATATAATTACTGGAATTATGTTGACAGCTTTAATAAAGCATTATTATATGAGAATGCCAATAAAAAGCATTCATGGTTTATAAGGATTTCTTCGAATGTTTATACACAAACTATTCCTAACTGGTTTTGTAAATAGTGGATGTCATATGGACCATCAATAAATATTCTGCCTGAACAATATAAGAAATTATATTTAGAATGGTTGGACATATCCCTCAAGCTTATAAGCATGGAACAAGATAATATTTTTTTTGAGGGATTGTCAGTAATGTTCTTTTTTTATAGAATTTTCTATTCCATGGATTATGAAATGGAATGTCGAAGTTAAAACTACTTCGGAGGGATTTCCCTGTTTGATGAGAACTTTTCATACAAAGTTCTGGAGTAAATTAATTAATAAAGACCTTGAAGGAAAAATGCATGGTCAAGAAATTTTAGATTTAAGAAATCAAGCCATTGATAATTATAATACCTAGGGGATATCCACTCCTCAAGAAGAAATTAATAGTCCTTTTAAACAAATCATTAGAAAACTTCATATGAAAAAGGGAATCATTTCCAAGTCAGAAATAATTGCATTATACATGGAGGAGGTCAAGAAAGATCTAATGAGAAATCTTGATGTAGAAATTGAAGATAATATATCAATGGCATCAACAAGCCACACTAATCAGGATAATGAAGTGCGCATTGTAGGAGCAGGACAAAATGATAGTGCAGAAGAGATTGATATTGATGCTCTCTTCAAGAAATTTCAAGAACAAGTGGAGGAATCCTCCGACAAAACCACATGCAAGGGCAAGGATAAAGTCTAAGGATAGACCCTACCATGATGACAAAGGGGTAAGAGACAAAAGACTTTTATAAAGAAGGAATCTACTTTTATGAAGATAAGCAACTTTGAAAAAAGATGACATAGTGGCCATAAATAATTATGTCGGCCACGTGAAATTAAAGTAGAGGCCATAAGGGTGTGTCGGCCTTATCGTTTTGTAATTGGCCATTGTAAAAGATGTGGGCCAAGTTTTTATTCTTTGTATTTTATTTTACCTCTATATAAAGGGATGTAGATTTTAGTAAAGAGGCAGGTTTTAGAACCCCCTCTCTCTCTGTCTAAAATACTCTCTTACTATCTTTTGTATAAATATTTTCAGAGTTTAAATAAAAGTTTCCAATTTGGTTTGTATACTTTTGGAGTTCGTTTCCAGGTATTATTATCTTCTTTTCTTTATTTATTTCTTTTATTGATATTTAGCCTAATGACAAGCTAAATTGTTGTGTTGAATTATATCATACTCGATTATTATAATTCACTGTAATTGTAGCTATAAAAGATGGTTTAGATGACTGAAATTAAGGTCAAATTTAAATAATTTATGGCATGTTAATAAAGGATGACTTAAATCCATTGTATTACCCGAAAAGGGCGAACCCGAATGTAACCGTTGGATTACCCTGTATTGTGGGCGGACCCGGTAGAGACCGTTGGATTACCCTAAGGGCAGACCCGGATATGAATTCCTAATTATCATGCTAAATTTGCTTGAATTTGTAAAAGACCCTTACAGTAGGTTGTGCGATCCGTTTTGTTATGGCTTTAGTAATTGGGATTTTCACATGTTATGCTATATTAATGAGAATAAATGGTTGGTATTATGCAATCAAATTTTGTTCAAAGAAATATAACATCCCTCTTGGTTACATGGGCTTGCCACATTTTGGCAACACATTTTCTTACTTCAAATCTTCCTTGTGTGGTGATCCAAAATCATTCCTTGATTTTTTTCCTACTAGGTTTGGGACAGGAGGAATGTATAGGGCATACATATTTGGGAAGCCAACAATAATGGTGTCAATGTCAGAAATAACCAGAAAAGTTTTGATGGATGAAGAATATCTTAAAAGAGGTTTGCCTAATTATATGAAAAAATTAATTAGATTAACAACTTCGATTGAAGAAGATAAATATTATCGTCGATTAACAGCTCCAGTAAAAAGTCATGAATTATTGTCTGATTATTTTGATTATATCGATAAAACTGTGAGAACTACATTAGAGAAAGACGTTACTATAGAAGAACCTATTGAGTTTCTCCATAAGATGCACAGGCTTGCATTTGAGGTGTTTATGAGACTTCTTATTGGTGATGAGGTTAATCAAGAATTTTTTGATCAAATGTTTGAGGAGATTACTGTTGTAATTAGTGATGTTAATAACTTGCCTACTAATCTCCTAGGATTTGCTTATCATAAGGGACTCAAGGCTCTGATACCATATCTAAACGGACCGCACAGCCTATTTTAAGAGTCTTTTACAAATTCAAGTAATTTTAGCATGATAATTAGAAATTCATATTCGGGTATGCCCTTAAGGTAATCCAACGGTCTTTACCGAATCTGCCCACAACACTGGGTAATCCAACGGATATATTCGGGTCCTCCCTTTCCAGGGTAATCCAACAGATCAAACTCATCATTTATTATCATACAATAAATTATTTAAATTTGACCTTAATTTATGCCGTTTAAACCATCTTTTATAGAATGGAACGTCATGCCTTTTGGATTGAAGAACGCTCCATCGAAATTTCAAAAAATTATGAATGATATTTTTATATCGTATAGTAATTTTATTATCGTCTACATAGATGATATTCTTGTGTTTTCAAAAATAGAAACTCATTTTAAACATCTTGATTTATTCAAGAAAATTATTATTCAAAATGGTTTAGTTATATCTGCTCCAAAAATGGCTTTATTTCAAACTAAAATAAGATTTTTAGACCATAATATTTAAAAATGTAATATTAGTCCTATTAATATAAGTATTGAATTTGATTCTAAGTTTCCTGATGAAATTACTAATAAAACTCAATTGCCGAGATTTTTTTATAGTCTCAACTATGTAGCACCTTTTATAAAGGACTTAGCTCTTGATATACCTATTTTATATGATAGGCTTAAGAAAAATCCAAAAGTCTAGTCAGCTGATCATACTGAAGTTGTTAAACGGATAAAGACTAAAGTTAAAAACCTTCCATGCCTCACTTTGGCAAACCCAAATTGGGAAAAGATGGTTGAAACAAATGCCTCAGATATAAGATTTAGAGGTGTTCTTACTCAGTATTATCCTAATAATAAACGTCATTATATTGTTCAATTTTATTCTGCGAAATGGAATCCATCTCCGAAGAATTATGCTACGGTAGATAAAGAAATCTTAGCTATTGTAAAAAGTGCTTTAAAATTCCAAGGTTATCTTTATAATCAAAAATTTATAATTAAAACTGATTGTCAAGCAGCTAAGTTCATGTTTAATAAATATTGTAAACTTGATGTTTCTAAGTAAATGTTTGCTAGATGGCAGGCCTTATTAGCACCTTTTGATTTTGATATAATTTATAAAAAGGGTGAATATAATAGTCTTCTTGATTTTCTCATTAGAGAATATTTCGATTAATCATAAAATGCCTTTATTTTCAGGCATGAGACCGTCATGGCCCCTACAAGGGGAAGAGGAGGACGAGGAAATAGAAGAAGAGGAGGTCATATCCTCGCTCAATTGGATAATAAGCAATTGGTCGTAGCTTCCAGCTCGTCGACATCTAAATAAGGTTTTAATATAAACCATCCAATGTACAAAGAATTTATGGATTTCATGAAATCCAAACAGATTCAGGATAATAATCCTCCAACATATTCCACAATATTGATGGATGAAGAAAATACTGACGTATTTGATCTGAATGAGAAAAAGAAGGTTATACTTCTTCTAGAAAATCATGATCTAAAATGGAAAAATGATCCATGGCAACTTATGAACAGGTATTTGGATACAATATGTTATACGACTACAACATATAAATACCGAATGCATTTTGAGATGACACTCTCAGCAACAGGGTCAGCAGAATTTCAACATTTTTAACTTGCTAATACAAGGAAGGTTTATAACTTTTCTAAAATTATTATAAAAAGAATTATTTCTCTAAAAGAATAGGGAATGAATCCTCTAAAGGAGACGGATTATATCCATCCTGAACAGAAAATAGCAGTAAAATATAATTACTGGGATTATGTTAACATCTTTAATAAAGCATTATTATATGAGAATGCCAATAAAAAGCATTCATGGTTTATAAAGATTTGTTTCAATGTTTATACACAAACTATTCCTAACTGATTCTGCAAATGGTGGATGTCATATGGACCATCAATAAAGATTCTCCCTGAACAATATAAGAAATTATATTTAGAATGGTTGGACATATCCCTCAAGCTTATAAGCATGGAACAAGATAATATCTTTTTTGAGGGAATGTCAGTAATGTTCTTTTTTTTTAATAGAATTTTCTACTCCATGGATTATGAAATGGAATGTCGAAGTTAATACTACTTCGGAGGGATTTTCCTATTTGATGAGAACTTTTTATACAAAGTTCTGGAGTAAATTAATTAATAAAGACCTTGAAGGAAAAATGCATAGTCAAGAAATTTTAGATTTAATAAGTCAAATCATTGATAATTATCATACCCAAGGGATAGCTACTCTTCAAGAAGAAATTAATAGTCCTTTTAAACAAATCATTAGAAAACTTCATATGAAAAAGGGAATCATTTCCAAGTCAGAAACAATTGCATTATACGTGGAGGAGGTCAAGAAAGATCTGATGAGAAATCTTGATGTAGAAATTGAAAATAATATATCAATGGCATCAGCAAGCCACACTAATTAGGATGATGAAGGGTGCATTGCAGGAGAAAAACAAAGTGATAGTGCAGAAAATATTGATATTGATGCTCTCTTCAAGAAATTTCAAGAACTGGTGGAGGAGTCCTCCGACAAAACCACATGCAAGGGCAAGACAAAAGTCTAAGGATAGACCCCACCATGATGACAAAGGGGTAAGAGATAAAAGACTTTTATAAAAAAGGAATCTACTTTTATAAAGATAAGCAACTTTGAAAAAAGATGACATAGTGGCCATAAATAATTATGTCAGCCACGTGAAATTAGTATAGAGGCCATAAGGATGTGTCGGCCTTATCATTTTGTAATTGGCTATTGTAAAAGGTATGGGCCAAGTTTTTATTATTTGTGTTTTATTTTCCCTCTATATAAAGGGATGTAGATTTTAGCAAAGAGGCAGGTTTTAGAACCACCTCTCTCTTTCTCTCTAAAATACTCTCTTACTATTTTTTGTATAAATATTTTCAGTGTTTAAATAAAAGTTTTCAATTTGGTTTGTATACCTTTGGAGTTCGTTTCCAGGTATTATAATCTTCTTTTCTTTATTTATTTCTTTTATTGATGCTTAGCCTAATGATATGCTAAATTGTTGTGTTGAACTATATCATACTCGATTATTATAATTTACTGGAACTATAGCTATAAAAGATGATTTAAACGGCTGAAATTAAGGTTAAATTTAAATAATTTATGGCATGTTAATAAAGGATGAGTTTGATCTATTGGATTACCCTGAAAAGGGCGGACCTGGATGTATTCGTTGGATTACCCTGTGTTGTGGGCGGACCCAGTAAAGACCGTTGGATTACCCTAAGGACAAACCCGAATATAAATTCCTAATTATCATGCTAAAATTGCTTGAATTTGTAAAAGACCCTTACAGTAGGCTGTGCCATCCATTTTGTTATGGCTTTAGTAATTGGGATTTTCACATGTTATGCTATATTAATGAGAATAAATGGTTGGTATTATGCAATCAAATTTTGTTCAAAGAAATATAACATCCCTCTTGGTTATATGGGTTTGCTATATTTTGGCAACACACTTTCTTACTTCAAATCTTCTTTGTGTGGTGATCCAAAATCATTCCTTGATTTTTTTCCTACTAGGTTTGGGACAGGAGAAATGTATAGGGAATACATATTTGGGAAGCCAACATTAACGGTGACAAAGCCAGAAATAATTAGAAAAATTTTGATGGATGAAGAATATCTTGAAAGAGGTTTGCCTAATTATATGAAAAAATTAAATGGATTAACAACTTCTATTGAAGAAGATAAATATTTTCGTCGATTAACAGCTCCAGTAAAAAGTCATGGATTATTATCCAATTATTTTGATTATATCGATAAAACTGTGAGAACTACATTGGAGAAATACGCTACTACAGAATAACCTATTGAGTTTCTCCATAAGACGCACAGGCTTGCATTTGAGGTGTTTATGAGACTTCTTATTGGTGATGAGGTTAATCAAGAATTTTTTGATCAAATGTTTGAGGATATTACTACTGTAATTAGTGGTGTTCACAACTTGCCTATTAATCTCCCAGGATTTGCTTATCATAAGGGACTCAAAGCTCTGATACCATATCTAAACGGATCGCACAGCCTATTGTAAGAGTCTTTTACAAATTCAAGTAATTTTAGCATGATAATTAGGAATTCATATTTGGGTCTTCCCTTCGAATAATCCAACGGTCTTTACCGAATCTGCCCACAACACAGGGTAATCCAACAAATACATCTGGGTCCTCCCTTTGCAGGGTAATCCAACAGATCAAACTCATCCTTTATTATCATGCAATAAATTATTCAAATTTGACCTTAATTTCAGCCATTTAAACCATCTTTTATAGAATGGAACGTCATGCTTTTTGGATTGAAGAACGCTTCATCGGAATTTCAAAAAATTATGAATGATATTTTTATACCGTATAGTAATTTTATTATCGTCTACATAGATGATATTCTTGTGTTTTCAAAAAATATAGAAACTTATTTTAAATATCTTGATTTATTCAAGAAAATTATTATTCAAAATGGCTTAGATATATCTGCTCTATAAATGGCCTTATTTCAAACTAAAGTAAGATTTTTAGGCCATAACATTGGAAAAGGTAATTTTAGTCCTATTAATAGAAGTATTGAATTTGCTTCTAAGTTTCCTGATGAAATTACTAATAAAACTCAATTGCAGAGATTTCTTGATAGTCTTAACTATGTAGCACCTTTTATAAAGGACTTAGCTCTTTATACAACTATTTTATATGATAGGCTTAAGAAAAATCCGAAAGTCTGGTCAGCTGATCATACTGAAGCTGTTAAACGGATAAAGGCTAAGGTTAAAAACCTTCCATGCCTCACTTTGGTAAACCCAAATTGGGAAAAGACGGTTGAAACAGATGCTTCAGATATAGGATTTGGAGGTGTTCTTACACAATATTGTCTTGATAATAAAAGTCATTATATTGTTCAATTTTATTCTAGGAAATGGAATCCATCTCAGAAGAATTATGCTACGGTAGCTAAAGAAATCTTAGCTATTGTAAAAAGTGTTTTAAAATTCCAAAGTGATCTTTATAATTAAAAAATTATAATTAAAATTGATTGTAAAGCAACTAAGTTCATGTTTAATAAAGATTGTAAACATGATGTTTCTAAGCAAATGTTTGCGAGATGTAGGGGTGGCAGGGGGATCGGGTCGGGTCGGCCCGGCCCGAGACCGGTTCGAGAACCGGCTCGCTGGACCCAGTCCCGATTGTTTCACGAGTTGGCAGGGGATTTTGGGGATAGGGGTCGGTTCACCCTTAGGTCCCGGTCGACCCGGCCCGATCCCTACCCGGTTGAATCGACTGGTTCGCGGGATCCGTTTAATTTTTTTTTGAATTATATCCTCTGGGGCAATGGCTAGTGGGCCCCCCAACGGATTTATTTCACTTTTTTCACTTCCCAACACCCCCTACCACCCCCCTACTTTTAATATTTTAATTTAAACCCTCAAGTTATCATAAATACACTTTAACCGTTTTTTAATATTATAAATACATCTCTATCCCTTATTATTTCTTACAATATCATCTATTCTCTCATCTATTTTCTATATCATCTCAATCTCAATTCTCAAATCTTATTTTTTTAGTCCATTTAAGTATCATATTATATCATAATACATATATTTCAATTCTAAATTTTCAAATTATATTATAATATATATCATTCTCATATTTGTTATCAAGTATTGGAATTCCAACTTCCAAATTACAAGTTACAACAAACTACAAGTTTCAAGAATTGGTTATAACATTGCTATTAACACAGACGTTTGGTACATTCGTTTCATAATATTTATATTTTATTTTTCGTCATTATTTTTGTGTAATTATTATTTTTATATTACACATTACATATAATTAAATATGAGTTCTAGCAAAAAACATACCGGTAAAGGAAAAGAGAAAGAACCAAGTGGCATTAGTAAATTATTTAATTTTACTAAAAAAAGTAGTAAGGAAAAAAATAAGAGTAACTATGGTGGTACTTCTTCTAAATCAATGTCCAGAGTTAGATTTAATACAAATGATTCTACTTATGTTGATGATATTTCTTATGATATTTATTCAAATGTTCAACTCGATCATGAAAGTTTAGAACGACGTTATGGTAATATTAATCCTAATTTTGATGAATATTCAGGTGAAGAAGTAGAAGTTGATCCGGGAGAAGAAGATTTAGAAGATACACCTACTAGTCCGGTGACAAAAGTTCCAACTGAAACTACAAATTCAACGGAGCAAAATTGTAGACGCCCACCCCTTATACCTCCTACAAGGGAGAAGGTGAAGTATCAACGCCCTAAAACTTTTGTTGTGTGGCAATTTATGACTTTAGATAAAGAAAACTCTATTGCAATTTGTAATAAGTGTAAGCAACATTTTAAACATAAACAAGGTGGGGGGCAAGGTGGGACGGGGGGCTTAAATAGACATTTGTTATCTTGTGTGCCGATTGAATATAAAGAAGCTAAAGCATTAGCCGATAGGAAAAAAGGAATTCCAGTTAATGATTTTGATATTAATGTTAATGAATTGGTAGGGGCTTCTAACATGGTTCAAGGAACATTAGATCTTTCTAACCCCGGTGGTCCACTAACACAACGTAAATATAATAAGGAAAGAGATCGCGAAAATTTAGCTAAAACAGCTTCTATTTGTGGTTTGCCTTATAGTTTTCCTTCACATCCCGATTTTATTGAATATATTCAACAAACTTATAATCCTTCTTTTAAAGGTTTTTCAAGAAATACTGTTAAATCTGATGTTTTTGTATATCAAGGTAAATATTGTCAATATCTTCGTTGTATGTTTAGCATATTAGATTGAAGAGTGTCTATAGCTTCAGACATGGGTCGTAGTGTTAATGGACATGATTATTTAACTATTATAGCACATTGGATTGATAATAACTGGAATTTGCAAAAAAGAATCATAAGTTATAAAGAATGTGTAGAGAAAAAAACTGGTCCATATATAGCTTCAAATATTTTGAGTGTTTTAGATTAGTACATGCTTATAGATAAAGTAATGTCTGTCGCATTAGATAATGCATCCAATAATACAAACGCTGCTACTATGTTAAAAGTTAGATTATGTCCAATTGATGTTAATGTTTTTCATGTTAGATGTACTGCACATGCATTAAATTTAATTGTACAAGATGGTGTTGAATTATTTGATTGTGGTTGTATGAAAATTGAATATGCTGTTGCCTGGATTTTTTATTCTCAAAGAGCTGCTAGAATTAGGGAATTTAATGAGCGTTGTGTACTTTATGATTTGCCACTAAGAAAAATTCCAAGACATATTAAAACAAGGTGGAATTCTTTTTACGAAATGCTTTCAGTTGCTTATGAATGTAAAAAAACCCGTACAACTGGTGTTTAATGCTCATAATGCTGACCCATTAGATAGAATTTGTGAAGATGATTGGGAACAAACTAATGAATTATTAGAATTATTAAGACTTTTTTATGATGCTACAACCATGTTTTCTGAAATTTATTATCCTACTATTTCATCTATATTAATAAATATTTGTGCTATTTCAATTCAATTTTCAAAATACAAAAAAATTGAAAAATTTAGAGTTGCAATTGAAGGTATGATTGTAAAATTAAAAAAATAGTTTTTTCCTATTCCTCAAATTTATTTAATTGCTACTTTATTTCATCCTGAGTATAAATTACGAGGTGTGCAAGCACTTGTTGATACTTTTTATGATACTTTAAAAATTTTACCGGAAGAAAGTCCAACTTGTGAAATGTGTAAGTCTAGCATAAAAGTAGAAGCAAAAATTTTGTATGAAAAATCTAGAACTACAGGAAATACTCAAGGAGGAGTTGGTCAAACTTCTAATCCTCAGAGTAAAGCTCGAATTTCAAGTTATATGTGAGGTTTTCTTAGTCTTAATTCTACTAACTGTAATGATTTTGAAGAATATCTTAATCAATCTTTAGAAACAGTGGAAGACAAAGATGGCAATGAAGATTTATTAGCATGGTGTAGGAGGCGAAGCGTTGCATTTTCAATTTTGAGCAAAATGGTTCGTGATGTTCTAGCTATTCAAGCTTCATCAATTGCATCGGAGTCTGCTTTTAGTGCGGCAAGGTTTCAAATTGGCGATCATAGATATTCATTGGCGGAAGAAAGTTTGGAAACTTCAATTTTATTTACAGACTGGGTCAACGCCGAGAGAAGGAATTATAATTTTCCAAAGTTAAGTTCCAGACAAGATACATGGATTAAATCGGTAATTGAATCTACTGACGATGAATTAGAGTCACAAGAGTTTCTAGCAAGTTTGCCAACACCGGAGGATGTCACCATCGATATGATTCGACAATTAGAATTGAATTTTAAAGGAGAATACAAATATTAGATTACATCAGAGAACTAATTGAAACAGAACCCTTCCTAGAAGGTGGTTGCGTAAATTAGTTACTCATCTAATATTTGTAACAAATATTAGTTTTACATATGAGAACTTATTGAAACAGAACCCTTCCTAGAAGGTGAATGCGTAGATTAGTTACTCCACTAATATTTGTAAATTGTAAGTTATAAGTTATAAGTTGCAATTAGATTTTATTGAATAAATTTGAAAGTTTTATTCAAGTCTTTTTTATACAACTATTGTCTTGCATTTTAATTTTAATATATACATACATATTTACATATATACTAAACTAACTTTAAAATACTTAATTTAAAAATCAAAAGTTGACATTTGAAATTTCAAATTTAAATTAATTTAAAATATTTAAAATACAAATTTGAACTTCTCAAATTTGAAATTTGAAAACTTAAGCATTATTTATTAGCTAAAAATGTATAGAAAACAAAATAAACTAAAAATATTATTCATTAACATGTAATTTCAATATAAAATAATAAATATATAAAAAATAAAAAATCCCCCATCCCGTCCCGTCCCATCCCCCCATATCCCGTATATATAGTGGGACGGGACGGGACATATTTTCGTCCCCCCAATCTCGGTCCCGGCCAAAATCCCCCCCAGCCGTCCCCTAGTCCCCGTCCCCGTCCCCTTGCCACCCCTAGCTAGATGGCGGGCCTCATTAGCATCTTTCGATTTTGATATAATTTATAAAAAAGGTGAAGATAATAATCTTCCTGATTTTTTCACTAGAGAATATTTAGATTAATCATAAAATGTCTTTGTTTTCAGGCATGAGACCATTATGGCCCCCTACTAGGGGAAAAGGAGGACAAGGAAATAGAGGAAGAGGAGGTCATATCCTCTCTTAATTGGTTAATAAGCAATTGGTCGCAGCTTCCAGCTCGTCGACATCTACCGAAGGTTTTAATATAAACCATCCAATGTACAAAGAATTTATGGATTTCATGAAATCCAAACAGAGCCAGGATAATACTCCTCCAACATATTCCACAATATTGATGGATGAAGAAAATACCGACGTATTTGATCTGAATGAGAAAAAGGAGGTTATACTTCTTTTGGAAAATCATGATCTAAAATGGAAAAATAATCCATGGTAGCTTATGAACAGATATTTGGATAGTATGTTATATAAACACCGAATGCATTATGAGATGATACTCTCAGAAACAGGGTCGGCAGAATTTCAGCATTTTTGCCCTGCTAATATAAGGAAAGTTTATAACGTTTCTAAAATTATTATATAAAGAATTATTTCTCCAGAAGAATGGGAGTTAGTCCTCTAAAGGAGAAGGATTATATCCATCCTGAACAGAAAATAACAGTAAAATATAATTACTGGGATTATGTTGACAGCTTTAATAAAATATTATTATATGAGAATGCCAAGAAAAAGCATTCATGGTTTATAAAGATTTGTTTCAATGTTTATACACAAACTATTGCTAACTGGTTCTGCAAATGGTGGATGTCATATGGACCATCAATAAAAAATTTGCCTAAACAATATAAAAAATTATATTTAGAATGGTTGGACATATCCCCAAAGCTTATAAGCATGGAACAAGATAATATCTTTTTTGAGGGAATGTCGGTAATGTTCTTTTTTATAGAATTTTCTATTTCATGGATTATGAAATGGAATGTAGAAGTTAATACTACTTCGGAGGGATTTCCCTGTTTGATGAGAACTTTTTATACAAAGTTCTGGAGTAAATTCATTAATAAAGACCTTGAAGGAAAAATGCATGGTCAAGAAATTTTAGATTTAATAAATCAAACCATTGATAATTATCATACCCAGGGGATATCTACTCCTCAAGAAGAAATTAATAGTCCTTTTAAACAAATCATTAGAAAACTTCATATGAAAAAGGGAATCATTTCCAAGTCAGAAACAATTGCATTATACATGGAGGAGGTCAAGAAAGATCTTATGAGAAATCTTGATGTAGAAATTGAAAATGATATATCAATGGCATCAGCAAGTCACACTAATCAGGATGATGAAGTGTGCATTGCAGGAGAAGGACAAAGTGATAGTGCAGAAGAGATTGATATTGATGCTCTCTTCAGGAAATTTCAAGAACAAGTGGAGGAATCCTCCGACAAAACCACATGCAAGGGCAAGACAAAAGTCTAAGGATAGACCCCACCATGATGACAAAGGGGTAAGAGACAAGACTTTTATAAAGAAGGAATCTACTTTTATAATGATAATCATATTTGAAAAAAGATGACATAGTGGCCATAAATAATTATGTCGGCCATGTGAAATTAGTGTAGAGGCCATAAGGGTGTGTCGGCCTTATCGTTTTGTAATTAGCCATTGTAAATGGTGTGGGCCAAGTTTTTATTCTTTGTGTTTTATTTTCCCTC